>CM066226.1:3231713-4653324 GCA_033675125.1 Athetis lepigone | reverse complement strand
GGATGGAGAGTAACATAGGCTACTTTTTGTCTCTTTCTAATGCGAGCGAAGCCGCGGGCAGAAGCTAGTATCCATATATTATATTCATAAGTATCCATATATATCCGTAAATATAGACAGTTACTTAGCGTTAATTATTTAATATGGGTTAAAGATCTAAGCAAACAAGAACTTTTTTATATTATCTATTTATATGTATTTAAAAGAAAGTCGTGTTTTATAACTCACACTCGACATTTTATAAACTCAAGAACGGCCGAATCGATTTGGCTGAAAATTGGTGGGGAGGTAGCTTAGAACGGACATAGAATACTTTTTATCTTCTTTTTTTAGTAACTAAAAATCTGATATAACGCGGGTGAAACCGCGGAGGACAGCTAGTTTATTATAAATATAGGTTTTAATTTTGCCCTTTACATATTTTTTTTCACAAATCCAGGTGGACATGATCTTCGCGTCGTTCATCCGTAACGGCGCGGCGCTGACTGAGATCAGGGGCATCCTCGGCGAGAAGGGCAAGAACATCAAGATTATCTCCAAGATTGAGAACCACCAGGGCATGGTCAATCTTGATGAAATTATTGCGGTAAGTGGATTTTGTAGTTATTTTGTGTTTTTTTTGTAGATCTGTGTAGTCAATTTGTCTTTGAAACGTTGGCTTTTGATCCAAGTAAGATAATAGTGATTCGATTACTGATGACATCGTAGGACTATTTACTATTATATTATATTTTTGTTTTGTGATTTTTCTAAAACATTTTAAAGTTAGACACCAAAAATATAACCAAGCTAAATCTCAGTTCTTGATTAGCGAAGGGGTAAGTACCCTCACTTGGCTAACAAAACACTCAAACTTAGTTATGACAAGTTTAGGGAGATAACATTAAGCGTAAAAAATACTTATTTCGCACGAGTTAAATAATATTAGCAGTTTAGCGAAAATAAATACTGTATAGTCTACCATAATTAATTCCAGAGTACATTGCTCGTACTTACCGCATACATAACCCTAACATTACATAGTACAATCGCATTTGGTACAAACAAGTACACAGGTCAGATTTACAACTCGATCAAATTGGCGGATGGTTGCAATTTGCATGACATACGATACCCCCTCTGCAATTTGTAGGCCAGAGGCAATGGAATGCAGTATTATCTAGATGCGTCCGATAAATGGATGACTTTCAAGATGATTTGAGGTCACCTTAATGCACTTAAATGGTGCATTTTATTTTGCTATTGGAAAATTTTCAACTTTATCCTTATTATGGTAACCCACCGGGTTTTCGGTGATTGCCGATGCCAGGTTAGAAATATTTTTTTATAGTTTTATAGTTTTAAATGACAGTGTACGGTTATTAATTATAGTATCGAGATCATACACGTGTTTTTATCTTCAAAGACACGAGATTACTCGGAAAATTTTCTTTCGTAAATATTTGATTAAGGCTATTAAGTAAGGACGTGCCTTTCATAAAAGCTGGGCTTTCACCAATAAGGTACCCCTTATATTATTTTAAAGGGATGACGACTACATAAAAAATTGCATTGTGTTTAGTTCGTCTGTTAGACAGGATAAAAATACTGGATACATATTTTTCGCTTAATCGAATTAATATAAATATACA
This sequence comes from Athetis lepigone, assembly GCA_033675125.1. Lineage (NCBI taxonomy): Eukaryota > Metazoa > Arthropoda > Insecta > Lepidoptera > Noctuidae > Athetis > Athetis lepigone. The sequence goes on along the minus strand of CM066226.1, from coordinate 4,651,693 downwards.
AAGTTAAAGAACATCAAAGTTTCGGAGGGGGGCTGGTGACGTCACTTTTTTGTATCAAGACGTGATGTCGAGCGAAACTTCAACGCACTTCAAAAAATATGTGTCTAACATTTTTGATAATCTATCTGACGGACAAAATTGATTTTTTTACTCGTCTGTATGAAATTGTCAGAACAAAATATAAAAATAAAAACCTTATATTAAAACGTTAATTGGTCAAGTATCTCAGCCACTAGGTATGGTTTTTCTAAATGGTAAAAATCTTTTTTGCTTATGCTATTTTTGACCGATAAACGCCCTTCAGATGTTTGTTGCAAATTGTTTGTGTAACTGCGTTATTATATTCGTAAGCACACGCTATAGGGAAAATTCCTAATGTTTAGCAAAATTTAAAAAACAATGATTTGTTTTCAGGCGTCGGACGGCATCATGGTCGCCCGTGGTGACCTCGGTATTGAGATCCCACCAGAAAAAGTGTTCCTCGCACAAAAGACGATGATCGCTCGTTGCAACAGGGTAAGTTTCTTTCTCTATTTAGTACTGTGAAAGGGAAAGAGAGAGAATATTAAAATTTCTGGTATTGATCTCAATTTTTCCAAATATTCCATTTTATATGAAACAGCGACTTTGTAAGTATGTTTGAAGAAAACTTCGATAGCCGACTTTGCTATCACTCTTGATAGGAAGTTTACCTCTTATATGAACAGCTCACGAGAGGAAAATAAAAGTAATGTACTGAAATGTTTTTACGGCTAAATACCGCCGAAAATTGATTTTTTGCAGAATCACAAGAGAAAGTTACAAGAAATAAAAAATAAGATCAAATTAAGAATAACACCAATACTAAATTTAAGTAAATCAACAATGATTTAAAAAAATGGGTAAAACAACGCTGAAATAAAAATAATGGATAAAACAACGCTGAAATAAAAATTGAGTTAAACACCGCTGTGATTAAAAATTGGTAAAACCATGCTGAAAAAAACATTTAATCAGCGTTGTTTTACTAAATTTTAATTTCGTATTTTTAGCGTCATAATTGCCCAGAATTTTAAATCATCAATCACGTAAGTCGTTAACACCATCTCCCATCCACAGGTCGGCAAACCAGTAATCTGCGCCACTCAGATGTTAGAGTCCATGGTGAAGAAGCCCCGCCCCACTCGTGCGGAGATCTCCGACGTCGCCAACGCCATCTTGGACGGCGCTGACTGCGTCATGTTGTCGGGAGAGACCGCCAAGGGAGACTATCCTGTAGAGTGTGTGCTTACCATGGCTAATATCTGCAAGGAGGCTGAGGCTGCTATCTGGCACAGACAGCTGTTCAATGACTTGGTTGAGGAGGTGAGACTAATATTTTCATGCAATAGTCAAATCATTATTTTCATTTGACCAAAAAAGGCGCTTTGAAACGTCATTTACAAAACAAAAGTAAATGTAGTTGCCCATTCCAAAATGTTGTGTGTTTTCTGCCCTCTTTTTATTTTATTATATAAACAAAAACTGTCACTGCTGTCGGGTTTTCATTAATATTATTTTGTTGATTGTAATAGACAAAAAGAAAACAATTTATAAGAATGTTTTCTATTGTAGATTTGTTAAAAAAAATAACCCAATAATCACAATCAAAACGCAACTAACTAAAATCTTCATTCCCAGGTGAAAGCCCCAATCGAGCCCGCCCACTCCACCGCCATCGCCGCCGTAGAAGCTACCTCCAAGTGCCTCGCGTCCGCCATCGTGGTCATCACCACCAGCGGCAAGTCCGCCCACCTGCTCAGCAAGTACCGCCCGCGCTGTCCCATCATCGCCGTCACCCGCCACGCGCAGACCGCGCGCCAGGCACATCTGTACCGCGGCGTACTGCCCATCGTGTACCAAGGTACGGACACTACACACCGGCACATCTGTACCGCGGCGTACTGCCCATCGTGTACCAAGGTACGGACACTACACACCGGCACATCTGTACCGCGGCGTACTGCCCATCGTGTACCAAGGTACGACACTACACACCGGCACATCTGTACCGCGGCGTACTGCCCATCGTGTACCAAGGTACGACACTACACACCGGCACATCTGTACCGCGGCGTACTGCCCATCGTGTACCAAGGTACGGACACTACACACCGGCACATCTGTACCGCGGCGTACTGCCCATCGTGTACCAAGGTACGACACTACACACCGGCACATCTGTACCGCGGCGTACTGCCCATCGTGTACCAAGGTACGGACACTACACACCGGCACATCTGTACCGCGGCGTACTGCCCATCGTGTACCAAGGTACGGACACTACACACCGGCACATCTGTACCGCGGCGTACTGCCCATCGTGTACCAAGGTACGGACACTACACACCGGCACATCTGTACCGCGGCGTACTGCCCATCGTGTACCAAGGTACGGACACTACACACCGGCACATCTGTACCGCGGCGTACTGCCCATCGTGTACCAAGGTACGGACACTACACACCGGCACATCTGTACCGCGGCGTACTGCCCATCGTGTACCAAGGTACGGACACTACACACCGGCACATCTGTACCGCGGCGTACTGCCCATCGTGTACCAAGGTACGGACACTACACACCGGCACATCTGTACCGCGGCGTACTGCCCATCGTGTACCAAGGTACGGACACTACACACCGGCACATCTGTACCGCGGCGTACTGCCCATCGTGTACCAAGGTACGGACACTACACACCGACACATCACATCTGTACCGCGAAGTATTGCGGTACAGGTACCGAGACATGTTGTTACCACCACCAATATGAGCGTGGGTAACGTGTTACCCAATGACTGGGTCGAAGAACCTCGCTTTTAAAGTATTGTCTGAGATCATGAATTATTGCAACAATACTAGTTAGAACATCGGTACTAATTATCTCAAATTTTATAGCAAACTAAATAACAACGGTTTGACACGTTCTAATGCTTTAGATGAGGTTTTAGAGTTGATAAACGATGCGTCCGGAACAAAAGGGCAGCGTTTGTATTTTTATTTCCATCTTGCTCCAATACTATATAATCACATTAAACCATTAACCTTTCAACGACCAAGCGACAGCCGCTGTCGAGCTGCTATTGTGTTTCTATTCTGTCTCGAATCACGTGTGTTTGAAGGTATCAAGAAGTAATGCAACATTAAATGACCATATGTCCTCCACAGAGGGTCCCGCGGGTGACTGGCTGAAGGACGTGGACAACCGCGTGCAGTCAGGGCTGCAGTTCGGTCGCGCGCGCGGCTTCATCAAGACAGGAGACAGCGTCGTGGTCGTCACCGGCTGGAAGCAGGGCTCCGGGTTCACCAACACTATGCGTGTCATGTGAGTCACTCTATAACTTGTTTATTTTTGCTTATTAGATTTTGCCCGCGACTTCGACCGCGTGGAATAATAGTTCCCGTTCCCGGGGGATTTCCGGAATAAAACTATCCTATGTCCTTCCTCGAGTCCCAGACTATATTATTATCTGTACCAAATTTCATTCAAATCGGTTCAGTGGTTTAGGCGTGAAGAAGAGACAGACAGACAGAGTTACTTTCGCATTTATAATATTAGTATGGATAGTTTTTACATATTTTTACCCAACTGCAGAACGTTTTCGAGCGTTTGTACGTATATTTATTATTAGTATTATGTCTGATTCTATAACACGCTCTACAGACTAAATCGTTTAACTTATGAGTTTTCATTGAAATTTGTCTCAGTTGTGGAAGGGACATAGGTTATGTTATTAGAAAAAAAGGTGAAATAAAAATAAAATATAATTTAATAATCAAAAACCCAACTGCAATTTCGAAAGTTGGTGGCAATTACATGAAACAAAACATATGAAAGCCACCGACTTCCGATATTGTAGATATATATTGTAGATTATAAATATTTCTTCACTTCTTTCCTTGGACTTCTTTCCTAACATTTTTCATTTAAGTAAAACTCATGTATTTTTTCTCTTTTCAGCCAAGTGGAATAGAGCAGCACAAAGACGAAGACGTAACAAAACTACAATAAAATATGTTTAAGTATTAGCTGAAAAGTGGCATTATAACGTGCAATATGGAGTTTCCCATCATAGAAATAACATGCCTATTTATGGCCATATGAAATAGGCAGAAGTAGATTCTTCTGCCTATCCCCGGGCAGTGCCCAGGTTTTTGTGATAAAACGGAAACTCCATATACGTTAAGTGATATATACATATATATGTATAAAAGAATGTATCTCGAAATTTATACTAGAGTTAGGCGTACATATTTATTATATAATAATTTATATGTTGCATGTTTGTGTAATGAAATAAAGATTTGAACGTATTTACTGTTTTTTTTTCAAAACTCAAGGCATTTATTTCACTTATTTATTTATTTAAACTTTATGCACATATACTATCGACCAAATTGAGTCATGACCCATTTCGACGACAAATCGTTTGAATCTGTCAAAATAATAAGACTAGACGTGTGAAATTTGACACATGTTTACGCGATTGTCGACCTAATTGTATTTAAATGTCTGTAGGAAAATAAGCTTATGATGAGTCATGATTCCATTTTGTCGATTTTACAATGGCGGACTTAATGCCTGAGGCATTCTCTACCCAGGGTGGTGCAGAGATTACATGGTAGGTGCACTAATAAAAAGAAAAAAAAAAGAATAGACATAATTACCTACTTATTACGTACTATATAGCTTTTGCCCGCGACTTCGTCCGCGTGGTTAATAGTTCCCGTTCCCGGGGGATTTCCGGAATGAAAACTATCCTATGTCCTTTCTCGGGTCCCAGACTATATCTGTACCAAATTTCATTCAAATCGGTTCAGTGTAGGGATTGCAATCCGGTCCGGCGGATCCGGTACGTTTTTGTTGCCAACCGGATCCGGCATTATCCCCGGATCCGGTGGCCGGATCCGGTAAATTAAGGAAAACGCAATTTCTCTCATCAAAATCGTGCAAAAGTACTAAAAAACACGGCGTATGCAAAATCGTACAGTATCCATAAGCTATTGATTTAGAAAATTTTAATTTGGATATTAGAAGAATATATGATGTTGATTTAATTTAGTTTTTATGAACGGCTTAAACTTAATTTAAACCATAAATAATTCACTGTTGTTTGTAATCTTTGAGACTGATTATTATATTATGTAGGGTGTCTCAGTAAGAGTGCACTTTTCATTTTAAAATAAAAACAAGTATTTTATGATAGAATTGTGATATTTTAAATGTATTGTAAAGAAGACATGTTCCGATTGATTATGGATTAAAATATCCGGAAAATGACCCCCACGACTCCAATGATAAGCCATTACTCTTTTCATGAAATTTTCTATGACTTTTGCACAGAGATGTAGCTGTATCTCACAGATGACGCGTTGGATTTCTGGTTTGAGCTCAGGAATTGTTTCGGGTTTTTTCGCATACACCCAGAGATTTCACAAAACCCCAAAGAAAACGCACGGCGTTAAATCGCACAATCTTGGCGACCAGTTGACATCAGAATTTCGTGAGATGATGTCTTTTGGAAATCGTTGCTGCAATAAATCGATTATTTAATGCGCGGTGAGGTTGCGCCGTCCTGCTGAAACCATATATTGTCAGTTTTTTCAAAATTGTTGACAAATCTTCGAATGGTTGGCTGAAAATTTGGCAAACTTTGCGAGCGGTTTCATTTTTGTAATGAGTTTTTACAATTATAACACGTTGTTCTTTCGAGAAGCCCTCCATTTTAATAATCGGAATAAACAGAGGTGACAACAGTCACCTCTGTTTGGAAAGGAGATAAAAACTATCCGTTTTTATCCCGGAAATTTTGCGGGATCGGGAACTATTATTCCACGCTGACGAAGTCGCGTGCAAAAGCTAGTTATAAATAAAGAAGAGTTGGTTTTCGTACAAATTCGTTTCTATTTTTTCCCGTAGATTATTTCACATATTAGGCCATGAAGTTAGAAATATGCGCTATGTTGAACACCCGAAATACCACTCCGGCCGGATCCGACCTGATCCGGCGGAATTCTCGTGAAATCCGGCTTGATCCGGTCGGATTCAAAATTGTACCGGATTGCAATCCCTAGTTTAGTGGTTTAGGCGTGAAGAAAAGACAGACAGACAGACAGAGTTACTTTCGCATTTATAATTTTATTACGGATTAAAGTATATACTATATAAATATTTATATAAATACATACATACATATACAACAAAGAATGTTGTGACTGGTCAATAGACTCTGCTCATAAGTTTTTCGCTTGCACTTTGACGGTTTTAGGGTCCCGTATGTGCAAACGTAGTGACCACACTCTCGCTTCTCGCCAATTGCTGGTATCTCTAGATGCTAACTCCACTCCTTCATACATGTGGACTATATGTGTATATTTTTTTTGTATAAAATATTTTTTTTTGGTGAGTGGGAAATCATCAAATGACTGCTCCCGTCTTGGGTGCGGAGGGAGGGCGTGTCAGACTTTTACTGACTGACTGACTAAAACCCACTCATGTTCCTTCGATTGCCCTTTATGTTCCAGGGTCACGGTAACTATTATAAACATTCCGCAACCCCGGCAGGCGTTGGCCCTTTTGGGCCCCTTCCCGTGCTGACTTCTCTTTGAGGCGCGCGTGGAACACTAACGCGCCGTCGACGCGGTCACTGGTCCTAGCCGGGCGGCGAGCTTCCCATCGATCGCTCCCGCTCGCCATCCGCAGAACCGCGCCTTTTGTATAAAACATAGTGAAACTGGATGAATATATCGCAGTGAAATGATATGAACTTGGGTTCGGCCAATTTCCTTTTTAGGGTTCCGTACCAAAATGGTAGTAGAACCCTTATAGTTTCATCATGTCCTTCCGTCCGTCCTCGGATTATCCCCCAAACGGTTAATGCTAGAAACCTGAAACTTTGCATAGATATTGACCACGTCGTCAAAGTGCAATTTTTTTTGTTGTACCTCCCGTACATGTAAATTGGGGTTGATATGTTTTTTCTCGATCCCACCCCATTGTATGGGTGAGTGTTTTCTAAGATGATTTTATCGCATTTTTTGTGGAAATAGGCGTCCCCTTCTTCACTTTATTAGTTCAGGAGTTGTAGAGGCGTAACTTTTAAAATGAGTTTACTTTGGAAGACTTCGAAATTCAAAAATAACGGAATAATATATAAGTAAACATGTAAAATATTTAAAATAAAATCATAACAATTAGGAGGTGGGTACGAAACCCCTAAGTATTCTATGATGCGTGGTCAGACACGCACTCGGCCAAAGGGCAGCGTACGCCCTCCGACGCCTGGTGCCTCTGCTGCAGGTTAGGACAGAAAGATCCCTCTCTCCCCCTCTCGACGACGCGTCGACGCAGTGGTGACCGCGAGTGTCCTGCTCCCTATTAATACGACACTGGTACCTCTCGAGGTAGCCATGCCCCAAGAGCACCTGCGTTGCCGTCAGGAACCAGTGATTTGCGATCTACCCTTTTTAAAGTCGGTTAAAAACTCATAGGTTTACCGTTTAATTCTAGGAATTTTCCAACTTACAGTTTTATTACGAGTACTAGCTTTTGCCCGCGACTTCGTCCGCGTGGAATAATAGTTCCCGTTCCCGGGGGATTTCCGGGATGAAAATTATCCTATGTCCTATCTCGGGTCCCAGACTATATCTGTACCAAATTTAATTTAAATCGGTTCAGTGGTTTAGGCGTGAAGAGGAGAGAGACAGACAGACAGAGTTACTTTCGCATTTATAATATTAGTAAGGATTTCACAGAATATTAGGTACGTATCAGTCGTTTTACCGACCTGGTCGTGGCTAGGAATTACTTTCGGAAGGTCGAACTTTAAACCATGTGTCCCTTGTTTACATTTTAGCCTCTCTTTCTACTCAAGGGACGAAAAAAGTATCGAATTCGTACAATCTTGCTACGGTGGGCCTCTGACTTTAAACCATCAGTCACGCTTACTTAGATAAAATTCGTCGAATTAATAATAGTTATTCTCAGGATATTTCCATAATGTGATTCTTCTCAGAGCACTTCCTGGTCTGTTGGCTTGGAGCCAGGCGATTGATGGTCCTTCGCCTGGATATCGAACTTGTTGCCGGAAAACTACATTAATCGATACACATGGAAATCTACGGCCATTACTTATAAAAATATCCTGTTTACGCATCGATCTGTTTCTGTCTAGACCACAAGTTTAGTCAACCCAAGGAATATGTGTCTAGTACATTATTGTGTTTAACGCCATCTAGTAGAAGTTTTCGTATTAGTTTAAGCATTAAACATGTAGATGGCACTAGTGATATCATATTGCATTGAGGGTAGTTACAGTTTTTATTTTTCAGTGGACTGGAATAATTTTGTTACTGATCTAATAGCCCTATTTATTGTGTAAAACGGGTGAAAATTTTGTTTTTTTTTTAAATTAGTGAACATACCTACGTAACATATTCTGATTACACTATTTGCCTAATAATGCCTATGCTGTCGTTTAAGCCCACTCACACCCACTTAAAACAGCTGACTTCTGATAACATTAACATCTTTTTATAAACTGTTATCTAAAGGAATCTGTTCACCGGTAAGCTCCATTTCATAATGGAACTTGTGATTGGAACATCGGCTAATCAGAACATAATACAAATAAAGTAATCATGAAGCTGTTTTGACCAGACAATAGCGTTGTGTGCAGTTTCACCAAAGCTCTTTGTCTGGAGGGGTCTCTTTGGCTCAGCGTGTGCAGCGTCACAACACAGATGTGCGGGGCTGCGGCGCGTCATCAGTGGCGGCGCCCCTAACCGCCACCGCGGGCGAAGGCCGGGCAGTATCGCTCAGCCCGCCATCGACATCGCCACCCCGATTCCCGAGTGCCAGTTACACCACTGTGAGGCGGCCGAACCACGCCGCTGACTAAAAATAACCGCGCGCCGCTCAGTACCGGCGCAACTACCGCGCGCGTCGCCCGCTGCGCCCGCGATTCGCAACCATGGCGGAGACTATCGAGGAGACATACGAGAGCGCGGTCACCCGCAAGGTGGTCCGCACCAGCCTCAAGATAGAGGAGGTGAGGATCGACACTCGACAGTTTTATGTAACGACGCCCGCGCGACACAAATATAGCCGGCGCGCGCGCACGCCGCGACGCCAGCGCCACGCACCTGCTCACATAACAGATAACACGTTTGACAGTGAACACAACGTAAACACCAGATCCTGCCGCGGCGCGCGCTTTACCGCCGCGGCGCTCCCTCGGGACGTCGCCTGTCAATCACGAACCACCAAACAGCTCTGTTAATAGCGCTCATTCTCTTTTGCACGTCCGATGACGGACAGCCGGATGTCCAAAAGTATTCCGGGATCTCACTAGGACAGGAGGGCCAGCCGGCTCTTACATCTTAGTATCTGTTTTGGTTCTAGTGAATGGCACGTGAAGGTCCGATGTTACCTACGTCACGCCAGTGTGGAGGAAGTGCGCGCACGATGCGCCACTTACAATATTTGTGGCAATCGGCGATGTAAATAGAACAGACGGTTGAATGAAAATTTCCGAACCCACCTTGACGCGTGTGCATCGACCTGTCTCGTACATGACCACTCCACGTGTGACCTTGCAAGACATACACAAACATGGGACACTGGTACACAATGAACACACAACACAACATAGGTACATACACTTTCTATAACTCATTACACACCACACCCTCAGATTGTACCGACCGGCACAAAGTAGAACATAGAACAACAACAAGGCGACCAGTGTGCAACGTTCTCTTTTATTTAGAAGAAAGTGTCGTCATTAGAGATGTATTCTGGTACCTACATGTAATGAATCTCAAGCGTGAATAATATATTATTCAGTGTACGTGCAGCATCCGACACCAGCATAACTGATAGCAGTCGCCTGCTGTTATCACATTCCATCCTAGTAACAATAAATGTCTGTCTGTTCTGTGGCGACTACTGTTCGTTTCCAAAGCGCAGAAACCAATGGAAAAACGCGCCGTGGCATATTTTCGTCTTGGCTCTCATCCTAGTTTATCTGCTACATTACGATGTTTATTCACAATACGAATGCGAGCATTAATGTGTGCGTCCGAACCACTTGTGTTTAGGTCTTTACAGTTGCTTTGGGTGCAAAACCGATGTACACATTCACTGTACATATCCTGCATCGCAGGTTCGTAAACATCCTAATGGGACTCTTTTAGAAATGAACTTTGGTACACCGCGAGTGCGAACATCCTCAATGTTCCACTTTTTGAAGTTCGAAACAGATTTTATATCAACCGTAAAACAGTGGTCTGGCAGTAGAGTGTTCGTGTTTATTTGACATCACTGTCCTTGCATACCTGACTGAAGACATCGAAAATATTTGGATGAATCTTTTTGGCAAATGGTTTTGTTTTTTTCTTGGAGATCGATTATGTGAAGCGCATCAAAGGGACGCGGTATTAAAGTGTAATGATGGATGACAAGCAGCTGGCGTTGTCCAAAACCAACGCAAAATTCACAAGCTACTTAAGTTAAGACAATTGTTTCAGTTATTTCTGTGAGCTCTTTAGTTTGTCAGCCTTATTTATTAGTATTCTTATCTTCGCAAGTTTTCACCCTAAGATTGTCAGGAATTACTAAAAAAGAATATTGCTTCACGCTGCTTGCCAAAGTATTTGCTACAAGTTTTTCTCAGTGTTCTCAAGAACGCAAAACATTCGTCTGCGTCACAGTACACGTAGCTCCAGATATCCAGCACAATGCAAAACAAAAAACTTGTAAAAGTTATCTATCAAAATATTTACTTAAAAACTGTTTTTAACACTAGTTCATCTTTCAACAGCTTGCACAACGCTAATAAGAACTGAAATCGTATGAATGATTTTTTTACAATGTTTAGAATAAATTAGAATCTATACTGTACTAGGCAACCGTATCTAGAATATTCTACGTATTATAGGACACAGATACGATGGAAATAACCTCACATAAAAACATTTGAATGAATAACATCTGCGTTGTAAAATAACATTAAGATCACCAAATGTGGTTTTGGCTAATGGTATATGTACTCTTACAAAACTTAATTATGGATAATATGAACCATTCCCTATTTAATTTTAAGCTTTTTTTGAGTGCACTGATATATAGAAAGGAGAGAAAGATTATATTGTGAAATAGCCCAAACCATTACTTATAATATCATTGACTTAATGTAAGAATTTTTTCTACACAATGAAAAACAGTAGCAGTTTCTTACATTTCCTCTGTTCTTCTGACAAATGGCGCTGCATCTAAAAAAGTTGATGTTTTTCTGAGACTCGCTGAGCACCATTGTCTCGACGCTTTTACTGGTACACTGTTTTCAAAAAACAGCTTACCTATTATAATAACATTGGCTTGGATACCTGAACTTTCTTTTACTACCTATCCAAACCTTTCTCTTCTGTAAACAAGATTATATCCTAACAATAATGTGTTAAATAGCTGCGTAAAACCCTTAAGATTCTGTTCTGCATAAAGATTGCCTCCTGAAATTGACTAGACCAGTTGTTTATAAATCATCATGTTATTTTTTGTGGGAATCCTCCTCTTCCTGGTCATGGAGCCTTTTCTAGATTCTTTATTGGTTATAGTCCTTTTAATCTGGACCATTGTTCTTAAGCTGTGGTGGCTGTAACTCAAGCCAGCCAACCGTTCAATGGTTTATCTATGCAAGCGTAACAAACATATAGACAGACAGGACTTTTGCATTTATGGTATAAATATAGGCGGACGTGATGATATCAGCAACACTGCAGTCGACCTTAATATCGATTGCAAACTAAAAATTGACCAGCTTGCGACACCGCGTATATGCGTATCGAGTATTTTGAATATGTAACGTTTAATTAGTGCTGCACGCTCGAATTGCGTTTCTGAGAACGCAGTGGGCGTTTATGAAAACATAAGGGTAATTATTTGGGGCCCGGCCGGTGTTTTGGTACTCGACGTGAGAAACACAAGGCCTTAGTTCGGTGCTGAAAACATTAGTTATACGTTCAGGTTATTTGTAACGTTTACAGATGGAGAAACCGCCTACTCGATCCATTTATTACGAACAAGCTTTTATCCGGCTTTTTATAGAGGACGTAGACGGAAGTCGCGAAAAAGTCTGGGTCTAATCTGAATGTTAGCAAAATTTCAGCAAAATTGGTTAAGCAATTAAGGCATAAATAGATACGTTAAAACAAATACATTTTTGCATTTCTGCGTTACAAGTTGTATAGGTACTTGGGTATCACCTGCATCTTTGTCTCTACTGGTATGATCACGTAGGTTGTAGCATGATGTTAGGTCGTAGCCTTCCTCGATAAAAAGGTTTACGAAAACTAAAATATTTTTTCAGTAAGAGTTCAAACTAATAAATTCTTCAGTCAGCTTAGCATTCGCCCGACTAATATCAATTACAGCTAATCCATACAAAGTCGCAGAAACTAGTGCCCTACGTCCTTTTCCAACCCATAAGTCTGAGCTATCTCTCTACAGCACAGGAAGGGGCCCAACAGGGCCAACGCCTGCCGGGGTTGCCGAATGTTTATAATAGTTACCGTGACCCTGGAACATAAAGGGCAATCGAAGGAACATGAGTGGGTTTTAGTCAGTAAGAGTTTGACACGCCCTCCCGCCGTACCAAGGACTGGAGCAGTCATTGGATGATTTCCCACTCACCAAAAAAAAAAAAGCTATCTCTCTACCAAAATTAATTAAAATTGGTTCAAGCGGCGTGAATAAGTTACAGCAAACGCGCTTTCGTAATTTATATAATTTGTTGTTACTGTTTGTCGATCCAGTTCCGTCTCTATCTAGGTCTTCTAATAGAATGGGATTCAAAATTTCAAAAGAGTAAAATAATTATAGTCTCCTAAGACCATTTTCGTATGCAACAGTTAAAGAAGTTCCCCTTACTACCTCTCTGAAATTTCCCACTCTATCTGGTGTCCCGTGTCAGCCAATGAACAGTTGGACAGTCAATAAAGATAAGTTAAATCCTGTCCTAGGCAATAAGTGAAATCAGCGTAACAAAGCTACAATGACACACTCGTCCATCACGCGTCACGTTCCATTACTCGCTAAGTTGCCACCGTATCACCCAGTTATCTACTTGTCACGGTAAATGATTGTTGATGACTGGATCACGTACTTAACAACCAATCTATACCAATAATATAGGCGCGAAATCGCGAAAGTAACTCTGTGTGTTTGTTGAGCTTTTACGGCTAAACCACTGAACCGATAATGATGAAAGGTGCGGAGTAAGTAATGGGGACTAAAAAGTCAGTTCTAATCAGCTTATGTGTTTAGAAACCAGTGATTTTACATGAAAGCTGGACAGATGTGGGATGCTGAACGGACGCATACGTGTCTTCATCAAACATTATTTTCTATGGACACAAATAAACTTAATAGAGCTGAATTAGTGTACGTAGTCCCTTAAGCCATAGAAACGACATAGGCTTCTTTTTAATTAGTGACCTCCAATGCATCCGCGATCTCCAACAATAACGCGAGCGCATGATAGTTAGAAAACAAGAAGACTATATACTATATAAGGCCAAGATAAATACATGTTTCTTAGCACATACTTTAGCTTACAGAAATATAGCTTATGCTTAGCCATCGATCACTAAGTACGATTTAATTATCTCGGATTAAATCTTGCGAGGCGCAGAGTATTATGTACCCTGAGATCCAAAAGTTGAAAATATGTCTTTCGCACATAAAGCTTGTTTAAATGCTAGTCGTAATTCCAATTCGAAGATCGACTCGTGTCTAAGAATAAATATCAAATTCTCTACCATTTAACCAAGAAGCGCTAAGTGGAGTGTGAAAAAAAAATTAGGAATCAGTTTCTAGCAAAGTTATTGTGAAAGTGGACTCCAATGAGAGACAGAATGACAAACACGTGAGAGAAGTAAGCGTTCAGCTCAGTTCTTTGTAAAATGGCTGTCTAGGCAGGCTATATAGAAACTATACTATACATTCAGCAAATGGCTACACTTCACCTAATATTATTTTTTATATGATTTTTCTTAAGATAATCATAAAAGGTTCAAAATAACAACAATAACATAATATAAAAAACACTGGAAATTTTATGCACTGAACAGCGTACTTAATAACTACTAAAGAATAATAAAGAACACAAAAACAATTCTACGAAGTATTGATCAATTCGCGTGTTTTTTCTGGCGATTTCCCTAAGAAAATAGCATAGTGTAAACAAAATCACGCGGTGCAAATATGTATATACATAATGAGCTAACAGTTATATGACGCTCGCAGTTATGCGGGTTTAGTTATTTAAGAATACGTTCAAAACAATGTATGTCATTACCTAATTGATTGTTTTATAAAAAACTTCTGTCCGCGACTTCGTCCGCGTGGATTTTTCCTAAATTTTCTGCTATAAACCTCACGGAGCCCGAGACCTTTCCAACGAATGCAAAACCGTGGAAATCGGTTATTGCGTTCTGGAGTTATAGCGTCAGGAAGGAAAATCCGACTTATTTTTATATAGTAAAAATACAAAAAAAAATAAGTTGTTATTTACAGCATGCAGATTGTATACTTTGAATTCAGATTTCGAGTTCAGAATGTTGCAAGTGCTATAATGTTAACACTATGGAGTTTTAGTTCTGAACCTCGTAGGCTTTGATTATAAAAGCTCCTAGGTGATGTTGTGTCGGTAAGTGAAGCTCCTAATGAAAGAGTTGATCTACTGACATAATAAACAATTGCATTGATTTCAGTAAATAAACAAGACAGTTAAATGTTCTTATAAGTATTGAAAATTAAAAGCTAATTTACCACTCTTGTGTAACACAGAAGAACTTTAATCCTTTAATACAGAGGTCAAATCAACAGGCCTGCCAGTTTAAACTTTAATTTATTTATTTTCGCATCGACCATTGATTCTGCCATAAACTGGAAACAAGAGCTTGCGGCTATAGATTCCTCTATATCCTCGGCATGTTATGCACTTAGAAGCCTTAGGGATGAAGTAGACTTAAAGTTACTTAAAGAATGTTATCATGCTTTGGTGGAATCTAGGTTAAGATATAGCATCATGTTTTGGGGTAATAGCTATAATTATAACTGCCAAAGAGCATTCATACTTCAGAAACGTGCTATTAGAACCATTGTTAAAATCTCACAGCGTGATTCATGCAAAGAACACTTTAAGAAATTAGGTATTCTAACAGTTCCAAGTTTGTATATACTAGTTCTACTAAGCAAGTTCGCAAAATATATAAATCAATATGAATCACAAGAAGAAAGACAGCTTAGAGAGTGCACGCGAAGGAAAGTTATTAAAAATAAAATGGTGCCCAAATTTAACATAGCAAAGCATTGTACACGCTACCAAGCTGTCGAGTTATATAATAAGTTACCTAGCGATCTAAAAACCTTGGTCTATAACACTAACCTATTTAAGGCCAAACTAAAAGCCTTCCTATTAGAAAAGTGTTTATATTCTGTATCTGATTTGATGTCGAATGAGATCAGATAATTTGGGTATGAATTATTTGATATGTTATTAACATTTTATTAATTTTACATTTAATTTGGTTTGGTTTTTTGACATTTTTTTATTTTATTTTTTGAATGGGATTTTTATTTTTATTTTGGTGACATTTAATTTAATTAGCTTTTGATCTTGACATTTGATTTAGTTTTATTTTTTTTTTAAATTGATTTTAATTGACATTTAATTGAACAATTGTATTTTGAGTGACTTAAATAAAAAACATTAAATATTTAAGCTCTAGATGTAAAACTTTTTTCTTTTTTATTAGTTAATGTTATGTGATATTATGTAATTGTGAAATTCGAATACAATGTAAATTGTTTTATGAATAAATGAAAATGAAAGACCAACTGACCGCCCTTTATTTATAAAAAAAATGGTTTATCTGTAAAAAAGATACTAATTAGGGGTTAAAAGGGTCGACTCGCAAATAAATATATCAAAATAAAAAATGTTAAAAACGGCGCGTAAATTGTCAGATAACCTTGGAATCACGGCAGATAAGCGCTTGAAGCAATTTCAAATTCAGAAAGCTGTAGAGTAGATGAATCAGGCAGTGTCATTGTCCCTGCAACATCGTCCCTACTGGGAGACAGGAAATACCCCTGAGTCATGTGGAGGGAAGTAGTTTGTCATATCGATCGTTGGCGTTAAGTCAGTCAACTCATAGGTACATGATGCGGTTATTGAATGTCAAGAAGCCGTAGGGTAGTAACTATTTAGTAATCTGTGCCGTAGGTGCATCGTGACTCATGACACTTTTTTTAATAATTATGTTAATATAGGGCAGCTAATATTTTTTATTTTCATGTTAGCTGTTATTTTTCATAGTTTTAGAAACTGTCGACTGCAAATTGTGTTGTTTTGTAGATTACCCACTGGGACTGGCACTATCACCTTTGTTGTTACTTTGTTTAACTGAATATTTTTTTTAACTAAGCAATTATAAACGTTATAATTATCGTTGTTATTGTTATTCAATGTAAATTAATATTTAACAACAATTACAACCGCCTGAGCACTAAGTCATTCTGCAGTCTGCACAGATAGATGCTTTTTCATGCATGTATTATTATATATTTGATAAAATCGATGACGTTTAAATTGAGAATAGTCTTCATATCTACTAAGCTATTACGGTGCCTATTTATTGTATTTATGACATCAAATTGTCCGTAGTCTTCGAACAAATACCAATCGTCTCCAGTTTTCCGGATTTTTGAGTGAATATTCTTATTTCCACATCTCTTAACGCGTCTTTATCGATTCTATTTCGATTCGTGAGGTAATAATGTGAAATGTGTTATTTATATTGCTCGGTATTTGAATACTATAGGCTTTTTTTAAGGATTATAGATTTATATCTCTGTTGATGGAAAAATAAACGTAAGCTTGAAGAAAGTTAGGTGTTCAAGATAGTGTTGACTGTACGTTAGTTGTTGTGGTAAAACATGTTATAGAGTAGGGAATGAATTAAATTACATTTAAAATTAATTCAAGCTATTCCTGCATGTCAGTCCTCTGACACACTGGCGACCACATTTTTTTTATGCTTTCTTCATCAACAAAGTTAACCACATTCATACCAGTTCTCGCTTGTATGCCTCTCGTACTTTTATTCCTCATAGGTACTGCATGGTTCCTATCATTCCTCCGCTATTACTCTTATGGGTGGAATGCCCATTTATTCTATCTGCTTTTTACTTTATTTATTTCTCCTTTGTGCGACCACTATTTACAACACTTTACTTTTCTGAATATTGAAAAAGTAGGTAATGGTCAAAATATATTCATTAAGAACCATTATAAATCTTAACACAGGGCACATTCAACCTTATATATTTCAATAGATCTAATAGATATCTTGTCCCAATAAATAATTGAAAGTTGTTCAACAAATGAATATTTTCATTAAAGGTTCGGGCCACGAAGAAAGCGGTTCCGCCGTATCACGCCGTATGCATTGGTGCGATGAAAACAATTGTACTAATTGTTGTACAGAATGACGACTGCCAATAATTTCTGAGCCACTTACTCTTGTTTTTGTTCAACTTCACAATAATATCATTTTGTTCGTTAAAACAAAATGACTTGCATTACTTACGAATGATGGAATTCGTGAGAAAATTGCTGATTCGATTTTTAGAGATCAATCTAATTTAGCGCTTGTTCATTAGAGAATACTTCAAAGTCAAACCGCTTGTAGGACATCGTTACTAATTAAAGTGAACAATGTATTTGACAAACAATAAATTCCAATTCGTTACGCCTGGCGTGTTCTGTATCATCGCTCTACTACTTCACAAGAACATAGTTTATGTGTTCGTTTAAATCACAAGGCAAAATGTCTAAGTAAATGATCCAAATAAAATTCTACGAGATTTACAACTCTCGTGACACAAATACCTAGCGGCTAGTTTTTGCGAGATCTCGTTTTAGGCCGGTCAACTCGGAAACCGTGCAGGTTTGCAATACCGCCATAAATGGACATGAGCGCTTCTCGTTTCGCGAATCAAACGCTAAAATCTCGAGAGTGGAACAACTGTTCGGGAACGTTGCCAAATGTGCGATTTTGCTTAATTGACGAGCACGGAACATCCCGTTCGTTTGATCGTGCTCCAGCGCACGCTTGTCCGCCATTACGCTGGGTATAAAACATGCTTTACTGCGAAAACAAAATGTATGGCTTGTCATTGTGCATTACGGGCGCTTCTAGAAAGATTTGATCGCAAGTTAGGGTTGTTGAACGTAAATTGGCGTGGTGAGTTTAATTTTATCCATGCGTCCATCATGCATTCGACGGGCGATCGATCGGGTCAACGTCAAGTCGCGGAAGCCGCAGCGGCACGGTTGGGTCGCGAAGCGCGAAAATGGAACGCAGCGGATATAATTAAAACTGTACGGACAAATCGTTGGCGGGGATTAACGCTCGGATTCGGTCAGCCATTGCTCGGCCAGCATGTTTTCAACTTTTGTAGTTGTTCGATGTTAAAATATTGCTGACTGGGCTCCACTGTTCCATTGTGGTTCCATGGCGCAGTAAAATTGTAGCAAAGACCCGAATTGTATAACTACAACGTACATACACAGACAAAAGAACATCCAAGACTAAAAAACATAATAATCACAGTTCATCACACAAAAAGAAATGCATATTCAATAGTAACATCCATAAATAACAATCAAATCAATGCGTGCACGAAACTAATAATTATTCTTTCACGCACAAACTTTGTCATATCAGTTTGTAAACACGATAATTATTACCAAATTACAAGTAATTTACACACTTTTACTAATCTCGCAATCTATTAAGGCGTCAACTACACAAGAAAATTAAGACAGAACTGAATGTAATTTGTCAAATTATTTTGCTCTAATAAACAGCTCTAGTTTCGTTAAGGTCGACGCGGTACTTAATAATCTAAAATGAACCCGGTTTATTATTAAATTGCTGAGACTTGTTATAAAAGAAAAGTATATTAGTATCTTGACATATTTATATAAACATGTTTTCTTCATGGCTACTGAAAAATATTTACAAATCCATCTATCAAGGATTTTCTTTCTATGTCCAATCAATATTATGATATTTTCAATTATTTGGTAAAATAACTTCTTTCAAGTCTTTAGTCAAGTCAATAATCGCTTTGATTAGATATTATTATGAATTATGCTTACCTTCTTGTTGTTCAATGTTGTATACATCTAAAATAACCAAAACTTACGTGGATAAAGCCGCAACCAACTCTATTTTACTTTAAATTCCCATAAATGGTTAACTCGCATTAAGATAACTACAGATTCTTGTTTTCCGAGTAACAGCCGAGAAACTCCATAAACCTTGTTAAAACCAGATTTTAATGTAATTTTTTATCAGCCACAATCACATCACATATTTTAATTGCAGTTACAAGATACACTGCACAAGCTGTGTTTTCTCTAAAAACAACGTTATCAACATCTTGTCTGACCTAAATATAAAAGAATTAATAGACGCAAAGCTCACCAACACGCAATTTTCGCTAAAATGTTAATAGGTTCTTTGACACCGATAAAACTTAATTCAATGTCATCATAGTGTCGTCGGGAGAAGTCAGGACGTATCTATTTCTAATTTTCACTGACACTATTTATAAACACAATGTTTTATCTATATTTGCTACAGACTTTCGCAGTGATCGATGGCAATTGTGTATTCAGCATAAACTATAGCTATTAAAGATGTGATTTTTCACAGGAGCTATTTACTCGTGCCTCTGAAAGCCGTTGGTTCAACTTTTCGTGGAACTTTGACAGTCGTTACGGGTAGCAAGACTGATCAGTCTATTATTGTAGAGGTTTAATAGGCAACAGCCCTATGTAAAACACCGGCATCAGCCAAATCCGATCAGATAGGAAGCCGTCTTTTACTGTCTTACTGCAGGGTCTAGGCCTCTGATCTTGCAGAGAAAGCACGAGCATTTTTATTAATTACTAGCTATCCCCCGCGGTTTTACCCGCGTAGTTCCCGTTCCTGAGGGATTTTTGGAATAAATACTATTCTATGTCCTTTCTCAAGCTATGGACTATTTCTGTACCAAATTTAATTTAAATCGGTTCAGTAGTTTTGCCGTTAAAGACAGACAAACACACACTTACAATTTTAGTTATTTTAGTATGAATAATTCAAGGTTTCCCTATGAAGTTTTCCTTTACCGATATCTGTAATTTTTTTTTAACCTTCAGAATGTACTTAATAAATTTAAAAAGTTAGCGGTCTTAACTATTGGACATAACGAAGTAATTGATTTCATATTTTCCATTCAAACTAAAGTAAAGATGAGTTCATGTATCCAATTTTTTGCAATCAAATGCTTTGATGTTCTCCTAAAAACAATATGAGACTGTATGACGAAAGCAATATCTATAGCTACCTGCTATGAGTAATGACCTATTCATCATTCACGGAAACTCGGTAGGTAACTGAAATAAATTCAGTTTTCATGAAGCAAAATCTATATAGAATTGAGTCATAAAAAACCAAATCGTTTTTGCGTGGGTTGTTTTCAATATTTTTATTAGTATTGATTCAAGATTACGTGTGAAGTGAACGAAATAAGGCTACTTGTTTATATCCCACTTCTGCGGTAGAAGTGGGATATAAACAAGTAGCCTATATTTTATGTTGTCATTCACTTTTGTCACCGTTTCCACACAAATGACAAAATAATCTATTTACATGCATGTACAGGCATGATCCAGATTTCCGATAAATAAATAGACCTAATATAATAACGTCTCGCGTAAATAGATCAAACAACGTCGACTCACTTGTTTTTCGTAGTTATATTTTTATTTTACAATCTGGATTTAGGTTTTTCCTTTATAACTCCTTTCATTTTTAATCAAGCTTCCCAATGAACTTGTCACCTCCGATTAGCCTTTTAAACTCAAATGTAAAAATATCTCTATTCAATTCCTTTAGAATTCGGCTCGATTTTTTTTATTCGTTCAGCCATTTTTATCACGTGGTCAACACATGCTATTATGGCGTAGTTAAATGTGCTGATAAAATATATTTATTGCCTATTTTTTCTTACTATAAATATGACTTAGCAAATGGTATCTAAACAAAACAATTTCAGCCAGAATCAAGTCTTTGTTTACAGTCTGTCTGAAGACTTGTCCGCACTTTGTTTATTTCAGGTGATTTGTTGCTAAAAGTAGAACACAGTAGGTACATTGACTTGCTTCATTTATAAAACACGGGTAATCTATTTTAAATGTTTTCTACTATAGGCCAGCCAGCCATGTTAAATGTTTAAAATGTTAGCATCCTTCAGTTAGGATCTGTATGATGCTAAGAATTCTTTTAAACTTAACATCTCTATCTTGTACCTCAGTACTTTCTTGCCAGCAAGCTCACCGAATCTCTGGACGGTTTTTAATAATATATTGTTGTAATAAGCTGTTTTGCAGAATTTATTAAAAGGGATTCTATCAACGTATCTTCTCGTCATATTTTTGAGCCGTTTCTGAAAGCTATTGTCATTTTTTTTTTAATCTTGACGCGTTCGCACACGTCTTGTTCTATTCATTTTCAATTCATTTTATTTTCTATTCTATTCTAAGTTCGGATGAAAATCATATGATTCGTCTATCCTCAGCTGACACAATCACAGAATCAAAACAGTTGTTTATCTGTTTCGTCTACTGCAATACGTCCACAAAGAACGAAGATGAAAAACGAGCTCCGAGGGATACAGAAATAGACGCGCGTCGCCCGTCGCTGCTCCAATGTCGAGGTGATATGCATTGTGCGTACGATCACGAATCTTGAGTATTTCGTACACTAAAATATTCTTTTTTAACGACCTTAGAAAGTTCATTACGTTATTTCTTTAAGTTTTCGGCGTCTAGGTTTGAAGTTCATGGGGAATGTTAGCTTTGGTTAGATTCTTGGGCGGAGAAAAGCTACGTTATGTAATACATAATGTTATGTGAAATTATGATTGTTTTGTAAAACCGACGATGTATTCATTATGATTCTAATATTAGAAATCGTCTAGAAACTGGTTAAATAACATTGCCAACAATACAGACAATAGAATAATCTTGTGAATATAGAAATCAACAGCGGGTTTTCTCGACTTACACATTTTCTTTAACTCTTTACTCATTTCACTTATAGTTTTCTTTAGCTTTGTGTGTCACGACTCACGATATGAAGTAGAAAAGTAGAAATTATCGACGTTACCACTTATGCTGAGACACGATCGCTTTCAAAGTTTCGAGCTTTATTTATTACTAAGTTTGTATGCGCACGGTGAGGTCGTTGACACGCATATTAAGTGCAGTCGTATACCTATCAGCTTTTAAACCTTTATTGCTTATTTCCTTAAAACTACTTTATGGCTTGTGATAGTATTATGGTCACCTTTCCTCTTTTTAATATATTGAAGCGTCCATCACATGTGAATTGTGGATCGATGTCGCGTCGTCTTAAAACACTTTCATGAGCTTGGAGCTTTTGTTGTAGTAGCTAGTTTACACTATGCATAGGTTACAATATGTTCTATAAAATAGTTCTAGACCTGGATTTTAAATATATCAATAAATTACAAAGAAAGTAAAATACTTGATTGTCGTAGAAATACCATGCAATTATAAAAACGCAACTCATACAACAGCAGGATAGAAATTAGTTCCCAAAAAATTACACATACATATGTAGTTACTGTGACACAGTAAAACCGAGTGGTAGTCTACACATGACATTAGGGATTCTTCTCCGGAATACTGGACCGTGTATACTAGAACACTGGCTTTTAGTCGTCACCTAAAAAACATTCATTACAAATTGTCGGTAAGGTCATTGGCACGTGAGCAACGCTATCCCAAATACTTCCCCGCTTCCTTTAAAGTGATCTATACGTTCATAGATATAAATAGTTTAGGCATTTCCATCCAAAAATAGCCTTAAACGCTAGTGTTGGAATAAATAGTCGTTTTTTCTTTTGTTGTGCTGTGAAACTGGGCCGTTGACTTTAGAATATTTACATTAAACTATTAGTGCGATATTCTATTGATGACATACGTTTCTGGGAATATAGAAGTGTTCCAGTGGGTTATGTTGTATCTGGCTGTTGCTGAGGGCTTTAAATAAATACATAGTGTTAATAACCACTGTTGTACAAACATTGAACAGTGTTTAACCAGCAATCTTTGTGCATTTTAAAATGCCATTTTGCACTGATTGACTTGACCACGTTGAGCATGAAAGTTGCAAGTTCTGTTGTCTTATTTGAGCTCTACAGAAAAGTTTCTTTTTGTTATTTATTTACCTTATTTAACACAAACATAATTGTGCTGCGATCTTATTTGTTTATCAGATTTATCGAAGATTGTGACTTAATCATTTTACGGAGAAAGAATTGAAAATAGTTTTTGTACCTATACACTTATTTAAAGTAGGTAATAGCAATAACTAAAGATTTTTAACAATCATTTCATTTAAAAACGGAAAGTATAACGTGAACGTTATCCTTTCCGTTTTTCATTAAATTGGACAAAGAAGCACAGACCACAAAACAACTTTTCCTATGACTTCGTTAATCTCCTAGTCTACTTTGTCTGTGGTTGGAAACAATAGTAAAACGTGATGGCTAGAAAACTTTATGGTTTCTGTTATTCCGTTTTGAGGGGTTCCGGATTTCCTTAGTAGAAAGATGTAGGCAATCGTCTTAATAATATTGCTAATAATGAAATGTGCTTACTTTACTGCTTATATATCTTATTAATAATAATACCAAATACAAAGGCAAATTACTCTTTTCATACACAGAAGGTATGAACATTAATCACCAATTCACCACGCTTGCTCAAAACGAATGTCGATTTTGGAATTATTCATTGTAAGTTCTATTCAGGTTTCCTCTCGATGTTTTTTATTTACCAATGTCTGTGATGTTGATTTTTATTAGTAGGAACACCTATTATAGGCAGGTAGGTATTCGTACCTAATTAAAATATGAGATTTATTTCTTTGCCAACTTATATTATCTAAGTATTTATATAATTCTAATTATATGAATTTTATAATGATGATGACGGAATAAATAACTATGTCGTAAGGAGAAAATATTTATAAATTAAATAATAAATTACGCATAAAATATTTCTTGTGAAAGTGTTTATTAGCGTTAGGAGTTAAATCTAGGGTAAATAATTAAGGCCCATTAACACATTTTTTTATTTAATGTATGTGGAAAATTACTTATGTGGTTCTCTGCGTACGCTCCAAAGGAATACCGTTACTATTATATCTTTTATTAACATATGAAATTCTTTGGTACTGATCTGTCGGTTTTAATGAATGCCGTGAAGTTGGATATAATGGTTTATTTGAGCTCAAGTACTTACATAATCTACTCTACTTTTGTGCTCAATGTGAAGAGGTTGCCTTGCAGACCTTGCAGTGGGAAAATAATTGTTAATATTACAATACATTTAAACTTTTAGTTACATTTTTAGGTAACAGTTCTCGCGGTGTCCACAGTTTCCCTTAATACGTTTTCGATGAGTTCAATGACCTGTATGAGTCAGTTCACACTCGCCTGTCACAATTAGGTCACACCTGAACTTTACGTGTAAGACACCATTAAGTGTTCGTTAGAAGCTACTTAAATTGAAGCATGAAGTTAATAGCCTTGCGTTGGAGATTTATGGTTTTTAAAATAATTTATTTTAATTTTGCCCGCGGCTTCGCTCGCGTCCAACCCTTCAACAATCTCCACTTAAATAAAATCACGTCAATCTGTAGCTCCGTTTTGCTGTGAAAAACGGACAAACAGACAGACAGACACACATACACACAGTCACACACTTTCCCGTTTATAGTACCTATTAGTATTTATTTTACTATACCTTGTTAGGTGCGTTCTCACCCGTGTCTTTACAGCTCCCGTAAATTGCGATTTATTATGGCTTTTTTTCTTAAGAATCAGACAAAAAATACAAACAAAAAAACTCATTCCTAACCGACTATTAGTCAAAAAACCGAACAAAGAAATAAAATCTTCAGATTTGAAATCTAATGTTATAAAGAGGAAAGTTTTGATTGTGTGTTTGCATTGAATAGGCTCTGTTACTACTGAACCAACTTGAAAAAAAAAACACCACAATAAACTGACGTTATTGGCAAGTAACACAGGCTATAAAACATAACGCTATGACCAATAGGACCAGAGTATCGGTGAACAATGTAACAAAAAAGGAAAAAATAACCTATAGGCGTATCCCGCTAAGATCCACAGGAACGGAGCAGCGAACCAAAAACCTATCATTACGGGTGTAACCGCGTGGAATAGCTTGAGTAGAATGCTAGGCATCATTTAAGATCTCTCATTAAAAGAAGTTAGTTAAAATTGACGGTTGCCCCTCTATACAATCCTTAGCTATGCCAATGGATACAGATGCGCTAAGAACGAACTAGACTAAGTCGTTCGAAGTATTTTTGGCAGTCTTGCCTACATTCAATGTCTAGATCGCTGAATATTTCATAAAGTATAAATCACTATGCGACAGTGTACACTGGTTTCTTAATAATCTGACGACAATATTGTGTTACGTCAAAATAAGAATAATTTGTTGAATATTTCATCTTCAGAATGTAATTCAGGCTAGGAGGATTTTCAATTCTGTTCTAAATGTTAGATAAAACGTGAGTTTAGATTTAGACGGTTATGTACAATATTATTGTACGTATGAATACTCTCTGTTTATTTGTTACCTCATTTCGACAAAGCCGCACTCAACCGCCCCCCGTAAGCAACGATATTATCATCATCTCCCTAGCCTTTTTTCTAACTATGTTGGGTTCGGCTTCCAGCCTAACCGGATTCAGATGGATACCAGTGTTTTACGTAAAGCGACTGCCTATCAGAACCCAGAAACTGGGCGACACGATACCCTTGGTTAGAGGCAGACTTTTTTTGGCTTACCCGTAACGACTGTCAAAGTTCAGAGAATGACAACCGGGACCAACGGCTTAAACGTGCTTTCCGAGGCGCGGGATGTCAGTGACGTCCAAGATAAACTTTAGTAAGTACATATGAATTAAACAGGTCACATTGGTACTTGCCAGGATATGAACCCACAACCTCTTGCAAGAGAGGCGGGGGTGCCCTAACCACTAGGTCATCGCGACATAAGGGAGGTCTATGCACTTTTAATAACCTCTATTAGGTATTGCTTATGTTCACAGAAAAAAAGTGAAAACAACGATTTTATATAAAAGGCGCGTAAAGCTGAACGGGCGGGTACGCGTCTTTATATGGATATAAGCTGAATAAAATGTGCGTATTCCCTAATAGTACTTGACAAAAATGAGGCTGGTCATGGTAGTCTCATTATAGTCAGAGATTTTGTACTGTAGACGCCATTTAACCCAGATACAGGCTAAACATACAGGACTACGTCTGCATTCATCATACAACCGAAGCCGTGGGCATAAACATGAGTTCAATATTCTCTTAAAACAACTGTAAAAGTAGATTAATCGCTTGCCGTACTGTCTTTTAAGGTAAGACATAATTCATTTCGTGCCAAATTACAGTTAAAATGAATTCAGACTAATATGTTCAAGCACAATCATGAGCATGACCACATGACCATAACGGTTTTATATGTTTATGGACACTTATTAATAACACTTATATTTAGATTAACTTCAGTATTACAATGAACGTTTGTTATTATATACAGTGAAGAAAGAATAAAAGAAAAATACCTATTATAATTTTTTTTGACAATTGCATTATGCTCCGTAAGCACCACTCCTGGGCGAGGAATCTCAAATACGATTCCCATCTTTTTAAAATTGACTGTCGGTGAATATAACAGAAACAATTTCGCATTGAACTGTCAACTCCTAGCATCAAGGTGGAATGGTACCTTAAGCTCGCCTAGTGCGATCTAAAGTGATGATACCTTAAGCTGATCTAGTGCAAAATCTTTGATTTTGACGGTTTACAAAATTAATTTCCCTAAGAATTTTTAACGTAGCAATGGACGAAGAATACACGATGTTTTCTTCAAAATCACTCCAATTGTGATTCTAAATACCGCAAAATTTTCACCAAACTTTATTCGCACACACAATCCTTGCCAAATTCATTCTCCTTGTTACGTCACTAAAATTAATCTCACAGGCGGACCCCAAAACCTTATAAATAAGATTGCCATCGCCGCCTGTGTTTTCACGATCTATTTTCATCTGACTATCACTTGCATAATGTGGCAACGAGACCAATTAACGATTAAATATGAGACGCCGCCCACTGACCGTCCGTCACAGCAGGGCCCGGTGTTGCGACACGGGCAGAGACGGGCGCATTACTATATCAAAATGACTTTAGAAGATTACTTTTATTAGGTCTGGCTGGCGTGTCGAAAGTTAATTTCAGATCAATATATTTATTACTTTATTGTTGTCCTTTCAGTTGCCGCTATTATTTGATTATGGTTTATTTATGTGGCTATGAATTTTATGATCTAAAATGATACAAGAAGTATTAACTTGTAGTGAGTTCTGCCAAAAACCTACGTTAAAATAAATCCCATTTCCGAAGTATTTGTAATAATTTCAGATATTTAACGATAGTAATTAAATATATACATAGTGAAATGCTGATTGAATTGTATTGCTGGTTGGTTAATGTAACTGCTGTTGAGTATTTCATGCGTAGTAGGCCCTTGACAATTTTATCTGACCTTTGGTCCTCCTTTGATGAAAATTATATTACGTTTTTAGCAGACTTGGATAGTTCTTAATTTGACGAGAATATTTATTTACTTTCTTTGTTATCTCACATACCCTTTTCTGCAAAACCTTAATTAAGGGTTCTATTTAACACGCTATTGCCTGCAAGTATTGTCACGTACACATACACGTACACGTACTTTTAAGGTTTGTTTTATTAGTAGAGACATTGCGAAATGGCAACGAACAACCTAACTGTGACCGTTCCTAACAGTATGTTGGAATTACCATGTCAAACGATAAAAAATTAAAACGTAAAAGAAAATACACATGTTGTTCACAAATCTATACCTAATGTCTAATACACAGCAGACTCTTTTACGGAAGTAGGCACGTGTATTACTGAATTTTGACGTAGACGCAAATTATTTTTCTTAAATAAATATTTTGATAAGCGAAACGACTGATTACGCCAATATTAATGGATGATCTACCACTCACTGTAGCATGTGTAGTCTGCCAAACTTCCAGAACTGAAGAATATAGAAAAGAAATAGCCAAATGTGCCAAGTGGAAATCGTACGAGCTATACACAGCGCAGAAGTTAATCGCCCAGCCATTTCACCAATAGTGTTGTAATACCTCTTTTGTACAAATGACAGGCATTAGCAGCTTATAACTAGTCAGACATTACGAGTTTCACCTCGGACAGGTCACGACAGAGCTAAGAAATTAATGAATAGACGAACATAGTGACAAGTCATTCAGGCATTCCGTTCCCACAGGGCCGAGGTTACAACCCTCCAATGAAATGCACATATAAATAAACACCTGGCGAGTACTATTTCCTAAAACCTTGGCACACTGAACTTGGACAAGGTATTATTGAGATCGCCAAAGAAAACCGTTTGTAATGCTTTGTTTACCGCTACATTACCTGCAGCTGTGATACACACAGCTATGAGTGTGATGTTAATCCTAACTGTATCAATTACACGCCGATTGCTGGTGCGTGAAACTGAATCGGTTCTGGCGATCCTGATCTTATACCGTGCAGATTTTATGGGATCAAATCGATTTATACATAGTTCTTTAAAAACGAGTTCGAATATATAATTAGCAGTGCCATATTGGGAAAATTTTCTCGAGTGAATTTAAGTGAAGTGACATACAGATGAGCTCTCAATCTCCAGCAGATACCATCTCACCACAATCTCATTTTATCTAATTTCACCATCATCATCTTCCTGCCCTTGCCCCATTTGCTCCGTTATATCTTATTGTTTCGACTATCACTAGTTCCCTCTGTCCATCTTCTTTTCCTCTATCGCTCCACATTTATGTTCATAACTCTCTTAGTCATATGCGTTTCATTTTTCTTAACATTCCCATACCAAAAAGACTTCTACCACTGTTTCTGTAGCTCCACCGGACTTTTTAAAGAATAGACCAGCTGTTAATTTAATACAGAAGCATTAAACATCAGTTCAGTGCCTCCTTAATTGCCACTAATTTTCAGTCATCAGGTGATGAAAATATATTGGGTGCGAATGTGCGATATAAAATAATGGTTTAATTTCTAAATTGTGAAATTATAGCAGCTATGAAATTATAAAGCGCAATAGGTTGTTCAGTTCTAACGGCTTCAATTTATACAAGATATTAAATATAGTTTCCAAATTTTTTGTGGAACAGTTATTCAAACTGTGTCAGCAGTGAATCATTTTTCACTTTCTAACGTACCATATTGTCTAAGAATGACAATAAAACACCTTGTTTTAAGTTCGCTGTCAATCTTCTCGCCTGTGGCCCATGAATTCGATTTGAATCGGTTAGTCTCGAATTTCCCGATTCGTGCATTAAAATCGATAAGAACAAGAGTGAAACTGTATTGCGCAAAAAATGACAGCTTTCCTCGATTCGTTGTCTACTCTAGAGCAATGCGAGCTGGTCTTATTTTAATGTCTTGTGGTTTTGTGTGATTTTTGCTTACTTTCACTAGATTTTATTGGAGTATATTTCTTAATAGTGTGATTTGTCAGGTTCGTAGATTTATAAATCAGAGAACCGAGTTAGGTGATTGATCAAAATTCAAAATTCAAAGCATTTATTTCACTTAGACCATTTACAGGTACTTATGAATTGTCAAAAGAGTCGGTCGGTTTGTCAGAAAAGAAAAGTGACGCTAATTGCCTGTTCCAAAACGTAGATCTCTATGGAGAAGAACAGGCAAGAAACTCCACGGACACTCTTTTTAAAAAAAATCATGTTTTACAAAATCTTGGTTACATTTTCTTTTTGTTGCTTCTACATGTGAAAAC
Source organism: Athetis lepigone (assembly GCA_033675125.1). NCBI lineage: Eukaryota > Metazoa > Arthropoda > Insecta > Lepidoptera > Noctuidae > Athetis > Athetis lepigone. The sequence continues at coordinate 4,621,555 of CM066226.1, read as the reverse complement.
AATGTAAGTATGTAACAAAATAATTAAATTCAAAATTAAATTACAAAGTCAAATATAAAAAGTCATGGCAGTTAAGAGATGACCCATCTCAACTGACAGCGCCCGTTCACGAGCATGACGCGTGGCATCAGCACCATTTAGCTCAACCATTTTGAAGGGAACCGAATGGTCCAACGCACTCGCCACCATCAGCGAGACTTTTTGAGCGAGCATGACAATGCTCCTAACCGCCATGTCTATTTGTGTTTTGTGTCAGTAGCGAACTATCGTAATAAATCACTACATCGTACTCACATTTACAAAAATTAAAATATGCATTTAAATTACACAAACCAAAGTTTTGTACTGTAAATAAATATAAATGGTTGAAATTTTCTGATCTGATTTTTTGATCTTGAATATTCATGTCAATAATTAAGGGAATAACAAACATTTTCTATCTTCCAATGATTAAAATGTCTAATTTTGGAAATAATGCTTTTAAATTATATATAAAACAAAAGTTTTAATCTGAAATCTAAAAATAAGTATAACAGTATAAGTTATTTATGTCAATTTAGGGGCTATTTAGCATATTTCTCTTCCAAACATTCCTAATTTGTGAGACTAGGTGGCTGTGGAGCAGGACCAGCACCCAACCAAGCATTTTTATCTATAATATAATCCTCTAATTTATAGTATGCTTGACTACATAGTGTGCGACTACGTAGTGTGCATCTGTTTTCTAATTGAGTATCCAATAAAATAATGATATTTTGGAAGACCATAAGCCTAGCCACTACATTTTAAAACTCTTTTTATTTATTGTTCAGAAAAATTACAGTGCAACAGTTAAAAAAAACATTACAATGTTTTTTTCAAACTATTTACTTTGTACGTACTCTTATGCAGCACTATAATATGCCAAATTTTTTTCAGCTATGCTATAATGACTAAAGCTTTGCGAATCTAAGATTTTCGTCTAATATACCTTACATTTCGATCTAAATGCACTGAATACATATACATGCACCCTATCACGAGAGGATACAAACACAATGATTTATTTAAAGCCGTCATTCGATCAAACTCATTGACAGTCAGTTGTCAGTCATAGTTATTTGTATTGACAAATCGGATTAGATTGTAGCTGATTGATATCGAAGATCAATATCATGGTCGATCTATTTGTGATACGAGGGTCGATGGCTTAATTAACAGAATGTTTTATATGGATGATTTTATTTTTGTTTCGAGTGTTGGTTTATTTAATACATTTTTAACCGACTTCTAAAAAAAGGAGGAGGTTCTCAATTCGGATGTTTGTATGTTTTTTTTTTATGTTTGTTCGCGCATATCTCTGTCGTTTGCCAACCGATTTGAACAATTCTTTTTTTGTTTGAAAGGGTAGACTTCCCAAATGGTCCCATTGTCATTAGGTCCAGGATCTGATGATGGTATCATGCCGAAATCGAGGGAACTCCTCAATTTTTATAGAAAAACGTACATTTTTTTTTAAAGTTACTCTAAAACGTAGTTGGGACTCACTAAAAAGTAAAAAATAAAAAACTAGTTTTTGAAGTCGGTTATCTTTTTTTTTGGAATTTTTTTTTTATATTATGAATGAAGTGTCGTGATGGCTCAGTGGATAAGGCGCCCGCCTCGTGTGTAAGAGGTTGTGGGTTCGAATCCGGGCAAGTACCAATGTGACTTTTCCAATTCATATGTACTTTCTAAAGTTTATCTTAGACATCACTGACATCCCGTGCCTCGGAAAGCACGTAAAGCCGTTGGTCCCGGTTGTCATTCGTAGAACTTTGACAGTCGTTACTGGTTAGCCAGAAACTCTGACCAGTCTAACCAAGAGGTATCGGGTCGCCCAGTTACTGGGTTGTGGAGGTCAGATAGGCAGTCGCTCCATGTAAAACACCGGTATCCAGCTAAATCCGGTTAGGCTGGCAGCCGACCCCAATACGGTTGGGAAAAAGGCTAGGGAGATGATGGTGATGAATGACATAAAACATAAGTTTTTATTCCAGTTATCGAAAACTGGCTTTTGAAGCAGAATTTGGCTTTTACTCTAAATTCTACGCAGACAAAGTTGAGGCAAAAGTAATTATTAGACACGGGGCAAAACCGGATTTTCCAGGGTATTCTCGGAATTTCCAGAGTTTCCCTACTCTTATTACAACGCAAATAAAAGAAAAGTTCAAAGAAAGGTTCAATCAAGTGCATAACATTTCACAAGAATATTATTGAGTCACCAGAGAAATGGAACATTATCCACAAAATATTTTATGACGGTTGTAAATAAAAGTAGAATTTCAAGGAACATAAATGTACGTATCTCTTTAAAATCAGGTCATACCACGTTGAAAAGCATGATGTCAATGACTGCCTATAACATAACGTATGCAATTAAAACTCGCTGACGCGGACTTCCAAAAATAAATAGACCACTAGGCACGTAAATATTTAGTGTTTCAGACGATTTACAATAAATTGATTTCTACGACTAAAGTTAGGTTAATTTTAAAGCAATTAATAAATACCCAAAAGGGGAATGTCAATATTTACAGTCTTCTTTTAGTCCTCCTCTAAGTCTAATTTTCCCTTTGCGTCTAACTAAAAATATCAGATGGGCCAAAAATATTAAGCTTGAAATATCTTTTTTGTAAAACAATCGGTTTTAGAAAAATGTTTCAGCCGCAAAAATATAAGTTTCAGCAAACGTAGACGCTGAAAACTTGCAAAAGCTGCGCTTTGTTACACTAGCGCCGCCTGTCTGAAACAGTAGTTCATTCCACGTCTAGGAGATGTCGCTGCCTGCATTAACCTACATCGATGAGCAGACACGCGTCACTTGCAGCTGTCTGAATATAATTTACCGAACAACAGCACAGTGAGACGAAGCATGAACATAAATATCTTTAAGTTTTATTCCCTTTAGGGCAAACAAAGAATTTGCAGTATTCGTCATTTAGTTGAAAGGGAGCCAAAGTTGAATGGCGCTTTGTGTTTTTTTAACAAATGTTGGTTCGCATAGAGGGACAATATTGATGATAATGTTCTGAAAAAGAAATAAATAAAAATATGCAAAGTATTTAATGAAGTCCAGTAGTTCTTAAGATGCTCTATAATTAGTGGAAAGCTCTCTTAATGACAGATCAAGGTCCAAATATTGTTTTATAAGAGAAATCGAGCATTACCAAGACCAACAAAATTCTTTAACGGTCTTTAATTCGAAATATAAGATTTGGTGTTTCTTATTTTAAGCTTTGAAAGCGTGAATCTCGAGAATGTTGAAAAAAAAAAGTTAATTACGTAGAAGGTGATGTGTTTCGTTTGTGTTGTGTGGGAACGCTAGAACATTTACTTTTGAAAATTTATCATTAGTAATATTTGTAACCCATTAAAGAAAAAATATTATACTTAATTGGTAATTGTTGATGGGTTTCTTAACCCATCAACGACTAAGCGACAGCCGGCTGTCGAACTGCTATTGTCTTTCTAATTGTCTCGAATCACGTGTGTTCGAAGGTTTAATATGGGGTGATAAATAGCAAAAATCTTGTCATACGTAAATAATTTAACACCTTTTTTTTATTTGATTAGTTGCCAAATGCAAGTACTGAGACGCAATGCACATTGCACATGCATTGTACGCCATAAATCCATGTTAATTGAATGTTTTCATTTTTAATTTCTTAGTTATAAACTCAAAAATAATTATCACTAAAATAACTCACATTAAAAGGGGTTCATGACCGCAAAACAACGTAAAGTTTGCGATGAAAGCTATTTCAGTAATGATGACATTATTTATAATTTCCGACGATGAGTTTTTGTCTACTTGCTCTGGAGTTATGACGAACATAATGTATTTTATTAAGTAAATAAAGAGATAAACGATGTGCCGTGAAATGACACATTCGTATCACAGGAGCCAAGGGCAATTTGTTAGTCATTTATTTTATTAATTTATGTTTCTGTTTACATTAAATTTTATTATTCAAGGGATTTCCTGGATCTGCGTTTCTGAAGGACTTTAAAACAGGATTATTTTGCCCTACCTCGGATTTCAGCTTTCATTGAATCCAATTTATAAGTTTTTCTAGGTAAAAACGGCAGCTTATAAAATATAAATGAATTTCTTACATAACTTTGGTCTTTGGGTATGCATAAAATATTGTGGTTGTCTTATTCATCAACGCTTTATGATACATATTTTTAAAATTGGTTTTAATTCATTTTCTGTTCACTTTTTAAGAAAAACAATCAAAAATCTTGATGTGTTTATGTTTTTAAAATAAAGCAAAAGTAAATAAAAATCATTTTGTCCACATCTTGTTTGTGTGCACACACTATGCGACCAGTGATTCATCTCCTACGATTGCCAAAACCGATTCAGTGTTGCCTGTAAACACAATTATGAGATACAAGGAAACATTAATTATTCCATTTCGATGATAGCTAACTATACTTCCTATACAACGTAGAATCTTCTGTAATTTTCCATTAGTAATAAAAAATAACGATTGCTATCTAGACTAAAGTAGAATTTAACATCATTATAATAATTCTCCTGTACTTGTGTTGTCGGGAGACAAACACAATCAAATATTTTTTTTCAAATTGGTTTTGAAAAAAATTATGTGATTGTGTTTGTTTTTCAGGGTGAGAATATCATCAAATGACTTCTCGCGCCCTTATGGTCAGACTTTTACTGACTAAAACCCGCCATTGTTCCATCGGTTGCCCTTTATGTTTCAATAGGTTCCTGAGAAGTTTGAAAACACAATTGGCCCTAGTAGGTGGCGCTGCTATCCTTATGACAGGGCTATATAATATGGAGATAAAGTTGGTTTTTTTCTTATGTTATTCGTAGGGGCTAATCTCTGGAAGTATTGGACCGATTGCATTTTTTGCACTTATAGAAAGCTAAGATATTTCCGAATGCTATAGGCTCTCCTTCTTCTTCCTGCCCTTATCCCATTTTACTTGGGGTTGGCGCAACATGTCTTTTTCCTCCATACCAACCTGTCACCCGTCATGCTATCACTTACCCCTTTCTCCTTCATATCATTCTTAACACATTCCATCCATGTTTTCTTCAGTCTTCCTCTCCTCAATGCTATAGACTATACAATATAATTACGCTAAGCTAGTTTAACATTGTAAAAAAATATTAATGCACTTTTTTATACTTAAAGCAAATAATAATAATACCAGCCTATTACTGTCCCACTGCAGGGCAAAGGCCTTTTCTCATACGAAGGCACGAGCATTAATCACCACGCTTGCTCAAGGCGGATTGGCGATTTCTGACTCATATTAACCACGAGTCCAGGTTTCCTCACGATGTTTTCCTTCACCGACGTCTATGATGTCTAGGATAAACTTTAGAAATTACATACCTATATGAATTGAAAAAGTCACATTGGTACTTGCCTGGATTCGAACCCACAACCTCTTGCATGAGTGGCGGGTGCCTTAACCACTAGGCCATCACGCCATTGCTTATAGCAAATATAATTGCTTATATTTATGATGAAATGAAATAACTGAGATCATTATACACTAACATAGAAACTATAGCGATATAATGTTATGTTTCTAATGTTATAAATTATAATAGTCTTTAATTAATTTTGATTTCAGTAGCAATATAGTCTGTAAAATTTTACGGATGTATAGGCCATACTGAGAAAGATTTCCGTGTTTCATAATAAAACACATAACAGTTTACCGTTAAACTTTCCTGGCTATATATTTAATGATTATAAATAAATAATAAATATCCTGGGACTACTCACACACGGCCATCTGATCCCAAACTAAGCAGAGCTTGTACTATGGTAACCAGATAACTGATAAACATACTTATATAATTATTAAATACATACATATTATAGATAAATCACACCCAGACACAGAACAAACATTCGTGCTCATCACACAAAGTTTGTCCTGGGTGGGAATCGAACCCACGACCTCCGGCTTAGCAGTCAGGGTTACTAACCACTAGACCAACAGGCTCGTCATGTGTATGATTATCATATACGTAAATATATTATTCATCATTATATTAGTATTTCATATACTTAAGTGTCACATTAATATTATATTACTAACTAGCTTCTGCCCGCGACTTCGTCCGCGTGGAACAGTTCCCGTTCCCGCGGGATTTTCGGCATGAAAACAATCCTATGTCCTTTCTTGGGTCCCAAACTATATCTGTACCTAATTTCATTCAAATCGGTTCAGTAGTTTAAGCAGGAAAGCGTAACAGACAGACAGACAGAGTTATTTTCGCATTTATAATATTAGTAAGGATATAGATAGGTCAGAAAACGCTAATCCGGCTTGGACAATTAAGACGATTAACTGGGATTAATGCTAGCGCCTTCTTTGTATGTTCTTTGCCCTGCAGTAGAGCATAAATAGGCTGGTATTAAAACAGTTCAAGTACCGCGCCTTGCAATAAAAGTAATAAAACATACATTTTATCCTCCACTAAATACAAGTAAAACAAGAGCATTTAAAACTATGTTGAAAGAGCATAAATCTTCGGTAATGTTGTGTTAAAAGTTGTACAACTCTGCGAATTTGTAGCAGTTTGTTGACCTGGATTGGGTGACATGTCTGGTTTCCTGGTAGCTAGTCTAAAAATGTAGGAAATTGTACATTTAGTTCAGTCCTACAGTTGATTGAAAGAGCAAAGAGAGCAAAAAAAATCTTACTCAATTTTTGGCTGCTAAATTGATAGAGGTGTGGTCCGGTACATTATTACAAAATATAAATCTCCGTAGGCGTTTCCTAACTCTGTTAGGATTGGCTTCCCCTGTCTACCCATATCCAGCTAAATACCATTGTTGTACGTGGAACGATTCTACTACTAAATTATCTCGACTGTCAAAGATCTTAGAATAGAATCGACAGGTTTTCGTGTTTTCTTTAAACCATACCGCAACGTCACGTACCTGTTTTAAAAAAAAAGGACTGAAGAAAATATTCTTCATCTAAACTGTCTCTGAATTTGATTCACGAACGCTTTATCCAAAACTCAATTCCATGACGGACCGCTTGACGTCGCCACCAGCGACTATTCGACTAAAAACTTCATAATAAAGAACTTTTCGCTCCACTTCGTTTGTAACTCATACCCTTTTTATAGAGACGAGTATCTAGTAAATGCCTTTTTAATTCGTCTTGCATCACCCTGCACCGTTGTTGCCTACAAAACCGTTCTGAATACATCCATTGATGAAACTACTGAATATGTAGGAGCCATTCGAGTTGACGCAGCCACGCATGACGAGAAATGCTGATAAATATTCATTAAAATATCGTTATTGTAAACATAGGAGCTACCTAGAACTTGTTTGTATACTCGTCGATTAGCTGATTAACTTTTTAAAAACTATACATCCTATTCTATTAATATCATAAATGTGAAAGTCTGTGAAGATTAATTGTTACTCGTTCACGCAAAAATTTCTAGACGGATTTTGTTATCACTTTAGAGAAATTTTTATACCAAGTTTATACACAGAACAGCACATAATCTACACGAATCACTTTCTAACCAACGAAAGCGACAGTAACCAGACCTAAAGGGAGACGGCTGACTAAAATCATTGATCAAGAAAACCAAATAATTTATTTACTTATCGATTCATTTTCATTATGTGGTAGTAACAGTGATCTACTGATCCTAAATTTGCTCAATTGCTCAATGCCATGGATAGTGAATATAGCGATCAATATCTAACGACGCTTGATCTAATTTACAGTCCCCAATTCATGCAGACTAAACACACTGAAATAAGGACAAAGACCGCTTTGTTCACTAATGGAATAAAGCGCGGTAAAGCGTCATAGAACGTCACTTCTCCCGTATAATTGTTTAAAACTGCAATCGCTGACGCAAGCAATTAATGTGTCCGTTTTAATCTACCTATATGGTAAGTGCGGGTGCCTGCCGACGTATTATAATTTATAATTACAGTATTTACAGTATCTACGTATACTTAATACATTTTAACTCTATCACTCCGAGGGCAACACATTTCAGAGGCCTCTGGACTCTGGACTTGTGAGATGTATTCATAACAAATGACATAAAAAATTGAATAAAACCCAAATGAAAATGAACTTTAACGCTATTGAGAAATAAAAACTTGTTTTTAAACCGCATTTTCGTAGCTCGCGCCAAATGTTCTACGGTCGTCGTGACTTCGTGAGACGTTTTTCAAAAACGTATGACCATGAAATAAGCGAGTTTTCCTCGTCGCAGAAAGTCTAAATTTTCTATTGTCTATTAATAATCATTTCAAGAATAAAGAAGTATTTTTAATGCAAGTTTTTTTCCTGTATTCATTAGTTTTTTATATTGTTGCTGTAGTCTGCGTAACGGGAAAGAACTCTTACTAGTTTAGCTTTTCTTAGCTTTTCCAGAAAAAAAATTCGGAAATCCTTGTTTCTGGTTTACCTGCACAAGACAACTGACGAAAGCTTAGAAATTGTGACGTCAGGCAATAAAGAGACGCGGAATCTGCAAGCAGCCTTGAGTGACGCAAATATCATTATATAATGGTTTAAAACGGATGTGTCCCGGTATTTATAGTGCAGGTCACGGGCGACGCCAGGTGAGACGGCATGTCCTCGCCCAATGACAGGGACATTTCCCGCGCTTTCTTTACCACCTGTCACTTTTATTTCGTAGCTATGTAGATTTTCCGGTGTCTCAGTCTATGATTCTGCAAATTCTCTTCTACATTAATATTTGAAAAACGAATATGCGTTGTTTTTTTTTTATCGTAGGGATGTAATAACAAAAATGCAAACTACGACTTAGTAACTATAGTTGCCAAGTTTTCTTCGCCGTTAGAGCTATAAAATCTTATCTTCATTGTTAGTCATGTGGAATAGACAAAGATTCGTTAAAATGCTTATTCATGTTACAACGTTTAATTTTTTTTCTGGCAATCTGATGGACAATGTGCCAATATACCAGTTTATTAGAAAAAATAATATCCAGTACACTACATTTACGGGCTGATTTAACAAAATAATAAATATATAGTACCAACAAATGTCAAAACACACAGACATTACCCCACTTCTTCAGCCAAGCAACCATCACTCATTTCACGTGATTTTAATGTCCCTTTTGACAATTCTAGTCATTCATTACATTTAATTTGGACTGTAATTGCAGGTAAGTGACCTTGGCTGGCGTCGCCATGATGGAACGAGAAACACGTGAGTACACTTCCTCATGAAAATGGAAACGTATGTAAGTCGTTATCACCTTCAGTGAAGACTGTAATGTCGTTTAATTAATTATACCTAAGTAATTGTTTCATTACCTATGTTTTGTGCTGCTAGAGTCATTTGAAAACACTGAACGAGGTGTGTAAGTGAAGCTTGCTTTATTCAAGTTTGCTTCAAATAAAAAAGCACTGATTTTGTTTACGATGAATTGTAAATTTGTAAGTCTATTCAGTAAGCTAAGCCACATAAGTACATAATAAAAGTAAAAAAAAATCTTAGTTTTCTTTTGTTTCCATTTGCAATTCAAGTTTTGTAATGGCTTAGTAGTAAGTTAAATGTTGGTACCTATACTTAATTTGTATCAATGGTAATGCACCAGCTCAGCGTCACAAGCGACCTATTAAAAACACAAAAATTTGTGTTTTTCCCAATTCAATTTTCAATTTTGTGTCTCCCTAGCAAATAATCCAATCCTGGCCTGTGGTTTGGGAGGGTACACAGCTTATTATTTACCCTATCATCTTTTACATCCTACCGTCTTTTATGGGCTATATGTTTTGAGACCGCAATACAGTTAATCGAGAGTCGCACTTGTTATTTATTTATTATTTACGTAACTTAACATAACTTCTTTCTCCTAAACTGTAAGAATGGAGGTCCTTTCTCCGAGTTCGTGTTTCCTTATGGTGAAAACCATACTGGTTATATACCGTCCTTCCTCCTTTCGTGATCTCCTTTGGTGATGGTATGGTCCTTTAACAACTGGACCATACCATCACCATCTTTTAAAACCATATGTACACGTCTCGAAACAAAACCCCTTGTAGATTCCCAAGGACCCTGAACTTATAAAGAAAGTCATTACTGTCAGGAACTGCGCTTTGATCACAAGATGTAAAGTTTCCCGAGAACTGATAAGTCCCCTTATCATCTGACACTTCATAAAATGTGAACGGGAAAACCGTTCACCTCGGATTTTCAGGAGATATTCCGCATTGGCATTCTGTCAAAATATTTTCTTGGTTCATTCGATCAACGAAATATTTAAAACAAAATACACTAAATATTTTCTGTAATTGTTTCCCATTCAACGTATAAAACAAGTAAATGCACCTTTTTAGTAGACTACGCAATATGAAATCTTTTGTCCTGTTTAATATTGTTATGTTTTTAACAAAACGTCTTGCAAAGTCAGCAACGAAAATAATAAACATAATCATATTTTTTTATAAATAAATAAATGTCTAAATCACACACGGTCATCAAATCCCATGCAGATCTTGTATTATGGTAACTTGTTTCCATATTATAGAGTACTGCATAGATTTTATTCAAATTTTGCTAAAAAAAATAAAAATATTACTAAGAGGTCGGGTCAACACATGGGCTACACATAATAATATATTATCACGCTAACTCCTCTGTGGGATGAACAAAACAGTGATGACAACGTCACCGGACAGTAGCTAGTTAAATTCAACAAATTTTAATAAAGTGTAGGGAATTAAAGTTTAAATAAACATAAGTGAATATAAAATAAAATTTAAGTCATAATTTTTTTAACACAATGCTCGGACTTCGATCTGGTGAAAGTTACACGGGGTTATCTTTTTAGATTGCCAAATTTTCAATTTTAGTTTTCACTTAATACTGGAACTGGCTAAAACTAGCTAAATATTGCCAGCATCACGTAATACAGACACTTATAGTTATTAAGACTAAAAACTACTTACAGGAAAACCTTTAACAGTACATCTGTATTTTGTAAAAAAGTTCTAATACTATTTTATTTTCCAATAACCTTCTTTGTTTGATTTATTATACATATATCAAGAGATGCTGGCCTTCTTTCGTCGAAAAAATTAGAAACGCCTTTTGTGTTTCTTTTTTATTTCTTATTTTTCACAACAGCTAATGGCTTAACTGTCTTTTTTTGGGACATAGCGGCCAGTTTTGAATGTAAGATTGAAAATGACGTGAAAACTTTTTAGTGAGTTTTATATAACTGGTAAGGTAAAACCTACAAACTTACAGTTGTTTAGATTAAAAACTCGGGAAAACCTTTATACGGCTAAATTTTTGAAAAGTTATTATACTATTTTGAATGAAACCTTCTTTGATTTATTATATCAAGGGTTTCTGGCATTATTCGTCGGAAAAAATAGAATTGCCATTTGTGTTTATTTTTCATTTATTTTTTTTTCACAACAGATAACAGCTTAACTGTCTGTTTTTTTGAATGTAAGTTTGAAGAAGTGAAAATGTTTTAGTGTTTTTTTTTTAATTGGTAAAACCTATTTGATAACCTTCTTCTATTATAAATGACAAAGTTTCCGAGGATCGACGGATTGATATTTTTATTCTTTCACGCAAAAAGTATTAAACCTATTTCATTGACATTTTACAGTATTTTTAACCTATACACTATAATTACGAATAGGCTACATAACTTAACACTATGATCGACGGGAGCGGGGGCAGTAACCGATGATCTGAAATAACGTTAGTGAAACCACGGGGACAGTTAGTAAAATAATAAAATACAGAAAAATAAACAATGTAATTAGAAGCATTTTTCAACCCAGAATAAATTTTCGCTTTCGTTGCCGATCCTACCCAGTAATTAATGTTCTCGGTATATAGGTTACATTAATTGTTCTAAACAATGTGTTTCGGATGTATCCTTTTATCCAAATATGTGGTATTGTTAGTTACAATAAGCCCATTGCTATCTAAGCACCTGTTGAAACACCAAAGGGAGTCGTCATGAAGAATTATGTTTATTACGACACGCGTGTGTCAAGGGCCATAAAATGAACTAACTAACAATAGAACTGAATGCTATTCGGGTCACAGGACCATCCCATAACGTGAATCATAGATATTGACTCTCAACTCTAATAGTTCTTCGAGATCCTCTACAAAGAATTCCTTGTAAGAATTTGTATTCGTAGCTCTACTTCAAGAAAGTAGTCAATTTTGGGATACCATAGGTCTCGCGATCGCCGTCATAGAGACAAAGCTCGCCATATTACAAATTATACATAAAGTCGCAACTTGTAGGTCTCGTTGGCACAATGTGATATATGTATAATCTAAATTCCTTTTAAGGGTTCGGTACCTCGAAAGGTAAAAACGGAATCCTTAAAGGATCACTTTGTTGTCCGTCCGTCCATCCGTCCGTCTGTCAAGACCCTTTTTCTCAGAAAAGCGGCGAGATATCAAGCTGAAATTAATATCACATACTCAGGTCTGCTATCTATCACATTTCTAATTTAACACAATAAAAAGATACGGCTGTTTATATTGCATATTTAGACATTTGCAAGGGAATCAAAAGAGGGTATTTTTCTTTGACCTAAACTCATGAAATTTGGCAAGAACCAATGTCATGTAGCACAAGTAAAGGAAAAACTCCGAAATCCGTAAATTTGTAGTTTGTTTTTTTATTGAATCTATGCCACTGACGAGCAAAGGCTTCTTTATACGCCTTCTTCCATTCTTCTCTGTCATGCACAATGACATTTACAAGTGCCCGTCTACCTCGACCCTACGTTTCGTGCTGTTGGTCATGATTTGGGTTTTGGATTCTCTACTGTAAGTCCGAGCATAAGAATTGCTATGCAGATCTTGGCACACTTTGTGCTCGAGACCCCACTCACATCAATGTGATTTTTTTGTCTCTAGTGTTGTAATAGAGACAGTGGTGCCGATTCTCTTAATCACAAACTAACGTAAATTTAAGTTAAGTGCATCTTTCTCTTTCAATTTAATTAAGAAAAGGACAGAAGATAGAATATTTGTTAAGTCTTGTCAAATTTAGACACTCCATAGATAAGTAATTTAGACGCGATTAAAAAACATGGCGTCTAAATATAAGTACGCCAATTTTCTTTAGACGCTGTCTAATTTGACAGGAGGAAAATGTATCTTCTGTCCTTTTCTTTAAGAAATGGAAAGAGAAAGATGCAATTTACTTAAATTTGGTTAAGTTTGTAAACAAGAGAATCAGCACCAGTATCTACTGCAAAGGTGGGCCGGTGGTATCTGGCCATTTAACATAAAATAGGCCATCGTCGGTGTGTTTGCCTCCAATGATCTAAACATACGCAAAATGTAGATGGGTATTGATATATTATGTTTATAAGTTTTGAGAACGACCTATATTCAGCAGTAGGTGAAAATGGCCTGAAAAGTGAACTAGAAAAAAATTGGATAAAGGTAAACATATTTTGATTGTTTTTCTCCAAGAAAACCATAATTATCAACAAAGAAACCTAGTTCCCAAATTGTTCTTTACGCGTAGACCGAAATGATATAGGGCATTAGGGCATAGGGTGACATAAAATTTTGAAATCCTGTTACAACTGTAAAACTACAAAAAAAAAAAAAAATTAAAACAAAAAACTTTTTACTTAAAAGTTTACCTTCACTAGATGAAAGTATTTTTATTCTTTGATGTTTATGAAAGCGGTTTTGTTTTTGTAAAAAAGCTTCTTATTTTCACTTTTTAGTATCTACTAACCAAGTTAAAATACTGTACTATATTTTACGCGTATTTTTGAAGAGTTCTATTCTGAATCTAAAAAGTCAGAACCTAATACACATTGTATAGGACCATTTTGTGATAGTTAAATAAAAAAAATAATTATAACAATTTGTGGACCAGAATGTCGGAATGATTCAAGTAGGCGCTTGAACATTTTTCTGATAAGACTTGGCCTCCCGCCTTTGCTCAGCTGTGGGACAGTACAGGCTAGCCAAAAAAAAAGAGACAGGAGGAGCGCCGAGGAGTTTGCCTAGGGCGCTTGCAACTCTTAATCCGCCTCTGTTCAAATCGAATTATAATAAAATTTAAAACTCATTTAATCATTATGAATACAGGGTACAGATCGAAAAAAAAAACAAATTGAGAACCTCCTCCTTTTTGAAGTCGGTAGCAATCACTGATGCCAAATTCACCATGACTTGTTCGCGTAAATTAATTAAACCTCGTGAAAAAATCAAGTATTCAAAGAATTCGCAATAAAACGTTTTATGTAATAATTCATTTTACACACGCCTACGGTTGATTATTAAAACTATAGCTCTTATTGTAATCCATACTAATATTATAAACGGGAAAGTGGGTGTGAGTGTCTGTCTGTTTGTCCGTCTTTCACGGCAAAACGGAGCGACGAATTGACACGATTTTTTAACCTTTTGACGACCAACCGACAGCCGGCTGTCGCTCTGCTATTGTCTTTCTATTGTGTCTCAAATCATGTGTGTTTGAAGGATTAAGTGGAGATAGTTAAAGGCATGGGGAGTGACATAGGTTACTTTATGTCTCTTAAGCCGCGGGCGAAAGCTAGCCATTAATGCCATTAAAAGAGTTTTGCGATTTGTAAATAACTTTTTGTTCTACTGGTAGAGTAAACTTTTGGTTAATCATATTTCAACATCTCTTTAAAAAAAACCATATAATAATTATTTCTAACTTTTTTATTGTATAACAACTTAAACAGTCTATTAAGGGAGTACGAACACATAATCAGCTCTATAAATTCAGCTTATATGTTTATTTAACACAAAGATTTTGTATGAAAATGCGTACGCGTCTGTTCAGCTTTCCGCGCATGTTCAACATTCGTACAAAGTCGTTGTTTTTTATGGACATAAGCTTAATGGAGCTGAATAAAGATACAGTACAGTCAGTAGAAGTCTGACACTCCCTTCCGCTTCGTCCAGAGCAGGAGGTTTCAATTGATGATTTCCCATCCTTAAAAAAAGCTACCTCTCCTAGAACCTAGATCCTAAAGCTCATCGAGTTTTACAGATTGGACTTTCTACCATTCTTATTAGAGTAGTCGGAGGGGTAGAGAAAGAGTTAAAACACAAATGTGTAAAACTTCATCATGCTGTTGACTGTACCAACAATACAAACTTTTTTCTTCCTCCATTAACAATTTTGACCCCCACCCAACGCCTGCCGACGCGTCCTTGCAATCAATATAGCAAACCATAAACCCTTCTGTGACTTTCAGTAGTAGTGTAATATTTTTTTATACGTAATAATAATAGTATAATATTGTATGTTTGTAAATAAATAAAATAAATAAAATATCAGCCTGTCACTGTCCCGCTGCAGGGCAAAGGCTTCTTCTCAGACAGAGAAGGCACGAGCATTGATCACCACGTTTGCTCGAAGCGGATTGGCGATTTGGAACTTATATTAACTACAAGTCCAGGTTTTCTCACAATGTTTTCCCTCACCGGTGTCATTTGATGTCCAAGATAAACTTTAGAAAGTACCACAGCACATATGATACGAAAATGTCACATTACTACTTGCCCAGATTCGAACCCACAACCTCGTAAATAAGAAGCGGGCGCTTTAACTACTAATGATGATGATAAAATGTGGCCTTATCACGACATTTGTTCATAAATTTGGGTAAAATAACATGAAAATATAGTTTTATTAAAGAAAAACTGGATAGATATTTGCAGCAGAGTATATTATATTAATAAAATAATTACAAACACACAGTTTAGCTATCAAGCAGTTGGGGAACGACAAGACACAGCATTAGTGATAGATGTCATAGATTATTTTCGAACACGTTTGAATAACAAATACAACCTCCATCACCCCCTCTTAATCTATTACATCACATTAGTTTTATGCGTTATATGTGAACAAAGAAAATGTTTGGTTACAAAACATTAAAATTTGTAATTTACTTACAACCATCATTTTAAACAATGCAACCTGTCCCCTTTAATCAAGCATTTTCTTTTTTCTTTAAACATAGTTCAGGTAAAACTTCTTTCATTTTAGGACCATGCAGACATTTGGTCAGCAAATCTGCCAGCATTTTACCTGTTGACAAATATCTAATCTCTATACGATTTGATAATACAGCCTCACGAATAAAATGATACTTTATATCTATATGTTTCGTTCTATTGTGATTCATCTTATTACCGGCTATTTTATGAGCAGACTGATTGTCATTAAAAATAACCACTGGCTTAACACAACGAGTACTCAACAAATCACTTAATATACTGCTCAAGTAAATCGCTTCTTTTGAAGCTTGAGACAAACCTACATATTCTGCCTCGGTTGAAGACAGAGATACACATTGTTGTTTTTTACTCTCCCACGTAATCATATTTACGCCCAGTTTAAATATGAACCCAGTAAACGATTTCCTGTCATATGACCCTCCCCAATCCGCATCAGCAAACCCACGTAACTCTAATTTACTTGACTTTCTAAATTGTAAGCATAAATCGGACGTCCCCTTCAAATAGCGAAGTACCCGTTTTGCACATCTAAAATGTAACTCATCATAGCACGAATTGAACTGTGATAAAACGCTAACAACATGTGCAATATCTGGCCTAGTATTTAACGCCAAATAATTCAGACATCCAATCAAACTTTGGTATGGCAAGTTACAATTTGCGTTTATTGCTTTGTCTAACCTTAGACCAACCTCCATCGGGGTGACTACCGGTTTGCAGTCCGTCATATTGAACTCGTTTAAGACATTCTGGATGTACTGTTCCTGATCAAGGAAAATAATACCATTCTCACGCCTTAATCTCATTCCTAAAACATGCCTGGCCGGACCTAAGTCTTTTAATTGAAATTTAGTCAGCAGACCTGCTTTTAATATCTGCTTCTCGCGCTCACTATTACCAAAAACAAAAATATCGTCCACATAAATGACAACAATAATGGTTTCATTACAATTTAACCTTTTTTGGTACAAACATGGCTCAATTTTCGATTGTATAAAACCTAAGTTCAACATTTCCTTGTCAAGTTCATGAAACCACGCGTTAGATGCTTGCTTTAGACCGTACAATGATTTGTGCAACTTACAAACCTTGGTTTCATGACCTTTTACTACCGCACCTCTTGGCTGTAACATATAAATATCTTCTTTTAGTTTACCGTATAGGAAGGCGGTGGTAACGTCCCACTGATCGATAAACCATTCATATTCGGCAGCTAAAGAAAACAACAGCCTTAAGGTAGAGCATCTTACTACAGGAGAATAAGTTTCATTGAAATCTATACCACGTACCTGCGTAAAACCCTTCGCTACTAGTCTAGCCTTATATTTGGTTACCTTACCATCACTGTCCTTTTTAATTCTAAAAACCCATTTGCATTTGATTGGTTTCTTGTCACGAGGTAAATCCACCAATGTCCACGTTCCATTTTCTTTTAAAGACTTTAACTCGTCATCTATGGCTTTCTGCCATAACTCATGATCGGGTCTATTTAACGCCTCCTCCATAGTCAATGGATCGCCGCAAATATCTGTAATAGCATTACAATGATAGTAATTTATCGGTTTACGCTCTCGAAAATTGTACCTTCTCTCGGACTCGTTTTCATTGCTTGATTCAGCATCAGTCCAATTTTCATGGTCCTCGTTGTCAATACACTCAGAAGGTTGTTCAATGTTCACTTCATCAGGTTCGGTGATATCGTTCGAAACCTCCGAAGTGTCATGCGAAGTACTTACTGGCACAGTAACAAATTCCTGCTCAAGACTAATTGGAACTATTACATTTCTCATTACTTCAGTAACCTTATCTCCAGGGAATACGTTTTCTATAAATTTGACATCTCTGTAGACACTAATCGCACCAGTTTTTGTATCCATAAGTCGGTAACCTTTTGTGTTGTTAGGGTAACCAATAAAGATCATCGCATCAGTAGTCACCATGTCAAGTTTACACCTTTTCTGTTTTGGTTTCAGCCCATACGCTAAACATCCAAATATTCTCAGATGGCTTAAGTCAACTTTTCTTCCCGTCCATAATTCCTCAGGAACTGCATTCGTAACTGCCTTCGTAGGACTACGATTCTTTAAATATACAACAGTACCAGCAGCCTCTGCCCAAAACTTTTTACTCAAGTTTGATTCACACAAAAGTGTTCTCACCTTCTCTATTATCGTTCTGTTCGCCCTTTCCGCCACGCCGTTTTGTTCTGGCGTGTATGGCACCGTCCTCTCGTGCTGTACACCGTCAAGTCTAAAAAGATTATCAAAATTACGATTACAATACTCAGTACCATTGTCAGATCGTAGGCGCTTGATACACTTCTTTGTTTCTTTCTCTACTTCCGCCTTATACTCACGGAACTTACTGAAAACTTGACTTTTCTGACGCAAAAAATACACATGCGTTTTTCGTGTATAGTCATCGATAAACGTTAACATGTAACGCGAACCACTAAATGAAGGCTCTTCCATAGGGCCGCACAGATCAGTGTGCACTAGGCCTAAAACTTCCTTTGCTCTAGTACCTTTATTTTTGAACGGACTTTTACAAGTTTTTCCTTTAATACACGGTACACACGGCTCAATCTTGTCATTCTTTGTAAATTCAACTCCCGTAACAAGATTTTTTAGATTTTCCATATATTTTAAACTCAAATGTGCCAATCGCTTATGCCAAAGGTTTGACAAAATTTCATTTGACAATGTCAAATTGACTACCGGATATTTTTCTTTTAATTCATATATTCCGCCAACTTTCTGACATGTCGCAACTTTTTGGTCATTCTTGCTTACAATGCAATCTCCTTTGTTAAAATTTATTGCATAATTTTTCTCGACAAGTTTACTCACTGAGATCAAATTCATGGATAACTCAGGGACATGCAAAACGTTATCTAATGTTAGTTTAGCATTCTCACCGACTTTTGGTTCGGCTTTCCCTGTACCTTGGACTTTCAGCATTTCTCCATTCGCAACCTTGATACTCAACTCGCTCTTTTGGTTTTTATATTCAGATAGCTTCGTTTTATCGTAGGTCATATGGTTGGAACACCCGCTGTCCATGTACCAAGACGTATTATTCTTTTTACCATCTTCTGTGTTCATGCAAATTACTACAGAATTACCAGATTCATTCTGCTTCTTCTCTTTGCACTCTGAAGCTTTGTGTCCAGATTTGTGACACTTGAAACATTTGTAAACAAACTTCTGCTTTCTATTTGTCTTAGAATCCGCAGAGTTCTTACTGTACAACGCTTGTACATCGCTTGACGTCGACTCCTTCTGTCTATTTGCCTCTTGCATCAACTTAGTTTTGATTTGCTCTAAACTAATCTCATTACCGCAGTTATCCACAGCCATTATTAGCGGGTTGTAGTCCGCTGTCAAGCCGCTCAACAACACAGAAATGATCCAATCATCCGATATTTTAGCGTCAATATCGTTTAATTGCTGCGACAAAAAGATCACTCGAGAAATATACTTCTCCATCGACTCAAAATTCTCAAGCCTACATCCCCAAAGTTGTCTTTGTAGTGAGATTCGCCGCCCCCATCCTTTATCTTCGTATGCTTTGCAAAGATTGTTCCACACGTCCTTTGCGGTTTTTGCATTATAGACATGCGAAAAGCATGATGGGTCTAGCAGCAAACATATCGTGGTTCTGGCTTTACGATCGAGATCGTTATCAATTTTATCTCCATCTGCTTCTATTACTTTCCACCAATCTTTGTTTTCAAGATAGTTACGTACTAAAAATTTCCAATCTGAAAAATCTGTTGTACCTTTCAGTTTGTTAATTCCATGGCAACCATTTGAATCCATGGTGAAAATTTTTATTACCACAATATTTTTATTATTTCACTACTGCACTGCTTGAAATATTAGAGGTCCATAACCTAAAGAAAAACTGGATAGATATTTGCAGCAGAGTATATTATATTAATAAAATAATTACAAACACACAGTTTAGCTATCAAGCAGTTGGGGAACGACAAGACACAGCATTAGTGATAGATGTCATAGATTATTTTCGAACACGTTTGAATAACAAATACAACCTCCATCATTTATTAGCGAATAAAGCTAGTTGGAAAACATACAAGATTTTGACAAACCGATCCATCCAGAAGACAGGAAACGGCTTTTTACAATGGATTCTATTCTCTCTATTCTTTATGCGAATTTAATTTATAGTGACTAGTTTTTACAGTCCTTAGACCTTGGTCACCGAGTTTAATTTCTTTACACGTTCCCAAATGACAGGCAATGTTTCTTGGCACAAAAATTCACAATACGATTAATTCTTCACTTTTTCTCATTAACGTCTTATGTTTCCGAACTGTTACCATCCGTTACAGCGCATACGCAAATCACAGTGATCACTCCACATGAAAGAGATTTCGATCCAATTACCACTTTATGCATAAAAACCTGGAATATTTGTGGGCTGACCCATAATTTGTCACTTCATTCGATTTTGAGCCATATTCTAATTTATGTAGGGGCCAAATTGTTATATTATGTTGAGTGTAGTGATGTGACTACATTGGATAAAGGACTTTATCGATAACGAGATAGCCGCTAAAATATCGTGTCGGCCGTTAATCCCCGAAGCATGCAACAGATTTATCGCGCGCTGTTAGGAGAACCGCGTATTTATATTAAGTGGAGGAGCTGTCAGCGCCTACGCCGACGCCGCCGCTCTGGACGGCTACATACAATAATGTATCCCACCATCAGAACTCTCTATTTAATTAATGTTTTATTAATTGATAGTCAATAAGTACTTATTTACTGGTGGTCATGGTCTTAATCTTTAAATGAAATGCTTTGAAATAAAGACCATGACCACCAGTAAATAAGTACTTATTAAACAGAGAAAAAACATTTAAACAATTATAAAAAAAAAAATATTCCAATTAATAAAAGGGTTTAAAAAAACTGAAAACACAAAGAAGTGGAGACATTTGGTTTTACATAAATACTTATTTTTAATTCAGATATTATAAAAACTCTGATGTCGAGCCAATTCTCATAACGTGTCGGAATCGCGATCGAGATTCCACCATAAAATACTCACACGGCAAATAAGACAAAACCTGTATTCGAATATTTGTTTCGATAATTAACCAGTTAGCGAGCTTAACAAAGCGCTTAAAAGTGACATTTAAGAGGCAGTTTATGTCAAAGTAAATTTTGTGGAGCGTGCACGAGGCTGCCGCGCTACGAGTACATTAAATAGTGGTATTTAACATTGCAGAATAATATTCGCTGAAACACCAATATCAATCGGGAATAATTGTAGCAAAAGGCCACAGCGACACTTAACTCTTTCGGCTAGATCGTCCAACTAATAATACGCCCGCACGTGAAATGTTTTGGCTGGTGCTTTTTGTTCGCGCCGGTTATTTCAGTTTTCCAGTAGGATTTTATACAACATCAACTCTGGCCGTCTCCGCAGTGCAGCGCCAGAAAACGTTCCTGACGACGCTTTCCAAATATTAGTCCGTGATTAGAGATAGTCACAGCAATGGGCACACCACCCAACCAGCCTGAAATACACGACAATACCGAAGTTTAAAACGGTCATCATAAAATAAATCATTTAACGATTAATGTGTGATAACCACCAATTATTTGTGAACGTTCTGTGAAGTGCAGTGAATGTGTGTCAAAGGTCTTTCGGAGTTCAGTGCAGTGGGTGTAGAAGAATATAACGGCAAACATGTCGGAGTTCTTTGGACCATGGACCGACAAGGACGACGGCGTCCAAGAGGTCGTGGAGGAGACTGTGGAGACCGTCACCACCACCACCACCAGGAAACAGATACCTTCAGTAAGTGGATAGGATCCTCAATTACTTGGCCTTGATCGACCTGCGCCGCAGTTATATTTTTGACGAAAGCATTGTCTAGCAACAGGCGACCATTGCATTAAGGCTCAGGTGGGCCGGTAAATGTCACTGGAGCATGACATCTTTTTGATTCCAATATCACCTTGTTAAAAAATGAGGGAGACGGCGAGTGGCGACATATATATTTTTATAGCGTCTCGCCTGTATCATTGTTAGAGATGTTTATTTTGGACAAGTCCAGAGCGCGGGTGTCACGGGCGCTGTCAATGTAGAATCCCCCTGATATAAACCAGCTCCCGCACCAAGGTGAAGGCGAGTTCCACCGTCAACTGTCACAGCTCTTATAAATCAACTGACGCACTAGTCTAAAATTACATTATTTTCGCTTCACGACCTGTAGAAAAGAAATTAGGAGTCACTCTTTATTTTGCATCGTTAAGTGCAAATTAATTTCTAGGAAAACTGAAAAACAACGTTACAGCGAAATGCCTATTAGTTGGTGTCAGTAAGATGTCTGTCCAAAAAATTAAGTAAACATAAAATAAAGCAGCTTTTGATCTCTGCAGACTTGTGACAACTAAATGACAAGTTTTCAAAAATTATCTCCCTCTACTTAGTTCAAAAATTGTCATGCATTCAGTTCTAACCATCGATAAGAAGTTTGACGCTGCTGTATAATATTTTTATTAAGCAGTCAAAAATATTATTTTATTTCTTACAGTACGCACTTGTTTTTGGCGCAAGTCTCTAGAAGATTATTGCTGTATTTTAATGCTTTCTTGTTTATGGCCCATGTAGCTCAAGTGTATCGTGAACAGCTAATTAGGATGGCCGGAGCCGACCTTTTGTGCTGACACTAATTTATATATGTTACGCAAAAGTCTTTTTATCTAAAGTCTGTGACTAAAGACCCTGTTCTCGTCTATTTCCCTAATGTTAAATGGGACGTGTAATGCCCCATGACGTGGAAGCTCCCACAATTTCAGTTTATTTCAATTATGCTTTTTTTTAATAAGTTTATTTATCAACATTTTCACTGGTTGTAGCTATTGATGTGTCGCTAAGAAATAATTAAAACATCGATAAAGTGGTTCTAATCAGGAGTTTACCACAGGATGTCGAAACATGAATCTCAGCATAATATGGAACCAGAATCGTGTGGCGACGGCGAGACAATGTTATACACGTCAACATAATGCACCAGCGCAGTGAATGGCCTTTTGGTTGGGAACAATGGAGCATTTTGTAATTGGAAATGCTCGTGTCTTCACAGAAATGAAGAAATTACGATGCTCCGCTCCTTTTTGTCGCAACAATGTAAAATGATGTGGAATTGACGTATTGTGTGTGTCTGTGAAATCAAATAATGGTTTTACTTTATGACAATAGACTTTCTACAGACTGATGCCAAGTGCCAGACAAATCTATTCATATGTTAGGTTCAGACGAATATTAATATAATTTAAATTCAAGAATAATTTACTTCAGCAGCAAATTTGATCCGCTGACTTCTACATCCACCACTATTTAACACACTCAAAATTATTTTACATTTTCTAATTTTGGTCGGCGTACTAACAATGTTTAATTTAGAAAACACAGTGTAAACAATAGGCATGATTCATTGCATCCACTGCTCCACATACTCAAATATTAGTTTCCTCGAGACAATGTTGAGGCCTGAAACTGTAAATCAAGAAGGCTGCAACGTAAATTGTTGCATTACGACTACCGTAGGCAAGTACATGGCCTAGATTAAGAAGCAGAAAAATTGCCGTAATCATTCCTTCTTTCATTCAACTCATGAATCTTGGGCTTCAGTGCTTCTGTTTGTCGGTCACTTCATCTGTTACCGCTTGGTGATCTGTACTTTGCTCCTATTTCAGTTTATTCACATGTAAGGAGTGTAAACTATTTGCCTTACCCCTTGTTTCTACAATAAAAACGTAAAATTAATGTAACCAATGGTCATAATGCAAATGCTGATGATGCTGTGATTGGCTGTCGATATATCAGTCAACGACAACAGCAAAAGCGTAAGTAAAACCATGTATAATATTAAAATTTATGTCGAGAAACTTAAGAAAAGGCAGTTCACTACACATTTAAATACACTTAAATACACTTAAATAGTGTAAACTGTATTGCCTTTTCTTAAGTTTGTAATAATGAATTTCATGTGAGTATACGCTATCAAGCAATGAGTGGATAAAAATGAATGAAGGGACCGATAAATCGAAGCCACTCACTGTAACCTCACAGTCTAGCCTGGCATAAATATGGAGCAGATATAGAAGGAATATCTAGGAATATCTCAGAGCAAACAAGAACTATATCGCCTAGCGATATTACTGCCACTGTAGCACAACTTTCAAAATATGATTATAAGATAAAGACGAGTAATAGATAAGGACCAGCACGCGATTAAAACGTATCAGCCAAGAAGTTCTCATGATAGAAGCAGTATCTAACGCGTTGAATCACAATTAAAGCGTGTGAGATGAGAAAGTGTATTGTGTAAGTGATATAATAATGACATATTATTCCCATAATAAACACCAGCTTGAAGACATGTGGTGTCTTACAACACAAAGAGACAGTATGCTTATATCGTTACGATATTATCTAACGTTAGTAAAATAAGTAGCTAAGATATAACGACGATAAAATTGTAATTGAGACTGACTGAAATCGTGGTGTAGCGACTATTACTATTCATCATCAGTGTTAGTTAAGGAAAAGGCTATAACCAAAGGCTTTTCTTTAACGCCACTTAAGCCAATCTTCGGCTACACACATCCAGCTGCAGCCAGCTACCCCTCACAAATTGTCGCTACATCTGACCGGGACACAATACGCTTGCCAAACGTGGTCTCCACTGGAGAACAAGCATACTTGTCAATAGTTGTCTGTTCTGGCAAATGTGACCAGTTAAAGTGGCTATGTCGGTTTTCTGGCGGATAATTTCGCTACTATTGATTACTATTCAAGTTTACTGAAACGTCAGTGACTACGAAATTAAGATTTTTCAGAGGATTTATTTAGGTTGATCCGCTGTAAATGTTTAGTTCACCTACGATTGAGTAAACAAGCAATCCACAAGGTGTTCGTACGAACTCACCATAAAAACGAGTCGTTGAAAAGTTTTGTACAAACGCAGAACAAAGTGACCCGGTTAGATTTTCCGTGTTGAAAAGTCACGTCTACAAACTGCCGATAAAGTAAATAATATCAAAACATTGAAGAAAGTGGTTTGTTGCAAAAATGTGTGAAGTTTCCCTAGGTCAATGAACTCTGTCGGGTGAGTTGTTTGTGTTCGTGTTAGGGATGACGTTACTATCTGGTCTGTAAAGCGCAGAATATCTCTTGTCTTAAATGTATGTTCTTGTTAGTCCGTTTAAGTGTTTGTGGGTTTACGTTGTTTGCGGTTTCGTCAGACACATCTATCTTGGTTTAAGATTTTCTTTGATTTACATTCGGTGGGAAAATACAAAAATAAACTTTTATGGCCACCGCCATAATTTGGCAGTTTTATGCGACGGTGATATTCTGTGGTGATGTGGTAATTGTCAATGCTAACTTACAATTTTAACATTGACTGTCACTGGGATTTTAACCGTTTCTAAATACAACACTGACCTTCTAATCATACATCAATCACGATTACCATCTGTCAGATTTGACTGACAGATGGTAATTGTGACGAATGTATGAGAGACAGAAAACGAGAAAATCGAATCATTTCAAAATACCTGTCAGCCATGGCCTTTAAAAGAACTCGGGAGACATTTTCCTGACGTAGGTTTCCTCTTAAAAACTCGATGATTAAACAATAATAAAATAGCTTTTGCTGTAAATAAAATGTATTATTTTTGGTATAATTACGTTGTTATTTCAGAGAGCGCTTTCGTAGCATCGTAGTCTGCGTAGCTCAATTTCGTAGCTTATTTAAAGAATCTGTTGCTACGCCATTTTAAAAAGCGTTGCATCATTTGAAATGATAATACTTATGACTGGAATGTGAAAATGTATACGTTTAGTTTTAATAGGGTAGCCGATACGACCAGACAATCGACTAGACTATCAATACGTTTTCTCCCCGTCGATTTTGTATGTAATTGATCAACTTCAACTATTAAGTCATCGGTAAGCAACTTCCTCTTCTTATTATCTTATTACTTAATTGTATAGTTATTGAAGCAAAAAGTAGTAAGTGATTTCAGTGTTATTTTTCATTGATTGGTCATCTGCTTACAGGAGTAGTTTAGCAAGAGATGATGATGGTGAAAAAGATACCATGTCTTCTGTGCCTGGAATTACACCGGTACCCATACCCTTTACCCCAACACAGCATTGCTGCAGTGTGGCAATGCTGTGTGTTTTTAGATAAATTCTGCCATGGAAATATTGTTTTTAACGATAGCGTTTACTAAGTGCAAAGCTCTTTGAAGTGTGTATTTTGTTTGTCCTGACGTCTTTTATCATAGCTATTTTTATTTCTGAGTAATGTCTTCTAATTTCCTTCTGAACGAACTCGTAACAAAATGCACATCGTCGTCAGTAAACAGTTCATCACGCCATCGCCATCACTATACCGATGACAGCCGCCGAAAAGTGCTAATTGCCCGACAGAACAAACTGATCTATCGCTAAATGAGCCAAGATTATGCTAAACGCGAACAATACCACATTACCAACTGCCTACGTAATGTAAAAACTAAGAAAATCTTCAATATTTTTCCTCATCTTTCTCATGTAAGAATGAACGCTGAAAAACTAAATAGAAAGGTTTGATAAACATTTCAGGTTAACAACAATTAATTTATGAATATATAAAACCATTTTATGGCTCATTTTTGTCACATAAACAAGGGTACTGCGAAATGGAGGATTAAAAGTACAACTTTTTTTGTTTACATTCATCTGAAAACAAACAAACGAGCGTCGTAATAGTAACAAAATAAAGATGAAATTCGTTTGACGGAATCGTTTTAATGTACGACGTTGTAGAATTGCGTGCAAACGATTCTAAAATAGATTCAACTGCTCCGGCTCGCCGAGATACGTACATTTTTGGAAATCAAATAAAAGCATTGCGTTTAAAAATAAAATTAAAGCAAGGTTGTGTGTAAATAGAAAGCGCGGATGCGAAACTTATGAATCACAAAGGTCAACTTTACGTTTGTTTAGTGATAGAGCGGTGCAAGGGTTAATAATCTCGTTTGACCGAGTCAACAATGTCGGGCTTACATTGAACGATCGAAATAGAAGCGTGAACGGTCCGCCTTCAACACACCGCCAATGTATGTCGAAGTAAACAAAAACTCCGCCTACAAAAATCGAAATTCGCTGTTGAATCTGGCTTTCAGGAGTATCAGTGGTTGGGAATAATGTGGGCTTTAGAAGACGGCGTCAACTGAAAGATAAGCAAGGCAAAATCTCATAAAAAAAAATATGAATACATGGTGTGTCGTGATGGCCATGGTTAAGACTCTAGTGTAAGACATTGTGTTAGAATTGGGACTAGTACCACAGTGAATTTTTCAATAAAATTAGTATAATAAAGTTAATCTTGGACATCACTGATTCGGTGAAGGGAAAACAGATTAAGAAAACCTGGACTTACTATAAAAGTTTGCATATCCCAATTCGTCTTGAGTAAGCGTGCCTTCTCTATGAGAAGAGGTCTTCGTCCTGGTCCTGCAGTGGATTCCTCAGTATTAGACTGGATTTACTTCTTATTAGAAATGTTTTGACTGATTCAGACAGCTCGGAATGCGATCGTTGTCCAGGCGATGCCCGGCAGTTGACATTATATCATCCACAACAACTTAATAGAAAATTCTCGTAGTACACGTAACATCTATTTGTATACGTCATAAAGATATGTCACAGAATTTGTTGAAATAATGTCTTCGTAACGAACGTAGGCAGGTTTGTCAGTTCAAGGAGAGCTGTATGAATCAGTCTTGATATTGTAGGAGAATAACAACGACTGCTTATGATATTGCGTTTGCTGTTAGTGCCTGTTCGCAAGTAATGATTACCGGATAATTCGGGCCGGGTGGTGGTAAAATGTATGGGTATCGTCGGAATTTAAGGTACGTACCACGTAAAACTACCATATACCCATATGCACTGAAAATGGGCACTAAAAATAAGCATAGATAAAACATCAATATGTATGAAAAGCTGTCATCATGTATGAAAAAATGTCGAAAATTGTATCCCCTATTTTACTCTTTAAGGATTTGTTATTTCCAAAAACCCTTTCTTAGCGGATCTCTTCCCAAAGAACACACCCTCCAAGTTTCATGTCTCTATGATCAACGTGTTGAGCTATGCGTTGATGTATCAACAATTAAACAATCAGTCACTTCACCATTTTATATACTTAGAATACAAAAGCGATAGAGTTAAATTCTGAGTGATAGACATGCTTTAAGATATTCATGCCGTGCTGAATTCCCAAGTAACACAGAAAGCATTTTAACAAACGAAAATTAAACTTATGTAAAACTTAAGGCCCGTATAAACTTTTATATAAGTTCACCGAGCATCTTGACGCTTTATATTGGCATTTCAAAACAGTTTAGATGCTTTATACTGTATAACGGTTGGATAATGGTATATCTAAATGCTTTTGTGAAGCCTTTAGTTTCAGTGCAGCAAACCACAATGCTGTTGTACAGCTTTCAGCTGTTTTTAGTGCATTTGGATTTACAGTAGCATTTTAAGTAGTAAATAAATGCTCAATGTTGTTTAATAGCATAAATATGAACCATTATAATGCCACGAAAATCCTCTATACAACTTTTAGCTGTTTTTAGTGCCTTAGGGTCTACAATAGCATTTTAAAGTAGTAAGATAATGCCTAATGCTGGGTAATAGCATAAACTTGTATCATTATAATGCACCGAAATTCGTTAAACGGCTTTGAGCTGTATTTAGTGCCCTTTGTTGTGTAATAGCACATCTAAGTGCTAAGTAAAAGCCTAGTGCTGCTGAACAGCATGAACGTAAACCTATGTGATGCTTGTATTTTTAAAGATCAACTGAGTGCTGTTGTACTGCTAACAGCTCTTTAAACAAATACAAGTGAGTTATTGAAATGTGTAAAGCTGCACATACATTCAATTTACTGCATTCGTAAAACCATTTGTCGACATCTGTGTGTATTGCGTAACCGTGTTTAGCATACGTTAATAATGAAGCTGGTCAAGTGCGAGTCGGACTCGCGCAACAAGGGTTCCGTAAAATGGACACCTACATTCATCAACAATATTTGAAAAAAAAAAACTACAAATTTCCGGATTTCGGAGTTTTTTCTTTACTTTTGCTACATGACATTGCCGATCAACTGATGAGGCCTAAGTTATTGAGATTTGTCACAAATCTGCAGGGTGAATAATTATATCTGTATTCTGTTATGTTTGTGTGTTTTATACTTAACTTTGGATATTGAAAAAAATATTATCTTCAATATCCATCCATACAGATTTAAGTTGTACAAAAATTCTGAAATGGGTTTTATTGTTTTGCTCAAAGATCCCCAAAATTCCGTTCAAGTAATGGCACCAATTCAGTCTACATCAAGTCTACTGGTATATCGGTGAACTCATATAGAACTACTTTATAGTCAATGGCACTACAGTGGTTCATCAAAAGTCTTCTCTCTTGCCTCTGGCCTTAATAATTGTACATGTGTGAGTATTTATACTGCTGGCGGCATTAAGTAGCCTTTTTAAACGCTCACCGGGCTGCTATAGGCTGCCACCATTTTGTAAATATTTTATAACCTAAAAATATTATCCTTCCAACCCATTTATAAAAGTAATAGACCTATATAATAATAATTAACTTAATCCAATACTTCCCAACCAATACTGTTATGTTAATTATGCTAAATTCGTTCTATACTAAGAATACAAAATTGTTTTGGTTATTTCACACAATAACATTTTATATCAAAATCACAAAATATCAAAGGCGCGTGAAAATTTTCAAAGAAACTTATATAGATATTTACAGTAAACTACATTGCGCAGTAATATTTCAAGGTATGAAATAAAAAAAAAGAGTCAAAACCTAACCCAGTATTATAAATTTTGTTTTAATAATGGTGTCACGCACTGAGTTTTGACGTCTTCGTTCATATTATATTGCGAGCCAAAGTCGATAAATTTCAACAACGGGACGTTCAGAGTATTATAACAATTAGTACCGTGGCATTAGATACGTTTTTGCAATGATGTAGGGTTTATTTAAGTTCTAACTGTGAACCCTTATGTAGCTCCAATAATTCTTTTACTACATTCTAATGCTGGTATAATGCTTTTGTAATGTAATTAGCATCTTCACTGTCAATGTCATTGCTAGTGTAATGCTTCTGTAATGCGATTGGCAACTTCGTTGACCGTAATAATGTTTCTTTAATGCATCTGGTACTTTCTTTGACCACAAGAATGCTTCTTTAATGCAACTGGTACTTTATTTGACCACAATAATGCTAATATAATGCGCCTGTAATGCGATTAAACAACTATTGTGAACATATAAAGGATCTAAAGCCGTATAATTTGTGCCCAAATAAGCATTACAGTAGCCGTATAAACGTTTGTAATGCTACTATGGAACTAAATCAACATGCGAAAACGATGCAAAAATGCTTTAAGTCGGCCGTTATAATGCTTTGATGTGTTACTTGGGTTATAATAATCTTCTACGCAATTTAAATAAATCATCATAATTTGCTACTCTGTGTGCACTGAACCTTATTGGATGAGTAAGCTCACGTCATGGCCACTAATCCTGGGCTAATTTTGCATTTGGAATGACGTTCATAAAGTATATATACTTATATGCAGACCATAAACAATTTTAGTTCAGAGCAAACGACAACTGTATATCGATATTTTTTTTAGCTCGCGTTCCATTTTTGAATGGGCAAGAATAATGACGTTTATTAAATGTGTCTAATAAATAGGCTAATTGTTAAAGTTCATGCGTGCTACTCTAAAACATTATTCAAATGGGAATTATTTAAATTACCTGGCGAAAGAGAAATATAGTTAAAAAATTAAACAAAATTATTTTATTCTTAGTCACAGTTTCAAAGACCAGCAGTGAAATTCTTTGAGCGGACAATAACCTCCAAGTTTTACCAGCTAATTAGCAATTTTAACCACTTCTAGCCTTGAAACCTCGATTAATTTTTAATTTATCGTAAAATTGATTTATAATTTTCTTTGTAATCGATGAATGCTACAAGTTGATATTGCCAAAATCTATAGGAGTATTGCGTTTTAGCATAAAATGTTTTGTTAACCTGACCTACTAACTCCAGTGTTAAGATCGCCATCCTGGCTGTCAACCGTTCGCATCTTCCATTTACCATTTCTGTAGAAATCCGCCAAACCACCACTTGTTGCACCATCTCCTGTTGTGTTTTAACTTATAACTTACTAGCTTTTGCCCGCGACTTTGTCCGCGTGGAATAATAGTTCCCGTTCCCGGGGGATTTCCGGGATGAAAACTATCCTATGTCCTTTCTCGGGTCCCAGACTATATCTGTACCAAATTTCATTCAAATCGGTTCAGTGGTTTAGGCGTGAAGAAGAGACAGTCAGAGTTACTTTCGCATTTATAATATTAGTACGGATATCACCTTCCATTATCACTAGCTTTTGCCCTCGAATTGCCTAAGTTTTTCTTTAGTAGTTTTTCTTTATACACAGAACTAGAGACATCAACGCAGTATTTTTCAGTTTTTTTTTACATACATTGCACACTAAGCTTTACGAAAATACTAGCTTTAGCTCGCGGCTTCATAAAGTGTAACAAACAGACATAGTTACTGTAAGGTAGTATTAGTATGAATAGTTTAACGTACAAACGCGGAAAACTGATCTCTTCTTCCGGCGGATTCTTGGATACACGCGAAAACCTTTCATTTAATATCACTCTATGTCTGGATCTGTCTGGGCAATTATTTCGATGAACATTATCCAGGACTAAGCTAAGATTAATTTTTGTATCACACCCCAAAACGTATATACAGCTCTCTCATGTCCTCTGTATATCCTATGTGTAAAATTAGACACAATTCCAACAGAAAGCCGTGAGAACAAAAACAATATGATTAGAAAAATGCACCATGCAGCGTAATTACTTTAAACCTCTCGTGACATTTCCTCACTATTAAAGTAAATCCGAACAACAATGAAGGGAAACCTCTTAAGGAGCTTTACACGGCCATAATACATTCTGAGCACGTCCTGGGAACAGCGAGAGATTGCCTTTCAACTCGTCACGTCATCACGTGCGACATACGCACGACTCACGATTAATCTGTCGAGGCTTTAGCACTACATTATTCAATAACACGATGGCTGATAGTCATAAACGCATAATGTTCGATGTTTATTTACTGCTGGTTGTTAGTGACATCGCCATCATAAAAGTCCAGTCATATATTAATAGTTATATATACATAGAAAACATAGCCTTCGATTCTTTGATGTTGTAGTTTTCTATCACTATTCAAATTCATTGATTGCTCTTTCAAACAGAATAATATTATGGAGGTATAATAAAAACAATTCAACCCCTTTAATATTAGTGTTGATATTATTTAAAGCTGTCTCAAAAATGATACTGTGCCTACCGAACGCACAAGGTGTTGACTTCAAAACAATTTTGGCATTGATTATATTTATTACACGAAAAGCAATTAAGTTTTAAGTTAAAAGCAATTGTAAAGTACATTAAAAAATTATAAATCGTATATTACCCATGGCTAAGCAATTTTGCGGCGGTAACTAATTGGCAAAAAAGTATCACCACTGTTTAAAATGGCTTTTTACAAATTATACGTGAAAATCGCTTTTCAATTCGACAGCTCGTAACAAGCATGAAAATTGTTAAATGGTGAAATATCTAATTAGGTTTTAAAGTTGATCAGAGTACAAGTACTTTCTGCATTTTACTTTTCACTATCGATATATACCTATATAAGAAAGTCGTGTTAGTTACACATTTTATAACTCAAGAACGGCAGAACCGATTAGGCTGAAAATTGGTGGGGAGGTAGCTCTTAGGACCAGGGGACGGACATAGAATACTTTTTATCTTCTTTTTTTAGTAACCTAAAATCTAATATAACGCGGATGAAACCACGGGGATAGCTAGTTTTTAATAAACCTCATCCCAGTGAAGCGGTAGTTGCTCATAGATTTACCTAATAAGCTAGTTGTCCACATAAAATGTAGATTACTCATAATTAATTACAGATAAATTATATTGAAGCACAAGTTTGCCAAATTGTCTACTAATTGGGTATGAGCAAACACTGGAGGAACAAGGCTAGAATGTAAATCATGAGCAGGAAACAGTATGAATAAGTAGTTAGTAAGTCGTCACGTGCTTTAGTTGTTATTAGATTATGATTGTCAGGAAATGCCCAGCACGGTGCGACATATCCGGATTACGTACGTGTCTTCGTGCGTTTTTCCGGTTCATTGCCGGAATGAGACGGAAATGTACAGATTTCGTTTTTCTTTTATATAAATAAAATTTGAAACAGTTCATCTGTATTTAAGAAAACTTAAATTATATCTGGTACTGCATACTTATCTATTTAGCTGACTGGAATTCCACACAGAATTGAACGGAGAGTAAGTTGTAGAGACCTTTGCCCCACATTGAGAATGTTCAGGCCGATAATAATTTATTCTGAAACTTCCGTGTGTGCGCTGTCATTTGTTTATGTTTATTGTCGAATCTCCGTGAACGTTTATTGCACAAAGGATATAAATAACAAGAGAGCTGTATAATTGTACAGCTTTATTCAATCTTCATCCTTTATTTATTTGGGGGTGGGAAATCATCAAATGACTTCTCTCGTCCTGGGCAGGGCAAGAAGGCTAGTCAGGCTTTTACTGACTAAAACCCACTCATGTTCCTTAGTGGTCACGTTTCGGGTCGGGGTCACGGTAACTATTATAACCATTCCGCAACTCAATCTTCATGCTTCTTTGCTAGGTTCGGCTCGTAATGGCGACAGTGTCGACTGTCGACTGCACCTCTAGTTCGTGTTCGCCATCTGAAGATCTTCGTTTCCTCTTCCCGTCCTTGGACGCCCTTTTGTCGTAATCTTAGGTACTGAAAGTGCCTAACCTTGAAGTCTTTTACTCCTTTCTTTGCCTTTGCATGTCGACAGGTTTAGTCCACGCAGCTCTCGCTCGAATAGTTCTGGAGATTTCTGACACAAAGTCTTACCACAAAGTTGCCCGTAAGACTTCCGTATCAACAGCCAAGTTTTCGCAAGACATTATTAGCAGTATACTGTTTACATAGAAGTAATTAATTAAAATTAAAATAACATTAACATTGTACAAATAAACAACGCAGACGATTTAATGTAGTGAATTATACGAGGTTAGATTTATCGTGGAGAGGAGGACCAGTGCCAACGAAAATGAATTAGAAACAATGGCTTCCTGTCTACAGAAGACATTGTAGGGCTTCTTCGAAAATAACTACTCCTAATAATAGAAACTTCTTCCTCTTTTTGGTCGAGGCGCCTCTTTAACTTTCAGTTTTGTTCTTTTGAAGTCGTATAATAAAATATCAGTGATGTTTATGGCCCACTGCTTATTTAAGTACTAATTTTGCTTTAATTGAAACGGAGGCCTTAGATTAATTACGTTCATTGAAGACAAAACGAAAACATGTTTCTCACAATTTACTTCAATAGGTATTTCTGTTACTTTTAACCCTTTTAAACAATAATTGTAAAAATACCTAGGTAACTAAAAAACTATAACTATTTAATATCGCTCTATTTAGGAAACTAATTTTATTCTCTGAAATTTTGTAATCAAATAGGCGAATAACGCTATCAATTCGCTATACTATGGATACGAGCAGTGGGGTGTCCACGGCTCGTATCCATAGTACTGTTGAGAAAGATTTTATACATCAGACCGATTGAAGGCCAAAACACTAAAGTCTTAGGACCTTGAAAGATGTTTACACAAACACGGTGCAGTAATAAAGTCATGACTTCACAGGTTTCTCAGATCGTCAACTGTTTAATGATTCAAATGATCGCTAAACGTTGGCAACAATTGTCTATGGCAAAAGTTATGTCATGTTTTCACACTTCTCTTTGACTTCATTCTCACAAAGAAAATAGAGAGTTCTGTCATTTCTCTCGTTATAAAATTCTATGAGAAATAACACCTCTTTCCTAAATAGCGGATTTCTACTAATAATATAACTAAAATATTAGGCTTCGCATTGTTTGTACCATATTGTGTTTTTACCATTTTCCACTCGAACGACCATTTTGGAGATGAATAATACTAACTTGTTACAAAACAAAAAAAAAATTGCATTCGAATAGCTTCCGAATTCAAATCACGAATCCAGAAAGTCTCAATAAATGTCAACTTTCTTTCGTTCCGGCACATTTTTCTTACAACTTTCCCTTTCTCACATAGTTTAAGCTTTGAACACAATGTTTGATGGCTATCATAAGTTTGGTAAAATATTGCATCGGACTAGTGTGTTCCAAGGGCATTTAATGCTATGGCACATGGCACGCATTGCATTGCGTCAATCGTAAGATATGGGCCAAACATACGTATTGCCGCCTATTGCCGCCGGATATCGAATAATTCGTAATTTCAAATGTTCGGTGCGTTCTATTAATTTTACGAAAGCCGAGTTTAAATGCGTTCAAATTGTTTGTGTTGTGAATTTTAAAAGAAATGTGCTGTGTTGTAGATATTGTGCAATACGCAAATCTGGTTTTCTCAAGAATTTGGAACATGGCATGGGCTGGACTCATTTAATGTTCCAAATCAAGCTGGAACAGAACTTTTTGTTGAAATAATTATGACGGTGAAGAAAACACAAGATGCAATTGAGATGTTGCTTTAAATCTTCGCAGTTTGCACTAGTTACAGTCCGACATCATTCAAATAAATAACTGAACATAAATGAGTGCCACCTGCACACATTCTTTCATATGAAATAAAATGTTTTGGAAGTACCTAGAGATAACATCATCAAAGCCACTAGGTTTTTTATTTTTTATTTTATTATTGTGAATAATAATATTTTAGCACCTATTTCTGTTTCTTGTTCTATTTATTTACCTAGATTCTTGCTATAATTCCAAGTGCTGATGATACACATAAAACATGTTTCCGGCATAAATAAAGTTAAATACCTACCTAGACCCAATTGTAACTAGGAAATGAGTCAAATAATATTATTGTTGAGGTGTGGGCGGGCCATGTGGCCTTCAACAGTAACGCGACCAAGGCAAGGAATGTCCAGAGTCCAGTTCATCCCATTTATTATATCTGCAGATAGAAATATCCAAGATCTCGAAATAGATTATCTAGGAACTTGCGTTCCGTTCTAAATGATGATTTATCGATTGTTTAGATTTACATAAATATATTTTTAGAAAGAACCTGAAAAAAAAAAAAGCAATGAAACTAAAATAAAACTGCTGTAATAAAATGTCCGATAAATACCAATTCACTTTATCGACTCTTTTATGGGTTTTTGAACTTTTTTAATTGTATACCTATTTTATTTACGTTTATTTGTTGTGTTTGCCAAATACATTTCTAAAATCTCAAAACGTACATAGCTTACGTCACACCACGTGTGTATGAAGTAGTTAGTATAGTAGTAAGTAAGTACCTAAATATTTGAATTGGGAATTTGTCAGAAGAGAAATATAGTATCATTATGTCACATTATTCAGCCAGGCATAAGATACGTTCACAGAAATATTTCTTAAAGAATAAGATAAATATACTTATTACATATTATAGTGTTATGAATCAACTGCACATTTATATGTCGATAAGCTAAACCATTAACAGCACGCTGGTCCTCGCATATCTAGAGTCCTAGCAATGTTTTATACCCTATGTTTGGGACACTCCTACTTACCTTCAGAGCTAATGAAAACCATTGTAGTGCCTGTGGTGAAAA
The DNA here is from genome assembly GCA_033675125.1 of Athetis lepigone. Lineage (NCBI taxonomy): Eukaryota > Metazoa > Arthropoda > Insecta > Lepidoptera > Noctuidae > Athetis > Athetis lepigone. The sequence goes on along the minus strand of CM066226.1, from coordinate 4,584,628 downwards.
ATAAAACTGGAGATGTAGCAAATAAGAACAACTACAGGCCAATTTCTTTAGCAACGATTATAGCGAAAGTGTTTGACGGTTTGCTTGAGGCACAGTTAGACAAATCTATTATACTACATAATAATCAGTTTGGGTTTCGACCGTCATTATCTACGGAGAGTGCAATACTGTGCCTCAAGCATACCGTCAGATACTATACAGCTCGTAGAACACCAGTTTACGCTTGTTTCCTCGACCTGTCGAGGGCTTTTGACCTGGTGTCCTATGATGTCCTGTGGAAAAAACTGAGGGATATCAATTTACCACCAGAACAAATTAATATCCTAAAGTATTGGTATGATCACCAGGTCAACGCTGTCAAATGGGCGGGGACATTATCTGACCCATATAGGCTGGAGTGTGGGGTGAGGCAGGGGGGTTGACCTCGCCATTACTCTTCAACGTATATATAAACGCACTGATCGTCGCGCTCAGCAGCCAGCGAGTCGGGTGTCATATTGATGATGTTTGCGTCAACAATCTAAGCTACGCAGACGACATGGTGTTGCTGAGCGCGTCGGTCTGTGGGCTCAGAAAGTTACTGTATTTGTGCGAGACGTACGCTAACTCTCATGGCTTGAAATATAATGTAACTAAGAGTCAATATATGGTATTTAAAGCTGGAAAAGTACATCCATCCTATGTGCCCCCTATTTCACTGTACGGTACTTCTTTGGCTAGGGTTGAACAATTTAAATATCTGGGGCACATAGTTACAGCTGACCTCAGGGATGATACTGACGTTGAGCGGGAACGGAGGGCATTGTCAGTACGTGCTAACATGATAGCACATAGGTTTGCACGCTGCTCCTCTGGAGTTAAAATTGCGCTATTTAAAGCTTATTGCACTTCGCTTTACACCTGCAACCTATGGACTACTTTTACTTTAAAATCATACAATGCCCTCCGCGTCCAGTTCAATAACGCATTCAGGTCGATGTTGGGACTGCCCCGGTACTGCAGTGCCTCGGCCATGTTCGCAGATGCGCGTACTGATTGTTTTTTCACGACAATGCGAAAGCGTTGCACGTCTCTAGTGCGCAGGGTGCGTCTAGCAACAGGCGACCATTGCATTAAGGCTCAGGTGGGCCGGTAAATGTCACTGGAGCATGACATCTTTTTGATTCCAATATCACCTTGTTAAAAAATGAGGGAGACGGCGAGTGGCGACATATATATTTTTATAGCGTCTCGCCTGTATCATTGTTAGAGATGTTTATTTTGGACAAGTCCAGAGCGCGGGTGTCACGGGCGCTGTCAATGTAGAATCCCCCTGATATAAACCAGCTCCCGCACCAAGGTGAAGGCGAGTTCCACCGTCAACTGTCACAGCTCTTATAAATCAACTGACGCACTAGTCTAAAATTACATTATTTTCGCTTCACGACCTGTAGAAAAGAAATTAGGAGTCACTCTTTATTTTGCATCGTTAAGTGCAAATTAATTTCTAGGAAAACTGAAAAACAACGTTACAGCGAAATGCCTATTAGTTGGTGTCAGTAAGATGTCTGTCCAAAAAATTAAGTAAACATAAAATAAAGCAGCTTTTGATCTCTGCAGACTTGTGACAACTAAATGACAAGTTTTCAAAAATTATCTCCCTCTACTTAGTTCAAAAATTGTCATGCATTCAGTTCTAACCATCGATAAGAAGTTTGACGCTGCTGTATAATATTTTTATTAAGCAGTCAAAAATATTATTTTATTTCTTACAGTACGCACTTGTTTTTGGCGCAAGTCTCTAGAAGATTATTGCTGTATTTTAATGCTTTCTTGTTTATGGCCCATGTAGCTCAAGTGTATCGTGAACAGCTAATTAGGATGGCCGGAGCCGACCTTTTGTGCTGACACTAATTTATATATGTTACGCAAAAGTCTTTTTATCTAAAGTCTGTGACTAAAGACCCTGTTCTCGTCTATTTCCCTAATGTTAAATGGGACGTGTAATGCCCCATGACGTGGAAGCTCCCACAATTTCAGTTTATTTCAATTATGCTTTTTTTTAATAAGTTTATTTATCAACATTTTCACTGGTTGTAGCTATTGATGTGTCGCTAAGAAATAATTAAAACATCGATAAAGTGGTTCTAATCAGGAGTTTACCACAGGATGTCGAAACATGAATCTCAGCATAATATGGAACCAGAATCGTGTGGCGACGGCGAGACAATGTTATACACGTCAACATAATGCACCAGCGCAGTGAATGGCCTTTTGGTTGGGAACAATGGAGCATTTTGTAATTGGAAATGCTCGTGTCTTCACAGAAATGAAGAAATTACGATGCTCCGCTCCTTTTTGTCGCAACAATGTAAAATGATGTGGAATTGACGTATTGTGTGTGTCTGTGAAATCAAATAATGGTTTTACTTTATGACAATAGACTTTCTACAGACTGATGCCAAGTGCCAGACAAATCTATTCATATGTTAGGTTCAGACGAATATTAATATAATTTAAATTCAAGAATAATTTACTTCAGCAGCAAATTTGATCCGCTGACTTCTACATCCACCACTATTTAACACACTCAAAATTATTTTACATTTTCTAATTTTGGTCGGCGTACTAACAATGTTTAATTTAGAAAACACAGTGTAAACAATAGGCATGATTCATTGCATCCACTGCTCCACATACTCAAATATTAGTTTCCTCGAGACAATGTTGAGGCCTGAAACTGTAAATCAAGAAGGCTGCAACGTAAATTGTTGCATTACGACTACCGTAGGCAAGTACATGGCCTAGATTAAGAAGCAGAAAAATTGCCGTAATCATTCCTTCTTTCATTCAACTCATGAATCTTGGGCTTCAGTGCTTCTGTTTGTCGGTCACTTCATCTGTTACCGCTTGGTGATCTGTACTTTGCTCCTATTTCAGTTTATTCACATGTAAGGAGTGTAAACTATTTGCCTTACCCCTTGTTTCTACAATAAAAACGTAAAATTAATGTAACCAATGGTCATAATGCAAATGCTGATGATGCTGTGATTGGCTGTCGATATATCAGTCAACGACAACAGCAAAAGCGTAAGTAAAACCATGTATAATATTAAAATTTATGTCGAGAAACTTAAGAAAAGGCAGTTCACTACACATTTAAATACACTTAAATACACTTAAATAGTGTAAACTGTATTGCCTTTTCTTAAGTTTGTAATAATGAATTTCATGTGAGTATACGCTATCAAGCAATGAGTGGATAAAAATGAATGAAGGGACCGATAAATCGAAGCCACTCACTGTAACCTCACAGTCTAGCCTGGCATAAATATGGAGCAGATATAGAAGGAATATCTAGGAATATCTCAGAGCAAACAAGAACTATATCGCCTAGCGATATTACTGCCACTGTAGCACAACTTTCAAAATATGATTATAAGATAAAGACGAGTAATAGATAAGGACCAGCACGCGATTAAAACGTATCAGCCAAGAAGTTCTCATGATAGAAGCAGTATCTAACGCGTTGAATCACAATTAAAGCGTGTGAGATGAGAAAGTGTATTGTGTAAGTGATATAATAATGACATATTATTCCCATAATAAACACCAGCTTGAAGACATGTGGTGTCTTACAACACAAAGAGACAGTATGCTTATATCGTTACGATATTATCTAACGTTAGTAAAATAAGTAGCTAAGATATAACGACGATAAAATTGTAATTGAGACTGACTGAAATCGTGGTGTAGCGACTATTACTATTCATCATCAGTGTTAGTTAAGGAAAAGGCTATAACCAAAGGCTTTTCTTTAACGCCACTTAAGCCAATCTTCGGCTACACACATCCAGCTGCAGCCAGCTACCCCTCACAAATTGTCGCTACATCTGACCGGGACACAATACGCTTGCCAAACGTGGTCTCCACTGGAGAACAAGCATACTTGTCAATAGTTGTCTGTTCTGGCAAATGTGACCAGTTAAAGTGGCTATGTCGGTTTTCTGGCGGATAATTTCGCTACTATTGATTACTATTCAAGTTTACTGAAACGTCAGTGACTACGAAATTAAGATTTTTCAGAGGATTTATTTAGGTTGATCCGCTGTAAATGTTTAGTTCACCTACGATTGAGTAAACAAGCAATCCACAAGGTGTTCGTACGAACTCACCATAAAAACGAGTCGTTGAAAAGTTTTGTACAAACGCAGAACAAAGTGACCCGGTTAGATTTTCCGTGTTGAAAAGTCACGTCTACAAACTGCCGATAAAGTAAATAATATCAAAACATTGAAGAAAGTGGTTTGTTGCAAAAATGTGTGAAGTTTCCCTAGGTCAATGACTCTGTCGGGTGAGTTGTTTGTGTTCGTGTTAGGGATGACGTTACTATCTGGTCTGTAAAGCGCAGAATATCTCTTGTCTTAAATGTATGTTCTTGTTAGTCCGTTTAAGTGTTTGTGGGTTTACGTTGTTTGCGGTTTCGTCAGACACATCTATCTTGGTTTAAGATTTTCTTTGATTTACATTCGGTGGGAAAATACAAAAATAAACTTTTATGGCCACCGCCATAATTTGGCAGTTTTATGCGACGGTGATATTCTGTGGTGATGTGGTAATTGTCAATGCTAACTTACAATTTTAACATTGACTGTCACTGGGATTTTAACCGTTTCTAAATACAACACTGACCTTCTAATCATACATCAATCACGATTACCATCTGTCAGATTTGACTGACAGATGGTAATTGTGACGAATGTATGAGAGACAGAAAACGAGAAAATCGAATCATTTCAAAATACCTGTCAGCCATGGCCTTTAAAAGAACTCGGGAGACATTTTCCTGACGTAGGTTTCCTCTTAAAAACTCGATGATTAAACAATAATAAAATAGCTTTTGCTGTAAATAAAATGTATTATTTTTGGTATAATTACGTTGTTATTTCAGAGAGCGCTTTCGTAGCATCGTAGTCTGCGTAGCTCAATTTCGTAGCTTATTTAAAGAATCTGTTGCTACGCCATTTTAAAAAGCGTTGCATCATTTGAAATGATAATACTTATGACTGGAATGTGAAAATGTATACGTTTAGTTTTAATAGGGTAGCCGATACGACCAGACAATCGACTAGACTATCAATACGTTTTCTCCCGTCGATTTTGTATGTAATTGATCAACTTCAACTATTAAGTCATCGGTAAGCAACTTCCTCTTCTTATTATCTTATTACTTAATTGTATAGTTATTGAAGCAAAAAGTAGTAAGTGATTTCAGTGTTTATTTTTCATTGATTGGTCATCTGCTTACAGGAGTAGTTTAGCAAGAGATGATGATGGTGAAAAAGATACCATGTCTTCTGTGCCTGGAATTACACCGGTACCCATACCCTTTACCCCAACACAGCATTGCTGCAGTGTGGCAATGCTGTGTGTTTTTAGATAAATTCTGCCATGGAAATATTGTTTTTAACGATAGCGTTTACTAAGTGCAAAGCTCTTTGAAGTGTGTATTTTGTTTGTCCTGACGTCTTTTATCATAGCTATTTTTATTTCTGAGTAATGTCTTCTAATTTCCTTCTGAACGAACTCGTAACAAAATGCACATCGTCGTCAGTAAACAGTTCATCACGCCATCGCCATCACTATACCGATGACAGCCGCCGAAAAGTGCTAATTGCCCGACAGAACAAACTGATCTATCGCTAAATGAGCCAAGATTATGCTAAACGCGAACAATACCACATTACCAACTGCCTACGTAATGTAAAAACTAAGAAAATCTTCAATATTTTTCCTCATCTTTCTCATGTAAGAATGAACGCTGAAAAACTAATAGAAAGGTTTGATAAACATTTCAGGTTAACAACAATTAATTTATGAATATATAAAACCATTTTATGGCTCATTTTTGTCACATAAACAAGGGTACTGCGAAATGGAGGATTAAAAGTACAACTTTTTTTGTTTACATTCATCTGAAAACAAACAAACGAGCGTCGTAATAGTAACAAAATAAAGATGAAATTCGTTTGACGGAATCGTTTTAATGTACGACGTTGTAGAATTGCGTGCAAACGATTCTAAAATAGATTCAACTGCTCCGGCTCGCCGAGATACGTACATTTTTGGAAATCAAATAAAAGCATTGCGTTTAAAAATAAAATTAAAGCAAGGTTGTGTGTAAATAGAAAGCGCGGATGCGAAACTTATGAATCACAAAGGTCAACTTTACGTTTGTTTAGTGATAGAGCGGTGCAAGGGTTAATAATCTCGTTTGACCGAGTCAACAATGTCGGGCTTACATTGAACGATCGAAATAGAAGCGTGAACGGTCCGCCTTCAACACACCGCCAATGTATGTCGAAGTAAACAAAAACTCCGCCTACAAAAATCGAAATTCGCTGTTGAATCTGGCTTTCAGGAGTATCAGTGGTTGGGAATAATGTGGGCTTTAGAAGACGGCGTCAACTGAAAGATAAGCAAGGCAAAATCTCATAAAAAAAAATATGAATACATGGTGTGTCGTGATGGCCATGGTTAAGACTCTAGTGTAAGACATTGTGTTAGAATTGGGACTAGTACCACAGTGAATTTTTCAATAAAATTAGTATAATAAAGTTAATCTTGGACATCACTGATTCGGTGAAGGGAAAACAGATTAAGAAAACCTGGACTTACTATAAAAGTTTGCATATCCCAATTCGTCTTGAGTAAGCGTGCCTTCTCTATGAGAAGAGGTCTTCGTCCTGGTCCTGCAGTGGATTCCTCAGTATTAGACTGGATTTACTTCTTATTAGAAATGTTTTGACTGATTCAGACAGCTCGGAATGCGATCGTTGTCCAGGCGATGCCCGGCAGTTGACATTATATCATCCACAACAACTTAATAGAAAATTCTCGTAGTACACGTAACATCTATTTGTATACGTCATAAAGATATGTCACAGAATTTGTTGAAATAATGTCTTCGTAACGAACGTAGGCAGGTTTGTCAGTTCAAGGAGAGCTGTATGAATCAGTCTTGATATTGTAGGGAGAATAACAACGACTGCTTATGATATTGCGTTTGCTGTTAGTGCCTGTTCGCAAGTAATGATTACCGGATAATTCGGGCCGGGTGGTGGTAAAATGTATGGGTATCGTCGGAATTTAAGGTACGTACCACGTAAAACTACCATATACCCATATGCACTGAAAATGGGCACTAAAAATAAGCATAGATAAAACATCAATATGTATGAAAAGCTGTCATCATGTATGAAAAAATGTCGAAAATTGTATCCCCTATTTTACTCTTTAAGGATTTGTTATTTCCAAAAACCCTTTCTTAGCGGATCTCTTCCCAAAGAACACACCCTCCAAGTTTCATGTCTCTATGATCAACGTGTTGAGCTATGCGTTGATGTATCAACAATTAAACAATCAGTCACTTCACCATTTTATATACTTAGAATACAAAAGCGATAGAGTTAAATTCTGAGTGATAGACATGCTTTAAGATATTCATGCCGTGCTGAATTCCCAAGTAACACAGAAAGCATTTTAACAAACGAAAATTAAACTTATGTAAAACTTAAGGCCCGTATAAACTTTTATATAAGTTCACCGAGCATCTTGACGCTTTATATTGGCATTTCAAAACAGTTTAGATGCTTTATACTGTATAACGGTTGGATAATGGTATATCTAAATGCTTTTGTGAAGCCTTTAGTTTCAGTGCAGCAAACCACAATGCTGTTGTACAGCTTTCAGCTGTTTTTAGTGCATTTGGATTTACAGTAGCATTTTAAGTAGTAAATAAATGCTCAATGTTGTTTAATAGCATAAATATGAACCATTATAATGCCACGAAAATCCTCTATACAACTTTTAGCTGTTTTTAGTGCCTTAGGGTCTACAATAGCATTTTAAAGTAGTAAGATAATGCCTAATGCTGGGTAATAGCATAAACTTGTATCATTATAATGCACCGAAATTCGTTAAACGGCTTTGAGCTGTATTTAGTGCCCTTTGTTGTGTAATAGCACATCTAAGTGCTAAGTAAAAGCCTAGTGCTGCTGAACAGCATGAACGTAAACCTATGTGATGCTTGTATTTTTAAAGATCAACTGAGTGCTGTTGTACTGCTAACAGCTCTTTAAACAAATACAAGTGAGTTATTGAAATGTGTAAAGCTGCACATACATTCAATTTACTGCATTCGTAAAACCATTTGTCGACATCTGTGTGTATTGCGTAACCGTGTTTAGCATACGTTAATAATGAAGCTGGTCAAGTGCGAGTCGGACTCGCGCAACAAGGGTTCCGTAAAATGGACACCTACATTCATCAACAATATTTGAAAAAAAAAAACTACAAATTTCCGGATTTCGGAGTTTTTTCTTTACTTTTGCTACATGACATTGCCGATCAACTGATGAGGCCTAAGTTATTGAGATTTGTCACAAATCTGCAGGGTGAATAATTATATCTGTATTCTGTTATGTTTGTGTGTTTTATACTTAACTTTGGATATTGAAAAAAATATTATCTTCAATATCCATCCATACAGATTTAAGTTGTACAAAAATTCTGAAATGGGTTTTATTGTTTTGCTCAAAGATCCCCAAAATTCCGTTCAAGTAATGGCACCAATTCAGTCTACATCAAGTCTACTGGTATATCGGTGAACTCATATAGAACTACTTTATAGTCAATGGCACTACAGTGGTTCATCAAAAGTCTTCTCTCTTGCCTCTGGCCTTAATAATTGTACATGTGTGAGTATTTATACTGCTGGCGGCATTAAGTAGCCTTTTTAAACGCTCACCGGGCTGCTATAGGCTGCCACCATTTTGTAAATATTTTATAACCTAAAAATATTATCCTTCCAACCCATTTATAAAAGTAATAGACCTATATAATAATAATTAACTTAATCCAATACTTCCCAACCAATACTGTTATGTTAATTATGCTAAATTCGTTCTATACTAAGAATACAAAATTGTTTTGGTTATTTCACACAATAACATTTTATATCAAAATCACAAAATATCAAAGGCGCGTGAAAATTTTCAAAGAAACTTATATAGATATTTACAGTAAACTACATTGCGCAGTAATATTTCAAGGTATGAAATAAAAAAAAAGAGTCAAAACCTAACCCAGTATTATAAATTTTGTTTTAATAATGGTGTCACGCACTGAGTTTTGACGTCTTCGTTCATATTATATTGCGAGCCAAAGTCGATAAATTTCAACAACGGGACGTTCAGAGTATTATAACAATTAGTACCGTGGCATTAGATACGTTTTTGCAATGATGTAGGGTTTATTTAAGTTCTAACTGTGAACCCTTATGTAGCTCCAATAATTCTTTTACTACATTCTAATGCTGGTATAATGCTTTTGTAATGTAATTAGCATCTTCACTGTCAATGTCATTGCTAGTGTAATGCTTCTGTAATGCGATTGGCAACTTCGTTGACCGTAATAATGTTTCTTTAATGCATCTGGTACTTTCTTTGACCACAAGAATGCTTCTTTAATGCAACTGGTACTTTATTTGACCACAATAATGCTAATATAATGCGCCTGTAATGCGATTAAACAACTATTGTGAACATATAAAGGATCTAAAGCCGTATAATTTGTGCCCAAATAAGCATTACAGTAGCCGTATAAACGTTTGTAATGCTACTATGGAACTAAATCAACATGCGAAAACGATGCAAAAATGCTTTAAGTCGGCCGTTATAATGCTTTGATGTGTTACTTGGGTTATAATAATCTTCTACGCAATTTAAATAAATCATCATAATTTGCTACTCTGTGTGCACTGAACCTTATTGGATGAGTAAGCTCACGTCATGGCCACTAATCCTGGGCTAATTTTGCATTTGGAATGACGTTCATAAAGTATATATACTTATATGCAGACCATAAACAATTTTAGTTCAGAGCAAACGACAACTGTATATCGATATTTTTTTTAGCTCGCGTTCCATTTTTGAATGGGCAAGAATAATGACGTTTATTAAATGTGTCTAATAAATAGGCTAATTGTTAAAGTTCATGCGTGCTACTCTAAAACATTATTCAAATGGGAATTATTTAAATTACCTGGCGAAAGAGAAATATAGTTAAAAAATTAAACAAAATTATTTTATTCTTAGTCACAGTTTCAAAGACCAGCAGTGAAATTCTTTGAGCGGACAATAACCTCCAAGTTTTACCAGCTAATTAGCAATTTTAACCACTTCTAGCCTTGAAACCTCGATTAATTTTTAATTTATCGTAAAATTGATTTATAATTTTCTTTGTAATCGATGAATGCTACAAGTTGATATTGCCAAAATCTATAGGAGTATTGCGTTTTAGCATAAAATGTTTTGTTAACCTGACCTACTAACTCCAGTGTTAAGATCGCCATCCTGGCTGTCAACCGTTCGCATCTTCCATTTACCATTTCTGTAGAAATCCGCCAAACCACCACTTGTTGCACCATCTCCTGTTGTGTTTTTAACTTATAACTTACTAGCTTTTGCCCGCGACTTTGTCCGCGTGGAATAATAGTTCCCGTTCCCGGGGGATTTCCGGGATGAAAACTATCCTATGTCCTTTCTCGGGTCCCAGACTATATCTGTACCAAATTTCATTCAAATCGGTTCAGTGGTTTAGGCGTGAAGAAGAGACAGTCAGAGTTACTTTCGCATTTATAATATTAGTACGGATATCACCTTCCATTATCACTAGCTTTTGCCCTCGAATTGCCTAAGTTTTTCTTTAGTAGTTTTTCTTTATACACAGAACTAGAGACATCAACGCAGTATTTTTCAGTTTTTTTTTACATACATTGCACACTAAGCTTTACGAAAATACTAGCTTTAGCTCGCGGCTTCATAAAGTGTAACAAACAGACATAGTTACTGTAAGGTAGTATTAGTATGAATAGTTTAACGTACAAACGCGGAAAACTGATCTCTTCTTCCGGCGGATTCTTGGATACACGCGAAAACCTTTCATTTAATATCACTCTATGTCTGGATCTGTCTGGGCAATTATTTCGATGAACATTATCCAGGACTAAGCTAAGATTAATTTTTGTATCACACCCCAAAACGTATATACAGCTCTCTCATGTCCTCTGTATATCCTATGTGTAAAATTAGACACAATTCCAACAGAAAGCCGTGAGAACAAAAACAATATGATTAGAAAAATGCACCATGCAGCGTAATTACTTTAAACCTCTCGTGACATTTCCTCACTATTAAAGTAAATCCGAACAACAATGAAGGGAAACCTCTTAAGGAGCTTTACACGGCCATAATACATTCTGAGCACGTCCTGGGAACAGCGAGAGATTGCCTTTCAACTCGTCACGTCATCACGTGCGACATACGCACGACTCACGATTAATCTGTCGAGGCCTTTAGCACTACATTATTCAATAACACGATGGCTGATAGTCATAAACGCATAATGTTCGATGTTTATTTACTGCTGGTTGTTAGTGACATCGCCATCATAAAAGTCCAGTCATATATTAATAGTTATATATACATAGAAAACATAGCCTTCGATTCTTTGATGTTGTAGTTTTCTATCACTATTCAAATTCATTGATTGCTCTTTCAAACAGAATAATATTATGGAGGTATAATAAAAACAATTCAACCCCTTTAATATTAGTGTTGATATTATTTAAAGCTGTCTCAAAAATGATACTGTGCCTACCGAACGCACAAGGTGTTGACTTCAAAACAATTTTGGCATTGATTATATTTATTACACGAAAAGCAATTAAGTTTTAAGTTAAAAGCAATTGTAAAGTACATTAAAAAAATTATAAATCGTATATTACCCATGGCTAAGCAATTTTGCGGCGGTAACTAATTGGCAAAAAAGTATCACCACTGTTTAAAATGGCTTTTTACAAATTATACGTGAAAATCGCTTTTCAATTCGACAGCTCGTAACAAGCATGAAAATTGTTAAATGGTGAAATATCTAATTAGGTTTTAAAGTTGATCAGAGTACAAGTACTTTCTGCATTTTACTTTTCACTATCGATATATACCTATATAAGAAAGTCGTGTTAGTTACACATTTTATAACTCAAGAACGGCAGAACCGATTAGGCTGAAAATTGGTGGGGAGGTAGCTCTTAGGACCAGGGGACGGACATAGAATACTTTTTATCTTCTTTTTTTAGTAACCTAAAATCTAATATAACGCGGATGAAACCACGGGGATAGCTAGTTTTTAATAAACCTCATCCCAGTGAAGCGGTAGTTGCTCATAGATTTACCTAATAAGCTAGTTGTCCACATAAAATGTAGATTACTCATAATTAATTACAGATAAATTATATTGAAGCACAAGTTTGCCAAATTGTCTACTAATTGGGTATGAGCAAACACTGGAGGAACAAGGCTAGAATGTAAATCATGAGCAGGAAACAGTATGAATAAGTAGTTAGTAAGTCGTCACGTGCTTTAGTTGTTATTAGATTATGATTGTCAGGAAATGCCCAGCACGGTGCGACATATCCGGATTACGTACGTGTCTTCGTGCGTTTTTTCCGGTTCATTGCCGGAATGAGACGGAAATGTACAGATTTCGTTTTTCTTTATATAAATAAAATTTGAAACAGTTCATCTGTATTTAAGAAAACTTAAATTATATCTGGTACTGCATACTTATCTATTTAGCTGACTGGAATTCCACACAGAATTGAACGGAGAGTAAGTTGTAGAGACCTTTGCCCCACATTGAGAATGTTCAGGCCGATAATAATTTATTCTGAAACTTCCGTGTGTGCGCTGTCATTTGTTTATGTTTATTGTCGAATCTCCGTGAACGTTTATTGCACAAAGGATATAAATAACAAGAGAGCTGTATAATTGTACAGCTTTATTCAATCTTCATCCTTTATTTATTTGGGGGTGGGAAATCATCAAATGACTTCTCTCGTCCTGGGCAGGGCAAGAAGGCTAGTCAGGCTTTTACTGACTAAAACCCACTCATGTTCCTTAGTGGTCACGTTTCGGGTCGGGGTCACGGTAACTATTATAACCATTCCGCAACTCAATCTTCATGCTTCTTTGCTAGGTTCGGCTCGTAATGGCGACAGTGTCGACTGTCGACTGCACCTCTAGTTCGTGTTCGCCATCTGAAGATCTTCGTTTCCTCTTCCCGTCCTTGGACGCCCTTTTGTCGTAATCTTAGGTACTGAAAGTGCCTAACCTTGAAGTCTTTTACTCCTTTCTTTGCCTTTGCATGTCGACAGGTTTAGTCCACGCAGCTCTCGCTCGAATAGTTCTGGAGATTTCTGACACAAAGTCTTACCACAAAGTTGCCCGTAAGACTTCCGTATCAACAGCCAAGCTTTCGCAAGACATTATTAGCAGTATACTGCTTACATAGAAGTAATTAATTAAAATAACATTAACATTGTACAAATAAACAACGCAGACGATTTAATGTAGTGAATTATACGAGGTTAGATTTATCGTGGAGAGGAGGACCAGTGCCAACGAAAATGAATTAGAAACAATGGCTTCCTGTCTACAGAAGACATTGTAGGGCTTCTTCGAAAATAACTATTTATCTAATAATAGAAACTTATTCCTCTTTTTGGTCAAGGCGCCTCTTTAACTTTCAGTTTTTATATACTAAAATATCAGTGATGTTTATGGCCCACTGCTAATTTAAGTAATTTTGCTTTAATTGAAACGGAGGCCTTAGATTAATTACGTTCATTAAAGACAAAACGAAAACATGTTTCTCACAATTTACTTCAATAGGTATTTCTGTTACTTTTAACCCTTTTAACCAATGATTGTAAAAATACCTAGGTAACTGTGACACTATATTTTGATATCGCTCTATTTAGGAAACTGGTTGTCTATTGTTTGCCCGAAGATTATATGCCATAATCATCATTTTCCCGAATTTCATTTACCCGAATTTCATTTGCCCGAATGTTTCATTTGCCCTAAAAGACATATGACATACTTTTAATTGCCCGAATTTTAGATACCATAATATACGAATGCCATAAGTATTGTTTGCCCTATTTTTATGTGCCATAATAATTATTAGACATAATATTTAAATGTCATAATATTTAAATGGCATAACAAGTATTAGACAAATATTAAAGCCCCGTAATGGTTTTTTTTTCTGTGCATGGTTGATGGTGGGCTAGGTCGACGGAGCCCCGCTTCGCGGGGCTCCTACTTCTGTGTGGTTTATAAAAAAATAACCACAAAGGGGATGGCGGGGTCTATTCGCTCGCTTCGCTCGCTCACACGACCCCGCCATCCCCTTCTAACCTAACCTGTCCGAGTCGGGGTGCCCTAAAGTCCCAATTGCATCCAATTTCTCTTGATATAAACAACCGTTATACACCCAATGTCGATGGCAAATTATGTTATGGCATATCATAATTATGGCATGTGATAATTAGGACATGTGATAATTATGGCTTACAATGATTATGGCAAATGATGTTATGGCAAGTGACTTTATGGGAAACAATGATTCTGGCACGTGACTAATATGGCAAATGAGAGTAGGGCAAATGAGTATTATGTCATATGATATTATGGCTGTTGACTATTATGGCAAATGAAATTAGGGCAAATAAAATTCGGGTAAACGGCGGTATACCTAGGAAACTACATAGTTGTATTCTCTGAAATTCTATAATCAAATAGGCGAATAGCGCTGTCAATTCACTATACTACGGATAGGAGCCTTTTGAGGGAGATTTTATAGATCAGACCGATTGAAGGCCAAAACACTAACGTCTTAGGACCTTGAAAGATGTTTACACAAACACGGTGCAGTAATAAAGTCATGACTTCACAGGTTTCTCAGATCGTTCAACTGTTTAATGATTCAAATGATCGCTAAACGTTGGCAACAAACAATTGTCTATGGCAAAAGTTATGTCATGTTTTCCAATGATGTTTTCACACTTCTCTTTGGCATCGTTCTCACAAAGAGAATAGAGAGTTCTGTCATTTCTCTCGTTAGTCGTTATAAAATTCTGTGAGAAATGACACCTCTTTCCTAAATAGCGGATTTCTTACTAATAATATAACTAAAATATTAGGCTTCGCATTGTTTGTACCATATTGTGTTTTTACCATTTTCCACTCGAACGACCATTTTGGAGATGAATAATACTAACTTGCTACAAAACAAAAAAAAAAAACATTTGCATTCGAATAGCTTCCGAATTCAAATCACGAATCCAGAAAGTGTCTCAATAAATGTCAACTTTCTTTCGTTCCGGCACATTTTTCTTACAACTTTCCCTTTCTCACATAGTTCGAACTTTGAACACAATGTCTGATGGCTATCATAATAGGTTTAGTAAAATATTGCATCGGACTAGTGTGTTCCAAGGGCATTTAATGCTATGGCACATGGCACGCATTGCATTGCGTCAATCGTAAGATATGGGCCAAACATGGCAAACATACGTATTGCCGCCTATTGCCGCCGGATATCGAATACTTCGTAATTTCAAATGTTCGGTGCGTTCTATTAATTTTACGAAAGCCGAGTTTAAATGCGTTCAAATTGTTTGTGTTGTGAATTTTAAAAGAAATGTGCTGTGTTGTAGATATTGTGCAATACGCAAATCTGGTTTTCTCAAGAATTTGGAACATGGCATGGGCTGGACTCATTTAATGTTCCAAATCAAGCTGGAACAGAACTTTTTGTTGAAATAATTATGACGGTGAAGAAAACACAAGATGCAATTGAGATGTTGCTTTAAATCTTCGCAGTTTGCACTAGTTACAGTCCGACATCATTCAAATAAATAACTGAACATAAATGAGTGCCATCTGCACACATTCTTTCATAAGAAATAAAATGTTTTGGAAGTACCTATAGATAACATCATCAAAGCCACTAGGTTTTTTATTTTTTATTTTATTATTGTGAATAATAATATTTTAGCACCTATTTCTGTTTCTTGTTCTATTTATTTACCTAGATTCTTGCTATAATTCCAAGTGCTGATGATACACATAAAACATGTTTCCGGCATAAATAAAGTTGAATACCTACCTAGACCCAATTGTAACTAGGAAATGAGTCAAATAATATTATTGTTGAGGTGTGGGCGGGCTATGTGGCCTTCAACAGTAACGCGACCAAGGCAAGGAATGTCCAGAGTCCAGTTCATCCCATTTATTATATCTGCAGATAGAAATATCCAAAGATCTCTAAATAGATTATCTAGGAACTTGCGTTCCGTTCTAAATGATGATTTATTGATTGTTTAGATTCACATATATTTTTAGAAAGAACCTGAAAAAAGAAAAGAAAAGCAAAGAAACTAAAATAAAACTGCTGTCATAAAATGTCCGATAAATACCAATTCACTTTATCGACTCTTTTATGGGTTTTTGAACTTTTTTAATTGTATACCTATTTTATTTACGTTTATTTGTTGTGTTTGCCAAATACATTTCTAAAATCTCAAAACATACATAGCTTACGTCACACCACGTATGTATGACGTGTTGATATAGTAGTAAGTACCTAAATATTTGAATTGGGAATTTGTCAGAAGAGAAATATAGTACCATTATGTCACATTATTCAGCCAGGCATAAGATACGTTCACAGAAATATTTCTTAAAGAATAAGATAAATGTACACATTACATAGTGTTATGAAGTACTTATGAATCAACTGTGCATTTATATCTCGATAAGCTAAACCATTAAGTTTGCGTTACTAAGTAGTTATAATAACTAAAGTTAATAAGGCTAAAACTGTGCCACTCGTCGCAATAAAGATTTAGCTCAGATTGCGTGAACCTCGTCAGACTTAACAACCATTTCTTCATCCACATCTGTAAATGTACCTAATTAGGTACTTTAACAATTTCCGAGTAAATACTGTATTTGTATTGCTTACCTACAGCTAAACCACTATTACGATAAGCGGGCCAGCCAGATATATTGTTTTATACAAATATGTATAGTGTCAATCCTAGATAGGGTAACTGGCAGGAAAGATAAAAGAACCTTAGTACCTAAGGCTAAGGTCCTCTCTCATCCATCCTGTAATTTGCAAGTAGACCCCAATTTCACAATGCACTAACTGTAAGATACAACTCATAGCATTACGATTATCGAGAGTATGCGCCTGTGTCCCTGTGATGAACCTGGAACCATCGTGAATGGTGCTTCATACAGAATGAAACTCGAATTCTAAACTTTGATTACATTATACGAAAATCCTCTGTGCTCTTGTTATAAATAACTATAAATGTAAATTATGAAGGATATGCTACGGCACCTAGTCTGATATTTAACGACTCCTAGATACGTAACATAATATGCAACACTTTGACCCCGTGAAATAGGTTAAAGAAGACTATTTTAACATGAGAATTGTCTAATTAGGACACCGTCTATGAAATTATGGGGTCAATGCTGCTGACGTCAATGAAACACGATACAATATCATCTGTACAGTATTATTTAGGCCTGCTAGTGCTACAAATTGTGTGAAAATAGATTTAATTATAATAATTAGGCACGTAACTGTAAAATAAGGAAGCAAGAAATAAAGAAAATACTGGCAAGGCAAAGCTTTCATTCACCTACTTCTAAATTCGAATATCTCACGCAATAGTCGTTCATGGCATTAAGTATAAATACTTTTAATTTCTACTAGTAATGTTCGGTTATAGGAGTAAAATGAACCGTGAGAGTGTATCGTGAAAAGTATCGAATCGATTCGACACATTTGATCGATTTACGATAGTCACTTGTTCTAAGTGAGGCCATTGTTATCGGTTTTAATACTCCGTTAAGTGTTGTTAGCAATGAATGGTTATTTTGTTTTTTTTTCAAAGCTGCTAAGCTTGTTATAATAATGTTGTTTGATATAAATTTCGATATAGTGAGAACAAGTGAAAAATCCAAATTATTAAATTAATTCGACATAATTACTGCTTTCTAATAATGAAGTAATTATGCCAAACAAAAACAATAAAATCTTTACGACCGTCAAAGTTGAATGGCTTTTAAATTTATAACCGCTGCGCAAGCGCGGAGGTAAGACGCCCAACTCTACAATAATGTTGTTAAACATTTATAAATAGAAACTGGGAATGTTTTGGTATCAGGAAACGCTTGTAAATCAAACGATTTGTTAGTGTAGGTTGAGATTTTCAGGTAGATATATTATGTTTATAACTTTATTTTGGGGCTTCAATGGTCAAAATATTTTCATACAGACTGCATCATTATTCATTATCACACGCATCAAATATTTGTATTTTTATCTTTTAATAAATAAGGGAAGTGGTAAATACGTTTTGTTGAAATAATAATAGCCATAGGTATACACATTTATCTTTATGTTTAGATAGAAGTACCTATGTATAGTTTATTATGATCACGAGTATTCGCGATTGCGCGCCAAAAGATTACAGCTAGCTGAAACTATCGATGTTCATTTTAGATTTTGGTGGGTTTTGGGATTCTAGCTTTTACAAAATTATAAATACATATTTATTAAGCAATATTACTAAATATCTCTTAGAAAATATACTTAGATTAAAATTCTTTAGCTCATATTTTTACTAATAATTTCCTATGTATTAAATATATATTTTTTTACTAATAATTTCCTTTTAGACTATTCTTGCATTTACATAATAAAAGTGGAAAATAGTTAAATCATCAACATAGATTCATATAATATATCTAACATAAAATTCAGTTCTGTTTTAATAAAAAGCTTTTAATGTAATAAAAATCCTATTTTATAAAGTCAATGTATTCCTGAACTCTGAAAGATATGATATAATATTGAATATTATTAGATAGGTAGGTTACATCTAACAAAACAACAGTTACTATTAGTATGTACAGTTGTTTACAATGTAACATTTAGAATATTCAATATTCTCATCGTAATTTCACAGAATCCTAACCTCTATTTTATATAATTTCTGTTATATTCTTCCCATTCAAGATTAAATGTTCTGCACACGCAATAATAGCAACACATTGAGTTACATTGAATTCAGAAACAATAAACTGTAGCTATCAGTGCCCTCGATATCCACTTCAGCTGACATTTTGTATTATCTGATGTCATAAAATTGTGACGTTTGTTGCAACAAGCGTTCAATGAACGTACTTGTAGAACCGTAAATTGAAACATTGTGCAATGGCGGAGCGTATACTAAGTGTGTTTTGATGATAATAAGTTTTATTAAACTGGCCTGTAGTATTTTAAAATACATAATATGATAATAACTAGACCCGTCTCGTTGTTAAACCTGCGAATTAGAATACTATGTGTGCATTGTTATGTTTCTATTAATATATCTATGGTTTCTACGGACCGTAGCGTAACGTTGTGTGTGTGTGTTTTGATGTACCTATTTAAAGCTAGGTATATCATTAGCTAAATTTTTTTAGTCTTGCATCTGATCAAAAGAGGCAGACGTTGTAGTGCCTATATACCTACTCCGCGAACTAACTCGAAAGCTTTCATCATTTTCAGTCTTCTCACTATGTCCGTATAGTTCTTTAAACACAAAAGTTTTCCAACAGAAAAACACGAGTCAAAACTAGCACCCTAGCACATTCCCGTTAAACTAATTTCGTTTAGCGACACGTTTTTTCAATGTGCAAAAAGCTGTAAATAAAGTAAGTACACGGAGTAAAACCGGTTGCAGTCCGTTGCAGTAACGGTACATCAAGTTGGTGATGCAAAAAATTGCAAGTTGCGGGCAGAGAGCATTTTATAAAAAGACACAGAGCTTAATTGAAACTTTATTTCAGTTTAATGCACTGACTAAACGGTGTATTAAATGTTCGATATGCAATACATGGAGTATTTTTATGTCAATATTTAGTTCAGTTACACATAATATTTTTAATATTATTTTTTTATAATTCCTATTCCGCATAATCGTAAACTCAAAACTTCCTCAGGGACGAATTTGCGGACTGGATTAATTTAGTAAAGAATAGGTTTCTCCCGCGGCTTCGCCTGTGTGAATGTCTATACTTCCATCCCCTATATTATCGCTTTAGTGTTGGAATTTCCAAAAATGTATGTATGTATGTATTTAAAGTTTATTAAACGTTTATTAGGCAAAAGGTACAAAATATAGATTAGTTAACGCCCGCGACATCGTCTTTCTGAAATTCAAGTGTAGGTACTTGAAACATATTATGCAATAAAGACGCTTCCTTACAGTAAAATATAATTTGCAATCAGTCTACAATTTCTATTTTTAGAGGTTAACAAACAATAAAATCAAACATTACATCTCCATAATATTCAATATCTAAATATTGTCCTTGTAAACTATTAACATTACAAAGACTTTAAAACCGAATCTATTTACACTCTACAAATAAATAAAATTTAAATGTCTATGTATTCATGTAGTGTTTTGTTCATGTGTGTGGGTAAACAGTAGGCAGCGGTATGTAATTCATTTATTATTTAATGAATTACAGCTTTTTTTTACAAAAAGCTATCAAATATTTTTTGCTGTTTGTTTGTACTCACTCGTTATTCTCTCAAACCTCACAACCAACTTTTACAGAAATTTAATTTGTCTGGCAGAGTTGTCTTTCACTTATACTGCGAAACTGCCACAGAACATCTGGAAACGGCTCGGCTCGACCGATTTTGACAGAACGTTTACTAAAAGATAGAATTCTATTGTTTCTGCTTCTACTACGAAGGCTGAATATTATTATAATTATAATAATTTAATAATACTAAAAATATTCTAATAATTATATTTTAACGCAACCTTTCGACGACTTTTGTCTCGAATCACTTAAACCTTCAAACACGCTAGGTAGGTGTTTGAAAGTTCTTTATCTAATTTGACTAAAGTATATTTCTGGTGCAAGTGTGCATAACTGCAGCACCGGCAGTGCCACAACACCAAATACGGAGACTTTCGCGTGCAGTGCAGTCACAGGAAAAGAGAGAAAATAAACTAAACTGGTCTGGCGAGTGTACGCTTATGGCAGTGGCCCATTATTGAGTCGTATCCTTAACGGGAAGTATGAATCACTAAACTGATTAACGAAATATTGGTGCCGATTATCTTGTTCACAAACTTAACTAAATTTGAGTTAAATGCATCTTTCTCTTTCCATTTCTAAAAGAAAAGGACAGAAGATACATTTTAATTTAATCCTGTCAAATTAGACAGCGCGCCGGAATAAAATTGACGTATATTTAGACCGTTAGAAGCCATGTTTTTAAATCGCGTCTAATTTAACTATGGAGTGTCTAAATTGGACAGGACTTAACATTTTTTTTATCTTCTGACCTTTTCTTAAATGGAAAGAGAAAGATGCACTTAACTTAAATTTATGTTAGATTGTGAATACGAGAATCGGCACCATTGGTTGATTAAATTACGATTTAGGAAAATTATGAACATTATGATTATGAGAGAAGATAATTTATGTAATGAATTGATATATTTTTCTTTAGAATACAAATTAATTATGAAAATTACAAAGGAGGTCTTTGTCCTTTTCTGTGACAAAGACAATACAGGTTAAAAATAAATAGGTAAGTAGGTAAATCATTGATAGCATTGTTTCGTCTCTGGATGATGAGGAAAATAAAAATAAACTGCATACTGTATACCTACTCATTACGACAGTATTGCGTTTATTTTTTGTAAAGAGCAATCACTCTGTATTTAACAATATACATATGTAAATATTTACCTATCCGCTCCCTTTGGGCGTACCGTGGTATTATTTAGCTCTATTTCTCATACATTATGGCCATAATTATACCTATAAATTTTTTTTTCAATCCGAGTGGCAGTTCCAAAATTTGCCTGTTTAAACAAACTAGAACCTCTAATATACTTTGTGTAGTTAAATGAAGTATATTAGCTGAGTTATATAATTAGATAAATGAAGAAGTACCTATTCTAATGAAGTCTATAAATACCTACGTAAAGAAATATATTTATTACCTGTAGTGGTACAGTCAAAAGCAGTCAATTATGTAATGCAGTAGGTAATATTATTCTAATGAACTTACTGTATATTTTAATGACATAAGCAAGTTATCCAGTACCTGTACTTTCTACCTAGTAACTACAGCCAGTTATTTTAATATGACACTAGATGTTCCAGGAAAATATCGTTTTAAATAACCCTGTCGTGATTCCTCCAGACATCATAAGCTATTGGTATGTTTGTTAATCCATTTCGACTAAACTATTCATTTCTGAACCAAAAGTTATGAAAGACCTAGAATATCCTACGACTTTTGTTGAGGAAATAATGATTGGATAATACTTACAGTTCAAGTGATATTTTTGCACCTATAAGTTGACCAAATTTGTCGAGAAAATCATACATATTCTATATATATTTCATTAATAGTATTTTCTTCAATAGTAGGTATTTTACTAGCGCTGTAGATAAGTATAACGAAGTTAGTACATCTAGTTAAAGACTTACTCGTATAGTACACCTGTACACCTGATAATAATATAATTCCTTTTTCTGTTTCCTGCTGCTCAACGAAGTGGAAATAAGGAGGGGAATATACTTAACGGTAGGTTACTCTTCTAATGTGTTCTCAGAAAAACGAGGTTTTTTAAAAAATAATGACCCACGCTTTTGTATCATAAATCAGAATAAAGCCAGACTGCCAGTATATTATAATTGTTCCACGGCTTGGCGGCGCGCGGTTTGACAGTTTCAGACTTTTTTTTAAATTTCAAGTTTAAATTCATGCGATTTTTTCTTAACATTAAATTATTATAATAGTGTCTAAGATAAAGTAGATAGGGTAATTAATTATGGGTTGAACAAGTCACGCAATCTCGTGTTCAGTGTTACCCATGAAGCAGCAAACCAGTGGAGTGCGTATAGGCATGTTTTTGTTCTAAATCAAAGTCACCAGATATCGAAGGGGTGGAGCTAAGCTTCGCCCGCTGTGATTGGTCGATGAGTTTGACAACTGATTTTTTAGGGATTGCAAAAGGGTGATTAAAAAAATATCGATATCGATAATTATTCAAATTATTAGTTGTATAAGACCCGATTTTGTAATAAAACAGGGTTTTATAAAAATAAGGTTATATTAAAAAAGGTTTCGCAATCAAGCAGTAGCTTAAATCAATTAATAAAAAAATAATACACTTGATTATAAAACGGAATAGTTAAATAAAAAACGAAAAGATCTATTACCAAAAAACCTATTTTAAGGTTTATTATTGTTTTTTCTTTTCGTTTCGTGTTATGTTTTACCGACTTCGGAAAATGGATGAATGAATAGGCTCAAAAGCTACTGGACCGATTTTAAAAATTATTTCACCATTCGAAAGCTACATTGTCAACGAGTAACATAGGCGATATAATATCACGCTATGTCCCATGGGAGCGAAGCAGTAACCAAAAACTTAATGTAACGTGGGTGAAACCGCGAGGAACAGCTAGTACATAATAAAATCATCGGCCACATAAACTTATTCAAGCTTTGCGAAAATAAATAAAGTTACCTATACTGGTTAGCGGAACGCCCTCTGTTAATTTACATACTGTTAAATCATACGAAACGATAGTATACAGGGTGGAAAGTTTTAATGGACCCTGAAAGAAAACTACCTTAAATCTTTGAGAGACATGGTAAATTAAATTAGAGGAAAACCATGAAATTTCAACATTTCAAATCAAAGGACGACTTTAACTTTCTTCTTTTTTCGAAATTTTCGTTCAATTAAAATAAATTTCTTAAGATTTATGGTTTTCCTTTTATTTAAATAACCATGTTTGTTAAAGAGATTAAGTCCTTATAAAATGCCCTAACGTTTGACACCATTAAAATAGAAAGTGTAACTTTTTTGGAGTTTAACCGGTTCGATTCCCGGGAGTGGGAATGGGATTTTCGAAAATCTTTGAATGCAGTTTTATATGTTGTAAAAAATAAAGGAATGTTTCCTTTAAGTAAAATAATCTATCTTAATGATTTAAGGTAGTTTTCTTCCAGGGCTCATTGAAACCTTTCACCCTGTATATAAAACAAATCTTACCAAAACAGGCAAAAATAGGGTCGGCGTTGCCGAACTAAACAAACAGCGTCGGTCCTTTAAAACTTCAAAGCAATCAGCTGTAAAATGCCTTGAACAAATGACGCTATAATATTTTGGAAGCCAGTTTTCCCTGTTAGTGGCATTAACCCATTTTTCTTTAACTTTCGGAATATTTGGAAATCTAAAATGAAAACATTAAAACGAAACATTATTTTTATTTTACCATTAAAAATTATCGATAAAATAATTTATCTACTGTGTTTTGTGAAGTCACATCACTTCAGGACACAGTACGAAGTACTTACGAATAGAAAGGGATAGACTTATCTAATATTCTAGTGAAAGTAAAGGACTTTTTCAAAAGACATCAACGCGGTATGACTTTTTTCGAAACCAACCAGTTTAGCTTGAGCTCTCAAATTACCAAAAATGTAGATAAATATAAACATATTTTACTTACCGATGAAAACTTATGCCATCTTTTTTATAACTAGATGTTTTAGAACATTTTCCGCACCATTTTATTGCACATGTACTCATTTTTGCTTCGGTTTTATACGATAAATGTATTTTTAGGTACCGAAATTAGGAAGTGTGCACGGATCCAACAACTGGTCAGTACTAAAAATTGCACTCATACCTGCGTCTCTTATAAGTGATATTCCATTTAAGTGTCGTGAGCCCGAATCACCCGTATGAGCGGTCAAGTGGTTGTATAGTCTTTGGTGTTACCATTTATTTTTCGCTGTTCCTGCCAATTTTTTAGGTAAATCCTGCTAAACCTGCTAAAACAAAAAAGCAAAACTGCTAAAACAGTTATTTATTACTCTTTGCTTAGAGTTAGTAAGATGATTAATAAAAATACCTAATAATAATACATTTTTATTTCAGAATCAAGTTCCATAAAGGAACGTTAAGTACCTACAAGTAAAATGTAAAGTTTTACTAACAGACGATTGCCCGCTATATTCAATAAGACATTTTTTGTGTTTATTAGTTTCAGAATGCTCTACACTCAAACGTGGAGCCAGCACACTGTTACATGCTTTGCAGTATTCCTTTTTTTTATCGTTACCCTTATGACGCGATAACCAAATGGAAAACAAAGGATTTTGTTCCCATTCGCTTCGGTAACCGTGCTCATACTAGCGCTTCATATTGACAAATAAACTAAGAAAACAAAATACAATAGTAACGTTTATCTATTTATCAGAGTTCAGAGGAATCCCAACAAATAGTTCCAAGCTTTGATGTAAAACTAAGCAAAGATGGTATGAACATAAAGTTTACTGAAAAATGTTAAAATATGCTAAATTTTCCGATAATGCTAAACATCCTGCTGTGGCTAAAATTTTACTCTTAAAAATGCTAAAAAAGCAGGATCCTGCTAAAAATGGCAACACTGCTCGTGTTTGAAAGGTGGGCGCCGAACTATATTGGGTCAATAAGATACTCACTAACTAGAAAAATTGGACATCATAATCCGGTAATTGACACCATCATCAATTGACATACTTTTTATAAGCTGTCAAAACGCAATTCTCCAATAGACTTTGTATGCCAATACCAGCTTGTGACGTCACAAGCTAGCCACCCTATTGATTGACTAACTATTTATTGATTTTAAAGCAATTAAAAATCCAATTTTACAGTAAATTAAAAACAAATCCGATGCTTAGGACTAATAAAAATATAGGTTTTATAAAAAATATGTCTTAGATTTATCGGTTAATAGTGTCAAATACCGTAGGATTATAAAATCTATGATTGGCTAGGCTATAGCAGAACCTTTAGTTCATTTATCATATTAAAGCATTAAGTTAATACGTGTGAAAAAGCTATTTACTCTAGTTCCAATGAAAAACTTCTTTCACGATAACCCCCAATTAATTTCAGACGGAATGGGATGTTACTTACTTGTTTTCGGCTAGTGTTAAAAGTTTAAACACCGCCCAAAAAAGTACCAATTTTACTACCAAAAAAGTTCTAAACGGTTACTAAAATGGATAAATGGTCACCAAATAACGCTTCTTAAAATATTATAAACTAAATCCAATTTGGTTTTTATATGAATTTGACTGAAAACTGAAACTTTATATAAATCACTAGTAGATCTGGCGCGTTGTGTGGTCACAGTTCTAATCTAACCTAACACAATTTGGTGATCATTAATCCATTTTGGTAGGTAGCCAAAAATATTTTTTTCTTGATCATTTAAATTATATCGCTTGTTTTCTAAAACATTTGATACGCAATACTGCCATGATTATAGACTCTACATTTTCAGCAGCCGATAAAGAAATCGAATCTTTACCCTGGATCTCTTTCGGCCGTAAACACAATCGTATCTCATATTAAACCTTCGAACACACGTGATTCAGTTCAGACACAATAGAAATACAAAGCCAGCTGTCTGTTGGTCGTCGAAAGGTTAATTAGATAGCATTGAGGTACTACTACTACGTATAGAGAAGACAGCGCGTTGCATGATTTTGCGCCACGCTTTGCGGTACACCGTACCGCAACTATTCAGTGTGTATCCAACGCCCGTCGAGGCGAGTCTTGTTGTCTTACTCGCATAAATAACAACAAAAATGCCTGGTTGTGTTCTTAAAGACTGCAGTAAACACTCCAGAACATCAAAAAAAAGTGATGGTTTAACATTTCATCGGTAAGTAGACGTTAAAACGTTTAAAACTCTTTGATTTAATGTTTTTAGCTATGTAACAATACTCACGAGAATCGGGCTGCCGGGTGCCGCCATTTTGCAATACTTATCATAGAGTAAATAAAACAAAAGACGCAGATAGGCAACATACATTTGTACCTATTTTGTTGTTCAGTTTGTCAATAGTATATTTGTGTTATTTATTATTGTGTAGAATAGATGTAAAATAAGTAAATTGTGACATTTTACCTAAATAACCTTAATAATTTTGAAGGTTTCTACGGCCGGGTCATGAGAAAAGAGAAACGTGGATAAAATTTGTGCAAAATAATCGGAATGAAGAATCTTGGCTTCCGACTCCTCATACATATATATGTTCATTGCACTTTAAAGATGAGGATAAGCATTATACAAAAACAGGACGGGTTTATCTTAAGAAAACTGCTGTACCATACGATAAAAACACTATACTAGTATCTGTAAGTGGTTTCTGTATATTTTCTGTTAACTTTTGTGTTAATTATTTTATATTTCTTACTTCGCTATATATGCTAATGTATGTACGTATACTAAGAGATTAAAAATATTGTTTATATCAACATTTTGACGGGAACATATTCAAAAGTGATAGACAATAATAGTTACTAATAACGCATAGAAATTAAACAGTCTTCTTAAATTTCCTAAAAAAATAAAAATGTTTATTTAATTTTCAGCCTTCAAGATCACATCAATCCAGTTTTTATCCAATATCTGAACCAGTAAGCGAGTCAGAATCAATTTTTGATACTCCTCGGAAAATCATGCTCAAAAAGAAACTAGTAAGAGAATGCACGGCGAAAAAAAAATTATTTGATAAAATGAGGAGGATACAGCGTCAAAACAGATATTTGAAGAAAAAATATAAATCATATAAAAAGTTGGTTTCAATTTTAAAAGAGAAATTTGGTTTGGATCGGAGTGCTGAAAATGATCTAATGTGTAAAGCTGAGGTTGTGGAGTTACAAAAATCTTTGATCAAACGATGTATTCAGAATAAACATCCTAAATTATACACTGCACCATTACGAAAATTCGCCTTGACTTTGCACTATTATTCTACAGCAGCGTACAAATATGTTAGAGAGTTCTACAATAAAGCCCTCCCGCATCCTAGAACAATCTGCAGATGGTATTCATCAGTTGACGCAGAACCGGGATTTACTGCTGAAGCGTTTCGAGTGCTAAAAGAAAAATGTCAATTAAGTGAAAAACCTGTGGTGTGTACGTTGGTATTTGATGAGATGGCGATTAGAAAGCAAAAGCTATTTAATAAAAAACGCAGTCTTGGTTTGGTGAATTTTGGAGTAGGCCCTACGGAAGGTGAAGATGAGGACACAATAGCAACTCAGGCTTTAGTTTTTATGCTCGTGGCTTTAAATGAGAATTGGAAACTGCCTGTTGGATATTTTCTAATATCTGGAATCACAGCGCAAACAAAAGCAAACTTAATAAAAATTTGCTTAGACAAGTGCCACGAGGTTGGTGTAACTGTCGCAAATCTCACATTTGATGGGTGCTCCGCTAATTTTAAAGCTGCTGAAATTATGGGATGTCAGTTGTCTGATGTCGATAATTTGAAAACTTACTTCCTTCATCCAAGAACATCAGAAAAAATATGCATTTTCATTGATCCCTGCCATGTAATTAAATTAATAAGAAACACTTTTGAACGAAAGAGATTATTGTTTGATGGAAATGACCAGAAAATTAAATGGCAGCTCCTTATTAATTTAAACAAACTCCAGCAAAATGAAGGCCTTCAGTTTGCTAATAAATTAACGCCCCGTCATATACATTTTCGTAACCAAATTATGAAAGTTAAACTCGCCACACAGTTACTAAGTATGAGTGTTGCTAAAGCACTAACTCTTTGTGAAAAAGAATTAAAATCTACACAATTTCAGGATTCGGTGGGCACAGTAAAATTTATTACTTTGATGAATAATTTCTTTGATACAATGAATTCCAGAAAGTCTCAATTTTACGGATACAAACGTCCTATAGACCATAAAAACAAATCTGAAATTTTTGCTTTACTAGACGAAGTCAAGAGATACATACTACAACTGAAATTTCATTCCAAATCAAAAAGAGTGATTAGAAGAAGGAATCAGATACCCAGAATAATAATACAGATAACTAAAAAAAATATTGTTGCGTCTTCAAACAAAACAGGATTTTTGGGTGCCATCATATGTATTGAGTCAATGAAAACATTATATAACTACATAGTAGAAGAAAAAAAGTATCTAGACTACATATCGATGTATCGCATAAGTCAAGATCACTTAGAACTTCTTTTTGGGCTGATAAGGAAGCACGGTGGCTACAATAATAACCCAAATGTACTACAGCTTAGAGCTGCATACAAAAAAATTTTAAGTCACCTTGAACTGCGGTCATCTTTCACAGGAAATTGCATTCCTTTAGACAATTTCGGCATTTTACATTATTCATCTCAAAATGTCATCAATAGCACAACAAACTCTAGTAGACACGATACTCTTGAATATGAAGTTTTGGAAAGTACAAGAGCTCTCGAAACTGATATAGAGGCTGAAAATAATTGTAATATTTTCGCAAATATGCTGGACGATGAAAATATAACGGAAGCTTCTAAAATCATAGTTGGTTACATTTCCGGGTATGTAAGCACTCGGTTGACCAAAGAATTAAAATGCGAGGAATGTATTGATACTCTGACTACGACACAGAAACTTCCGCATCATAAACTAATAAGTATAAAAGATATGGGTGGTCTATGCTACTCCACTGAAGATGTTTATAAAGTTTGTTTATCGACGGAAAAGGTTATACGTCGTTTAATTCGGTGCAGTGGCGAGAACGGCCTGTCATCTAAGTACGACTACAACTATATTACAACTAATGCATTGAAATGTTTCGTTGAGAAAGACGTATTCCTTTGTTTACTTGGTCATTCATTTGATCAACCTTCTACATTAAATCACAGAGTGCATCTAATACGTGCAATAATAAACAAATATACAACTGTTCGATTGCACCACGAGGCAAAGATAACAAATGATTATTCGAGTAAACGTCAAAAGCTCACTAAACTTATATTGTTTAAAGGAAATTAAATAATAATTTGTGTTGATTTATTTTGAATTCATGTAATAAATAAAGGTATGTTAAATTGCAACAATAGACGTTTATTTATTTTTTTCACTTTGCTTATTTATTTAATGATAACGCAGAATATTACATAAAAGTATCGTAATACGGTAAGACTGCAGGGGTAAATCGAATCGAAACTTTAAAACGGATTTTAACATTAAAATAATATAGGTAGTTGGTTTCCAAAAATAACTCTAATGTATTTACTGTGTTATAATTAACGATTAAGTGCCGTTGTTGGCTAAAAACTATATTATTTTAACGTTATAATCCATTTTAAAGTTTCGTTCCGATTCACCCCTGCAGTCATATTCAAACCCGTTTTACTGTAGGCACAAAAGTTGTGTCGCTTCTGCGGTGTAAAATCTAGAAGAGTGACTTATTGGTGCATCACGTTGAACGAAACGCGTAAGCGCCATGAAATTCCTGGCGCTTATGACATTTTGGTCGCGAGAAAACTACACCCTTCAAGCGGTCTAGCGCTGCATGTATTAATAGTTTGGTTAGACGACATACCTATTGTTTTAGCGCTACAGCGAACTCTAGTTCTAATTCTTACCGAAATGAAGCAAACTATTGGTTCGCGGTGTCTGTTCTATACGTTAGTAATATAGTTCAATGTTAGATAGTAAGTAAATTAAATACTTAATTAACACTTCTACTTGTATGCAGAATGTGAAACAGCCACGAAACCGAAAATGTAGCTAAAACTAGATTTTTTGTCCGAAGCCGAATCTTCAATACCAATATTATTAAAGACACAAATAGCAGCAAAAATTATTATTGTTTAAATCCAAACACAGTTGTTTATTCAGTTCATAATTTTAACTATTTATAGGCGCGACCTGCGTAAAAACTGCATGCACGAATTACTACGGTTAGGTAATAAGAAAAATAATGCAATCGCGTGTCCATTTGAGTTCAGCCTAGCCTATCATAACCGATCGATATTGCAAATAACGAGCTCAGTTTCTTGAATTTCCCTCGTAGTGAACGCGAGCTGTCAAGCCCAATAATAATGGCGGCGGGACATAGACAAATGGCGCCATTTTCTTTTTTGTTTTTGTTAACTTTTTAAACTAGGCCTACTTTTGTAACCGAACTCATCAAAGCATGACAATTATTATTATGAAGAAATATTTTAACGACAAAATCTTGCGATTCGCTGACTGTTTAAAAGTTACAATTGTGTAGTTTAAGATGGTGAATGACCGAGCCTACTTAAACGAAACTTAAACATTACCTATTTGCTTTGAACGATTGCATGGATAAGAAAAACTAACACAATGATAAAACAAAGCAAGTTTATTTTGTTACACTAAGTGATAAAATCGTTAAATTGGAACACCAAGTCACTATACAATCTCCTATCTTATAAACAACAAATACAATACTCAAAACATTTTAAAAAAAGTTCGTTCTTTCACCATTATATCAAATAGAGAAGATCCCACAGTAATTTGTATGTCATGGCGCACTCCGCGATAGAAACATGGCGTGCATGACCACAGCATGTAGAATTGCAAATTAATTAGTAATTCTGCGAACATAATATCCGATTAAGATGCTGAGGGACAGGATATCGAATTCTATATTTGAATTGTAAGTATAAATGCATTAGATCCTTTTAGTTGTAGTTATAAATAATAGACTAAGGAGCCTTATTTGTAAGAGGGCCTCCGGGCCGTGAACTTAGGGCAGAAGATTGTCGCTCAATCGGCCAGGATGTGACGGTGCAGTGCGCATTGTTTCTTGCACGTTATAACCCATCAAAATCAGTTCGAATAGTGTGGGAACCATCAGAAGTTTATACCTTTACGCCAACTGTTCTACTCGTTATCATTTAGAGAAGTCCTTCCGGAAAATGCATAATAAAAGACCTAACATTTTCTGCCTCAAAGACAGCAAATTATTGTGAGAAAAGTCGAGGCCGACGTAACGTGATAACACTCGCGCAAAACCGGTTTGTAATGCTAGGTAATATTGTCAGCTAATATAAATATTATATTCTTAAGAAAAAAAAAACTTTCTCTCTCATTATCGATTGATTGAACGCACGACAACCGGTAACGTTGCGCCAACAACCGGTAAAATAAAGCTCTATTTGCGTGCTGTTACCGGAAATACTCTCAAGCAATACGCTGTTTGTTTACGAAACCAAACAAGATTGCTACTTGAAAACCAGTGATGAAATTAGATATACAAAGTAAAGGATAAATTATTTATTTTCAAAGCTTAAAAGTAAGCCTACACTACGAATTTTATTCGTTGCAGAAATATTCGGTAATTGGTCAGCGCACTGCGAAAATAATCAATTCCATTTCGCATTTCAAAATTCGCAACATTAGTTCTCGTATTTTTAAGCAAAATATTAAAGTTACTTGCCATTTCGTCTAAAATGAAACCTATCTTTTGGAACACCGCAACGAAGTTTAATTTAAGTATAATCGAAATAAACGTTTAGCGGTGATTTTTCCAATTTGAGTACATAAATATGTAATAATATAGAGCAGTTAGATGCAAGAAGTTAGTCCAACGACTTTCTTTTTACATAACTTTTGTACTGTCGTCGTCAAAATCAAGTCACGCAATGACTTATTCTTTTGGATTCAGCAACCATCTTGTTGGAAAGACAATTTACTCAGTCTCGTTGTTGTTAACACAACACGGATATATAAACATACAGATATATAACTAGAAGTTGTATTGTTATACAGGATTATATCAACATTTTTCAGGATTGGATTACTGAATAACAACTTTTGTTTTATGACTTTTGCGGCGCGTGTTTGTATAAAATATTTTGTTTGACGGTTTCGGACCACGATGGTAGCAATCACAGTATCCCGGCAATCACGGCTCAGGATTCGAAGTTTGGGTTAAGCAATCTGGGCACCTTTGTAACAATTCTTTGTCATCAATACTGAAAGTTTTAAAATTAACTTAATTTTCCTCACAAGATTTTTTTCTTATTACGCTGGTCTGCTACTCAACCACCTTGGTCTCGGACTGTGAACTCACCTCGGGCATAATCATGAAATTACCTGTTATTTGTATCTATAATACCTAAATCAAATAAAAAAAAACTTAGATATTACCGTACCGGATAAATTAGGTATTCATATTTTTAGGTTTCAGATAGACCTTTAGAAATGACGTCGCTCAAAATCAAAGTACAAGTGCGTTCCTGTTCCTATTATTGTGTATCATAAATCTCCATCGTTTTATCAAACGTGATTTCTTCTCCATTAGGTTCTGTTAGGTACTAACAGTTCTGTCCACAACCGTAGAAAGTGCTGCACTCGTGTGAATGTTAAATAAACCTAACACATGTACAATGACGCGAATGTGTTATGGATCGGTGAAAACCAGATAATAGCTTTTCTTAATTAAACTTTCCCACCGTGGAAAGTTAAAAGGTATTTGCTTTACCGCTGACTATTGGTTAGGATAGGCTTTCGTTTTTATTTCTTGACTTCGGTAGGTAATATGTGGTTTCAAATAATATCGTCTTAGCCTGTCTTAGCTATACAAATTACAATAATAATTAGTAAAAATAATATCAACCTTTTACTGTCCCATTACCTACACGGTATAGAAAAAGCAAGAGGGTTGATCGTCGCGCTTGTTCAAGGCGGATTGATGATTATTTCAGGATTATATTCATTATCAGGATTCCTACAATATTTACCTTCTATTCACTGCCAAGATAAACTTTAGAAAGAACGCAATTAATGAAAAGGCACATAAACCCACAACCTCAACTATTAAAAAAATCTTACTGCCCATTTAAATAAAAACTATGTATCACATAGATATTTAATTGTAACAATAATAATAAATACAAAAGTTATTTATTTCCCTGGCTGTCACGGTTCTTGCTCGCATGGTTTATCTTCAGGTTGTGAGCGATTAACTTCATGTCTGACTGTTCTCAGTTTTGATGGAGATACCGGTATCTGATTAGCATCATTCTTGTCGTTTGGTCCCGGTTCTGCAGGTATCAGTATCGGTTTTCCGTATTTAGGCCGATAGTCGCCAGTTATCAAGGACGCTTCGTCGGTTTCGTTTGGTTTTGATGGAACCAAAAACACTTTTGAGACATCGGACTCGTCTAGGTCTAATCTGCCTGCAGGTTCCGTGATTGTTTTTGCGTAATCAGATCTGCCCGTTTCTGAAGAACTAGAATCAATTTCGCGTGGTTTTGCTAATGCTGTAGACGCTTTCGTAGTATCAGACTCTAAAGACTTTGGTGGTACAGTTTGTACCTCATTCGATATTTTCTTTTTCATATCAGCAATATCCTTGTCACGGCTAATTTTTCTTTTTTCTTCTTCTTCGCGCCATCTTCTCTCATCATATCTGTATTTTGTTAGTTTGATTTTCCCATATATTATCCCAGCAAAAAGAAAAGCAAACCTTGCTCCCCTAATTATTGGGGATACTGGGTATGGTTGCCCAAATGGATAATGAGACATCGCATAAATATAATAATTGCTTTCAAAATATCTTTTTCACGTTACAAAAACGACATATTGATCACGTAAAGACCACAGACTCTCAAACAAATACAAGAATGGTAAAGACCGAATTTATCAACTTTTAAACTGTTTAAAAAGGTTATTCACCTGAGGTTTTAAAACATTTTTAAAAGTAGAGTTGGAGATAATCGAGATATCACAAACGAGTACAAGGTCAAGTGCAAAACACCCAAATTATTATTTATTTTTCGTGAGAATACAATTTGTATCAGTAGGAAGGCCAGTGGCCGAATGGGCAGCTAAGAATACCGCTTGTCTCTGGTGTGGCGACCACCAATTATAGCGGACTGGCGTGAAGCCAGCGGTCGGCGGCTCGCGTGGTCAACAGGAACAAACGTTTATCGATTCGTATCAATCACTTCGTAGTCTGTCTGTCTTCCCCTACCGTATAATCTATCTAGGTTTTTCTTTAGTACTTGTTGAACTTTGTAATAATATAATGTAATTTATATTTCAAAAGCACCGTCGTTACATTCCCACTTTCTCTCGTTTTTGCAATGTACGAAATACCTAAGAATCAGTGCTAATTGCATTGTATTCTTACTAATGACTGCAAATTAACACTCTGAATGAGCCTATTGTTTTCAGAACGGTCCATGATGATAGATACCTCGGGCTTCCGGGATTGTGGTGTGGAACATTTGATTTGATATAAACAAATAAACAAACAAATATCTTAGGACAAGACGCAATCCGACGCAAGTCACCAGAAATGTTCGTTAGAAGCTAGGTTTCTGTTAGTATGCCATAGTTTTGCTAAATTAGGCAAGTGCGGCCTCTTTAGCTTTGAAATTACTATATTAAGATATACATTAAACATGACAACAACCGAATTAAGTAATAAACGACTCTCGGATTTATGCTCAATGAACAAGCAAATATATCAGACAATATAATAAATAACTTAAGTTAAATATTGTCTATCCTGGTGGTATTTTTCGACAGGGACTACTTAGGCATTATTAGAATGCACCCACTCATAATATGATACAATCAATCCTTTCTTTTTTAAACGTGATCTTTGAGACCTTAACCCTAAAATAATTCTATATTTTCCATTGCCTATCTAACGGCTTCGTAACCTTGACCTTTTAAGTTTGTCAATATGCACCTAAGTCACGTGTAGTTGTTTGAATTTTAAATGAGAGTTATTTTGAACTGTATGTAGAAACCCAGTTAGTTTTAAATTAAAAATAAACCGTTAGTTACTGTATATGCCCAGTTATAATAGCAAGTGACGTACCAATTGTTTAAAAATATCTTTATAACTTAAGCCGTTTACCAAATAGGGATGATGTGGATCGACTTCCAGTCTAACCGGATTCAGCTGAATCAGCAGTCAGCAGTTTTTACATGGAGCGATGCGATGGTCGAACATATCTCCACAACACAATTATTAGATTAACATAATACGCAATGGTTAGACTGATTGTCATGCTTTTTAGCTTCTGTAAGGACTGTCAAAGATCTACGACTGATAACTAAGACCAACGGCTTTACGTGCTTCTAAAGGCATGCCTTAAGTCATCCTATAGGACGTCAGGATTGTCTTGAAGTTCAAAAGAACCCGTAACATCATCATTGTTCAGAAATCTATTTGTGGTTAATAAATAAACTACATTTAGAAAACGTGCGATCTAAAATAGACCATGAATCATTTAAAATGTGAGGAAACAATCATGGGTAATCAATTAATACATCTGAAATCTTGAACATAACATTATTAAAGAAGAACAAAATGGATTCCAAAAAGGCAAGTCAACCACTCTTGCAGCATTCTCTCTGGTTAGGTCTATAACAGATAATATAGATAAGAAACATCCTGTGTCTGTAATCTTCCTAGACATGAGCAAGGCCTTTGATCTTGTAAACCATAATACTCTTCTCGATAAATGCGAACGCTATGGTATCAGAGGTCCTGCCTTAGAATGGTTAAAAAGCTATCTTAGGTATAGAAAACAGTGTGTAGAAATATCGCGTATTAATGATAAACTTGTTGCAACAATATACAGATCCTCCTTAAGAGCAAATGAGTCAGGGGTGCCTCAAGGCAGTATCCTTGGGCCTCTCCTCTTCCTGTTGTATATAAACGATTTACCAAATATCACTAAACACAAATGCGTACTTTTTGCAGACGACGTGTCAATAATTATACCAGAAGATAATAAAACATTCCATCAACAAGAGGTATACGAAACAATTGATAAAACAATAAATTGGCTAAATAGTAACCACTTAAAAGTAAATTTGTCTAAAACTAAATTCATTCAATTCTCTAACTACAAACAAAATCCAACAAAAATTTATTTAGAACACAATAATGAGATCATAAACAAAGATAATAACATAAAATTTTTAGGTCTGACACTAGATGAAAACTGCAATTGGGGAATACATATCGATAATCTTAGTAAAAAAATTAACCGATTTGTATTCGCACTAAAGGAGCTTCGCAAAACGGCAAACGAAAATGCCGCACTCAGCGCCTATTACGGCTATGTAGCGTCTGTGCTAAGGTACGGCTTGCTTTTATGGGGCAACTCGACTCACGTGCAAAGAGCATTCATAGCACAAAAAAAATGCTTGAGAGCAATCACGGGAACGCCACCATACGAGAGCTGCAGACCTATATTTAAACGGTTGAAAGTTTTGACCTTAGCTTGCATGTACATCTTAGAAACAGGTGTATTTGTTAGGAAAAATATGCGTTTTTTCTCCACAGTAGCTGACGATAAAAGATTTACAAAAAGAGATCCCACTAAACTCAAAACCCAATTTTGCAATAGTACCCTACACTATAGAAACAGTTACCTAATGTCTATCAAAATTTACAACCATATTCCAAAACCCATCAGAGAATCACCTTTTCAATTTTTCAAAAAAAAACTAAAGTCGTGGCTACTCATAAAGTCCTTCTACTCATTAAAAGATTTTTTTGATGACAAATAGTTATTTAGGAATTAGTTTTACATGCCAAAGTTGTTATTGTTTGTGTTTAATTTTATTTAAAGAGATATATATGTAATTATAGTTTATTGTTATATCTGAAGATACTTTTTGAGTTAGTTTAAGTTAATTTAGTTTTATCTACACATCTATATCTTTATGTTACAAGTCAACATAAATGTTTTCTGTAACTATAAATATTCGTATACCACTTTATGCGGTGGATATGCTGTACAAACCATGTTTAACATCTGTTAACCTACCATATTCTACGAATAAATGTCTTTGTCTTTGTCTTTGTCTTTGAAGAAGAACCGCAGAAATGTTAGACACTCTGATTCTATTCTTGAGTTCCATGAAAGCTTCTACCTCTCACCTAACTGCTCCATCCATATCTGCACCCTCTAACTCTAAGTGAAAGCACAAGTGTGATAGTGTCAGCAAAAGTAATTAACACAAATGCCGTAATGATGCCAGACGTCAAACCCGTTGTTCGCTCACTTTGACCTTGATAAACTTTATCAGAATCCAATTTAGTGTGTTGCGTAATCAAAATACAACAACAGCTCGCAACCAGTTCACCCTGTACATAATAATGCAATTGCCACAATGTTTGCTATAATTACAAAGGTCGCGGGTTCAATAACTAGTGGGA
This sequence comes from Athetis lepigone, assembly GCA_033675125.1. Classification (NCBI taxonomy): domain Eukaryota; kingdom Metazoa; phylum Arthropoda; class Insecta; order Lepidoptera; family Noctuidae; genus Athetis; species Athetis lepigone. Next base: position 4,546,577 of record CM066226.1, on the reverse strand, counting down.
TAGGCTTGGTATGGCAGACATAGCAAGCAGTACACTATGTAGCGATGTGACGTAATCATTCCATTATGGTTGAGAATATATTTAGCGCGCTCGTCATGAAATTACTCGGTGGCATCAGTTGTGTGTTGTGGCAATAAACACACTATGTTGACTGTATGTAAATAGAGGATATCACCTTGATTAAAGCTTTACTTTTAAGTACTTAGATGTACCTGTGCAACTTGTATAAGTACTCAAGTAGGTACTTAAATATCCAATCAAAATTAGATTTATATATATGTAAACATAGGTTACAGATATTAAATAGGTAGTAAACTACTTTCTTACTACTTAACATATTTTTTAAAGTACTCGTAGTTATAAATAAGGAATATTTTATACGATTTTTATGCAAGTTCGTTGTTCCCTTCAATTCTTTGCAGTTCTGTTGGGGCAATGAAATGACAAGTGGGGGACGGACATACTTATCGAATAAGTAATTATTATCGCCGAGTGCTGTGGTGGAAGCTGTCAACCTGGTAGCAGCGTGTGATGATAATAATTACTACATTCAAGTTGTCTATTTTACAATGAATTCTAAGATTAATAAACCAATACAACTCTGAAATAAAGCCTTGTTACGAACTTTATCTATATAATAATTCAATAATAAAAACCTCCTATTAAAAAAAAAAAGATAATGGGGACAGTAAACGTTTTTAGAATTTAGTTCGAGTAAAATTTGAAAATTATTATGTGTTTACAATGATAAAATTTCTTTTCTTAGTGTTGAAACAAACACTGCCGCTGAATTTGTTATTTTTGTGTTTAGCGCCATGATAAGAAACCGGTATCGAGTCGAATAATTTTATTTTCTCCTTGCATCAATCCCTTCCCTATAACCAACCGTGTTTGACTATATTCTGTCTCTTTCAAACTTCATTGAATATTACTACAATTACTTACGTCCATCTCATTCTAACTTAAAGTTGTTTCTTCTTTTAGTGTAAAATTGTCGCTGGTTGAGAGTGCTTGTGACGTCGGCTGTGCTAACATTGTCACTAAAAAGTTTTATTTACTTAAAAAATGTAAGATGGAAATTTTTCCTTGATCATTATACAAGCAATTATGAATTATAATAAATCACAAAATATTTGCCGTGTACTGTGTAAAAATGTCGTCATTCATTAATTTGTGGGTGTGGTGAACGCCGAAAGTGTCTTGTCAAATATTGATGTTTTATCTTCAATTTCTCTCTTTGATTGTGTTCCTTATGTAACTTAGCCGATAATGTTTTTCACGGTTGCTGTTTGGTGCAGCCTGAGTCGGAAAGTAACCTCAAATAGTGCGGAACATAGTTTGTGCTAAGAAGTGTTTTTGGTGTTTTTAGAAATCGTCATCGACGAAGACTACGACGATGACGACGCCTGCGAAGCTGTTTGGACGAGAGCTGTCCACCTACGACGAGGTGGACGTCGACGAGCTGCTAGCCAAGCTGTCGCAGGAAGAACTTACCATGCTGGCCAAGGAGGTTGATCCAGATGTGAGTAAACTCTACTTTTCTACTTGATTTAACCTGAAACAAAAATACACTCCCTGATCTTTTAAACAAGAATCCTTTCAATGAGCAATACAGTCTAAACTATTGTATTTTTAAAAGATAATTTACAAACCTAATTAATTTTAACCCTATCTCTATCACTTGGTGAACCTTACCAACTGCACAAAGATAAATTTACAAAACACTTGGCTTTTAGTCTCAGATTTTTGCAGTGATGTTTACTCATACAATTTTTTAAATAAAGTAGGTATGTTCCTCATATAAATCTCTACCTACATCCACTTAGTTCAAATCATCAGCCAGTCAATTGATATTGAAGGCCAGACGGCTATGTTGGATAATGCAACTAACATTCACACAAATTACATGCTTCATTGTTAAACCATAGACTTCTCGTTCTCACAGTTCACCTTGGAGGTTTTATCAGTTTATATTTACCTTGAAAAAATATTTTTGTTTATGGCTGGATAAAGTGTTGATATTTTCTTTTATAACGTTTTATGAATGGAAATGTCCTAAAGTTTGGCTGCCTTCCAACAATGTGGGTTACTTTGTCCTGAGAGAAATTCCTATATTTTTTTGTTAGATAAATAACAGGGATATTTTTAAAAAGTGACAAAATTAATTAAACAGTATAAGTTAATGACTTAAACATTTGTTATGTTGTGTTCAGCCTAATAATTTCTAATATTACATCTTTTTTTAGTAGCAACTGATATGCTTAACATTATGCAGACTGGTTTTTTCTAAGGTCTAAAAATTGAAATCTCATATTTTTTTTATTTATTTAAATATGAATTAGCTTGATTCATTTAAATAACTCAGTATTGTGCAAAAGTTGTACACTAAAATATACATATATCACAATATACTATACAATGTCATAATTTAACCCATGAATACAAAACAAATTGAAATAAGTAATGCTGAACAAAATATTCTAATTAAGCCCCTACCAATTTTAATTATTTTTATTGCTATCTTTTTGTCTTGGTTCGCTGGCAGAATACTTTTGCATATATTTGAATATGCAAATTGTTACATTAAATTTTATTGAATTAAACAATGACGGTTTCTATTTCCTACTAATTTACATACTTCTCTATTTTTATTTAAATAAGTCAGAGAGATAAATTTCATTTTTACACATATTATTATAACAGTATAAAATTGAATTACACTTGAAATTGTAATGTTATATGTATTTACGTTTGATGAGATTTTATTTTGATTTAGTTTTTCTGAGGAGTAACTTATACAGGTAAAATCATTGGTGTAAATGATAAACTGAACAAAATTATTTCATTTCATTTGTTTATTTCCTTCGCTTTAGAAACAAATGTTTTTAAATTATTATTTGTTGTAAGTAGGTAATCAAATGCCAATTTTAAAGTAAACCTTGTCTTTTAAAGATATCATATCAAACTTCCTAAAACTGTTCCACATTAATCAAAATTTATAGGTGTTATCAAAAAATTGTTAATCCCACTTGTACTTAATAACTTATTATTTTACTGACAATAATAAGTAGAATACAAGGTGCCCTAGTTCATTATTTATAGTTTACTAGCTTTTGCCCGCGGCTTCGCCCGCGTTAGAAAGAGACAAAAAGTAGCCTTTGTTACTCTCCATCCCTTCAACTATCTCCACTTAAAAAATCACGTCAATTCGTCGCTCCGTTTTGCCGTGAAAGAAAGACAGACAGACACATGTTCCCATTTATAATATTAGTATGGATACAAGAGACATTGGTGCCGATTCTCTTGTGCACAAACTATCGTAAATTTAAGTTAAGTGCATCTTTCTCTCTCCTTTTAATTAAGAAAAGGACAGAAGATCAAATATTAGGTAAGTCCTGTCAAATTTAGACACTCCATAGATAATTTAGACGCAATTTAAAAACATGGCGTCTAAATATACGTCAATTTTCATCAGGTGCTGTCTAATTTGACAGGATTAAACTAAAATGTATCTTCGGTCCTTTTCTTTAAGAAATGGAAAGAGAAAGATGCACTTAACTTAAATTTACGATAGTTTGTGCACAAGAGAATCGGCACCATTATTGAAAATAGATGATGATATAAAGCAGTTATCAGTGCAACTAAACAGGCCAGCTATCAGTGAAGTGATAAATAAATATCATTAAATAGCAATTTACCTGTTCAATACACAAGGAATATGAATCATTTTTGAATAAAAAACAGATTTATAAATAATGGGTGCAGTATATTTATTATCTATTGGTTATTTCTGTCCTGTATTTGAAAATAATAAAGGTTATCTTGTAATGTAAAAATAATAAAGCATTTAGGATAACATTCACTATTCAGTGGATTATGTAATTGACATTTAAGTTTTGAGAAGATTGTTTCTTGAAAAAATAAAGAAACTCTTGATATCTTCATGTAAAATTTGATATTTAATTGAATTGTAATAGTTGTGGCCCTGACGGGTAGATTGGTTTGGACCAAACCAGGCCTTCCACTTTAACTGTGGGAACATTTTTTGTTGATTATTTAGGTTTGTGCAAGCATTATATGATATTTTAATGGGTGCTATTGTCAAAATTCTTTATTCAATGCTAAATAACCACAACTTGGTCTTTTCAATGTAGGTTTTCAAAGACAACTAATGGATTAATAACTAAAACCCAGCTACGTACAACAAAATAGTAATCCAAAAAGTACAAAAATTAGATTTTTTTTAGACAGAAGTTGAGACATATGTATAAAAATAATCATGATAAATCTATGGCTAATTAATACCTTTAAAATTGGACCATCCATTAGTTAAAACAGACAGGCAATGTTACTTTGACACTTATCCAATACCTTCTTGCATGTTTAAGAATCCTACTTCTATTTGTTTTAATCTAATAGAACCTCCATATGCATTCCAGGACAATTTCCTGCCACCAGATCAACGTAACAACTATGACTGTGAGAAGGGTCCCACGGGACCCCTGAACCGCAAGAAGCTGATTGAACACATCAACAAACAAGCCCTGGAGACACCCGACAGACCTGAAATCAAGCCCTTCGTTGCAGGTGTTGTTCGTGGAAAGAAGGTATGTATGGAAAGCCAAACTAAATAAAAAATTATTAGGAGTTTTTGAGGTTTCGGTGTTATTAGAATATAAATATAGTAATTCTCTCTAATAAAGCTTTATATTAAAAATTTATATAAAATTGCAGATTTTAAGGTATAGACATTTTTATTAAGGCTTAAAGAAGAGTTACTGCTGATCCACAATCAACTTGAGGAACCAAAAACTTTTAATAAGTCAATTTGTCATAGTCAAGTCATATATTCGAAGATTTTGTTGCCATTAGGCATAAAGAAAGTTGACCCTATCAAATTTCTTTTTACTATGAAGAAAACACGCAAGTCTCAGACTTTTCTACAATAGCTGTTAACTTAACTAGTATTATACAGGTTATTAGAGCAAGCCGAGCTTTTCATCTTGTACCATTGGAATGTTACTAATATCAAATATGATTCCAATTTGAGCACAATTCGCCCTTTCTTAAGACCATAATATCTGTAATAATGACTTGAAAAAGGGTTCAAAATCGCCACGGCATAAGTCATTGCAGGTTGTCTTTTGATTAAATGAATATTAAACCTCGCTTCGATAGCCGAGACCGACAAAAGACACGTAGGTTGAGCTTCCATAGTTCAAGGTTTGTTTACATATGATAAGTGTAAGTGAACAGTGGATTAATTAGTTATTACTTTGAAGAAGTGCATACGATTAAATCTATATATATAAAACAAAGTCGGGTTTGTTACAACACTTATAACTCGAGATCGGCTAGACCAATTTTCATGGTTTTTGGTTCGTTGGATTTGTCCCCGCCCCAAATAGCAGAAGACATCTTTAAAATAATGAAAAATCGACGAGAACATAATTATAAAAGATGAATCATTTTCCCCTATAGTTAATTCTAAATTCAATTAAAGATTGAAAACTGAAGGCTAGCCGCACACACACAATAATATTGACAATAAAGTAAGTATTGTCAATAATATTGTGTGTGTGCGGCCTGTATTGCGGTATTGGATAGATAGAATCGAGATTATTGACAATCTTGTATTGACAATATTATTGTGTGTGTGCGGCTAGCCTAAGAGAACAATAGTACTAGGAGCGCAGTAATGTGAAGTGATAATGTGAGAAAATTTAAAATACTGAGATACTTAGTACTTAAATCAATCAAAAGTACTAGGCGCGCAGTTGTGTGAAGTGGTTAATAGAAAATGTGAGCACAATTTTAGGAAAATATATGTTTATGAACTTAAATAATATCCATCCATACTAATATTATAAATGGGAAAGTGTGTCTGTCTGTCTGTCTTTCTTTCACGGCAAAACGGAGCGACGAATTGGCGTGATTTTTTAAGTGGAGATAGTTGAAGGGATGGAGAGTAACATAGGCTACTTTTTGTCTCTTTTTAACGCGAGCGAAGCCGCGGGCAAAAGCTAGTAGTTGCATAATTATATAGGTAAATAAAGTGCAGTACACTTTAATGTCATTGAATTGTCAAATGTTTGGGTTATTGGGAATATATATACCTAAATCAAATGAAAAGAAATATAGAAGCACACAATACTATTTCTGTGTTGCTAAATAGTGGGTACTGTAAACAGTGCGTTGAAGTTTCACGTGATGTCACGTAGGTACAATTTATTAATCAGTGATGTCACAAGCCCCCACGTTGATGCTCTTTATCTATGTATTTTTTATTAATTTAATCAAGCAAAAAACGTGTCGAGTATTTTTAAACGGTCTAGCAGACAGACTAAACCGAATGTTTATATGTTGTCATCATCCCTATTGAGTTTGTGGTGTGATGTTGCAGTGGATCCCGCCGCCCGTGCCTGAGAAGCAGCGCGACGCGGACGAGCAGATCTCCATCGACCTCGGCGACGAGTACGAGAGGGCGCTCACTGATGCCTCGCAGGAGGAGATCATTGACCTGGCTGGTATGTTTCTAGATCCTTTTTTATTAGCCTGAGAATCAGTACAATTCGAGGATTTCAACCCCTAAAAATCGCTTCTTGATGACAAACCGTCGTAGCCTCCATCCAAATACAGAAGTGCTCTATCAATAAAGCCTCGTATGAAAATCATTTGCACTTTTAAAAGTTTGTGTTCGAAATCTGTGAAAATAAATAACCGTGATATACCATACCACAAAGCATTGCTGCTATATCACAGCTTGAAGGGTATGGGTGTTGGATTCTAAGCACATGTAAAGCACCTTTGCCAGTGTTGCGGAATGTTTATAATAGTTACCGTGACCCTGGAACATAAAGGGCAATCGAAGGAACATGAGTGGGTTTTAGTCAGTAAGAGTCTGACACGCCCTCCCGCCGCACCCAGGACGGGAGCAGTCATTGGATGATTTCCCACTCACCAAAAAAAAAAAACACCTTTTTTGCTATATTTTGGCAACGCAACTGCGAGGATTCTGGTATTGTTAAAGCTATAAGTAGCAATGACCACTTATTTGCCATTCAATGACATAATTAAAATATCTTAAATCGCCAACCAGACTAAGTAAGACAAATAAATATAAGATAAGAGGTTGTTGACCTGCACCAAAACAATATTAAGCTGTTTATTATCATATAATTTAAGGAAGCCCTAGATATGTATCAACACTGTAATTAAACAACCCGGCTTATTCCAGTCTAGTGCAACTAATAGACTTCGGGCAAACTGTGCCACTAAATCCCTTGTTCTACTCACCTACTCTATTCTAATCGGCTATGAATTATATTGGATTATTGCTTACATAAGAAAATAGACTGTTGAAACACTATTCTGAAATACAATGTATGAAAAAATGAGATAAAGTAAACTCATAAGCCGCGATAAGTATACGTTAATTTAGCACACACTGGCTTAGCTATTGTCAGGGTAATTTGTTTACATGATACTTAGAAGTAACTTGTTGAGTAATGATTGTAGCTGACTGTACGTAGTATTGTTTACTAAGTAAGTATTCACATTCAAGTATTGACAGAAAATGCATGCAAATGTTAGCCAACATAATCTGGCAGGAGCGACGAATACACACGAAATATTTCCTCGCTAACCTAGTACCACATATTAGAAAACTCAGTGCCGTCTAAACGCCCGCCTCGACTGACACGGTTACCTTCAACCAAACACTCTTACGACTAGTTACGATAGATCTATGGTACTTATTATTTATGATATATGAAATCAGGAAATATTTCTTTTGTAATGACAATGTGAACCAAATGATGTCTTGGCGGCTAGCCAGCATTGTCATGAGTTCATTGCAACTAAAAGATGCGGGCGAAGGAGTTTTTATTTCGTAACATTTAACAATAAACATTTTACTGCTTTTTATATTAAAACTAGCGGCCTGCCCCAGGTGTTAAAAAATGTGGAAATTTTTGGAAGCTACGGCTTCGCACGGGTGTTACATAACTTTAAAAATCCCGGCTTTTCTCTATTATAATAAGAATAACTTATAGGATTACTTATACTTAAAACCTTCCTCTTGAATCACTCTTTCTATTAAAAACCGCATCTAAATCCGTTCCGTAGTTTTAAAGATTTAAGCATAATAGGGATGGACATACAGCGACAGCGACTTTGTTTTATACAGATAGGTTATATGCAGTCAAAAAGTGGCACATTAAAAGTTTGCCAATTGGCAAACATGATACTGAGTATCGCGTTGACATTTGACGTTTATCTCTTTTTCACTCGCACCACTTCAATCATGTCATCCTACTTTGACGTGTAATGTATGTGTGCGTTAATGTGCCGTTTTTAAAGATAGAATTTCGTTTGGGTAACCTATCTACACTTTTTTACTTATAACATCATTGTATGTAATGATGTAAAGCTTCCTCTTGAATCGCTCTTTGATTATATTGATGTAAACGGCGTTCAAAAGATCTAAGTATACATGCAGACAAGAGACTCAATTTTATACTACGTGAAGTTGCACGTATAACTCAGTTTCAAGAATTTGGAGAAAGAATTATGTTTTTTTTTCTATTTGTAGATTTCAGCGGAACGTTAGCGGAAAATTTATGTCTTGATATTAAATGTAGAATGATTTGTTGTAGCAAATGATATTGTAGTGTTTTCTTGTCAAAAAAATTGGCACTAGATATGCTAACTTTTATTGACGTGCAAATGGTTTTCGGAAATGAAGCACATTGTTCTCTTTTTTGTGTTCCTGTTTTTGATTTCTTTACAAAGCTTAGTTGAGTTATGTAAGGATTAACAAATTATAATGACAGAACTTTAAATTTCGTTGATTTCTTCGACCATTCATTTTGTATGTACGAAAAGAATTTGTGTTCTTTGTTGACTAATAAAAACAATATTTTCACGACCTCTTATATTTTTAATTCATATGCATAATTATCTACATCGTGTACTTTCGTAAGTAACACTGACATTGATTAAGTAAAATCGACTGTTTGGGTAGTCAAAATCCGAGAAAATTTGACAATCACTCTAACCCAGGGGGTATCAAATTATCCAGTATCTGAATTGAAGCGACATCGTAGTCGCTTCATAAAAAAAAACACTGATTTAATTGGATCCGGTTAAACTAGAAGCTAATTAGAAGCGAATTAGAGAACACTATTCCCTAGCCGCCCTAGCCCTTCAGGGTCGCCTGAAGGGCTAGGGCGGCTAGGGAATAGTGTAGAAACGCAGTAACAAAACTTTGCTCCACCTAAAACTTAAACCCAAACCCAATGGGACAGTCAAAATAAAATATATATCATAAATGAACATTTGGCACGACTCGCCAGCCCGCTAGATGCGAGCATCGTTGGCGCCGTCTCCACCTATATATTTTGACAAATAAATGTCACTGCTCCACTTTATGATCATTGTCAACTGTTTCAAAATGGGCTTTTAATCGTTATGTATTATTAAATCGGCTGCATAGCGGTCTGTAATGGTTAATAACAGGTTATATAAATTTCTGGTCCCTCGTCGAACTCTCCTTCTTTTTCTACAAAACAAAAGCAGATAAGTTACTCATTAAAACAACTTTAGCTGTCTGCCACATAAAGATAAAACTTTTAGAACCTCTGTCTTTTTTAAATTATATTTTAGTCTCTAAAACATTCCAACATAGAATCAAAAAAGTCGTATGCTTAAGGCGAGTTAAATAAACATAACTTAGCATGCGCTTTGGCTAAGCAAGAATAAGAATAGTTCTTGTCACTGTACCTTTGTAGAGACTAAGTCAAAGAATGTGATAATTATTTAACCTTTGCTGTAGCTTAACACCTAATTTATTGCCAATAAATATGACATCATATGCACAAAATACGGCCACTATTAGCCATGAAATGTTATATAAACATGCTTATATTCTCTCGTGTTTGTTTCTAGCTATCCTTGGCTTCCACTCGATGATGAACCAGGATCAGTACCACGCGTCGTTGCTCAACAAGGGACAGCCCGTCGGCCTCGGCTGGGACGGCATCACTAAAGCCACCAAACCTAAGGTAAAACTACGTTTTAAACCTAGATCTATAAAAAAAGAAGTGACTGACAGTTACACTAAAAATACAATAAGGAACGTCATTTACAAGAAGAAAAAAATTACTCTTGTTTCCCATTTCTAAATGTTGTTTTGTATGGAGAAAAATGCTAGATGCTTAGTAACTAATCCAACGCACAGCTGAAACCGCAGGATGTAAAAGCATACAATTTTGTAGAAATGTTCATTACGTGCCATAAGTGTGCACTAAGCAAGGAATTTCCATGTCTATCAGAATGAGGGTTAAATGTTTCTTTGAATATTCGTGCTAGCCAGTCTTTTTAAAAGAGAATAATTATGCTGTCATCGAAACTATACCACCTAATTGAAAGAATTTTCATTTAAGTTTTGATTACTTCAAGTCTGTTCTATAACGTATGTTATTGTGTTGCAGGTGTACCCCATGGACCCCCCTAACGACACGGACCCCGACGACACCATCACGCGGGTGCAACAGAATGACCAGAAGCTCACTGATCTCAATTGGAATAATATTAAGGTGAGATATTCTATTTATACATTTTACATGAGACCTTGCTTCACCTCACCTTGTTTGTGAGACATATGAAGCTTTCTAGAAATATGAACTTAATAAAAAAATCCATAGACGGGACGCGTTTCGCGCTTTTTGTATTTGTCATGTTTTTATCCCTAAGAATTGAACTGCTACTTTTTGCCCTCTTAGTTTAAAACAACACAACATTCCGAATAGATGTGATAAGAAAGTCCAACTGTTTCACAGAACATAAGCGACGAGAAATTCGAGAAGCTATTCGAAGCGGTGAAGAGCAACACTCACCTGGAAGTGCTCTCGCTCGTGAACGTGGGGCTCAACGACCGCACGGCCGCGCTCCTCGCCGACGCCGTCCGCGCCAACACCGCGCTCCGCGTCCTCAACGTCGAGACCAACTTCATCAGCCCCGCCGGCGTCCTGCAGCTCGTCCGCGCCCTGCTCGACACACACACTGTGGAGGAGTTCCGCGCTTCCAACCAGGTCATACTTGTGTGTAACACTACCACACCTCATACAACTTCATCAGCCCCGCCGGCGTCCTGCAGCTCGTCCGCGCCCTGCTCGACACACACACTGTGGAGGAGTTCCGCGCTTCCAACCAGGTCATACTTGTGTGTAACACTACCACACCTCATACAACTTCATCAGCCCCGCCGGCGTCCTGCAGCTCGTCCGCGCCCTGCTCGACACACACACTGTGGAGGAGTTCCGCGCTTCCAACCAGGTCATACTTGTGTGTAACACTACCACACCTCATACAACTTCATCAGCCCCGCCGGCGTCCTGCAGCTCGTCCGCGCCCTGCTCGACACACACACTGTGGAGGAGTTCCGCGCTTCCAACCAGGTCATACTTGTGTGTAACACTACCACACCTCATACAACTTCATCAGCCCCGCCGGCGTCCTGCAGCTCGTCCGCGCCCTGCTCGACACACACACTGTGGAGGAGTTCCGCGCTTCCAACCAGGTCATACTTGTGTGTAACACTACCACACCTCATACAACTTCATCAGCCCCGCCGGCGTCCTGCAGCTCGTCCGCGCCCTGCTCGACACACACACTGTGGAGGAGTTCCGCGCTTCCAACCAGGTCATACTTGTGTGTAACACTACCACACCTCATACAACTTCATCAGCCCCGCCGGCGTCCTGCAGCTCGTCCGCGCCCTGCTCGACACACACACTGTGGAGGAGTTCCGCGCTTCCAACCAGGTCATACTTGTGTGTAACACTACCACACCTCATACAACTTCATCAGCCCCGCCGGCGTCCTGCAGCTCGTCCGCGCCCTGCTCGACACACACACTGTGGAGGAGTTCCGCGCTTCCAACCAGGTCATACTTGTGTGTAACACTACCACACCTCATACAACTTCATCAGCCCCGCCGGCGTCCTGCAGCTCGTCCGCGCCCTGCTCGACACACACACTGTGGAGGAGTTCCGCGCTTCCAACCAGGTCATACTTGTGTGTAACACTACCACACCTCATACAACTTCATCAGCCCCGCCGGCGTCCTGCAGCTCGTCCGCGCCCTGCTCGACACACACACTGTGGAGGAGTTCCGCGCTTCCAACCAGGTCATACTTGTGTGTAACACTACCACACCTCATACAACTTCATCAGCCCCGCCGGCGTCCTGCAGCTCGTCCGCGCCCTGCTCGACACACACACTGTGGAGGAGTTCCGCGCTTCCAACCAGGTCATACTTGTGTGTAACACTACCACACCTCATACAACTTCATCAGCCCCGCCGGCGTCCTGCAGCTCGTCCGCGCCCTGCTCGACACACACACTGTGGAGGAGTTCCGCGCTTCCAACCAGGTCATACTTGTGTGTAACACTACCACACCTCATACAACTTCATCAGCCCCGCCGGCGTCCTGCAGCTCGTCCGCGCCCTGCTCGACACACACACTGTGGAGGAGTTCCGCGCTTCCAACCAGGTCATACTTGTGTGTAACACTACCACACCTCATACAACTTCATCAGCCCCGCCGGCGTCCTGCAGCTCGTCCGCGCCCTGCTCGACACACACACTGTGGAGGAGTTCCGCGCTTCCAACCAGGTCATACTTGTGTGTAACACTACCACACCTCATACAACTTCATCAGCCCCGCCGGCGTCCTGCAGCTCGTCCGCGCCCTGCTCGACACACACACTGTGGAGGAGTTCCGCGCTTCCAACCAGGTCATACTTGTGTGTAACACTACCACACCTCATACAACTTCATCAGCCCCGCCGGCGTCCTGCAGCTCGTCCGCGCCCTGCTCGACACACACACTGTGGAGGAGTTCCGCGCTTCCAACCAGGTCATACTTGTGTGTAACACTACCACACCTCATACAACTTCATCAGCCCCGCCGGCGTCCTGCAGCTCGTCCGCGCCCTGCTCGACACACACACTGTGGAGGAGTTCCGCGCTTCCAACCAGGTCATACTTGTGTGTAACACTACCACACCTCATACAACTTCATCAGCCCCGCCGGCGTCCTGCAGCTCGTCCGCGCCCTGCTCGACACACACACTGTGGAGGAGTTCCGCGCTTCCAACCAGGTCATACTTGTGTGTAACACTACCACACCTCATACAACTTCATCAGCCCCGCCGGCGTCCTGCAGCTCGTCCGCGCCCTGCTCGACACACACACTGTGGAGGAGTTCCGCGCTTCCAACCAGGTCATACTTGTGTGTAACACTACCACACCTCATACAACTTCATCAGCCCCGCCGGCGTCCTGCAGCTCGTCCGCGCCCTGCTCGACACACACACTGTGGAGGAGTTCCGCGCTTCCAACCAGGTCATACTTGTGTGTAACACTACCACACCTCATACAACTTCATCAGCCCCGCCGGCGTCCTGCAGCTCGTCCGCGCCCTGCTCGACACACACACTGTGGAGGAGTTCCGCGCTTCCAACCAGGTCATACTTGTGTGTAACACTACCACACCTCATACAACTTCATCAGCCCCGCCGGCGTCCTGCAGCTCGTCCGCGCCCTGCTCGACACACACACTGTGGAGGAGTTCCGCGCTTCCAACCAGGTCATACTTGTGTGTAACACTACCACACCTCATACAACTTCATCAGCCCCGCCGGCGTCCTGCAGCTCGTCCGCGCCCTGCTCGACACACACACTGTGGAGGAGTTCCGCGCTTCCAACCAGGTCATACTTGTGTGTAACACTACCACACCTCATACAACTTCATCAGCCCCGCCGGCGTCCTGCAGCTCGTCCGCGCCCTGCTCGACACACACACTGTGGAGGAGTTCCGCGCTTCCAACCAGGTCATACTTGTGTGTAACACTACCACACCTCATACAACTTCATCAGCCCCGCCGGCGTCCTGCAGCTCGTCCGCGCCCTGCTCGACACACACACTGTGGAGGAGTTCCGCGCTTCCAACCAGGTCATACTTGTGTGTAACACTACCACACCTCATACAACTTCATCAGCCCCGCCGGCGTCCTGCAGCTCGTCCGCGCCCTGCTCGACACACACACTGTGGAGGAGTTCCGCGCTTCCAACCAGGTCATACTTGTGTGTAACACTACCACACCTCATACAACTTCATCAGCCCCGCCGGCGTCCTGCAGCTCGTCCGCGCCCTGCTCGACACACACACTGTGGAGGAGTTCCGCGCTTCCAACCAGGTCATACTTGTGTGTAACACTACCACACCTCATACAACTTCATCAGCCCCGCCGGCGTCCTGCAGCTCGTCCGCGCCCTGCTCGACACACACACTGTGGAGGAGTTCCGCGCTTCCAACCAGGTCATACTTGTGTGTAACACTACCACACCTCATACAACTTCATCAGCCCCGCCGGCGTCCTGCAGCTCGTCCGCGCCCTGCTCGACACACACACTGTGGAGGAGTTCCGCGCTTCCAACCAGGTCATACTTGTGTGTAACACTACCACACCTCATACAACTTCATCAGCCCCGCCGGCGTCCTGCAGCTCGTCCGCGCCCTGCTCGACACACACACTGTGGAGGAGTTCCGCGCTTCCAACCAGGTCATACTTGTGTGTAACACTACCACACCTCATACAACTTCATCAGCCCCGCCGGCGTCCTGCAGCTCGTCCGCGCCCTGCTCGACACACACACTGTGGAGGAGTTCCGCGCTTCCAACCAGGTCATACTTGTGTGTAACACTACCACACCTCATACAACTTCATCAGCCCCGCCGGCGTCCTGCAGCTCGTCCGCGCCCTGCTCGACACACACACTGTGGAGGAGTTCCGCGCTTCCAACCAGGTCATACTTGTGTGTAACACTACCACACCTCATACAACTTCATCAGCCCCGCCGGCGTCCTGCAGCTCGTCCGCGCCCTGCTCGACACACACACTGTGGAGGAGTTCCGCGCTTCCAACCAGGTCATACTTGTGTGTAACACTACCACACCTCATACAACTTCATCAGCCCCGCCGGCGTCCTGCAGCTCGTCCGCGCCCTGCTCGACACACACACTGTGGTATATACCAAAAGCAAATATGAAAGCAACCTGAATTGCTTTAGCTAGATGGAGCCCCGCTGCGTGGGGCTCCTATTTCTAAGTGGTTTAAAAAAATACCATGAAAGCTAAAGCGGTAAAGTAGAAGCGTCGATATTTTTTCGATTTGTTACCAATATTTACACTCAACAACAGAAACAACTAATTCCCCCATACTTAGTCCTAATGTAATGTATCCTACTTCCTACTAATCCTACTTCCTATCCTATCCTACTTCCTACTAATCCTATCCTACTAATATTATAAATGCGAAAGTTTGTGAGGATGGATGTATGTGTGTGTATGTATGTTTGTTACTCTTTCACGAAAAAACTACTGGACCGATTTGGATGAAACTGTACAGTAATTTAGGTTATTTATTAGAGTAACACATAGGCTACAATTTATAATGATTTTATGTAATTTTGGTTATAATAAAACGATAAGTGTCAATTAAGTCGGAAAAAAATCTTCCATCTGAGAGCTATCTTGGCGTGCGCTGCCTAAACCAATGGAGTTACATAAAGATGATGTACTACAGGATTGTTTGTCTTAAATAAATCAAAATAAAAGTCCGCGAAAGCATACATCTATCTCTTATGTGCAAGCCAGTACGACCAAAATTGTGAACCATAAATTTAATTAAATTTGGTACGATTTTACAATGCACATATTAGTATATAATTATTAAACTCTTATCAAAATGAATACATTTATCGCATTAAGTATATAATGAAGATAAACTTTGTCTTTCATACTAAGTAATTTGGTAGAATAGTTTAAAAGTTATCACGATATGATTGACTTGAACGGAGCGCCAAACGGCAACAGAACATCCACGATGAAAGTTGGCTATGTGAGAGAACTATACTAGCACCTAGAAATGAGACAGTTGCGAAAATCAATAAAATTATCTTGGGCCAAGTAACCAGCGATGCAACAACCCAACTCCATCCATTGACACAGTCATGTCATCTGAAGACTGTACGAGCTACCCTGGGGAGTTTCTTAACTCTTTGGAGCTATCCGGGTTGCCATCACATATAAGCTCAAATTAACCTTTCATCGACCGACCGACAGCCGGCTGTCGGCCTGCTATTGTCTTTCTATTGTGTCTCAAATCACGTGTGTTCGAAGGATTAAAAGTCGGTATATCTGTTTTGTTAATGCGCAACTTGGACGCCCCGAGAATATGTAATGGCACTAGATTGCGAGTCATTGAACTAGGCACCAATTGTAACTGGAGAAGCTAAGGGTGAAAATGTTCTTATTCCACGCATTCCAATAATACCCAATAACTTACCCTTTAATTTCAAATGTGTAATACAGTTCCCACTTAAAGTTGCATTTTCTATAACTATTAATAAATCGCAAAGGCAAACTTTGAAGATATCGGGGATACATTTAGGCACGCCCTGTTTTTCCCATGCTCACATGTATCTAAATGCCAAAATCTACATATTTACGCTGAATAAAAAAAAACAAATAACATAGTACATACGGGAGTATATTGCAGTAAAAACACAGATGTTAACCTATTCCAATTACATACATATTAATTCTTTACTTATTACAAAATCCGCAATCATTATCATTAACAAAACCGCATCAAAATCCCTTCCGTAGTTTTAAAATTTAAGCTTACATATGGGCAAAGAAAGCTACTTTGTATTATACTCACTATGTAGTGACTAAATGCAAGTAACATTGGTCCGACCTGTTTATTTGTCAGTGTTTAGTAATCCGTTTGTGCTGGATAGGATAACCTCAAGCCCGGGGAAGGACATAGGCTACTTTTTATAAGCACACCATACAGGTAAAGATTGATGAAGAAACCACTGGTCTTAGCATTTTGAAATTTGCTGAGTTCTATTATAGCTTAAAATAATGAGCACTTAGAAAGGAATAATTCCACCCTCAAGAGGTTCCCTCTAAATATTAGGTATAGGATTTCAAAGATTGTCATCATCATCTCCCTAGCCTTTTCCCAACTGGGTTTGGGGTCGGCTGCCAGCCTAACCGGATTCAGCTGGATACCGGTGTTTTACGAGGAGCGACTGCCTATCTGACCTCCACAACCCAGTAACTGGGCGATACGATACCTCTTGGTTAGACTGGTCAGAGTTTCTGGCTAACCAGTAACGACTGACAAAGTTCTACGCATGACAACCGAGACCAACGTCTTTACGTGCTTTCCGAGGCACGGGATGTCAGTGATGTCCAAAGGTGGGTACTGACCGGCGTTACGGGGCGTAATGTAACGTGTTACACCACGAGCATTCGTGCAGTCAGTACGTCGTGTTACGGGTAAACCAACGAGCAACGAGCCGCTCGTTGCTCGCTTTGAGTGCTCCACCCGGCTGTCGGTTTTTTGGCGAATCCTTTGAGTGTTACACGGTTCGGTCAGTACGCTGTTGCAAGTCGTCCCGAGCGCACACGCGTCGCGAGTAATCACACGTCGTCGTTCCTCTCGTATTCGTTTCTTAAAGCATGGAGTGGCACAAAGAAAAGACTGTATTTTATAGAAAAATACAGAGAAGAGGAAGTGTTGTGAAACCCAGCGCATCCAGAGCATTATAAAAAACTCAAGAAAGAAAACGCTTGGAATAGATTGGCTTCGTTTGTCCAGTAACGTTTTTTCTTCTTCCTAATTTGGATGAAACAATTAAGAAGAATCAAAGACGCCACATCTTGAGTAAATTAACGGCGAAAGCGGAGCACAGAGTTTTGACGAGCATGTTACGCCGATTTAAAAACACAGCGTAACATGCTCGATGCGTACACGCTCGATGCGAATGTTACATTACACCTCGTAACGTTGGTCAGTACCCACCTCAAGATAAACTTTAGAAAGTACATATGAGTTGAAAAAGTCACATTGGTACTTGCCCGGATTCAAACCCACAACCTCTTACACGAGAGGCGGGCGCCTTATCCACTGTGCCATCACGACTTTCAAACGGATTTCAAAGATTGTATGGAAACTAATTTTGAAGTTAGAAATTTGGGATGTACGATGTGAAGTTACATTAAAAAATACAAGTATTTAAAAAAATATCACGCAACTTAATGTGCCACATTAAGTTGCGTGATATTTAGACCAAATTCTACGCGAGCGAAGCCGCGGGTAAAAGCTAGTAATAATATATGTGTATAGTATATGTGTATAATGTATGTAAGTAATGTGTAATGTATTGTTTTTGCACACACGCATATCCTCTATTGCAATTTCTTTTATAGAATTAAGGTTTACTGGAAGATAACTCAGCGTTGGGTTAAGCTCGCCATTGTACATAATTCATATATTTTTGCTGTTTTTTTATGTTTGTCGTTTTACTTGTGCATTAAAGAATAAATAAATAAGTGTATATTCTCCCCACAGCGGTCGCAAGTACTAGGCAACAAGATCGAGATGGAGATCACGTCTCTGGTAGAACAGAACCCCACACTACTGCGGCTCGGCCTGCACCTCGAGTACAGCGACGCGCGGCACAGGATCGCCAGCCATCTGCAGAGGAACATCGACAGAAGTGAGTGTTCTATGTGTAGCGGGGATTATGTACTGGAGAAATACTTGCGGATGTTTGTGAGGACCTTTGATTTATATAGTAAGGATATTATGTTAATGTATAAATGACTAGCTTTTGCCCGCGACTTCGTCCGCGTGGTATGCCGTTCCCGGGAGATTTCTGGGATGAAAATTATCCTATGTCCTTTCTCGTGTCCCAGACTATATCTGTTCCAAATTTCATTCAAATTGGTTCAGTGGTTTAGGCGTGAAGAAGAGACAGACAGACAGAGTTACTTTCGCATTTATAATATTAGTACGGTTTTAGCTAAGGTGGTCCTAGGTGAATACTTGGCGATATTCGTTAATATTTAAATAATAAGGGTACAACTTAAAATATGTTACTGACGTGGTTAAATGGAGGATGCGTGCAAACAAATTTTCCGATGTCGTTATCTTTACTATTTAAATCAATGGCCAGGACACACTTTGGCAATTTAAATATACTGAACTATAAATATTATCCGATTTACGACAACTGTGGTATTTTTTAATTTACTGTAGTGAAAATCTTCAATACTTATATCTTAAAAAAAATATATAAAACATTATTAAATGTAATTCATAGGCTATAATTCTACAGTATACTCGATGTTTCATTGAATTTAGTATCGCTAGTGTGTCCTATCCTAAGTGACGAATGTTGGAAACAAGTATTTGTTTGGTACATAATCCACGTATGTAAGGGAAAATTGGTGCAAAGACGATTTGGATATTTTATTTCGGGGTATAGGGTTAACTCTAAATTCTTTCTTTTGTGTAGACATCTACTTAATAAAATGTAGGGTAAAAGCTATCAGTTCTATAGATATTTTTGTTATTATTTTCATTATGTTTTATAGAAAAAATAAAAATGTATCTAATATTTTGTGTATTAGTCTCTACTTTAAGTATTAGCCAATCTTCTTTACACCATCTATCAATTTATAGGCCAATATTACTTCTAAATATAGCAATATATGCAAAGCTTATATTACATAAGCTCTTATAAACATCCGAAGAGAAGTTATTTTAAGACTTTAATAGCTTTATTACAGGTTATTACGCACTTTGTGAGATGATGAAGTTGCATTTCAAAAATATATAAATGTTATTGCCATGAACATCATCTTACATCTATTTTATGGAATATAAAAATGTATAAGGCATACTGTTATCTTGCATTCAACTTTCACTCTTAACACTGAACGTTAAAGCTCACTGTGGCGTGCAACGATATCAAGTGTTAGTAACACGATCATAATATGGACGGCGCTTTACCATTTGATTGTATCATCATGAGAAATATATACTTTTCTTGGCGAGTTCAGACATATACAGGTGTAATAAATTGTTATTGGCTATTGGTTTTATTGTTCTAGTAGAGTTTTATTAAAAATAATAATATCGATGGTTGTCAGAATATTATAATTATTCATGAATATAAATATAATTTCCTACTTAAGAATCCACAGTGAAATCTGAATAGATTCGTGATGAAACTGCTTAAAAAAACAAAAGAAGGCTTATTAAATATAACAGATTTTTGCCAGCTTGTAATATATCACTTCAAAAAAAAAAAGAGTTTATTTAATTCTCAATTTAAAAAAATAAACAGTTGAACTAGGGCAAAAAAAAGATAAAATGCAAGTAAAAATCGCCTGTATTGTCTGAACGAGCCTGACTTCCGGCACAATATTAACTCTCGCGGCGTGGCACAGATGGCGCGGCCCGCACTTCTCGGCGTCTGCGCAATATGTCGTAAACATTTTCATTTCGATTATATCCTTCAACGTTTTGTTGAGGCTGTTGATACTACTTGTTGGTCTGAATTTATACAATTTTACTAAAACAAACTCTTATTGGGAACATAATCTTGGTATAGGGAACTCGAGAATTTTTAATATCTTGGATGCGTTGCTACTAAACGAGTCAGCAGATCGATTCGGTATTTTCAATACAAGCTTTAATGAAGTTGTATTAATAAACAGACTTGAATATGGCAACCCGCTTCATTGTATAATATAAACTATATGGCAACCCACTCTGACATTGTCAGAGGCACAATTTTGTATAAAAAATTGATGAAATATCAAAAAATAATATGCTACAAATATTTTGAACAAATACTTAAATATTAGTATCAGTGCCAACAAGCAGTATCGCCAAACCCCAACAGTAAGTCACCCACGCCTACATGAGCACGTATGGCGCATTGTGCGGCACTAGCCCATCCTTAGCTTGTATTAACAGTCGGGACGGAAACCACTGGAGACGAACACTTGTACTATATATATCTCTATATTAATACTTGTGTCTAATGCGAGTCAACGGTAAAGCTGCTTGAAAGCAACTTTGGTAGTGCTCAAAGCACAGAACAGGTCTGTAATTGAAAAAGATAATACGAAATTTCAGCATTACTTTTGAATGTTAGTCATAGAAATAAAAAGTTGGATTGTATTCATTTATTAGAATAGCATTCAGGTATTAACTGACACAAATCATGAATATTAATTACATTTGTGCTAAAACTTTGTACAAACAGAACATTGTGAGTCTTACCAATCATTGTCACAGAGCAATCGATTACCCATTAGACACAAGTAACATCGATAAATGAAATCGATTATCGCAATCAGATTGCCGAGTGCTAAAGACGGCTAGCGTGTCGCTGAGCTTGAGGCGTCCTCGCGGCCGCCCGCCGGCTGTCGGCATCGACACTAGCTTCTTCAACATGACGCCGCCGAGCGCTGAATCTGTCACACCCACTATAGAAGAACCGAAGCCGGTGATCTCCGAAACTATAGACACGGAGACCTCACTCACAGTAAAGGCCAAGCCACAGCCAGAAGATGACAGGCCTACGTCTATAACGATAGGCGATGGACCTTTGCAACTAGACAAACCGGTAACTACCGAAGACCGCCTTACTGAACCGGTAGTGCCGGTGCCTGAAGACAAGCAAGGAGAGAGTACAGATAACATAGGTACCGGGCCGCAAGTGGACCGATACGTCCCGGCGGCTCCACTCGACGTTAACCCCAACCCGCACTCGTGAGTAGTGACGAACTGATTGCAACTCACACCACACCGCGTGCCTCCCACTCTCTATTTTTTGTAGATGTTTATACACAGGTTTATGTGAATTCGAACAATGTACATATAAAATAAAAACAATAAACCAATCACGTATGTACAGAAGTGGGGATCAATACCGAGTCTGACGTGCATAGATTTGTCAGGCGTAGAGGTCTAGAAACGACTGTATTTTTATGACAGCGTACCGATTTCTGTGCCGTCAGATTATCCTCTCTTCTGTACGTTTAGGGCTTCCTTATAGTCAAAAATTCAAGTTGCACTGCGGTCTAATTCTTTCAGACATAATCATTAATAACTGACGAAGTGGTTTTTGTAATAAATTTTGAAGAATATGTTTAATGTGTTCATGAAACATTCCATAATTCACATTCATTACACTATTTTTATACAACTATATTGCAGATTTATTTTTGTTATGACAGGCGCAATGTTTTAAAAAACCAAATGGACATGAAACTGCTCCAAATATTTAACTTTAGTTATTTATTTTGCAAATAAATTGGCATAAAATTGTTCTAATTCACATAGCGACACAAAAGACACATGTGTGATACAGTAGTTGAGAGATATGTTGTTCCATTCCAGTACGGAAAGACCTAACGCTGCGACTTCAGTTCAGATTCTTTAACCAACTGGCAAAGGGGGCGCGTAGCCAATAGGCAGGAGGTCAGGCCCACGGTACATTGTTGGCACGGCATTAACAACACTACGCTTTTGTTACAGCTTTCTTATAATGCCGGCTGATTGAGTGAACACTTACACAATACACTATGTGCAGTTTTATTTTAGACATTCTCTTGTGACAAAAATTGAGGCGTTAAATGCAATAACTGAAGTAAAAAATGTAGTTATTTAGATATACAACAGTATAAAAAAAATTCGAGGAAAATAAGATCACTAATAATTAATTGGTCAGTATATTTTAGACAACTGTCACGATGTCACAAGAGATATTAGAGTTATTTATTTAATATACATGTCTTAATAGTTTTTCTTTTTATAAAACTGCGCTTCAGATATATCTTAGCAGATGTGACACTACATTGGCGACAAATAACGCTACTAGTGCCATATTCTTAGCATAACACCTGTTTACTCTTAATAACTCTGAAATACTGTCTACATTAATTCCTTAAAAGCTCTTTCCTTTAAAATTTTCAATATAAAACGAAACTAATATATTTTGATGTGTTTTTTACTATAAACCTTAACAGTTAACAATTTAATTTCTAGCAGCGAGGGGAACGTAGAACAGACCGATAATATGTAGAAATGCCGCAAAAAATATTGGTAAAATGTCATCTGTTTTGGCGCGAATGTAAATGGCCAGTTACGATAGTGCCGTGCTATTTTTTCGGGTAACAACGGTTTTTCACAGCTCAAAGGCTTAGCTAATCAAGATTTCTCGCTTAGTGAGCCTACGTCGAAGCTATGGGGTTGAAGCTGCGACAGGATAGTCATAAACGTTTGTTTAGCATCTATTAACTAGAACCATAAATAAAAGATATATTTTTTTCCTGAACTCAATGACACGCATGGTTGTGACTACTAACAAAGTATGCGAATGATGTTCTGATACTAAAATTGATAAGAAATACTATGATGAGCATGGATTTGAATTTCCGACTTTATTATGTTTCGAAACTGATTGAAATGATTGTTTTGTTAATATATGTTTATCCTTTGTTATGATTTATTATAAAATGAACCCACTACGTTACCGATGTTCGCTTTACGAAGATGGCCGCTCGAGTAGGCTAAAAATAAATTTGTTTGGAGTTGAAGAAACATTGATCCGAATTCAGATTTCTTATTGCAGAGTTTACTACTTCTATTGAGATTTAACAACCACTATTAACTTTCATTACCCAACAACATTTTCATTTTAAATCCTATTTAAAGTCCCTCTCAAATTAAATATTAGACAAGTCCAAGCTCCAACTAATGTTATGCTAATCTCTCCCTTGTGTCTGCTGTCTCAAGAGTCAATTTAGCGAACATCGGTGATGAGATGTGTATATAAATGTGTGACACGTGTCGGTGTGTATGCATTGCAGTACGCCAGCAGCGACGGAGCCAGAACAGCGCTTAGAGCCTTGAACTGTCGCATGTGGTAAGTTTTACACTATTGTACTACGCTTATGACGTTACGTTAAGTACAAGGGTCAATTTCAACAGATAAAAAAGGTAACGTGATAAGGTATCGTGGAATAATTTTTCACAATTGGCCGAAATTCGATTCGCAATAAAAAGATAGAATTTCCTTTTTTTTTGTATTTTTGATCGATTTTTCAAAGACAAATTGTTAAATACATACTTACTTCCAACTCTTGCTAAAATCTGTTGAAGCTGACTCCTCTGTAAATCCATTGGCGTTTTCAAAATCATTATCTATTAGTCAAATCTCCATTCCAAATTAGAATCTGGATTAAAATTAATGACGCTTTGTAATTCACCACGCATTCCCAGCTTTAAATGTTACGGGTTTATAAATATTGGTCATCAACCTACCAATGCCTTATAAAAAGTAAATTTCGTCAAGGCACAATGAAGTTATCTCTTGGTCAAAATTTTATTACAACTTGTAACATAATCAGTAACATAGTTTTCAATACAGATGACCACTATAAATAGAATGTAAATATTTGTTATTTTATATATACAGTACTGTATATTCTGCCCGTAACATAAATACCTACTCTTTGCTGGCAAAACATTTGGCAGTGGAAGGTCAGTTTAAAGATGTTTGGAATATTTTAAGCAAATAAACTGTTGTGTGCATTTGCAGGCACATTTTTCCCCCAATATAGCATGTTTGCACCTGTCCATGCATATTATACCCAGTGAAGTATGCCATTCCTGTTTCCCATTAATTTTATGAGATAACATCACAGACTTTATAATTACCAAAATATAAACACTCCATTTTTTAAACAATCAACACTGAGAAAATATTTATCTCTAACATTTCAATAGAAAGCTTCGCAACTTAAATACTTATTATTGCTATGTATTGTATAAATTGCCTTCTAATGTAGTTTATTTCAAAAGTATTCTTTTAATATTATGTTTTCACCTATTAAAGCTTTGTAATCAAATACGCTGTAGAATTTATGTATATTTTATTGTAGTTTACCTGTTTCATATTCTGATTTAAGCACATACTACCAGCATAAGTAGACGGGCCTGTTGGTCTAGTAGTTAGTGACCCTGACTGCTAAGCCGGAGGTCGTGGGTTCGATTCCCACCCAGAACAAACTTTGTGTGATGAGCATTATTGTTGGTCTTGTGTCTGGGTTTAATTTATCTATAATATGTATGTATTTATAAAGTATATTAGTATGTATATCAGTTGTCTGGTTACCAAAACACAAGCTCTGCTTAGCTTGGGATCAGATGACCGTGTGTGACTTGTCCCAAGATATATAAGTGACGGTTATTTTAACTTTAAGATGTGAACAAGCACTCAATTTCAGTTATTATGTGTAATATAGATTCTATCCACCAATCATCAATTTCAAGATGTTGCCTGGAAGTGCTCTTTTATTACTAGTAGTAAGCAATATTTCGATTACTTTATTGTTTAGCTAATTTTAAAGGTGAATCAGTAACTACCTAATGTCTTTCAGACAGAAATATTTATTTTCAGATATAAAATATTATTTTCAAATTGTTAGTATGAATAACACTTAATTAACATCTTTCTGATTTAAATGAATGGTTAATTAAGAACCTACACCCAAAGTTGTAAAGAATAATGTCAACGCATTTTTATAATTTGATTTCTGATTTTAAATTTTTGATACAGAATTTCTTACGTAAATCTAAAACGTTCTTTTTATTACTGACACCAGCAGCCTTGAAATATGTTTCAGTCACCGTAGTTTTTGTACGAGAATAATTAAGGTGAACACCTCTTGTCATCCAGAAGCCCGTCATCATTGCTACAGTACATAAAATAGGTGGAAGTAGACATCATTGTATAAACGTTTACAATGTGAAACTTTAACTACATGCTGCTAGACATATTATTTGCTTTCTTGTTAAAAAGGGTAAATTTGTCCATTTCAATATTCTGACTGATTTTAGGGGTAGTTTGATGTTACGCGTATAAAAAGCAGCGTTAAAATCTCCCTATCGTGGCTTGGAAAGGGTCCTCCGCCAAATATTGTCTTTAACATTGTAAACAGTTGAAATTACTTTTAATAATCGACACAAAACTTCAATCATATTGTCCTTATTGAATATGTAATAGCCACGATGTCTCTTCCATCGTCCAATCACACTGAAGCAATGAAACCTTCAAAAGCCAGAAAAGTGACAACATGACGTCCACCTTACAGGCGGTCGCGTCCGGCGGCTGACCCAGCACACGCGCAGCCGCAGCTACGTGGTCGGCTGGATCCCGTGAGGACACCAACACCACCTCCACCACCACCACCACCACCTCCACGCGCCCTCACCACGCACGCGCTCGCTGGCAACGCACTACGTGCAACGTGCAACGCGTACCGAGTGATTGAGTATTTTGAACTACACTTTAGAATTGTAACACTATGGCCGTCTTGCACCACAAATTTCTAAGTACGTTTAACGCTAAAGTAATTTAGAGCATCGTTCTTTTCCAGACAATCGTTCGAAGTTGATAGTGACAGAATGATGATTTAAAAACGTTTAGCGCTAAATGTATTAAGAGACTCGTGATGTAAAACGGCTTTATTGCCCCTTACACCACACTTAATATGTTCAGGATTAAACTTATTTAAAACACTATTCTGTCTGCTACAAATGATTAATCAGGAATACAGTGATGTTCTAAATCAGTTTAGCGTTTGCATTTAGTGATTTATGGTGCAAGACGGCCTTATATAATCCTAAAAAACATTAAATTAGTTCTGTTTCTGTCAATCGTTTGAAGATGACAGAGGCAGTGACATTTTAAATTTGGTGGTACTAAATGTATTGTGTTGCTATTAACTTAGATGAGTCGGCACATTTGGATCAGTATTCTCGATACTAGTTCATAAAAAGTTATATTGAGAATGCTAAACTGAATGTGCCGCTATGTTTATGTGCATCGAGCCTTTTTGGCTAAAAAACTTTTTTAGTGATAATGCTCCTCTATGAAATATCTTTTGATTAGAAACTGGGAAAACAACAACTTCATATGAAGCGAAGAATTTAGTCGAGTTCGTATGAATTCTGGTTTTTATAATAACAGTTGTTCGTAATCACGAGTATGTTCACTAATAAAGATTTTTTAGCTACCGAAAAACAGTATTGTCATTGAAAATTTAAATGTAACTTATCCTAGAAATTCACATTTTTTAAACTAAGATGGTGCTTCGACTTTAGAGTTAATTATGACAATATATTTTTAACTCTATTTAAGAACCTTTTCTAAGTCATCACAACATTGTTAAGCTTTCTTTTTGTGTTGTTTCTAAAAACACTAGACACTTTATGATAATGCAAATGAATTATTATTCAAAATACGCAATCACAACGGACACGTACGGACAGATTAAATGGTACATCTGAAGACGAATGTTGTGTGCAAACAAGAATTGATATTTTATCATAATTTTAGTTCTTAATGTATAAGATTGATGAAAATCGGCTAACACCACTAGTACGATGGCCGGTCCATCTCTAGTTACAAGTAAATATTTCTGATAAAATCACAATCCTTGTACTCAGTATGAACGATGAACGTTTTACTATTAATTCTTACTATAGTGTGCTAATGAATTCGTATTAATTTTATTATGATATTAAATTGTAATATATTTTATAGATGTGCACATTCCATTAATGCGAAACATGCTTCTCTTATATTGACGCTTTTTAGTGTTTAACATACTGACTAAAGTAGTCTTAATTGTTTAATTAATCATTCATATTATGATATTATTTGGGGTAGTTAGAGGGCGGTAGATACTCTTTCTGCTGACACAAAAAACTACCTCCCAATCTACAAATGCTGTAGAAGAATTTCGGTAGCATTTTGAGTTCCTTCATGTGTTGTATTTATTACTTGACAATCTATGTTTTTTTTTTACTAATAAGACACATCAATGGATTAATTGTATGACAGCTCAAAGATAAATAACATTTAAAAATGACTGATGAAATATGACTTGCCAGCTTGATTTTAAGGATGATAAATATACAAGTCAAGTTCATATAGAGAAGCTATGTTCTGCGTCAATGGAGGGTAACTTTTAATATTTCAATAAAGCACTAGGTTTTGTTCGCAGTGTCTAGAAAACTTTCGGTATATACGCCTTCGATGGGTTTTGTAATTTTGGTATTCGATAGTAGCTAAGAGTAGCGAATGTACTGAGGCTTTTTATATGAAGAATAGCTTTTATAACGTAACCTTTTGCTTTCTTGAAACAAAAAAAAAATGCTTAAAAATGTAACTTTATGTATATTTAGTGAATCTACTGGGGAACTAAGTGTCCATAACATTGTGATACAGACATTGTATTTCCATTAAAAATCAGCTTCGATTTTTTTTCGTCTGTTAGTTTCAATAAGAGAGATTATTTGTATATGATTTTAGATTTTTAAAATGTAATATTCTTTTATTGTGACGATTTATGAAAAAAAAAATTAATATAAATCATAATTTAATGTAATGTTAGTTTTATTTATGTTGATATTTCGGTTCAGAAGCATTTTGATCCAACGAAATACCTTGACTTGTAGAGTCGCAGTTCTGTAGTTTGTGACAACTGTAAAAAATATTAATAAAGTACATAAATATTATTAAGAGTTTTATTCAAAATAACAAAAACACTATCAATCATATAAACACACACACACACAGCTGCGAGTTCTATACCTATTTACGTTACCTTCAAACTAAAATACACGTGTCAATCGTATCCTGTAATAGTAATTTATACGGCAGAATAATATTATCAGAATAAAAGTGCTTTTGGATATAACCACGGATATAACAGTATCTTTTTGGGCTTCGTCGCATGCTTATAAAGTAGCTTACTTTTTCTCACATTATAAATATACAACGATGTTTGAAAGTACCAGATAAACATACCACACAGTTAATATACAAAATTCTTAATGCATATTATACTCAAATTTATAAATAACTAGCTTTTGCCCGCGACTTCGTCCGCGTGGTTAATAGTTCCCGTTCCTGAGGGATTTGCGGCATGAAAACTATCCTGTCCTTCCTCGGGTCCCAGACTATATCTGTACCACTACCAAATTTCATTCAAATCGGTTTAGTGGTTTAAGAAGAAGAAGAGACAGAGTTACTTTCGCATTTATAATATTAGTACGGATATGCTATACATTTAACATAACGATACAACGCACGAGAGCGGGTCAGTAACTAAAGACGCAGGTAAAATCACAGCTAGTACATAATTTATTATAGTATAGTACTAATAGATATTCCTGCGGAAATAACTCGAGCCGCTACAAAACAGTACGGTAGGTATATAAAAAAAAAAAAAGGTATGTGAAAAACAAACATTCTGGAAAACAGATTACTCTGTTAACAAAAATATTTATGATCATAGAAATTCTTCCCTGATATTGAATTTTTCGCTGAACGGCGTCGCCGATTGGCACCAAGCCACTCAGTTCGCTGGGCTAAAAATAAAACGACTGTTCATTCACACAAAGCTTTATTTTTGTTCCATTAGATATGTTTCGATGACAGTTACGTTACATGGAATGGAATGGATGTTTAATATTTAGTTAGTAGGTACTAAAGATTCGGTATGCCGTACATAAAATTTACGAGAAAAACTGACAGTAAGTTACTGCTTAGCATATTTAAGTAGTAAGTTTTAAAATATGCTAAGCTGTCATTTACTCACGAATTCTCTGTCTATTAGCCACACTGAAATGAAAGTTTACTTGAAGTTGTAAATACAAAGACAGATCTAGGGGACGATGCTTAGGGATTGATATCAATCAACCAGATCATCAGGGATTTTATAGTCGAATTTCGGTTCGTATTTGACCGGACTATGTGACCCCTGTCGGCTCGTACTTTGATTATGTCCCTCCTTGACTTGAAGGTTGGATCCGCCTTTGTGTGAATACTCAGGCTAAGGGCCTTTTTATTGCCATGCGGATGCAGGCCTACGACCATGTTTTATTGCGAGCCGCGTAATTCGCGAGTGGCCCGCATGCGTTCACAACAAAATGTAATTGACAGTGTTTAAATTTCAATTCTAGATCAGAGAGGACATCTTGCCTCTTCTTAAACAACGCATCATTCACTCACCTACTGTGGTGTATTTAGTATAAACAATGGGCTCAAAAACAAATTCCATAGTAATACGTAATACGGACGAATTAAAATAAATATGTATAGTAATCTTACAAACTATTATTTTATAGATAAGCATAGTTATTGTCACATTTTGGAAGACAAAGCGTGTCAAATTAAAAGTAAGTAATAAAATAAAAATAATAATGGTACTACTGCCAAAACGAGCATGTTTGTGCAACTAAATTTCAGAGATTTATATAGAGCCATTGAGGATTGGTTAATGTTGTTTGAAAAAGTGAGTTATTACTCGGCAAACGGTAAAACTCCTTAACTGAGGTGTTATTTCCACCATGTTATTTTTACTACAACTATGGTTTTTGGATACAGCGATGTTGAGGGTTAACGTTCTTATTTGCTGTGTTTTTTACACCCAGTATTTAGTAGTCACGTCTAGTAATTTACTGA
Organism: Athetis lepigone; assembly: GCA_033675125.1. Lineage (NCBI taxonomy): Eukaryota > Metazoa > Arthropoda > Insecta > Lepidoptera > Noctuidae > Athetis > Athetis lepigone. The sequence goes on along the minus strand of CM066226.1, from coordinate 4,516,093 downwards.
TACTAAGAAATAATTCGATTGCCATTTTAAGAAAGATGACAATAAATACAAGTCTAGTGGTATTTTACTTTTGTCAATATGGTCCAGACATGGTGCTGATAGACCATAAAAAACAATGACTTTAAGCTGCGATGATGACATGAGAAATTAAATAAAAAACAAAAACATCTCGAAAAAACAATTTATATTTATATAAAAAATCAACACAATCTCGTAACAAAATATAAAATCAAACGCAACAATAACCGACAACATTTTACGTTTGTTAAAAATAGTTCATGAAAGTTCCCAACTGGGGATCCAAATACTTATTATAATAACGACACCTGTTAATATTAATTAATTGCAAAACATTTGTATTATATCTACGGCGAACGTGTTCAAAAAGGCAGACATACTGCTGAACAAATATTGTATTTTATTATATAAATGTCGACAGTATATGTACGCTAGTAAAACAGCCAGTAATGTTGGTTTTGTTACCTCAAAACGGGATATGTCTGTCTCAAATTCCATTTACGCCAAACTACTAATTATTTTAATACAATGTTCAAAAATTTGGTATGAAGATATTATTATCATTATTGGCTAGCCTTCAATGCCTGCTAAGTACTGTACATCTTTAGGCCTAGGTTCTAGAATCTTCTAATATCAACCAGAAGTATAAAATCGACAAGAGCAAAATTTTTTGGTTGTTTCATAAACAGCAAATGTCTAATTTTGGGGAATGTACTGTGGTTCGACTAAATTGAAACGCCTATATTACAAAGCTACAACCTGGTGACACTTTAAAATGTTTATCAAAATGAGATAATAAAAATTATGTAATACCAACAAAATACATTTCCAATACTATGAAATATAAGTACAACACCAATTAAAATTAAAGATAAGTACTATGATGTATAAAAAATATTTTTGAATGTTTTCAAAATATTGCAGTACTTGTTATGCAGCTTCACTAACATCTCTAAGATGTTGGCTGGATACACCGAGCAATTACAAAATAGGTGAAGATTATGTAGATGACTCGAATTAGTCGAAAATAACATAGTTTTTTTTTATCACAATCGAACCAACTGACTGTACACATTTGCAATACCAGAGACGAACATATTTATAAATCTTACATAATACACTATATCTTTTAAGGTACACAACTAGGCTGCCTTTAATATTTATTAGGTATTTATTAATATAGAAATACACCAATTACTAAACGTCTAGCCAAGCTAATATCAACAAGCTACTCCTTAATTAGTTTAGCTATAAAATTTGAACGCGAAAAGCTGACTAGCGAATATTCAGATATAGCAACTAAAATACTTTGAAGAACAATAGAACAGAACACTTTTATTTAGGCGAAGTTTGAATTTAAGAAGTCTAAAAGTGGAACATTGCAGACCGCAATTGGGTAGCTCTCAATAACAATTCATTTCAAGATTTTTTTATCCAAAATGAAATCTTTTAGTCATGGAAACCTAAACTTTCAAATACTTTAAATTTACTGTAAAATTGATTTGATTTTTACTAATTTTAAAATCAATAAATAGTTAATCTATTGAGTAGACGCAATAATTACGTCACAGTTACGATTGCCATACAAAATATACGATGTTGCTATACGAAATAACCGCGTTTTGACTAGCCATGATATTTATATCAATGGTTTGGTGTTGTCCATAATACCCAATTATTATCAATACCTAGACCGTCTATAGACCGAAACTTTTAATTAGTAATGTTTGGATTATAAAGACCTTATTTTGATCTCTCTAGCCATGCAACGTCAACTAACTTTTCTTTATTTACTACTGCAACAACGCTAAATATTTTAAAAACCTATAAAACATTTTGGTCGATTTTACTTATAGGAAAAACTTTGATTAATTTTATTTTTAGAAATTGTATACTTTTATTTAATTTGAGAGATTATTGAGCAACCGAATATAAACGCTACGATATAATAACACGGAAGTTTTAGAGATTCCAACCGCAACTACCTATTTAAAAAAATAATCGGTGTTAGAAAAACTATCAGAAATCTTTAACAATAAAACCATTGCTACGGATTTAAACTATACATTTTATTTCAGTTTATGAAAGCTTTCGGGATAAATAAAAACAGAATATACCATAACAATAGTTTTATTTAATTACAAAATTAACAAAGCTTGTCTAATTAAGCATTGAGTGCGCATAAGTACAAAGCAATTTAAGTAATAAGCTTTAACTCGCTATATGTTACAAAGCAAAAACTTGCGATAGATGGCAGTGTGATCGCTTGGCCACAGAGCAATGTGAATTAGCACATTCATTGACCAGGTTTGGCCAACTCTAAGGTCTTGTCTGTGGCATTATGAACTCCCATGAGTTATATTTTTATACCCCAATAATGTATTATTAATACTTGATAGAATTCTGGAGGTTCAAAACAACCTAATACCCCTAGTTTTAGGAAATAATGTTACTTTAAGTGTGTGTATTTAGCTTTAGAACCAATTTTAGCAACCAATTAGATGTCTTTAACAATTTTTAATATACAAGATATCACGGAACGTAAACGATTTTAAGATTATAAGTGACATTCTATGATTCTATCGAAGCTAGAATAATAAAAATGTTTTTTTTGAAGAGTGTAAGGTACGAATTACATTGAAACATGTCTTTTAAATAAATTGTCTACGTCGCTTATGCTCCTTCCAACTTCTAATTAAAACATTGGGAATGTAAAATACATCATAATAACTGAATAAACAAATCATCATATGTACACAAAAAATATTGCCTTAACATCGTTGTTTAAAAATTAACCAGAAATAATAAGTTAATAATAAAAAAACGGATGGTCATTCTATCTACAATCTAATCCAAATAAAAAAATACGATTTACAAAATTATTTAAATCATAGAGAAATATTTTTTTCTTACTTTTCTTTACGGCTAGTTCTACTCTATGGATTCCCACTGCCTATGGTTGTAAACTGTGAAAATAATAAAACTTATGGTACTTATCTAAAGTTTTTCGGTTTCATTGATAAATAAATACAATAACGAGCGAAGAACAAGAGTAATAATCCGTAAAGAAAAGTAAAAAAAAATAATGTCTTTCATACTAACATTGAACCTACTGAACTTTTCAACTTGTAAGCCTAACTAGGAGAGATATTATTAAAAATTCATTTATAATATAATATGCTAGATGTTATAAGTCCGACTTCTGAATACATATTTATTGCAATTTACCCGACCCCGATCACAATAGGCACAAAAAAAAATTTTATCTGTTTTTTTTGATTGGTGGAAAATATTACACTTATATTTTTCCATAAACTAAAAAGAACGAAGATAGAAGGCGTTTAAATTTCGTGTTGCGTCACCTGTGGGTGCAAATTTTACTAACGTATGACGTCACTAGCCTCCACTTCAGAACTCTAATGCGTTATATCTTAGTCACTTTAAATTGTTTTGTTAATACAAAAATAAGTGTCCAATATTTTTTCCTAATTTCCTAAAACATAAACTAATTAAAAAATCTTATTTTTAACCCTGTCCGGTCACCTATTTTATAATTTCAATATCATTTTCATAAATTACCTCTTCTAGTTGGATGTACAAGTGAATATACTAGTATTTACACGTTGTTTTCGAGAGGTACCTCTCGTCTCCAACTCAGCAGGTCATCGAGAAGAGCTTCTAAGTGAGGGTTGCCCCCGAGTCTGGCCACCTGTAAGGAATTCAAGTTGTTTTTTACTTTCGCCATTAAAGCTGTGTTATTGTTCTAATGTCTACTGCGTAGCACATTCATTGCCTTTTAATTGTAAAGAAATTTGATTATTACTATTTCGTGATAATTTATCACAAAGTAAATGGTCAATGGTTTAGAATTTTAACAGGAATTCATAACGTTTTCTGTCTATTCGATTAATATAATGAATGTTATAAAGATATACAAAGTTCTCAAAGTTCACGTTTCAGCTCACGTTTTAATATATAAATATTTAAAATATACATATGTGTGTCCTCTCTCGTCAAATGAATACAGAATACCTTACTATTCTTTTTCGTGTTTTACAAAATAAAATAAAAATTGAGAATGACATACTTACATGAGTATTATGAAAACGTAATTTTTAGTTTTAGTCAACGCAATTTGCATTAAAATGGCATAAGAAAAGAATAATAGATAACATAAAATATAATTTATGAAAATACCTGAATAACCTTGTACATAATTATTTTTAACTAGCTGTGCCCCGCGTTTTGTTAGGTTTTTGGTTTATGATACCGTAGCTCATAGCACAATGTTATGTAGCATAATATTTTAGTCAGTAAAAGTCTGACACGCCCTCTCGCGGCTCCCGCCCCGCCCAGGATGGGAGAAGTCATTTGATGATTTCCCACACACTAATAAAAAATGGAGCATAATATATGTGTTATTCTAATATATGAGCTACACATTTTTGGCAGCTAGTCAAATAAGTGGGAGCTCTAAAGGCTGAAAATTCAATTAAATCTATGAAAATAACTAAAAGTTCAGACCTCTCTCCGTGCCTCCTCGTCGAGACTCTGCAGCGTGTTGCGCGTGTACGCGAAGCTGCCGATACGCTCCAGTATCGTGATGCAGTATTTCTTTACCTCCACGTCACGGGTTCTTTGACGGAGTATATCTAGGGCACGGCTAAGGAAATGTACGTAGTTCTGATGTTGGTTTTGTTTTTGTGTTTTGTAGAACCCTTTGTGGCAATCATACCCGATAACGAACCAATTTTTTTAAACATAAATATAAATATAATATCCCTGGACAACTCACACACGGTCACCTGATCCCAAACTAAGCAGAGCTTGTACTATGGTAACCAGACAACTGATATACATACTTATATAATTTATACATACATACTTAATTATAGATAAATTAACCCAGATTCAACAAACAATCATGCTCATCACACAAAGTTTGTTCTGGGTGGGAATCGAACCCACGACCTCCGGCTTAGCAGTCAGGGTCACTAACTACTAGACCAACAGGCCCGTCAACATTGAGGGCGCGTTTCTTTTTTTTTTAATAATTTGTTAGAACAAGCAATAAAATGTTATGATGAGATGTTTAGCGGCACAGTTGGGCATTGGTTTCGCGATTCATTGCTGCGCTGCGTGTCGCTAGTTCAATTTCAGCGCTAAACAAACATTTGTAAACGCACCCACGCTATAGAAGAAATTTCTTGTGTGTAGCAGTTATTTTGAAAAGCATGTGGGTATGAAATCACTTCCGTTATTTTATAAAAGTATTATAATTAAGTCTACAATTTTTTCTATACTTCATCGTCACCATGTTCCTTAACATTTTTATTCTAGAAATAGTAATTTTAAAAGTTATAAGAATAACATGTACCACACTATTGCTTGATTTGACAATAGGGACGACGACAACATTAAAAAATGGCATTCTGTTTAGTCCGTCTGATAGATCGGCCAAAAATACGGGACACGTATTTTTTGCTTGATCAAATTAATAAAAAAATACAAAGATAAAAAGCAACAAAGTTCCGGGAGTGGGGGCTTTTGACGTCACCGTCCTGCAAAATATGTATCTGATCGTGACGTCATCATGCGCAACTTTAACCCACTGTATCTTCGTCATTTATCGTTTACGAGAAAAAAGAAAAAATACGTGTCCAAAATTTTTTGATAATCTTTCTGACGCACTAATTACATTTTTTTTTTGTCGTCTCGCCTATTGTTTGCTATAATAATAGCAAGAGTAGAATACGTCTTTTGTTCGTGAAACAAAAAACTATAAAAATAAGCAAGTGAGTGACATCTATTGTCGACTGGCATTCTAACTTTTAAAGATTTTTTCCACACGATTCAATCGTCTCTCATCACGCCAGTATTCGAACGATTAATCTGTTTTATTAAGGTCATTTGTAAAGGATACGAAGCACCTGGTTGTCTCCCTCCGGATGTCTGATGGCGTGGATGATGGGAAAGCTAAACTTGCCCTCCGTCAGGTCCTCGCAGTAACTCTTGTTCTCTGTGTACTAGACAACACAACATCATCAGTAAGTGGTATATTTGAGCGGGTTGGCACTTTCAGTTTAGCATCCATTCTAATTCACATATCTATGTAAAAAAGTTATAGTTTTAGCCAAGAAAAGTCTGACACATCCTCCCGTCTTGCACAAAAGAGGGATCGAATATGAGAATTTCCCCACGTTACAGAAAAGGTTACCTGATGTTTGGATCAGAGGGTGGCCTTACCTTTTAGGTCCAGGCTGGAAAATCCTTATAGATGTCCTCCACTCTGGGGAAATGAAGTGGTCTGTAAGACTCTTACTCACTAAAACCCATCTCGATATTCCTTCTCTCACCTACGCCGAGGATTGCGGAAACATCCAATTTTTGCAATCCCGGTCGGCTGGTGCCTCCTCAAGTCTGTAGGTACGAAGTGTTTGACTCCCCCCGCGATATCAAAAAGAACGGGAACGCTATACACCGCGGTTCCAGTTGAAGGCCTTGGTGTTCTTACCTCTGTTAGCCTCAAGTTGCAGTAGTCATCTCTGATCTGGAAGTACAGACCAAGGAGGCCGGCCAGCTTGGTGAAGTCGGCTTTGTTGTCGCTGAACAGCTGCATCAGGCGGATCGCCAGCATGAATAGGCCGCCCGTCTCTACAACACAAGGGGATTCAACTTTGTACGCCTGGTAAGAGGTAAAGGTACAGACGCCAGGAAGCCATTTGTTATATTTTATTAGATTTTTAAAATTTATTATTAAGGCATTCAGGTAAAAAATAGCAAAAAGGAAAACAATACAGTTTTGGGTGCCTTGATGCAGCTGGCGACGGTACATTATAAGCTTTTATTGCGGGACCAATCCCATAATATTCCAAAAAAGCAATTGAAGAGTGCTTAATTATTACCATTTATTGGGTCAATGTTAGTGTCACTTTTGGGAAATGGTAACAATAAAATCATCGTAGTGGATTTTTGAAAGATTAAGTCCCAAATGACAATAAATGGTAAAGTAGAACAACATTACACATCTCACTTTTGATGGTCATCTCCTTGTACTCGTCCTCGGAGGGGCACTGGAAGTTGTCCCGCCAGTAGATCTCGATGCCCTGACCTCTGTGCAACTCCAGAAGCTGTTCCGTGTACACTGTTGTTGCCTGAAATAAAACATTCATAGGTAATCTTTACAATACGACACTCATGATGCATACTTTGAAAATAATCGTGATCTTTTGAATATCTTTCACGTACAACGGTCCTATCATCAAGAAGACTATGTGCGGAAACCAAACCTACCAGATGGAGGTCCATAAAAAAAGAAAGAAGAAGACCGCCATCTTGGATTTTTGAATAATGACGCCAATTTTAATTCACGACAGCCATTTTGGAAACAAAACCAAAATACGGTGACGGAATGATTTATAGTGTTTATGCATTATGTAATGTTAAAAAAAAGCTTTGAAAATGTGGAAAAAATATGAAAACATTATTTAATATCGTTATTGCAATTAATCGTAAATGATTATGTTATTATTCAAACAAATGTACACGTTATAATGTCGCAATAAATTTAAAAAAATGACGTTTTAGTTTATTCTAGAATTTATTAAGATATTTATTTCATTAAAATTCATGTAAGTTTTGCTTGACCTACTGCAGTGCAAAAACGTACGTCACATCATGTCACGTCTTCTTATACAGAGAATACATGAGCGTTGATTACCATGCTTGCTCAAGCCTGCAGTGGTGACACCCAGGCGTCGCTTCCGCCCGAATCCGACACAGGAACCTCCCGAACTGACCATGTCCGGTGAGGACCTGTGTCAAGCGAAACGTGAGAGTGCCATGACGCCTCTCCAGCCACTCCTCAAAGAGGGGTCTTACCGCCGCTATAACGGCGTGCCCAGCACTAGGTTGCGACAGTCGTTATTAAGCCAAGGTGTCCTCAAGACCTCACTGTGTTCCTAATATCCGTCAATAGGTTGGCCTCTAAGGCCATTCGGCCTCTGATTTTTAGCGTAGGTAGAAGGACCATCGGGGTGGTTTTTTGTAAAAAAATAGCCTAACAGACCCCTCTGCCCGAGGGCGGACGTCATACACATAGGGGGACATTTATTAGTAATAAAAAAAAACCGGCCAATAGCGTGTCGGGCCTCGCTCAGTGTAGGGTTTCGTAGTTTCCCGTCCGTCACAAAAGTGTTTCCACTTATTAGTTTAAAAAAAGGCTATTTGTTACGTTGACATACTAAGTACGCATAAATTATTTTGTAATACCCCTTTTTTTGTAACAAAACTGTTCTTTCCATCAAGTTTAAAATAATTTTCCTAGAAAGTCCTTGTATAAAGTTTTCAGTCAGATCCGTTTCATATTTTTTTAAACTTGTGGTTCAAAAGTTAGAGGGGATAATAATCGCTCCAAAAGTAAAAAACAATGTGTCCCCCACACATTGCTTTTTACTTTTGGAGCGATTATTTCCGAAATTATTGTCATTATCAAAAAAATATTTTAGTAAAACCCTATTCGTTTTTAAATACCTATCCAACAATATATCACACGGTATACATATTGGTACCAAATTCCAGCTTTCTAGTGCTAAGTGCTAACGGTCACAGAGATTAAGCGAGGACGGACAGACAGACATGGTGAAACTATAAGGTTTCCTAGTTGACTACGGAACCCTAAAAATAGGTCCGGAGTGGATTTTAGTCAGCAAGAGTCTGAGAGACAGAGCAACCTTCTAGAATTTGATCTTGGTTAACCGGGTCCACATCTGTCTTGCTTACCAAGAAGCCAACCAAGAAGGGTAGCTAAAGATAATACTACATACCATAGGATGCCCCAGCTCCTGGGTCTTCTCCAGTGCAACGATCATGGTGTAGTTAGCCGCATTGATGGTGCTGGCGACGCCATAGATGGAGTGCGCCACGGGGATACCGCGCCGTAAGATGGAGTTGTCCTGAATATCATCGATCCTGGACAAAATTACAGATTTTAGGCAAGTGCTGGAGTTAAATGACAGATGGCTTGTCATTTTTACGAAGGCCTTGAAGTATAGGTTGAGTTTCAATGTTTAGAAAATTCGAGGAGTCAAAGTGCACGTGAACTTTTATTATGAGACTAACCTAACAACGTGGCCAAAAAACGTGATCCGTCGATGAAAAATCATCGTAATGAAAAATGCATAAGATCTAGAATCGATTGTGACACCTTTTTTTTGTGCATATAGTGTCTGCTTTTTAATAGAAAACAGCTGATTTATTTTCATGTTTGTGAATATCAAAGAGTGGTATTTATGAGTATTAGAATATGCTGAAAGAGCCATAGCGAATCACAATCAAGCTTGCATGAATAATAATTAAACACATGTGAACTCGCTATGAGGTGCAAGCGATTCGCGACTTATTGTAAAAGACTTGCACACTCAAAAAAAATACATAAAAATAATTGCTAGTCTTGAAACAGAAACACATACCCACGTTAAGCAAAATGAAAAATGTTTCAGATAAGTAAACAATGAAACAAGTTTTATTTAAACGTTGTTAATTGAGAGCGAAATTTGTGTGAGAGATATAAATAATTCCGAGCGCCAATTATACACCATTATGCTATATTCAATTCTATTTTTGTTGTTTTAGGCAACATTATCAATTAATCAAAGGATACTGCTCCCTCATATTCCCCATCATTCCCATGAATCAGACTTTTAGTCTTTACTCTCGTTACTAAATGGTCTAATTAACACTGATGTTAGATAGGGAATACCATCATATCACGCAAATTGAACAGGTCACACATTTTCATTGAATACGTAACCACTGTTCTTTGAATATCGTGGCCCATTGTTAAACAGCCTAGTTAAAATTTGTTTTTTTTTTACATCACATCGCATTCGTTATTTGTCATAGAGCGCTGGACGGATAGAGACTTTTGTAATTTGGTCACCCTACATGAATTGATTAATTGCACGTTCGGAGAAACCGAACAAAAAAGTTTCGATAAATATAAAGAAAAAATCTTCCTACTACTACTACTACTCTAGCCTTTTTATGATTTATGGTATAGTGTGGACGTGTGGTATTGCCAGGCAAATCAAGAAATACAACCCAGTATTGTGATAATCACAGTTCAAAGATTGGCCTTATGGAAACTATAATAAAGAGGAAACTAATACTCGTATATTATTTTGTTACTACGCGGAATCAGAAAGTTAGTTTTTTTTTTAAATTTTGTGTCGAGTGTATGGGTTTTTTTTATACTTTTAATTCCTAGGACTAAATAGCAGTAGTAAGTGGCACACACAGGGTTAAATAGCACGAGTTATTAATATAATGCTTCTTCAATTGGACTATCAGCCGTAACATCATATCTTAACTGCATCTCATGGTTGAAAACCATTTGAAATATTGAGTCGAGGTCCTAACATATTACAGTATGCGAGTGCTCTGAAAAGCAATATACCAAACAAGAAGTAAGTATAATTTAATATTACCTACGATTAGAGAGATATCCACAACCGAAACCGCATTGGCCTCAGATAAAGAATTAGTGAACCTAGTTTTTTTCCCTAGATATAATCTAAAATGACTATTTCAGATTTGTACTGGCGGATCTGTTTGGCGGGACGAACTAGACTCCTTCGATAAAGACTGGTCCCAAATAGCTTTAGGCAGAGAGAGGTGGAAGGAGGGTAGGGAGGCCTTTGCCCTGCAGTGGGAAAGTTTAGGCTTATAATAATAAAATATAGGTTTGATCTAGGGAAAAAACCCCGACGAGCTGATTTTTTGTATATGTTATAGGCAATGTGTATAATCCGGGATTGTATAGAATGCCTAGGCATTATATACATTGCCTAAAACTTTCAGGCAATGTATATAATACGATTCATTTCATACATTGCCTAGGTATTGTATAAAATGCCTAAAGCGCATCAGGCAATGTGTATAATGAACGACCACGAGAAGAAGACACGTGCTTCTATTATTTCATTATGTCATTTCTATTATTACTTTTGATAATTAAATGGTAAATAATATTTCTCACACTTGACTTCACATTTTTAATACCTACATAATATGAAACCTTTTTAGAAGATTTTTAATTTATATTATTTAGAGTAATGTTTGTGTGTTAAATTAAAGTTTAATAATGTTGATTACCCTGCCTTGGGGGTGCATAGGGGCGGCACTCCGGTATCACCGGATGCCTGCCTACCTCTGTCGTGTGGTCGAGGCCTATCTGACGGACAGGGCCGTCATCTACCCCGGTCACGAGGGAGTGTGGAGTCGACGAGGGATGTCTTGCGGTGTTCTCAGGGATCGGTCTTGGGGCCGCTTCTGTGGGACATCGGGTACGACTGGGTGCTGCGTGCCGACCTTCCGAGGTGTCAGCGTAGTGTGTTACGCTGACGACACGCTAGTCCTAGCGCAGGGAGGGTCGTTCCAGGCGACGGCCGACTTAATGTCGAGTGGTGTTGCGACAGTTGTGGACAGGATCCGGCAGCTGGGACTCGAGGTGGCCCTGCACAAGTCCGAGGCCATGTGTTTTCATGGCCCTCGGCACCGGCCACCTCCGGGGTCTCAGATAACGGTGGGAGGGGTTCACATCGGTGTCGAGTCGACGATAAAGTACCTGGGACTTATCCTCGACAACCGATGGAACTTCACGGAGCACTTCCGACGTTTGGGCCCCAAACTAGCGAAGGCCGGAGCTGCCCTCAAGCGGTTCCTGCCCAATCTCGGTGGCCCAAACGCCTCCAGCCGGAGGCTCTACACGGGGATCGTGCGGTCCATGGCCCTCTACGGGGCTCCGGTGTGGGCGCCCAATCTAGCCGCGGCTCCGGCCCGACTTTTGAGGGCGTCCCAGAGGGTCATGGCCATTCGCATGGTGCGGGGATACCGCACGGTCTCCTGTGAGGCGGCATGCCTCCTTGCCGGTGTCCCGCCGTGGGATCTGGAGGCAACAGTCCTTGCACACACGTACGAGTGGCGCGCGTGGAAGTGCAACGCCGGGGTGAAGTCCCGATGTCGCGGGTTATCGCGGCACGGCTCACGGAGCTCCGGCTCCGGCGAGATCTCATGGCGGAATGGAGACAACGACTGTCGCAACCTAGTGCTGGGCACGCCGTTATAGCGGCGGTAAGACCCCTCTTTGAGGAGTGGCTGGAGAGGTGTCATGGCACTCTCACGTTTCGCTTGACACAGGTCCTCACCGGACATGGTCAGTTCGGGAGGTTCCTGTGTCGGATTCGGGCGGAAGCGACGCCTGGGTGTCACCACTGCAGTAACGGTCGCCTGGAGGACACGGTCGAGCACACAGTTGAGGTGTGCCGCGCATGGGCGGAGCATCGACGTGTCCTCGTAGAGGCGATCGGCGGCGGTGACCTCTCGCGCCCGGCGCTGGTTCAGGCCATGCTTCGGGGCGAGACGGAATGGAATGCCGTCGCCTCCTTCTGCGAAGCAGTTATGCTAGTGAAGGAAGCGGCGGCGCGCGAGAGGCAACTACGAGCCTCTCGCCCCGGACTAAGACCCAGGCGAAGACGTCGATAGTCGCAAGACGACTACCGGCCACCGTAGGCGCGGTTCTGCGGATGGCGAGCGATGGGTAGCTCGCCGCCCGGCTAGGACCAGGACCGCGTCAACGGCGCGTTAGTGTTCCACGCGCGCCCCAAAGAGAAGGAGTCAGCACAGGAAGGGGCCCAACAGGGTCAACGCCTGCCGGGGTTGCGGAATGTTTATAATAGTTACCGTGATCCTGGAACATAAAGGGCAATCGAAGGAACATGAGTGGGTTTTAGTCAGTAAGAGTCTGACACGCCCTCCCGCCGCACCCAGGACGGGAGCAGTCATTGGATGATTTCCCACACACCAAAAAAAAAATTTAATAATTTTGGTTTTTGAATGGTTTAAACCAAACTTTACCTAAGTATTTTTTGATTAATATGTTTAATTTGATAACGTAGCGCATAGATTTTGTGTCGATTACTGAACTGAACATGATTGTGAAGATATTTAAGAAAATAATTGTTTTCAAATCAAATTTCTATAATCAAGTGGTAAGAAATAAACAGGGCGACTTTCTGCAGCAATTTTTTGGTGCGTTGTAAATGTAAATGTTTATCCGAAGGCAACTGGAGAAACGCTCTCTACGCAAAAACTCGTATGTACTTAGGCATACAAACCAATAGAACACATGTCTTATCGCTGTCTGATAACGGAAGTCGAAATTAGGATTAGCTCTCAAAAGATCAGCACCTATCTCTAAATCGTAGAGAAGAAAAATCGATTACATACATTGCCTGTGCTTCAACTGGCATTCTATACAATGCCTAGGTATTTTATACATTTCCTAGGTAAAGTGTAAAATAGTTTAAACATTGAACATCACTTCATACATTGCCTGAACGACCCCGGCATTCTATACATTTCCTAGGTATTGTATAGAATGCCTGCATTTTACACATTGCCTATAACATATACACTTTTATTACGGTGCTTAAATAAAGATGTGATCGACAATGATATCGTGCCGGCTAAAAAAGTTATTAAGGTCATGAAAATCAGGTTTTTACAAATATCTCACGATCTATTGCTTTGAGGTCAATAAAAGTCATTATGGAATTGTTTGTTGAAAAATTATCTTCAAAAAATGCCCCGTGCACTTTTGTTTAAAAATAACCGTTTCCGGAGTAGAGCGGTTTTTTTTGGGGAGTGGGAAATCATTTGTTAAATTTGAACCCATATTTTTGACAACTTTGGTAACTGTACTGATGCTCCTTGCTCTGCCACACTGTCTTGCGATCGTAGTGTCGCCTGTCGGGGTTCGGTGAGAAAGTGACCAGCCCCCTTACCATGACGTTTGTTGCAGGAGTGTGAAAGTGACAGCGTTAGACACGTTGTCTAGCGCCGTCTCTTTCCCACTGAAAGTAATATCAAAGTAATACTGCTATAAGGGCTTGTGGTACGCCCCCTGAATGCATTTACCAAGGCGTATACTCTATTGCTTTTTATTCTTGTTTGTAAGTATGATTAATTCTTACTCTACACATCGCGTGAGTTGACACCTAATTGCACTAACAAGATAACAGCAGGACAGATTATCAGTATCAATTGCCAATTTTTATTTTCGAAGCGATTGTCTATTTCCTGTCATTTCGGTGTAACAACGCTATCATGAAAATAAAAGTTACCTCCAACCATTGAGCTACATGTACTACGTACTAGAGGAGCTATTTCAAACAAAATATGGCGCGTAATTTGGTGACAGCGGAGCATGCGCAGTGAAAGCGGGTGTCATAGATAACACCAATGCGCGCAGATGCGACATATTTTTGAAGTTGACTTCTATAGGCTTCTTTTATAATATTATGTGCATTATGGGTATCGTTATAGAAATAATTATATTTAAAATAAGAAATGTATAACATAAAACTATGTGGAAAATAATAATAATATACTTAACAAAATAAAAAAAAATATTGAAAGGGTAGCGAGGGAGTGTAGTGTGGATTGTGTGAGATAGAGTATCAAAGTGTCGCTCAGTGTATACGTGGAACTTAGCAGAGGCAAAATTAGTCGGGAAGTCGTGAATTTAGAAGATACATAAGTATTTTCAGTTGCCTCACAATATCTTGTATGATATATAAATAAAACGAATTTAAACTGTAAAAATTTTAATTCCCATTGAATAACATAAGTGTTCTTCTTGACTTTGTGGTATATTTTTCGTTTTCCTTGAAATGAACGGAACATATTCGTGAATATTCTATTGGCAATCACGTGACTTTGCTGCGATTCTTCTGAATAAATTTAATATATTTTTTCTCATGATTATTAATAACATTTTCTTGTTCGTAAACTGTTTAACGTTACCCGACGATAGTGTCCATTCTACGCATGCTACAAATATTTTACTCTTTGATATTAACATCAAGATGGCCGCCGTCGAGGTGACTCGTCATACTTTCCAATAATAATTACAAATTATAAAATTAGGCATGTTTTAAAGAAAATATTTTGAACTTACTGGTAAAAATCACTCCTTGAATTTTTCTCAAGCTGTTTGAACAGTATCTCAATGCACACGAAGGCATATTTTTTGAACAAAACTTTGCACTCGAAATCGTCTAGCTGCTGCAAGCGCTCGACATAGACTAAGTGAGTTAGGGTGCATGCACTCTAACTCGTGTTACAAAAAATTTAGTTGAGGTGACTCCTCTAGTACGAAGTACATTATAACTCAATGCCTCCAACAATATGACTAATATAAAAATGTCAGCCCACGGTTAAGAATAATTAATCGTTATTAAAAATATGACACACAGTTAATTTGCTTTTTAAACTAACAAATAACGCTTAGGTACATTAACATAAATAAGTAGAAAGACCTTGAAAATAGCTCATTTAAATGTGTTGTCATTTAAGAAGAGAATTTCTAACACTACGGCTACACTATCGCAATAACGCGAATATTCGCCTTGTCGCACATGTGAGGCCCTACAATCCGTTCTGTGGCGAATACACGATAACCTAACAAAACGTTTTATCGCGACAACGCGAACACGAACCCATAGCATCCCGTAGATTGCAAGTTTGGAAACCTGTGCCTCGGAAACTCAGTAAAACCATTGGTCCTGATTCCTTCACTGTCAGTGGGATAAGATTCCCTTCCTAATGGCGCGCAATAAATGTAGGCACCGCTACCATTCAAAAACGAATAAGACGTGCATTCGTTAGCCATAGGTTTATCTGTCAGGCCACGTCCGCACAGACAGGCGGCTTGCTTAGCGCCTAGTGTCTAGCGCGTCACCTAGCTATTAGCTTAGTAAAACAAACGTTCTAAAATGAACGCGCCCGGCTGCACTGCGCGCTTAGCGCCTAGCTAGTCGCTTGGCGTGCATCCATGTAAACAAACGTGTTGGTTTTTTGTTGCGAGGCGCTAGGTTGAAAAATAGCCACTGGGTGAAAACTTAACTCGGATTTTTGTAATACTATTTGTTTATATTGCGTATGACCAGGGAAACATTTAATCTACTTCTCAGTAAAGTTAAAGGAAAACTAACTCATTTGGATACTCATCTTAGAAAAAGGTTTCACAAAGGTTCTCTTTTGAAAACTGAAGCAATCAATATTTCATCCATGGTTTTCTTCTAACCTCCTATAGTATTACAAAAATCCGAGTTAAGTTTTCACCCAGTGGCTACTTTTCAACCTAGCGCCTCGCAACAAAAAACCAACACGTTTGTTTACATGGATGCACGCCAAGCGACTAGCTAGGCGCTAAGCGCGCAGTGCAGCCGGTCGCGTTCATTTTAGAACGTTTGTTTTACTAAGCTACTAGCTAGGTGACGCGCTAGACACTAGGCGCTTAGCAAGCCGCCTGCCTGTGCGGACATGGCCTTACATGGATGCACGCCAAGCGACTAGCTAGGCGCTAAGCGCGCAGTGCAGCCGGTCGCGTTCATTTTAGAACGTTTGTTTTACTAAGCTACTAGCTAGGTGACGCGCTAGACACTAGGCGCTAAGCAAGCCGCCTGCCTGTGCGGACATGGCCTTATGCTTTGGCTACAATATCGTAATACGATGAATATTCGCGTTACTTACAAAATGCAATAAATTAACTATTTTCACAGATTTCGCCCGCGGCTTCGCCCGCATGGGCGACACCATCCACTATTTAATCCCGTATGAGTACGAATTTCCAGAAATCCTTTCTCAATGGCCACTGTAAATAAATACCATACCAAACCATCCATAAAAAACCGTCCATACCAATAGGTATGTGTCAGGGATCAGCGGTTTGGGTTGTGCGTTGATGCGATGGTGCGTATTCCTACTGTCCGAGAATCGTCGGTCAGCGTTTTTCAACCTCTTCCCCCCATAATTTCAAAATTCGCTTAGGAAATGAAAACTTCCCACTAAACCCAAAACAGGAAAACCACGTGACGACCAAAAATACGTTTGTCCTATTATCCCTCATCTGCCATTGCATGATTCACAAACTTTATCGATCTAAAACTTATACACGAATTAGCCGATTTAAAAAATTAAGAAAAACGAAGAACATTTGTTTATATATCGACTACTTAAGTCACGGTAATCAAATTGATGTAGCTAGTAGCTACGTAAATGTTTTATCAATTATTATAACGTACAAATTGGAATACAAAATGTTACAAAATGCTTGCTACTTAACCGTTAAGTTTAATAACTACGAGACAATCGAAACAAACTCAATTTATTGAATTAAATGATAACGACATTGATTAAGGTTATTTAACTGGAAAGTCTTGTAGCCCGGTCTTTAACCTCACGCTACCATTGAATTGAGCGATGGGTTCGATTAATGAAAAAGTGACCGATGCAGTAGACATTCGTAAGCTTATGCGTTGACCAGCGGCCGCCTACAACCAACCATATTGGCAAGGAAAAAACCCCAGAGTAGCATAGCTGAAAAACATTTTGACCAAGCGCGAAATACATACATAGGTTTTATACCAAATTGTAATACCAAAAGTTACCAAAAAATGCATTAAGTAACTGAAGAATTCCCTCGACCATAGACAATGACCAAACCCAGCAGGACAAAACCGACCAATCACCGAATAGCAAATTAATGAATATTGTTAAACTCACGCATTAAAGTATATAATGTCAATCGTGTCCTGCGGGGCTGGTGGTATCTTGTGTTTCACGCTGCAACATGATCAAGGCACCTATGAGCCAAGCCGAATGTACAGACAACTAAATAGGGGCGGCAGACACATTAGAAATTTTTTCTAAGGCTTCATTTACTTCTGTGCTGACGTCGGACATGCATCGGACGTCGGTTGAGCGCATCCCTAATCGTGTAGGTATGATATAGAAAAATCTGCCGGGCACGTTAGCGGCTCTCCCATGAGAAAGGGCCTGAGCAATGCCTGCCGAGGAATAGTTATAATGGTTACCCTTTATGTACCGAAAAGGGCAACCGAAGGAACATGAGTGGGTTTTACTTAGTAAAAGTCTGACACGCCCTCCCGCCCCGCCCAGGACGGGAGAAGACATTTGATGATTTCCCACTCTCCAAAAAAAAGCGTCGCTCCCATAAAACTGCATTTATTCGTCCGCTCTACGGATGTACACGACCGACGTCAGCCTAGAAAGAAATCAGGCCTAACACCGATGAATGGTTCCTAATAAAAATATTTTAAAATGAAAATAGACATGAAACATTTTTTTTGGAAATTTAAATTTATTGAAACTATTTAAATGATGTCTGACGCCCCAGATTACTTATTTTATTTATTCACTGTACACAAAGAAAGGTTTTGCTAAAATTTACTAAACACAACTAAAAGCAACAAAATAATTCCATGAACGTCTAAATCGTAACGTAAAACGTTCGCTGGATAGTACAACACATATAATAAATTAGCTTTTGCCCGCGACTTCGTCCGCGTGGATTAATAGTTCCCGTTCCCGAGGGATTTCCGAGATAAAAACTATTCTATGTCCTTTCTCGGATCCCAGACTATATCTGTACCAAATTTCATTCAAATCGGTTCGGTGGTTTAGGCATGAAGAAGAGACAGACAGACAGACGGATTAGTTTGTTTTGAATTTTTTAGGTTCTCGCGTTTTGGCAGAACGGAAATTAAAGGAAGGAAGGTTATAAACAGGATAAAATAATGTAGATGTAGTCGCGTATTGTTTCGGGATAGCTTTCTATCTAGACAGACGAGTATTCGAGTGGAGGCAAAATTATAAAATTGAACTTTTGAATTAGAGGACAGATACAAAAAAAATGATGAATAAAATAAAGAATTTGAATAAAGTGCAACATACAAATAGTTTAACAGCTGACAAAATCAGTAACGTCCATTGGGTAGGTACAGTTAGGCGACCGCCCTGGACGTCAAAAATAAGCGCCTCCGTTTAGTTTGTTTTTTTTTTTAACATGGCATAAACGACTGCGCTAAGGTAGACCCGTGTGGAACGGACGGACCTCGGATTAGGGCGTCGTTGATGGGACAGGTCACCAAAAGGACAGGCTGGATCAGTTTTTGGTTATTTAAGAAAGAATTTAAAACTACTGGTTCAGCGTCGCGGACTGGCCCGTTGAGTAAGAGCCTGCATTGATGAGGAAGTCGCGACGGCTCTCAGCGGCGAGGGCGGAATGACGTCGGTCTGTGTTTGTGTGTACGTAACGTACTGGTGGCCTCATTGCTTTGTTAGTGGACAGTTATGGGGTCGTCTGGGTACGCCAGAGTATGCCTCGGACGGTGAATCCTACTGATACGTAAAGCCAGGTAAGGAAGGGCAACTGGAAGCGCCCCCGACAAGACAAGACTCTTTATATTTTCTAAGGTAGGGGTGGGGATGAATAAACCTAGTCAGAGCACCATTAGTGCTTAACCCGGCACTATACAAACCTATCTTCTTGCAACTCATGATGATATCTACACAAGGTTATCGCGTATGTGGCACGATAGAACTCCTAAGGATTCCGACTTCTAAAGTCGATGACAGTATAGTTAGTCATAAGTACGTAGGTAATGTAATCACGAAAGCAAAAAAAAAATTCTTTTTTTAAAACATTTACAAATCTTTTACAGCAAATCTTACGTATCGAAGGAGATCTAATAAGTATATTATTGACAATACTTCCGCATAATTTTACATACAATCGCACGCGAGCGCGAGGCGGAAGGAAAACTTGATTAGTCGTTAATGCCGCGGTATAAAGCTCATTTTCTATTGGAGCTTTTTTTAGCGATGTGCGAAACCAGATTTTCGGTATGGGTTTCCCATTCATTGTGAAGTCATTGATACCCAGTTGCTTTATACAGATAAATAATACGATACTACAAATAGTAGTTGGTATAATTTAGTATTCTTTTCCCCATAATGTCCTTGCTTACTACTTTTTTTATTTATTTTTTTTATTTTTTTTTTTTTTTTATTTATTTATTTTACCACAAAATACAACTATTATTACAGTACATACTTGTTTAGTGAGAATAACAAGAGTTTGTTGAATGATAAATAGAATCTTCGAAATAACTGCAACTAGTCAATGTTAAATATTGTAATGAATATGGAATACATTCATTTGTAAACAGTTCACATATAAATTGTCACGTCATTTGTTTAGTAAAGCATTTACACATGTTTTCCTCAAATGATTTAAGAGATATTATAAGATTATAGTCATAATATAAAATGAATGTTCTCTGATTTTTTTAATTTTTTTTTCTAAATAATAATTTCATTTTGTAAAAAGTAAATGTGGTCAATGGAGTTTTTTACATGCCTTTTTACTCTTGTTGGTTTATCATAATTTATTATTATTTATCATACAGCTGGTTCAGATTACTCCAGGTACAATAAAATTAATTTCAGATAATTTCATCTAATTTGAGACAAGGCCTCTTCCCTTACCAGTATTTAAGTTCTGTGCATAATAATGCATATGCATAATGTTCAACAGATTCATTAATATAAAAAACAACAAAAAAAGAAAGCTTCTTAGTTTCGAAAATAATAAATTCTGCCAGTTACAATAAATATGAATGATTAAAAATATAACAAATTCTGAATGAAAATAATTACCGAATTTTGTATGCAAACTTTTTGCAGAACCTTTACAACATTAATTAAACCAATAAGATCACGTCTGGTCAAGTCAAAAAACCAAGGATATGTAATTTATCTACTAGAATAACTTACAGCAAACTAGAATTATGCAGCATCTGCACAATCTCTCCGACAGATCGCAGCTTATCCTCAGAGATCTTGAGCCAGTAGTTGAAGGCCGCTGCTAGCTTCTGTCTAATCTGCTTCCCTGGTACTTGCTGGATGTATGTGTATGGCAAAAGAATTTTCTGTAAACAGTTTTATACAGATTTTTATCATGTTATAATGCCATTCATGAGAAAAAGACTCAAATAAATGGCTAGTAAAATGCCAAACTCTCTACTCAGATTTTAAGCAATGTAAAGACAATAGAAATAAGATTTATCTATTACAGGTATGTATTCTTTAAATAAGTTATTATATATCATCCTAAGTATTAAAATTAAATAAATAAAACAAAAATATAGTAAACCTATGTGTTTTCATTACATTTAATATTTTTTAGTTACCAATAAGATTGTATCAAAATTTCTGGGGGGGAATTTTGATACAATCAAAATTCCCCTTTTTGATTGTTTTTGAATTACAAATGGGATCTAATCAATGATACAAACTTTTGTCCTGGTGTTTGTAGCAAATAAGAAATAAATCTAACAAACGCAAATAAAAAATACACCTAACAAAGGCAAAAAAGAAATAAACCTAGGTATATACAGTAATCTAAGTAATAAACTTAATTAGCAGCCTTGTATAGGTTTTCAGAACTACATGGGTAAGAGAGTTCATATTATTATTATTTATGGCATGTATTTTTGTTTAAAAAGCAATTATAAATATTCTTCACATTCAGCTATTATTATAATTTAGGTGGCACAGTCATCACCTCGCAGTTTGGCGCATTGCGTCACTTTAATTATCTATTAGACGCTGTTAACACTATGCTATAATCCTTATCTAATACTTTTAAATCTAATAAAAAAGGCATGCAAAATAACTAATCCTTTAAAACAAAATATAGTTTCGACGTACAATAATTATCGATACGATAGATAAAGGCGGCAAACTTGTTTGAATCAAAATATTAAGGGCGTATAAATTAGGCGTTAATGTTTACCTCATCTTGAGCACTATCACCAGTATTTGTACCAACTTTATACATTTTTAGTCTTTGTTATATTTTATTCCCAAATATTATCAGAACTTCACACTGCACACCGATCGATTTTGCTATGACAGACTAATTGACAATGACAGCCGATAAACCGACCAGCTGATGGCACGTGCGGAAACCGAATAAATGCGTTCATAAATTGTCTTGATTTTAAAATAGAAGTTGCGCAAGTCAACAGTAAGTAACGGTAGCGGTCTGTCGGACCAAGCAAGCAAGGACTTTTATTACTCTTTGTTGTTTAGTAAAGTTTCTACTATTCTATTTCAGTTTGTGCATTAATAAACTGTAGTCTAAGGGCCCGAGTCACACTGAAATGGCAGCGGCCGGCAGCGACGCGGCGAGCACTTTCAGTGTGAAATAATTTTAAACTTATACTACATACTTCAAAGACCGTATCGCTTGAAATACTTAGAAAGGTCACGAGGCCGCCAGCGGCTGCCAACGGCCACCCACGGCGCCGCGAGCGGCCGCGCGCCTCTTGTTTCTAGAAACGCTGGCGGCCGCTGGCGGCCTCGCGGCGCCGCGGGCGGCCGCTGCCGGCCGCTGCCATTCCGGTGTGGCTCGGGCCTTATAATAAATGAAATTATAATTCTATTTACTAGGCCGTATTCCGCCGTATGGCTCAGTACATTTACTTTTCCCATTTGGGATAAATTAAAAAACAATTGAGTTAAGTCAGTGTCAAATTCATATGACTGAAACTGACACACAGTCTGCTAGTGACTGCTGACTGACAGTGACAATAGTGACATTTCAAATTTTTCTTCTGTTGTGGTTGTGTTGATTTGATTTATTTATTTCCAAACAAAAAATATGTAATGTTTCCAATAATTAATTCCGGAAACGAAACGGGAGTTAAAGAAATTTGAAGTTCTGTAGTGAAGAAGAACAACTATGGGCTTAGAACACATAACAGTTTTGAATTCGTTTTGATTATGTCTGCGCGGAACTATTTATCGGCACGGGAGAAAAATATTAGTAAACTAATCGATTGTTTGCCAAATATTAACCAACAGAAGTTCGGATACCGTTCTGCACAGGAGCTACCGCCTTTGTCAGCCAACACGAGTAACTTTGTGAATCGAAATTTGAATTATTCGTTTGAGGTTCAGCCTTACATAGTAAATAGTTTGGAAAGGGCCGGGACTCCTTTTTCGGACTTTTTCTCGGAGAGTGAGACAGGTAAACATTATACTTACCTACAGTTTATTATCTAGTTTTATTTAAAAATATTAAGGCAAAATATGAAGAAACAATCCATAGTTTAACTATTACTTTTTTGAATTTTCAAAGGCTGGACTGAGATGATATTATATATTTTGTATACACATGAGGTGAATATTTGGGACTGGTCCTAGCTTTGTGGTCCCTGTCACCTTTTTTTTGAGTTGTATTCAATTATGACCTCTTTAAATATGCACCACAAATTATATTTTTTTTTATATTAGTGAAATTTCCCATAGATTGGACATGAGTAAAATAATTAAAATTTGTGTAATTCTATACAAGTGTTCATACATTTTTCTGGTGTCATTCTTCATGTGAATAAGCTTCAACTTTCTGACTTAGAAACAAAAGTGTCTGTAATTGGTTTATTTGCAGTAAATATTTTTAAATAGATTTCTGACTTACACATAGTAACCCAAATGTTATAGGAAAACAATCATGCATCTTCTATGTGAAAAAAAAATTTGCCTGTTTATTGATTTCTTTTGGTTTTTGGGTACAGTTAGCAAAGTAGATAGATATGCAGGGCCGTCATATATAATTAAGGTTTCCATGAATACCGATCGATATATTCAAATTATAAATAAATAAAATAAATAAATAAATAAATAAATCTCACTTCTTCAGTATGGCAGTGTGTAAAAGAAGAATCGGCAAAAACATAGTGTATTTAAATAAAATCTTAACAAACAACTACACATTGAAGCAGGAAATATCATTTGTTATTGTTTATATATTATTAAAATTTTACATAGATAAGAACATGAAATCCATTTATTTATTTTTGACTGAGGTATTTATTTATTCATTTATTTAAGACCTCCACCAAAATGCTATGAAGCAAATTAACAAAATACCTTCACAGGAGACTAACTACCAAAAATAGTAAAATTAATTTTTTGAAATTGATTCAAAATGGTAACTGTAATTGATATAAGTAAAAATAAAAAGGGCATTTTATAATATAATGGATAAGTGCACATGCAATTAGACATGACTCACATGTGTTTTGCATATGGGTGGGAAGAATTTAATTCAACCCATCCCCACTTCACAAGAAAGTCCAACAGGTTCATGACATTCATGATTTCATGGAGATTTCCAGTTGATTATAAATATAACTAGCGAACCACCCCAGCAGCGCACGGGTGTTACAAATCATTAAGAATCCCGGCTTTTCTCTATTATATTACACTTAAAAACCGTACCTCTGAATCACTCTTTCTATTAAAAAAAACCGCATCAAAATCCGTTGCGTAGTTTTAAAGATTTAAGCATACTTAGGGATATAGGGACAGAGAAAGCGACTGTTTTATACTATGTAGTAGGCAGTTTTTTCTTGGTGTAAATATTACGAAAGTTGATTCTTGGACATAATAAGGTTTATAAGCATAAATGCTAAAACAAATCATCATCTCCCTAGCGGCTAGCGTTTTCGCAACTATATTGGGGTCAGCATCCAGCTTAACTGGATTCAGCTGGTCAGACTTTCTGGCTTCTGACTACTCATAACTGTCGTAGTTCTACTGATGACAACCGAAACCAACAAAAACTTTCCAAGGCACGGCATGTCAGTGATGTCCTAGATAAACTAAATACATAATTATGTATTGATAAATTCGCATTGGTACTTGCCCAGATTCAAACCCTCAACCTCTTACACAAGAGGCAGGCCTTTTATCCACTGGGCCATCACGACAGTTAAATGTATTTATTTTTCTATTTCACATGTATTATACATGTGAAATAAAAAAATAAATCTAACAAAAACTTTCAGGAACTCCAGACTTCCATAGCGAGGAAAGTGACAGCAGTTCAGGGTCTGCTTTACGGCGAAACACAGCAGAAGCCACTAAGACACTAGCGGAAGAGTGGGAACGAATTGAGAGGACACTGTACAATGAGGATGGAGAGAAGTGCACTCGACCGAACATACTTGATGAGTGTAAACAGTGGAGGCAGCTGCATCCACAACTCAGGTAGGAAAATTGCCTGGTTGATACGAAATAACATCTTTCAAAGAGTTCAATCTATGGGCCTTAGTCGGCGGTCTTTGGCAGGAGGAGAAAGGCAAGGTAAACTAATAAGTAAAGGTATCAATATTTAGTAAATCATTATTGTAGCCTTTTAAATCGTTCAGGGGCAAAATGCCCAATTCTCAAAATGTCCAACGGTGTCAAAATGTCCAATGGTCATTTTAAATTATTAATTCTTTGTATGACAAGGGGTCTCCAGAATTTTCATTTTTAACATGTAAGGGGGGCGCTAAATCAATAAGTTTGAAAAACACTGGCTTATACTTAGGTATTTATATAGAAGCATCTATAGCGATTCCAGAGTGTTTCTTACATAGAAATATAAATAACAGGAGAAGTGGCAAGTGGGCGTGTCGCTGTCCGCGCAACATGCAATCGTGCTACAGGTCGTACGTAAGTGGCCGTGTCCGCGAACTAGTGTGCTTTCGAACGCCATCGTGTCAACAAATTAAAATACCGTATTGTTCAGCGATTTCTTGCAAAAAGTGAAGCAGATACCAAAACTATGTCAACAATGGAATCACATTTCATATATTTTTTCCTATATTTGTCTTTAAAATCATAAAAAATAACAAATCGAAAAATATTTTCTGTTATTTCGTTTCTAAGCATCACAGCGACTGCATTGTTTGTGCTGAAATACATTGCTCCTTCACAACTACGCAAGTTTGTCACTTAGTGACAAGACAAGCAATGTGAAAATCACAACACGATATTTAACAAAACGCAAGAATCGCGTGATGCGGCCGCTGGTTCTTGCCGTGAGTTAATGATGTCCATGCGCAAATCCTTTAGCGTAGGTTATCGACAACAGAGTCGCCTGACGAATAAAATATTGTTTGGGAGTTATTTGTTTTAATTTGTCTACCGTTTTAACCCGCTTGGAATATCAAAGTAAATACTAATATTTACCCTGTTTTAATTTTGTTTTATTATTATTAGTCATATGTGATCAAATATTACAGCGTCCTTAAATATTTCCCTCGGCTTACCTAACACGGTTCAAGTGCATGTCGCGTGGCATCTGGACCATCGTGTCCATTTTGTATCAGTATTATACCATCGTAAAAAATAAACAAATAAATAAATAACTGCATCGTATTCATATTTATAAAATTCAAAAATGCTTTTAAGTTACACAAACCCAAATTTATCTATTTACGCCATCTTTTTATTTAGTTTTACTTCCGAGAACCCAAAAAGGATTTGGTCGATAATAAGTAGAAGTTTCGATAATTTTCCGATTTAGTCAATCACTAGCGTAAATGTAAAATAAATTGCATTTGCACAGCACAACGATAGCCATCAATGTTAATGTGTGAGTAAGTTTTACGGTGCATGGTAAATACACGCTGTGTAGGTGTTTTAAGGTTCATAATTGATTGTGTTGTACGTTCTAGTACAAGAAATGCGGGTGTGTGCGCGGCTGCGTATCTATTGCTTTTACTGAACTGCGCGTGTAGTAGTTGCCGTGTGGTAGGGATAACAGGAGACACAGGTATCCGATACATTTTCGTCTACAGGGCATATCTCCTTCTTTAATATATCTATGGTTTCTTATCTAAGTTGAGTTAGTGCTACCATTTTATTTGCACCAAAAAAATTACACTTTTAATATTTATGTTGTTATAAATATTTCAATTAAGGATAATTATATAATATACATGTCCTTAAGCAAGGTCATTTAGATTGTCAAAATATATTTAACGTATTTTTGTAGAAAATTTTCCTCTAATTTAAAGTTTGATAACCATCAACGCGTTGGTAGAAGTTGGTAGACATAGGCAGTAACATCATTCTTCCAAGTTTCTTATATTATGACCCCCAATTAAAAGTTTTTGGTAGCTTAGTCTAGACAGTAACGACGCCAGGTGGTCTAGGATAAGACAGAAAAATATAAGATTTGTTTTACAAGATAGGACAATAAATTGTCCCCTGTGGAAATTTTATTTTTTTAATAAAAAGCATTTTCCTATACTAGTATTTATTTTTCTTAGATCGTGGGTGCGTTTAGATCATATAAACTGGCTCACAGACACAACTAGGTTTGAAAATTTACCTGTCATATATCACGTAAGGAATCAGCCGAATGCGCAAATTACTGAACTAGCCTTGCAGTTAAAGTCAAGTGTACTGTTCAGTTAATTTGTTTCCGTGTGCACATACTACTCGTGCGAGATAACATGGCACCTGGCCCGAAAACAAACCTCTCCCCGCGACCCCGCGCGGCGCCCCGCTCTCGTCTTACCAGTAGCGTTAGCATCACTATTACATTATACGGCACAAGTTTAACTAAAATGGCAGATGTGCAGAAACAGATTTTCAGGCGTGCACGTAATTTTTTTTACAACTTTGTTTGTAAGCGGTTTGTTTTGTCACGTTTAAAACGTCGTAGTATGCTATGAGAAACAACTAAGCACAAAATAAATTGTATTATTTAAAATACTAAAATAAAATTCAGAAAGGATGGAGCCCGGGCTAGCTCAATGCACACGAAATAAAATGATATTTTTTTTTTTTTTTAATAATATGGCAATCAGCCGATACTATCAGCAAATTCTGCCAGTGTCATGTATTTTTTTATTTTTTAAATGGTATTAGTGTATAACTGTCATCTGTCATTGTGTTACCCCAAAATCGAAAGTCTCCTTTTTTGCACTTAGTACTTTAAATGTCACTCATTTAACCCAGGTGCCATGTTAGCTCGCACGGATAGTACCTATATTCGTAACGTTTGTTAATGATAAAAAGGCGTACTTTTGTTGTTGCTTGTCGTTTTTTGTTAACTTAAAAACTATAGATTTCAAAATTTTCGTAATAAAATAATACAATCCTAACTATTCTCATTGCTTGGAAAAGGCCTGCCTATTCTCTTTCCTTTTTGACATAAGCCTATTTAGGGCTAATTTAAGTCAAGATGTTGTTTGCCTTGTGAAGGGGACTCATTGAGGTTCCGAGTTTGTTTCGGATGTTTCCTCTCACAGTAGTCTGCTTGGAAACACTAGCCCCATCGTGCTCTTAAAATAAGTAAAAAAAAACAACTTGTAAAAGTGTTATTTTTAACCAATTTACAAAATAAATATAATTTTATTGGTTTCAGCATGGTAATTTTCCGAAGGTTATTAACTCGGAAAACTATCCAAATATATAGTTTGCTTTGCTTTTTTGATAGAAGGGGTTCTGATTTCTCATCCGGTCTGCAAGTTTGATACCCTGAATATTCAGAGCATTTAAACGTCATTGCCCTCTAAAAAATTTTAATGTTGTTGCTTAGGTTTCATTGTACTTTTCGCTTCTCGATCAATACATATTTCCTACAGTGCTGTAGGCAGCCGCGGCTTTTTACTAGAGTTCATTAGGTCACGAAGCCGTATACCACGTATTGTTTCGTCTTGCGCAAGGCGTACTGACCCAAACCCAAGCCACACTATAAAAATAGTTACCTAATTGTGCTGTAGCATTAAAAATGCGACAATCATTCTGGTATTTTACATATTTTGAAAATTATAGGACGCCGTTTTTATGAACTATGTGACCAAGGCCGCAATTTGTACGGAAATAATTCGAGACTTAGCATACATTTTCAACTATTTATTCCTCTAAGACACGGACTTGGTTGAAATTGATAATTGTTGAATTTGTACCTTTGGCCTGTTGCGATCAAAATACCTATATCCTGTTTTATGCGGATTGTGTAGTATTAAACTTTTTGTGTGTTTTAATATTAGAAAACGTGCTCAAAAAGGTCATTGTCAACAAAATATTTATTTTAATATTCTGTAAAAAATGTAAAGCTTTGGAAAAATTAAAGGGACATCAACTTTAATTTACGTGTTGTCATTCAAATTAAAAGGAATCGACCGTGACACTTTTTCCATGGCACGACATTTTACTAATAACAGTCACTTTGACCTTCAAGGTTATAAATACTTAAATACCAAATATCGATTTCCAGAATCGTCGGTAAAGGAATCCAATTGCCCGAAAAACGTTTATCGTTTAGACAGATGGATCACGATGAGATCATCGCGATGCACTACAGCGACTACGAAGAGTTCAGTGAGAGCGAGGAGAGGCTCTCGCAGAGCAGTACTGACGTCACGCCGCAGAACTCCCCGAGAGTGTCCGCCGAAGACCTCGCCGAGCACAGACTATCCAGAGAAAAGGTATCCTTCTACCCAATGTATAATGACGAAACAGACATACCCGACGCATTCTGCTCTCTTCTCCAAATCACACCAATACACATCCACAGCCCCTACAAAAAGAGACACAATCCATCGATTCTGAGGTCCGAGTTAAATTCCTCTCGCTGGATGAGGAACCTCAGACCAGACTCTTCTATAAATTGTGATAGAAATAGTGCTAAGTCTTTTGTTTCTTTGGATACTAGAAATTACGGGAACTTGGCTTTGAGTGCGTCGGAGAGAAATGTGGTGACGAATGGTAGAGTTGTAACTGCTAGGCATAGAGATTTGGCAAGATTAGAACCTATATGCACGCCGGAGATTCCGCAGAGTGACGTTACAAGGCTGCCCAATGGTTTTGCATCCCACTATAGTATTAGAAAGGTTTCTTTACCACCTCTGCTTTTAGAGGAGGAAAAGAAAAAGGTTTCTATTAGTTCAGCTAAGAAACATAATCTTAAAACTAGAAAGTCTATTCCTAGAGGTATGTTCCAATTGGATAGAGTGAAACATAATTGAATCTTTTTAAATCTCTTGTATGTTGTGTGCAAAATTTTCATTTTTTGCAACAACAATATATAGGGTGTTTGAATCTCAACAATGCAAACTATTAGCAAATAAAAGACTAGATTTGTGTACCAAAGACAAATGACATTTAGTTATTATAATCATTCGTTTCATTCTGGTTAATTTATTTGAGTTTGAAGTGGTATGTAGGATGTTGTATGTTTCCACTTATTCAGACTTATTAATTTATATGGAAATACGCTATTGTCGTGTAGTTTCTGGAGGAATGATGGTGGCATTTCAAGTTTCCTCTTAGTAACTTCTAATGTACTGAAATGAACCTTATATCTGTTTCATAAGGTCGACATTTTGATGTGACGCCGAGAGGACAAAACTTTTGGAATGTAATTAAATAAAAATGCACTTTTTATTATGTTATGCTATATTTATGTCAGTCAGGTATGTCTCTTATTTATTTAGAGCTTATTAAATGTAGGGAAATGTTTATAAAACCACATATTATCATCAAATATTGTAAATAAAAAGTTCACTATTTTTGTATTGTTGAGTGTGATGTAAGTAGGAGGTTGTACTTAGGTTATTATTACTTTCTAGTCTGTTTACTTATCTTTAGATAATATAAAATGTGTTTGTGATTGTTTCTTGTTTGTGATGCACTATTTTTCGAGTGTACATAAATATTTCGTTGGTAGATACTCGAGATGAATGCTATGCCACATTATTAATATATATTTTCTTTACAAAGTATCTCGTGTTTTGATGTACTTACCATATCTCCTCAAAGATTTTGATATATTTTTTTTAGTATTCTTTATATAAACTAGATGAAAGCAGTATAGGCACATATTAGGTACATAGGGAGGGATATCAGTAAAACAAATGTTTCAAATACAAATACAGAATTTATTTTGATATTTACATTATTTGCATTTTATTAACAATCAACATCAACAATATTAAATAATTTGTTTTCGTGGTGTGATACATTTCGAACAGTCTGATAATATTACATGGCCCGTGGTGGGCGCCATTTTGTTTAGATAGGTGCACAAAATGTCGTCCGAGTGCATGGGAGATGTAACATCATATGTCATATGGTGGTTTGTAAATGGTTTACTAGAAGCGGTGAAACATGGGGTTATTTTATTATGCTGAGAATTTGAGCAACTGCGGAGAAAGCTGTGAGCTTCAATTTTGGGTTGCCATTAGAATGTATAAACCAATGGATTGCGTTTTTTTTATAATTTCGAATTGCTTATTCGTTAATTTCATTTTTTTAAACACGAATTTACATTAAAAATTAGAATCGTTTTATGAATTTTCTTAATCTGGCAACCCGTTGTATCGAGGCGTGTTTAGCGCCAAAATGAATAAACGTTTGATTTGTTTTGGCACTGTGTAGGATGCATGTAATAGTAATTATGGACATTTTGATCATTGTTAACTGTATGTTTGTCATGTTATGCTGTTCAAATTGTAGATCTAAGAAAAAAAGCAAGTATGCATTACTACCTATTTGGCTTATACTTACCATTTTACTATTATACTTGTAAATAAAGATCTACCATACTATAGTTGCATAGTAACTATGTCATGCATGATAATACAGTGCCAAAATAATACAGGCCCGATTATCAGGGGTCAACAACATTGGGTTCCAATTCAAACCGTATGCACAAACAAAGGTTTAAATGAAAACCAATCTGATAACAGGACAGACAAACCCATAGTTTGAGACCAGACTCGTTGCGATAGAGCATTCAGTTATGTTGCTATTTTATATCTTCTTCATTTACACAATATAAATTTAAATTGTTACAATATTTTATCTCACAGCCATCATTAATATATTGATACTACGTTAATAAGAGAGGACTAGTGTAACAACACGTTAGATGGCGTCAGCTTACAAAAAGGGTCTAGCGAACATTCGTTATAGAGCGTAAGATTTATATATACGTATATATAATACATGAAAAATTCACCTTGTCCGTTCTAAAAACGATAACAACCTCAAGCTATTAGCAATAGTCAACAATGTTGTTAATTCTAGAATTTAATGCACACAGAACATGGATTTACTAAGTATGCTTAGTAGGCATTTTTTTAGTTAGTGTTTTTGTATAATTATCGATCTAGTAAGTGATTTCGTAGATTGTAAGATATCGTTGAATCGTAGAGAGAAATTTCAGGGGCGGAAATATCTAAATTACCTTCGTCTCGCTTCGTGTTGCCGGCGCATGTGCCCACTGGCTTGGCGATACTGATGAGTAGCAATAAAATATAGTAATGATACTTTCATTATCATTCGTTTTACTTTGTGTAAGTTTTTTCTGAATGTTTGAAATTGCTACTATTGATTTTGGCATACTAAAGGGCTTAAACACGTAATACAAAAGGTCTGATTTTAATTTTGAATTAATTTTTTTTTGAATAACAGCGATAAAGAGCATTTTTTAAACTGGTATCTAATTACATCTCAATGGGCACATGCTTGGCAATATTATATTTTAATTACAATATAAGAAACGTTGTTTTCGTGCCAATTGTCGAGATCCCATACATTTTATTCTAATCCGAAGAGCTAAGACGATTAGATCACCACCGCTAAATACTTGCGTACGTCAATATGTCGTATAAATCTGATTTTTAATATAAATTGCGTTATTATCTAATAAAAAAATGCGTAAAACAAACTAACAGTGACAATTTGTGTGATATATAGGAAGACAGAAGCAAATTAAAATATTAACACCAACATACAACGTTCCATAATTTAGTTTATTTTCATAAGTTACAACCGCTTACGTTCAATAAATCCTGCTTCGTCAAACAATGTGATATTTTAATTTACTTCTGCGCTGTTAAATTATAGGTAATCGCGTTTAGAATATATTATGACCGCAGGGCGAACGCGCGTTCTGTTGCGCGTTACCACATGCGATCCTCGGCCACTAGTATCACCTAGCAACAAGTTTCGAGACATGCATTCGGTACACTCGGTACATACACATTGCATATTAAACAATAATGGTAACATTAGACGTCAAGCAAACACACGCAGAAGGTCTCAGCTATATTCTCTCTCGTTAAGGCGATTATACAATTTTAAACACTATTTTTATTTTTTAAATTGCACACTGACCCACCTCTATAAACTTTTAATTGCGATAAATATATTGTAATGCTGTATAAAAATATTAAAGGAAAAATCGTCATTTAATATTAATACTTATTTAACATTCATATTTAATCCCAAATTAATAGCGTGTATTTTACATTTTTACAATGAGACGTCCGAACTCTATACCTAACTAGCATACAGTGACATCGAAGCCTAATTCACAACAAACTACACACGATAGTATTTGAATATAAACTTTTTAATGTAACCGTAGCCTTCTATTTTAATGCAAAGGAGACGTATATTGAAAAATTCTTATGTAACATACAAAATTACATTTGACTATTTACAACATTCTAGCTAAAAACTTTAAAAATTGAGTGTCGAATGCAGCTCGCGCGGTACTCTAAATATTAGGTACCTATTTGGCTAGGGCTCCATGCATAGGTCACTACTTACCGATATATCAAGCTCAAATTACAACTAACCCACTATACTCGGCTGTGTGCGGTGGTCAGCGAGTCGCCCGTGCCGTCGCCCGACCTCCCTCGGCAGACTTATTGGCGATGCCAACTCGGCCGAATAAGCCAATATGATCATTTTAATTTAATATTTGGACAGACCGATTAGTTTAATTACATAAATAATATTCTATCGTGCACAACCATCTCATAACTTTACAAATTTTCTTTACTCCTGGTGGTTTTATGTGTAATATTATAATTGGATTTTTTTTGTCAGCCCCTTGCATTAAGGTAGATTGTTCTTCTTTCTTTAGCACGTGTACGAGTATTTTGATACACATTTATAATTTAAAATATAAAATTAATATTGCAGGAATTTTCGTTCTTTAACAGGGCCTCATTTTTTGTACTTTTTCGTTCGTTCGGGTACTTTTGCTCTATGGATAATGTAGTGAGTTTACAAAAATATGGCAGTATGTTTGCATTCAATTCCTTTACGAACTAGGGTAGCCGCGCTGTGTCCACTGGACCGCAGTGACCAGGTTGGATAGAATATTCGTAGAGCGCAAACGTTGGAATATTCTCGAAGACACAATCTCCAATGTTCAGGACAAGAGCACACATTCGAATATTCCTGAAACTTTACACATTAACCTATGTACTTGTAATTAAGGCCGGTTTTGCCTATTCTATTCGAATGAATGATATCTATATGATTGTGATAAAGATATCTATGTACAGGATGTTTGATAAAACTTTAAATACTTTCAAAGACTTACTATCAGTAAAATTGAGGTATTTATTAATTATTAGGTATTAATATAAATGACTGTGGTGCTGTTGCGTGCGTGCGACGCGTGGCTTGGTGGCGAACTGTACTTTATATTCATCAAACATCTTGTAGTTTAGTAATAATTATTGCATTACGTTGTATTAGGTACTATACGACGTTCTGTAATGATTCTAATTGGTGAGGCAATGTTAACTAATGCCTAATAAATTGTAAAAAGGAGCTCTAGCCGGATGCAGTGCCGATGCTCGTCTGCGGAGGTGACGCGGCCGCAGCCGGCTAGCGCGGCTTATCTAATACAATCAACATAGTAAACTATGAGAGTCCACAATCGTCAAAGCACCCGGAGTTAACACTAAATACATCGCAGGCTTCAGAAGCCTATCTATTTTAACAACGATTCGAAAATAATATCACACATTTACAGCAAAATTACACTTCGCACTCGGTGTCCCTCGCAAACAAAAAACCATCTTTGAATTTGAACTAATCTCGCAATGGCATCGTTTCGTAGTTATATAAATTGTTTCAGTTCGTTCGTTTTCATGTGCAGCGCCATGATCACGTCCACTTTGACAATCCCCCCGCCAAATATCAGGAAATAAAAACGAAAAAAGAAAACAAAAATAAAAAATATAGCATAATATAACTTTATTAAAATAAAAAAATAAAACATAAACGTGGTTCTATAAGGTGAGGCTGGTAGTTACTATGTTCTTGTAACAGTTGAACGTACTTTTATGCAGATTGGAAGGTGAAATAACGCGTCAAGTAAGTTAGTGTCATTCTCTCACAACTTTATAGAAAGAACATTTATTCGATTCTGCATGAAAATATTCAACTAGTCTAACCCTTGTAATATAATAAAGATTTAATAAAAAGAAGATAAACAATGAGCAATGGAACTATGCAGACTACTACCATAAGTGCAAATAGAATATGGCAGGGTGTCTTAAAACTAAATAATGAATTCAATGTGAACCCATAAAAAGAAAATTAAACATATATAAACTTTAAAAATTATAACTAAAATATCTTCGTACAATCACAAAGTATCGATGGTGATATGATGTGCTTAACAATCAGTCGATGAATAACCTTCAATGCTTATAATATGTCTATATTTCAGCTTTAAAAATAGCACTTAATTACGTGAAACGTGATAGAAAAAAAAACTACAGAATAAGGAATGGATATTCTAAGAAAAGCGATAGCCTACACCTACGTAATGTCCATTTACAAGTGAAACCAACATGCAATTAAAAGTTTAAAAGGTTCCTTTTCTTGAGCATTGCTTACAAATAGAGACCTTAAGTAAATAGAAGAAGAATTTAAGTTTAAAAAAAGACAGCAGAGAGCCTGTCCTTTGCAAGAAAAAGTTTACAGAAACTGACAAAAGTTAATAATTATAATAACAGTGGTTCGTTCAATTTGTATATTAGAACCAGTCATAAATGTTAATGTGTTTCCAATCGTTGCTTCTAAATTGTTAGTCTCACTGTATGGGATACTTCCTGGCCGTGCCAAGACTTGTAGGAAAAGAAAGAGATGTGTCAGGACTCAGCCGATCATGTATGCATGTGTGTATGTAATCTCCAACTCCATAAATCAACCTATAACTAAACCACCACCGTATTATATCAGTTAGAATTATGTTAATATTGAAAGTCGATATTTTTTCATGTGTCAACTTTGTGAGTTAAACGTGCAGTGTCTACCGCTGTCAGTACTTTAGAGGTTGCTGCAGCTTCTTACACCTGACGTCTCAGTATGCGATCTGTCGGAAACCTACCGCTGTCGCGATAGGTTTGCAACAGATTGGGGCCTTTAAAGCAGCGACCTCGTGAAGTCCTGATACCAACGGTTTACTACCAGTACACATATCCGGTGTGATGTGCCATAACATCTCAGTTGCCAACTCTCTACTGTTGCCTTAAATTACGTTCGAACGTTTAAAATGTATATATTCGTTAACAACAGCGTTAAAACTCTGTCTAATCGTTTATTCTAGACATCGAAAGCTTTTCTATATTCTTAAAGCGCTTCCTATAAATTCTGAATGTTAACAGCTTGTAATACAACTATCCTCTGTCTTGGCTCCCATAGGCTGCTTTTGTCGTGACTTATTAGGATCCAGTTAATGTTCTGAACTGATGGAGTGCTGTACTCTGCTAGAGCAGTCGCTATAGGAGACTGTCGATATGTTTATTTAAAGTTTACGTTATATTATTGTTTTTAGTAAATAGATATAGCTAAACAACCAAATGCTAGTCTATACAAGAGTGCGTTTGAGGAGTGTAGATTGCTGTGCAGGAAGTGTTCAACTTAGAATACTAACATATACAGTTGACAAAATGAAAATAAAGTGGAGGTAGCACCACTCCCGGTTAGAGTCAGGACAATATCTAGTAATATGTGGACGTTTACCCTCGAGCCGAGGTTAGGCGCGGAAGTGATGCTGCGGGGATGGGGCGGGTGGGGCGGGATTGTCGGAGTGGGGGCCTACAGCCTAGATGTAGGAGTAGGGCCCGTCCGTGAGGGCGCTGCACAGCAATAGTCAGGAGGCGTCGTCCTTGCCGCCCGCGCCCGCCGCCGCGCGCCGCGACGAGCGGTACTCCACGCCCGGGTCGAACTGCATCAGCACGAACACCTGCACACACGCGCGCTTTATATTTAGCTTTTAATAGAAACTCTTATAAAATCCTCCTATTCAAAATGTAAAAAATTAAGATAAATCGTTACTGAATCTGTTCAAAAACATCGACTAAGTTTTTAGCATCAAAAACCTTAACCTATCTTCCCCCTATCTTCAAGGTCATCAACAATTGTCTATAGAAAGCTACGTTGACGACCCAGAATAGAACCATCTGGCAGAGAATGACGAGGAGACCTCAATTGAAACGGGACAAGGTTTGGCAAAGAGAAAACAGCATGATTTACCTGGTCGGTAGGCAACAGTGAGAAGTCATCAGGCGGATTGGTGATGACGTATCGCTTGCTGCTGGCGTCGCACGAGGAGGACGTGTCTCGGAAGCGGTAGAGGCCGATGCACAGCATGCCGTACGTGCTGAGCGCCGCCACGAACAGGTCGCCGTACTTGCCCGCCTCGCCGAACTGCGCCAGCGGCCCGTCGTACAGCGAGATCTGACCTACTCTACATCGGTCCCTAGAAACGAATACAGTTTTGGCTTATTAAACGCCAGAACTAGACTTAGAGAGCTGTGATGAAAAAGGCATAAATCAAGCAGTCTCCAGTGTCAGTAGACATAGATAAAGTGACTTAAAAGCCTTTGGCTATCGAGCAAACTGCTCTTATCTGCATTTAATGTACTAGGCGAGTAAAAGTGACGTAAAATGTACTTTCAGTGCAAATGGTGGAAAGTCATTTGACCATGCCAAGACACTTTATTTTTCATCTTATATGGACTTCCAAGTCCATATTTGCACTGCACTTGGTTTTAAATCGCTTGACACTTCCCACGATTTTCTTTTTGTCATAACATGGACTTTTAAGAGCATCTCCTTCAATAGTCATCAAAAAGGTGTGTTACCTATTAGCTAAGCTCTCCGGCGTGGAGTACCCGCCCCGCAGGCCGGCGCCCTCGGCAAGGATGAGCTCCAGCTCAGGCGTCGCTCCGCCCGTGATCAGCGAGCGGATCAGCGTTAAGGCATTTTGGTTGAAATAAGTCTGGAATACAAAGCATTAGTCAGTTTGAAGGTTCAAGACGATTGGTGCAAGTTACCACGTAACAGGAAAGCTGCAACACATCAATATTCAGTTGATATTACTGAGATATCTATCATCTAACATGTGAACAACAACTGACATTCTACATCACGCCACCAGAGTTTGACGCAACATTAGCATACAAAAGTCCCAACAAGAGCAAATTTCAATGAATAATTATACACCGTTCCTCATACCTTTAAACCAATCGACAAATACCATATATTGGTAGCGACAGCGAGATCATAGTTGCCAGAAGTAATAATCGACTCTGACGATAAAAAGCAAATAATACGGTATTTGACACTATTAACCGATAAATCTAAGACATATTTTTTATAAAACCTATCTTTTTATTAGTCCTAAGCATCGGATTTGTTTTTAATTTACTGTAAAATTGGATTTTTAATGGCTTTAAAATCAATAAATAGTTAGTCAATAGGGTTGCTAGCTTGTGACGTCACAAGCTGGTATTGGCATACAAAGTCTATTGGAGAATTGCGTTTTGACAGCTCATAAAAAGTACGTCAATTGATGATGATGGTGTCAAATACCGGATTCTAAAGGAGGTACCGATACATACGGTGGACATAAGTGAGTCCAGCACGCTGACGGCGAAGGCGGTTCCGCACGCGAAGGGCTGCGTCAGGTACAGCTCCGTGTCCGGGTCGTCGTCGTCGTCTTGGTCCAGGAACTGCACGTTACTGTCGTTCACTAACTCTGTG
The DNA here is from genome assembly GCA_033675125.1 of Athetis lepigone. Classification (NCBI taxonomy): domain Eukaryota; kingdom Metazoa; phylum Arthropoda; class Insecta; order Lepidoptera; family Noctuidae; genus Athetis; species Athetis lepigone. The sequence continues at coordinate 4,477,486 of CM066226.1, read as the reverse complement.
AGATGAATTAGAAGATTATGAGACCAGATCTTTATTATTGATTAGAATTATGCTAAATTATGCTGAGTGCTAGAACCCGTTGAGATAATGAAAGTCGAATTGATGAAGGCGTTTTAGTTACGTCAAAAGTGCTGCAATTACGTCTGATTTACGTATTATTTTTTTTACCCGTGAGAAGATAACACTGTTTGACGTCAGTCATTCATTACTAAAAAAGAACGAAACTGTTACGTGCAATGTTTTGACGTCAGTCATTTATTACTAAAAAACCGGTCAAAAGAGTGTCGGGCCACGCTCAGGGCAGGGTTTCGTAGTTTTTCGTCCGTCACAATAAGTGTTCCCACTTATTAGTTTTAAATAAACGCTATTTGTTACTCAGAAATGATTTTTACCTTTTTGTCTTTTTTGTACAAAAACTGTTCTTTCCATCAAGTTCAAAATAATTGTCCTAGAAAGTCCTTATAAAGTTCTACGACAAGATTTTACTTGGAAAATTCAACGTCTTAATTTCGACAATATATTAATTCGAAACAGTTCAAGTGCGACACTATTCTACTTCGTCAACACTTTATGACTTGCCTAAGAGACAATATGAGTTTAATGTTCAATAGTGATTATTCTAGAGAGCCACATACGAAGTCACACTTACCAGTAATCATAGGCACATTGGCACCATACACGGAGCCCCGTCTCTGCAGCAGCACGGGCGCCGGCGGCTGGCCGGGCGGCGGCGGCGCCGCGCTGCTGCCGTTCGTCCCCACGCCCGCGCTCAGCACCCCTATCGTGTCGTCGAACGTCATAGCCTTGATGTTCAACGAAGCCAAGATAGCTTCCTTGTCTGCCAGCGTAGGATCATCGTTGGATGGCACCTTCGCTGATAGGATGCAGCACATGTCACACAAGTTCACATTAACTGCACGCAAGTCGGCCCGGCTTAGCGGTGAACCCTGAGGAATGAAGCATTTGGTTAGAAAATATAGAAAAACAATCAGTGTTAAAAAGTGAAAGATTAAGGAAAGATGGATTTTTTTCACGGTTAATTTACTAAACATTATTTGGCACAAATAAATATTGACAAAATCCTGAAGTTTACGCAGACGAAGTCGCAAGGAGAACTAGCATTAAAAAATTCAGAGTAGACAATAATTGTGCGATAAGAAAGTGTAAAGATTTGTTAAGAAAGTGTTTATAATATCGTGATGGCCCGGTGGATAAGACGCCCGCCTCTCGTGTAAGGGGTTGTGGGTTCGAATACGGGCAAGTACGACTGTGACTTTTTCAATTCATATGTACTTTCTAAAGTTTATCTTGGATAACACTGACAACCCGTGCCTCGGAAAGCACGTAAAGCTGTTGGTCCCGGTTGCCATTCGTAGAACTTTAACAGCCGTTACTGGTTAGCCAGTAACACTGACTAGTCTAACCAAGAGGTGTCGTGTCGCCCAGTTACTGGGTTGTGGAGGTCTGATAGGCAGTCGCTCCACGTAAAACACTGGTATCCAGCTGCCGACCCCAACACAGTTGGGAAAAGGCTAGGGAGATGATGAAGAAAGTGTAAAGATAAATTTAAAAAGACGAAGATAAAAATAGGCTTGTAACACTCACATTCAAAACAGAAATCTTGGGTAGATTCTGCAACATCTTCCATTCTCTCCTAATATAGTCGACGCTTCCCACGATGACCACGTGCTTGAGCTCGTGGTAGTGGAAGTTGGAGGCCCTTAGCGGCATCACCAGGTTCCGAAGCCCGATGAGCGGCGAGTCAGGGTCCGCGAACAAACACACCACCACGTGCCCGTTCAGAACTGTCATGGCCGCTTGGTTCCTGTCCTGTGATGGGGCAGTAATGTTTGAATTATTCTTACAATTAGGTCTAAAAGAGAGAAAGAGCAATGTTTTGATTTTAAGAATTGGTGCTGGTTTAAAGAGTTAATCGTAATACGTACTAATATACAATCTTCCAAGTTCCTTGCGGGGCTCCAATGGAACATCCCAGTAGAGTCGTACTTCATTTCAGTCTTTTCGAAGTCGAAATCTTTCGACTGATCGTCAGCCAGGCCCGCGGGTAGGCTGACGCCATTGCTGTTTTGATTACCACCACTGCTTCTACTCGTTGGCCTGTTCAAATAGTAAATTTAAGTAAAGGTTTCCATCAAGTTAAACTCACGTGCGCGTCAGAACAAAAAGTGTTTATGTAGATGATTTTATAGTTTTTGTTTATTGTTTTCAATTTAATCTAATACAGGAAATTGAAAGGTTGCAGAAATAAAACTTAGTTTATTGTTACTAGGTATGGGGAATATGAAGAATAAGAATAGCCACTACAGAAGACAGCTAATTCACTACACTGGATTCTGGGGCAGTAAAACATTTGACTGAATTAATTTAAAATATAATTCTGGGGTAGAATCAAGTTATTTCTGGGGATTATTTATACAATCTGAAGCGACTGATTGTGTTGTAGGTAGAACTGAAAACAATAATATCTAAACTACTGTATGTACAAGAATGCGCATCGCAGACAAAAATATTAAATGTGTATAAACATAAGTGGCATAAACATGCTGTAGTAGTGTGTCGTGCAGTATTCATGTGCAGTACACGGTAAAAATAAAAGAAATCTCCTAAACGTACTGGAACTAAAATATTTCACTAGTGAGGCAAGCACTACACTCTACGAACATAATCGAGAAAAGTCTGCGCAGTTGTGTGCACTGCACAGCCCGGGGACTGTGCAATGCGCACCCAATGTAGGCAACATTGACACATTGCTGACTTAACTCGTGTAAAAGAATTCAAGTATTTTGCAGATATCAAAACTACTGATAATAAAATGATCTAGCTGAATAATTTTCAATTACATGAGTTTTTTCACTTCGTAGGCAAGGTGATAGGCCTGGTAATTGGTATCTTGATCCGGGGGATTCCTGTAACACAGGGTCAAAGAGTCGTCTCCGTTTCTTTTTTTAGGAAAATAAATGTGCAAACAGGTAATATATCAATTTAGTGCTTTGTGCACATCGTGCTAAAATAAAAGTAATACTCGATAACAAGCCGCGATAGAAAGAGAAATCAAGGAAAGAAGAAGATACTTTATGCAATGTATTTATATTCATTATTTAAATTTATCGTCATTGTAATGGTTTTAGTTAAACCATATTTTGGAGTTAAAATCGGCCAGTTTCAATAAATTTCCGAAGCCGGATATCACCAAAACGATTTTTTTTACTTAAATAAATTAATACACTTATCGTGTTGCTTGGCTCCAGAGAAAGCTCCAATTATAGCGTTATTTAATTGGGAGTGATGATACATGACTGAAGGAAAGTCTCGGTTCATTTCAAGAACATATCAAAATGCAGACAAGAGATAGAAAATGATTCTCCAACTCTAATATTCTCATGTGTATGAAAGGAAATAGTAGAAGTTTCTCAAAGACAGAAATGTATTTTGAAACAGTAATCAACTTCTGAAATTCTATCATGAGTTCGTAACACCAACTGATACTCTAAGCTACACCATGTACCACCACTCTTTAACATTTATTAATTAAAACGGTATAGGTTTTATTCTGTGGGTGGACTCACGTGTCTGGCGGTGCCCTGTTGACATTGGGCTTCACCTTGTTGACCTGTCTCGTCGTGGTGGTATTCATCAGCTGGTTTGCCATCGGAGACAACAGCGTTGTCGGTGCTGCGTTCCGGTGATTTCGATTTATTACTAGAGGAAGATAATCTTGAGTCAGTTTCTTGACAGCTTCTTTCATTGTTCACACAAGTCACAAGTGCAATAATGAGGGTCGTTGGCGTAATCATGTGAAAATTACTAGTACTATGCTAGTGATTTGTATTTTAGCATTCCACTGTTTTGTTGATGATAAACTCTGACGATGGTGAATTGCTACGTTATATTGATTATACTTACAACTAGTATCCTCCCCTCTTTCCCTCGCGATTTCACCTGAAAGGCAATAAGTACAATTTACGCAAAAATGTTACTCAATGTAGATGTAAAAGCGGCAAAGCTTGTGAGTTTTGATTTGAATTTATTTCATTTTTCCTTAGAGGTCTACGGGAATCTAAATTGACAGGTACTTACGGAACTTGTATTGGAATATCTAGGTGTTTTTAATAAATTTAAATAGTTAGGTTCTTATTGTTTAAAAATTACTTGGGTTCAATCAAATTATTATTTAATATGTAGGTATTCTTAATCAATATTCTACAACAAAAGCATAGATGTACCCACATAGCATTCACTTTAGCGTTGCCAATTTTGGACAAAATTACTTGGCATGAATTTTATTTGTTTTGGGAATTAAAGTTCGTTTTATATAATGTCAATTGTAAATTAGTTTACGCGGCTGCGGCAGTGGATTTTTGATCTGTATTACAATCATAAAATCATCCATTAATTGGCAACTCTTTTCAAGATATTTAATCATTCAGACAAATAAATGCAATGCCATGAATATTTGCAATGCGCGGCAGAGGGTACAAACCACAAATGATAATACTTCCGCTTTAGAGTTTACCAAGAAGCACAGAACGATGGAAACAATTCAATCGTCGTAGACTTATTAACTCATTGAAATAGTGAATGCAAAAGTAAAATAAAAACAAAATGATTTAGATTCGTGTTCATTACAATTTTGTTAGTTGGGAATTTTGTGAAATTTAGTGTGAGGCTGTTAGTTGAAGTGCCGCTCGGCGGAGAGGCAGCGGTCGTGACACTACAGAGCAGCCGGGTACATGCGGAGAAGCGCATAACCCCCGTGGCAACCCGCCATTGTCAGTGCTCGCTATGAGATAATGCGTGACAAAGCAACTAGGTGCACGGTACCTTCCGGTAACCTAGGACGAAGCATATTGCCGGTCAAATGGTTCAGTGGGCCGATGATTAAAAGGAAAACGAAAAAAAAAACACTCGGCTCGGAGCCAGAGATGTACCTCGAACATGGACCTTCTTGGGCAACTCTGGCGGCGTGAAGGTGGGGGGAGGATGGTGATCATCTGCAAAACATCAGCACAAGTTCGCATTCCACTCCACTCAGTAAATACAGTTCCTACAGCACATCGCGATATAGTACAGCGTGTGGCCGGTCTGTCCATATTGACTCAGATCACTTCAATATTACAATCATCGGTTTCATCTTGACAAGTATTTTGAAAGCAAATAGCACTTAAAACATTAAACATATAAAATTAATACAAGAGGTGTTTTGGACTCTAAAGTGTTAGATAAAAAAGTTAGCACGCTGTTACTGTACGTGTAAGTTCAGAGAGAAGCTCCAAAGAAAGCTGAAGATGAAACCGATACACAATCAAATTACTTATTAAAAATCAGTTATAGTCACAACTAATTAATACTACTGTTAACATAACATACCTACCACAACCGCATGCAACAAACACAAAGCTACGAATACAAACGACACACAAAACGAAAGTATCTAAACTATAAGACAAGCTCTACGTGCTATAAATAATATTATGTTCCACATCTGAATTAAATGAACTTAAAACCCTACAATTGTTACCATGACTAATGCAAAGGGTATGAGGTTATGAATACATGGAGTGATTAGAATGGCGTTGAGCGTCTAAGAAGTGATAGCTCAAATGGCATTACAGAATCGTAAATATTACAGGGATGTGATAACAGTAAGGCGAGTATACCAATCGTTCGGCAGATGGACGCAGCAGCGAACCGCTGCTGGGTCCTCGCGGTTCTATCGAGGCGGGAGCATCTAAACGTTCCCTATGCAGGGGATCATTAAATCATCTTTTCAACTTTTAAACATAAAAAATTACAAATTAACTTCTTGTAAAATCTATTACTTCACAACATCAATATCAGAGGGACTATGTCGATGCAGAAAATCAGGGATCAAAATACTCCTAGAAAAATATTTTGAGATATAATAATATAATAACAACAACACCAAAATAAATAAACGACATCACATTATGTCTCTCGATGTTTTAAATATCGGCTAATAGAGAGGCAAACATCTAACTGCTGTATAAATGCACATATAGAAACGTTTAAGACAAGACAATGATAAACAGGACACGTTTGCTATGCGATCGGTGGCCGGGAGTCACCCGCCCCACATGTCGCGTACAGAACATCACATTGACATGTACACTGAATCTTAACATTGAGGTTACGTACTTGCCCTGCCAACCATCTGGACGGCTCGTACGCCCTTCCTGAACGTAGCCACTGAACCGAGAAACAATACGTTTAGCTCACTTGTTATACAATCCATTTTAACCTGTTTTAAATTGTGGGTGTTACAGAAGATACGCAAATAATAGATCTTATGCAGACAGAGATGAAAAGCTGATAGTTCTCTCCGAGTAAGAAGTAGTTGATGACGACGCTTATGTTTGACTTCTCATTACTGCAGCCCAAACTGGAATTTAGGGTCAGGACTTGAAAATATTACCAGATATCAATGTAGGAGCTTCCGACGAGTGTGAGCTGGATAGTAATGAAGAAGTCAATTATCCTACAGGTTGCAGACGTGAACAGTGTTTTACTCTGATACTCTCTACCTATGTATATCTGTCGTATATATTAAGCGAGCTGTAGTTAATATAGTGTCTTAGCCTAGCTGCACTATACTAGTTGCGTGTGTCGTTTTTTCGTGTATTAGCATAGGTATATATTGTAGCCCAGTTTCAATTCGTCCATAGCAATAATGGTTAGTTGATGCAAACAAACTATACGTGTGTAAGGTACGGTAATACGGTTTAATTGTCATTTCGATCCCGTACCGTCGAGACAGGCACGGTACGTATTAAGACTTTGTTTCACCATCCCGGTCTGCATCATCATCATTCCAACATCTGTAAAAATCCAAACACTGACAATACGCTCCTAACATTTATGATTTAATTTTGTTAAGTGAGTTTGGTAGAATCAAATTCAGTGCAGTGAAGCGGGATGTTGGCGCGGTAGAATTTGATTCTGTCAAAAGCGTGGATGAATGTGATGGTCGTGACTGCGTTTAGTTTCCTCTCGGTGTTAGTCACTGTCGTTAGCACAGACAAGCCGGAACTGTCGTCATAAGTCTTTATGCTCCAAAGCTCACTCTCGATGGGCAATTGTATCAGCAGTTTGAGATCTTCACTCCTTTCGTTCTGAGACATGCTTTCGTGGATTCATTTATATTATTATATCTAAAGTGTTCGGGGACATGACGGTGCGCTTGCAGTTTGCGATATTTAGTCTACTTATTATTAATGTTTACATGCATTGTACTGTCTGTGCTGGGCTCAGAAGTGCATCATAGCAATGTGTTCAACTATCGTTGAGCCGCGCTGCGCTGCGTATCTCGATAAAATTTTGACAAGTGACTGCTGTGTGATACTATGTACAGGTCCTGATTGAGTATGTGAATGTTAAGCGGTATTGTATGATGCACTAAATCCTCTCAATTGATACAGAAACAGAGCGAGTAATGTCTCAAAAGGCAGAAAAATGGTGAAGTGTCGGAGTGCTTCATCTTGTGGCGGAATCCATTCACGAGCGAGCGGACATACACAATGATCGCTAAATTATAGGGTGTGAACGAGCACGGGTCAAGATAATGCCTTGCAGCCGATCCAGTCAGTGAGGTACGGACGCAACACCACTAAAGCAACTCAACAAAATTATAGACACGAAAAATAAATATCGGAAAACGTCAAGTTGTGAGGTTAGGTGTGGTGCAAGTTACCTATGTCGGCTCCAACCTTCCGCTGGTGCGCGGTCACTAAAAGTTTAGCCGAACAATATATTCATTAATGTCGCACAAATAGAAAGAACACATGTGAGTCGAGCGAGTCTGTGTTGTCGGGCCGCGAGGGCTCCGCCTACGTCCTACGTGTACGGCGAACATCTTGTGCTCACACTTGTGTAAGTGACACATATATTACGGGACACAGTTCATGACAACATTAAATATTTCCAGAAAGAATGTCACAGAATAGTACAAAGTTAAGTGGTTAGCTTAAAGTATTGTATATAGAGAATTCTGTACAGATTGTCTCGCTAAGTAAGGTTATGTATTAGTAATGTTAGCAATACAGTGATCTTACAGTTTTTGCATTTGCACTTCTTGATGAGCGTTTCGTCTTTGATGTCCTCGTGGCAGGCCTTGCAATAATACCATGCTCTGGAATAATAACAGTTGTAGTCAGTACTGAGAAGGTAATACTGACACTACTTCTGGCTAAATAAGATTACATTGAAGACAGTTGTAGACGATTTAAGGGCGCTCCTAGAGAGAAGCTAGAAGATATAACTATTTTTTTGACAAAATTTTACAATAATTTATTTCTATCAATCTACCAGCATTTATGGCAATTCAAGAAGAAAACAAAATGAAGGTCCTACCTTTTAACCTCATCGGCTGACTGCGCGATAAAGAACCCTTGCGTGTTGGCGTGTATCTTGGCACTGCGCGGGTTGATCGATATCTTGCTGTCGGCTCCCTCCTCGCCTTTGATCTCGATGGCCAGCAGTAGCAGCTTGAGCTTCGTGAAGCACAACCTGGATGATAGACATCATGATGAACTGATATTCTATTTTAACATTTCGTGTAATATTAAGTGTACCGAAAATCATAGCATACAGTTTTTTGACATTATTTTTGGTTAGGTTAGGCTAACTTAGTAGTAGCTTTTACCGATTTAATTAATTTAGAAATCTGTTAAAATAGCAATCGTGGATAAAAGCGTAACATTATTAAAGCCTAAGGGAATTACTTTCCAATCTGTTAATTTCTTCAGAATATTTGATACCTTCTGATTTTGCTTTTGCTCTTATCAAGAAATGATTTGATCATTCGTATAAGTCTACATTCTAATGTATGTATTTACATATCAGTTGTAAATAACATTGCTATTAAAACATTTAAGTTTAAAATACATGCTACAGACGACAACTATGGTGTGATCTACAATAGGCGAGATGACAAAAAAAAAGTAATTAGTCCGTCAGTTAGATAATCAAAAAATTTGGGACACGTATTTTTTCTTTTTTCTCGTAAACAGAAAATGACGACAATACAGTGCGTTGAAGTTTCGTGAAACGTCACGCCTTTGTACAATTTTTACTCAGAAGTGACGTCACAAGCCCCCTCTCCGGAACTTTGAGGCTCTTTATCTTTGTATTTTGTTATTAATTTGATCAAGCAAAAAATATGTGTCCAGTATTTTTGGACTGTCTAACAGACGGACTAAACAGAATGTCAATCTTTTGATGTAGTCATCATCCCTATTCTAACCAACATTTTTAGCAAATTTACGTTCTACAACAAAAACTACTTACAGAATTCAGTTACGAGACGTATCTACACCTAATACAAATCATCATGCATGTTCTTATAAATATAGTGCAAGTTGTACATAGTGTGCAGTGTACAGCGACTAAGGAATACGACAGACAAAGCGAGAAAGTACGTTGAATGAAGCCAGTCAATCATGAAGTATTCAAACCCTTAAATGACTCTTGAAAACAATGATAGTTTTAGTAAAGTTAATAGAATCACGTGCAATGAAGCTTAAGAAGAAGTGCATTAAGACAATGACAGAATATTTACAATTTCCTCATTTACTGCACTGAAGTAATTTTATGAAATCATGAATTTACAACCAAAAGTAAAATCAATCAATCTTATCCTGGGTGACATAAAATGTAGATAGTTACTTAAATAAGTGTAGTGAAAAAGACAGTTGATAAAATGAAATAACTTGAAAAGGTGCCGTCACTAACGCAATTCACTATCGACTCGAACAGTAGTCTAAAATACATACCACTAGATATAATTGTCTAATATATTACCCATTCAACATGCACAATCTATTCTGGAAAATCAGAAAGACATTTTAGTTCTAAACATATCCAGCCTACTCGTGTCTAGGTTATCAGTAATCAATCAAAGTGCACACTCAGGTAGCTAGGGTTAGCAAGTTGGCACACAGTGTCTACGGTGCGGTGCAGGCGGCCCAAGGATCGAGGGGAGTCTTACTCGCTCGCTTGCGGGAAGCTCATTCCCGTGAAGGATGTCGACAGTGTTTCGGTGTACATCTCGCAGCCAGTACCCTGCAGGTAATCGTTCTGCCAAGCTTGTGTGTCGGGGGACTGCAATCAACCAATAGGAGACGCTAAAGCTCGTGCCATGTTAGTCACAGCCACGACTGGGCTATCGCGTCCGTGCCTCGCCACACTCCTCGCTGCTCGCCGGCTATATTACACAACTATTCACTATTAGTAGATCATGGCCCTATATTATTTGATGTTACCGGCTAACGTTATTCAGTGCAGTACCTATGATAATGAAATCGAAAAAAACATTGATATTTATTCAAAACCACAGACGGTAAGCTGGCAAACAAATGAACAAAAACACTAAAATGATAAGCTATGCGTTTCGTAGTTGGTTAGTATTGATTGTCCTGTAATCATCGTATGGAATGCTCAAACACTTGTAAAGTAAAAGGTTGTGTGTGACTTTGTCTCGTGTCACGTTATTGAAAGCGTCTCGTTCCTTGCCCACTTACTCTGCGGCCTGTTTGAACGGCATCCCAATAAACGTTGAACTTAGTGTCTCGGTGTACATCTCCATGCCGGTACCTCGCATGTAGTCATTAGTCCATATAGCCATTTCTTGTGACTGTGGAAATGCCGCATAGTATCGTTAGAACTTGTGGTACGTTCAGAGAGCGACTTTATGGTTATCCGACAGAGGATCGGGCCTCGAGCGGTCGGTCTCTGAAAGTACTTGAGGAGCACGTTTACAGAAGTTCAGAGGGGTGTAGTGAGAAGAAGGCTGACCGTCTTGAAGCTGCGCATGGCGAAGAGGTTGGCCATCATGGTGGAGAAGCCGGGCGCGAGGCAGCTCTGCGCGATGAAGCCGAGCTTCAGCTCCGCCAGGCAGATCACGTCGTCGCCCTGCTTCCAGTCCCACGATGGAATGTTTAAGAGGTAGGCCTGTAACATCATATGTATATTTAACAGATTACTACTAAGAAGTTGGGTTACGATTAAAAAGTTGTTAAAATTTAGTAGATTTTACACAGTTAGCATTGTCAAATTTTTCATGGTTAGTCAAGAGCGTCAGACGCGTCTATCTACTTTAATCCAAGTTAAAGTTTAATCAATACATATCTGAATAATGTTATGTACAAGTTTTATGTTTGATTTTTCACGTGTTGACTGCTAAATGCGGTTGTTGACATTAGATTATTTCTATCTTACTTTTGTGTTTCATTTTTTGTAGTTTGGCTTAATTCTTTAGTCTAGTTTCTTTATGCCATTCCGCACTTCTTTCCCAGAATGTGACCCCACCTTATTATGGTACTGCATCAGCTGGATAATGACTCGGATGTCGTCGGAGTAGTTCTTGATGGAGATGACTCTCATGATGTTGGCGGCGTCTTCCGCGTCCGGGTCCTGGCAGTACTTGTTGGCTAGCACCAGGCACGCGTCTGCTTCATGCACCTAGGTTTAAACTCTATTCAAGATATCTGCCGGAGAGCGCGTGTCAAATAGATGGTGGAACGAGGGGTTTCGAAAGAGCTGGTGGTTTTCTGTATTTGATTATTTCTGCTTATAGAGCTAGATGTGAAAAATTACCACGATCACGCTTAGAAACCCTTTTATACCGACTATTTGACAAGCTTACAATTTTATCATCAAGCTGCAGCTCAGGGCATAGTTCACAAACTTACAAGAATTAGGGCTTCAAATTGGAACACTAAACAGATATATACTTGATCAGATTTTCGGGTTGGATTGGATTTATCCAAGCAAGTTATTTGAATATCAATATTTTTTAGGGACTTCCATTTGCCTTAAGCAATAAACATTTATAGGATCACAACACTTACCAATCAAACGTGAACACACAAAGTTACCGAAAAATAAGTTTTACACATCTATTGTTAGGAGGAAAGAAAGAGAACCATTTAGTAGACTTTATTCTATGTTTACTTAATTTAGTTCTACTTTCTATGACAAGCGGAGGTTTACAAAAGCGTGAAGATTGCACATGCAGAGTTTTGGCCGAAAATACAAAAATGAATACCACGACTCCTTTTACGTATTAATTTATTTTGATTTGATCCACAATATTACTAGGATTGAATTATTGGAGTTACTCTATGTGGTATTCACTTTATAAGAAGCAGGTGGGGTTGAAAGAAGAAGTCAACATGCAGACAAGCGCCACCATTCCATAAGCCATGCTACCTTACCCAATAATATCGACAATCGATAACTGTACTCGACTACTTATAAGAATGTTAAATTTTGAAATGGAAACCCTTTCTTCGGCAGCCATTAATGCCAATATTGCCATCGGAACGTACAGGAAATCGATATCGAAGTGACAAACGGGCCAGCATTGCAACAACACCCAATCAGACACATGGTGGGCGGGCTGAGCGCGGCGGCCGGGCGGCGCCGCCGCGTGCCGCAACACTCAGCAGCGACAGGCAGGCGGCGCTCCGTAGCGGCGAAGGGTACCGAGCGCCGCGCCGAGCTCTCGGATAGGTTAGTCAACGAGCATCGCTCTACTCTAGACAATATGTTACATCGTCAAACCGACACCACGCCCATTTTGATTATTTCTCGTGTGTGCATTGCTACTTACTTTCACCCTCTGAAGGTCGATTGGATTCATAATGGTGCCTTGAAAGAATTCCACAGTGGTAAAGTGTCTCTTGAACAGGCCTTCGAGCTCCAGGTCGGGCGGTTTCCTGTCATGAACGCTCAGTTAACACCGCTGGCCATGGTTACCGGACAGTCCGCCGCCTGGCGTGGCCTTACCATGCAACTCTATGTACCAAAATACGCAGTCGTGTGGTGGTGCGGGGTCGCGGCGGGCCGCGGCGACCTCGCAGCACCGTGAGAAGCAATGATTGCATCAAAATAATCACAAGATAAACGTTACCAAAGTGATCAATACCTACTGTGACTATGAAAACAGCGTCTTCACAGAAGAAAGAGTTCTGTTTTATGCACATATAAATAAATAAAAAAAGTACTGATTCACGTAGACGCGTCAATGAGAATTACGGCCGTGCGTTAATCTAATGCCTGCTCTATGGTTGTTTTCTAACCTTGACTCGTTCAAGGTCGACGGCATTCATCATTGTACCCTGAAAAAACTCGACGGTGGTGTAGTGACGCTTGAGGAGACCTTCCAGCTCAAGGTCAGGCTCTTTTCTGAAAGCGTCGTCGATCACACATTGACATGACACACCAGCCTCGACAGTGCACCAAGCTACGTCACATAGTCACACTGTCACACGGGTGTGCGCCCTCGCTGTCACAGCACATGTCGTTTGCCAGCGAGTTTCATTACTTGTGCAGTATTTTTATTTATTTACTTGATATCACGACTGATCTCAATTTATATGATAATAATTTTGATGTCAATAATTCTTAAACATATTACACACTATCATTTCGTAAACTTACATTAAATATGGCGTTGTATGGCAAGAAGGAGAACATTTTAAAACATGATACTAGAGATTTCGTAAAACCAGCATTCTATAAGAATCCTGTTAATTTTTAAGTCTCAAAATATTCTTCTTTCGCAAAGAGCGCTAATTTGCTATTAAGACCAGAGTACAGGCCTCACTCATTGTTACTCTGTCATCAAGGATAATTATCAGAAAATAAGTATTAATTCAAATTACAAAGAATTAATTTCGAATTGCGACATTTGTATTGAATATTTTTAATTAGTCACATTCGCACATAGTTCCGCCAAATTCGATATAGAATTTTTAACAACAAACATTAATCAAACGTGGGTATATAAATAATTTTCTTTTGAACGACGAAATATTTCAAACAAAATGCACGAAATGGAATCAACATCTTTGCCATTAATTTGGCGATTGTTTGTTAATAAACATCCTTCATTGAATTTGACTTAGGTATAGGTACTCTATTATTTCTTGGTTAAAATAAACTTATATAGTAAACATACATACCTGTGTAAAAAAACAACTTCGACGTCCACATCCTCCCTGTCCTCATGTAGGAAGTCTTTTAAAAAATGGCTCACTGATTCGTAAGTAATGTGTCCACAGACCACTATATGCCTGAAAACGTACAAGTTTATTATAACACCAGTCCACTCAGCTACGTGCAAGGTGCATCTACGAAATTAATTTGCATTTTGAAAAACAAGAAAGAAGCTCCATAAGCGAGTTGTCAGAAAGATCAAAGCTTGTTTACTTGGAAAATTGCAAAATTGAGATTTAATTTTAAGCTTTGTGTTGTTAAAACTTGGAAAAACTTTACATTGGCTTGTTTTTTTTAGAAGCAAATTTTCAAAAAGCTTTCTTATAAGTAAGGAAAAGACAGAAGTAACAGCAATTTGAAGTTTTATTTAACACCTGGGACCAAATGGAAGTAACTCATAATAAAATATTGAAAGAAAAAGGTCACGACAGGGTTAAACAAAACAATAAGTGATAGAAGCGTGAAGAGAAGCTACATTTTTAAGAAGCACGCCATCGTTTCTACGCCAATCGTCTATTCATATGCTTAACTCGTTTTAACTAGCCAAGTCGTGGTTAAATTATATTTTCGTTATAAACAATGACGTGCTTTGCAACATAAAACGTTCATAATTACTATACGCTCATTAGATTGTGGCCAATATCTTATAAACTTTTTAATATAAAATTAAATCCATAGGACTTTTAATAAAAACATATGTATTTTTGTTACAGCCACAATTAAATGAACGAGATTCTAGAAAGCTCAGTTTCGTTCAGGATTTGTGTAACTATCTACCACACTATAAAAATAAAATAAAATAAATGAGACGACGACTATGGGTACGGGTAGTATATAGGTCGCTTGCAGGACAATGTGTGTCATCAGGGGGGGAGGGGGGACATACAACAATAATAGCAAACATTGCATGGAGTAGAATACTTTGTGTGTGATGATCTGGATAGCTAAATGTAAACACACTGACTATTTAGTTGTCTCACAAACAGCATACTTCCTACACTGTAACAAACTCTCAAAAACTCGCTCACTCGAAATAAATTAACATACACATGTAAGTAGTTTGTAAGTTTTCACAAAAAACAAAACATTAGTAATTTTTTATTAGTTTATAACAAAAATGTGTAATGTATGTGACTGAAAACTCCTTGTCGTGGGAGGGAGACGTTGTTTGCGAAACTACAGAACAGTCCGCGTGTGTAATTTTTATCTAGACACAGTAACACATTGTAAAAATATTAAATTCTATACAGTAACTTACGACTTGTGATTAAGTAAATTTGTGTAACTTATTATTTACAAGCGAAAATGCACTGTGATTTCATATGTGTACGGCGCTAGTTTTCAAAAATAATTTTATTTAATTAATATTGTAATAATATGGTCTCTACGCTATAGCTTTCTAATACTACGCTTTATGTACTGTGTTTAGATAAATATCCTATATAAACAGTAAAAGCTTGCGTCTCAGTACAGTTTATGTATTTGGGATATATGTAATCACTTCGACAAATATATAATGTTTGTATATAATAATAATTCTGTATGTTTCGGGGCCAGAGTCGCAATTCTTAATAAGTTCACATCGGTAAAGTGGACACTTAGTTTGTTGAAATGTGACAGTCCGTATGATGGTGAAGGTTAATGTGTTAAAATAAAATATAAAGAAGGTTCAGAATCAGAAAAATCATCTCAGAGCAGAAAATAAAACAAGAATCAGGGATGCAAACAGCTCTTGTCTACACGATCATGCAACTAGTATTCATCTAAGGTGTGGCAAAGGAACTGATTTCATTTTTATTCATATAAACATTAAATCTGTCTACCTTTGTATCTTTACGATCCATAAACATTGCAAACAATTTCCAAAATCAATCCAAAAGTTTGTCAACAAATGATTGGTGTATCGTTGCTAGGATGATGTCAATCATGTCAAATGGTATGTTCAATAAAACTAAACTAATTTTGCGTTAAAAATGTCCTCAATGCACACAGCCTTGCCACGCTCTATGAATATATTTACGAAATACATTACACTAAAATAACCGAGGGGGTCGATTCAAAATTACATTACAGATCAAAAAACATGAAAGAGGGTCAACATTAAGAGTACAAGTACAAGTAACAGTAAGTCGTGCAGGCAGGAGACAGTCGGAGCGGAGCGGACTGCGGGAGGTGGGGCGGGGGGCGGGTGCGGACGGCGCAGGACAGCGCGTGCGCGCGCGCGGGCCGCGCCTGCGAGCCGCGCACACGGCACAACTACAGTACGTACCACTCAACATTTAACTCTCCGTAACTAAGCTTTACGTTAACATTCCTTTACTTTACGTACGTTTACTAACAGAACATAATCATGATACCTATAATGACGAGCGATAACACTAGCCACTATCTGCTGTTCACTATTCAACTGAACTCAAATCAATTCAAAGATAATTTACAATCAATATCGACTCATAAAAACAAAGACAACTCGCGGGACTTGCGTCCCGCCAAGATAAGTGAGAACACAGAAGCGTGCTAAGAGAGGAAAAGGAAGAATAGATGTCACAACACGGAACACATTCAACAGAACGGAGTGAAGACAGCGGCTCACCTGCGTCCCCGCTCATTCTTGAGGGTGCCGCCATACTTGGGTCTAGTGCCGATTAAGTCAATTATCTCTGGGATACAACTGGCAAATATCGCCTAAACGCCGACAGACAAAACAAGACGTTCACATTCATTCAACCGAGAGCGGGGGGCGAGTCGCCGGCGCGCGGCCGGTCGGTAACCGGGCGGCCCGGCGGCGGCGCGGCGGCGACTGGCCCCGGCGCGGCGGCGCGCGGCGGTGCGGGAGCGCGGCGGCGCGGGCCGGCGCGGGCGCGGCACTGGCTGTGTGTCGCGGGACTGTGGCGAGTGCCGGAGCTAGCGCTACAGCGTGGCGACAGGCATCGTGTGCAAGCGAACAAACCAAACACTACTTCATCGACAGCATTACAAAACTTTACATCGGCTCTCTCCAGATCTAGTCTCGTTAGAAAGGATTAAAAAGCTCAACGGTATCTCGAGTAAAATTTACGAAAAAAGGCATGTAGTAGTGCGTCGGTCGACCGCGCGCCTGTCTCTCTAGTTCGGGGAGAGGGGCGCGGCCGCCGGGAGCTAACTCTTCGAGCATGCGCCACGGCACCGAGAGACCGATTCTAGTGAAGGATTAATAAATTTCATTAGCAAACTCCGCATTCAATCAACCAAGATCGAAACCGTGAGAGGTAGGAAGGCAGGAAGCCGCGTGGAGCGGGGGCGTGAGAGCAGGGTACCTGCGGCGGACGTCCTTGTTGTACCGGCCGCCGTATTTGTTCCGCTGCGCCGCCAGCTCCGTGATCTCGGGGATCCAGCTGGCGAACACAGCCTACGATACACAGCAACACCGTAAGGTGAGTGGCCGCGCCCCCGGCCCGCCCCCGCGCGCCCGCCCCGCCCCGCCCCGCCCGCCCGGCCCGCCCCCTCGCGCACGAGGCTGTGTGCGGTGAGTGTCGTCTGTCTGCGTGTGGCTGTGGCTGTGTGTGGGTGTGCGGGACTTGGGTGCCGTGCCGAGCTACGCTAGCGGCGGGAGCCGTGACGGGACTCGTGACCGGGTGCATGCAAAGCCTAAGGATACATACGCTAACTAATCGATGATCAGAACTTAAAAAGAAATCGGTTCGACCGGTACCTAAACTAAAAACGGTGGGCATTCGGTATAGACGCTTGGTAGACGCGAGCACGGGCGGGCCGAGTCGGCGAGCAGCGCGGCGGCGCGCGCCCCGGCGGTACGGCGCCCGTAGCGCCGGGGCCACGCGCGCCCGCCGCCGGCCGACGGACTCGCGCGTGAACACGAGTAGATAACACAATACATCTGACGGCACTGAGCAAGCTTTCTTATAAGGTGATGATTCCACATGGGCGCCGAAAGCTCGGGCGATCCATTCCGAGCGCGGCGCGGGATGAACCGCCTTCACTTTCGCCGACCATTTTATATTATCAAACGGATACCTCTTTCCATGTTCACGCTTCAGCTCGCCACTGTACTTGGACCTACTTCCTACCAGCTCTATAATTTCGGGAATGCTACTAGCGAACATTGCCTGCAACAGACCACGGTGTCGATCGAACATGCAGTCCGACCGCACGCGGACACCATCGAGTGGTGCACGACAATGTCCACACTGAGATCGGTATACTCTCTATGGTGACGCTGAGTCCTAAAATGTAGCCGGTAGCGGAGCGAAATAAAAATAAAAGGAAGTAGTGTGTGTCTACCGGTGATGTGAGCAACTGAACACAGCCAGGCGTGGTGCGGCATGCATCGCGAGTGGGAGGGGTGGGACGCGGCACCGGGTCGCCGAGGCGGCGGGCGCCACAACACGCGACATAGACGTACGCGCTACACGCTCGCGCGCAACGTATCTCGTTCGGACCAGTCCCCAGTACACTCCGTACTCTAACACGGCGAGACAGATCCTCCGGCACGTTCGTGGTGACTATCACGTAACAAAGCAAAAGAAAAAACACAAAATACACCCATGCAGCCGCTTGAAGAAAAGCGTATTAAAATTGAGTGGTCGGCGATAGTCGGAAGATAGCCCTCCGAAGCCGGGAAGTCAGAAGATGGCACATGAGGGCGGTGAGGATCCGCCCGGGCGGGGCGCCGCTCGGCGTCTCGCGAGCCTCACGTTACGTCATGCTCTACACATGTGCACTAGTCAGGCTTACAATCATTCAACGAGCTGTGCGATAAACCACTTGTCTAGCAAGTCCCATGTGAACTATATTGTAACCGTTCAACTGCAAATGTTTGTTAAATTTCCTTTTGCTTTGTTATTAATTTAGCCTCGTACAAGGAACCGCAAGCTTGTCGTAACGACTTGGTAGCCGTGAGAAACAATAAAACTAGTTTTAATTACTCGAAAATTAAGAAATGTGGTGTTCCAAATGCCACTACTACAGAAAGGATATTAGAGACTTGCGTCTCCTTGCAAAGTTAATTCAGATATTTGACTTTAAATTTCAATTTCAATTCAATTCATTAAATATTTAATTCATAGAGATTCAGATAGAGCAGGTGAAAGTCAAACTTACCAAGCCGACGAGGAGGAAAAAAACCAAAAATGTTCTTCCAAGTACTGTGTGACAGAACACGTCACCGTAACCTACGGTGGACATGGTGACTATAAGGAAGTACACACACGTCCAATATGACAGCTTCTGGGCATTCTCGAATTCTAATGGATCACCGGAGTTTTCCAGCTGAAACACGACAAAATCACAAAGTCAGAGATAGTGACTGTAGCATCGATTTGGGACCTAAAAGTTTGGAGCCGCTAATTTTGAACCCAAAGAAAGGAGTTACATAATGGAGGTCAAAGTTATACCGAAAACTTATAGTCCTACTAACTGATTTTAGCCACGACAACTATGAAACGACGTGAGTTCGACGACATTCTACTTCGACAATAATGCTAGTCCGACTCAAGTCAATTTCGACATACGTAGTGTATGTATGTGTAGATGTCGAAATTGACATCTATAATTTGACCAACAATTGCAGATATGTAAGTATTAAAAAACATTTTCAACTATTATTCATATGTCTTAGATTTGTCATGTCGAATTAAAATAATATCGAAGTACAGTATTTCTGAGTTGTGTATGTCGAATGTCGTGTCGGAGTTCCGTGTTGTGGAAGTTAAATCATGTCGATTAGAACGATTTGTCTAAATTCAGTTTGGTAGTCCGAGGATAAGCCATCTGCGCAGGTTATTATATTGCACATTTAGTGTCTGCTCGCGGGGCGGATGGATCGGAAATCCGACATAATCGAAGAGGCATTAAAACCAGGTTTTCTTTATGTGCCTTCCGAAGCGAGTGTATAGTAAAGATATACCATGACAATCGAAAAGTCAGTGGTGTTTGCGTTTTGTTCAAACTCTGTACTTGTACTTACTTCGAAAAGAACAATAATAAATGTTCAACAACTTATTTAGTCATTATGACTTTTTCACTTAAACCAAGGTTACAAAACTTCTATGGGACTTTTAAGTGATCAATAAAAATTTAATTACTTTTCATCATCATCACGTGTGATGTTTTCCGATTGGCCAAGTAGGAAAGTTTGTCATACATTTTGACTACAAGCTTATAATTCAGGTCGTTTACCGACATTTGACATTTTCCGATAGGAAGACTGAATATATAAAATGTCTTGTGCGTTGAGTGAGTCGGCATCGGTGATATATCCAAATGTACTTCCTACTAAATAATTCACACTCTATCTTTTGCCTGAAAGTTTTTCAGCACAAGTCATACTTATACTAAAAAAGATTTTACCAAGGATTTGAATTAATAATGGATGTGCTTGACCATAGATTGATTCAAAAACCGAAGCTGTAGTACTAGGTATTAGTTCTTAGTTTTTAGTGAGAACATGTTGTAATTGGACTAATAAATACGTCCAGAAATTTCTTCTCACAAGCAAGTATTTCCTCTTCACAATATTAGAAGAAATTCATGTACTTTAGAAGTAAAAATAATAGCATCAGCTTATTACTACTGCGAGGCGCAGACCTCTTCTCACGCCAAGAAGACACGAGAATTGACCACCCCTAGCGAATTGATGATTTCAGACTTACGTTAATTATAAGACTAGGATGTTGTCCTTTATAGAAGTCAATGATGTCAAAGATAAGCTTAGAAAATACAGCTGATTTGGAAAATATCACATTGGTGCCAATGTTTGAAACCACAACATCCCGATATTATTATAATTGAGAAAAGCACGTTACTTTGCTTATTTGTACAATTTTTCTTTGAGGCGGACTCATCGTCATAAAAATCCCTAATCCGTCCATGATTCACATACACACCGACCAATATATTCGACGTTTCAGCACTTACCAAATGAATAATGCCGGCGGCAGTCAACCATACTGATATAAATATAGAAACTAATTGCGCCAACCGAATTGAGCTCGATGTTTTTAATATATTGAGGTATTGCAAAATATCAGGCACGGTCATTAAGCGTAGAGCTCTGAGAAATCTCAGCCCTGAAACAGAGAGAAACTTGGGTTTAGTGTGAATATATTTAAAAATAGAGGCTTAACTCAGCCTACAGTTTTAAATGGTTTATTTAAGTTGCGCTACATTAAGATTTTCTCCTTTATCGTAAGTTAACAAAGATATAAACTCACATACACAAACAACCGGACTCGAAAATAATATGTATAAGTCCCGTGCGGGAATCGAACCCGCGATTCAAGCTCATTCTTTGCTAACTAAACTTTCTTTTGGAATCTGCGACAAGATTTAATTTAATGTTACTGTGTATATGAATCAGCCAGTAAGCCAGGACAAGTAATTAAGTTATTAAGAGATAGTCTAAGCAGCTTTATACAAAAGTTTATCTCTTGGTTCTAGTATATTATATATTGGTGTCGATTCTCTTATTCACAAACTAACCTAAATTTAAGTTAAGTGCATCTTTCTCTTTCCATTTAATTAAGAAAAGGACAGAAGATAAAATATTAGTTTAGTCCTGTCAAATTTAGTCACTCCATAGATAATTTAGATGCGATTAAAAACATGGCGACTAATACGCCAACTTTCTTCAGGCGCTGTCTAATTTGACAGGAATATACTAAAATGTATCTTCTGTCCTTTTCTTCAAGAAATGAAAAGAGAAAGATGCATTTAACTTAAATTTTGTTAAGTTTGTAAACAAGAGAATCAGCTCATTTATTTTCTAGATTTGGAAAAACGCCAATATGATATGAATTTATGTCCGATCAACAAAAAAATATATTTTTAATTACTAGCGGACCCGACAGAGGTCGTCCTGCAATAGCGACAAGCGCCACCTACCAGCAAAATACACATAAACTTTAATCTTAAGAAATTAGGACACAAACACAAAACATTAAATATATAAAAATAAATGCGTGTATGATTGTACTCACCTATCCACGTTCTATCCAGGTATATTGATACAAAGGATGGGGGTATCGTGAAATAATCTACAAATGAATACATCTCGAGCATGAACCATAGTTTGTCACTAGCTGCTATAAACTGAAACAGAAATAAACACACCATATACTAATTGTTATTCATATAAAAGTGAAAGATAAATTAAAGATGTGAGATATGTTTATGTGAGATATCTGTTGAATTTTTATAGATTCTAGTGGCTTGATGGCGATATTTTTTTTTACATTTTTTAATTACATGTAACACATTTTAAAAACATTGTTCCGTGCGGAAATCGAACCCACGACCTCGATTATTTTGTTATATTATTTTACCTATAACGGGGTAAAAGAGGGAAAGGCAGTTTATATGAAAATTGTATGAAAATGAATGATGAATGAAGTTTGTATGAAAGGCGGGCGTAGCCGCAGAAAATAGTAAAAAATATATAGGTATCTATTAATCCTTCGAACACACGTGATTCAAGACATAATAGAAAGACAATAGCAGCCCGACAGCCTGCTGTCGCTTGTTCGTCGAAAGGTTAAAATAATGTCTTTATATTTCGACCTTCAACAATGATTTTGCAGATAGAGGTCAGTACATGTAGAATATCATTGATTAATGTTATTATGTCTACAGAGGTAAAAATATATCAAAATGTTTGTGACACATTTAGATTCTAACGCAATGTGGTGTCACTCGTATGTTTTTGTTATTTTAAATGAGTTTCTCGTCATGTGTCATGATAACATTGGCAGATGTTATCAATATTTACTCGAAGTTTCATGAAAGTAAATGGTATAGGAAAAGCAAACATCCGCTTTATTAACATTTTCTCGGTTGCAACGGAATATTTTTCGTGAAGCGATTGTAATCATACCCCCACAATGTACTGAGAAACACACTGTTTTCACTGGGGTTTTCTCTGGGTGAGACTAATTGTCAGATATTTAACTATCTGATCCATGATCCGCGAATGATAGCCGCGACCAACCGCTTAAAAGCTTCGCCGCACAGAACCGTTTTCGCAGGGTTTAGTAAATAAATATTCAGAATTGCTGTGATATTTGCACCACCTGTATCGGTAGAATAGGTAATAGGTAGGTTTTTAAAGATCTATTTATTGTGTGTATTTTCATGTTCCTACCCAACAAGTTCTAACGATTTGTTTTCATTTAAATATTCTGTGTGGCGAGTTTTTGAACTGTTTGCCTCGGCTACTGTTTTTCTACCAAATGTAAAAACTTCAGACAGTCAATAAGAGATCTACACTTCTACACTGCCTATCCTGGGAATCTAACCCAGTACCCCACAAGGTCGAAAAGTCGGTCAATAAGAATAAGACATAATAAAGAAAAATGTAACTTACTCGTATAAAAAAGTAGACCATAAAAAATATGTTAAAGGCAAGGTCGATTTGCTGAGTAATATTGTCGCTCCATTTCTGGCATCGCTCAACCTCTTCACTGAAACCAACACGCCATATATAGCACATGCACCGCCATGTAACAACACAACAGATAGGTACATGTTCACTGAAGCTATTCCACTAATATAGTACAGCTGACAAATAAACAGAAGCTACATATATGACTATATTCAGCAAACAGTTTCGACCACATTTATTATGAGTATTGACTCACGTATTCCTTGAATTCAGCATTATTAAGATTAGTAAGTTATTAATATGTTAGCGATGCAATGTTATACACGGGATAGGGAGTGTTTGTTACCTGGACGCGTCAATGAAGTAGATGATGAGCGATGCTATACTCAGGATGAAGACCAACACTACCTGGAATAGACAACAATTGTGGCTTTTAGTATATGTTACAGTAATATATAGCTTGTAACCGCTAACACACGGCCATTTGAACCCAAACCTGTGCTATGGTAACCAGACAATTGATTGATACTTGAATAATTTATGAATACGTAAATAAATTACGCTCAGAGACAAACCAAACAATCATATTTATCTCAAAAAAAATATGTTCTAGGTAGGAATCAAACCCACAACCTCTGGCTCAGCAATCAGGGTCACTTACCACTAGACAGACAGGTAGGCCATAAAGTGATAAATTACGTAACGTTCAAAATAATATTAAGTCTATTCAATTCTTTTGAAAGGGGGTTGAATACGGTTCGTAAAACCGTAGCCGGCGTAGCGCTACGAAAACAAAGGCTACGCGGCGTAGCACTGGCCTACAGGGTCTACGGATTGCTTGTTCTACGAAATTTTGTACTAGATTTTTTAGATTGTGATAATGAGGTTTAGAATTTTTCGAAAGGTGCCGCCCTCTTCGGAATATGTAGGAAATTTTAACAGCAATGTGTACATGCTCGAATTGGGTAAATTATCGCACTTACATCATTAGCATTAAAAATAATAGAAACAGAATGAAAGACTGTATGAACCTAATTAGATCAAGCATAACAAATGAATCTTGTGATAATTCTGTCATTAGGGGAAAACATTCGTTTATTGGCTTCATTGTCAGAACGAATTGAAAATCAACGACGTTACGAAAGATTTTGATGGATGACCCATTAGCTAAGGTTTATTGGGTACGGATTTATTGGGTATAACTTCCAAATATATTGAATATCCATACTTAATATTAAAATGTTAAAATCTGTATGTTACATTTTCATAGCGAAATAGCGGAACATTTTTTTTATAACCTAGTTACAGACTAAAAAAACTATTTTTTTAGACAAGAAAGGCAAACGTTAGCTATTAAACCCGTTGTTTGTTGCGAAAGAACATTAAGAATTAAGTTTAGTTAATAATATGGAAGATGTGGGTTGCTTCGCTTTGGTATCAAAGCAAGCAACCCACATCTTCCATATTTAAAAATAACTTAGTTACAAATGTATTGCAAAAGACTTTTATTTACAAAATTATACAAAAGGAGCCTCCTCGTTCCCCATGGTTTGATAGTGGCGTCATGGGACGAGGTACTATTGTGACACATGCCGCTGAGAGCTTTTGCTTACCTTATAAAGAAAGTAAGTTTGCCCAATTGCGAGGTTTGCGGAAAAAGAGAAGACTTGCAACATCTCCTGGTGGAGTATGTTAGGAACGAATCCGAGAGGAATAGAATAGTTATAGAATTAAGTATAAATAAGTTAGACATAGGTATATTTCACAATTTCCTGGCTTGGCCTTTGTCGCGTGAGGCTAAGATGATTCATAAGCTTGTTAACATTTAAAGTCCTATAATGTTTATAGTGTTTTTGTACTTAATTTACGATTAGTTTATGATGGGACTGACGTAAACTGTGTTCAAAAGTCCCTTAAAATAAAGAATAAAAAAAAAGACTTTTATATATTATAAAGGCAACATTTAGTAGGAACTTAAGAACATTCAGTATTTTCTATGTCAGATTCATTACAAATTAAAATTTATACAGACGCGTAAAGTATAAAAACTCACACTAAGCACTCTGTAATTGCTTGCGACACATTAAATACAGTCCTAATAATATTCTATTAGCCTCACTGAGTAATAAAACTTTAATTTCCTTCCTTTGACAATTAATGGCTGTCTCTTCCATAAACGGCCATAAATTGCTGAATAAACTTAATTAGTTATTCCAAGGTTAGGGTGTAGTTATCGTGTAAAATAAATACCAGCCTATTATTGTCTCGCGGGGGAGCAATAGCCTCTTCTCATACAGAGAAGACATGCGCAATGATCACCACGGTTAACCAGATATTTGGTCGATGCGGGCTAAAAGCCCAGTTTTTTTTACGACGTCTTCTATTACTGATGTCATTGATATTCTAGACATTTCTAGATCAACTTATAAATCTAGATTTGTGAGATGCATGATGTTCTTGTCCATTTTTAAACGGCTTATTCTCCATACGAACATTTTGTAATGGGCGACAAGAGTCAACTATTTTTCCTTGGAAAACGTTCCAAAGTCCCTTCTCAATAGTCTTATGGAAATAAACAGTATAAGTTTCACTTTGTGGTGTTAGTATTTTTTTTTCTTAATTTGCATTAGGTGGTAATCTCTGGAAGTCATGGTAATTTTTTTTGCATTATTTTAAAAATACATGCCAATTATTTCGTAGCTAAAAGCTTGCTTATAAAATGGAAAAGATCTGTTTAAATACGAAACGAATATTTGAACCACTGTGACACTATGAAACCATAATACACATATTATTTTTTATTGTATTTGAGTTCACTTAGGTATACTTGTTAGTTAATATTCCTGTTACGGTCTGATTAAGTACTTACAAGCCACATTTATAGTACGCGCCCTTGACACTGAGCATATTTATTAATATCGTGATGACCAGTAGAATCTTAATAAGTGATGTCACTATTTATACAATCCCTCTACACTATTTCCAATTATAATGAATTCAAGGATCAACAGTAGGGACCACAATTAAATCATTACCCAGAAATTGTTAGAAATAATGCTTTTATCGGAAAAGAAAAAGCTCCCGTTGCGTAAACGTAAACGGTTTGCTTTAAAACATAATCTTTAGAAGAATTTGTAACTCGCATAATATAAGTTATGTTCGCATTTTTGAAATAAGATTTTGGGTGTTACACTGTCTCGTATTCAATTCAAATACAGAATAAATATTTGTACGGGCTAAACGTAGACGTAGTTATTTGTGTATGTGAGTTTTATACTTGTTAACAACCCACAGTGAGAAGAAATTGCTGTGGAGGACAGTTTATTAAATAAAAAACAGCCAAGTGCGTTCTTATAGGATTTTTTTTGTATCAGAGAAAAACTTTTTAAAGCATTTTTCTTAAATTATTGATTTAGTAACACACGGGCGCTCAATATAAAATAAGGGATCCATTATTTATTCGGAAATACAATAGTCCAATACCTATTAGCAAGACAGTATTACGTTGCAGCTAGGATGAAAATATCTACACGAACAAATCAAAGTGTCCCCGAGAAGCAGAATAAATGACTACAGTAACACAAGCCCCTTAAAACAATACGACTCAGGAATATTCGTACCATTAAAAATAAAAATACTCCGATGCTCAAAGAAGTTCGTAAATTGTGTTCATATTTCCGCTTTAAGCTGGAAGAAGCGACGCAGTGTAATGTAACAAAACGTTATAATAATGGGTAAGCATTCGAAGGAAATGGATGTAAATTGCATGCTTCCTCGATGCTCTGTTGCATACAAAAAGACGTACAAGCTTGTGTTGTTTATGAGAAGAATATTTGCATTTATAACGACTTTGAGATACTGGCTCTGGCTAGTTACATGTCAGTTATCGTAGTTGCACGCAGTCGCAGAATATATACGAGTAGAGTTAGCCTCTGTCGTTCTTTGGGTTGCAACTTAACCAATCTGTTTCAGAATCAGTTCAGTGGTTTATTCGTGAAAGCGAAGCAGACAAAGAGGCAGGTATGCAGACAGACAGTTACTTTTAAAACGGTCAAGAGTGTGGAAGTCTTTGTTTTACCGTAGTGCTTAAACTACTGATTTTGATGAATGAGATGTCCATCGATTCGTTATTATGTTCCAGGTGTAACAAGCAACATGTTATTAGAGTAAAACTATTATGGCGAAAGCTCCATCCAAGAATGTGAAGGTGTATTTTTTCTTGTTAACCAGTAAGATGTGGAATGAAAATGGAGACAAATAAATTATGACTTAAACAAAAGAACAAATATAGCACTTTGACTATATTTTTTTCGTAGTTCAGTAGTGTACGACAGTTTGGTTTTTGACCTCAGAGGGCCTAAATTTTTTTATTATAGAGTTCTCATATTACCAAAATCGTTATCTGCCATATTATAATATTGAACCGGCATAACAAGCAGCGGCATATAACAATACATCAGGCATTAGCCGCGTTACATACATTTACATAAGCCTATACTCTTGGATACACCGTATTTACATGGGAATAACTTCCGACAGCGTTTTCATATCGTAAACTTGGCGAAATATGTATTTACAAGCTATGTTTTCATAGTCTGCCTGCATAAATGAACGACAAATATTTGTATAAAGATTGCTTTTCATGTACTACAAAAGTTTAACACTATGTTTTCTCTAAGCAGTAACATTATGAGTCCAGAAATAACCTCTTACAAATAAACCCCTTAATAGTATTTCTATTAGTATAGAAGACCTTGGAGACTTAGAATATTTATTCTAGTATTAAAAGACTCATATCTTCAGCGTGCATCTAATACATGTTTCATGACGCGACGCGGTTCATCCCTTAAAAGCAAAAAGCGTGACGAGACGCGACGTGACGTGTGTGCCGAGTCCGTCCTTCAAGATATATCATGCTGTATTAGCATAGGAATAGCTTCCGACATATTGTTTTTATATCGTAAAACTCTGTTTTTGTTTTTCTCATATTTTGTATTTTTGTTTACGTAAGTTATTATGATTGGACAGAGAGAGTGTTTTATTCAATCCAGGTTTGGCTGTGCTTGGGTGTGGCGGTCTAGGTATCTTGTCGTAAAACTCTTTGTCTATCTTCACTTAATGTAAATAAAGTTTGCTTTTATGTTTGTTTCTGTCCCCCACAGTTTCACATATCTCTGTGGTCATTGCATGGCGTAATGGATAATAACTTATAGCCTTACTCTGTAAACGGGCACTCCAAAATTCAAAAATATTTTTTTTAATATTTTCTTTAAACTAGCATTTTTTGAGATAAGCGTATTTACTAAATTACATTGTGGGTCCTTTAAGAAGGGAGCCCAAATTTTAATGGTGGTTTTGCGGGCGTTACTGGGGGCAGTTTTCACCACGGTAGCCCACTTGCACTTTTGCCCTCTTCCATATAAAAAGGAGTAGTCTTCAAAACTAATGATCCTATAAAAATCACTGATAGAAGTTTACAATATTCCTAAGTGGTTTATGCTATAAAATTTGGTGCGGACAAAGTCTTGGGCAAAATTGAATAGGTATACATCAATCTCTAGGTTTTTATTTTGTGTGTTTTGCCTCAGGGCAGTAAACTAAAAAAACACTAACGTCATCTTGATTGAAAAAACTACACATACCTATAATTGTTGAATTGAATCTATGTTACCGAATAAATATCATTAATCTAATCTCGTTGATGACAACCATCGTTTTCGCAGTAAAGTTCAGAATATACAAGAACTCCTGAAAACACTTAAATAAAAGAACATCACTGAACTTAACTTTCTATCTAGTTGAGGAAGTTGAAAAATGTTCGATAAATGTTCTTTTTAAATAATTTCCGCCATTGCATCAAAAGCTTTGAAGAGTAAGAGGCCAAGTTTCAAATTGCATCAACTTGTCACTTAAGTGGTCAGACTTGGCAACTTGCCGACAACTTGGCACTTGGAGAAACCGACGCTTCTGGGGTGTACAACCTCATAAAAGGTTTTAAAATTGATTTCTATCTGTAAACATTAGGTTTCAGAGCAACGAACTTTTCATGAGAGTTCTACATAAAAATGTTGACAAAAACATTACCAATTTACACAATAGATTTAAATGCCTGAGATGATCGAAACTAGATAAGTAACAATCTGACTTTTTTTATTAATACTTTCACTTTTCTACTCGCATCTACCGTGCCTCAGAAAGTCCCGGTTATATTTATTTCGTAGACATATAATAGCAGTTACGACTAGTCATGAGCAACGATCAATACAATCTGGATCATCAATGAGAATAATTTTAAGAGGATTCATTATGTAACAGTACCAACAATTATTTCAGTCTCTAAAGGGGCGTGGTAGATCAATAAATTTATTCCTGTTAAGTATGACATTTCCCAAAACTCGGAATGGTTACCGTAACTTGTAACTGTTTGTATCCCCAAGACAAAATACCTATTACACCGTAAAGGAGAATATAAGGAAATGTGTCGAGTTATGGGTGTTATTAGATTACAAGGGCCGCGGGTGCACGCAGCAAGCTAATCTCGTTAGTGGTCGATATCCAATTACGTACGGTGGCGTGCCAGGCAAGGTTGCCGCCTTGACTTGAGAAACTTATTGAGATTTAAACCCTGCTGAAGGGGCCACCTTGTCGCTCACCATGGGTGTCGCGGGATTATGTCAAAGGGATGACACTTCACTTAAGCATCTGCATTACTCACGGTAATCTCCAATCCATTTGTCAAGGATGGTGGATTAGATTCCAAGATCTAAGCAGATAAGCCTTTGAGAAAATGTCCTTAGTTATTAATCCGCCATGAGGTCAGCTGCAGACGAGCTCAAGTTCAATAAACAAAACACTGGAACCTGGTATTAGAACCATTGTCGTACAACAGCCATTCGTCACTCGGCCGTGACCCGGTTCAGGGTGGGCATGAACAATACACATTAAATTTATTTATAAGCAACGTTATGCCGCCATAAATTACACCTATTTTACTCACAATTCTAGGGTTTCGTTTTTTCCGAAAGAAAGGAGGAAATTTATAAGTGGGTAATTTTTATGGCATATTAATAGATCGTTGACCCTTGGTTACCGCTCTGTGGTTTCATGGGGTTTATAGACGACATTGTTAAACGCTGTAACGAGTGTATTAAAAGCTTTTGTTGTGGGCGGTTTTACTGCTTGGTGTTGTAATGACTTTACACTTTAGCGCTAACAAATTAGTGTGTAATCAATGATGCAAGCATAGGTGCTAGCTAACATACAGTTTACATTATTTTTACGAGTAATACCAATGATCGTTACGTAACCATGGCCGCAGTAAGTCTCTAGAAACTAAGTTCCTCTTTTCTACGTCTACTGTTATTATTACATTAATTTTGTTATGAACTTTGTGCATGAAACGACACACATCTCTATTATTAGATATCTAAACAAATATAGAAAAATAGGTTTTACATTAGATTATTTTCTTTAGACCAAATAAGTCTAACTTTTCCCTTTCCTTCAATGAAACTACGCAAATAAGTTTATCTGATATTTATTAAATCCAATTCAAACCAGCGGAGCATGCGATTTTTTCAGGCCACTGAAAATGCTTCTTTTATCTTAGCGTCTAATGGAAATTTCAACCCGTGTAAGTAGGAGCAAGCTTAGAAATACGGGGGCGAGTCAGTGGGGTGGAAACTGAATGCTTAGCGTAACGTTATTCGGACTTTTCCATTTTCTTCAGAAGCAAGGAAGTATTTAGGAGCATTGTGTACTTATAGCGAGGCGGTAAGCCGCAGTTTAGGAGTTTTTTCTTTTTAGGCAGACGTTATTAGACTCAGAAAGGGAGCGGCAGCGTAAGCCCTTTCTTTTAATTTATTTTCATTAAGGGATAAACAAATGGGGTGACGAAAAGGTCGTTACGTTTCGGTTTTTCTGAACGTACTTTTGTAGTATCTTTTGTTCGCTTTAAACTGAATTAAAACATTTAACTTTCTCCATTCTGTAGTACGAACACTGTAAAAACATCACGTAGCGAAGCCGGTGTTTCTTAGAAAGAAAAGTTCTAATATCATAAGAAGGAAAATATGGTTACCCGGATGCACAAATTGCCTATTTGGCGCTGACAAAAATGTTGCGTAAGGGCCTCACTTGAGGATTAATGAATGTGATAAGAAAAATTATGAAAGGACAGCTTGGGAAGGATGACAATATTTTCCTCAAGGAATAGCAAAAAGGTTTTCCCATATTTTTCCGGTACACTTTCAACTTTCGACGGACAGAGGTAAAATAGAAACGCGTGTCAATCTAGTATGCTGTATTTAGGGGAAAAATAAACTTTAGTCATACCCTTGATAATAAAAACAGAAAATGAAAAAAGTTCAATGAGCTAGTATTTATTTGGCACATTAACGGTCACAGCGCGGTGTGTGCCGACGCCGACGCTTATAACATATCTTGGACGTACGACCATATTACGGACGGAAAAAGCAGTAAAACAGCCGCGAACTTTGATAGTATACCGCTATTTATGTGCAAAGTTCCCGACTGCGCTCGCAATTAGCCGACAGATAGAACTCCCCCAATGTCTCCGTGTCACGCCACTGACTCTAAATAAACTCATAACAAAAAGTAATGATAAAATTGCTGTGACATAACATGGGTTTGTTTTAAAACGACCATGTTTTATCTGTTTTTTGAGGTTATTTACATTTGTTTGGAATCATTTCGCAGAGAGCAATGACAGCGTTGTATTTATATTCATCAGTAGGTAGGTATTTAAGTAGAAGTATCTCCCTAACTGTGTTAGGGTCGATTTCCAGAATCAAGTCTAACCAGATTCAGCAGATTAGCAATGGTTTTCAGACAGCAACTGAGTATCCGACTTCTACATTCTAGGGAAGTACGGGTTATCGTGTCTTAGGTAAGCTTAAAAAGTGCATATAAATTGCAAAAGTCACATTAGTACTTCACCCAAAGAGTGGCGGGCGCCTTAACCACTAGGCTTAGAATAGAATACTATCTAAGATACCAAAAAAACAAAAGTAGCTCCATTTCACAATACCAACAATTTACTGAAGGGTTCTTAAATCTCATAACCTACTTACAGCAACACATTTTACAGTCCAATCCCTACGAAGTTGCAAACAACCTTGGTAGGAACTCCAAGGATTTTCTTCATTCTATCTATAAAGTATAAAGTTTCGATAAAAGCTGGACCTAGATATTTGTCTCAAGAAAGTTTGTAGACCATTGTCAGATCAGATGCGACGATTTCACGACGATCTCTTTTCCCGGCAACCGACCTTTTTCCCGGAATGACGTCTTGGGGAAAATTCTAGAATTATAGAGGTAGGTACTTGTATAGATATGTGGGTCTGTATGTGAACGCCTACTTGCATGAATTGGGTCAGGATTTTATGTAGTTTTCTTGACTGTTGAATTAGAAGATGTTATATTGGGTAAGTGTGTCGATAGAAGATAACATGCCAAGATAAATAAACATTACTTTTAGAACGTACTTTGGAATTAGAGATAACCTCTGAACTGGTGTGTTTAAATAATAAACGATAAAAAATAAGTTTTTAGGGTTCCGTAGTCAACTAGGGACTCTTATAGTTTCGCCATGTCTGTCCGTTTGTCTGTCCGTCGTCGCTTTATCTCTGTGACCGTTAGCACTAGAAAGCTGAAATTTGTTACCAATGTGTATATCACGACAAAGTGGTAAAATAAAAATTAGAATAAAATGTTTTATTAAGGTAGCCCCCCTATATGTAAAGTGGGAAGTGATTATTTTTTTATTTAAACCCTAACGTATGATATATTGTTGGATAGGTATTTAAAATGAATAGGGGTTCACTAAAATCATTTTGTGATAATGTCAATAATTTCGGAAATAATCTCTCCAAAAGTAAAAACAATAATGTCCCCCTCCTAACTTTTGAACCATAAGTTTAGAAAATATGAAAGAAATCTGAAAAGTAAAACTTTATAAGGACATTCTAGGAAAATTATTTTGAACTTGATGGAAAGTACAGTTTTGTACAAAAAAGACAAAAAGGATGTACAAAATAATTTCTGGACTAAGTTTTACTAAGTTTAGTTTTAATTGTGACGGACGGGAAACTACGGAACCCTACATTGAGTGTGGCCCGACACGCTCTTGGCCGGTTTTTTTTAATTATATCATTAGAAATGAATTACATAAGTGCTTATATCAATAGAATTCAAGTCTTACAGCCGATTTCTGAATTGAGTATTCAAGCTGGTATCAGTAAAGTTTTGCTCAAGTGGTTGATTAATACTTAAGTTTTCTACGTTTCAATAGTAAAAAT
This sequence comes from Athetis lepigone, assembly GCA_033675125.1. NCBI lineage: Eukaryota > Metazoa > Arthropoda > Insecta > Lepidoptera > Noctuidae > Athetis > Athetis lepigone. The sequence goes on along the minus strand of CM066226.1, from coordinate 4,443,757 downwards.
TTGGTTTTCTCAAACCATAATTTGTTAAGTTTTCTTTACCTACAAAAATTGAGAACAAATCAATACAGGAACGTTCCATTACAAGTAAAAAAAACTGTATTTACTATTACAGTTATTCTGTCTTAATATTTGCATTTGTCAATTATGAAATATATTTTAATAGTTTCCGGAACGATAAATTGCAATAAATCGGAATTATTTTAAAAGGTAAAAATGCTTGATATTCTGTTATTATTAATTATCTCGTAGGGAACGTGTGATTGCGAAGAACGAAACGTATTTAAATATGACAAGTGATCACTAATATTGACAACCGAGTTATAAAAGTCAACAAACAACAGGTGAATTCCGCGGTTTTTTTTTTTATTTGTTGAAATACGAATCGAAACATTGCTTCCTGTGATGATGTGGTAGAATTTACAAAAGGCGATATTAAATATTTTAGGGATGGATATAAACACTATCTCCTAAAATGACACACAGTTATTAGTCTTTGTATTCTTGCAAATGGTAAATTCCTAAAATCTAGTTTTGAACTGTTCATCATCGAGAGTCACAAAAAAGTCGGGTCGATGTTTTGCCGTGGTAGCCTTACTTTACGAACCTCTATCCGTGATAGATAACGATGTATCGACACTGAAGATGTTTTATTTGACGCTAAGCACAGTTTAAGTAGTCCGATTTGGGTACTAACTATCCGATGCTCAACTTAGCAGTAAGCAGGATTTGAGTACCGTAAATAGTATTCAGAAACGCAAAAGTTCACAAAACTCAAGTTGATTACAATATTTGATGTTCCAAACTGTCAAATTTGAGTTTTCTCAAACTTTATGCTTAAATTTGAGATTTCTCAAACTCTATGCTTAAATCAAACAAAAACTTAGTTCAGAAACTAAAATATTTGTTAAGTCCTACTTAAGTCATAGATAAGAATTCTTAACGTAAAATACTCAATTCAGAAATCGGCTGTTAAACACCTTTCAGTCTTCTTATAGTGTTATTTTTAGTTGAAAATTAAGATGTTTGACATAATTGATTGCATGTTTGTAAGAAGTAATCTCTCGAACGGGTGTTCGGATTAAAATAAATTATTCACTGATAGAAAGCTTCAGTATTAAGGAGATCATAGTGACCCTTACTAAATTCTAAGTCAAAATCAAATAAGTCATTTCAATTAACATTGAAATGCACTTTTGAATAAGAAAAATAAAGAGTTATTAACGAGTTAGCTCTTCTAAATGGTTACGTACGTAGCAAAATGGCCAAGAAACCCCATACATTTATTAAAAAATAGTTTAACGTAGGCAATTACATTATATTAAATTTTTGACGCGGGTAGAAACTAGTGTTTTATATCATAGGTTACATCCCAGAAACGAGAAAAAAGATAAAACGAACGTCGTTGGATAAAACGAACTACTTTTTCTCGATTTGTGTTTCAATTATCTACCATTTTACTGATTGAGTTTTCGTTTCGCAAGCTGCAGATCAAAGAACACTCATCTCGTTCAGTTCGTTCGTTTATTCGTTCATTAATTATTATGTGACTGGCGGATGAATCTCTTTATTCGATGTTTCTGTTCGGTTGATTGGAAAATATCGCATTTGCTGAATATATTAATTTTCAGCTTGAATTGCATTATGTGTACACTCCATCACATTTTTATTGTATATTTCAATGCTAATTCGTAAAACAGAAATAAAGATGCTATTTTATTTTTATTTTCTATAAACTTAAAAAGGCGTAGGTATATAAATTACAATTGTTATTTGATTTTCTATGACATATTACGAATGTCATTATTTTTTCAAGTTTTGCTATGCAAAACAAAAACAATTTGAAATAATTCCATTATAATTATGACTAAATAAAAGCCCGAAAATTATGTTGCAAACGGAAAGTTGCGGAACCCGCCGACTCATGTATCTGGGGGATTAAGTTTTAGTCAACAGAGTCGGACAAGTAAACAAAACTAATCATCGTAGTTCGTGGTGATATAATGGAGGGAATATTATGATGACAACATTATCACTCTGTAATAGAGATATCATTTTATTACACAACTTGTTGACTTCGCTTTGGCAATTTGTGTTTAATCGCCGATTTATGGTATACCGCCGTTTACCCGAATTTTATTTGCCCTAATATCATTTGCCATAATAGTCAACAGCCATAATATCATACGACATAATACTCATTTGCCCTACTCTCATTTGCCATATTAGTCACGTGCCAGAATCATTGTTTCCCATAAAGTCACTTACCATAACATCATTTGTCATAATCATTGTAAGCCCTAATTATCACATGCCCTAATTATCACATGCCATAATTATGATATGCCATAACATAATTTGCCATTGACATCGGGTGTGTAACGGTTGTTTATATCAAGAGAAATTGGATGCAATTGGGACTTTAGGGCACCCCGACTCGGACAGGTTAGGTTAGAAGGGGATGGCAGGGTTGTGTGAGCGAGCGAAGCGAGCGAATAGACCCCGCCATCCCCTTCGTGGTTATTTTTTTATAAACCACACAGAAGTAGGAGCCCCGCGAAGCGGGGCTCCGTCGACCTAGCCCACCATCAACCATGCACAGAATAAATATTTGTCTAATACTTGTTATGCCATTTAAATATTATGTCTAATAATTATTATGGCACATAAAAATAAGGCAAACAATACTTATGGCATTCGTATCTTATGGTATCTAAAATTCGGGCAATTAAAAGTATGTCATATTTCTTTTAGGGCAAATGAAACATTCGGGCAAATGAAATTCGGGAAAATGATGATTATGGCATATAATCTTCGGGCAAACAATAGACAACCCCGATTTATATTTCATACAAATGAGTGCAAAATTATAAGAAATTCTGTTGTAATAATGGTGTATTAGAAGTGTAAATATTAACAAATGGTTGATTTGGAATTGCGGCTAACTTGAGAAAAACAATGCAATCGCTAAATCCAATCGTAACAACGTGATCATAACGCCGCCGTACTCAAAAATCACACATTAAACCGTAGACAATGGTGCCGATTCTCTTGTGCACAAACTATCGTAAATTTAAGTAAAGTGCATCTTTCTCTTTCCATTTCTTAAAGAAAAGGACAGAAGATACATTTTAGTTTAATCCTGTCAAATTAGACAGCGCCTGATGAAAATTGACGTATATTTAGACGCCATGTTTTTAAATTGCGTCTAAATTATCTATGGAGTCTCTAAATTTGACAGGACTTAACTAATATTTGATCTTCTGTCCTTTTCTTAATTAAAAGGAAAGAGAAAGATGCACTTAACTTAAATTTACGATAGTTTGTGCACAAGAGAATCGGCACCATTGATATATTAACCGATAAACGTCGAAAAGCCGAGGATATCGCTCAGCTATAAAAGTGTCAAAGTATTTCTTACGAATTAAAATCCACTCGAACGCAGCGGGGCTAGAAATACGAGCGTAATGAAACGTGGACTGGAATTGAAGGCCATAAATCAGACCACGGCATGGCCCTACTGTAACGAGGTGTTGCGCAGGCTTCATTAGGTATGGGACCTCAAGTGCGGATATTTTCGGATTAGACTATCTATAGACATTGATAGTACCCATGTCTAAAGGATTTTTCGATACCTACGGCTTATGATAGCAAAAATTATAATCCCTTAGATGATAGTGATAGATTTACTAGTTAAACTAAATTGTAATACATAAGCTGTCTTCTGTCGATGACTCAATGCATCACACATGGCAATATTGTTGTGTTATATCTGGGTAAAGATTTTTAATCGTACCAGTATTTCTATAAATAACACCTTACACACAAAACATTCGTATTAGATCAGATTGAGAAATTATAACACTTGTCTTTTCAAGTGCTAACCTAAATAAATAATTAAATCTTAAACGCCCAATTTAGAGCCATAATCGCGTCTTCGTAACCAAAGGTGTTAGGTCAAACGTTGAATTAGAGTGTCACGACATGCGTTACATTTGCAACTAGTCATTAATCTTCCAGTGTTGATGACTACATAACTCAGATCAGATGACAATAATAATTGTTCTAACTACCTCTATTACGACAATGTGTTGCGGTGTCAGATTGCCAGACTATTTGCGAGTATCATTGATGAAGCACGTTACATTTACCTAGTTGAATAAACAAATGTAGGCGTAGATAAAAGAAGAAGTAGTTCAAACAGTTTTCAAAAGTAAATGCGGAATAAATCCATTCACTGATTTAATTGAACTAGTGGTCGCTCAATGAGCGAAAGACGATCGCAGCACTTTTTATTTATTTTAGAATTCTGCATTCTTCTTTCATGTAAACTTTAACTCTGTCAAAACACACTCCACTCCACAAAAAACGTGCAAAGCTACTAGCTTTACCTATAATAAATAATAATAATCATTAGAAATACCATTTCCAATCTAAATAATACGACATTTCAATTAATAGCGTAGTATCGATTAATTTGCCTTCGCTCGCAGGTGTATCCGATTGTCACGGAACCTGCGGATATGCGACGGTAACGTCCTTATCAATGATTAGTGGCTGTTTAATCTCTGTGGAGCTACGTGTAGGTTCGGCTCACTGTAATGGCTGTTGGGATTAGTGCCTAAAGGTATCAGTTGACTTCCGTGCAGGGAGGGACGGCAGTTAAGACCTTGTTTATAGTGATGGATGGCACTTTCTCTTATGTACGTAAATTGGGCAGATTGCCAAAAGATAGTGTAGAATTTGAACTTTGTTGTAGGCAAGCGTGTAAAGGTCACTCACTCATTTTGTTATTTGCCAAAATTCAACGTATAAAATTGTTCGTGAGCCAAAAAAAACTAAGTTAACTTCGGATAACGAAGAAATAGAGTTAGTCTCATTAAACCTGTTTTCATTTACTAAATATTATCGTGCCTGAAAACTGTAATGAACTACGAGATATTAAACATGGTTTAATTAAAACCTAGAACTGTTTTATAGTCCACCGCTTCCCGACCACCGTAATCAAATTTTCCTACGTTTTGTTAGGAAAAGGAGAATGATCAAATCTAGCATCGCTATAAAATAAGACGGTATAGCCACAAAATTATAGTCATAAATCATAACATATTATATTAACTTTCCTAAAATAACTTCATGGAAATCTTTTGCGGGGTTAATATTTTATATTTAATTAGTTATTTATTCGACTTTGTTGCATTCTTCCTTTAATGACGTACTTAAGTAAAAGCAGTGTTGCCAATTTCATAAACTTTCCCATAATCTGTCTTAACTGATAGTATTACCTTATATTAGTTATATTATATTTTTAAGAGCACACGTTGATGTCTAAAATAATTACGACTATAACATTTATTTGCGTTACCAACAATTTATATTTATTTAACATTTTTAAAATAATGTTATTTTACTAACAAAAACTATTTAGGTGTCTAAGTAATCACTTATGGTTGATTTTTATCAACTGTGGGTAGCACTGCCACGAAAATTCAAATGTTAACAATCAAAATTGACATTTTAAGTCAAACAAAGCGACGAATGTTTTGATTGAAAATTGAGTTAATTTTGCGTTATTAGATAACGAATCATTACATTGAGTTCGTGTCCAGCAGAGTCTTCCGATTGCTGCGCGATCAAGCTATCTTTTCAAAACTTTCGTACGTTGACGTTTTTACGACTTCGGATCCTTTCTCTCTTAGTGTAGTATCAACAATTTTGTAAAAAATTACACGCTGTGTGGACTGTGCTCTTGCTCTGAAACATCCTCTACCCCGTCGTCAACTAGGGGAAGCAACGGATGCAATGGTTACAATTCTACGATACTGGATTATTCCGGCAACGGTTAGTATCTTATTATACTATAGTATTTTATCTTGTACCGCTTTTCTCAAGACACGCTTCTTTGACGTTAGTGTAGGGGAGAATGAGTACATTATTGTTATATTATTAACAATATTATTTGTTCCGCCAAAGACGGTCCAAGTCAATAACACTATATGTATTTTGTTGTACAGCTAACTGTAACAGCAGATAACGTAAAATACTAATTGAAAATCCTATTAGAATCATTTCCGGCTTCCACGCGGACGAATTTTCTATTAAACTAATGCTATGATTAATAAATAATATGTAATAATATTTATTATGTTTATTTTCAGATGTCAGAAGAACATCCTCTTCTCTCAGGAATGTTATATTATACTCGAATGAGCATCTCTAAACTGTTGAAGTGTAATGAGTGTTGAACGAGCTTATGGACAATGTGTGCTTTGTAGCACACATTGATTGAAGATCTGTAGAAAGAAATCAGTATTCTGAATAACCGACCTTTTCTTTGACAACTATTCAGAAGTGCTTGTAAATAATCTAAGTGAAATAAATGCCTTTGACTTTTAAATATTTTTATTTCCACACATGAATATTACAAATGCTGTGTCTTGAATCACGTGTATTCAAAGGATCTAGAAAGCTGAAACTCCATAGATTTGTGTATATACCATAACGACAAACTAAACGGCCGACTCGAAAAACCTGAACAAAATCACATTGAAGGAAAACGGAAAAAGTTTCATTCGGAAAAAGAATTCATTCAATTCATTCTTCGCTTCATCTTCGGTCTTCGAAAATACGATCACGTGTCGGAGTTTCGGAGGCAGTTGAAGTAGCTACCTATTCGGCAGCGTCGAGATTGTCACACTCTTTCTTTTCTCTTTTCTGTTATAACGGCTTAGATCTTATTATTTCAGGAGTTATAGAGACCTAACTTGTAAAATGAACTTCGAAAACTTCGTATAAAAATGATGATTTCATAAGTAAACATCATATTAAAAATAAATCATAACAAATAGAAAGTGGATAGGAAACCCTATTCTATGCATTGCCTGTTTATTTTCTACTCTTTATGCCTATAAGCCACTTAGATTGGTATGACCTAATTACCATTTACTTGGGAACTTTCATTGGTTTGTTAAAACTATTCTGTTTTGTTATATGAGAATATAAATCATAATATTGTTGTAATTAGTACTTTTTCGGTAGAAGTTATGATACGAAACTAACCTCAAAACTTGAACATATAAATCAAAATTCAACAAAAACCCCACCAAATAAGTAGATAATTTTTATTTCCTTGGAAAGTACGACCTCTCCCCTCTTTTATATCCAATTTACACTAAGATACCATTTTTTTCGTTGCGCAACGGCGTCCTATACTGTGTTGGGCAATTTCCTTTAAAACTCTTAAATAAGTACGCAAGATTACTCCTATAAACTCCTCAGGCCTCACCGCAGATCGTCGCTAGTATCTATAACAAAAATAGATTTATGACCGACTACTATTAAGTCACAGTGAACAACATTACACGCCCAGTTTTTATAACGTTTTCACAAGCAATTAAACAAAACGCACACTTTCATTTTATGGCGTTAAACTCGGCAATCCGGGATCCCGAATGAGCAAAATACAGGTCAACAGTGACCCCGTCCACATATGTAATGGGTTCCGTTAAAATATTTATCCGTGTATTTTTGCAAGCTCTGTTTTTCGACACTTTGAGTGCTCAGCAGATTTAATCGTTTAATACCATACACTGTGATGTTAAGCATACAGGGCACGCTGGTATTGACAAATCTTTTTGTATTTGGTCACAATTTCTATTAATTTTTATTTTATTTTATTTTATTTTATTTATTTGGGATAACAAACAATTGTACAATGTGTGTTACAGTAAAATATCTTATGACATATGGATAACTGTACAATCCACAACGTATCCACAGATTACTTGTGTACATTATTAATTACTTACATAGGTGAGTTAATTTATACTTATATACTATCTAAGATAATGAGTTTAAGTTTCACTATTATAAACCATCAAATTAAATAAAATAAAATATTTTTTACGTTGTATATATCTTAATGTCGCATGATGGCTGAATCAGGTCAAGGGCCAACCAATAAATAACCAAGATAGAAGAATCAGGAACGTCCATAAATTACTTTAGTGTGTTTATAAAGTTGTATGGCGTCTTCATGTCTAAAGTTTTAACGATGAATGTTAAAATCTGGCACGATACGGAATAATAAATAAACATGAATTTATAAAAGCGACATAACACGAATATGTGTTTTGATTGATAACTATTAAAATGCGTATCATTGATAAATATTATTTGTGAAAATAAGTATTGAAATAATAAGCGATGTTCAGATTATAATAATATTAGAAAAATCTAGCTTAACACGTGGACCGTTGGATGCCTTCCTAGATGCAAATATATAGACTAATAAAATCGTGAAATCTTTTATATTATTGACTTGACGCTCGGTTTCTATCAAGTAGAGATACACGCCGTTCTTGGTTCAATACCCGTTAAGATAAAAACCGACATTTATAAATAATCTTAACATTTGTCATTCTGGTGGGGAGAAGTAGTTTTTGTGTCACTATCAAAATAGAAGAGTTTCTACTCGTGCTCATGAAAATCGTGCTATACTTATGTAGACGATATTTTTAGTTTGTTGGTAATTTGAACGTAAACAAACTTGATATTCTCGATTGAATTTTAGTTGTACATCGTATTTATATGATGTTTTATTTATGTTTCTTTGTTTCGTTATGAAGAGATAAAAGATCGATAATGTGATTAAACGTATAAAGTAGATTCAGAATGAATGTATGTAAAGATATATGTAGGTAAAGATTCATGAGCTATTACGGGCGAGGATGTTTTGCCCGCAGTGGCAGTTTTTAGATTTACTGCAAACAAACTAAAGAATATCTACTTGGCTTTATTTTTTTCTCTTAACAATATGATTTGTATAATCAAGAGCAAGTCAAGAGATATTACAATGAAATGGTGATGAAGTGAGGAGTGATAAAGAATCCATTAGTTATTTTGCTTTATTTTTCCTATTATCAATGCAATTTATATTGCTATGAAATGTTACTAGTATATATAGACTAGTTGTTTCTCGCGGTTTCACCCGCGTTAAGTTAGGTTTTTGGTTACTGCTTCGCTCACGTCGGACAGCGTGATATTATAAAGCCTATGTTACTCAGGGATAATGTAGCATTCTAATAGTGAAACAATTATAGAAATCCGTCCAGTAGTTTTTGAGCTTATTCGTAACAAACATAAAATCTTGCCTCTTTATAATATTAGTATAAATATTCTTTACTCAGTTAAATCTAAAAACTACCACTGCGGCAAAAACGGATTACTTCCATCTTCATTTTACCCTACACGGTCAGCACATTGAATAAAGGTTACACATATTTACTTGCACGTTTCCCCGTATCGATAAACGGATTTTTACTTCCATGATTTATAACCGCTGCAGGTGGGCATAAGCTGCGCGCTGTCGGCTTGTTTGCCGTTTTGCTTCACGCAAAAAATATAAAATTCAGGAAAATGTTTTTTGGGTTTTCTCGTTATAGGTATTACGGGAACGTACGGAAAAATGCCTTTATGAAAGGAGGTTCAATATTTGTCATTTTTAACCGACATTTTTCGATGTAACCCGTATTGTGAGTGGGTGATTATGCCTATGTAATAACTATGTAAATAGGCATAATCACCCACTGTTTGTGCTGATCTTTACACTTCTGTGCAACGATCTAGGATGCGCATTCTACCCGCGATAAAAACTCAAAACTTAAATAAAATACATATTTGTCATACTTCCACTGTTACTTTCTAATTTATTTTGCTACCAACTGGATCTTTTCGCAGGGACTCATCGAGCTAGAACTGAGGCGATCTTTACTGTTGATTCTGGTATCCAGGACTTGCAATAATTAGGAATAATGAGGTTGCCTAGATATTATTCTCCATTTTCCAAATAACAGTACCCATTAATTCTTATGGATTGAGGGGGGAAACTAAGGCCGAAGAAAAGGTGGATGGATTGTGTGAAGAATTAAATAAGAAAGGAGTGACAGATAGCATGACGATTGTCAGGAAGACATACAAGAAGAAAACATAGCGCTGACCACAAGTATAAGGAGATAAAGGAAGGAAGAAGACTCCTCATCAATTTTGAAAATTAAAGTGCGCGGGTAATTAAATATTTCGGGGAACGAACAAAATATTAAGAAAAATTCTGTGTACAATCCAGAACTGCAATTTCAGTTTTAATGTGCTTTGCGGAAGCGTGGTACGGCTCCTATTGTGCTCACATAATACCACTGTGTATCTTTTGTTAGGTACTCGAATGAATACTGTTTGCAGTTTGCATTTCATATTAAGTATGCTAAATATCTAATTTGGGAGTTGCATTACTACTGTTTTGAGCAGCTTTTATTATATATTTACGTACTTCTCTTGTATCAATAGTAGTAAAGGATTCATTGTTGATACAAATTGTTGTTTCGCTTTTTGTTTATTTAAACGCGCTTATTTTTATACTAACCAGTCGAATTGAATAAAAATGTTTATGTTTGATGGCTAGATTAATGAAACATAGTACATGCTATGTACTCCTTAGAGCTAGGTCCACGGGAGCAGAGCAAGAGAAAGACTAGTTATATCCACAGTCCAAAACTTAGCCTAAGTAGGTATAACCTAAATAAAAAGTTATTAATGGGAAATTGGACTAATATATGTGAAAAGTGTTTAATCAATTTGAAATAGGACATTCGTCGCTGTAATTTTGTATTTACCAAACATATTATTATATGTACTTTGTTGTCCGATATTCATGTAGGCATTATCAACCAGATGGATACTTATCTTCCATTTGTGTTCGTACAGAAAGCTATTACGTTCAAAGCCACGCTTCCGACTTCTCGCTAGGCATTGGGTTTGTTATCCTTTGTTCCCAAACACGAAGCGAACTCCGATTCAATAGCAATTGTCAATACTTTTACTGGGAATCTATAGAGGAGTTGTGAAGTTTACACCTCTTGAACAATATTGCTAAGTGCATTGTCGAAGTTATCGGAATGTGTGTAGGAACTTTTCATCAAACTGATGCAGGTCGTGTAGAATAACTTTCTCGATAGTAATATTAAAAAGAGGTAAAGTTGATTGTGTTGCAATAGTATACAAGCAGCTATTAGAAATAAAGATTGGCAGGGATCCTTTAAGAGGTCTCTTAAATTCCTTATAGATAGATGTTACTACTCCATCACTGAGTTTATTACAGATAAACAGAAGTACACCGAGTCCGCAAATTGATCATTAGCATGAATGTATCTGCCAAAAATTTCATTAATTTTGTGACTGTATGTATATGGATGACTTTATTATTCTTAATTTAATATAATTTTAGTGTAATATTTTGACATGCCTTGATAATTGTAATTTCTTATTTATGATGATTTTGTACGCCATGCATTGGCAAAACATAGTGCACATATTTCTGACATTATTCCATCTGTATCCTACCTATGTTTTAGAAAATAAATGATTGATTGATTGCTTTAACAAACCATTTTACCTTTGTAATGTTAATATCCGGAAGATGACGGATTATATTTTATTTTATTATTGTAAGCCATCGTTGCTTAAACTCATAGAATATAATTAATCGTATTGGTATTTAATAATATGAACCACTTTAGGTGGGCTGGTAGGTGAATGCCTAAGAAGACAAGCCTTCGTATTTGTTCCTCAAGTAAATAAATTTTCATATGGAAGAAGTCGCGTACAGAAGCTAATCAACACAAAATATAACATGTACATTATTCCCTAAAGTTTAAAATGATGCGCATTTGAAGTCGAGGTTAACATCCAGTCAATTTAACAAAAATATTACGAAATTCCAAACTCATTTCAACATACAGCTTTATCTACAAAATCATGTTTCCACGTTTATAAATTCAGTGGTTCTGAAAACGGGCACACCTGAGCAACCCACGTAAACTTCTTAATTACATGCCAATCTACACTCGTATCCAACCAAAAGAAAACAATTATTTCGTTAGCAGCTTCACTGAACATTTTCACAGAATTTGACATTTCGTTCTTTATTTAAACTGAGAAATGTAACGACAGGGCTTCGTGTTATGAAACGTCTACCTATGTTTGTTGCGGTCGTGTATTTTGTGACTATTAAAAAAAAGTGTATACAATAAAGGCACAAATATTTAGGCTCCTGGTTAGGTAATTTTTATTAGTCTCCAACTAAATGATGCTTAACTAAATGGAGATACATAATTAAGCGTCTATGCAAAATTGTTTGGGATAGTGATTCATGATAAGTAATATTGTTGGCAAGAGAATTGATATAAGTAGTCGTAGTTTTAAGGAAAATAGAATAACTTAATCCCTTCCAATACCTACTAATTTCTGTTTTCTTTTTATGATATTCATAAAATTTCTTTTGATATAAACACATTTTACTATTATACTTACTACACAAAACGTTATGAAATTATACTGACACAATTAAAACCCTATAGTATACCTTTTGTCCCTCAAGCTACAAAACTCGGTTCGTTCAAAACAAAGACAATATCAGTTCCTTTTCACCTGACAGTGAAACAAGTCGATAAAACCGTTTCTATCAATATCGAAGATAAAATGACATCAAATGAAGTATTTTTTCCTTTGTCAATAGGGTCTAGAGTCGCGTACCCAATTATACTGAAGCAATAACGGGACGATGTCGCACTCTGTGACACGACGGTTTCAAATATAGCGCGGTAAATATAGATTGTACGTGGTACTGGTTAGCCGAGTTTTGGTTTTGATGATACGCACAGAAGTATCTGCTATTGATTTATTAGTCACAATGGCAATGGCGACCATACTCGCAAAATTTTTATGAGGATGGAACTAAAAGCAAGTCGAGTGTACTAACAAGTGTTGACGACACTCACATGTTTTATGTGAAAGTATCTTTGTTATCTCATAGTTGAACAACACTGCAACGATCACAAGAAAAATGAAGTAGGGTAGCTTAAATCTGAATAACATTCGGTCACTTTGTCTGCGTTCATCATTAATAAATAATGAAAAAAGTATTGTCTAGGTATTACTACTATTACTACTACTATACGTTTATTTTGGAAAAATGTAAACCGAATTCTTGTTTATTGCAGATCTGGGTATTTTTTTACTATTGCTTTTGTAACAATGTATCTTACATATTACCAACCTGGGTTGACTGGTAGAAAATAAAATCTGTCTTCGAATATTTGTGCAAGAATATCAAATAAATTAATTAGATTCATGCAAAAATGCAAAGATGTAGATTCTTGTATTTTGACGACATTCCGGACTTAAATTTCAGTCCTAATCTGTCACAAATTTTATTTAAATATATTATGTATAGTGTCGCCAATCCGCCTTGAGCAAGCGTGGTAATTAATGCTCGTACCTTCTCTATATGAGAAGAGGTCTTTGCCATGCAGTGGGACAGTAATAGGCTAATATTATTATTAATATGTATAGTGTGTATAATCAGTTGATTCAGATCTTCAGTCTAGCGCTAGACACACTGTTCACTCGTGGCTTCATTTCAGGTAACGTGTATTTAATTTCAGTAAAATGATAATTAGTTTATTCACTCGTTGTTGCGGCATAACAATCTTAATGAGTTAACGTACTTGTTAATTGAGGGTCTTTTCAATTATAGGATGTTTTAATGGAAAATGGTCGTGCGAACCGGCTGCATTTTACCTTATTTATTATTAATGAAGTGCTTCGAATTTTTGACGCTAATTAACAGATGCCTATTATTGCATTTTAAATTATTTACAGTTGTGTACAGCGGTGTGTTAACACAAATTATTTAAAGACACAGTTTGTGAAAAAAAAAACACTTAACTTTAGGCCTGATTGACCGTAATACCTGTAATCTTTGTGAAAAGTTATACATACATAAATGAATATTAAAATGTGTGTGTGGAGTTTCATGCTTATTCGCCTCCAAAGAACTACGTACCTAGAACACGCAACTAACGTCACTTTTCTAACTAATCGAATGACTCTTTAACAATTCATAAGTGCCTGTAAATAGTCTAAGTGTAATAAATACTGACCCCTAAGGCACAGGTTATCCTAGTTTTGGAGTCAGGGTTTAAATTTTGTGTACCTTTCACAATTTGTTAAACAGCTAGATTTTAAGCAAGTTTTTGTAAGGTTTTCTGATCAATAAAGATTTTATTTATTTATTTATTTTAAATGCCTTAAATTTTGTTTTTTAAGGATATCAAAAACTCAAATTATACGACTACAAGTGATTTGACTGCAGATAATATTTAGGTAAGCAATCACAAATTAGCTTGCAAGAAAATAATTTATTGATTGTCATACTACGAACTGTTTATAATCTAAGTTTTCGTAGTAATTCGTCTCGTATTTAAATTCAAGGCAATATCTAAAAATAAAAGAGACCTAATACCATGTTTACAATCCTATCTATCTCTATCTATAAGGAGACCTTGGCGATCACTCTACATAAGCCTATGATCACTTTCTTAGCAAATTCCTGGCGTGGTATCGTAATGGATTTGCGAAAAAATTCGGAGGAAATAACATCTAGCGAAATATTTTTTCCATAAGAAATGGTGGCAATAGAGTTTCACTGAAAACTTTTTCTTGGACATGGCTAGCATTAGGATTTGATAATATTCATTATTGTTGTGTTGTATTTTATGCATAAATAATAATCATTTTATTTTAGGCATCGGGGGCCCATATTATAACATACATAAAATAATCTTAAACAAATAAACTAATACATATATTAAAAAAAAAACTAAAACTTAATACTAATGTACACGAAGTGTCGGCGTCGTGTTTCGCTGACTGGTGTCACGTAGCTGGCCACGAAACCGGCGGAACATAACACCCTTCGGCCAAAACTCTTCTTTGAGGAACTTCTCGAGATGCTGCGTCGGAACACGCTCCACGAACGACTTGAAGTTCATTAATGCCAAAAAATTAAAGTGTAAATATTAAAAACATTTTAATAATTACGTCACTATTTTTTTATATCTTTCGACTGTAACCAAGGCCATCTGATGTTAAGAGTAATCGCTAGGACATTAATTATCGAAACCCATCCAATTCCCAGGACTGACGTCCAGGAGAACTGGAGTCCAGGGAATTTTCAAGAACTTCGATACTCGTAGATACGTTATTGATAAGGCAATAAAAACTGAAAATGTGTTCGCTGAGTGAGTCACGTCCTAGACATGTCATTGTTTACCTAGAATACAGGGTGAGTGACACCACACCAGTTCGAGTTAGGCTGTGGGAGTGACTCTAACGCTGCCAATAGGAATGACCTTTGATGTCGTCAGTAGCTAAAGTTTGAACATCTAAAATCGACTCATCTGTGGTTAAAGAGTAAACGCTTAAATATTATCACCATTTAATCAGAAGGTAACTTTGTTTTCGTAAAAATCAGTCATAGCTAATACTGATAAAGTCAAAAATTTAAACAACCTTAGTCTATATCATTCTTTAAAGTACTATTTATCTTCAATATTATCAACAATGCATACATGAACAGACAGGCAGACAGAATTACTTTCCATTTATAATATTAGTGCGGATTGTTACCAATTGATGAAATAAAATATAGCCGCCATTATGGCAAAATTAAAACTCGTTTCTTCAATAAACTAAATAAGCCAAGTCAAGTTTTACATTTAATTAAATACTCGATATATAGGGTGTTATGAAAGCTCGGACCAAAACAGTTTTTTCCGTACACAATTTTTTACCGCAAATTCTATTCACCTGTCTATCAAACTATTTTCGGAGAAACTTTGATATTTGTAGTAACCAGGCCACGGGATGCGACATTCTGGGAACGACAATAGTTTCCCTAAATTTCCGAGCAGACACTGTTAGACGACTCAATATAAATAGCAGCAGACCGTTGCTATACGTTCTGGTGTAGACAATACCTGAGTCAGACCGGCGCAATTTGGATTTATTTCCATACGAAGACTGTCTTGTTAGAATTTTTCCCTGTTATTGGGTATGTTGAATATAAAAATGTGGGACAAGGTAGAATGTGTACCTTTATTATTGTTTATGTGTCTATGCGTCTTTATAAATTAGACATTCATGTTGTGATTTGCGAAAATAAATGGATGTGGAATTTGGATAAAGAAAATTATGTTTACTAGTGGTCGCCAAGTGATCGAATTGGTATACTTATATTTTTTTATATTTTGATTTGATATTAGGGAGTCGTCATGACGATACACCATTGAGTTCAATTTTGGTTACAGACTTTAACCCTAAACAAAGAGAAATTTACATTTTTAATATTTTAATATGAGTGCTAGTGAAATGAATGACCGTGTGTATTGCTTTTTCAAAATTCGTAAAATGTTTTAAAAAATTAGGCTTTTGTACTCCTGCAGAGCCCTTCCTGGGTATTAAAATTTACATCAAAGTTCAGAGGTATCTTTGTGAAATCTTAACCTTAACAAACGGATTTTTAAATTCAAAAAGATTAATGCGAATCAAATCACAAATTCCTAAGAACAAACAAACAAACTCTTCAATCATTACGAATACGGAATTAGATTAACTAGAACTATGAAAAGTGAGTAAAAATCGATGACACTTCGTTTTCAATGTTAGGCAATAAACTACAAAGTGAAGTGTTGAGCAATATTACAATTTGGGGTACGATGTTATTGCTGTACGTGACACCAAGCCGTACCACCGCACATAGCCTCTTTTAGGCAGGGAGCGTGCCGACACATCAAAATATTTGGCAACATCCGATATCACACGTTTAGTATGCGTGGATAAAAACCGGTTATGAATAATACATACATAATATTGCTATCACGATTGTTTTCCTAAACGGATTAAAGCGTGCCGATTGCTGAAGGACTGCGTAAGAATATGTTTGCCAAGGCATGAGTGCTGCTGTGAAAATTAATTACAATTGCATTAGTGTAAGATTGTCGTGTAATTTCTGTTGTGATGACCTAGTGAAAGCTTAGCTTTTTATACATGAAGTTCTAAACTGTAAGCACCAAATGTAAGTTATTCAATTCATATGTTCTTTCTGGATCTAAGACATCAAAGACATCCTTAATGAGGTACGCCTCATTAAGGGCGAGAAGCCATTGGTCTGGGTTGTCATTTGTAGATCTTTGATAATCGTAACGATTAACTAACACGTGCCGTAAAACCTGAAAAAAGGGAAGTAGAAATTTAATGGGCAGTCGTTTCATATAAAATACAGCTATTCAGCTGGATCGCTTAGACTAGAACCCATCCTATAATAGTTAAGAAAACGGTGAGATGGTCAGAATAAGATCGTGACAACAAATAGCATTTGTTTGCATGCTGAAACAACTCACACATGGCCGTCTGATCCCAAACTACGCAGACCCCACACTATGATATCCAGAGAACTAGGTTACTCACTAACTACTAGCCCTGTCTAACTAAATAACTGACTACTAGGCCAGTCACAAACGTCATTACTTCCACGAACACAAGCTTCTGATCTAAGCTCGCAGTGCTCATCGCTTACGTTGAAGTGTACAATAATCGCCCACTATGACGTCATCCGGCGCCCCATCTCTGACGTCACGAACAGGTCTAATATCTAATAGCGTATAAAGACGTCGAACGCAATGACTTAAGTGGTTTCCGAGCTGTGGAAACTGCCAGTCTTCGTGTGTGATTTATGTGTTTCTACATCATTTGTACGTGTAGTGTGAAACTGATGACTGTGAACCTAGGTTTAGGGAGTTCGTATATTTAGAAACAAGTTTAAATAATGTTGAATCGAAAAAAGTAAATTTAAGTGGTTTAAGTGCATTTTTTAATCTATATAATATCTGCAATAATTATCAGCTGTGACCTGGTGGTAACTGCTTATGTAATTATCTGTAATGTTTGACGACCTTACAGGGTTGGAAAAAGCGAAAAAAATATGTTTGCTGTGAAATAAAAAAGTTGAATGATGTCGGTGTTGGTGACAAATTTTTAATTCATGCAAATAACGCTTCTGGTGACGCTGCGTGCATAAAATAATAAAGAACAGTATAGCAAATTGATTTTCCTCGAAATTATTTAATACAAGTAGCTAGTTCACAGTCGATATATCGATTTTACCTATTTTAAAAATAAAACGAACAAACTTAATTTAAAGATGTTCATATGGCACTGAAAACCTATTATTTGTGCTCATTTGAGTGTTAAGAGGTAATGAGTTTACAAGATATGTCATTTTCTTTGATATGGAGTTTCCTGTGCAGTACACACACAATAGATAACTAACCGGTTTTCGTGCCAAGGCTAAGGTAATTTTCAAAATTAAGTAAATATCTTAGTAAAGGCTGTTGACATAAAATTGCATACAATTTAAACATTTGAACGTAACGGGTATGGTACAGACAGTTTTGACGTAGATTAACCGTATCGTTTTACCATGAGAAAATTACGGTTCAAACAAATCTTTTAAAATTCACAATTTATTAAGTGCTACTTAAGTAAAGAAAGAAAGAAAAACAATTTATTCGTGCAAAGTGCGCTACAAATAAAAAAAAAACTTATATACTAGAAACCTTAAAGACAGCTAAGTAGCGTCACTACTGCGCGAAACCGCTAGTGCTCAGCATAATGCTGTGACCCATACACAGGCATGAGTCTACGACTCTGGTTTTCAGCGCTAGCCGACGAAGTGCTTCTGTGATTTTATGTAATCAAAAATGGTTACTTCTTCTTATATATAAAATTCTCGTGTCACAATGTTAGTTACCTTGCTCCTCCGAAACGGCTTTACCGATTTTTACCAAATTTTATATGCATATTCAGTAGGTCTGAGATCGGCTACTATCTATTTTTCATACCCCTGAGTGATAAGGGTTGTTCACTCTTAATATTTTTAACGCGGGTGAAACCGCAGGAGGCAGCTAGTATTTTATAAACTAAAGAATTTGTTTGTTTGAACGAGCTAATTTCATAAACTTCTAGTCGGAATTGAAAAAAATGTATAGTGTTGGATAGTCCTTCTATCGAGGGAGGTTATAGGATACAAAACATCGCAGTAAGACCTACGGGAGCAGAGTAGTTATCAAAGATGCGGGTGAAACTGCGGGGCTCAGCTAGTGATTAATATAAATGGACGTGCTATGTAATCCATTCATTAGAGCTGGGTCAGCAACGCTCGAAAAATCGAAAGATAATTAATTAAATTTCATTAGTTAATGCGCTAAATTGTCCCACCGGAATATATTGCTAGTGATAAGTACTTGCAGTAATTTAACCTGTTTAGACGTGACTAACAAACGCCCAAACCATAGATATAGTGTCGATCTATATCTGTGGTTCAAACATAGTAAACGTACTCTCAAATATATGTTTCATCATCATCTCCCTAGCCTTTTTCCCAATCGTGTTGGGGTCGGCTGCCAGCCTAACCGGATTCAGCTGGATACCGGTGTTTTACGTGGAGCGACTGCCCACCTGACCTCCACAACCCAGTAACTGGGCGACACGATACCTCTTGGTTAGACTGGTCATAGTTTCTGGCTAACCAGTAACGACTGTCAAAGTTCTATGAATGACAACCGGGACCAACGGCTTTACGTGCTTTCCGAACGTTTTTTACTCTCAAATATATGTTTATTGTTCCAAAATTAAAATATTAAGAAATATGTCCTGCATTCAGTTCCATGTTTCATTGCTTAATTAAACTTTAATTACACAATTAATTAGCAGTTAGACCAAACACTCTTCAACCAAAAAGTAGGCACGTCGTGTGTTGCGAAAGCCTCGAATACAAGCCCATGTTTGAACGAAATTGGGACCTTAGTATTCATGAAACCAGCAATTGATTTTGAAACCTAACTCATTACATTATCATAATAGTTATGACTGGTTTATTAATGAGCACTAAAAAGTAGTATTCTATTATTATAGTTATTTCTAAAACAGCCTGAACATAATAATTTTAATGTAAATACACCTAAGATGCAGAAGAAATTCCTCGAAATTTCTAATTTTAGTCCAACCCTTCGGCCCCGTTATTGTATTTTAAACGTTTATATGAAGTTCTTTGTTTACATTTGAGTTTAGAATGGAGTTGTCAATTTTGTATTAGATTTCAATTTTGTCGAAATAATGTCCAAAAAAACAATTGGTATCAAGATTTAGCTTGTTTTGATTGGAGTCCAGTGTGTAATGTAGCGTTTCACCGACGATTTTCAACGTGAAGAAAAAACCGATGTAGTTGCATGTGGACTTACGTTCAGTACATAGTTAAAGTTAATTGTTTGTTAATAATGTACTTTTGTAAAAACCAAGCATCCACGACAAAGGAACTACTGGGCTAGGAAGGAAGGTTCTTATGAAGAGAATTCTTAGAAAAGTTAATCAATTAATTATCCAATTGGGGAAAAATGGAACCTTAATTTTATGAGATCTTTGAGTGTAAGGTCTGTCAGAGTCAGCTAGTAACAAAAATTCGAGATAAATCATCAAACCCAGGAAGTACAAGAAATATGGAGCGACTTATTTTAACAACAAAACCGTAGTAAATAAAACAGTAGAAGTTAATCTAAGCCAATAGTGTCTGGGCGTAATTGGTAAACTAATAAACACATTACTTTGCGATATTTTGTGTAGAACACAACACTGCCTAGTTCCTGACGTTGAGTGATCGTGAGTAATGTGCCGCGTTCAGTGCTCGACTGTAAACATGTTTTCAACAAGCTTCATAATTCAATTTTCGTATACTGAAATAAAAATATTGACGAGAACTTTAATGAACTGTGATTTTCTTTGATAACCGTTGTTTTTCGTGGTTAAATAAAAGTTGATTTTTCAATCGTCATGTTATTCTTTGAAGTTCGATATGGCATTTTTTATGGTACCTTTTTCATATTGTTATATTTATTTATCAATATCATTTAGCCTGGTATTAAAAATAAACCGAAAATGTAATATCATGTTTTAACTGTTATTCAATAGAATAAAATTTGGTTTAATATATTTCGTACCTACAGCTACCTAAGCAGAAATACCTAATGGTGTAATAGTTCCTTTATGCGAGAGTGCCTCAGCGGTCGACTACTATTGATGATGACAGACTTGAAGAATATAGATGATTTTCGCTCTTGAGCGGCAAACAAAAACCATCCAACCTTTGATTATCACTAGGGATGGGCCGAAATTCGTTTCACATTCGGTTTAACCGAATTTCGGTGGCTTGAACCGAACTTCGACATTCGGCCGACTTTCGGTTCAAATGCCGAACATTCGGTCCAAGATAAGATTTAAATATTTCATCTATTTTTACAAAAAAAAAAAAAACAAAGAACCAGTAACATTGATAATCAAATCAGTCATTTATTGACCTTTGTAATTAGTTACCACTACACAATCTTTTTTAGAAAATCAATTAAACTTTTAATTATTATTAACGAAAATATAAAAATTATTATTAACGAAATGGACCTCTTGACATAGACATTGAAATAATTAAGGTCTACAAACTAACTATATTTTTATAAATAACTGTAGTAAGTAATAGTAAGTATTACTTTAGATGTAGCCCGCAGTGTGCTCAGTATCGGAGAGTGAGATAATATAAACTATATTCGCCGTTAGAAAATGGATATATTTACACTGTATGTTGTAATATGAAATTGTTATCGAGCTAATGTACAGTTAAACTTAAAAAGCACAACTTGTAGAACTGGCCGAAACATTTTTTTTCAGTTGTTTATACATTTGAGGTAAAATAAGTAGTCTCACTAAAATATTTTCGACTTATTTGGACTTTAGTATAGTCATTAATCGATTAAATCCAGAATCTTCTACAACCGACATAGGAGTACTATCGCTCCCTAGAAAGCGCTCCAAAAATAACCGAAGTTCGGCCGAAATTCGGCCGAATTTTAAAATTTTACCGAATGTTCGGCCGAAGTTCGTATTCGGCACAAACCACATTCGGCCCATCACTAATTATCACATATTTATAATCAAAGCAACCAACTTACAGTATTCATTAATTTGTAACAAATTACTGCATCAAACTTAAATAATGCAAAGTTTTATTTTGCAACATGAACTATTTCTACAATTGATATTAAATTAATGTTTACATAACTTATAAGCACGAGTACTAATAAAGTAATTAAGTAAACTTTATAAAAAAGGGAAGGGAGGACTTTTAAGCCAAATAAAAGAACTTAAGTAAATCAAAGAACCTCGTCTCTCATCACTTAATAAGACTGAGGATAAAAAGCTGATATCATTTCCACAATGTATGGAAATATATTCTCTAGCTCAAAAAATAAACAGCCTATAGCCGATGAAGGCTTAAAATATATATTTCAAGACAGATAATATATGCGACATTACTGAATAAATAATATACAAACAATACTACCTATACGATATGTGAATTACTTCGATAAATGGGTAATATTTTAACGAAGCATAACAAAAATATTTTCCAATTTTCCGAGGTTTGCTTTGGCAGTTGGCTTATTTATTAGTAAATAAGCTCTGCTTAATACTCAGTTTTGGCTTTTATTGTCAATTTTGAAAGGAAGGCGAGTTTTCCTATACCTACGTTTGTACTATCCTCGAGGAACTGCAAGCTGTAAACAAGAGTTCAATGTTCTGTTAAGTAATAAGTACACAAAGTGATATCACGGATAAGAAGATCTTAGTAATAAGGAACGCTTGATTATTAATTTAAACTAAATAATATTTGTGCATTGATTTTGGGCGAGTAACACTCGCTCCGCGATATTATGCACCACTAGTTTATACTTAACGAAATTGTTATAGGGCTATAAAATAAAGAGATCCAGGTTATATCTACAAATAAAGTTAGGTAAGTATACACAGTTTTATGGGGTTAGTCCCGCTATGGTATGGTCCCGGTATGGCACCCTCTTAAAATACCTATCAAAAAGTCCCGCTATGGTACCCTTCAGTTTTTGGTACTGTTGTAAAGAAAAGTTATACAATGCGTTAAGAAAAAAATAGTATTAATAAAAAATATCTTTTCTTAACTATTATAGTTAAGCAAGATAATATTTATTAATACTATTTTTTAAACAAATCACGCTCGGTAATTGTCGTTTCACTTCAGGTAGTTACCTGACCAATCGGTTTTTTCGTAAAACAATAGAGACGAGCCCTTCCTCGAATTCGTATCTAGCTCTTCCCTTTTGTTTTTATGAAAATAGAGAGAGACAGTATTATTCCGGGTTTAGTTTGCTATTTGCAGCTGTACTTTTGCGATATGAGTAATTAGGATAGCTTGTTAGTTTATCTATTGCAATGTCTGGGTCAAGTAGTGCACGTGGTGTAAATTTAATAATTATTGACAGTCGACGCGGTGGAAAAACTTTATTACGTGTCGGACATAAATATATTAAACGCAGAGAAAATAAAAATTCAAGTACTTGGCATTGTGTAAATAGGAGAAATAGTATTAAATGTAGTGGATATATAACTATTGAGAATACCAATAATACAATAATTAAAGATTATAAACACAGTGATCAGTGCGTGCCACATTTTGAAGACAATGAAGTTCAAATGGCTATAAGTGAGTGCAAAAAAGAAGTAAATTCAAATTACGGATCAGTACAGAAAATTTTCGAAAAACACATGGGTAACTTAAAAGACAAAGGGTTACACCTTACAGGAAATGTTCCTGACTATAAAAAATTAAAAACAGTATTATACAGACACCGAAATAAGTCGTTGAACGTACCAAAAACACAATTTAAGAATGTGGAAGAAATTATAATACCAGAAGAATTTAATAAGTATGTATTGGCTGATTATTGTAATGAAGACTGTAATCGAATAATTATATTTTCCTCGACAGAAGTAAAGGAATATATAAAATGTGTAACGCATTACTTTGGTGATGGCACTTTCGACGGCTGCCCAAACCCATTCGAACAAGTTTATGTCATTCATGGAGACATGGGAAGCACTGAGTTATTCACGAATGTAGCACCATTATTTTATATTCTGTTAAAAAACAAAGAAGGGAAAACTTATGAAAAAGTTTTCGAATTGATTAAACAAACTTTGCCTGAATGGCGTCCATCGAAATTTACCTTCGATTATGAAATAGGAGTAATAAATGCAGCAGCGAAGATTTTTCCTGATATCAAAATAAATGGATGTAACGTACATTTTCAAAAGAACGTTATCAAAAAAGCGAAATCTTTAAATCTCATGGAACACGAAGAGTCCTCGAACCATGTTAAGCAATGCATAGGCTTGGCGTTTTTGCCAAAACAAGATATTGAAGACGGCTGGCTGCATATAATGGAAAATAGGTATAATATCTTGGTTACTTTCCAAAATGATGTTTGAGTACTTAACTCTAATTATATGGCAAAAAAGTAAAGAACAACAATATCAGTAAGGACCTGTTAATTTCATTGCTTTACAAGTACGAACGTTTAATAAGTATTTTTTTCAGTTTCGACGATGAAGCTATGACCAAATTCAATGACTATTTTGTCACTCAGTGGCTTGAATATCCAGACCTCATTTGGTGTTGCCATAATGAACGCCATAGAACAACTAACTTGGCGGAATCATGGAATGGCAGATTCAACAAAGTTATTGGAAAAAATCCCAGTTTATTATTGTTTCTGCAAACAATTGGCAACGACACATGTCACTTTGATATAAAACAAGCCAAGTAAGTTGTATTTTTTAGACAATATTTTTAAGCAGATATAATATTTTTAAAAGCAGATATATATTTTTTTACATAATACGAGTACATAGAAGAGTTTGAAAATGGATTTGATTTTATTTATTTTGGTAGATATTATTGGTTGTCGCCTTCTATTACAGACGGTTACTGAAAAAAATATAGCTTAACTTAAATAACTGATGATTTTTGTTATAGCTTTCGACTAAAAAGATCACCTATAAATTCAAGAAAAAGAACAAGTATAGAAATCGACCGCCAGATTCAAAAGCTAACAAAAAGTTACGAAAATAAAGCTATCTCCATTGGTGATTTTCTGATTAACATATCAAAGTCAACATTTCGATCAGAACATTTAAAAAAATAGTTTATTTTAATTTTGTTTTTAGCCTATTAAAATGTTTAATACTTTTTCTCGATGTTGATTATTTTTTGTAGTTTATGTTTACAATTTGCGCCTTTTTCTCCATGTTGATTATTTGTAATTAATATATTTGTCTAGTTGGTTGTTGATTATTTTTGTAGTTTATATAAATTTACAATTACTGCCTTTTCTCAATGTTGATTATTTGTAACTAATATTTATGTCTGGATGTTGTTTTTATTTGTAGTTTATAATATTTACAGTAATACTTTTCTGAGATGTGGATTTTTTATATTTTTTTTATTGTTGATTATTGGTAATTAATATTGTTGATTATTTTAAAAATTACATTGCAATTAATATTTCGTTTTACTGTTTGATATTTTTTTATAAATATTTTGAATTAATAAAAGACTGATTTAATATCGCAAACAGACGTTTTATTGATACACTCCTAAAAGTATTTATTTATAGATACACTTTTCTTTTCAGTTGTACCTTCTATTGTCTAACGTAGATCTAAAAGATGGGTACCATAGCGGGACTTTTTGATAGGTATTTTAAGAGGGTGCCATACCGGGACCATACCATAGCGGGACTAACCCGTTTTATGCAAGTGATTCATAAGTAATAAACGATTCAGTGCGAGTTTGCTTAAATATTAAAAAATGAAATATGTTTTATGTGTTCGTTTTTAAATAGGTAAGTATCGCTATTGAATACTTTTTTCAAATGATTCAGAACTGCGATTCTGACAGACAGCAAAGAGAAATGTGAAAAAAATACTAATACTAGCGATCTGTCCCAGCTTCACATCGTTTTTAGCTCTTTGAAGCTCTTGGATTTATCTAACCCTTATCATAAATCACTTCGTTATTTGGTAAAAAAAATGAGCTGGCGACAGGCACACAGACAGAACTTGCAAACCAACGTTACATATAATATTCAATCTGTACACACACCGTACATCCATACATTACTTGAGCTCGCCATGCAACGCATTCATATAATATTCAACGAAGAGGCTCTGAGCCCTGACCTATTACTTCAGCGACGCTTCTACCATGATTTCATCTGCAAATTTTTCCTGGGTAACATTGCGGTTGGGTGATTGGGTGACAAGTTATATGCATCTTTATTACTATGATAAGTAATGAAATATGTAATATGAATACGTTTTCTAAAGCAATCCCAAAATCTATTCGTCTTATGATGGTTTTATACATATACAATGTGTAACTGAAATGCACTTTGAGAAAATAGTTTGTTCAGAATCGTTTACTGAATCGATTTTTGTAATTTTTAATATAGGTAATATTTTATCCCAAAAATAATTAAAACTACGTAAACTGCTGTCACACTTCCGCTGTACAGTCAAAACAAACTAAAATGGATGAAATACCTACTACGCTAGACCCTTATGCAAGTGCGACTGTGTTCATGCGTTGATTTGTAATGTGACTATAATTTTCTCCCACAATCTGTACAACTAATTTATAAAAAAAACAGTGTTTTAAAAATTCAGTGTATGTATTATGATTATAACATAATATTCTAATTAGGGTGTCTGGTGGTGTGCGTTTATTCCGGGACATGTTGTATATGATTTTTTTAATTATATAATTTTTTTGAGTTTATTTTAGACATCACTGATATTAGAGTAGGAAAACCTTCTGAGGAAACTTGAACTTATATATTTTTATCGCCCACTCGCCTTGATTTAGTGTTGCAATCAAAGCTTATGTATATAAGAGAGATCTTTGTTCTGCAGTGAAACAAAAAAAGTTTATCGATAGGTACATACTTATTATGAAACAATCTCCTGCCGCGTCAGTCTGTCTGTTCGCGATGAACTTAAAAAGTTCTGATCGGATTTTCATGCCGTTTTCATGAGGAAGGTTTAGATGTAGATCTTTTTTTTTTTAAGAAAATGGTTCCTGTGATTAATAACATTCTTCGCCTAACACCGCAATAACCTACTTCTCACAGCTGACTCATAAAGCTCTAGAAAGAGCACCTGACATACTCTATTTTGCGAGCTGATACCAATAACGTCACCCACATTACAAGTTGATATAGTGAGTTTAGTCACGTGAAACCCGATTATGATTCAAAACAAATACAATTTTATAAATAATACGCATACTGTTAATATCTGAGAGGACATTCGGAGACAGCTGTGGTGGCATCATGCCAGAGTGTACTATGCCATTTGCTAACGTAAGTCTGTGACGTCAGAGACGCGTCTTTTGTCTCTCTCCTCCACGACACGTCATGCCTGTCATTAAAGTGGGAGTGTCGACGATCTAAAGTTTTTGTATTATTATTTTTTAATTTTATTTTACGTCTCATATTTTCAGATCTGGCTGAGAAATGCGGGTTTAATGGCGCTTTCAAAGATTTTATAATAACGAGTTGAAATGTTTTAATATTTCATTTGATTCAACTAATACTGAAATTGCATGAAGCTTGCGCTATCTGAAAATAACTGCAGTGTGAAGTCTTGAATAATGCATAACGGGACTCTATTATTAAGCTTAACTGTCCGTCTACCTAATAATGGCTGAAACTCTGGAATTGTAATAGGTAGAGAGTTGACATTTTCACAGAGTGGGTATTTCTATAGTCATACAAAAAATGTGAAATTTCGTGCGTTTTTATTCGATCTTTTAATATTGTATGGTTGACGTAGTACGCAATATTGTGACGTAGTTGGCATGCTTTTTTACACATCCAGCGATATTTTAAAACCACTTTCGTTAGCAATTAAAATACTAAAGCTACGCAGACGCACGTGGTACCTTGCTCTCTGCCAACACCGCAAGGAATCCGGCGTAAATGCACGCATGTACCGACAACAGTTCGGCGCAAGTTGTGGTGTCACCCGAGTGCAATGGCTTACTTAACGACACTCCTAGGCAAACGGCCAAATACTACTATTATTTACGTCCCGAAAATATCTGTGAAACTAGAAAGTTATCTCCATTTTGAAGTACCTAGAACTTGGCTTGAAGGCAGATAAATAAACCTTATGTAGCAAGTGTTTTGGCAATATGCTACAGTTATATTACTATAGCACTGCTGTATGTAATGAACTTTAAAGAAAAACTATAAGGTCTTAGGTAACTTTGTTACTTCCGGAGTTAGAAAGGCCTAACTTCACAAACGCTGATTATGCCAAATCTCGACATAAATACAAAACCGGCACAATTCAAAATGTATTTTAAAAGTTTTAATAAAGAATAATTACAGAATGAATTAAGCATAAAATAGGCGTGGCCTGACAAACACATGGCTATTTTTTAACTGCTTCTTAGTGTGCATTTACTTAGACGACGTCCTGAGGTAAAAGCTAGATGAGACATAGACATAAAATTATATTGTCGTACTGACTTAAATGTAGCACACTATCAACGACTACTAAACGGCGTACTCGTAAATGCATCATAAACCAACATTTTAGTCACAGAGTATAAACAAAATTTAACCAGTAATGATCTGGAACAAATTGCGACGCGCCTAACCAGGGATATCTACATGTAGTAGATAGTAGACTAATATAATTGGCTGCGAACCAGAATTAGAACAAAATGACCATCATGAACAAGGAACTAAGACTTGAAATGGAAATGTAGCAGCAGGTGTATATTTCCATAACACTACTTGTCTAAAAAAATCTAGAATAATTCTAAAATTATATGATATTATTATTAATTATGGCTGATCAATTTCAACTTCATCCTAATTATGGCAATCCACCGAGTTTTCGGTGATTTCTGCCAATGTTCAGGTTGGAAATAATATTTTTCAGTTTCAATGACAGTGTACGGTTATTAATTATAGTATCGAGATCATACACGTGTTTTTATCCAATAACACGAGATGACTCCATTATGGCTGATTTTAAAAATAATAGTAAATCAATTAAATTGACAACAATAGTGATGTCACAACATGTCATTGCATACAAAATGTATGACCGGCTGGCTTATTACCTATGAAACAGCAATCAGAAATATGTGCGCAGTGATCGCGCGATCACCGCGCGATTAATCGCTTAACGCCAAAAAAAATCGTATTATGTATGAATCGATTGCTAATCGCTCGCTGATTGTTATAATGCACTTAGTTTATTGCTACGATGACGATAAAGTAGCAATCGCTGGAACTAATTAAATATCACCTTTACCAAAAAAAACTTAACTTTGCTCTTAAAAACCATACTAAATACGAAACCACCAAACGAAAAATGCATGTTTTAGTTAACAGATTGCTCAACAGAGGCAGCACTATCGCTAGATTGCTATTTGACTTGACGTATTTTGAATTGACGTTTGAGGAGCAAATATCACGATCCCTCGGCTTCTGCAAGATACGTAATCCCGGTGCGGATTGTTTTCTGACAGTTCATAACAAATAGTCTACTTTTATACTAATTATCAGTTTGAAAATAAAACGACACAACTATAGAAAAACAATGAGCAGATTTTTTAGAAGAAAGCAAATACAGGTACATTAGCAAAATGTTTCATCGTGGCAAATCTAAACATTGGCGAGCTGTAAGCACTATACCAATCCCTGCTTTCGCGACGAAGGTAGGTCCACATCAAGGTATTGATTACCTAATATAAACAGATAGCTGCTAAGGCCACATTCCGAGTAAAAGCTTCGTCCTTCGACCATCTGTTTTGTGACATCGATATCTGATTGGAAAGGGTGCGTCAAATTCTGGCTAAGTGATAAGTGATTCAGCTACAAAGTACCGATCTGCTATAAAAGAGTTTGTTCAGTGTAAACCTTGTGGACTTGCTGTTAATAGACCATTAAAAAGCGACGATGCTTAAGTATTTCTCACTCCGTTTGCTCGATGGCTAGTGTTTGTGCGATGTCATTAGTGCAGAGTCCCTAGACAGCACTTACGGTCGTCTGCGAAGGTATCTATAGAAAGATACACGTATTGTATATTGTGATACTGTCTGGCTATATTAAAATTGTTGAAGGAAACATTCATACGAATGTGGTGGGGAAGAAACAAAGAACGTCTAATACAGCTTCATTTTTGATTGGATATTTAAAGGCATACCATGCAAGGCATGTTATGTAATAGGATTATCAAAGATGGTGCAGATAGCTTTCAACTTTGTTCTATAAACCAGGGGAAATTCATGAGCACGTCCCCATACAATCCATCTTATTCCGTCAACTCTGTGAACGAATAGGTTTTTTCTCAATCTTCAACAGTGTTTGTTGACGGCTTGAAGAGGAAATGTTAACGAACGAGAATAAACAAATATAATTCAATTGCACAATTCTTCTAAGTAAACAAAAAGTCTACAGATAAACGTATTATAAAATATCTAAAGGTCAAATCATAATCTACCTAGGCTGTTCTACGATTTACTGTTGCGATCAAATCACGTAAACGTCGTTGTCGCCAACCAACTAATATTAAAACATATCTTAGATTATTTCCAAAAAAAACTCTAAAAAATTTAAATTCCTTAGGTAAGTTTAAAAACATTTAAGCCAGCTATAGAATGGCGTTGTCGTCGCGCGCCTGATAACAATTCAGTGGCCCGACGAGACTAACGTCTAGCCACGCGATTGATCCGACTCCTAGTCAGTGTCTCAGGGGTTGGGGCGCCGATGTCACGTAACAGCACTCATAAACTGCCCATGTGTGGCTGCTAAACATTGCCACCAATGTTTTATGTAAGGCCCGGCAATACATAAAATGTTGCTGGAAGTATACAAAACAACGACAACATTTTCTCCATTGAAAATGTCGATCAGTTCGGTAAATATTACTGCAACATTTTTTGTTTAGACGGCAACTTAGGTTAGAGAACAACCTGCTAGCCTGTAATTCTTTTTTTTTAGTTTTTCAACATCATCACTATCACAATTGGTTCAAGGTCAAAAGACAAAACTTTAAAGTTTCAGGTTTTTTTTTGGCCACATATTTTTGGCAAAAGGATGAAATACATTGTCAGCAAGAAAATATTGCAGCCAGTAGAAATATTGTCCGTTTTGGAGCACCTTAACAGCTTCACTGCTATTGACATACAGTGGCTATTTTTAAAGTGGGACAAATGGACCGTCTATTAATATAGTACCGGTCTTTTGTTGTCAAGGTAAAGTTCAATAGATAATGGATTTCAAGCAATTGTTTCTAAAATGTATTCATTGTCTCTGCATTTATGTTCAGTTATCGTCATTTTAATATGTGACAGTTGTGTTACTTTTTCTTTGTATTTTATACAAATCAGACTTTATCAGTTCTCTGGTTAACTAAAGTTCTTTGTTACAGATACTCAGCAGACCCCTCAATGATTTGCATCACTAACTTAGATGGATTTCTCAATTCGAGAGATGGAACCCCACCTCCAAGTACTCCATTTAAGTAGTCTCTTAAACTCCCTCTTATAGTAGATACCGACACTACAGACCGTACTACTGCAGCATACAAACTACTCCAACTACTCAACAATACAGAACGACCAAATAATATATAAATAATTCAAGATCTCCAGCTAAGGCCGGCTACAAACTTAACGACAAAACGAACGTTCCTGCGAACGCACAAGTGCTGGCAATCGATAGGGACCGCCCACTGACCTATATAGCAGAGATTAGGAAGAGGCCAGCCCGGCCGAGATGTCTTGTTTTTGTCTCGTGTCAAGAAGGCTTTATTTCTCAGATAAGGAATAGACGTTCAGAATTGTATGGGTTTAGTACAATGAATTATTTTGGTTGGTTATCCCCTAGTTGGGGATAAAAACAGAGTCTTATCGAGAAGAAAGGATTATTTCAGGCAGATTTGGATGAATTCTCTTTCAGTGGGTATTACTTTTTGAGTAAAACTGTAGTAAGTTAGGCGCTTACAGAGTTTTACCGCCAATTGGTGGCAGTGTGTCACGCGACATAAGTAAGGGTGTCGTAAATGAGGAAACCTCAGAAGCCTTGTAACCGCTGGCTAGGGGAATGCGGCTTTGTGTGTGTGAGTGATGAACGAGTACACCGACTCACCTAGATTTGTTTTTTAATTCTTTACTTTACACAAAGAAGCTATATGTAATTATTGTTGCTATAGTTATCAAGTTTGTAAGCCTTTGATATATTTTATTGTTTTCGACCGCGACATCATCCGCTGTGATGTCAAATATAAAACCACTGAACCAATTAAAACGAAACTTGGTACAGATATAGATAGATAGATTTTTATGGACGTTTTTCGACTACCACGTGAAGCAAATGCTTTGTCAAATCATACACTATCAATAGACGTTATTTTAGACGTTATGGGTAGTGGCAGCAAATCAAATTCAATCCATTACCGACATAACAATCTGGCAAAGTGTTCCGTATTTAGAGCATTGGTCAGGCCAACTAGAGTGGAAATGGTCAAACAGGTGACCCACAAAGTTGCTGTTCAGTGTACAATTTTCACGGTGAGCAAGGTTTTTTGCCCTGTACATAATTTGACTGAGGTACTAGACCAGCTACATGAGGAAGCAGGCTTGCGTGTTGAAGTAGGTGTCAGTACTCATGTTAGGATAGTATTAGTTAGCTGTTAGACATTGGTTAATGTGAAGGAATATCTTCCTGTCCTTATTCCATTTTACTCGATCGACTCACCCTTTTTCGGCTTTCATAATTATGCTTCTGTCAACCGTCGTTCTTACAATCACTCCTTTTTTCTCCATATCATTCTTAAGTCAATCCATCTATTTTTTTTTTCGGATTTTCTCTTCTCCTTCATCTCTTCGTATTCCTTTTCATAACTATCCTTGTCACATGCATTTAATTTTCCTTATCGCGTACACACCAAGACAAACGATTCCCCTTTAACTTTTCTGTCACTAGTCTTACTTTTAGATTTCCTTTAATACTCAGATTTTTTATTTTATCAATTTTAGTCATCTCGCGGATCCATCTCAACATTCTCATCTCCGCTTCATGCAATCTTTTTACATTCATCTTCTTCTAGATGCAACATTCCAATACATATAGTACGACAGGTCTTATACTTTTAACAATTATTACATAATATTTGCGTTGTGTTTTTATCTGCATTACTGCACTGCTGGGCAAAAGATTCGTTAGTTGAGCTTTGCTTGTTTTACTTTTGAACCTTTCAACGGCCAAGCGACAGCCGGCTGAGTAGTGCTGATATTGTCTTTCTATTGTGTCTCGAATCATGTGTGTTCGAAAGTTGAATGTAATAAATTATGATATTATGAAATGATTCTCAGAATTTTATATTCAGACCAGCAAAAATGTTTTAATTAAAACAGTAAGTATTCACGTATGGAAAAAAGTGAGTTGAGTGCCAAGCGGGTCGCTGCGTATAACGCACTATTTTTCACATTTCCACTCGTTAATACAAAAATTGTTTAAATATAAAAAACTCTGACGTTGTGCGTACTGTGTGCGTGAAGATATGAGCTGTGTCGTGATAGTTGCTAACAGTGGTTTATGCTTTTCAGACAAGCACAATTGGGGATTTTTCAATTAATATAAGTAGTCTTTATTGGTTTATCTTTGGCGTCACTGCAGTGAATAGCATCGTAAGCCAGCCAAAAATCGCCAATCAGCTTTATGCGAACGTGGCGTATATTGATGGCCAATGCCCATTAGTTTAATTTTGACAATAATAGGCTTCTATCAGTATAAATATTGAAAATAACGTTTGCAGAAGTTGCAAACCAATACTTTTTTTACAAAGAGCTGGCACTTTTCCTTTGAAGATTAAAAACAGCGAAGATATCGCAACCGAATCGTTGCGATATCTGTTCTGTCTTCAAAGGGCAGGAATCCACAAAATGAAGACATTTACATAAACCGACTATCTTTCATTTTAAAATACATTTGACCTTTACTCAGGAAATCTTGATAACAACCAACTCATTTGAATTTGTATAATAATTTTATTTAGAAGGTGCTATTGTTACCTGCTTCGAGGTAAGATACTAAGATGAAAGTATTTTAGACTCTAATTCTCAAGATCTGAAGACAAACAAAATGGTAATTTCTAGAACGAAAGATTCTGCTAGTTATAAATAAATTTCTTCCTGAATTTGAACAAAACAACTGTTGCTAAATGACAGTTGCGGAAAGTTTAGCTTTCTTTTTCAACCATTGATGTTCGTTTTTCAATTATTGTGCTTGGCTGTGATTCTTCAGACCTCCTAAAAGTTGTTATATTTTTGTGTGTAATATATTGATTTATTAAACTTTAAAATGTTGAATTCGTTTAACACCATCATGTTTTGCGTTCGTAATTATTTATCGCACGTTACCATACATAGTGCTAGTTACCATAAAAAAAAATATTACTTAGTTTGATGGATAGCATGAGCAGTTAACAGCAATGTATAGAACAATAAAAACTCCTTACAAATACCACAAAACAGTCCCAGTCAAATATAACTGGATAAAGCATGGTATGGCAGAAATATGGGGACCGAGTATTAGCCGACTCCAGTAACCGATATTGCAGATTCAGACTTTGAATAAACTTCGAACTTTGCGACCGAAATAAAGGCTTTTATCGTCTATCGGAATGCGTAATAGCACGTTGGGGCGGCTCTCATACGTGGGCTATGTGGCCTCTTTGTTTAGGGCCCGTGATTTCAGCTCTCTCTAGCAGAATAGCCGGGTGATAGATGGCGGAATTCAGGTTATTGATTGATCGCTAAAAAGCGATCAACGCTAAAAATTCAGTGAGGGATGAGTGCCTCCCAAAACGTCCGTATAACATAATATGTATGTCTCTATAAAGGATTGGCATTGAAAATTAAGTATGAGAAATATTATGTATTCCAATACTATTTTTAATTAGAATGTATCTTCTATTTTGTATATTATGAATCTGACCTACTAGTTTCATAATTAAAACACAGAAAAACAAGTTTCGATTTTGTTAAAATATCTATGTATAATGTCATACTAGTTTCATAATTAAAACCCAGAAAAACAAGTTTCGATTGTGTTCAAATATGTATTTATCATTAAATTAGATTATAAGTTATTCGATTAATCTTTAAAAATAGTAATTTTGATGCCTAAAATGCTAGTATTGTTTAATTTAAAGGAAAACACAAAGGTGAACAAGTTTTAAGAATATAGACCATCAATTTTAATCAAAATAACAATTTTTGTTACTTAGATATAATTTCTATACAACATGATTTATTAAGATTCAGATATCCTCATTAATTAAGTGAGAAAACGCGTTCAGTGATAATTAATTGATGATCCATTAAGCCATGTTAACTGATGATGGTGTTTCTTGCCCATTCTTCTCCAAGAAAACGACCGTTTGGAATGAGCGACTGATTAATTTCTGTTTACTTGTAAATTACGTTCCAAAGTAGCTTTTTAAGGGTTTAGTG
This sequence comes from Athetis lepigone, assembly GCA_033675125.1. Taxonomy (NCBI): domain Eukaryota; kingdom Metazoa; phylum Arthropoda; class Insecta; order Lepidoptera; family Noctuidae; genus Athetis; species Athetis lepigone. The sequence continues at coordinate 4,408,350 of CM066226.1, read as the reverse complement.
AGAATTAATATAGTGACTAAAAAAAGTTTACGTTTTAGTTAGTTTTCCATCAGATCTTAATCATCTGAGCTTAATCCTGTTTTTTTCACGAGATTTTGAATGACAAATCATTTTGAAATAGGATCATTATAAACCAAAACTAATAGCTTTTCACAAGGAACAATCTACTAAGAAAAAAAAACCTTCAACTCAAAGTGTTTGATATTAAAACCTCCCAAGTCATACTTGTGTAGTAATAATAAAATATCACCCCTAGGTCTACATTTGCAACGCACTATTGATATCCTTTTTTAGTGCTTTCTTATGGTGCCGCATAATAATTTTAGTCTAGAAGTACCGATTAATATGTTGTGTATTAAATTACCCTATACTCGTTAAGTTTTTAAAAGTCATACACTAAAAAATGTTGCTTATGGTGCATTATAATTATAAAAGAAAATTAATGTTTAACAAATAACCCTGTAGAAGCAGTCCATAACGTTTCATCTTCACTTAAATATTCATAACTGTGAGACACTTCTCTCAACCTTCCACTCGAGACAAAATCGATTTCGAACAACTCTAGGAATAAACAATAAGTCCCGCTCTCAAAGGTCAGCCGCTGACGGCTGACCATCGGCTGACCAAAAATGGCGCCACAAACGGGTATATTTTTAAAAACAGAAGCAGATGGAGGGCGGGTCGGACAGGGCTATATCAGGAATAGAAGACCCAGTTCACGATACGGAGGTCGATTTGTATTCGAGCCCTCTTCAGTTTTGTAACGCTTTCGATGAAACGTATTGACGAGGAAATGTTTATATTTGAGAGACAAGGCTTTAAGAAAGGTGAAGGTCACGTTTGACACCATTTGTTATTAATTCCAAGATAACTAAAGACCCAACGAATCTTCTATTAACTATAATTAAATAGTTTATTGACCAAGGAGCAAACTCGTGTTTCTAAGGAAATAACGTCACAATCTTTGTCCCTATGTCACCATCGCTGTTTGATAGGCACTTAGTATAAGAACTTGCTAAGCAACGTCTATTTATGCTGGCCCATCTCAGCAGCACATAAAAACGGATAAGTAACTCTTTTGTTGCCTCTTTATCCCATAAACTGAATTTTACGAACATTGACCAAGCTGTACTTTGGGATCTGAATAATAGTTATTTAATTAGCCAGCGCCTCAAGTAAATCGACATGTTTTTAATGGCTATGTTTTGAATCAATCAAGTCTAAATTATCTATGTTATAATGTGAATGTAGTTTCTTAATTTTATTGCCTACCAACGTTTTTCATAATAGTTATAGAAACAAAAGTTCGGAAAACATATCCAAACTAACCCAACAGAGGTAGGAGGTAATCGTCTGCATATGAGTTCCTTCCAAAAATAAAGGGAATGCTGTCGTTGACATACATTCAAATGACTTTCTCCTTTTCCTGTTTTTCGCAATATCGCGTTTTTGCTAGCTTTTATCGTCTAGGAGATTCCACTTATATTATGTAGGTGCCATAGGTATTACCGCCGAGTTAGAAGTTATTTCTTAATTTAAGTGGAATTGTAGATTTGTGGATGGCATTTTTAGCTTCTTACATAAGTAATAACTTTCGGTAAAGTAAGGTCTTTTTAAGGGCATTTTTTTAACCGACTTCTAAAAAAAGGAGGAGGTTTTCGATTCGAATGTTTGTATGTTTTTTTTTTATGTTTGTTCGCGCATATCATAGTCGTTTACCAACCGATTTGAACAATTCTTTTTTTGTTTGAAAGGGTAGACTTTCCGAATGGTCCCATTGTCATCAGGTCCAGGATCTGATGATGGTATCATGCCGAAATCGAGGGAATTTTTATAGAAAAACGTACATTTTTTTTTTAAAGTTACTCTAAAACGTAGTTGGGACTCTAACTAAAAAGTAAAAAATAAAAAAAACTTTTTCCAAAAAAAAGATAACCGACTTCAAAAACGAAAAGCTCAAAAATAACTATTTCGGAAGTCGGTGGCAAGGCAACACAATTTGACCGGCAGAAGAGAAGCCACCGACTTCCGAAATAGTTATTTTTGAGCTTATCGTTTTTGAAGTCGGTTATCTTTTTTTTGGAAAAAGTTTTTTACCTTTCCATGACAATATTTGGCAAAAACTACAGCATCGCCATTTTATAAAATTTTTCCTGAATAATTTATGTGAAGTTCGAATCCCTAGCATAGAAGGGACGGTGCTCACCCCACACTCACTTCAACTTTTGCAGAGATCATTTTTTACAGTGTTGGATTTTTCTTATTTTCTATCTTTGATATTTATACTCAGCTGATATTTTCGAAGGAAGCATAGAGTTGAACCTAAAAGTGGACCTTAATTTGAATGAAACATATTAATCCTCTAGAGTTTAGTAAAGATGTGTCCAGGAGGGTTCCAACAGGACCCCTTTACTAAACTGCTACCGATCCAGTCGATCTGTCCATCTTTTTGTCTCATGGCTTTATGGAACGTAATAGGTAGAAAGTTGAAAGATTCTATAGTGATTGTAATTACCCTCCACATAAAAGTCCGTGTCGCACTTGACTGATTTTATATGTTTATAAAGAAATCTTAAAATAAATCTACCATGTCTATTTATACCAAAGTCTATTTTTGCTTACTGAAAAATGGTAAGAATCCTTTATACTTGGGAGTTCGCCAGAAACACGAAACGTTGGCCATAAGTTGCATCTTATATTCTGTGAGAAGAACTAGAATGTAGTGGGTTTAATACCAAAGATGTCGTTTTGCTATACCTCATTTCATTTTATTCCTACACTCAGGGATATTTGAAGTACGAAATTCACCTTTACTGCTCGTACATAAGGGTGCAGTTTATATGGCGATACCATGGGCGCTTGGCTGTATACTAGCCGAGTTTAAAGTTTAATGGGTCACCGTTGGAGGTATTGTGTGCTTCTATTTTAAATGCATTTTTCCATGTGCATTTCTAGTGATATCAGTACAATAGTTTGTTGTGTATAGAAGAAATTCAATGGTTTTATACGAAAAATAGAAATACTAAGTAATTGCTCTAAAAACCACACAACGTGTTTTTAATACGTCAGGGTTGCGTTCTATTAAGAAATAGTATGAAAATATAACAACATAATGATTGTTTGAGAAATATTTGGCATCATTAACAAATAACTTCGAAACATAATTTCTCCCAGTAAGAATATTTTAAAAAGTTTATAGGTATTGGAGAAGGGTCGAAGCAGCCTGCTGGCCATTTACTTAATCGTAAAAAATCTGTAGGGCTTGGCATAATTTTAAACACTAGGCACTTGAGTCTGGACTAATAAACTGAGACCTGTCACATATCTAGCATGACTGGCCACAATATAATGTTGCCATACGAAATCTACGGCAGGATCGTATCTTGACAGCTCTTAAAATATGTCAATCGATTGGTGTTAGTGTCAAATGCTCAAAAGTAGGTAGTCGATTCTATTCACAAATAGACTCGGTCGAATTATAAAATGATTAAATGGAAGTACTAATTAGGTTTCAAATAAATGTGAGTTTTAGTGGAAGTTAGAAGTTAAAAAATAGTAGTTATTAAGAATCAATGCCGCAAAATAGTAGGGCGTGGCGACGTGTAGTGTGTAACCTTAATAAATAATATAAAAGACTGCAGTGGCGTGTGTTTATCATAAATAAATACGTACGTCGCTCGTCCACAAGGACAAGTCGGTGCCGCGTCACGCGATCTCACCAACTACTTGAGGGTAGTTTCGTAAAGAGAAAAACGAAAGTAAATCTTTCTAAAAAGTTTTTATTACAGGAAGGTTAGTTTTTTTGATGAATCGATTACTTAATAAATATAACGTTTTTAGGGTTAAGTGTACTACACTCAAACACGTTTTTTAAGGATCACTCGTGTGTATGTCGTGTTCGTATGTCACAGGCAATCGCTTCTAATCTACTAATAGATTTAGCAACCGGTAAATTCGTTACTCGTAGTTACGCGCTTCTGTGACTTACACATGGACGTGTAATGTAAATAAATTAATATTAAACATGGGGACACTTTTGGGGAGTAGCTGGAACCAATATGTGCGAGTCCTGACTGTCTTCGAACAGACGTGATTCGAGACACAATAGAAAGACAATAGCAGCACGAGCCAGCTGCCGCTTGGTCGTTGGAAGGTTAATGCCAAATTATATTTTGGCTGGATTACATTTTTTATGCTTAGCTATCTAAAGGTTAATTCTCTCAGCGTATACTATAATAATGATATGTGGGAGAGATGTTTAGTATCTTGCTTGAGATAGTTTAGAAAACAGATACAAAAATTGTGATTAGATTTTTTTATGTCTTTTATTTTGAAGAATATACGATAAGTGCGCCTTTGGTCTGTGTATTGTCTGATCTGATTGTTATCTGATTATCATTTACTGCATCATGTTACTTTGCATAGTTGGCTTTTATTCGAGTTTCGTCAGTGAGTGTGAGATGAGTCAGTAATGACTGACCTTATTTATGTTGTTCAAAGCTCAGGTTCAAAGTATACGAATAATATTGACTTTCGGTTTCAACTGACTATAACAGTTAGCTACAGAAGAGATTTGTACCAAATTCGCGTATTGATTAAATCTAAAGCCAAAACAAACTCATAACCACAAGTTATTTATATCACAAAAAAGCAATATTGTGATTCAATGAACAGGCGAAGGAAAAAATAAGCAACGCATGCGTTGATATCTTTTCAAGGATAGACGGTTAATAACACAGTAACTGGGTTTTTTTTGTTATTTGATAATTAGGCGGGTATTCCGTTGATAAATAATGTTGAATAGGTAAAAATGGGCTTAAAGTAACTCGACTACCAAGCGACAGCCGGCTGTCTTTTTTAAAATTATACAATAGTAAAATTTAGCAATACAAGCCGAAAAAAACACATTCCTTGTATGAGGTCTCCATAAAAGAAACGTTTATATTTATTAACGCTTTTTGAATGAGGACCTCATACACTGAACATTAATAAGAATCTTGATTTTAGTTATATTAATAGATAGTACAGCACCAAGAGCGAAATCATTTGCCTAAGTAAACTTAGATTTTTTTGGTCCACGAGCCGGTGTGAATCCGGCAAGTTGTTTTGCAAAAACACTGAATCTTTTGTTCAATTAGCAAAATGTGGGTAGCCAGCTAAATTAACACGTAAGTTAAGCTAAGGTCGAGATGAATAAACTTAGCACTGCTCAGACTAATCAATATTCCAGTCACCATCTCACAACTGTCAAAATATGAGTTCAGGATATTCTATTCATTCGAGCATTCGAGCTAACCTCCAAATCGGATGGATTTCGAGTTTCATTGGCAGATTACTGATATTATTTTCAGTAACTTTAAAAAAAATTGATTAATAGGGATGTGGACTACATCAAAAGAATGAGATTCTGTTTAGTCCGTCTGTTAGACAGTCCAAAAATACTGGACACATATTTTTTGCTTGATCAAATTAATAACAAAATACAAAGATAAAAAGCATCAAAGTTGCCGGAGAGGGGGCTTGTGACGTCACTTGTCAGTAAAAATTATACAAAGGCGTGACGTTTCATGAAACTTCAACGCACTGTATTGTCGTCATTTTCTGTTTACGAAAAAAAAAGAAAAAATACGTGTCCCAAATTTTTTGATTATCTAACTGACGGACTAATTACTTTTTTTTGTCGTCTCGCCTATTCTAATCAAAACCGCGTCAAATAATTAAAACTCATTGAATCCTTCGAACACACGTGATTTGATACACCATAGAAAGACAATAACAGCCACAGCCCGACTGTCGGTAATCGGTTGGTCGTTGAAAGGTTAATAGCTAAGCTACCAGAATCTAATTGACTGGGTCTTAAAAATAAAATACGCCTTCTTCTACCCTTTCATTTGAAACTGTCATTTTCATCCATCAGATCTTGTCGAGTTCAAACATCGCCCAGAACGTTCACCCTCAATCTTCACAAACACACACACACATAAGTTTATATACAACTTGATAAGGAAAACGTTTATACGACGCCATATCCCGTGCACGCATACCATTACCCCTAAATTCTTTGTGTAGTAATGAGGCATGAGACAGAACGCATCAATGGATGCCGAAAGGGAAAACGTACTTGAACTACAGGGCGTAGCGCATCGATAGCGGAAAGTAGGTCACGGTCTGCCATCGCGTGGTGCCGGTCCGGGCCGGGCCGGGCCGGGCGGAGCTGTGCCGTTACCAGCAGCGGGACGTTACAGGAGGTAGCTAGCTAGAGCGTGTCGGAGTATACTTAGTAAAAGCTTGTGATTACTTTTTACGATTAGGTTTAATTTTGGAGGTTCTCTGGGGTCACTTAGGTAGCGTTTCGGTTACACGGGCCGTCTGTAATAATTTTACGCATTGTAATTACAGTCAATAATATTAAGGTAACGAAAACAAGGCGAGATGCCAAAAAAAATAAGTCGGGCTACTGAGTTCTGCGTTAGGACTGAATCATTGGTATTTAGAAATATTTAGATTTTGCTTAGTTTTTACTTAAAACTGACATTATTACCTATATTACCTATTCCTTTCCTTCATTAAATCACGTTCAAATTGTTCATAAGTTTAAAACAAGATTTAAAAAGACCAATATATCAAGTTATGTCCTGCGGGAGCTACGTATCTGTCGTGGTACGAACAGGTTTTTTGTGAAGTATTTCAGTACAAAGATTCATTGCGATCCGTGGTACGTGAGTAAGGTTCATGATGACCACTATTCTAATTCTAATTTTTTTTTTTTATCTTTTTATAAATATGAATATAACAGGTATTTCATCCTGTACTTTGGAATATTGTCATGCTTTATGTAAGTACTAACTTCCCCTTGCGTTTTTTTATTACTGCTTCATTCCTGTTGATCGTAGCATGGTGTTATATGGTCTATAATTTTTCTAATAGATCACGTTGTCTTAGACAAAAACAATTATTCCAATCCGCCTGGTAATTCTAGATAATAGACTGTAAAAATAAAAAAACCAACACGAATCAAGAAATGTATTTTAACTTTAGTATACATTTACTTATTTGTCTTATATTAAATACTGCATTGTGAATCACACACAAAACTGCACAAAACAATTTAAAAATTAAAAAGCTTGAAGCGTTTGTCTAAATGCGCTAATCTAAAAAAAATGCCTATTTATCGAGGCAGGCTATATAATATTACGCCTTGACCCACGGGAGCGGAGCAATAACCGAAGCAGTAATCACATCCAGTAGCAGGTTTATGTGTAGGTATAAGGGTCGAAATTATCCCCAAAGTCGTCCTCATGTCACTCTTGGTCCAATAAGTAGTTCTGTTACCCAATAGCTTACGTTTACGCCTCATAAAACTCAAGAGCGGGGTTATTCTGCAAGTAGCTACCTGAGAGAATCCAAATAAATTTGAGCTTAGCTGTCAATACTTGGCATAGTATGAGAGCTTATCTTAAACTCACTGCAACTAAAATTATAGTGTGATAACATGTATTTTTAGCTAATTTTTTTTTTATTTGATTTATGTGCATATTTGCACCAATGTGACCTTTTTGTTAAAGTTTACATACTTTCTAAGTTTATCTTGGTCATTACTGACATTGATGAAAAACAATACGTAAGGAAACCTAGACTTATAATTAATGTAAGTACTACATTTTACTATGCAGGGAGTTTCGGGGTCGATAAATCGATCTAGCTAGGTTTCATTTCATAGATAATACCGTGCAAAGCTCGCGGTCATTGAAATACTTAGGTATTTAATTTACACACATCAACATGGTCTAGGGATATTTCAATTACACCTAAATAACTAAAAGTCTATTAACTTTTTGTTTACTATAAATCGGTCCTTTACATGAGTTGTAATGCGTTGAGGTCCTCGGTGCTGTTCCACCACTTCCCCCGTGACACGATAACGTGACCAAAGCCTGGATATAACGCTCTGACTGGTCCTCATGGCTTCAGAAAACGCAATTAGGCACAGTATTCCACAACAGGACATTGACACCCTTGTTTTGAGTATACAGAACCGCTGCAGATGTGTCAGGAGTGTCTTAGGTGGATCCAAGTATTATCTACTTAAATTTAATTGTTTTCAAAATGTTGTTTTGTTTTTGATGTTTCAAAAATAAAGTTAAGATTGAAATTTTGTCTGAGTTTTTCCTCTTGGTTTTTTTTTTATTTAACTTTATCTAAAAGTTTATTTTCAGATTAGATAGTCTATTAAACAAGGTTTAATTTAATGTGTAGGTGTCTTAACAAAAAGCTAATAGAATTTTAGTTATTTAGATTCAATTGCAATATCCCTAGACCATGTTGATATGTGTATTAAGCGCGCTAATCGCAGTAACTAAGAGTCCCACTACAATTATTTATTGTCTTACAGCTTACTTATAGATAAAGATTATAGACTGCAGATTACATAATAAACCGGCGAATACTTGAAACATCATATATCACACGCGGCCTTCCCAAACTAAGCAGAGCTTGTAGTATCCTAATCAGATAACTGATATACTTACATACATATATAATTCATAAATAAATAAATACATACATTCATTATACCTTGAATTGTGTAATACTTTCTCAGGATATCCGATTATGTGCAATGTTCTTCAGATGCGGTGGGCGGTACTATTGGCGCCTATTAGATGCATCGGATGCCAAGCTTCTGGGCTGTGTATGACGGTCGACTAATATTGTACACTTAGTCACTAATTTTTAATTTTTCAGTAAATTAAGTGATTAGAACGAATTAGTCAACAAATTAGTAAACAGTCCAGTGACTATAGGTACTTTTGAAGAAGCTGTTGGATTGTAATGCTTTTAGCAACTTTTGCCTCTGCTTTTGTATTTTTTTTTATGGAAGACTCGCAATTAGATGAGATCGGTCTGCATAATAAATGAGGTATTTATTTTGTCTGGTTTTTTGAGTCTCGCGCTTTTCCTAATATTTCGCATTTGCTGCCAGCCACACAGTAGGTAGGTACAGTAGATTAGGCTGCGTATCCGGTATAGCATATAACACCTGAAACTCAATAACCCTTTTTCCACCCTAGAAATCGAAACCAGGACCTCATGATCAGCACTCGTGCTTACAACCAAAATACCAATGGAACAGTCTCCTGGAAGTGATTTTTATATTAATGTAGCAAACCTTCGAACACACGTGATTCGATACACAATAGAAAGACAATAGCAGCGCGACAGCCGGCTGACGCTTGATCGTCGAAAGGTTAAAGACCTTATATTTAAAAAACTGCGTCACCATATGAAATGTCATCCTAGTTTATTTCCTCTATTACTCATATCCCGGAATATTCAGACTTATGCTAATAGACATAAGAGTGGGTAACGTGTGCCATAGCAACAGCAGGTATAGATACTTAGCACTCGTAATTCGACTAGAGTTCGATAATCTCATTATGTATAGTTTTTGTAGGTATTAGGTCATTGGTGTGATTCATATTGAGGTAGTATGATCATGCTTGACGTTTATGGTTGCGGAATGTTTATAATAGTTACCGTGACCCTGGAACATAAAGGGCAATCGAAGGAACATGGTGGTTTAGTCAGTAAGAGTCTGACACGCCCTCCCGCCGCACCCAAGACGGGAGCAGTCATTGGATGATTTCCCACTCACCAAAAAAAAAAAATGCTTGACGTTTATAGGTTTCAAATGATTTGTAATGTTAAAGGATACATTTTCTTGTGACTTTATTTTGTATGAAAGTCAAGTAAGTATATCAAATATTGCCAGGATTTTAGACATCAGTGTAGCATTCAATAAGTAAGAGATTTGAACTATCAAACTGGTAGTTTCAAAGATTACCTCTTACAAACAAACACATTTCATATTTGATTGATTAATTGAAGAAAGTTTCAAAGCTGGAACATAAAAGAAAAGAAAGAAAATGTTGCCTAAGAAGTCTACATAAAGAAAAAAACTGAAAATGTCACGGATGTATTATTACAAAAAATAAATAAAAGTATTAAAGAATTCATATCGCTAAAGGAAAAGCTACATGAGGAAACCTAAAGATTAAGTATATGCTTGAAGGTTGCGGAATGTTTATAATAGTTACCGTGACCCTGGAACATAAAGGGCAACCGAAGGAACATGAGTGGATTTTAGTCAGTAAAAGTCTGACACGCCCTCCCGCCGCACCCAGGACGGGAGCAGTCATTTGATGATTCCCCACTCACCAAAAAAAAAAAAAAGTAGGTACCTATATGCTTGAACAACGCTGCGATCAATGCACTATTGATCGTGCCTTCTCTGTCTAAGAAGAGGCCTTTACCCTGCAGTTAACAATAATCGGCTGGAATTATATCGTCTACTGATCTACTCTATGCTATTTATATTATCTTATCGATGTTAATTAAACCGACATTCAAAACGCAACCGAGGTTGAAACACTGTATGAACTTACAAAAAACAAACAGGGACCAACGAATTCTAGTACCTACTGGAACTAAAGATATTATTATAATCTTAATTTTATATTGTTGTCGTTACTAAATATCGAGTTAATTAACTGGGTCGTAAGCGAAGTTGATAATTTACAATAAGTGTTTTATTTTATATTTTACGAATGATATCAATCAAGAAAGTAGTTAGTTATATACAATTGTTTTGTTTTAGTTATCTAGTAGTTTCGAAATGGTTTTATTTTTAGTAAACATCTTCTTTATCGTCACTGTTATCAAGTCATTATGAAGATGTACTGCTATGTATTCCGTACATTTTTCTGAAATGGGCCGACGAAGGAGTAATGACTCAAGATTACTGATTTACCTGCCCACCTGCCTTTCTTAATTCAGCAAGGTGACAAGAAAAATAAATATACTTAGTAAGTACCGGCAAATCAATTGATTTATTGAAGACTAGCTGTTTCTAGCGGTTTCACCCGCATTACGTTAGGTTTTTGGTTACTGCTTCGCTCCCGTGGGACCTAGCGTGATATTATATAGCCTATGTTACTCGTTGATAATGTAGCGTTCGAATTGGTGAAAGAATTTTTAAAATCGGTCCAGTAGTTTTTGAGCCTATTCATTACAATCAAACAAACAAACATACAAAGTTTTCCTCTTTATAATATTAGTATAAGTATAGAAAAAATGATTTTTCAGTTTGATACACAGGTTTTGTCAATTTGGTAAATTGTCAATTATGCCAAATGGTTCGCTTATACTAACATAGTTGGTACGGTAAATAGGAAAAATAGTTCCGTATGGTTATGTGAGTCCAAAATAAACAGGTACATTATGACACTATCCGTTTCTGAGATAAATAAAAACATACTTTAAGATGTCCCTAACAACAGTTTCGTGTGACTAACCCTTACCTTGGCCCTCAGTAAATAAATCATACCCTAGCAGAGAACCCTTTTATCTTTTAGAAGCGTTAACAGGTTAACTGGTAACCTTCAGAATCCTTTCAAAGGATCAGTAGGGTTTGCTAAAGGTTCCCATCGATTGGTTGATTGAACGATCCGTTGTAAGGGACTAACTACATTCATACACCTGATTGTATTTTTTACGACTTATTGAAAATAACAGTTTTATATAATAGATACCTTTTCAGAATCGGAAAGCTGAACAGGCTTACGAATTTCTCTTTATGAGGATAACCACGCTTTTGAGAACTTTCTGTTAATTTTGTATTGATTCTTATTTTGGCGGTAGCAAATATTCTACATTAAATTAAGCACAACTATACCTAGTTTATACTTCACTACATAACGGGATTTAACGCGCACATACCTTTTATTTGTACCTTTTTTAACCTTGCCGAAACGTCAAGCAAAAAACAAATAAAAGGTATGTGCGCGTTAAATCCCGTTATGTAGTGAAGTATAAATATGCAACGCGAAAGTTTAAAGTATAATATACCTAGTTTTTACATATCAATATACTTTAAAGCGAATGAACATTTTTAACAAAAAGCTTAATATACATACGAATATTACGTAGGTCAAGCTTTTTATTAATTAGCATTGAATTTAATTACAACTAAATAATTTAAATGCGGCTATTAATGACACGAACGGTTAATTACTGCAGAATATTGTTAAAACATTCACAGCTTATGAGTACTAATTTAAACGCTAAGTACGTACCTACGTCGTATACCTGCATTATGTACCTAGTTAAGTTAGAAAATTGTGTCGACACATGTTTTTATTCCCACAAAGCTTGAATACTAGCAAATCGTTTGTAATCTGGTTTCTATTGGGTTGTCCTTGAAGATATAATTAATAGGCTTTTCATCCAGCTGTTGGAGTTGAAAGTAGTTACAGTATCATCTTTTTATCATTATCAAAAACTTATTTATGATATTTGGTAAAACAAACTGTACTAAATTGAAAAATACGTATTACTTCTCAGCAATAACAGTTTTTAATCTTCATTTAAAATTTGTGTTTAGTACACATTAATTCATCAACTGCCTAGCATCCCTAATTATGTTAGGGTCGGTGACAGGTCATCAGGATGCAGCTGGATACTAGTGTTTTACATAGAGCGACTGCCTATCAGACCCCCACAACCTAATTACTGGGTAATACGATTACTCCTAGGTAAGATTGATTACCACTTATATTCAAAATTGCAATAAAAAATACGCGACATTTTAATGTGAAACGCTTAGCTTTGGCTCAAACTAACTAATAACTTCAAGTGTTTTGTTTGTACATTGTGTATTAAGTGTTATAATTTGAAAAAATCGTCAATAATGCTACAGCGTCAGGTTCGCAAACGTATGCTTGTGAGTTCAAGCCCCACCCATTACACTTTTCATGTACTGAAACCTTCTCCTACTCATAAACATAGCTCGGTACAGAGGTCAACAGGAATACTTTAATATTGGATAAACACTACAAGACGTATTTTCATAAAAGTATGAATAGGTTACAGAATAAACCTTTTTGTACCACCTTACAATTCCTTACTCGTTCTCATAACACATAACACGAGTAAATACTGCTTTATACTAAATAAACGAGAAGTAGATTAAAGTTAAATCGAGTAGTAAATATTACATGACCAATATTGATATAAGCTAGTGGACAGTCTCCAAGGTTTGTGACGTTGGTGGTTACTGGCTGCCGTAGGGGTGGGCCAATGGAACTGATTTGGGTTAATGTTCAGCATTATTTTTATATCGCCACTTAACGGGGATGAAAAATGTGGTCGCTATGTCCATCAGTAAGAAGTTTTACGATTCAAGTCACTTTCAAAATTGATTTGCTGGAATTGAGGTTTATTATTGCGAGTGAAGCTGAAATTACGCGACTGTAAATATATGTATTTTATACATCTACGTTAAATATATATTACCGAATATTTATAACGTGAATTATAACCGAGTGCTTTAATAAATTCTAATTGTTTTCCATACAATATCATGATATGACCACTATGCAGTTAGAACATTGTAGGAAGTAAAATAAATGTTAACGAGCTAATCGTCTCCTGCCTCAATAATACTATCGATAACATCAATAATGTGTAACTATAGTAAAAACGTCTCGTGTCAAGATACTCGCTTACGTTTAATTGATACAATGGCAGGGGCTTCTATAATCTTAACGATGAAAGCAATCGATGAGACCTCGTTAATGACACTGCCTCTCAACAAATTCATAATAAAGTATCTTGTTATATTGTATTGAAAGTTCTAACGTAGGTATCACACGAATTTTAATGTAACAGTGCCACGCGAATTAGTAATTACCCACCCTGGCGAATGTTTCTATGAAATATTGAGAGGGGCCCTCTGAACGAGCTAACTTGCGACATTAAGGCGGAGGAGTGCGACTTGAAAAGCAGTACTTACCAGTATTCGTCCGGTGGTGGTCTGACCGGATATGAGTTCGCCGGCCCAGTCTTTCGCTTCGGTCATGAACGTGCCCTCGAACTCTTGTTTGCCCTGCCGTGCCGCCTTCTGCTCCTTCTGCTTGGGGTCGTTGGGCGCGAGCTCCGGCTCCTTGCGGCAGCAGAAGTACGCGCACCCGCGCCATAGTAGCACCACAAGTAACCCGCATATAAAGGTGCATATCGACGACAGCAGAAAGCACCACCATTTTCGGACATCGAGGCAGCCATCATCTTCAGGATAAGAGTCGGTCGACGCTGTAGTCGCCTCTTCCTCGGACGAAGCCATTCCCCGAGGGCGCGAGGCATCCAGTCAGGCGCGCCATGCACGTGCAGTGATGCGCGCGCCCGCACGCCGTGACCGCGCGCGACTGAGCGAGCGCGCCGCGCCCCGCGCGGTCCAACTCGCGCGATCGATCCGCGCCGGCGCGAGCCGCACTGCACTACCGACCCGTCGGAACCATGACCATCCTTCCACCCCGTTCACCACCTTCTCGCCTGCGATCCTCGATGCCAACTGATTCAGCCTCACTCTTCGTCGCGATCCGTAAGCATCGCCGAAACCGATACGACAGCTTTTATGACTGCAGATGTTTCCGTAAAGATTTTTATTGATGCCATAACAGAACTGCTCCTACATCACGTCCGACGCCACGCGGTGCCGACACACGAGTACTTTTATTTCTCTCTTCTGTACGTAGGTATAACGTACCTAATTGAAACTGAATTTCGGCGATTTTAACAAAGGTCAATGTATTCAGCCTGTGTCCCGATAAGCGTAGTGCTACGCCGCCCTACTGCGTCAGCGGGCGCTACGAAACTCGTAGACGTCGTCTACGGACGCTACGATTGGTCGAGCGAAATGCGACCGAAGATGTGTTCGGTTTCGTTCCAAAAGTACCCATTTGTCTTTTCTTTGTTACACACAGTCTATGTTTTATGTACGTTTCCAGTTAATATAAATGAGGCAATTAGTAGATAATGGTAGTTTTTATGTAACAGAGATGTATTACACGTTACGTAACCGAACCCTCTTAGAAAGTTTCATAGTGTCACATCATTTAAAATTAAATGTTTTGACATTAAACAGAGCACTTTACTGACTCGCAGTGGTATTTTTGTCAAATTATTTATTAAGTTGTTTGGTTCCAAATATAGTTGCGGAGGCGACTGCCTACATAAATATTTTATTTTATTGTAGGTTAGACAGGCAATTTCTAAAAATATAACTTCGAAGAGTTCGGGAGATTTTTATCAAAGAAATTTTGCATAAGTATAAGACGTAGACTAATAAGACAGAACGATATACTTGTCTAATGTATGAGATGAGTAAATAGATCTTTTTCAAGCCTTTATAACGTGAATTACGTAGGGTGGAAGCAAAGACCTTCCTACATCTATTTTAAAGGCATTATTTTTATTTTTTCTGACTGCTAGTATTTTTATAAGTTGCGTATCTGTTACACTAAAATAGTAGCCTACGTCATGATTGTTTTATCAAAGTACGTAAAGTACGTGTAGGTACGTGTACGTAGTGTAGTGTACGTAAGTACGTAGTGTACTTTCTTTTTGAAAAGTGATGTTTAATTTGTAATTAGGTACATTATCATGGGGTGAAACACCCACTGTTTGGCGTGACGCCAAATAGGCAAAAACTCGGAACCAGCACTGTACGCGACCTAGGTACTACGTACTTATGCTCTGAATATTGTACAATGGCAAGTTGGGGCCACATCGTATATTAATGTTCGTTGCCAAATGGGTGGCATAAATATTGCATATGGATTGGTCCTTCATGAGGAAGAAATATTTGTCAAGCGCGTGCTGTACGCGTGTTTCAGAGCTGTTATTGTATCAGGGTTTTAAATTGGCTTTGCTACGAGCAATGTTTGTGTACCTCTTTACTATTATAGTAAGGTACATTCACTACTTCTCTTTTTTATTATTTATATTTTATTTAAAGATTAGAATTAGAAATCCGTAAAGGTAAGGAACGCCGAAGACAGATGGAGCGACAATCGAAGTCGAAGAAAAACTGGAAGCAGTTGCCGAAATTGGAGAAGAATGGCTCGAGATTTGAGAGGACTATTTCAGCAATGGCTTGATGATCAAAGATTAATATCTAGTGACAATATAGGTATAGTGTCAAATTTAGAAACATAAAATTGTTTCATACATAAGATTAAAATGTTTTCTTACCAAAACCTTCCTTCGCCACAGTTCTTTAATATTGTAACTAAGCTAGGTAGGTACTTCTACTTGGAAGGAACCAATATGGCAGAAAATTATATACCTATGTAGGTACGTAAGTAATGATTCCTTGCATAGGTTGGTAAATGTTTTGACAAAACACACGCTGAATACGTATTTTTGTAGTTACCTATCTAAGCAAGTTAATAATTAACTTAGGTACATGATTGACTACTAGGTACCTAATCTTTAAAAGAGTAAACACCTCAAGGTGCAATAAATTCAAGAAGCTAGGTAGGGTAAACTACTCAAAGAAGCAGATCAAAGTTCTATCATAAAACATTGTCGAACTTTGTCTTTCCCCTGTTATCCACGATGTCTAACCTAATGAGTTGCATAAAACTTAGTCTTAACTCTTTGAAGTGTCCTTTAAAGGCAATAATGGCTCAATCATCCAATTTGTCAGTTTAAAATTATCAACAATAACATGGTTGGCTTGGATCTATACGTCTTGGTAGCTCAGACATGAATCTTTATTGAATAATCTTCGATTGTTAACAGCTGCCTAGGTACTATGGTATCCAGAGATGCTAACGCGCATTTTACAAGGAATAGGTATCAGAAAAGTGTACTATCGACTAAAGTTCCGCTTGCCCATCTCTAAGGCGACAATCGCATAGCACGGCTCTTGGCTCGATCGCGCGGAGCTTGAGTTTCGACCAATAGGAATCGTATTATGATAGTGTTTGTCTACACAACGACATTCAATGAAGTTTAGAAGTGAACACTCACACTACTATGCACGTGCTTGTTAGCAGGGTTCATTCATTTGTTTTGTGGCGTGTTTGTAATTCTTACTCGGCCTGCGTAAACTCTTTTGCCCTTACTAATAATCACTGTGTAAAGTTATGTCATGAATAAAACCTGTCATAACTTTATGCAGCGATTATTAGAAAGACGCTTTATGAATCATTGTTAACTATAAGTAATTACGTATTTATACATTCTGATTGTTTTTGGCAAAATGTTTTATTGGTATTGCTTTATTTTAATATTTAGCTATATTCCTGGGAAAAATGTTTTAAGACATTATAAACTTAATTTAAACTGTAATAAACTAACTGTATTCCGTGGTCTCACCCGCATTATGTTGTTTTAGATTACAGCTTCGCTCCCATAGGTCTTAGGACCAGCACACACCGCTGAATGCGCAGCGGAGCGCATTTGTAGTCAATAATATAATATAAACCTTAACTACCTTAACATACGGTTAATATTCGAGCGCGCTCCGAGCACTGCGTGCAAATTTATTCTTTTATTGACCGTGTGTCAAGGTAGTTAAGGTTTATATTAAGTTGTTATCTACACATGCGCTCCGCTGCACCTTTAGCGGTGTGCGCTGGGACAAATCATGACGTCATATAGCCCATATGTTATTCTGGCTATTTTACAGTAAAGTTCATAAAAAATCGTTTCTAAGTTTTTGTGTGAAAGTGTAACAGAACAAACATAAAAAAAACACATTTAATATTAGTGGGATTACATCTAACGATCTATTCTATTAACTCTGATGTTATTTTCTTGCAAAATGTTATTTCGTTTATTTTACGTTTAACTCTGCATGCCATTTGGCTGCCGGACTGGAGCCAATATTACAAACCTGAAGGGTTGTGTTTGCTTAGTTGAATGAGCCAATCTCAAACTACTGGTTCAAATAGAAAAAATATTTTTGTGATGGATAGTACAATTATTAAGAACTTACGTGTTTAACTTACGTGAGCGAAGCGGCGGACAGTTATTACAGCAGGTAACAGACTATTGTATGGGCATAATAAAAGAGTTACTATGTTTTATTATACAGATGTCGAACACGGGCGTGGGTTGAAGATTTTTTACGGCATGTTTTTTTTTATTTGTCATTAAGTGTTAAACATTTTTGCTTTTTGTTTCAAAATCTCTACAGAATTAGATTTCTTTTAGGGTTATTAGGGCGTTAAATAAAATATAATATAATTTTAAGGATTGGCATTAGTAGAAAAACAACGAATTAACTTATGAAGCATTTATTTTTTTAAACACAATTTCCTAATAACAATAAAAATATGTTGCAATTAACATAAGATAATATTGTTAAGTAAATCATATATTTTGGTTTCTATTTATATATTACATTATATACCTTTTCAGTATTACTAACAACACATAGACACATAATAACATAAACTAAAAAATAACATAATAATAAGTGTTTCGTCTGGTAACATTATTGTTAATAAATTAAGAAATGACTAGAATGCATTCAAAAAAAATCAAGACAAGAAAACGTAAAATGCATGAATATACGAACGAATAAATACATTCGACAAGTAGAGACTGTGTTACAATGCGGTCTCTGCTTATAGTATTTATGTTGTACTGATTTAACATGGCGTATTCAAAATCGTTGACAATATTAATAATAACATGCTGATATTAATTTATTAACAATTTTTTACAGATTAGTAAAAACACAACACATATCATTTACTTGCACATAAATAGTTTCTTTTTTTAGGAATTACTTTTTATGTTAACACTCCGGAAAAATTATGGTTTACTGGAACATATAATACAGAATATAAGAGCAGGAACCTCTTCTGGTAAGTTAATTACAATAAAATGATTGTAAAAAACAACAGGGCTTAAAAGTGAACCTTTGAACCTCATTATTTACTGTGCAATGTTTTATTATCGAATCAAAATAAACTTAATTACACTCCAAAATATGGTTATTTCAAACTGTGTAATGCAATTTAACCGGGTGGTTTGATCAGGCACTATTATATATTATTGTGAAAGGGTAAAAAAAGTTACAATACAAGCTATTCTGTATACAAATATGATTATTATGTAATGTTACACAGTTATACAAGATGATTTTGATTACTCAAACTTCACTGTATAAATTATAATTTATTTTGGTATCGGTAACCACCTATCCAACCGGATATAATAAAACAAATGAGAAAAAAGGGCTTAAAGGTGATATCTTAAACCAGTTCGTAATTATTTAAAAACAAATTCGTTTTCAATTTTCATAATTGTTTATCTTTTAATGCGTAGGGATAAAGATTAAAATTTTATTCATATTTCTCATAAGAATAAAAAAATTAAACTATAATTCAATTATACAGGATGGTTTTGTCTGATACTTTATTATTATTGGAAAATCGCAAAAAAAAAGTGAAAATTGGAACCAACTTGAAATAAAACCTTATTGTTTAATATACAGCATGGTTTTGTAATAATCAAAATCTTTCTGTGGAAAAATCTAATTGTTTAAGGAATATAATTACACAACATGGTTACCATATAGGTGGTTAGATATTAGGTATGGTGATTTCATACAGGTTAAATATTACACAATTAGTTTTTTTTTCAATCATAAAAAAATAAATTAGAATCATCGTATCCAGTTGTATTAAAAAGAAACATGTGTAATCTGAAAATTTTAGTAGTTTCGAGATAAAAATATTTTTTAAATTCTCTTGATTATTTATAAGTACTGCTTTAAAAACTTATATTATCGATATTTTTTGTATTTTTTACTGTTATAAATTTGTGTAAAGTAGTTTCCATAAAAATTAAGAGGTATTTTAAAATACACAGGGTTGAAAGTTTCAATGGGCTCTGGAGGAGAACTACTTTAAATCGTTAAAAAGAATTTTACTTAAAGAAAACATTCCTTTATTTTTGAAAAGAAATAAAATGGCATCCACACTCGGACACACATGAAAATCGAACTGGCTAAAATTAAAAAAAAAATATATAACGCCCTGTATTTTTATGACAACAGACGTCAAGGACGAAATTTTTGTAACAAACATGGTTCATTAAATTAAAGGAAAACAATAAATCTGAAGAATTTTATGTATTAAAAAAAAACAAAAATTAATTTAGATTTTAAAAGTTGAAATTTTATGGTTTTGCTCTAATTTAATTTACTGTTTGTTAGAAAGATTTGATCCTTATGAGTGACCCTGTCGATTGATGTCATAAAATACAGAATGTTGTTTTTTTTTATATTTTAAGCCAGTTCGATACCCGGGTGTGACACATTTTCAAAAATATTTTAATGCACTTTTATTTATTTTTTAAAATAAAGGAATGTAAAAAAAATCTATTAAAGATTTAAAGTAATTTTCTTTCAGGGCCCATAAAAACTTTCCACCCTGTATATAGGATAATATATAAACCCGTTTACACCGTAATACTGTTCAAAATTTTACGTTTTAATATTTTGTTGCTGCTCCTTCTGCATCTATTACAGCATCAAACCGGTTACGCATGGACCTTACAAGGACTTCACACAAGTTGGAACCTCGTAACGAATCCCAAGCTTGTTCGCAGTGGCTTACAAGTGCTTCTTTATTTCTTTCTGCCCTGTTATCCCATTGTTGAACCATTAAACCCCATAAATTTTCAATGGGATTTAAATCTGGCGAGCGGGAAGGATGTATTGATCATGTTGTGTGTAACTTAATATTTCCTATATTATTCACTACAAGCAGTTTATTAAAACTATAATAAAATATTGTGTGCAAAAGGATTAAGTTCATGAGAAATATCCCATACGTTTTTAAATAATATTATCTATTTTGGGTCGTAGTAACAGTCTTATCTGTTTTATGGTTAGTAAACAACAAACAAACGTGGGAAATTCCATCCGTGTATGAAACTCTTTTAAGCAAATGTGTGCTTTATTCAAACTATTTAAGAGCGCAAGCACAGTTTTAAACAATGGTGACGAAGAGCCATTGTTTAAATGTTGAAAGATTTGTTATAGGGTCATAAAAGTCCCAAACAATGTCTTTGAAAAGATAGGGAAAAAAACAAACTTTCTGACTGCATTATACACGATTACAATAAGGTCTTTAAGCTTAAATATTTTGCATGATAATATATATAAACGAAAATAACAAAAAAAAACTTTTTGAGCTAAAAAACTAATCCAAAATTCAATCGGAATTGCTGACGCAGCATAATACTCAACTCAAAATATAACTAAATTAGCAACCATTTGCAGCACTATTTTTTATGAACGAAATTAATTAATCAAGGACGGAAGAAAAGATTGACGGAGCCTCGCTTTGCAAGGCTTCTACATCCGTCTGTATAAATAAAACGGACTCAATAAAAACCTACTTCGGGGTGCCTAATTTTTTTTATCGAAAGTAAGTATACTACATGCACACTTGTTATTTTTGATGTGCAGTTAGAATTTTCTTTTGAAACAAAATATGTGTTTATAAATTGTTTCCCGAACACCACCAAAGGGTCATTATTTTATCAATTTTTTTTTATTACCGAACCAACCATTCGATTGTAAAAACCTGTTGAACTAACTTTTTTTCATACATTTAGGAATATTTCGATATTGCATCAGACTATAATATATTTAAATCACACAAAAAAAATTACATATTATAACATGTAAGAAATATTTAAAAATCTATTACTTATATGAAACGAAGCGACGTCAGACATTTCGTTAGTAGTTTAAAGTTTAGTATTGAATGTTTGACAAATTTTGTTTATGACATACAGAAATAATGCGATTTATATAATTGTGCCTATAATGAAAATATTGGAATAGTACTAAAAATAAAATAAAAAATAAAAAAAGCTTTATTGACACAAACGACACACTTTATAAATACTTTCATGGAACAGTACTTAATAATATAAACCTTTATTGTCAGGCAACTGAGGCCCATAGAAAAAAAAATACACAAATAATTTGCTTAAATTAATAATTCACGCCCCCACTCAATAATATGGTAATGTGGCAACACTATAATTTTTGTGTTATTGCATATTCGGTAGTCAGAGCATTTATTACACTCTTGCATTTTTTTTAAGATTCCTCGAATTTTTTTATAAGATTTATTAGGCGGCCTACCTTAATTTCAATAGTTTCGTAAAAAAACAATTATTGTTCTCTAAACATCTAAATACACTTCAATACCACAAGAAATTATTAAAAATTTCCTTTTTTTGTGAGATCTTTCAATTGTGAGATTGCTAACTAATCGGTAAGCTATGTTTACCATTAAATCATTCGCGTAAGAAAATAACATCATTTTACTAATTTACAGTAAGTATCTTATAATTAAATTTTTTAAAGGAAAATATATTACTATGCACTATCGCTTAGATTTCACACGAATACTAAGCGAAAGGTTTTATAAAACATTATTTAAATGAATAAACTTTAATGTATGAATATTAACAACGAAATCGTTACGATTCTCGCTAATGAAATGTTTATGATGCATTACTTACTAAATTTCTGCCCTTTAATTACAGCAATGTTTTTTTTGTAAATAACTTAATTTTATCAAACTATAATATATAAAATATTGTAAAAAAAATGCTTTGATTTGACGTATAAATGTCTAACTTGCGATCTACCCATGCTTAGATAATAATATTTTCATAAAATAGTTTTTTATGTATTCTGTAAAATTTATTTATCCTGTAATATTAATAAAAAACAATTACCATTTTATTCGGTGGGAGGAGTGAATTTATGTTTATTTGTTTTTGAATAAAAAACTATGACTTACTTGCAAATTCAACTCCACAGCAATTTGTGATATATTCAGCCCTTGTCTATACAAGACAATAATTTCGTTTCTTTTTTCTTGGTTAAGGTTTCGCGTCGTCATGATAAAGCGGCAGTAGGCACAATACACAAAGTCCAGGATACGAGCAAGAGTCAAAAAGAGTTCTACGATCACAGTCCGATATACAAAACAAGGGGTCACAGTTAGACAGGCAATCAGTCCGGTAGAAATAAACAGGTCGTAAAAATTGAGGCGGGAATGACAACGGGAGGCGTGAACAATGAGCGAGTAGCAAATTCGCACTGGCTAATGTTTGTTGTTATTTTTTGTGACACGCACACACTGCACTCACACAATCACATATTGTCTCTAATTGGCCGGAGCAAAGAAGGGCGTGGTTTGTCACTTGCTGCGCGTTCGCAGGAAAATTTTCATAAATGGGCATGCCAAACTTTTGTTGATAGTACCTAAGTATATTCGACATTTCCACTTTCGGAAACTTGGTCTTAAAAAAGGAATTTTTCATTTGTCGATCATTTATTAACAGTAGATGAAAAAGCTAAAAGGAACTTTTATACTTTAACTTTAACTTTTTTAAAGAGAATATCCAAAGCAACTTGGGGTTTATCATTTTTAACTTTAAAAGCTATTTATGGGGCTACCTACTTAGGATGTAAAAATGTGTTACGGTGCACCTGTTTGGGCTGATAGGGCCACAATAGGTACGACGTAAATTACTTCAAAGTCAACGTTTGATATTTTTATGCAAAGCTTAAAACCGTCAGTACTAAAGCCCTACCAGTACTCGCAGGTGTACTTCCAGTCGGTCTTGAGGTACAGCGTCATGCTTCAATGTACTATTCCGCGCGGGAATCCATGGACACTAACTTTATACCACAAAGCGACCTTAATAAAATTTTCTAGATTATTTAAACCGCAGACTGAAGTCTGGAGGAACTCTTATCCAAATGGCAGAGTAGGTGGGATAATTCCATGAAGGGCCGTCATCACCTCCATCTGTTCTTTCCATCCGTTCGTGAGCGGCTGGCTTGGCAGACATGGTTGGAGGTTGATCACTGCGTTGCTCAATTTCTCACAGGTCATGGCAATTTTAAAAGTAAACTCTATTTTTCAAACTTGTTGCTTCGCCTTTGTGTCAATGTTCCATATCGAACTGTGAATTCGAACAATCTGCAAATCAATGAGCGCAATGTTATGTTGAATAGTTTACAGGTTACATCCGGTGTCGTTTATTATGCGGACCTGGTGGAAACTAGACGCAATTTCCGTGCGTTCAAGCGCTTTTGCCATACCTACTATTTGGAATCAATCGTAACAGCTCACATTTTAGGACCCAATAATTTTAACAGATTATATTCCATCAGAACACACCCGGATTCCGCACCAGCTATTCAACAACCGACCACCTGCATACACTAAACCAGATTATAGAGAAAATAACCGAATTCAATAAACCTTTATATTTGGCCTTTGTATATTATACAAAGGCTTTCGATAGTCTTAAACATCTTGAAATTTTTAAATCCCTAGAACATCAAGAACTGGAAGAGCCATACCTAAACTTCATCAAAACCATATACAGCAATAGCACTGCTAATATAAAACTGAATACTGCTGGACCATTATTCAAGATCCAGAAAGGAGTCAAGCAGGGTGATCCGCTCTCTCCCAAATTGTTCACAAGCATACTCGAAGAGATCTTGCAAGTCACTAGCAACCTCATGGAAGACCTCAGTCAAGTCGGCACGAAGAGGCTAACAAACCTCCGGTTTGCTGACGACATAGTCCTTTTTGCCCCTACAGCTCTAGAACTCCAAGGTATGCTCCAAGAACTGAGCACGGCTAGCTTCAGGGTGGGACTTGCGATGAATCGGTCTAAGACCCAGCTAATGACCAACAGCACTAAAAGTAGGGTCGCGGTAGATGGGCAAGAAATACTTTATGCCGATGAGTACATATACTTGGTTCAGTTAGTTTCTTTCGAAAACAGGCAGGGGAAGGAAATCAGTCGTCGCATTGCAAACGCCTGGAAAAGCTACTGGTCCATGAAGGCGCTAATGAAGGGTGATCTACCAATCTCCCTGAAGCAAACTCGTCGACATGTGTATCTTGCCCATCCTAACCTATGGTGCTCAGACCTGGGGCCCTAGTCTGCTATTACAATCGTGTCTCAATGATCGATTTTCAACCGACTTCAAAAAAAAAGGAGGAGGTTCTCAATTCGACTGTATTTTTTTTTATGTTTGTTACTCGATTTTTCGAAGACGCCTGGACCGATTTCAAAAATTCTTTGGTCCCATTGTCATCAGGTCAGGATCTGGTGGTGGAAACCCTGAGAAATTGAGGGCATCTCTAGAAAATTGTAGGCGAGCATCGGGTAAAAACTTAATATTAATTAATGTGTATATCTGATGAGACTACAACACCATGGAGGTTTAGGGCTGATCTGATGATGGAGATGACAGAGAATCAAGGGAACTCCTCAACGGCACATCTTAGCTACATCGTCTTTGGGCTTATTTTATTTGTGATGACAAGATCTTTACAGAGAGATGGGTTAGGACTGCCACTGCAAGCACCATGATGCAGGTGCAGTGCAGTTTAGGTAACTCCTTAATTGTTGATAGCAGCTACATAGTGTTTGGGCTTATTTTAATTGTATTGATGAGCACTTTACACCGAGATTGATTATACTGCAGATTCGATAGTGAAGACAAAATACAGTTTAAGGATATCCTAAATGGTACGTAGCAGCTACCTCGTGTTTCTTTATTGAAGTGAACTTTACACTTTATGTGTGTCGTTATGTTATGATTTGTCGTTTTGAATCGATAATTTATTATAGGTACTATGAGTATTATAAAAATGGAGAACATTCATATTAAAGAAGAAGTTTTATTGTATATTGTCTGCGTTATTAAACGTTTGATGTTTTTTTTTACACTTGGGTGAAACTATTGGTATAGACATTGGCAGCCTGGATACTTTAGTCAGACATTGGGACTCGACACTAAAATGTAAAAAATAAAAAACTTTTTACAAAAAAAATATAACCGCCTTCAAAAACTAAAAACATAAAAATAACTAAAATTTCGGAAGTCGGTGGCTTATCTCTTCTGTCAGTCAATTTGTGTTGCCACCGACTTCCGAAATTTTAGTTATTTTTATGTTTTTAGTTTTTGAAAGCGGTTATAATTTTTTTGTTAAATTTTTTTTTGACATGTAATGTAAAACTTTTGACACATTTCCCATACAACAACTGTCAAAGTTGTCAAATATCCGGCCGATGACTGGTCATTATGACACGATTGTTTATAGCAGACTAGGGCCCCTGGTCACTCACCGAATCGCAAAAGTCTCGCCTTGGAGTTTACCAACGAGCAATGGAGCGTAGCATTCTTGGTGTAAAAAGACAGGACAGAATCCGGAACACCACGCTGCGCTCCAAAACGGGCATAACGGATGTGGGTAAAAAAGCTGCCAGGCTTAAATAGGATTGGGTGGGTCACGTTAGCCGTATGAATAGTGACCGTTGGGCTTGAATCTCCACACAGTGGGTGCCAAAGGATGGACGTCGTGATGAGCTTGATGCACACCACGAGGGCTGGTTCGAGGATGCGAGGGAAAAGGAAGTCTGGAAGGAGTTGGGGGAGGCCTTTGCCCAGCAGTGGGACAGCATAGGCTAGATAAAAAAAAAATCCGTGGTGCTAGGCAATCTAGGCTTCTCCCAGTAATGTAATCGCCCCTTTGTGCCTATCGTCCTAGTTCTGTTCTGTCTCCTGCTTGTTATGGAGGGAAGTGTAGACTGGAGACACAATACCCATAACGATCAAACTAAATAACGTACATACATCCATCCTTTTGCATATGGGGTTAGTAAGGCTCATCTTTCTATTGTAAAAAAATATTACGATATTATAAATAAATAAATATTGTAGCTTCAATTTTCTATTATTCTGTTTTGTCTACCGGTAGGTTCTTTTTCGTTGTAGTTACTTTTCCAACCTAACCTTCCCTCTTTTGCATTGGAAGCATAGATATATTAAAGAAGGAGATATGCCCTGTAGACGAAAATGTATCGGATACCTGTGTCTCCTGTTATCCCTACCACACGGCAACTACTACACGCGCAGTTCAGTAAAAGCAATAGATACGCAGCCGCGCACACACCCGCATTTCTTGTACTAGAACGTACAACACAATCAATTATGAACCTTAAAACACCTACACAGCGTGTATTTACCATGCACCGTAAAACTTACTCACACATTAACATTGATGGCTATCGTTGTGCTGTGCAAATGCAATTTATTTTACATTTACGCTAGTGATTGACTAAATCGGAAAATTATCGAAACTTCTATTTATTATCGACCAAATCCTTTTTGGGTTCTCGGAAGTAAAACTAAATAAAAAGATGGCGTAAATAGATAAATTTGGGTTTGTGTAACTTAAAAGCATTTTTGAATTTTATAAATATGAATACGATGCAGTTATTTATTTATTTGTTTATTTTTTACGATGGTATAATACTGATACAAAATGGACACGATGGTCCAGATGCCACGCGACATGCACTTGAACCGTGTTAGGTAAGCCAAGGGAAATATTTAAGGACGCTGTAATATTTGGTCACATATGACTAATAATAATAAAACAAAATTAAAACAGGGTAAATATTAGTATTTACTTTGATATTCCAAGCGGGTTAAAACGGTGGACAAATTGAAACAAATAACTCCCAAACAATATTTTATTTGTCAGGCGACTTTGTTGTCGATAACCTACGCTAAAGGATTTGCACATGGACATCATTAACTCACGGCAAGAACCAGAGGCCGCATCACGCGATTCTTGCGTTTAGTTAAATATCGTTTTGTGATTTTTACATTGCTTGTCTTGTCACTAAGTGACAAACTTGCGTAGTTGTGAAGGAGCAATGTATTTCAGCAGAAACAATGCAGTCGCTGTGATGCTTAGAAACGAAATAACAGAAAATATTTTTCGATTTGTTATTTTTTATGATTTTAAAGACAAATATAGGAAAAAATATATGAAATGTGATTCCATTGTTGACATAGTTTTGGTATCTGCTCCACTTTTTGCAAGAAATCGCTGAACAATACCGTATTTTAATTTGTTGACACGATGGCGTTCGAAAGCACACTAGTTCGCGGACACGGCCACTTACGTACGACCTGTAGCACGATTGCATGTTGCGCGGACAGCGACACGCCCACTTGCCACTTCTCCTGTTATTTATATTTCTATGATTGGAAGAATAAATAATTATTGACATCGGTATTGTTTACCCTTGCATAAAATTAGAAAAATTGGTAAACTGACTAGAGGCATTTCCCCTTACCAGCGCTTAACGTACAATTTATGCTTCAAAAAACCAGAGTAGGTGCGTATGTTCTTACTTTAAGTATTTACTTACTGGATTTGACTTTCTGACGGTAACAGGTTGCTGGCTCATTTCCAATACCACAGGTAAACAGATTTGCTGCAGCTAAATCTTACTAACACCCACTTTAAGATAAATTAATAGAAACGGAGGTATTTTCAAATGGATAATTTACCTAGCTTTAAATTAATTTTTGGCACTTTTTTGGGTGCTTACCTAACCTAGTCAAGAGTAGGTGAGGACCATAGGTGGTGGGTGCATTGAGGTTTAGGTCTACAGGACATCTCAATGTTTTTATAGTATATAGACAATAGTAGGTCTAAGGTCAGGCAAGTCAGGGTCAAGGACAACTGCTGATAGGTCTACTTCAGTCGCGGACAGCGGCCCTTCAATACAAATAAAAAAGGCGTGCTGGCACCTTGCTCCGACCTGAGGCTATAAATGTGTAAAAGATGTAAAATTATACCTAGGTACTGAAATATATAAGGTATTACAATGTTAATATTTAGGTAGTTATGAGGGAGTCAAAGGACTTGTTGCTTTTTCCTATTAGGTCAGTACTTACGTATTTTATGCGTCAAAAGGATGGCAGGCTGCCGACTCTAGGCAGTACCTAGATGAAATAATGGGGTACGGCAGTCGGCAATATATGAATATTTACCTACGACATCAAGAACAGTTCATAGGTACGCAATTTGTACTAATGGTATAAAACAGTTAGTGGCCTCAATGAATGTGATAAATAAATAAATATCTTAGGATAGCTCATGGCCTTCTGATCTCAAACTAAGCAGGTCTTGTACTATGATAACCAGACTGATAAACATACATATACAACGATAAAACTAAGGGCGCAAAACTGTATTCTATGACAAATATCAAATGCACCATGGTTTCTTAAAACAAGGAGATTCATAAAATTGTAAATATACCGATCAACTCCTATGCCTCTAACTGTAAGTCATCATCATCATCAATTGCGGGACAGCTTAGCATTCCTAAAACACTTTGTGGGCTGGAGAAACGATGAAACATATTTGGCACAAAATAGTCACCCAGAGGACTGAGGACTTCACATAATGAGTGGGCTGGTGGCTGGTAGTACTCTAGAACCCTACATACCATCTTGACTACATCTCATTTGTTTAAAGTCAACACTACCACAAACGAAACGAAAGTAACTAGTTTCCATTTGCGTGCTATGTTCATCTTACGATTTATTATATTATTATTATTTTATATTGACTAACGTTTTGACAATTCAAAAGTACTTGCAAATGGTCTACTTTTGATAAAATGATTTCAATTGTGACTTTGACTTTGAAAAGAAACGAAAAAAATATAAGTACGTTGGAAGTCCAGGTCATGATGGAATAATAACAAAAACTACTGATTTATTTCAATAATTTATTTCTTCTTACGCATACAATCTATTTGGCTTAATTTACTCAGACATCGATCTATGATCACTTTAAGTTTAAACTAGTGTTATTAAATTTAAAGATAAATGCCAGTTAGCTTTGTGACCATCACAAAATAAGTTATTTGCTATATTTCTAACGAGGAAAACGTTTTACTTACATATTATGTATTTGGATGAAGACCCATAGTATGAATACATTCTATATCCGTACTATAATATTATAAATGCGAAAGTAACTCTGAGTGGGAAGGCAAAATCAATGAAGACAGTGAGGTAAATATTCTGTTATAATTCATACTAACATTATAAATGCGAAAGTAACTCTGTCTGTCTGTCTCTTCTTCACGCCTAAACTACTGAACTGATTTGAATTAAACTTGGTACAGATATAGTCTGGTACCCGAGAAAGGACATAGGATAGTTTTCATCCCGGAAATTCCCCGGGAACGGGAGCTAGTATTCCACGCGGACGAAGTCGCGGGCAAAAGCTAGTTTGTAATAAAATAAAATAGGTTTTGCTTCGTTTTATGCGCTGTTCTTAAAGCAAGGCTGTCATGCACGGTGCAAGTAAATGGCCGTCAAGAATAGGCAACCTGACAGGGTTATAAATAACTGATTCTAATTAAATTAGTCCATATTTTAAATTAGCAATTAATATTGTAAACCTGTTTTTTGTTTTAACATTTGTTTTAACAAAACAATAAGAAATTACTAAGATATGACGCATTAAAGTTCTAGAGTTGCATAGTGGACATTTTGCCATAACGCGTTCCTTACATAGATTATCAACTTGTCAAGTGAGGTCATATTTTGTCTCTCAATCGACTAGGCATTTATTATATACTTTTGAAATCAGCAAATAAAAATACTATTTTATAGTAATCAGGTTTTCAAGACTCAAATAAATATTTCTAAGAGTCATTGGTGCTGATTCTCTTGTTCACAAACTTAACTAAATTTAAGCTAATGCATCTTTCTCTTTTAATTTAATCCTGTCAAATTAGACAGCGCCTGAAGGAAATTGCCGTATATTTAGTCGCTATGTTTTTAATCGCGTCTAAATTATCTATGGAGTGTCTAAATTTGACAGGACTTAACTAATATTTTATCTTCTATTCTTTTCTTAATGAAATGGAAAGAGATAGATGCACCTAACTTAAATTTAGGTTAGTTTGTGAATAAGAGAATCGGCACCATTGTCTATTTAGCCTTTTCCCATTCATGTTAGTCTAACTGGATTCAGCTGCCGGGGTTGCGGAATGTTTATAATAGTTACCGTGACCCCGGAACATAAAGGGCAACCGAAGGAACATGAGTGGTTTTAGTCAGTAAAAGTCTGACACGTAGGACGGGAGCAGTCATTGGATGATTTCCCACCCACTAAAAAAAACTGGTTTCAGCTGAAATACGCAAATACGTGCTGTGCACATCTGCAAGTAACGATTTCAGTCTAGATATTAAGTCGTTAGAGCATAACTAAATTAATATCGTAAAATACCCAACCTGAACACCGACGAGTTTTTATAGGTGGAGAGCGGGATCTTTATGGAAAGACGTGTCCAGTTGATCTGTGTTTATTCGTAAAATGGTCCTATTTATATTTACATTCGCTATGGTACAAGTAGTGCTTAGCCTATGATATTTACAATTTACAAACGTCAGAGGGCGCTCGATGCGCCGCGCGTGTGCGGGGCGCGCGGGGGGTACCGTCGTCCGTCGCGCGCCGCGCTAGTCTATAAGTACATGCGGGCGCGCCGCGCGTGTCCTTTTCGCGGGCTGCTGGCGTTGCGTGAAGATCTCTGCGTGTCATCGCGTCGTGTGTCACCGTGTCGCGCCGTGTGACTTCTTTCGCGTCGTTTCTTCTGCTGCTACGATGATCTTCACGCACGTCGACAGCCTTGCGCCCAAAACCGTTCTTTTCAGAACGAACTTCTTATTTCTTAAACAGAGCGCGCCTTTTTCAAGGCGGTCTTTTTCTCTGTTTCTTTAACAGTTGTCAAACAAAACAAAAGGTAATGGTTATGCAGGTGGTACGGTAAAGGTATTGGTTCTGGTATTGAAGGTGATGGTTTGTGGTTTCTGGTAATGGAGGTAAGTTGCTGGTCTATGTCACTACATCACTCCCCCCTAAGTGAAGCGTACGTTCGGTTTCACAGTGCGGCCGGTTCTTGTGACGTAGGTATGTTTACTCGCCGCATTCGATGTGTGCGTGTCAGCTGATGCGGTTTGATGACCTCGGGTTGGCGACTGTGTTTCAGACGACGACGGCAGGCTCGATGTTGTTGTTTCCGTGTCGTCTTCGTTATATATATACGCCGGCTTCAATCTGTCGACTGACACGATGGCGGTGCGATGAGGTAGGCGCAATGTAAACAATTTTCCGTCTTCGCTGCGTTGTAGTATCTCGAACGGGCCGTCGTAAGGTGGTGTGAGTGGGCTGCGCACAGTGTCGTTTCGCAGAAACACATGCGTACATGTTGTGAGATCTTTGTACACAAATGTGTTCGCGTTTGTTGTTTTGTTTCTTTTACCCGGCGATAGCGACGACATTGTTTCAGTCAGCTGACGTACGAATTCGGCGTCTTCAATGTTCGGCGTTGTAGGCACGAAGAAATCGGACGGAATGCGTAGTGTTGTACCGTACGTCATTAGGGCTGCGCTGACGGGGGTATCTTCACGAAGTGCGGTACGTAATCCTAATAGAACTGTAGGTAGTTCCTCGCTCCAGCGTGTGGCGGCTGCTCTCGCCATCAATGCAGACTTTAGCGTGCGGTGCCATCGCTCGACTTGACCATTTGCTTGCGGGTGGAATGCAGTAGTGCGAATGCGATTGATACCAAACTTCTTCATCAGCGATGTGAATAGCGCAGACTCAAACTGTCTCCCTTGGTCTGTTGTGAGACGTAACGGGCATCCGAATCTCGATATCCATCCGTCGTATACAGCTTTTGCGACTGTTTAGGCGGTGACGTCACGTGTAGGTATTGCTTCGGGCCACTTGGTGCAGCGGTCGATCATCGTGACGAGGTATCTGTAGTCGTTAGATGGAGGTAATGGTCCGACGATGTCAACGTGAATATGTTCGAAGCGCGCTGATTCTTTAAATTCGCCGAGTGGGCTCTTCACGTGTCTTTGTACTTTCGCGCGTTGACAGCCGATGCAGGCCCTCGCCCATGTTGCGACGTCTTTGTTCATGGAAGGCCAGAAGTACTTTGTTGCCATTATTTTTCTTGACGTTCGAACTCCGGGGTGACTTAAATCGTGTTGCGCTTTGAAGGCGGCAAAACGAAAAGTTTGTGGTAAATACAGTCGAACGTTGTTTGTTGATGTTTCGCATAGCACGGGTCGCTGAACTCCGGGCATACACAGTCGGGTAAACTTCAAGTTGGGGTTGCTCAGGCACGATCGTAGTTCGGAGTCGTCTTCATATTCGCGAACAAGTTGGTTGTAGTCGATAGTCGAGTTTAGTAGTTCGACTTCTTCTATCCGTGATAACGCGTCAGCTGCTTCGTTCTTATCGCCGTGAATATATTTGATGTTTGTACAGAATTGGCTTATATAGTGAAGTTGTCGTTCTCTTCTCGGCGTGTCGGTGCTGCTCGGCGTTCTTGTGAGTGCGTACGTAAGAGGCTTGTGATCGGTGTATATAATTAGGTCGTTGCCCTCTATTAGTCGACGTAGATGTTGGACAGCGGTGTACATAGCTAATAATTCGCGATCGTACACACTGTAGCGTCGCTGCGTCTCGCTCATAGTTTTTGAGTAAAATGCGAGAGGTTTCCACACGTTGTCGATCTTTTGTTGCAGAACGGCGCCGATGCTGGTGTTCGATGCGTCGGTAAACAAACATAGCGGTGCGCTAGGTATTGGGTGCGTTAGCGTAGTTGCGTCGAGTATGCTTTGGCGGCATTTCTCAAACGCTTCTTCGGCTTCAGGTGTCCAGGCGATTATTGACTTATCGTTCTTTTTGCTGTTATGTAAGTATTTGTTGAGAAGGTTTTGATGTTCGGCTTGGTGAGGTAAGCAGCTGCGGTAGAAGTTTATCATTCCCAAAAATCTTCGTAATTCTTGAATAGTTGTCGGTTTCGGGTAATTAGTTATTGTTTCGATTCGTTCTTGTGTGGGTTTTATTCCTTCTTGCGTGACTTCGTATCCGAGAAATTGTATTTTGTTCGTGCCGAACTCGCATTTATCGATGTTGAGTGTGATTCCGTATTTGTTTAATCTTTCGAGCACTTGATGTAGGTCGCGCTGGTGTTCTTCTTCATTATTTGAGTAGATGAGTAGATCGTCGACGAAACAAAATACGATATCGTCGAGCCCTCGCAGTACTTCGTGCATGAAACGCTGGAATGTTTGACCCGAGTTGCGTAGGCCAAACGGCATGCAAGTAAACTCGAAGAGACCGAATGGTGTTATAATGGCGGTCTTGGCAGCGTCTTCTTCGTTGATAGGTATTGAATAATAAGCCATCTTCATATCGAGTTTCGAAAAAACTTTCTTCCCGTGTAGTTGGTACGTAAAGTCTTGCATTCTCGGAATCGGGTAGCGGTCGGGTATAGTCACGGCGTTAAGTCTCCTGTAGTCGCCGCAGACACGTAATGAGCCATCTTTTTTCTTTACGACGTGTAGTGGGCTGGCCCATGGGCTTTTAGAAGGTTTACAAATACCCATTTCCATCATCTTCTCAAATTCAATTTTTGCTGCGTTGTACTTGTCCGGAGGCAGTGGGCGTGGCCGTGAGTAAATAGGTTGGCCTGTTGTTTCTATGTGATGTTTCACGTCGTGTTTTGCAGAAGTCTTGAGTGATACGGGTCGCAGAACATCTGGATACTTTTTTAATATGTCGTGGTATGCGTGGTTACGGTCGATTAAGTAGACGGATTCTTCTGAGGCTTGTACACGTATGGTGTTCACGGCGAGATCGGTGACGCGGTCGATAAGTTTTCGGTGATGTAAATCGACTAGTAATTTGTGTTTTACTAGGAAATCAGCGCCCAGTATAGATGTCTTGACGTCGGCGACGACGAATGTCCATTTAAAACTTCTACGTAAACCTAGGTTGAGCTCGAGTGTACGCTCTCCGTAGGTACGTATTTGTGTGCCATTTGCTGCGAATAACTTGTAGGTACTGTCCGCCGGCTGCGAATATTTTTTGTTTCTTGCTGCTAAGACTGATATGTCGGCTCCGGTGTCGACGAGAAACTTCTCTCGATTGTTGATGTCGATGATGCAGAGGCGGTAACTTCGCTGGCTCACATCGACTTCCGCCACAGTCGATGTATGTTCTAGTTTTCCGACTTGCTTTTAGAACACGGTGATTCGCATTTTCGTGCTTCGTCGCCGAATCGGTAATGATAATAACACAGCCAATCAGCGTCGCCCGGTTTGCTTGATCCGCGGTAGTTTTGGCGCGAAATGCTGCGGTGGCGCGATGACGATCGGTAGCGGGAAGGGTAGCGGGAGGGGCGGGCGCGCGTCGTGCGCTGTTGCTGGCTTGAGCGTAGCTCGGCGATTTCAACTGATAGCTTCTCGATTTGTTTTGATAGCAAATCTACTTGCAAATTCGTGATGGATGATGCTGAGTGGTGACTTCCGCAGCTTGACGAGCTTGTTGTGGAGACTGCGGCTACTGACGCTGGTTCGAAGTGCTCCATCATTTTGTCGGCCATCGCAGCCAGGACTTCGAGCGTGGATTCTGTGTTCACAGATATTACGGCGCGGACTTGCGTGGGCAGTTGATTGAGCCACATAACTTTGAGCGCTTCGTCGGACATTAGTTTTCCGTTTAAATCGCGCATCTTGCGAAGTAGTTGGCTAGGCTTCTGGTCGCCGAGTTCGAGTCCGGCGAGTAGCTTTTGTAGTTGGCGATGGTCCGACTCTTGGTACGTCGATATCAGCCTGTTCTTGAGTGTGCTGTATTTTCCTGTGGCAGGTGGATTCATGATGATGTCTCCAATCTGCTCCACATCGCTGTAGCCCAGCAGTGGAACGACTAGGTTGAATTTCTGGTCTTCTTCGATCTTGCTTCCGGCGATGGCGGCTTCAAACTGCGCAAACCATAGTCGTGGATTTTGGCGGTAAAAAGATGGTAAACGTGCAGGCAGCGATACGGCAGCGACGTCGCTCTTTACTGTTGCGGCACCGTGGGCATCACAGAATTCTTCGATCTGGTCGGCTTTTGACATTCTTGATCTCGACGGTTCTTCTTATTTTAATTATTATTAGAAGGCAGGCGTCTTGATCTTCTTAGCTTGCGTCTTCTTGAGTTTTCGGGGTCACCAATTTATAGGTGGAGAGCGGGATCTTTATGGAAAGACGTGTCCAGTTGATCTGTGTTTATTCGTAAAATGGTCCTATTTATATTTACATTCGCTATGGTACAAGTAGTGCTTAGCCTATGATATTTACAATTTACAAACGTCAGAGGGCGCTCGATGCGCCGCGCGTGTGCGGGGCGCGCGGGGGGTACCGTCGTCCGTCGCGCGCCGCGCTAGTCTATAAGTACATGCGGGCGCGCCGCGCGTGTCATTCGACGCTCGACCGCCGCCCCGTGCACACGTCCGCAGCGCTCTGCTCCGTGCGACCGCTACGCTCTGCTACGTGCGCTACGCCGTAGCTCCGTCACGTCGCGTCTTCGCGACGCCCCACTCCTACTCGTAGCACTGCTACGAGTTTTACTTCGCGACTTTGGTCCGCTACGAGTAATCGTAGCAGTTCAAATCGCTATACTAGTTGTTTGCCTTTTTCAAGGCAACGCTAGTTTATTTCTTTAAGGGATAACGGGTGTTTTGGCCCCTTCTGGGCTATCAATCGGGGGAAACCTAACGGTGATAACGAACCCGATTGGGTGTGGACCCGACGCACCGCCTAGCCCCTTCAGGGTTAGGTAAAGTCGGACGGGCTTAGTTCCGCGGCCTTGGGGGGCCTCCTAGTCGCGGGCTAAGTAGCTAACCCCGTTCTCTTTCAGCCGGGCCCGGGGTCGGTGGGTGTCTCTACCCCACGGCTCCGGTTTGACCAACGCAAGGTCCATAGGGCCCCGCTCGGACATTAAGATTGCCAGCGGGTCAAAATCACAGCTTAGGGCTCACCTTAGGCACACAACCTCCCTGTCTACCCCGACAGGGAGGATAACTCATCCCCGGGCATCCCACCTGGGGAGTCAGGATAGTGGCCCTTCAGGCCGTTTCGACAGCTAGACCGCACAGCAAGTTTGTTTGGGTGTTTCTTCTTGCTGTACCCCGGTAGGAAACACCTAGGGTGGGTAGTTTTTGGGGAAGCTGTCGCTCCGGGACGTCACGTCGGTCGTGACTCTCCGGAGCAAGTAGGGCTAGGTTTTAGATTAAAGACCCCCCCTCCTCCCCCGTGTTAACAATGGACGCGATCGTCCAACTCGTCGCGAAAATCTTCGCCGAAATTCCGGAGGTGCGCGCTAAGTATGGCGACACCTTCACGGCCCTCCTCCAGGAGGACCGCTGTCCCCTCCCCGCCTCTGAGTGCGTCTCCATGAACGCACCAGCAAACCCCAGCCTCCCGGAGGCGTGCACCCTTACGGTGCCCTCCCGTCCCTCTTCGCCCTCCGCGGCCGACCTCATGGACACCTCCCCGGTGTCTCCTCCCTCCCGCCCGTCTTCTGCCTCGGAGGAGCTCCTGCTCTCCGACAGCAATACCTCGTCCTCTGAGGACGAGTACCAATTAGTCAAGGGCAAAAGGAAGAAGGGTAAAACCCCGTCCCAGGCCACTAAGGCCAAACGAGTTGAGGTTTCCCCTCAGTCCCCTGCCGCCCCCGCCTCAACCGAGTCGCGCCCCCTCTCCCCACAGGTGGCTTCCCAGCCCCTGCCAAGACCGCCTAGTCCCGCGGATGTCACCACCTCTTCTTCTTCAAAGAAGTCCCGTCCCCCCCCACCCATCTTCGTCCACGACAAGACCAAGTGGACGGAGATCTCCAAAGCGTGCGCTGAGCGCCGCATCAACTATTCTAACGCCCGCGCCGTCAGCAAGGGCGTTCAAATCAAGGTGTCCTCACCTAATGATTACAGGGAGCTGTCCAGACTCCTTCAGTCCCGGAACATTCCGTTCCACACATTCTCCCTCTCGGAAGACTCCAAACTCCGCGTAGTGGTCAAGGGTGTCCTTGCTTCCATCCCGGAAGCTGACATCCTCGACGACCTTGAGGCCCAAAACATCCCCGTTGCTGAGGTGCACCGCATGCACCGACGTGGCGGAGACGCGTTCGACATGGTACTTGTCGTGTGCCACGCCACGAAAGGCCATCATCCTATCTTCCAGATCTCTAAGATCTGTGGCCTCTCTGGCCTTTCAATCGAAAAGCCCCACAAGAGTGGGCAAATCGGCCAGTGCCATAAGTGCCAACTGTATGGCCACTCTCAGACCTACTGTTTCGCCAAACCCAGGTGCGTCAAGTGCCTAGGCGACCACGGAACAGTCGACTGCCCCCGCCCCAAAGACCGCAGTGCCTGCACGGAGCCCCCGAGCTGCGTCAACTGCGGCAAAGTAGGTCACCCAGCCAATTACCGGGGCTGCGAAAAAGCCCCCAAATCTTCGGCCCCTAAACTGGCCAAGCGCGCAGCCGCTCGCCAGCAAAGGGAGTGCCCCTCACTCTCGGCTGACATGCCCACGAGCCTTCGGCCTCAGCGCCCCAGCCCATGGAACCCGCTGAACCACAAGGTCCACTTCCCGGCCCTCAACACGCCTCGCTCTTCAAGCATACCACCTCTGATGGCCACGGCTTTACCCCCCCCCGGGCCCCTCGTTGCCCCGGTTGCCCCCAAGCCAGTGCCTCAAGTCGCCTTAGCGCCCGCTCCTATAGCCCGCGCCGCCCCCGCGCTCGCTCCCACAGCCCGCCCCGTCCCCGCGAGGTCCCCGCCCCGCGATCCCCGCCCCCAGGCCCCGCGCCCGCCGCCCCCGACCTCCGCGCCCCCTGCATTCAGCGGGCTTGTCGACTCCGACGACCCAGCCAAGGTACTTTGTGCCTTTCTTTCCCCCTTCTACACCCCTCGTGCAAGGCAAATGGCCCGCGCCCTCAAAGCCTGCACGAATCACATGGAAATGTTCAGTGTATATATATCATACCCTGACGTCACCGACTCCCTCAATAAATTCTTCCCTCAGGACTAATCATGGATAGGTTCTTGAATAGGTGTAGGATCAAGCCGTCATCCCTAAAGTTAGGGATCTTCAACGCCGATGGCCTCAGTAACCAACGTGATGAGATCGCCTTATTCCTCCGCGACCATCACCTAGATATTCTTCTCATACAAGAGACTTTCCTTAAGCCCCACAATAGAGACCCGAAGATAGCGAACTATCGGTTGGTTCGCAACGATAGAACTCGCTGTCACAGGGGTGGTACCCTTATTTATTACAAAGCGTCCCTCTACTGCATCCCAATGGACCCCCCTCCGCTCGACCGACTGGAGGTCTCTGTCTGTCGGCTAGGCATGACAGGCCATCAGCCCATCACAGTCATCTCTGCTTACTGCCCCCCGCCCTTGGCCGGAGAGTCGACCCCTCTCCGCGCCGATCTCTCTGCCCTTTTCGGCCTGAGCGACTCCGTCATACTGGCGGGCGACCTCAACGCCAAACACTCCGCGTGGAATAGCCACACCACCAATCCCAGGGGTAGGACTCTGTTCAACCTCAGTTCTACCCTTCTCTTCGATGTCATCGCCCCGATGCATCCAACCCACTACCCCTATGCCCCCAGTCAACGACCAGACGTTCTCGACATCGCCCTCTTAAAGAATGTGAACCTTCGTTTGCACTCTATAGAGGCGTTCGACGAACTTACTTCGGACCATCGTCCAGTGATCATGGAGCTAGCTCACAGATCCGGCTCTCTCGGCCCCTCTCAGCCCCCCTCTTCCCGGGTGAAAACGGACTGGCGGAAAGTAAGCGAAATGCTGAAATCCACCTCGTCCCCTCACTTGGATAAAATTCCCGACCACATCGAGACAATCGCGGACACGACGGCCGCGATCGACTCGTTCACTGATCACGTACAATCCGTCCTGAACGATTGTTCAAGGGAGGTTCCGGTGTTGGATGACCGAGAAGAACGCGGCTGTCCGTGCGTACAGCGCCTTCCCCTGCGACAGCAACAAAGCTTTTATGCGCTACTTACAGCGTCAAGTAAGTAACCGCATGAAAGAGCTGCGTGAAAGTCGCTGGGACAAGACGCTCAGCGAACTCGAGCCCACTCACCAGGCCTTCTGGGAACTACAGAGGATGTTACGCGCCCCTGGATTTACCAGTTTGCCCCCTCTCACCCGTCCCGATAACACCGTCGCCTTCGACGACGACGAGAAAGCAGAATGCCTGGCCGACAGCTTAGAGGCCCAGTGCTCCCCCAGTTCCCTTCAGACGAACCACGCCCACCTCTCCACGGTGGACGCTGAGCTCGAACGCAAGTCTTCTCTTCCCCCGACCGAGGACCCCGAGGATCCCCTGCCCCCTGTCACTCCCGACGAGGTGCAGGAGATCATCAAAGGCCTCCAACCCCGGAAAGCCCCTGGCTCTGATGGAATCACCAATAGGGTGCTCCAACTCTTCCCCGCTTCGCTCATATTGCTTATGACCGCCATCTTCAATGGCGCTCTGTCCCACAATATGTTCCCCCAGGCCTGGAAACAGGCCACAGTGATCGGCATCCCCAAGCCCGGAAAGCCTAAGTCTTCTCCCACTAGCTACCGCCCCATCAGCCTCCTCAACGTATTCGGCAAAGTGTACGAGAGACTTATTTATAAGCGACTCAGAAGCTACGCCGATGCGAAGAGACTCATCCCTGACGAGCAGTTCGGATTTAGATCCCAACACTCTTGTGTCCAACAGGTCCACCGCATAGTGGAGCACATCAGTGACCACTTCCAACGCGGCATGATGACCGGTGCCCTATTCTTCGATGTAGCGAAAGCCTTCGACAAGGTCTGGCACAACGGGCTGATATACAAGATGTATCAGCTCGGTGTGCCTGATCGTCTCGTGCTTATCCTACGCGACTTTTTGTCGAACCGCACCTTCCGTTACCGCATCGAGGGTGCGCTTTCCTCGCCCCGCCCCATCCGCGCCGGAGTCCCCCAAGGCTCCGTCCTAGCTCCACTCATCTTCACGCTTTACACAAGCGACATCCCCAAGTTTAGACATGCCCAGTTAGCGCTCTTCGCCGACGACACGGCCATCTATTACTCCGGTTACTCCCAGGACAGCATTGTCAAGATTCTCCAAAACTCCGCAAACGCATTAGGCGATTGGTTCCGGAGATGGAGAATAGAAGTCAATCCCGAAAAGAGCCAGGCGGTACTCTTTAGTAAACCGCGCAAACATCCCCCCCCTCCCCCCAGACCGATCACCATGTCAGGCAAGCCAATCCCTTGGGAAAAGCAAGCCAAATACCTGGGTGTCACTCTCGACAGCCGCCTCACTTTCGGCACTCACATAAAGACTGTGCGCGCTCGCGCCTTCTTTGCCCTGGGCAGGCTTCACTGCATGCTCAACTCCCGTAGCAAGTTGTCCCTTAGGTGCAAATTGCTCATCTACAGCACATGTATCCGTCCCATCATGACCTATGCATGCGCCGTATTCGCGCACACTAGACCGTCCCATATCCATAGGATGCAGACTCTCCAGAACCGATTTCTCCGAATGGCCACGGGTGCCCCCTGGTTCGTTAGGAATGAACGACTCCATGTCGACCTCAGGATCCCGACGATAAAGCAGTTCATGAAACGCCTCTCAAAGCGTTTCTTCGAATTTGCCGAACGTCACCCCAACCCCCTCATAGCGTCAGCCCGATACGCCCCCTCCTCTATCAGTAGGATTCGCCGTCCAAGGCATTCCCTAGTAGAACCGGACGACCCCACGACAGTCCTCCAAGAGAGCCGTAGGGAAACCAGCACTCTTAGGAAACACAAACACCGACCGATGCGCCCGTCCGTATTCCGGCCTCGCCGTCGAGGCCCGTCGCGACGACCTTGTGTAGTTCCCCCCCGACCTTTGCTCGACGAGCCAGCCCGCGTCGCTGTGCCAACAGTAGCTTTAAATTCCCAAAATAATCAGACCCAGCCTGACCCTAGCTGTTCCCCCATGGTAACGCCGCTAAGCCGAGGTCCGAGCCCCACAGGGGGCGCCCTTAGCGAGCGCTTATCGTAGTTTTAGTGTTTTGTTGCCCTGGCTGGGGGCCTTAATTTAGGCCACCACAGGAAAGATCGGTTGAGTAGTAAACAGCCTTAGAGAGCTGAACTACGAGTGGCCATGTCAAAAAAAAAAAAAAAAAAAAAAAAAAAAAAAAAAAAAAAAAAAAAAAAATAAAAGCCGCGCGTGTCCTTTTCGCGGGCTGCTGGCGTTGCGTGAAGATCTCTGCGTGTCATCGCGTCGTGTGTCACCGTGTCGCGCCGTGTGACTTCTTTCGCGTCGTTTCTTCTGCTGCTACGATGATCTTCAGGTACAGAATTACTAAATGTGTACTGCATGCTATAAGAAGAAAAATCCTAATATTTGTACGGCTGAAATGCCGAATATAGTGAAACACCATAGACCTTAAGAACTTGTTACCTACCTATATTCTTGCAAATAAATATATCATTCATTCATTCATTCATTCATTCATTCATTCATTCATTCATTCATTCACGCACGTCGACAGCCTTGCGCCCAAAACCGTTCTTTTCAGAACGAACTTCTTATTTCTTAAACAGAGCGCGCCTTTTTCAAGGCGGTCTTTTTCTCTGTTTCTTTAACAGTTGTCAAACAAAACAAAAGGTAATGGTTATGCAGGTGGTACGGTAAAGGTATTGGTTCTGGTATTGAAGGTGATGGTTTGTGGTTTCTGGTAATGGAGGTAAGTTGCTGGTCTATGTCACTACAAGTTAAAACAGACCACAACAGCGCTTTAGGGTTAAGTCGGCTCCAACTGAAATAAAGAAACACGTACAGTTCAAAAAATGTGTGGTGTAGAAATAACTCCAGCACACAATTTATTCAACACGCGAAATTGACCCTTATGATCACTGTCATATTGTTGTTAAAACTGTGGTATGGTTTACTTAACTGGCCTGATCGACAAACCATACTATCGGCCAGATAAGGGATAATGTAATAAATTTCAAAGCCTCATTGATTAATAATGAAAAATTAATAAAGTTAAAAATTATGCTTTATCTGCACTAAGACTATGAACGTGACCTTAAAGGGCAGTGCTTTATCTGAACTAGACTATGAACGTGACCTTAAAGGGCCGATATACCATGTTTCATGCCTAGCAGGTCAATTGTTAGCCAGGATATTTTACCG
Source organism: Athetis lepigone (assembly GCA_033675125.1). NCBI lineage: Eukaryota > Metazoa > Arthropoda > Insecta > Lepidoptera > Noctuidae > Athetis > Athetis lepigone. The sequence continues at coordinate 4,365,506 of CM066226.1, read as the reverse complement.
GTGCTCATACTCATACAAATATTGTCAGAATGACATAAAAACTATATTTGTCATGAATCGAACAATACCTAATCATAATCTAAACTAGTATTATAATGATGAAGAGAAGGTTTGTTTGTAATTGAAAAACTCTGAAACTACTAATATAAAGCTATTTTATTCGTAACCAACATAGGCTATGTACTTACATGTTTTTTAAGCGCATTATAATTATATCATCCTAAATGCATGCACCTGCGTGTGAATGTATGTATACACATGTTTATGGCAAATAAATGATTCTATTCTATTCTACAACTTCACACTCTATATCCGACGGGAGCGTAGCAAGCACAGACTTAACCTAACGCGTGTGAAATCGTGAGGCACAGCTAGTAGTTCATAAAATCAGCTGTTCTTAATAATTGATTGTTCACCCTAGTTTTCAGGCACAGTTTCTCCAATCCACTTCAAGTATGGTGGGTTTCCGTTCTTAATGGGCAATGAGATCACCTCGCACACAGTGTAGGGATGGTTGCTGCGAACAAACTCTGTCAGTTTGTCTACTTGGGAAGTTCTCGTTTTTATCATCAGCAGCGCCTGAAAAATGAGATGTGTTAACATTAACATTGGAACAAGAAAGGTCAGGTGAAAGACAGAAAATATGTTTATTTGTTGGGGTCTAAGTAGTACATAAAAATATTTTAGGTACGGAAGATTAATATTTAGAATTCAAATTACATTATTTTGCATGGTTCAGTAAAACTGCCAGACAGCTCCACAGTAGCAGGAACTGGTATTCCTGCTACAAGTGCCTTTCTCAAATAATCATAATGAGTTGGGCTAAGAAAACTACAATTAACTTGATCTGTGTGCTTCTTTCATTGAAATAACTATCTCAGATGTCAATCTACTTGGTAATTATTTAATTACTAGAATATTTCAGACAAAATTTATGAGATAGGGACAAAATGGTCAAGGTAAAGCCGGGCTGTTTGACGGGCCTGTTGGTCTAGTTGTTAGTGACCCTGACTGCTAAGCCGGAGGTTGTGAGTTTGTCCTGGGTGGGACCCAGGACAAACTTTGTGTGATGAGCATATTGTTTGTTCTGTGTCTGGGTGTGATTTATCTATGGTATGGTATGGCTCTATTTCCGCAACTCCACGTCAAGGCGCGGTTTTTGCGTGTGGGATGTGATTTATCAATAATATGTATGCATTTATAAATTATATAAGTATGTTTATCAGTGGCCGGTTACCATTTGTACCAGGATATTTATTTATTTATGTTCATCGCACCTACGTGGTATACAGGCCGTTTTTAATTATTAGTAAGATATTTTGATTAAATCTGTTTTCCTTAACCTGTTCCTGGTTACTTGGGATGGGTGTTACATGTCTTTTTCCCTGTTAAGGGTGTTTTTAATATCATGCGGATTTCATAACGCATGCGGGATTGTCCCGCATGCGTAAATCCCGCAAATGTCCTTTTCATACAAGTATTTATTGCAATGCGTGGAATATGCACGCGGGACGCGGGGCGTGATCCTAAAATAAATAAACTAAATCGTAGGCTACCGGGTTTCACGCCGAGTAAAATTTTCTGCATGCGGGTCAATCCCGCATGCGTTATGAAATCCGCACGATATTAAAAACACTCTTAATATCTGTACTAACCTATTTATATATCAACATATCTAGCTACATTGCTAGACATTTTTTAATTTGTTTAAACACAAATCTCAAGAACTTCAAGTTGGATTGAATTGTTTTTTATTTTGTTCAAGGTTAGCTCTTATGGGGAAAAGTATAGGCTTTGTGATATTTTGCTGTATCACAGGAGTAAAGCAGTAACTGCATGCCAGTGTATCACAACTGGTTTAACAATAACAAATATTTAGCCAAGTCATAATAAGATGTTTTCGTTTTTCTGTAGTTGTTTGTTTAGACCCCTCTAAACAAACAACTACAGAAAAAACAAACGTTTTAGTAAATTAATTCCCTCAGGTTTTATAAATAGTGTCTGGTTCATAGTAATTTTGTTTGGTGTGAAGTTTATTATCTACTACCTTGTGCTAGCGATTTTGTCCGTGTGGAGTGAATGATGAAAACTATCCTATGTCCTTTCTCGGGTCCCAGACTATATCAGTACCAAATTTTATTCTAATTGGTTCAGTGGTTTAGGCGTGAAGAAGAGACAGACAGACAGAGTTAGTTTTGCATTTATAATGTTAGTATGGATTATAACAGAATAATTACCTCACTGTCTTCATTGATTTTGCCTTCCCACTCATAAATGGATGTGACTTGTGGTATCATATTGACGCAGGCAGCTAATTTGTTCTTCACTAGACCATGGCCAATGCTCTTCCCAACATCTGTATTAGGAACCGTAACATACACCGCAGAGTATTTGTCTGAAATATTATAAATATACTGCTAAAGTTATGTTGGGTAAACGAGTAGATCTCACAGACCAGGAAATAATTAATATAATAAATAAATAGTACAGCCAATATAGTAAAATAAATATGTAATAATTATACTTATCAGTTAGAGAGGTTTTGTATTGAAGAGAGAATGAAATAAAAATTAAAAAGCTTTTATTATTGTTTTTTACAACTGTCACTTATAACTATCACTACTGCAAAACTGTGAAGCAGTTTGTTGGCAGACAGATAATATAGCTTCCATATTAAATTTATATTTTGACTAACACTACAGTAGGTTTGACCAAAAACATAGAAATAGCTAATAATAAAAAAAGTTACCATTAAAAACGTAGGAATTGTATGCATAAAAGTTTTACAATAGTACTATCTTATGTGATCTATATTTTATGTATTAATTATCACTTGAGAATGTGGAGTATATTGACTAAAGAATAAAGATCTGCACCAAGTCTGACAAATTTTACAACCTTTTAAACAAAGATTTAAGTTTGTGGACTGACACAATGCACAGAAGGGTCAGCTATTAAAATTTTTGACCTCAGTTAACTAAATAAATTTATTGTATACAATATTTAAATAAATCAGTATAATGTAACCTAATGTAACATTAATCTTAATTTCTTCAATGAAATATAATTATTATTTATTGCACCAATTACTCACCCGCATCCGAAATTCCAGAAGACATGTTAGCTTGAGCAAGAACTAAACAAGGCCTAAGAAATGAAAAATATAACGTTATCAATGACTTTTTATTTAGGGAAAATAGCATTTTATGCCCAGAGTTGGGTCTAGTTGGGTCTTGTTTTGATTATTTTTTGACAATCAATACCTAGGCTAACTGGCTGGCTAACGGACGACAACTTAGACTATTAACTTCTAGACGTAACCATGAGGTTGTAAAGAAGTGTGAAAGTGAGAAGCATATATACGAATTTCGTAAGAAAATTGAGACAAAGCATAACATGCTCTGTCTCGTTCGGCGTGGCCGGTTTTCGCTTGGCGAACATTGAAAAGTTAGCCAAACAAAGGGATGTCACTGTCATTGAATGGTCGGCTCGTATTAGTTTTTACAATTTTATAACAATTTCGGTAATTAAACCAATAGTTTTAATGTATATTTGAGAAATTGACTCCAGTAGTTAAGTGTTTAGTGCGTTTTCTGTGCTATAAAATGGGAGGATGCACTATTTTAGGCTGCAAAAGCCGCACAGAAATAAAGCAAGATAAGAATGTTACTTTTCACTCGTAAGGATGCAAATATTACAAGTTATTGTGCATTGATTGAATAAATACATTTGTGTGTATGTAATTACATGGCTTTCGATCAAAATTAACCCTAGAAAGATAATCATATTTCATCTAGCGTAAAAGATAATCATACGTCTGTCAGACGTACCTTAGTTAATTAAGATTTTTAGTAAGCCTACGGATGTATTATCGTGCTTTATTGGTTTAAATAATTGTTAGTATTCTATTCAAGTAAATTAAACTATAAAATAGTAATAATAAAGTTTAATTGACAAATTACAAACAAAAATCGTAAACTACTTTACAAATTAGCAAAAACTTGACTTGTCTCCTATTGGAACATTTAAAATCAGTTTCAGTGTTTATATTTTTTTATTATTATATTATATAATATAACAAGGTGTTGTAAACGTTTCTACACATGTAGTACGCTCTGGCCTTCTAGCTGATCGGCCAATATTCACTGCTAAGGTTCTACCGCGTCTTCGACCCTTGTTGGACCACAAGCCTAACAATGGTTATTTTCACTTCTGGGTGTGCGCTGAGAACTAATAATTATGCGGCTATTAGAAGGCGTAGCTTGGTCGGCAGTAGACTCTGAATGTTCTTCAGCAGACATTTCGGGTATATCCACAGCTTCATAGATGAATTTTATTCGTCTTCAGTGTCACTCTGCACATCGTCTTCTAAGTGGTTTTATTTGCATTCACTTTCAGATTCTGATAACGATTCCTCCTCATTACCCGACTGCCGAAAGAAGGGTTATGTTTTTCAAGCGTATGTATGTTTGTATTTATGTATATATGTCTCATTCTATGGCGCGTTCTACAGCCTAAATCGTTCAACGGGTTTCCGACATAATAATATGCGGTGTCATTGATTTCGTCTCAATTCGAATGACATAGGATATATACATTAAAAAAAAGGAGAAATAAAAAAAAATAGAATTAAATAATCAAAAAACCCAACTGCAATATCGGAAGTTGATGGCTTTGTTTTGTTTCATGTAACTGCCTATATTTTTATAATTTTAATATAAAAAGTTCTCAATTTGAGAATTATTCAACACCTTTGACTTGCTATTATAATATAAAAATAATAAATACCTGAAAATAATAATAAATACGTGTTAATAACAATAAACCATCAGTTCAAATGATTGCAGAAGTTGCATTAAAGATAATCATACGTCTCGCGGACGTACGACATAGGTATATCTTTTGTTTGAACGTACTTACAGTGGTGCTACTGCTGCTTAGCGCTAGTTCTGGTCGCCGACAGAGATAACTAGAGCAGCCAGAATGCTACGATTAATAATAAAAAAATTACAACGAAATTTAATTTCACGATACGTCTCGCAGACGTAGATTATCTTTCTAGGGTTAAGGACATTTTCTAGCGATATCGTTTATATTTTTATCTACATAACCTATTACTTGTTTTTCAAAGTGTTACCATACCTCAGTTCTATTTTTCCCATAACTTGATACTAAAATTGCAACTAGTTAAATAAATAAAATTAATCAGATGATTAATTAGTTCTTTGATGCCCTGTGAGGTATCCTCTCCCTTTTAAAAGGAATTTTAAATAATTTTTATAGTTGGACATCACAGACATCAGTGAAGGAAAACATCGTGAGAAAACCTGGACTCGTAACTTAAATAATACTTACGATATAAATAATTTTGCACTCTTAATAAGGATTATGATACGCAACTTAGTACATGAATGTAATAAGTAGTTGTTGCAACGGAACATCTCACGGTTTTGGTCATATTTAGGGAAAATTTTACGTAATGACAACATTGAAATTTTATAGTGCTGTCTCATGTGCGGCCACGCGGTGGCTCAATCTAGAAGTTAATAATCTAAGGACGACAACAAACCTATGACAGTGACATTGTGACAGTTAAAATTTGATTGAATATTCTCGGACACTAACTTATTTTGAGTGTTTGTAACTTTGTCTTTTCAGTAAATAGTAATTAAGTTCTTTTTTAGTTTTCATTTGGGCAATCTATTAAAAAAGGTTACATGTATACTTCTTAAGAAAAAAGAAAATGATACTGGTAGTTGATAGTAATTCAAAAATAAGTACCGTAAAATGCTGTAACATTGCCTTTATAGCTCAACATTGCCTAAATTCAAAAAAGTTTAATTATTACCGCTGCGAAATGTTTTTTATGGTCTATGGTATTACTAAAAGCAAGTCGGCAATCTGTATGGCAACATTCGATCATACGTCACTCCAAATTTTAGTTAACAAACTGTCAGTGTCAGTTTGAATGTCAGTGCAGATACTCGCTTTTTACCGGCTCTCAGGAAAATTTCATTATGTGAGTATTTATGCTTTATTTTCTAGCGTAATATGTTATATAGCAAAGAAAATATGCTCTTTTATGTATTTAAACTGTTTTTTCTGTATTATATCTTAATTTAAACCGTTAAATCATGGTCGGCAAAGTTGTGTCAGATTTTCGCAACTTTTTACTTAACATTATCTAGGGTTAGGGCTGCCACTTTTAATTTTTTCAACAAACTCTTAATCGACCGTGGTTTTTCTTGTGTAATTGTTTTTTTTTTTTGTAATTGATCTAAGAACGTTTTATAGAAGCTAGGACTATTGTTTCTTTATTTATCATCATCGGAAATTAAGGAGCTGCAGAGAGATCAACAAATTAACTATTTGTTGATCTCTCTGCAGGCTGCTGTTGTAATTTTTATTATACGTAACAGGTACCAACATTATTATTTTTTAAATGTTATTACCTACCTACATATTTGTTTTCCTATGAAAAAACGTTATTAGAATTTAAGTACAACAATTTGATTTCTTAAAAATATATTTGAATGTTAAGAAAAATTGTTGCATTTCCTTTGGGGCAGCCCTATACCGAACTCACTTTTGTATGGGAGTTTTAGAGAAACCTGCACAACTTTGCCTAGCATTGTAAAAAAAAAATTCTTGTGCTATTCAAGATTCAGCGAAGTCTGACGTGGAAAAAAACTTTATGGCAATATGGGTGTAAAATCCGTTACCAAAATACCCATTCATTTAAAAAGATATTATGACAGGCAATGTTGTGGTTTTTACCTCAACTTAGCCTACTTTTTCAAAGCAATTTTTTGGTGTTTTTATTACTAGTAGCAAATGTATTCCTATAGCTTAAAGTCCAATATTGGACAGTAATTGAAAAAACATACGACTTTCTTGACGATTAAAGATTTATCGAAGAAAAACGTCAAAATCCGTGCAAAGTTGCAGCATTTTACGGTACCTAGATTGTTTATGACTAGGCGCAAAAAAAGATTTTTAAATTTTTTTGATTGTCGTTTGTCTTTATTTTCGCTCAACAAAATACAATATAACAAAAACAAAGCTATGGCGGGAAAAAATTGTGACATGAACATGAGTTTGTTGTATGTGTTTAAAATACAAGTTTGTGTTTACATTAAAGTACAGCTACTATGTGAAGAGTAAAGTGAAAAAATCATACAAGTAAGTAGTAAAATATGCTACCAAAAGTACCAAACGTAATTCATGTTTTAAAATCCGCTACATTTTCTTGCGCTTAAAGGCATTTGGTTTTTATTTATTAGTGAGATTTTACTTTATTTTTATAGGATTTCTGACTGGAGCCGCCACTCTTCGAATAAGATTAGAAGCTGCCTGCAGCTGTATGGTTATAATGGAGTGTCACTCCGCCTCTAAGACGACCCACTGACCGTCTACTGCTGTGGTCTACTGTCCTTACAGAAATAGCTCCAGGAGGAGTATTCAGGTAGGTAAGTTTCAATCAATTTGATAGCTAAATCATGTTTATATTTTTGTTATTCTATTAAAAGCGTTGTGCGTCTGCTTTCTACAGATATGTGAATGTTTGTAGAAAGGTTCTTACAGTCTTTGAGCGTCTACCGTCTAGGTAGGACATACCTACTAAATAGCACCTACAAAAAGCAGTAGGTACCTATTAAATATGTACCTACTTAACTTGTTGTAGGTGTAGTGCCAAGACTGCTTAGGAACGATGTAATAAATTTCGTCACACAATATTTTTTCAAGTTTTTATCACCGTTTATTTAGGGTTCCGTACCAAAATGGTACAAAAAACCCTTAACAGTTTTATCATGTCCGTTACGGTTCGTCGGTCCTCTGCTTAGAGCTCAAAGGTTTAGTGTTAAAAACTTTGAATGGAAATGTGTATTTACCACGTCGACAAAGTTATATTTTTTTTTCCGCGTTTTGTCTATTGTGTGGCCTATCCTAAGGGCCCATCATTAGATAGGTAGATCTTTTAACAAACATCGCTGGCCTGTTGGTCTAATGGTTAGTGATGCTAAGCCGGAGGTCGTGGGTTCGATTCCCATGCAGGACAAATTTTGTATGATGAGCATGTTTGTTCTGTGTCTCTGGGTGTAATTTATCTAAGGTTAAATTATAAATACATACATATTAATGTATGTATTTATAATTTAATCTTTCAACGACCAAGCGACAGCCGGCTGTCGGGCTGCTATTGCCTTTTTATTGTCTCAAATCACGTGTGTTCAATGGTTTTATACCTATAAGTATGTTTATTAGTTGTCTGGTTGCCAAGTTACCATAGTTCCTACAAGCTCTGAGTTTGGGATCAGATAGATGGCCGTGTGTGAGTTGTCCCAGGATATTATTTTTTTCTAAGGCGATTTTTTAATTTAGGTTATCTGTTCGCGAGATTTTCATCTTTAAAACGCATTTTTTATTAAAAATTTTCTTTTATGAATTAAAATAGATTTTAAAAACAACTAGCTGAATAGCCTCGGAACATTTTGCAGATTATTATGTTTTTTTTTCTATAAAATCGGCCCCCATCATTAGTATCATCATCGGTTTTGCGCCACCCGCATCCAACGGGACCCGGCGATCTTGATGAGATCATCGCGCATCGATCCATGCTGCGCTTTCCGGTACGCAATCGCCACTCGAGAACCTTTCCGCCTTAACGGCTGTCAGTTCCTGCTGCCTTAACCAAGGTGAAATATTGTTACAAAGCTTTTCAGTTTCTTAGTCATGGAGGATAATCCACCAAGCCTATGACGTAATCAATTAATGGGGCTCTAATACTACCGTATTCAAATGAGAATTCGAATGAACAATTCTCGTAATAGATGGAACACATTGATTCATTCATTCTTAATTATAGTGAACTAGTGGAGTTGTATGCAATTATGTCATGTATATAGCAAAGGTAGCCAAGTAATAAAATTAAGTACCTACCTACCTTTATTTAACTGGCAGCGTTAAGACGCATGATAAACAAATGTGAAGGTCATATCCACTTAATACTTACGTTCAAGTAAATAACATTAAAACCAGTTTAAATTTGTATTTGTTTATTTTATTTTTTATTCTATACAATGTTTATTCTTAGAAATGTATAAGACTATCCGTTTTGCAAGATTTTTTAATGTAAACAATTTAAAAAGTTTCATAAATTTTTCTCTGTGATGAATATGAAAACGTTGATTGAGCTATAAGAGATATAAGCTTTTTTATCCATATAATAATGATAATTATACAAAATTGGTAATCAAAATGTCTACAAAACTAAAATATTAAATTAAATCCAACCCATTTGAGGGTTACATGTAAATATATATTATATCTACCTAGTTAAAAGTATAATAAATTGTAATGACTAATTAAATAGCCTCTTAGCTAAGTTAAAGTTCCAAACTAACGATGACATGTCTTTAAAACGAATATTATAAAATTTTAAAAGAATAGAGGGCTGGTAGGTTAATGATTTTCTTGTCTTTTGAAAATCGAAGCTGATTTGCCAGCTTTATTGTCAACTTTTACAGTACATAAATATGGTATATATTGTTACAAATATATACCTTATTTAGGTATTGGCCCTCTATTCGCCTAATGGCGATTTCAACAACTTGTTATACCTAGTCGGCAGTGGCATGCATACCATACAATTCATAGTGTCCGGTGAAGTGCGACTACATTTTTAGCCAAAATAATAATTGTCATTTGATTTTGATGCTAAAACACAATAAGAAACTTTAGTGCCTAGAAGCTAAGCACAGCGAAACTCTGATAACCGGAAGTGAGTGCATGCGTGTCGAATTGGTTATACTTAGCTATAGATTTAAAGAGAAAAAGTAAATAACTCCGAAACTATATTTATGAAAAAGACACGATAGCCAAGGCCGTTTGTAATGCATACTACTGGAATGGTAGTTTACCCTACCTGTAAGCCAATTTTGATCTAATTTTGACAGATTTTCTATACAAAAACAATCAGAGTTCCAATTTAAATCACGATAAACACTAGGATTCAAAGTTTGATGGAATTTGATGGCTATGACAGGTTTAGTTATATTATACAGCAGTGACTATTTTTATAGAAAAATACTATTTAGTTATTTTACACGAGTTCACAGCATTATTAAGACTAACATCAAGGAAGTCTTGCGTCTGATCAAAAACATTAACATACAATGTACAATAATTCGTTATCGACTAGGGATTGTTATAGTTTACAATTAAATGGTGTTTGTAGTGGTCTAAATTTTCATTTTATGATCAGGTCCTTTTGGAGGACTTATGAAACGGTAAACTCACCAATCCTCATACTAATAAAATAAATTAGTCATGATACACAGCACACATTTTATTAACTTATGACAAGTCTGGCGACGCAGGAACAGCAGCTGGGCATTTTGAGTGACCTCTGCTCCATGGCACCTTTTATGAGCACATACATGTTGCGGTACACGAACTTTTGCTTGCAACGACCTTCGTACCCGTTTACGAACACAGCAATATTTGAGCATGGGGAATTATCCTCCCTGAAAAAGAAAACATGGCTTGAAAAATTTTGAAAATAACAGACAATTTATATTCTCTTACCTTTCAACGACCAACCGACAGCCAGCTGTCGGGCTGCTATTGACTTTCTATTGTGTCTCAAATCACGTGTTCGAAGGATTAAGCTACGCCACTCAAGACAATCGGTGACCAATTGATCAATTGGGATAAACGTATATGTCCAGGCAGATTTGAACCGCCAAGTGCAACGATTGGCGTAAAGATACTTCAATCAAATCGGTACGAGTTAAAAAGCTTGTAAATTGGTACGGCTGAGTTTGTCTTTCTGTCTGTCAAAGTGACTGCTAATTGCTATTTCTTTCTTTGGTATAAGTAAAAAAATTGAAATTATTACTATTTTATTGCAATAGCGACAATATTGGTTTAAAGTTAAGTGCAATTAAGTACAGTTAAGAAGCAGTGTCATACTAATGTGAGCTGCATTTTCACATTATTAAAAAGTTTTATTTAAGCTGCATGGCTTAGTTTTATGATGAAAAATGCAAGTAAAATACCATTTCCCCTCTTTTATCTCCGAAGTTTGTTCATCGATGCTCACATTTCTGTAATAAATCGAGTACAAGTTGGTAAATATTTCAGGGAAAATAAGACGTCATATGCAATTTTTTTAAATAGCAATCGAATTCTGTAGGTTCAAAACATATATTAAACAACACCTACATTTAGAACTTATATATTCGAATATAAGTTCTAAATGTTGTTATTTATTCAATTAATAAAGAGTAGGTTCTCTTTGCTGAAGAATTTTACTGCACTGACCTATGTAAGGACAGACTATAGTATATTTAATACACCGGATATTTCAATTGTCGCAAAGGAGAATTGCGAAAATGAGTTATTTTGAATTTGTGTATTTGGAACCAGCGTCGTGAACTCTGTCGATTAGTTTTTAAATTAGCTCTAACTCATTTTTTTTACTATCTGAGATGTATCTGTTTTACTATAAGGTCGTAATTTCCATAATTGCATTGAAATTGTCCTTTACTATTCTGTGACCACAAGTTGCTCGAAAGCACGTGGCAGCGCGGCGGGAGGACCGGAAACATTGGAAGTCGTTAGATCCAAGAAAATTTCGAAATAAGAAAAATCCGTTGATTGAAAAGCATAAAGCTTGTTATTGTAGACGTAAAAACTTCCGACGAAATCTCACAAAAATTACTATAGTGCATCAACCTACTTTGGTCGCTATTTTTTAAATATATTGATTAATAATAAATAAAAATATCTCATTTAAGTTTTACTATTTATTGTAAGTATACCTTAACTAGACTTTTGACTTTTGACAGTTTGTTTGTTCCCTATTCCCTACCCTATAAAAATCATCCAACTTTGTCATAACCAATTTTTCGACGCTATAAAGAACTTTAATGCAGCTGCTGTAGACTCCAATTTTCCTCAATAATTAAGTTAAGCTAAACTTAATTAATACCAAACCAAAGTTTATATATTGTTCGGGTTTCTTTTGTCATCATCAATGTAGTAAGTACTTTGTTCGAAAAAGATACTAGACAAAAACATTTTTTTTTAGTTTTTGGCTCTACAGAAAATTCACGTTCTGTCTTTTATGACAATTGAAATTTCCAGCATCGATAGGCAGCAAGAAATGTTACTTACTTGCAAATCTCCACCTTGAATCCCTGCCTAAATTTGGCATCGTCCTGTATCACGACGTGCCAGACTCCATGAGCGTCCACTGCTGCTTTAGGGAACATTAACTAAAAAATAACAATCAAAGTTGTATGAAAATTTGTTATCGTTAGTATGGGCAGATAGAGGTTAATCAATCAGTTCAGCAGTATTTTAAATTACGAGTAATATATAAAATGGTAAACTGACTGACTGCTGATATATCAACGCACAGCCCAAATCGCTGGTCATAGAGACATAAAACTTCTTTGTGAAAAAGATACCTACATCCACTAAGAAATGATTATTGGAAATTTCAAAACTAAATGGGTAAAAAAGGGGATGAAATTGGTAATAATGTACCGTTTAGTGAAAAGAAAAAAATACCGATAGAGGATTTTATATTATTCAAATAATATAAATTCTTCTATATTTTTAAAAATTTGAGATTTAAGGTGAACGCAGACTTGGCCGCACCGCACGCGCCGCAGTCCCCGCAGTCATCGCATTTTCATTGTTGTCGTTTCATTCAGGGTCTGCGGCAACTGCGACGCGGGTAGATGTGCGAGGTGGCATAGAACTTTATATAAAGAATTCGAATGCGAAGACTGCGGCGCGTGCGGTGCGGCCAAGTCTGCGTTCACCTTTAAAATACTACAAGAAGCATCCCGTATTACATTATTGTTCTACATACTCTTTCGTCAAATCGGCAAAGCTCTACATTATCCTCTTGAGGTCCAACCCTCTGGGCTATGTCTGGTACGTCTGGCAAGTCGGCTCTATCTTGCGGGACTAGTTCTGTGCTGGAGAGCTAAGAAAGTTAGAAATTGCACTGTTAGGAATGGGCATAACGTTGCATTAAGCAGTTTGATTGAATGATTGATTCTGCAAGAAGTGCTGTCAAATATTTGTGACCACAAAACTCCAGAAAAGAATGACTGCGTCATGTTCAAGTTGTAGACGTGAGAATGTGTTTTTCGTCATTGATGTAACCCCTGTAAGAAATGATGTCGAATTCGAGAATGATCACAAAAAGAAAATATAAGGAACTAAAGTTTTAATGCCCCGAAAACTGCTGTACCATTATTGTTTGCATTCAATCGCAAACTACCATAAATATGATTTACACAGCATTAGAATTTAAATAAAAGTGCTTTTTATCAATAATTTTTGCTTAATGAAAATACGAGTAGGTATACTTTCGACAAATTTATACTGGATTGGGCAAAAGTATAAATATTATTCATAATCAGTGTTGTCAAATTAAATAATACTATGGGGTTAAACCGTTAAATTGTATAATTGAATTTTATAGAATAATCTGGTACAGAAATGCATATGAAATTGTTAGTATGTAATAAAATATGGTAACCTCTGTGACTTCGACTCGTTTTCTACCCTACGAGACCGTGCTAAAATATTAGAAAAAGAAATGTTTGACAATTATATTAAAAATATTGAAAATAATTTATTAAAAAATCACCAAAGGCTTTCTGGTTTTATGATATAAAAACGAAACATTCATCTAACTCATATCCATCTACCATGACATATGAGCAGTGTACTTCAAGTGACAGCAATACTATATGTAATATGTTTAGTGAATATTTTTATTGAAACTTCCTTCAAAACCAGAGCACTAATGACACTGACACAGAGCTAGATATTCAGAGTAGTGACCAATCTTCTTCTGACATCGGTTCTATAGAAATTCATTGTTTTTCAATTGTTCAAGTCTATGGTTTTTAACCATAGACTTGAACAAATCTGCCGGCCCAGATGGACTTCCGTCCTTATTTATAGTCCGTTGTGCTAAAAGCTTGTCATTGCCCTTATCCTTACTTTATCGTCGTTCTAAAGTGAAGGAGTCGTCCCTCTTATTTTGAAAACTGCGTTTGTTACACCCATCCACAAAAACGGTCCCAAGAATCGGATTGAGAACTATAGGCCAATATCTAAACTCTGCTTATTTGCTAAGATTTTGGAAAAAATTGTCTACTCTCAACTTTACCACGCTCTTCAACACTCGTTTAGTAAGGACCAACATGGTTATTTAAAGAATAGGTCCACTGTATCCAACCTCCTTGTCTGCTCAGATTATTTATCTGAAATAATGTCTCGTCCCTCCCAAGTTGATTCAGTCTATACAGACTACAGTAAAGCCTTCGACAGAATAGATCACATCATCCTCTTACGAAAATTATTACAAATGGGTATTAGAGGCAATTTATTTCGATGGTTTAAATCTTATATTGATAATAATCGTTGTCAAACGGTAGTTATCAACGGTTATAGTTCAGCTTCGGTTATCATCTTCTTCTTCTTCAGCGTATGTTTGTCTATTGCTGAACGTAGGCCTCTTCCATATCCTTCCACTTCTGGCGGTCTTGTGCCCTCTGCATCCAATCCTGGCCTGCGTGTTCCCTGTTGTCATCCACCCAACGCATTGGTGGACGTCCGGGCGGTTTGGTGTTTGAGCGCGGTCTCCATTCTATCAGACGTCTAGTCCACCGACTGGGTTCCATGCGCGCAATGTGTCCTGCCCATCTCCACTTTTTCACGGCAATGATAGATATAACATCCTTGAGTCTTGTTTTGTTTCTGATCCACTCATTGGTATTATGGTCCCGTAGACTGATTTTGAGCATCGCTCTTTCCATCGCTCATTGCGCTATCCGAAACTTTCATCGGCTTTTCGGTTATCATACCTTTTGGCATTCCACAAGGATCTCTTCTGGGCCCGCTGCTTTTCCTCTTACGAAAATTATTACAAATGGGTATTAGAGGCAATTTATTTCGATGGTTTATATCTTATATTGATAATCGTTGTCAAACGGTAGTAATCAACGGTTATAGTTCAGCTTCGGTTATCATACCTTCTGGCATTCCACAAGGATCTCTTCTGGGCCCGCTGCTTTTCACTATATTTATCAATCCTCTACGCCGATGACATGAAAATCCTATGTCCAGTTTATAGCGTTCAGGACTGTTTGGGTCTTCAGCGGGATCTTGACAGTTTACAAAGCTACTGTACCGCCAACAAATTGGAATTAAATGTCGCAAAATGCTTTGTTAACACCTTTACCCGTAAACCGAATTCTATTCCCTACAACTATAAATTGAATAAGACGATTTTAAACCGTACTGCTATTGTTAAGGATTTAGGCGTCGTTTTTGACTCTAAACTGCTTTTTGACGCCCATGTTGAAAATGTCATAAATAAAGCTAATAAAGCTCTAGGTTTTATATTAAGACAATCATCGGACTTTCACAATGTTAAAACTTTTAAAATACTTTATTGTTCTTATGTCCGCAGCCACGTAGAGTACGCGCCGCAGATATGGAACCCCAATTATCGTACTTACAATGACAGGATTGAAAGCATTCAAAAACGTTTTCTACGATTTCTGCAATGTAGAACAAGTAAATATATATCCGGCTATGAAAAACAATGTAGGCAATTCCATATGTTGCCTCTTTAAGAACGCCGACGTATAGCTGATGTCATGTATCTGTCTAAGATAGTGAATAGCAAGGTTGACTGCCCTGAATTATTAGGTAAAGTGGGATTAAGAACACACCCTAAAACATTGCGTAATCCCTGTCTTCTTTATGTTCCTCCCGTTAAGAGTACTTACAGGCGTAATTCTTATCTTGTAATAGCTAGCAGGTCCTTCAATGATCTTTCTCGTCAGCACGATTTGGATCTATTTCATACCAGTGTTTCTCAAATCAAATCTATTTTAAGTAAGAGTTTCTTCACTTTATAATTGCTACTGTATTATTATCTGTTAGTGTAACTTTTTAATAGAAGTAGTGTAGACCCAGTGTCATAAGAATTAATTACTTTAATTTTCTAACTTGCGTACGTAAGCTTCTGTTCGTCAACTGACTGCTCTGTTTTTTTTATGCACCTTTATTTTAACTGCGGAAACTTGTAAATGGCCACTGTTTTTGTACACTTATGAACCATAACTTTGTTAGCTGTTAGTTTTCCAAACATATTTAAATAAAAATAAAATAAAAATAAGCTGTTCAAAAGTTTATCGTAGATCTAAATATATTACTTTTATAACATAAACCCACATTTATAAAACCACATTCGTCTTAATGTTTATTGTTAAAAATCTTTATCGAATTTTTTTCCTCACACTTTATTTGTAAAAGTAGGTAATACAAAAATCTGCAACACTTGCCTGCGCTACAATACTATTCACTTGATCGTTTGGGTAGTTAGGGACTTCCTCGCAACTCCCAAGTCTCTTGCAATCATCTGATACTTCCGGTGGAACATCTTCAGATGTAGGTCCAGGGAATACAATCTTGGAGGTCTCGGTATCCTCAGCTGGAAAATTATATATAGAATTTAAAAAATCATAAAAACATCTTTTACTTAATTAAGTTAGGTAATTACACACCCATGTCACACATGTCATCTATCCCATAACAAAACAATTACTTTGCCTAGAAAAGGTATATGAAATTAATATTTCAATGCAAATATAAAAAAAAAAAACAGTTATACATCCGTGTTAGAATAGCCTCTTTTTATGTAACGAGTACAATTTAACCTTAAAACCGGAGACAATGTAGTCATAAGGTAATTTGCAAGCGGATAATAACATCGCGTTTTTTATATTCAAATTGATGAGTTTGTAGTTTTTGGTCGCCTAAGTAATACGTATGTATTTAAGGATATTTTCAATTTAATAGGTACTTTAAAAACATCCCGGTTAGGAATGTATATGAATAAGTATATAATCAAATAAGGCATAAGTATGTGAAGATGAAATATTGTTGCTAAGAAATGTTTATTTATCTCGGTCTTAGAAACTCATTTGTACTTGAAAGTAAGAATGAGCGCTAATTCCGTTTTAGGAACTCAACATATTTCTATTGAACTCAAAAAATCAGTAAATAACTACAAATCAGACCACTATGAGTTTATATAATATTTAGTAACCGGTGTTTTATATTTCAATATGTACATACATCAATTGCCAGGCTCTTTTCTAGTGTCTTAGTTTTGGGTAAAAGATCTTATGCCAGGGACCTTATCTATCAATTAGCAATAATTCAGTAAATGAACTCAACATCTTGTAGACTATTACTGTTACTGTTTTTGTATGCAACAACCAATTAAATATGTCAATGTGGTGTTAGAGGAAAATCGTGTTTCAATTAAAATTTACGCCATCGAATTATCGCAACATTTGTCGATAAGCTAGCTAGCGGCTAAAATAATCTTTGTACCTATTACATTTGTACATATGCAAGCGATGTAAATAGCAGACCTTGTGTGGTGCAGTTAGGTTTAAATGATGTGTTCTTACTGAAATATTAACACCGTTTTACACCAAAATCTCTATATTTATTTCATCCAAACTATGAGATATGCTCGGTAAATGTCTGCTTACACCCGGCAGACATTTACCGACACTAATAGTTTCTTCCGGACGACCAAGGTCGTACGTTTTTATTTCATTGTGGTCTCTTATTCTCTAAATCATGCCTGCGACCCTTCTAGTTCTTCATTGATATTGTAGGTCAACAAAAACAAAAACAAATTTTCCGAAACAAATTTTAAATGTGAATCTTTAAAATACCTCCATGGTCCCTATACAGCTGCAACTTTGCAAGCAAGCAAAAGGTGTTGCGTGCGTTCTATTCATTGACGTGATTTTCCACACGAAATGTAAACTTGTTTCTCAGCAATCATATCTGTTCAATGTCACTTAAGATGGGTATAATGTATATAAGTAGAGAATGTGATGTATCTTTGCAAATAGGAAAGTCAATGACCACTATCGGTTAAATGTCACTTGAAAACTACGGCTTTCAAAGATGATAGTCTTTCTATCTTTTATCTTTGAAAAAATTATTACATTCATGCAAATGAATTATAGGTAGTTGATTTGCTTATGTATATAACAAATTATTTTTGCATTGTTTAAGTGATTTTTAATTAATCACATTATCAATATTATTGCTAAATTTTAATTTGCTTAGAAAGATGGCTAAGACTTCAAATATTAAGGTGATTCCTAACAAGGAATCAATCAATTTTTTTTTTCTTTACTTACGGTTTACACAACGGTGGAAACCGTAAGTAAAGAAAAAAAAATACTCTTATAAAGAAAATACTCTTTTCTTACCATGTCTGCTCTCTGCTTTGGGTTTCCAATTTAAAACTTTAGATTCAATTTCAGGCCTCTTGGCTGTCAGCTCTCCTTCTCTAAGCTGGGTAGATAAATCTGAGGATGGATTATGTGGGTAGTGGGAGTAGACTGGCAATATTTCAGCTGATCGTACATTCATCCGTTCATATGCACGGTTGTCAGGGATTCCTACTGGTTCTTGGTTCGCATAGTCGTGATGAAGGCGTGATTCTGAGGTCACGTGCTTGCATTTATATGCTGATGCTGTCACCTGAAATTGAGACAAGAATATATTTGTAAGTAATCATAAATAGTTGGCCGTCCATTCGTGTTTGAGTATGCTGGTTGGACTTCTTTGTATTATATCTGATAGATTCAAACTTAAACTTTTACAAGTCAAAAGTCTTTGATAAACAGTGCCCCCAAAAATACTCGAAGCACATGCCAAGCTATAATGTAGGTAAGCCTTATTATACGTTAAACACTATTCGACCTTAATCTGCAGGTAAAACTGACCATGAATATAACGATTGTAGTCTTAAAAGTAAACAGTAGGTAACCGGCTATTTATGGATTCCAAGAACAACTAATTAATATAAATAACAATATTATTGTTACAAAAATAGTGCAAATAAATTAAAAACCTGTAACAACTACTAGGAACTTATATAGGGCTAAATAGTAGATATAATAGACATAATATATGTAAATAGGTACATGACGTTCATTCCAGATTTGACGGATACGAGTAAGATCTTATACGAAAAAAAAAGATTCCATTTTTAGGGTTATTGAAATGGTACAAAAGTAGCCCTTATAATTTCGTCATGTTCGTTCGTCCGCCCGTCCGCTCATCCTCGACCTACCGTCCAAACGGTTAGAGCTAGAAATGTAAAAATTTGTTCTTTTATTTGCATGAATATGTGGATTTATCATGTCGACAAAGTGCTAAAATAAATACGAAAAAAAAATCTTTTTGGGATAACACGTAAAGTGGAGAGGATTTTTTTTTCTCGCGTCTACCCCATAGTGTGGGGAATCATTAGTCAGGTCCTTTAATTACATTTAGAAGTTCCTAAAATGATTTATTTTTGATTTAGATATATATTTCCGTGATATTACATCATTACGTACTAATTTCTTCCATAAATAAGTAATCCATATATAATGAACTTTAAAGGAAAAGAAAACTAAGCTAAATTAAATTAAAGCTAATTAAGGCTTAGTTAAATTTCTTGGTTCAGGAGTTTTAGAGGCCTAACTTAGGAAACGCAGATAACGCTAAATCTCGATGTAAAGCGATAATAGGGAACTGGTATAATGCGAGTTGGTTAATTAGGGAAACCTATTCTATGAGTGGCCTGACACGCACATGGTTTTATTTTAGATAATGTCAATTTATAATTTCATTTAATATCTTGTTTAACTATTATTAACTAGCCTATCATTCCACTAAAAAATCTATATAAGTAATCGTATGCTAAAGCCATATGTTTATCTGTGCTCATTTTTATGTTTGCAATGTGCAGCGCAAATCGAATTCTAAGAACTCGCCCAAGGTTGATTTTGACAGCGGCAAATCTTAATGAGTAGTAAATAACGAAAGCAGGTAAACTGTAAATATACCTAGATATAAAATTGTAAAATTAATACATACTGACGTCATGGCTGTATGAGGAGAAATCCGAAACTGGTATTAACTACATACTTCCGTATGATTCTTGTTTCAACTACTGTATCTTTGATATTATTGGCAATTTCGAATTGTTGTACAGAAGATCATTAAGTGGTAGCTATACTTGTGACGTAACTGAAGTTAGTATAAAAGCTGAAATGTTATGATTTTGTTTACAATTAAGTTAAACTGTATTATGTTATGATCATCCATACATGAGTAGGTAAGCATTGCGTGGGTAAAGGGTATTGCAGTTTGGTTAGAAAATGATACAGGTTGACCTAATGTTTAAGCGCATTTGCTGTGGGCGATCTCGTAATGAATAGTTTTTATTTTATTTTGTCTGCTTACGTTACTAACGAAAGGAAAATTTTGGCTCATGTTTTGATGCTGAAGTTACGGTCAAAATAACTAATCCGGATATTATGAAAAAATATTTCGCTAATATAAATAACTATCTGTTCCCTGCGGTTTCGTCCACGTCAATGATTACTGCTCTGACCCGTAGGTCGTAGTATCATATTAAAGCTTTTCTCGATAAATGTAGCCCACACCAACACTAAAACAATTTTTGAAATCAGATCAGTAGTTTCTGAGATTAGATAAGGGCGTTCAACCGAGCAAACTCTTGGGCTTTATAATATTAGTATTGTAAAATACTTAAGTGTCTAAGCTGCAGTTCTGAAGATTAGCGCAAAAACAAAAAGTTTATTTTATATAACGAAAGCTGTGACCTCATATTTAATAATATTTTATTACACGTGAATTGCTGCTTTTCTAACATTGACGGCTTTTTAGGGTTCCGTAATCAACTAGGAACCCTTATAGTTTCGCCATGTCTGTCTGCCCGTCTGTCTGCCCGTCCTCGCTTAATCTCTGTGACCGTTAGCACTAGGCACTAGAAAGCTGAAATTTGGTAAGTACCAATATGTATATCAATCACACCGAGAAAGTGGTAAAATAAAAATTGGATATAAGTTTTATTAGGGTAGGTATAATTATTATTATGTAAAGTGGGAAGAGATTTTTGTAATTTCAACCCTAACGTGTGATAATATATTGTTTGATAGGTATAAAATTAAGAAAAATGAAAAGGTGTTTACTAAAATAATTTTTTGATAATGTCAATAATTTCGGAAATAATCGCTCCAAAAGTAAAAAAACAATGTGTCCCTAACTTTTAAACCATAACTTTAGAAAATATGAAAAAAATCGGTAAAGTTGAAGTTTATAAGGACTTTCTAGGAAAATCATTTTGAACTTGATGGAAAGCACAGTTTTTGTACAAAAAAGACAAAATGTGACGAACGAAAACTACGGAACCCTACACTGAGCGTGGCCCGACACGCTCGTGGCCGGTTTTTTTTGTAATAATTTAGATAGTGTACCATAAAAAATAATGCTTCCGGTCTATACCTAATGAGTTTCGCACAATCATAGTCTGTACTGTATATCTGAAACTATATCCATACTAATATTATAAATGGGAAAGTGTGTCTGTCTGTCTGTCTGTCTGTATGTTTGTCTTTCTTTCACGGCAAAAAGGAGCGACGAATTGACGTGATTTTTTAAGTTGAGATAGTTGAAGGGATGGAGAGTAACATAGGCTACTTTTTGTCTCTTTCTAACGCGAGCGAAGCCACGGGCAAAAGCTAGTATAATATATATGTGTGTTTTGATTAACACTAAAGCACATTATTAATTGATTTATCAGCGCAGGGCCTTGGTCAACAACTATAAGTACATAAAAATAATTACATCGAATTGTTTCTGCTTTTTTATAATAATTAATGGGATCATTGTGTTTTTATCTTTACGGTCATTAGACTTACATTATGTACTCATGTAGGTACTAAGTTCTGTAGTACGACTGCTATTAAAATGGAACCGGACTTAAAAAAAACATGGAATTTTACGAGTGTCAACAATCATACTTCAAGTTCGTTGAGATTTATAACCGATGAAGCAAAAAGGAGGTAGTTCTTAAGTGGTTGCGAATTTATTTTTATTTATTTACAATTTTATAAGTACTTTATTTGTCGTCGTCGGTCATCTGATTTAGAAAATGTTTTAATTATTAAAAACTAGCTGTTTCTTGCGGTATTACCAGCGATCCGAAGGATTTTGTGTGCGTTTCGACCGCGCGGCCACGGCGTCATATTAAAAAAAAACCATGCCAAGATTATGTAAAAATTTGTCAAAGTTGATTCCCAAAGCCATAAATTTGTCAAAGTTATGGTCAAAAAGTTATAAGGATTTGAACGTGGCCGCGCCATCGAAACGCGGAGAACCGCGCGGCCACGGAGATCTCTAAAACTAAACGTTGCAGCGACCTGAAATTCAGGTAAATAACAGATTGAATTTGTAAAAAAATTGTAAAAATATAGAAAAAAATCCTAGGTTAATATTTTAGGAGCTATAAGACTAAAACTCCATGGCCGCGCCATTGAAACGGTGAAGAACACGTTATCGCCAATATCTCGCTGAAAAAGCATCGCAGAGGTCTGAAGTTTTTTGTAAAACCTAGATTTGAATTTGTCAAAAACTGTAAAAATACTACAAAAAATCCTAGGTTTATGTTTCAGGAGCTGTAAGAGTAAAACCTCATGGCCGCGCCATTGAAACGATGAAAAAACACGTTATCGCCGATATCTCGCTGGAAAACCAACGTAGAGGTCTGAAGTTTTTTGTAAAACCTAGATTTGAATTTGTCAAATAGTGTAAAAATGCACAAAAAAATCCTAGGTTAATATTTCAGGAGCTGTAGTACGGTATCGCGTAGAAATATGTCGTGATTATCTACCGAAGAAAGTAAGAGTAAAGCGAGTTTTTATTGTAAACAACATCTATTAATATATGAAACTACCGATACCAGGCAAAACGATGATTTTTTTTCGTTATTTGTAACTTTCAGTACGTTTTGAATATTTATATAGGGTGACCATGGCTTTTTGTTTACAGAAAACTTTCCACCTATCGTTTTTGAAATTATAGCTCTAATTAGAATTCTAAATTAAATTAATCAAACGATAACATACAAAAAACACATGTTTGTTCCTTTTTAAATCATATAAATCACATTATTTACTTATACTAAGACATAGTAAGTATTGCTTTCAAAGTCACAAATCACAGATTATTTACTTAAACTAAGACATGTAATATTATATCAAAGTTACACACGTCTGTCTGTTTGTTTGTCCGGGATAAACTCAAAAACTACTGCATAGTATTCATTATAATTTTGAGTTAATCGGGTGAAACTGCGAGGAACAGTTAGTGATTTCTAAAACGATAGGTAGAAAGTTTAACAAAAAGCCATGGTCACCCTATTAAAATATTCAAGACGTATCTAAAGTTATAAAAACTGTTAAAAAAAAAACATTTTGCCTGGTATCGGTAGTTTTATATATTAATAGATGTTGTTTACAATAAAAAACTCGCTCTACTCTTACTTTCTTCGGTAGATAATCACGACATATTTCTACGCGATACCGTACTACAGCTCCTGAAATATTAACCTAGGATTTTTTGTGCATTTTTACACTATTTGACAAATTCAAATCTAGGTTTTACAAAAAACCTCAGACCTCTGCGATGCTTTTCCAGCGAGATATAGGCGATAACGTGTTCTTCACCGTTTCAGTGGCGCGGCCATGGTGTTTTAGTCTAAAAGTTCCTAAATTATTAACCCAGGACTTTTTTGTGCATTTTAACACTATTTGACAAATTCAAATCTAGGTTTTACAAAAAACTTCAGACCTCTGCGTCGGTTTTCCAGCGAGATATCGGCGATAACGTGTTTTTTTACCGTTTCAATGGCGCGGCCATGGGGTTTTACTCTTACAGCTCCTGAAACATAAACCTAGGATTTTTTGTAGTATTTTTACAGTTTTTGACAAATTCAAATCTAGGTTTTACAAAAAACTTCAGACCTCTGCGATGCTTTTTCAGCGAGATATTGGCAATAACGTGTTCTATACCGTTTCAATGGCGCGGCCATGGAGTTTTAGTCTTATAGCTCCTAAAATATTAACCTAGGTTTTTTTTCTATATTTTTACAATTTTTTTACAAATTCAATCTGTTATTTACCTGAATTTCAGGTCTCTGCAACGTTTAGTTTTAGAGATCTCCGTGGCCGCGCGGTACTCCGCGTTTCGATGGCGCGGCCACGTTCAAACCCTTATAACTTGTTGACCATAACTTTGACAAATTTATGGCTTTGGGAATCAACTTTGACAAATTTTTACATAATCTTGGCATGTTTTTTTTTTAATATGACGCCGTGGCCGCGCAGTCGAAACGCACACAGGATTTTTGGGATAAAAATATATTCTACATCCTTTCTCAGGCTATTAACTATCTATGTACCAAATTTCATTAAAATTAGTTCAGTACGTTTAGCGTGAAAGCGAGACAGGCAGACAGAGTTACTTTCGCATTTATAATATTAGTATGGATGATATTTATACTAAAGAAGAAAAGACTGGTTGGTTTTTGAAGAATTTCTAGCGTAAAAAACCCAATAACTCTACTTGTTCGGGGAATTAAATCCAAATCCCCAAGCTGAGAAGCCGAGCTTGGAACTACAATACCAACGAATCAGAAAACAAAATTCTACATAATGGGGTGGATCGACAAATTGGATGCATTTTGCGGTTAGTAAATAAAGTCGGTCTTGCTTACCTGTAAGATTGATAAACTTAATGACGGTACATGCCTGGAAATGTTATCGATATGAAATTTCGTATACGGATATAGAAATAATATTACATCGGATTCGGTTAAGGATAAATGAAATTATTACAGATTATCCGTTACTTTCGAATAGCTTTGGTTACAGTTATTGGATTTCTAAAGTATTATCAGTAGTGACCAAGTAAGAGGAATAATCAATAATGCAAGGTACTCTCGTGGCAAGTGAAAACAAAAACTTGTCATTCGTTTATGCACTCATGTTTCAAGTATCGGTATTTTTTCAATAATCTGAAACTTTTATATCGGAAACTGATACGGATGTTGTTTTTTCGGATATCCGAAAGTTGCGGTTACGGTTACGGAGCTCCATTATCATCCTGCGATAAACTTATTTGTAATCAAACTAAATGATTATATTTTTTGGAACTAATGGCACGGATGCTGAATAATTTAACATAGTTAAACGGGACGGTTTTCCACACCGGCTGGGTTTCCCAATTCATTTTTAATGTATTTCCAAAACACCGTGAAATTGATAATGGGTGGGCGACCATTTTTTATACAAACACGCTATGAATTAGGTTTAAGTTCATATTATGACGTCAAAATGGTTGTCGTCTGATGCAAACGAAATTCCGCTTGTGGATTTCAAAACAGCGTACTATTGAAATGCCTTTTGCATTGTTTATTTATTATAGTACCATTACACCTACTATGTATGAAAGTTCTTAAAAAATACGTGTAGTATATGTATGCAAATGTTCAATCAAAGACATTAATTTTTTTAGGTTAATGATTATTATTTTATTACAGCATTTGTGATATTCTGTAACCGAAGTATTTATATTTTATTATATTTTTACAGTTAATATTACAGTACAGTAAACATTTATGATATCATAAATACATATATTTATTTGATACTTAACCGTATTTGCTAATAGTGAATTGATTTATGTGAGGCTTCTTTTAATGCGGCCGATTTATGTAACCAATATAAATTGAAACGAAACACCGAAAGACCTATTTATTACGAAAATTTAACTCGTGTATGTGATAGATATAATTATGTATTGTTTCACAAAGGGTTTATATGTGCTCGTTTATATTGGTCTCATTTCTAATTAGAATAAAAAATACAACTAATTAGTTTATATCGTTACCAATAATTAATTTAATTAAGAGGAATAGTGCCATTTTTGCCATAATTTTTAATAGGAAAAACTTACAATAAAAGTAGTTTGTTTGTTTGTAAGTAAGTTATATAGTAAATTTGGATAGTTTTATATTGCAAGGTAGCAAGTTGAGGAATTAAATTAACAAATACCGACGTCAAATGAGCTAAGCAATTAAAAAGCAAGTTGGAGTGTCCGCTACACTATAAATATTTACAATGACTAATTAAACAAAATTGACAATTCAATGACTTGTAATTTAATGTAGTGTGGAGAGCCGATAGATTAAAGGTTTAGACTGAGTCATATTCATTCAAGAATTAAATTAAACTGACATAAAAAATTTAAGGAACACAAAGCAAATCAGAATTAGAGAAAATAACGTAATAACGTAACGTACGATTACATTTAACCAAAACTATATAACTTGATGGAAACAAAACGATCAAAATTATGTAACAAAAAAGTATTAATTTAAATCGCTTATAAAATTTAACGTTATTATTATTACAACATCTCTAAAACGAGAGGTTGTGGTAGCCGGACATCGTTCGTAATAGTTATAACGATTATGTATATTAAGCTAATCGCGGATATATATTATTATGTAGTTTTAATTTATTTGGAGATAGTTCCTCATAAAATTTAAATAATTAGCAAAGTCTAACAAATTTTCCTGTTGTAAATCAAATTCTAACTCGAGTGGTTTGCAGGCCTGTCAGAGAGTTCTACAGTTGTGTGGTTTGTTTAATGTATCTGGAAACCCTGGAAGAACCTGGAGTTTTATCGATGGTGTAAACGAAAACCTACGCAGATATTGTGGTCGTGTGGACACTTTATGGCCGTTTGATAAACTGCACATACCAACTGCGCAGCTAGATCATATCAACATAAATCGTTGTCATGTGTATGGAACATTACACTTTCAGTCGAGATAAAAACCAGGCCGAGGGTTTTTGATCCCCTATTTGATCCAGGGGAGATATTACTTGTCATGTCACCATCAAGTTTAGACCATCATCGTTATACCCCGAGGTTCCCCAAAATTTGTAGATCACTTGTCATGTTTTTTTTATCAACTCTTATTTTATCATACTACTTTTGCATTTATAATATTAGTATGGATCTGCTCACTAATGAACCTACGAAAGTGTTTACATATTATACAAACAAAGTATTATCATTACATAGTTTAAAACAAAGTTGTTTTCCGCTGTCTGTACCTAAGTAGTATACTTAGATTTAAAACTGCGCAACGGATTTTGATGCAGTTTTTTAATAGATAGAGTAATTCAACAGGATGGTTTATGTGTAAAATATATGCATAATATGATACTACAGTAAAGAATATCCGAGTTTTACAAAGATTTGTAACACCCATGCGACTCAAGCAGTTTGTCTCAACCTAAAATAGAGGACCCATCCTGCTTAAATGAGTTCTGTGACGTTGACCCCAATTTAAATCATATGGATCTGCAATTTGTTTTTCCGATGATGAATCCTTAATTTACCGGTGATCTTCAAGCCTTGAGGAACCAATAGTATTGATTTGTATTATACAATTGATGACCACCAAGATCTTGAAAGCAAATATACAAAGTATGAGAGGGGTTTCCGAAATGATGCTTCATTTGGCCAGTTCATCGCATTTAGCGTGCTTTTAGAATTCTCATAATCGTCACCGATATCACAAAAATAAATTTAACGTATTGCAGCATTGGCCTATTTTTTTATAACAGGACAGGTCAATTTTGACAAAATGTAAGTAGCCATTTTTATGAATCCAAGAGCTATCACCAAATGAATATGAATGACATCCGCGATTCGTAGTAGTGACGTCTAAAGGGGGACGAGCTTAGCTTGTCGTATTAACTTAACAGATGATATCGTCTAGAGCCTTGAGTATTTGGAACGCGACCATCTTGAGGCAGCTGAGTAGGTTTTCTTTAGATAAACATAAATAAGAAAAAAATACAAACAGTGTAAAAAAATATGCAAGTAGATATGGATACAACAGCGTAACCTACGATTTTTTAAATAGGATAATTATCGCCATTATTTTGACGTCATTAATAACTACTTCTATGGACGTAACGGATAAATATACAGGTAGATATTATTCATGCTTTTGCCTTAATTATTGCACCATTATAAAAAGGAAAAATAATCGAAATATACTCTAATAGGGTAATATTAGTATTACCCTATTAGAGTATATTTCGATTATTTTTCCTAAAGACATATAAGTAGTCATATAAGTAGGTAGTCATGACTACGATAATGTCCAATTTATAAAATTTCCTAAAGGTACCCTCTACAATATTATAAAAACCCGGAATTAATTTCAATTATTATAATTAGGAAAAAAAATATATTATAAAAAAGTCATCTTTCTATATGAAATGAAACGTACATATACCTACGCAAACCATGATTATATAGCAATGTATGACTGAGAAAAACGTCATTGGGAAACCCGAATGTTTGAACTAAATGAGAACGAACGAACTTGGGTTCTAGTGCGACAATTAACTGTTTTTATGTTCTACAGGCACCTTAAATATAAGGGAAGTTTTTAGAATTCGCTAATTAAGCATCATACAATTTTATATTACACTATATTGCAACTGTTTACTGTGAAAGCACCTTTAATAATAACTACATTTGTTTTAAATAGATAAAAATGATTCTATTTCTGTGTAACCAACTCGTTTTTCCTTCTTTATAAATATGAGTACAGAAAATAAAATAATATTAAATATTACAAAAACGAAACTACTAAAACGAGCTACTACTCGTGATTTCGTCTGCGTGGTAGTTGGGTGCTATGGGTTCCATGTCCACCAAAAAAGTAGTATTAAACCTAAAATTATCGGCTTCATGCCAATGAAAGCGCAGTCATAATTGGTCCAGCCATTTCGGAGAAACATACAGTCAAACAACATACATTGTTTTATTATAAGTACCGAATAACTTTAAAATGCATTTAAGTAAAAGTTGTTATATTGACATTTCCTCTTTATTTTTATTTTGTTTGTATAGATAAAATCTATTAAAATGGCTGGGATGAGCTAATGAAGGAAATATAAAATACGATATTTTACTGTAATTAAATGAACACGAGGTATAATTAAGTATGTATCATGGCATCATAAATTTATAGGTAAAACAATAATTATCCGGTACATTAAACGTCTTTGTTTCTATGCCAGACATGGTAGAACCAACTTGTTAAATATAATTTTTTTCTGATAAAACATTAACTTCGGCATGTTAAGTATGTACAGGGAGGAACTGCAAATATTGACTAATTAATGTAATACACACACCTATAACATGATAGATCATCCATTTATAGGTGTGCTATGTGGACACACCAACTCTCATGGCGAGATAAATAGTCGTTACTAGCACTTACTTTGGCTTAGCTATGTTCTGTCTCTATCGTGCACTTGACGTTTGACCATTGTGTAACAGTGACAGGGTACAGTGCTTAGCCGAAGTACGTGCTAGGTAACGTCAATTTATCACGCCCTCAGTTGCATTGTTGATCAAAGCCCGGTAGGAAAAACTGTTTAAATGCAACTTGGATAAAAATTTGTCGAGTCGCGACGAAATTTGATAATTGTCAAAAAAGATCTAGAGCTGCAAATTCCTTAGGTAGGAACAGCAGTAAAAAATGTATTTCGGAAATGATTTAACTCTCAGTACATTTTTGACAGCTTTGACATTGTATTCATATTTAATTTACATATTGTAGTCATGTATACTAATTAATTGTAACACATTTATTTTACGTATTGTGTTTCTAGCTTCTCCATATAAAACAACCTTTTGGAATGGGTGACTAGAATCAACTATTTTTAAATGTAATTGACGTTCCAAAGTGCCTCAATGGTCTAATGGAAATAAACAATTTGACTTTTTTTTACAGACGCCTACACGTGTGGGGTGTCTACAAAATAACTAGTAGGACCTAGTAGGATTACCTCACTGGCTTCTATTAGTTGATTGACTCTCGCACCTCGCGTAGGAAGTTAATCTCGTTCAAATATATATTTACATATTTATGTAAATTAGGTAAAACCAGTTTCAACTTCCTTTTTTGCTCTACAAGATCATTGAAGAAAATATCAATTGTCACTTTATTATAAGTTGATAACTATTAGGACACCGGTATTATTATGTATCAAACAGTAGAACCTGCTTGTTGTGGGTATTACCTCTACGGAGATTATGACTTAATTTAACAAAATATTTATTTATAGATTAATAAAAATATGATAGATACTATTTAGATGAGATTGATCAACCTTTTGTTTATTGGTTTTTCCAAATATAAGTATATTAATAACGTTCGTATTTCCCATTCAAGTTTTGCAAAATCTATTTTTATATCCCATTGGAACAGAAACAAGACAGTGTAACACGTGATTGTTAATAAAAAAATGGGTTTTTAGATATATGCTAATTAAATCATAACGATTACATCAAAATAACGATTACAGGACTAATAAGATCATTCGGGAAATTTTATCATCAACGAAATTTCCCAACTACTGATCGTTATTTGCATTTCTTGATGACCTGTGAATAATAGTATTTAGATTACTGTTGTTTGTGCTGCAAGTGTCTAGAAAAACAGTACATTTTACAAACCAAGGCATTATCCGCGTAGAGATTGAACAGTTAATTGTGCAGCGGGATAATTGCAAGTGAAAACAATAAGCCATTACAACATAAGTACGTGTAGATAAGTTAAACACAATAATTGTATCTACGTTCATAGGTATTCAAAGGTATTATTATTTATATTGATTTATTAGGAAAACAAGCAGAAAATATGTACGTCACGTATTTGCATGATAAGTAGGTAACTGTTTCTATTACCTATAATTGTTGGTGACGAGTCCGAAATATCTATGCTACGTATACTTATAAAGAAGTGCTAATAGCTGAAAACATTTTTAACTGAACTGACACAATTTGCACCTTAACCAAATTTTTTATACTGTTATCAATTTAACTGTGCTTGGAACGTCCTGTTTCTGACTATTTATAATTAAAAAAAACTCCTCCAAGAACTATAAACAAAAAAAAATAACTTAAAATTCGGAAGCCCGCTCCCGTTCTGTTTGTGGTTTTGCATTGCGTTTGGCATTTTTTGTTTTTAGATTTTTAAGCCGGTTATTTTTTATAAAAACTTTTTATACATTGTCTGAATATGTAGTCCAAATCTAGTTCAGTAAATATGTTGACGCTAAACTACACATAATTATGTCGTCGATAAACACCAGCCAATATATAAGACAAAAATGATCATAAAATGAAAACTATTCTGCATCTAACTTGAATCACGTAAATTGATACATTAATCTCAGCATAATTGGTACATACAAACATATAAAAAAAAACAATCGAATCGAGAACCTACTTCTTTTTGAAGTCGGTTAAATTTAATATTACAAAGAGGCAAAAATTGTGAGGTTCTAGGAGTAGAAGGTAATCTCTGGATCCACTGAATTGATTTAGAAAATTCTTTTACCCATTGAAACCCATATTCTTTGTATATGTCCTTCGACCAGTATGGATGACAGAAACGGAGCAGTTACCAAAGACCTAACATATTTTTTTTTGGTGAGTGGGAAATCATCAAATGACTTCTCCCGTCCTACGTGTCAGACTTTCACTGACTAAAACCTACTCATGTTCCTTCGGTCGCCCTTTATATTTCGGGGTCACGGTAACTATTATAACCATTCCGCAACCCCGGAGACCTAACATAATAAACTTGCGATATTAATGCCTCGATCGGCCCTGACAACATTCCTAACTATGTTCTGAAGGGATGCAAATGAATCTTGGCCACTCCCCTTTGTCACATTTTTAACTTAGCTACGATCCGATGTTTACCCTAAGCAATTTAAAGTATCGCGAGTTACTCCTATACCTAAATCTACACAACTGACAAAACTTCAGTAGAAAATTATAGACCCGTTGCAGTTCTTTCTACATTAACCAAAGTTTTTGAGCACAGTCTTCATTCCACTATTCTCAAACAGATAAATGTATATCTTTCAGAAGCTCAGCACGGCTTTCGACCCGGGCGCTCTGTCGAAGTGTCGATACTAACCTAATGATCCATGTGGACCTTATTTCTAAAAGTCTAGATTCCGGTAA
Source organism: Athetis lepigone (assembly GCA_033675125.1). Lineage (NCBI taxonomy): Eukaryota > Metazoa > Arthropoda > Insecta > Lepidoptera > Noctuidae > Athetis > Athetis lepigone. The sequence goes on along the minus strand of CM066226.1, from coordinate 4,333,427 downwards.
ATAAATTGACGTCGTCTATTTCGACTTTTGCAAGGCTTTCGATCGGGTCGACAATGATGTGCTTTTGACTAAACTATGTGCCATTGGTTTATCCCCAGGCTTTCTTAACTTCTTCGCCGATTACCTGCGCGACCGCAAACAGTTTGTCCGTCACGGCTGCTTTGAGTCCGAGACTTATAATACGAGTTCAGGTGTCAGTCAAGGTTCAGTATTAGGTCCACTTCTGTTTCTGATCATGATCAACGATCTAGCAAAGGAAATCCATAGCGCTAAATATCTTTTATATGCTGATGACTTTAAATTATTAATGGGAGTGAATACGGACGATGATTGTAGACACCTACAAAATGACATTGACTCGATCCACCATTGAAGCATTGAGAACAAGCTCTATTTCAATCGTAATAAGTGTTACGTCATGTCTAACTCTCGACGGTTTCGACTAATCTATCATAGCAACACCTTAGACGGTCAACAAATTACTCGCGTCACTAACATTAAGGACTTGGGAATAACCTTCGACAAAGGCTTGACTTTCAGAGACCATATTTCCGCCCTTGCAAAGGCATCCTTTAGGCGTTTAGACATACACTACTTAATGAGGCCAAACACAAAGAAAACAATATCCTTAGAGGGCTTTAGGGCACAAAACCCTCATATTAATAAAATTGCTTATGAATAAATCAAATAAATCAAACTTATTAAAAATCCATAGAAAAACGACCTTTTCACTTGTGGGTAAGGGTGCGAGAGTAACAACATAAACGAGTATATTTGTTTCGTGATGGTCAGTAATTTTAATTTTGTATCTTTGTTAAACTAAGCTGGAGTGCTTTAATTTAGCGTAAATATTTGCAATCTACGTTTATTATAAATTTAATTTAAGTGCATTTTTCTTAGACAGAAAATACATAATTATTAGTTTAGACCTGTCAAATTAGACAGCTTCTAAAGTAAATTGACGTATTTTTAGTCGCCATGGGTTTAATCGCGTCAAAATTATCAATGGAGTGCCTTAATTTGGCAGGTCTTAAATAATATTTTATCTTCTGTCCTTTTCATAATGAAATGAAAAGAGAAAGATGCACTGAACTTAAATTTAGTTAAGTTTGTGAGCAAGAGAATCGGTACCATGTTCAACTATTGCCATACTTTTGTGACCCATACCACACAATTTTTCACACGTCAATAGGCGGCGGTACTAAACAGGTGTGTCGTCATCCTGTTTACGATCCAATGTTAAAAAAAATAGTTGTGGAGATTACCGCGTACGTACAAACAAAACAACAAAATAAAACTTTACCTTTTTATTGTAATGTAGATGTATTAATTTACCTGACTACGAATGTGTTTTTAATCCTTTATGTTGACTATTGTATATGGGCAATAGTAGCCGTCAATGACCTCGAAGATGCGTAACAGACATCGGCTCTCCAAATTAAGTCAAAGGTTAAGTCAGAGTAAACACATTTTTTGCCATTAAAATGCACTGTAAAAGATCACTACTAATAAATAATAAATAGTAAAATGAATCTAATTGGCATAGGTATAAATAATAAGCTAACACTGAGACTTCGATAGTTTTTAAACGATATTGCGGTCTCATGTACGACGATAATATTTTAATTTATTCAATTTCAGTATTTTTCTCGATTTAGCTACCTACGTTCTAAATTCTAATTTATTCTTCCTACGTAACTTAGTTTATTTTTGTTTTGTTAATCCTATATTCACAGCTGATTTTCATGAAAATCATAGCCGGGCTGTTTCTAGGGGTAATTTATCTATAGGATCTAATTTTCCTGTCAAGCCGGCTTTTGTGTCTCGGAATTAGTAATATTCAGCGTTTCATCATCTATTTATTTAGGTTAAATATCCAAAGTATAAGTAATTATGTAAGGAAAATAGGGTCATTTCGCCTGTTCGCGTCCATTTAGTGCAGTTGGCAACTTTGACGGCGATAATAAAATTGTTGTAAAACTATTTTTTATGAAAAAAATTTGTGATGTGTTAGTTATATTAGTCTATTTTACGATTTACTTGCAGTTTTGTTCAAAACCTTTAGTGATTTTTTTTAAATAGGAAAGTTTCAGAAATAGGCGTTTTACCCAGTTTGCGTCCAAAAAATCCAAATTGCGTCCACCCGTCGACCATTTTGCGTCCAACCACTTAGAAAAGGAATAAAGGGGTGATATTTTTAAGAATTTTTAAAAATAAGCTGAATTACAAAAAAAAACTTTATTTATGAATATAAATTATAAAAAAAAATGATCAGGTGCGAGTCAGACTCGTGCAAAGATGGTTCCGTAATTATATTTTTTTTGTAAAATACATTCAACTTTACGGTTTTCGGAGCCTTTTCTTTACTTGTGCCACATGACAATGCTTCTTGCTAAAGGAGGTGTTTCTTTTTCCCTACAACTTTGGCCCAGGCATGTACCTCAATAAAAAAAGTATCAAATTACGTGAAATAAATCGTAGAATCTGAAAAAAAATATATTGGATTTATTTGCGCATTTGTACCACCTGAAATAATGTCGATCGAAGATGTTAAAAACTTGCAAACCAAGAATTTCAGTCTGGCAATGTCATGATTTACTCCTTCGATAATGCGTTTTGTTGCTTCAGTGTATTAACCTAAAAATGTATTTAATACTTTTATTTCACAATTCATATCAATTTTTGCGTTTGGTTATCTACCAGACAAAAAGACAGAGCTCCAAATCAGGGCCGATAGTTTTATTCTGCTGTCAGTTGTCATTCAAACAAACAAAAAACATCAGATTAACAGCTGTCAACGCTCTCATGAACGTTTCTTTTTACGCAGTAACGACGCGAGGCAGTTTTTTTTTCATATTTTTTTATTTCTAAATCTACGTGATATTAAAGGATTTTAAATACTGCTAAAAACACAAATTATTTGGAGGAATTTTATTTACAGGTTTGGGCCAGAAAAGAAACACCTCCTTTCATGATTCTAGGTTAATTGGAAGTACCCTATAGGTTTTGATTCCCTTGCAAATGTCTAAATGTGCAATATAAATGGAAAGTAAACAGCCATACATTTGTTGCGTTGATATCAAATAAATAAATATCCCTGGACCACTCACACACGGTCACCTGATCCCAAACTAAGCAGAGCTTGTACTATGGTAACCAGACAACTGATATACATACTTATATAATTTATAAATACATACTTATTATAGATAAATAATTTAGAAATTCGATACACTTCTTTGAGAATTAGCAGACCTATGTATGTGATATTAATTTCAGCTTGATATCACGACGCCTTTCTGAGAAAAAGGGTCTTGACGGACGGGCGGACGGACGGACAGCAAAGTGATCATATAAGAGTTCCGTTTTTACCTTTACTAGGAACGGAAGTACGGAACCCTAAAAATTAATATTATTTTTATTAAAAAACTACTTTACAAAAATAAATATATTTCATCTCAACATTGATTGTAAGTAGTACATAAATAATGATTGCACGTTTTACAATAAACAGTAATCAGTTCTGTTCTTTTGCTAAATATCAGTCTTGATTAATAATCCGTTTGCCTTCCGTCCTTCACGCGAAAACCACTGAACCGATTTGAATGAAATTTGTTACAGATGTAGTCTGGGACCCGAGAAATGACATAGGATAAATAGTTTTCATTCCGGAAACCCCCGGGAACGGGAAGACAATTGTATTTAACTAAAATACTTAGTGGACGCAATTGGATTTATTATTATCTACTGTAGGTACAGTTTGCGTCCATTGCGGACGCAAAGTGGAAGTTTTGTAAATTCGATGTAGTAATTCGCGTCCACCTTATTTTAATCGTTAAATGTGAAAAACCTAAGCAAATTCATGATTAACATTATTCTTTTTTTCATTATAAAAGTCTAGAAACAGCTATTAACCCTAAAATTCACATAAAACAATAAAAAACTTACCATCGAACGCACCGCTGCACACTATTTTTTATCTAAAAAACCGCGCTTTCGCGCTTTCTTGTTAAACAGCCGGGACTAAATATTTTTTAAACAGGATTGGTTTGTCGCACGGACCTTTTGACCTTATGTGCGTGTCTCTTATACATTGAGGTATTACCGGTAATAATGACTATTCGTTTGACTGGTGCGTAAGTTTTCTTAATTTCGAGGATTTTTTGAAGGAGATCCGTAAAATGGACGCGAATTGGTCTATGGACGCGAACAGGCGAACTTACCTTATATCGTTATGAAAACAGTGTGTGTTTATATGAAACATCAAACTTACAAATTGATTTCTGTTTTTAAGGGACTTCATTTTGGCTTCTACATAAGGCATTGTACATAACATTGAATAGTTATGATCATTATTAAAATTTCTGTACCTGTATACAGCCAGTAGGCAAAAATTATTTCAAAACTACACTTAAACATGGAATTTCCTCTACTTACAACAACAAAATCATGTTGCATATCTAGCTCACATTCGGATACAATAATAAAGCTAATTATAAATCCTTTGATCTAGATTGCAATCGATATCATCGTGCTCTTGAAAAAACCAGCGCGGGTAAAAGTGAGAATACTTTTACTTTCATGGCATTGCCGTTATGGACACACTTACTAAAAGTACAAGTGAATTGTTGCGTGCCATAAATGCTGTATCGGAATTGAATTATAATATAAATTATTATTTAGTAAAACTTTCTTTTTAAGTTATGTAGATCTGGTAGGCGACGCGACGACGGAGGAATTTTCTTTGATTTGATGAAGCTATACCTAACAACGATGTTTATTATCAAGAAGTGACTCTTACATTTGAAATCATTCACGTTTGACAGCAAAGATACCTTCAAGACTAACAAAGTTGCAAATTAATTTGAATACGTAATAAAATATTATAATAGCAACCCTATAAACTTTATATTGAAGCCCTATACTTTATTGACTAACTACATAAATAAATAAATATAATATAAACTCACAGCAGTTATACAAACGATGAAATGTAGTGTCCAGGCCATTGCTAAACACTTGTAGCACTCAAAACATTATTTTTAATAAATCCTGCCTCAACGGGTAGTGGTCACTCAATAATTACATATCGAACCGCGACACTATTTATGTGTTGATTATGACGTAGGCATGCGGTTTTAACGAAATACCGATATCGATATTAGCGACACGTACACCTGTTTTCGCGGACAGATGTCAACTGCCGTGCACAGTTGAACTGCCCTGCTTGGTTCGAGACGCGTCGTCGCGTTGTCATTCGACCACTGTCTTGAGAACTTTCCGCTCACTGTTCAAATTCCCCCCACGTCATAAAAGTCTCGACAAAGTAGGAGACGAGGGAGACCTTCATACAATGGCTACTCGTAAGGACATCCTACTGTTCGATTTTATTATTGCAGCTGACCTATTCGCTTTCCAAGTTCAAAGGTTAGTAATCAATTAATATCAATTTGGTCTTGTCTTTTAAATACGAAACAGAAAATCTAAGACAGACCACTAAATTGACCGCATGTAAGCATGATTATTCATCGGTATCTATCTTACTGTTACCTAAGTAAAATGTATAACACTTTACACGTCAATACATATATAACCTATTTACAAGATAAAGATCATTTATTCATTTAATTATAATGGATAAAAAAATAATTTTACTAATGACTACTTTTCTTACGAAACATGTTAACTCTAAGTTATAGTTAACTCATCGCTACAATATTTGCAATTAAGGATTATTAATATTAATTTTGGACATTAAGAGTACTTACTGCGCATTTGACAATTTGTGCCTAATCGAGTACTAATCACTAATAGGAACCCCAACTTTACAAAACGGTGGAATCAACTCCCTATGTATGTATCAAGTTTTTTTAATCATCACACGGAACCAGTTCTGATTTTTGTTCAAATCCCCAGATTTGTTTAGGAAAATGATGAATAGTGTAATGATTAATAGTGTTATGGGAAATGTTAATATAAATTAACATTTCTCAATCGAAATTGTACTTGATTCTGATTGATGATGTTCTACAGCCGATGCCGAAGCCAAAATTTTTTACAAAGATTCTAAAAACTAAATTAATAAATAAATATCCTGGGACATCTTACACACGGCCATCTGATCCCAAGCTAAGCAGAGCTTGTGTTATGGTAATCAGACAACTGATATACATACTTATATAATTTTTAAATACATACATATTATAGATAAATTACGCCCAATTCATACATACTTATATAATTTTTAAATACATACATATTATAAATAAATTACACCCAGACACAGAACAAACAATTTTATTATGCTTATCACACAAAGTTTGTCCTGCGTGGGAATCGAACCCACGACCTCTGGCTTAGCAGTCAGGGTCACTGACCACTAGACCAACAGGCCCATCATCATCATCAAGTGATCAAACTATATTAATAGGTATATACTTCGTTTTTGTGCGCAACAAACTCAAAAAGTATAGATTTATAGCATAGATTTCATTATTTTGCATTAATACTAAGAAGGCGGGTCAACACATAGGCTATCATCTCGTAGCAGTTAAGGCCATTTTCAAATCTCTATAAGTTCATCGCATAAATACAGTATATTTCCATTCACTTTGAACCAGCAGTTTAAGAATTATATCTGGTTAAAGTTTCCTAATTTTGTCACTCACTATGAGAGAATATTCTTATGACGACACTTTTCGCATGACGTCATAAACTTACAAAATAATAAACGAACGGTTTACCTGTTCGTAATTTTGGGTCAGAGCCCGTACGTCCCCTAAGATTTGTCCCCCAGCATAAAAGTTGTGGATTCGGCCCCTATATAGGTGCCCGTTGGTCTCCTGGTAGGGGACCAATTAATATTTTAATAAAAATATTATTTTTAAGGTACCCATTCGTCTCCTCTAATATATACACAATATAAGTTAAAGATTCGGCACCTATTCAGGTGCCTATTGGTCCCCTGAGATAAAATCACCTATATTTTACCTAAAAACGGTTAACATAGTACACTTGTACTAGTTTATTAACGCAATTAATTTAATAAATCATAACAGATCATTGAAAAAAGAGCTACGATGAATGATAATCCGTCATGATAATAATGTAACCTGTCGATAGGCTTACGATGTAATATTAGCGGGCCATCCACTAACGTTCATTCCTGCCGGAATGTACAATCCTTACAGAATGAACGCCAGTGGATTTGCAACAACGAGAAAGAATGACGGTGTTAAAATCCCGCCACCAGTCCCGTCGCGACAATCCTTACGGAATGAACACCAGTGGATTTGCAAGAGCGAGAAAGAATGACGGTATTAAAATCCCGCCACCCGTACCGTCGCGACAATCCTTACGGAATGAACACCAGTGGATTTGCAAGAACGAGAAAGAACGACGGTATTAAAACCTCGCTACCAGTCCTGTCGCGACGGGCGCGATGCGCTCTGTGATCAAGTTAGATGTTAGTGTCTGCTTATTTTTCCGGCGTGATTGAGCGCTCGTTTGTAATCATTTTGTGTTCGTCCCGAACGGACGAATAGGAATTCAGGCGGACTTAATGCCTAAGTGTAGGGCCTGAGTGCCCGCTCTAATCGAGCGTCCAGCAGGGCGGGGCGTGCGGCGTCCATATTAAACAGATGCATTAACACGTAGGTGTCCTGAGTGGCGACCTAGCGGCGCGAGAATAACTTCCACGCAACGCTGCACGCTCCGCTCAACGCTCTTCACTCAGTTCGTACACTCAGGCATTTTCTCCCAGTCTACCTTAGGGTGATACAGAGACAAATCATGGTAGATGCAAAATGCAAAGGTACAAAAATAATACCAAAATTAAATATATATATTTACATACTATAGTACTAAATACATATAGGTACACTCACATAAACACAAAGAAAAATATAAACATAAATATATAAACATAATTGTTGCAAAATGAAAATAATCCTTAAAGATTATTTAAAATGACGAGCATTCCTTTCAAATGACAACAATCTTCATAAAATAGTAGGATTGTCACCATCCACACACGCGCAATCCCTCGGTATGGCTGACAAGATGCAAAGTGACAGGAATGTACATAAACGAGTGGATGGTCACTGAAGGATTGTTTTTCCTGCCGGACTGGCGCGTCGTGATAAAGTCAGGGGAAAGAACGAAGGATTGTGGTTTAGTTAGTGGCTTCAACGGTTTTATTTTATCCCGTCGCATTTCTGTACGGATTGCACGACGGGACAAGCCTGAAGGAATGAACGTTAGTGGATGGCCCGCTATTGTCTCTTTACGAATGGCTTGTTAAGAAACGGGTATTAATGATTGAAAACTTAAGAGAACAAAAGTACTAGGCGCGCAGTAACGTGAAGTAGTCATGTACGAAAATCTAAAATTCACTGTGTTTTTAATTTTCTCACAAGATCACCTTAATCAATTCAAAGTACTAGGCGCGCAGTAACGTGAAGTAGTCATGTACGAAAATTTAAAATTCACTGTATTCCTTAATTTTCTCACAAGATCACCTTAATCAATGCAAAGTACTAGGCGCGCAGTAACGTGAAGTGGTAAATAGAAAACGATCGATCGACGAATCGATTAATTATTTTGAAGACTGACTTTATGCCTAGAGCCTAGAGGCATTTTATTAAACTTAATCTTATTTGAAATACTTAAACATGATATTTAAGGAATTATTATATTTTTATTTTACCCTTTTCTGCGCGACTGTACCAGGACTATATACATGTACTTATATTAGAAGAATGAATTAAAATAAATATTCTTCAGGGGGCGAATAGGCCCCTCAAAAGTTCTAGGGGACGAATGGGCACAGGGTGCGAATCTTAGGGGACGTACGGGCTCCGACCCGTAATTTTGTATAGATGGAGTGGATAATACGTTTTTCTGTCATGTCCTTGAAAACCTGACGAATTTTGAAGCTCCTTCAAAGTTTCACGCTAATTATATGCTCTGTATGATGTATAAAAATATCGCCATATACATGTTCATGTGTGTCGATATTTATCGATAAACATTAAACATGCATAGCGTATATTAACATCCCTATTCTAGGTTATTTTCCTTAATTTACTATGTTACTTGTACTATGTCTGATAAATACCATATGCGAGCTTATCGAAATGAACAAAAATAATTAATGTTTGTAATTAGTACCTTTATAAAGCTATCACTCATTTCCCTTCTCGTTTTTACCCTTATTATTCCATTAATTTATTAGAATGCCAATAAACAAACCCACACTCCTTTTGTGATCTGATTGTTAAGTCGATAAAGTTAGTAATCTTCCATTTAAGTACTATGGCTATAATTGGTTTTTGAACCATGATTTCGAAAGTACTCCAACTGATAATTAGAAAAAATATGTGATAAAATTTGTCGAATAAGGCTATCGCCAGATGCAGTCTAAGGTCTGACGACGAACCAGGAGAGGATCATCCTCAGGGATCATTGTAATAATTCAAACTAAGAAAGTCAAACATCTATCTCCCGACTCGAATCTGGTGTTGTCTAGCAGTAGTAGGTTGCAATACACAAAAAAAAAATGATAATAGGGAAGATGCAAACATAGTATTTATTGAAAATTTATTAATAAAATGTTGAAAAAATGTAAATGAAGGGCCTCTGCAACTTTTTTTTGCATAATGTTTATTTTTATCAAAAAAATATGAATTTAAAATTACATGAAATGAAACGTAATTTAAAACACCAATCAGCGTTAAGCGACTGGAATGACGTCACTGGCACGTTCCAAAACGTGCGAGGAATTCACTCGAAAATTAAAAAGAGGTTATAGTACGATTTTTAATTCGAGTCAGATAAATTACATTTCCAGTGTTGCAGGCTCAGATTATAAAACAGTAGGCAGATAGACAGCGCGGAACATTACGAGTGCGGCGAATGTCGAGACATGTGTGCGTGACTGCCACGTGACTGCGCTGTAAGAACACGTCGTCTCTGTGTGCGTTCCGGTTGCCAGGATGATGAAAAATTACCCGTAATATTCCATTCTTATCTGTCTATATTAATTAAAATCAATTTATGAATTTACTAAAAGTGTGTATATGTACGCGCGTAGCATAAGAACTGCTACGCCTAATTAGGTGAATCTACTTTGTTGTGTTTTTAATTGTCAGGACAATGTTGGTAGGACAACATTGATTAAAAAAAATGCACCCTGGCTAAGCTGGAAGCGGGCAGATAGTACAAAATAATAATTGATTTATTGTGTTTAAAATTATGGAACAACTTAGGGATATAAATAATAGTGTTTAGGTGTATAACAATTTTATAAAGCTAAAAAGTTTGTTTGTTTGAAACTTGAACGCGCTAATTTATTCTCTTATTCACAAACTACTAAATTTAAGTTAAATGCATCTGTCTCTTTCCATTTCTTAAAGAAAAGGACAGAATATAAAATATTAGTTAAGTCATCTTTTTCTGTTCACTGTTTTTTACTATATTTACTTTATGTTGGCGAATCGACTGGTGTACATAATTTTAGTTAGAGACAAAACATTCACTACTTTTATTAAGGAAGACTTTTGACACATACAAGATGATGAGATAATTAGGTGAATCTACTTTGTTGTGTTTTTAATTGTCAGGACAATGTTGGTAGGACAACATTGATTAAAAAAATGCACCCTGGCTAAGCTGGAAGCGGGCAGATAGTACAAAATAATAATTGATTTATTGTGTTTAAAATTATGGAACAACTTAGGGATATAAATAATAGTGTTTAGGTGTATAACAATTTTATAAAGCTAAAAAGTTTGTTTGTTTGAAACTTGAACGCGCTAATTTATTCTCTTATTCACAAACTACTAAATTTAAGTTAAATGCATCTGTCTCTTTCCATTTCTTAAAGAAAAGGACAGAATATAAAATATTTGTTAAGTCATCTTTTTCTGTTCACTGTTTTTTACTATATTTACTTTATGTTGGCGAATCGACTGGTGTACATAATTTTAGTTAGAGACAAACATTCACTACCTTTTATTAACGAAGACTTTTGACACATACAAGATAAGTACACACACATGATACAAACATACCAACCAAAAACATTGCCAACATATTCTTGTAGATCGATAATCCTGTGTCCAATACATATTTCCCAACTTAGGGGTAAATTTTTTCACAATAAAATAGCAACACCGACTGATTTCTGTTGAGGTTTTGTGTTCCAAATAAAATAACATCCAAAAAGGTAAAAATAACCATATTAATCCATAAAAAGGTACTCCATCTTCTTTCTTTTGATTTAGGAAACAATATTTGCAATGTTTAAAAACAAAAGACGGCATCATTCTCGAAAATATGAATATTTTCTGTGACATGTTTACGGCGCGATGCTTCGTGCCGTACTGACTCGAGATTGTATTCGCTTTTGGTTTTGTATTTGCTCTGTTGACCAAATACAAAACCAAAAGCGTGTTTTTGTGTTCCGCGCTATCTATCTGCCTTCTGTTTACTAATCTGAGGTTGCAGTTTTTTAGTTCCAAATAAATAGTGATGTGATGCAATCGAGTTTTTACAATGAAATCTCAAATAGAGTTTTTTTTTAATTCAATATCAAATTGCCTTTGATTATATAAAAAAATATAACATGTAATTTACGGTTATTAAATAGAAGACATACACGGTAGGTAATTTAATATTACATAAAACACTGTTATATTATTTGTTTTTGTTGGTAAGGTCCATATTTCTAAAATTGTTTTATTTAAGATGGTGTGTATTCAATATTTACAATAATAAAACGCTTTGGTAAGTACCTAACAAAACAAAGCATGACTAAATGTCTAAATGTCTGCGATTGCTACTTTATCGTCATCGTAGCAATAAGTGCATTAGAACAATCAGCGAGCGATTAGCAATCGATTCATACATAATACTTACGATTTTTTTGACGTTAAGCGATTAATCGCGCGATCACTGCGCAAATATTGCTGATTGCTGTTTCATAGGTAATAAGCCAGCGGAACGCTTTAGAGTAACTTTCACGCTACTCCGTGTAATTCTTACCCTTTTTGGAACGCACCCCCGCAGTTAGTTGTCAAAGTAAACTGAAATAGTTTTGTAGGAATAAAATTAGCTTTAGAAAAGCAAATTCGCGCATTTAAAGAGTCTTCTAATGACTCTTTAATTATGATTTCGAAGGCATGCAATTTCCTTCGACTGTAGTACTTCATCTTTTGAACTTTTCTTAGTGTTGTTCACTAATGGTCTAATCAACTGAAATAACACACCTTCGATATGCTTGAAGCCTCTGTCTGTCATGATACAAGGTCCAGGAGGTAAAGATTCCATAAATCCAGATTCTTCAAATATTTAAAATCAGAAGTTCAGCCACCAAAACTATCTGATACAAAGTTTGTAACCCCGTCTGGTGATGGAGATATCAACATGAGTCAACATGCTTTTTTGCATAATAAAGCATTGCATACATGCTTTCATGCGGTATTATTATGACCACGAGATGTTGATTGATAGTTTATTTTCAAATTTTAGCAATAAAAGTATCTGGAATGGCGAAAAATAATAAAAAGTTATAAAAATTAGAGAAGAACAATACAACCAGAGATACAGTGTCACTGCAGTGACGTCATCGGAACTATTGGTCCGTTTTCGCGCGGAAGTTTAAACTGTCAATTTAAAACCGCTTTTTTTTGCAATAAATTACAAAATTTTAACTTTTTAATATATTAGTGGTCTATTTTACACGGAATTCTTTAAAATCAAAACAAAAATAAAAATATTGCATCTTCCCTATTGTAAACATCTTGTGGTAACATAACCATCACAAACCCGAAGAACTCAAACACACCAAGAAATCGTTCTATTGAGAAATTCATCAGGCCACCTTTTAGTTGCATTGCCAAACAAGCTCCTTGATTATTGAACTATAAAATGAATGTTTAATGACAGCATAGGTAACCAGCCCATGTATGTCGCAAGTTTGTAAAAAAAATATTAATTCAAACGGAAATTAGACAAGGGACACTTTAGCTACCAGGTGTATCCTAAAAAATCCATGATATTAGCATTGTTTCCATTAGTAAAGGTTCTGTTAATGTTTTGAAAAGTTTGTCCAAGGATCCATCTTTTCGAGTTACTAAAGCTGAAGCTAATTTTGTTTGTGTAAGCCTGAGCTATCTGTATAAATCGTTAGCTCGTTGGTTCCTCGACTCTTGTTAGTGATGTTCCACTGGCACCGAGAACTGAAGGCGGAACCACATTACCGTGTCGTGGCGTGTCGTGGCGCGCCAGAAGCATATCGGTTTCATACATTTAGTATGGTTAGAGATACACTTGCATGGCGTGTCGTGGCGCGACACGTTCGGCCGTGTCGCCGACTGCTCGCCACCGATTGCGCCAGAGCGGTGGTGGGGGTTTATGACGCGACACGACACGCTGGCAAAATGTGTTTCTGTACCGGCGCGTGGCTCGTGGCGCGAACAGAACATTTGGCGGGCACTTTTGGATTTATTAATATTTGCAGCAAAATTACTGACGATCTTATTGAACTTGTAAATGGTGTTTGGAAAGGAATTACTGAAATTTTGAAAGACAGTAAAATAGTATATTACTTTATTATTTATTTAAAAAGGTATAAATGAATAATTATACAAAATTAACAATCCTCTGTTTATCTCTGTGTTTTTTTTCTCTTTCATTGTATTATTTGTGTTTTAGAATATTTTAATGTTTATTTCTCTTCAATTGTTTACTATTTAACCCGTGTTTTATTTTCAAATGTTTAACTGAATTTTATGTTCATGTTTAATTTAATTTAATACTGTTTAATTTTACTTTGATTTCAATTTTATCGTGTACTTTAACTTATACAATTCTAAACTATGTTTAAAATGATGATGTATGCATGATGTGTTCTCCTATAACTGAAGGAGCACAAATCTTCAAAGAACTTTGTATAATAATGCATGTAATGTGTATCCTTTGTTGGAGTTCCTTTCTGAATAAAATAAAAAAAATAAAATAGGGTGGACCTAGTATTTTCTTTTATTTTTTTGGTCTGAAGAAATTTCAATGCTAAGAAAAATTGTACCTAGGTGTTTATCAAAAGAAAACATTATGTACGTTTGAACGCCGCAAAGGTTCGTTAAGTACTGTTCAGAAAAAACGCCAGAATGCGCCACGACACGACACGTAAGTGTGCACACTCACCGCCACGCCAGTAGGCATCATGGCGCGCCACGACACGGTAATGTGGTTCCGCCTTTAGAATTTCAAGCATGCACACAGAACCCGCGATCAAATCCGTCGGTTTTAAAGTCCGCTGACTTTTCGGTGCTCCATTAGCGGTTTTATTAGTTCTTTGGCTCGCGTGTTAGTTTGCGTACCGGCTTTACTTCACCACCCGCGCTTCTCTGGTCCACCGTCTAAAATCCCTTTGGGAGATCAGTTTCACATTGTTTTATAACAGTCGCAAATCACATATTCACAGTTTGTTATTTAAAAATTGCGCCAACAAAGATAAAATTAACTAAAAAAATAATATGAATACATGCAAAATATTCAATAAATAGTTAAAAAAGATTAACCTTAGAAGTACTTATAAAACTTCTCGCACATTCTAGACCAATACGATTGTATGGACTTTAAAAGAGACTTTGACCTCTGAGTTTGTTTTGGTTGTTTCTTCTCAGAGCAGTCCAGCGAAACAACGGCTCCATCGTTCGCTTAAAATACCTATTTACAAAATAAATATGATTATACATATTTTGTACATAATATAATAGCGATATATAGATTGGGGGATGTATTTGCCTCTATTTTATTATTATTATTTTGAACTTTCTTACTTGGGCCATTATGAATATGAATACAATACAAGAGCAGTATAATGTATATTCAATTCGATGTAAAAAATATGAAATTTTAAAAATGTTTAACATTCAAGAGCATAAAAGGAGAATTTTTATCTTTCGTAATGTATTACCCCACGTCCGACACTCCCCAGATTTTTTGGCAGCTTCAAGTTACCACAGACCTGAGTATATCGTTTTAATTTCAATTCGATACCTCCAAGCGCTCTCGAGATAAAGGGTCTTTAAAGACAGACAGACGGGTTGGTGACAGAAGGGTTCCGTTTTATCCGCTTGAGGGACGAAACCATAAAAACTGAGAAGAAAGAAGAAAGAAAGAAAGAAAAACAGTTTATTCGTGCTAAGTTGCTAAAGTTTTACAGCATAAGAACTTAAATAATGTAGGTAGATTTATATATAAAACTTATTGCACGAAAGGGCTAGCGCTCAGCATAATGCCGGGCCCGTACACAGGTACGAGTCCACGGCGCTGGTTTTCAGCGCTAGCCGACATCATGAGAAAATCATGGTTATCATTAAACCACTAATTAATAAAACAATTCGAATTGAATTTTAAAATCCAAACTAATTGGTAGTAGAAAACTATTTTATGTCCTTTCTCGGGTCCCAGACTATATCTGTACCAAATTTCATTTAAATCGGTTGAGTGGTTTAGACGTGAAGAAGAGACAGACAGACAGACCGAGTTACTTTCGCATTTATAATATTAATACGGACTACGGATCAATTTACATTATAAATATAATTTTGTTTATCAATACTAATTATAATAATATTTTTATACAATAGATTGCAAAGCTTGTTAGCAGAGCTTTTTCAAAGCTCGCAGTCGTGAGTTTTCTATCACCATTTAAAACTATACCGAAGCTACTGCGGTAAGGCGCAGTAGCTTTTAGATCATTCTTCTATCTGTTTATTCTTTGAGACTCAATTCAGTTTTAAGGCTTTCATATTTACTTAATTATGTTACACTATAACATACACACATTTAAGCGGACAATCGTAGGTCATACGAAAGGATGTTTAGAGACGTAATATCTTTCACGATGGAATTATTGTTTTTATTCATATAGATACATGACCTGTGAATGAGAGATTGTTTCACCAAGATGTGTTTCTGTACATAATCAGCAATAACATCATTGACCTTGACAGTTTCTATGCGACTGGCCTTACTCATTAGTTTACTTTTTGAATCCTGAATGTTCGTAGTAAGTATTTATTTTTATACTTGTGAGACTTAGTAAATCCAATACAGGTTTCTTAAATATTTTTACATTTGCAAAACCTTACTAATTTATTAAGCTTTAGCGACTATGGGTCTTAAAGTAAACTCTCTCTAAATGTGGTCCATCAATCGAAGTAGATTATTCACATACACGTTCTTTGTTATTATTAATGTTGTTATCTACTCATTTAAGATTTCATTATTAACGCGAGTCATTCAAAGCTTAATTTATGAAAATAATATACAAACTAACGCATCGATTTAATTAATGGCAATATAATTAAAAATAATATGACGTATTTAGTTTGATGCAATTAAACTAAATACGTCATACTATTATGAATAATAATTATTAAAATCGATGAAAATCTCCACGTGGGTGGGTCGTGCAAACTGCGAAGTTGTTATTTCAAATGTCTTTGTTGTACGATTTCTACCGAATTATTTTGTTGGAATCTCAGGGTTTTTGGCTTTTTGTTTGTCTGCGGTTAAGGATCATCCATAAATTACGTCTCACGATATTTTTGCCCCTCTCCCCGTCTTTGTCACAACTGGTCAAAGGAGAAGGGAATGGCTCCATGCATCCCTGGTTGTAGGTAAATAATAGGAAATAGGGTAGGTTAAGTAATTCAAAGTAACCTTATTTGGTGGGGGATATAATAACAAGGCCTCACTAAAAGTTTTGTGAAATTTAGCTGTCCAAGAAACAAGTTATGTATAGTTCGCGTCACGTAAGCTTGCCCTTCTGAAGTTCGTCGCAATTGGCTGCGCAGTAGTCGATTTTACAACCAAAAGTGGACTGCGCATGCGCGGTCTCGCCAAAGATGGCGCCTGTAATGGCGTCTCTGTCACTCGCATATAATTGATGTTTACTTCTGTCCTGCTTGCTCAATGCGAAAGTACTGTTGTTGGCAAAACTGTTAAACTTTGTTATTGTTTTTAATTAATTATTTTATTTTCACCGCCACAACAAAAATTAAACTGATAACCGCTATTGTGATTAAATATTAACGTCGTTGTTAATATAAAACTAGAAGTGTGTGTTATTTAACGTTATGCGTTTCAGTAACTACTTACGAGGCAGATAATCGTGAAACTAGTTTCGTGGACAAAAATATAAAGCTATTATTTTACGTACGCAGTTGCGCTGACTCTCAGACACATAGACATGGGTCGTAACGACTTTGGGCGTAATCAGTTTTACGTACGTACGGCAATACTGCAATAATGCAGAGAGTTCGGAAACAAATACCGAAAATATTGCCGTCAATGTATTGCAGCAACACAATTGCAGTAAAATATTGCCCGTTTAGAAGCACCTTTACAATCGCAATGTTTACAGCTTAATTTAATTCTGTAAGTACCTATTATAAAACAAAAAAGAAACTACGAACGTAACACTTTTTTACATGATTGTACCTGCGCGGTGGTCACAAAAGCTTAACTTCAGAGCGGCAAGTTTACGTGACGCGAACTATACATATGAAATATAGTAAAAGTGAGGTTATATTATAACATTATGTTTTATTGTATTTACGAAATTGCACGTCACTGAAGAATAACTGTCGCAATAACTGAAGAATAACTGTCACAATTAACAATGGTTGTTACGCGGAATCGAACTATTAACTATTTTTGAGGTTCACGTAAAGTAATTGTTTAAACTTCGTATTTTAACACTTGGTTTAGTTATGATAGTTTTTGAAATGTGGCGTTACGAAATTTAGGGCCCCTCTCACCCCCTTGTCACACTTCGTCGACCTCCTCCCTCCCCCTTAATATGTAACGTAATTTGTGGATGGCCCCTAAGTAACAAATAATTACAATTCATTAAGTATATTACAGTACCCCAACACGCAATCTGACATAATCGCATTATTACCTTAGGCGCTTCTGTCATTACGTTTGCGTGCTATGTATCCGGAACTGCTTTATCAAATTTGGTAAAACTCCTTGTATTTTTAATTTTAAATATTATTAGTACTATTTACAGAAAAAGTATAAGTAATAATTTAGAAAATTAGTAATAATTTGTAGTAAACTAATTTGCTATATTGGGAACTTATTTATTCAAAGTTTGCTCTCCAGACTATTATTGCAATCTTCAGACACAGTTAGCTCGCCTCCTATCTGAGATCAGAAAGGGGTCAAGATAAGTAGAGAGACTACCCTATTTGCCTCAGTGCAATTTACATGCAGTGAAATTATACGACTGGCCATATTTATCGGAGCACTTATCAAACCATTAAGTCAATAACACTGCTCGTTACCCCGTATCTGGGTGAAAGTTCCGCAACTTGGCTTGTTACCAGCCAGAACCAGTTCTAAGTCGTTGAAGAGGTAAAAGCTTCCCTCGTTTTATACTATACTAGCGGCTCGCGTTCTAACTTACTTATAATCACTTTATGTATTTGTAAATGCGACATGAAAATCGGTTCGGTGGTTTACTAGTTTTCGTATTAATTAATGAAAGAATGTCGAAACTTCCATCCCCTATTAAACCCATTTAGGGTAGGAATTTCTTTGAAAATGCTTTTCTAAGTGGAACTTTCTCTTTACAAAAAGTATAGCTTCCAAGTTTACTTCTTTAGGCCCATCGGTTTGGGCTGTGCGTTGAAATATCAACGATCAGTCAGTCGGATTACTATTTTAGAAGTAAATGGTGCCGATTCTCTTGTGCACAAACTAACGTAAATTTAAGTTAAGTGCATCTTTCTCTTTCCATTTCTTATAGAAAAGGACAGAAGATGCATTTTAGTTTAATCCTGTCAAATTAGACAGCGCCTGATGAAAAATGACGTAAATCTAAATATAATGTTTTTAAATTGCGTCTAAATTATCTATAGAGTGTCTAAATTTGACAGGACTTAATTAATATTTGATCTTCTGCCCTTTTCTTAATTAAAAGGAAAGAGAAAGATGCACTTATCATAAATTTACGTTAGTTTGTGCACAAGAGAATCGACACCAATATATTATAAAGCTAAAGAGTTTGTATGTTGAACGCGCTAATTTCAGGAATTAGGTACTTTGTTTTGTGTTAGATAGCCCATTTATCGAGGATGGCTATAACATCACGCTACGACCTATGGGAGAGGAGTAGTAACCAAAGGTTAAACAGCATGGGATAGCTAGTTTAAATTAACTTGTAACTTTGCGCGCTGGGTGCCTACGTCTGTCGATTGCCTCAGACGCCACTACCTATCCTGCAGTAAGCGCCGGATGAATAACACGGCACGCGAGCTTTAATGACGCTGTAGCGCTTTTGTCTCTGCCAAAGTGCCAACCGTTTTAGAACCTGATGGCCTGGCAAGCGACCGTATGGAAAGAGACCATATGGGTTGGTCATTAATGGTATGTATTGACTTCCTTGCGCCATTCCATCTTCCCAGATCTGCGTGCTAGGCAGGGGTAGCTGCTGCAAGTGCAGAAAACCCCTGCCCAGCCCAGGACGGCAGAAGTCATTTGATGATTTCCAACTCACCAAAAAAAAGAGCTAATCTTACTCTTTTAATATAAATTGTACATAGTTATCACAGTATTATATAGTAGTTGTTATATAGTTAAATTAAGCTTAAGCTAAGAAGTTTATCGAATAGATCTGAAGTTAAATATTAATAAAAATAAATAAAAAACTTTGTCAAAATTTGCTTGTACAATACTGTTTACTCTACCTCTTGTTAAATAAAACAAATTAACCTTGTTGTTGCTAAAACGTATAAGATAAGAAAACATTAAAATTGTGTACTTATGTATGTAAATGAGAAACAGCGCCTGCACGAACGTACTGCGCAACGTTCTGTTAAATGTATAAATATCTTCCAACATATTATGATTTTTTTTTAATAATGCAATACCTATAATAAATATTAACGTTCAGAAACAGGTCAACATTTTACAATTTTAGGTTTACTGAAAGTACCCTATAGGTTTTGGGTCATAAAACTATATGGTATAGTTCCAGTTGACCAGTAAAGTAAAAAATATGAAAACAGTGAATTCGTAGTTAGATCTAAAAAAAAACTGTATCAATATTTCTGTACCCACAGATTTCGTAACCTTCGTCGGTTTTATTAATTGACATGTTTATTCTAATTAGGTTCATTAAAAAAGAGATCCCTACACATAAAAAATATTTATTTAGAGCATGGAAAATCTACAGCTAAATACATCTAGAATTACAATTAAATAGTAACTGGTAGGTTCTCGCTTATAGAAACAGAGAAGAAACAAAGTGTAACTAAACCTACTTATTAAAAAAAATGTAATCAACAATTTAAATATATTAAAATTATTGTGGTTCACTAAAGAAACTGGGGCTTAAACACCTTTTCGCCGAAGTCACAGTGGTAGTAAAAGGGTCCAGATCATGCTGCTTGCACAAACTTGTACATGCACGCACAATAAAACTATTTTGCTTGTAAATAGATGACAAAGTTGGTATACAGAAGGGTGGGTTGTAGCGAAGTATCTTGTAGGGTACGTTACGTTACAGAAAATTTTTATTTTATTTATTTAATTTCTCTTTAAACTACCGTTACAGGTAACTTAATATACTCGTATAACGGATTTTTCAAATTCAATAATCAGCTTCATATTGGTTTACTTTCGGACATCATACAATAGAATCTCATTCATCAGAAATGACCTAAACAATAAATAAAAAAAATGATTTATTTTATTTACTTAATAAGATTATTATAAAACGATCCAATAAAAAAAATTAGAGGCTGATGTTGAGATACTTTTTTAATAACTTGAGCGGTATGAATTTGTGTATGCGAAAAAATTAAACTAACGACGAATATTGGTTAATTATAAAATTCAGAACAAGCTTACTAAAAGTGGGTTGAGATTAAACCATTTCAGATACATAATTATATTAAAATTGTAGTCGAGCGACTAAATTGCTAACTTGTAATACAGATACGGTAACTTCAATATTGGTGCCGATTCTCTTGTGCACAAACTATCGTAAATTTAAGTTAAGTGCATCTTTCTCTTTCCTTTTAATTAAGAAAAGGACAGAAGATCAAATATTAGTTAAGTCCTGTCAAATTTAGACACTCCATAGACAATTTAGACGCAATTTAAAAACATGGCGTCTAAATATACGTCAATTTTCATCAGGCGTTGTCTAATTTGACAGGATTAAACTAAAATGTATCTTCTGTCCTTTTCTTTAAGAAATGGAAAGAGAAAGATGCACTTAACTTAAATTTACGATAGTTTGTGCACAAGAGAATCGGCACCACTAACTACCTACTAATCATTATGCCTATAGTTATTAATGTTTATTGATTTATTACAATAATTTCCATTTTGTGTAATCAAAAGTAGTCAATGGACTTTTTTTAGGGAGTGGGATATCATCAAATGACTTCTTCCGTCCTGGGCGGGGCGGGAGGGTGTGTCAGTTTACTGACTAAAACCCACTCATGTTCCTTCGGTTGTCCTTTATGTTCGGGGTTAAGGTGACTTTTATAACCATTTTACAATCCCGGGTGGACTTCATGTGACTTCATAACCACTTTACGAGTAAGGGAGGTATCTCAAAGAAAAGTTTTTAGTAATTTTATTTTGACACTTCGTCGACATAGTTAATATACATACATATCCATGCAAATTTTACCTTTATGCTGTTACCGCTTGAACGGTAACCCAAGGACGGATAGACGGATGACGGACGGACATGACGAAACTATAAAGGTTTCTTTTGTACCATTTTGGGACCCTAAAAACCCACCATGTAAAGCCGCGTACGCACGTACGAACACGAACATAGCGAACACAAACATCAAATCGGAACATTTGGTTCGTACGTATGGACGGCATATTCGAACACGAATGCGAACATAGTTCGAATTGAGTTCGCGTACAACAGTCTCGAACTCTATCTTAATAGCCATGGCGACGCAGTTGGAAGTGGTTGAATAGTTTTGTTACGTAACATTTATGAAAGATATTCGAACACCGTCCATACGGAACGTACAAAAGGATCGCCGCAAACATGTTTGTCGAACAGAGTGTTCGATGCTCGTTAGTGGTACGCACGTGCGAACCAAGTTGTTGCGTATCATGCAACGCAACAAATTTGTTCGTACGTGCGTACGCGGCTTTAGACCATTCAGTTCACAACGTTGGTGCTAGTCACTTGCATTATACTGTTATGAACAAACTGTATAATTGTGCTGCTGTAATATTACAGTAATAAAGATTTTTGTCGTTATAAACAGTGGGTCCATGTTCTAAGTCTTCTGCTTTTGATTGCTGAACCTGTAAAGTTCACATAACGAACTAACTATTAAAAATATTCGAAGGTTTAATGATTATTGTTTACCGATATTATATTTAAGGACTTATTAATACGATTACACGAAAATATTGTGACTAAGCTGAGTCGCCAGAAGAAACATTTGTGCATTACTGTTGCGCATCATTATTTTTTATTTTGTTTACGCCGAGCGCCAGATTTCCGCTTTTTTTCAAAGCAAACAGCATATGTGATACGTACGAGCGCTAACCTTGCTTAGATTTTGTCCCAGAATATATACAATAGTGTTTATATATATATAAACACTTCCTAAGTATGGCGTTTGACATGAGTGATAGGCCTAAAATTAAAAGAATATGGAATTCTAGTAAGTTTTGATTGACCTAGGACAGGCAATTCTGCAAATCAAAAATATTCAAGAGCAAGTCAAGCAAAACGCGGAATAAAAACGTTATTATTTTTATTAATTAAACCAATAATCAGGACAGAACAACGTTTGTCGGATCAGCTTGTAATACAATCATAAAAACTTTAGACAGCTTTGCCGATGCAGTTGCAGCAGGTGGATATTTTAAGTGACCTCTGTGTTTTAGCACCATCAATGAGCACATACATGGGTAAGTACATGGACATTTGTCTGCAACGGCCTTCATATCCTGGTGGGAATACAACAATACCAGAGCATGCAGAATCCTCCTCCCTGTAAAAACAAACGTATCTTATTTTTATCTGGAAATTACAAATGATTACTTATATTCTCTTAGGCTGAATCGCCACGATTACCACTATGAGTCACACGCGAATAGTACTGCTGTAGAGCCTATAGAGAAGACTTAGCTTCAGTGGAAGTAGGTAGAAGACACAAATAAACAATACAACAACAATAATGCTTCCAATGCTTTCAATGCCATCAGTCACGAAGTCCTTTTATCAATCCTCTCCTATCATATGGTCTCTACCGAGGCTCTGGATTGGTTTTCTTCCTACCTTCGGGGGCGTCAGCAGTCTGTCCTGGCGGGATACTCATCTTCCAGCTGGTGTGATCTTGTTGCTGGCGTCCCGCAAGGCGGTGTTTTATCTCCACTTTTATTTTCTATTTTTATAGATCTCATAACTACCGAGCTTCGGTGTGCGTATCATCTGTACGCAGATGATTTGCAACTATACAGTCAGGCAAGTGTTGATAATTTATGCGATGCAGTTGATGAGCTAAACCGGGATTTGGCAGCAGTGAGGAACTGGTCTGAACGTTTTGGTATAGCGGTTAACCCAACCAAGTGCCAAGCTATTGTTATTGGGAGCGCTCATAACTTGCGAAGACTGAGTGGTCTAGTGTTACCGCCGGTTATCTTTGATGGCACAGTCATTCCTTTTAGCTCTGATGTCAAAGATTTGGGACTTTATATTGACACTTGTCTGGACTGGCGTAAGCAGGTTGCCAGTGTGAGCAAACAAGTTACAGGTATATTGCGTTCGCTCTATAGATTAAAAAATGTTCTACCATCTCGCATAAAGGCAATGCTTGTGCAGTCCCTCATCTTCCCCATTCTTGATTATGGTGATGTGTGCTACTATGACCTGAATGCAGATCTGCTCAATAAACTTGATCGCCTTCTAAATAACTGCATTCGATTCGTATTCAATCTCCGTAAGTATGATCATGTGTCCGCACATCGGGCAATCTTAAAATGGTTGCCCATCAGACAGCGCAGAGCATTAAGAGCGTTGACTACCTTGTTTTCTCTTCTAGACAAACCCAGTTCACCTTCCTACTTGACCTCTCTATTCCAATATTTATGCTCTGCACACAGTAAACATCTTCGCTCTTCCAATAATCGACTTTTGCGATGTCCTTCTCACCGCTCTGGTTTTCTTAAATCTTCTTTCCCTATCCAAGCTGTTTTTCTTTGGAATGCGCTTCCTCAGAATATCAGGATGGCCAATAGTCAGTTTACTTTTAAGGTAAAAGCTCGAGAACATTTACTCAAGGAGTTGGCAGACTCATCTCACTCTTAATGTATAGTACATGTACTTATTTTTATCTCTCTCTACTTTGGATGTATAGTATTTATGTATGTATATAAAAATTTATGTATGTATATATGTATATATTTATGTATTCAAGTAACTATTTTATTTTAATTCATTTTATACCTGTAACTTTTCTGTTTTCTTGCACCTACTATGTTTTTATCTCTGCATCACCCTAAGGTAGACTGGTAGAAAATGCCTAAGGCATTAAGTCCGCCTATGTACTGTGTTCGTACATGAAGTTTAATAAATAAATAAAAAAAAATAATAACAATAATAGAATACAACAAAACAGCGTCCTTAAATAAATGATCACCACTGCCATCTGGGGGATAGTGCTCCTGCCAAGACGAGCAAAAAAGCGGCACGGCGGCGGCGGCCGTAGCTAAACCGTATCATCCTTTTCTCGAAGCAGTTTAGGCCATTTTCTAACGTCTAAAAATTCGTTGTGGATAAAACTAGAGGCCTTATTAGCCTCAGTAACCAAGAAGTATTGTTATAACATGGTATATTTCAAATTTTATTTAATTTGAACCAATAGAAGAATATAACAAGTACAAGTTTACTAATTTTGTCTGTCACTCACTCACTCACCGGCTGACTGACTGACTGATTACATGAAAATATTGATAAAATTAGGCACTTTTAACAGACATAAAAGCTTTAAAATTAGAAAACGACTAATGCTATGTATAAATGATGATTGTATTGTATGAAAAAACTACATCATTAAGCAAATTCGGTCTAGTTATCTGGATACACCAACTGTATGAATAACATTTGAGATTATTTGTTGTTGATTGTGTTATCTCTACGTTACTTGGTAGTAGTTTTTATTTACAAAATTAATATCTTTTCGCAGGGCATATGTTCAAAAAATCCAATTTTATTGTACTCTAGAAGGAAATGTTACTCACTTGCATATCTCCACCTTGAATCCTTGTCTGTGTGTCTCGTCTTGTATCACGTAGTGCCAGACTCCTTCCACGTCCACTGCTGCTTTGGGAAATATTGTCTAGAAATAACAACCAACATTATCAACATTTCATAATAATTAATTATCGTTAGTGACAATTTTCAGGTACAGGTTGTTCTACATACTTTATCGTCAAATCGGCACAGCTCTACATTTTCTTCTTGAGGTCCAGGGCCCCTCCGGAATATTTCTGGTACCCTCATCGATCGCTTAAAATAAGAAAAACATTATTGACGTGTAAAATTTGTAACCAATTATTTAGCTAATAAATGATCATTTTATTATTTTTAGAAAAAGTTGAAATATATATAAAAATTACACTGTTGGGAAAAGGCATATGATTGAATGATGAACACTGCATTATGTGGCATCGAATATTTGTAATCACAGAAAGCAACAAAAAATGACTGCTTCGTGTGCAATAGTAGACGTGTTGTGTATTTTAGAAATTACTATCACTTCTTCATTCCGATATTATTTTTATTATCGATCGTACCTTAAATCCTTTTAATTCTGGAGAGGTTGAAAGTCAAACGTAGGTTTTATTTACATTATTTACGTAAACATGTTTCAATTATATTCTTAGTCGCTTCGCTTTATGCTTTACTAGCTTTTGCCCGCGACTTTGTTCGCGTAGAATAGTAGTTCCCGTTCCCGGGGGATTTTCGGAATGAAAACTACCCTATGTCCTTTCTCGGGTCCCAGACTATATCTGTACCAAATTTCATTCAAATCGGTTCAGTGGTTTAGGCGTGAAGAAGAGACAGACAGACAGAGTTACTTTCGAATTTATAATATTAGTACGGATGGGTGCGATAACCACTCAATAAGAAAAAATCATAGTTACTCTTAGGTCCGGGCAACGCGTGTCGGTGATCACTGTGCCGGCTGCTTCCTAAAAAATACTGTAACAATTAGTAAAATAATCTAGCTAGTGGTTCTTAAAGTTCAAGGATTCATGTTACTGAAGTTTCAGTAGAAAAAAAGTGAGGCAAGTGATAACTAAGAGTCGAACGTAAAATATTAAATCTCAGAACTATATTTTTTTTGGGGAGGGGGAAATCATCAAATGACTGCTCCCGTCCTGGGTGCGGCGGGAAGGCGTGTAAGACTTTTACTGACTAATACCCACTCATGTTCCTTCGGTTGCCCTTTATGTTCCGGGGCCACGGTAACTATCATAAACATTCCGCAACCACGGCAGGCGTTGGCCCTGTTGGGCCCCTTCCCGTGCTGATTTCTCTTTGAGGCGTGCGTGCAACACTAACGCGCCGTCGACGCGGGCCTGGTCCTAGCCGGGCGGCGCCCGCCGGCGAGCTACCCATCGCTCGCCGTCCAAATAGTAGTCGTCTTGCGACTCTTGACGTCTACGCCTGGGTCTTAGTCCGGGGCGAAAGGCTCGTCGTTGCCTCTCGTGCGCCGCCGCTTCCTTCACTAGCATAACTGCTTCGCTTAAATAAAAGAGTCCTAACTGTCGAGAAGACAAAAGAATAAGGATACTAATTTTGAGTTTCACCAAATGTCACCATACGTGCGACAAGTCTCCCATGTTGAGTTGGTGAATTACCCGAAGAGATAATGAAGAACTGAAATTACGTTGATTGAAGTGGAATTGTGGCAATAGAGAAGGTTATAAAAAAAAATGAGTGTGTGTGTCCAATATGTTGTTTAAAACGCGGGCTATCAGTCTGAAGAACAATAGTAATATGTGTTTTTCACGCCGTTGTTTTTGTAAAAGCAGAAATATTTAAAAAAATACACATGCCTGCCCTATAATACTGGCCACTTCTTCAGTTGGGTAGTTAGGAACTTCGTCGCAACTTCCAAGTTTCTTGCACTCATCTGATACTTCCGGCGGAACATCTTCAGATGTTACCACACCTGCTGTCAACTGAAATTGAGAAAAGTACATCCCACCAAAAACATTTTATGTAAAATGTGGCCAAGACAACCACACAAGATTTGCCCTGTGAAAAGTATATCAGATCTCATGTAGAGCCAAGCTTCTGAATCTACACGGCCTAAATCTACCGACCTTAACTTCACGAATTCTACATATCAGTAAAAATGGCTTCGCCGTTTCGATATCATCGTCGTGGAGGTGATGCGAATATTTAGTTTCTGAAGTAAGTAACGAAACAGCCAAGCCATACATTTTTACTGATATGTAGAATTTGTGAAGTTAAGGTCGGTAGATATAGGCCGTGTAGATTCAGAAGCTTGGCTCTACATGAGATCTGATATATTTTTCACCGGGCAAATCTTATGTGGTTGTCTTGGCCACATTTTACATAAAATGTTTTTGGTGGGATAACAGTTTTTTTGTAAGTTGCAAGGCAGTCCTTTTAGTGTTTATTTTTTTCTTCTCTTTTTGGGGTGTATTTCTTTTACATCAGCAGTGCCGGTTTTCATAGACCAATCTCTGTCTTTGCATTTATACTTAGATGATTTACTTGTTTCTTAACAAAATTTCCACCCCCCATTTTAGGGGATGGAGGGCGAAAATCATAAGTTTATGAATTTTTTTGTTTGTTGTATGCTAAAGTTAGACTATATACCAAATTTTAGCATTCTAGCACTTCAGGAAGTCGCCAAACATTTTGATGATCATCAGTGTGTCAGTGACGAAATCGGTGTATTTTAGATATCAATATAATCTAAAGTATTATAGCTATTCAATTGAGACTTTGTATGTTTAATGAGTCTATTATTGACATCATATCTTGTGAATATGAACTATCTGGTACATCGGAAACCAACTCTATGAGGGTTCAAAAAAACGACGAAACACTTCGAGAAAAGGTAGGTAGTGCCCTTGCGCTTCGCTTGCTTGTCTTGGCGGGGGCACGACCGTGCCCCCCGATCTTTACACGTTTTACTGCAAAGGTACCATAAACTGATTTGAATACGCAACATGATGTTGTAATAAAAGCCCTACAAATGCTTTATTCAAGATTAAATGAATAAATAAACTTAAATAAACTCACAACAGTGATGCAAACGATAAAATTCAGTGTCAGAGCCATTGCTGAACTCTTGTAGCACTCTAATTACATAAATAACAGCGACACTATTTATGTGTATGTTATATTATTAGTAGGCATGCGGTTTTATCGAAACACCGATATCGATGCTATGTTATGATATGCGATTTCAGCTCCACGTACTGTCCGACCCGGAACCTTATTTAAACCTTCGAACACACGTGATTAGAGACACAATAGGAAGACAATAGCAGCGCTACAATCTATAACAACTACTACTATACACACCTTCCTCACACACACCTCACTATACACATACCTCACTGTTTAAAAAGCCCACCCGCCCGTCATTAAAAGTCTGGACCGAGGAGGAGGCGAGGGAGATTATGGCAGCTCACCTATTCACTTTCCAATCTAAAAGGTTAGTAATCTATTTACTCAGAATATAAAGGCGGATTTAGTATAGGCACCGTCTTTTTAACTAGCTTTTTATTTCGTATAAATTTTACGTACGCAAGATTATAAATATTGGTACCTTATCCAGTTTATGCTTAGATACCAAACACCACTACAGTATTTACAATTATTGAATAGTAATTGGATATCAAGAGGTATTTCGTTTGTTACAGTTTCTGTCAAGATATTTATTTTAATGTTTTTTTTAATATTTTTTTAATATTTGTTTTTTTTTTAGAATTTTCGAGGCTGTCGTGTAGCTTTAAAGAGAGGGGACAAATTCAGTTTTAAATCGCATTTTTTTAAATACTCACGCCTATTTAAAAAAATGCGATTTAAAACTGAATATCTCGCAAAAGCAACGATATGTGTATCGCTAATCGCTATACATATATCGATACATAAATTAACATCCCTGTTCCAAGTTATTTTCTTATTAAGTACTTAATTTAGTACGGTATAATTCTCATTTTAATAGCGTAGAAACAAAATAAATTCGATAAATTCTTATATTTACAATTAGTAACACGGTAGCCTGATAAATTTTACAATATGGATGACTAATTAGAAATACTGTTTTTAAAAAGATTGTTTTAAAAGGCATGGTGGATGGTGGGATGGTTTTTCCTTTAAAAAAGTGAAGCTAATTTAATTTTGTTGATAGTAAATCGCGCTTATCAACTTGCTAATTGAACAAAAGTAGTAAATTCATTCATTTCCTTCACATTTTTATTCTGATTCAATTTAAGTTTCAAATCACAATCAACCTTTTCTGATCTGGAAGTTAAATGAATAAACTTTATAATTAATCTTGCACAATAAGTACTCATCATACTTCCGAAAGTAATATATCTTATAATTGAAAAAAAAGGGAAATAGTTAAATAACCATTTGGGTAGATATGCATAATATAGTGTCTGATGATGAAGCAATGGTACGGCATTAAGTCCGCCTGTGTACCGTTATGCATAAAGTGTAAATAAATAAATAAATGGGTGGTCATAAGTAGGTTTGTTCCTGTATACTACCGTGCCACGTGCGGAAGATTGATAATTTTAAACATCCTGTCCTTTCTGTGACACCACCCCCATTGGTTTTATTATCTAATGCAACAACAGCATAAGCCTGGCTTGAAAAATTTCTCCAACCGCAGATTTTACAAGGAGCACTAGCTAATCTACCAGATTTATTCTAAAAACCGGCCAAGTGCGAGTCGGACTCGCTCATGAAGGGTTCCGTTCCGATATACGGTTTATGACGTATTAAAAAAAAACTATTTACTAGATCTCGTTCAAACCAATTTTCGGTGGAGGTTTACATGGTAATGTACATCATATATTTTTTTTTATTTATCATACTCTTATTTTGGAAGTTACAGGGGGGGGGACCAACATTTTACCACTTTGAAAGTGTCTCTCGCGCAAACTGTTCAGTTTAGAGAAAAATGATATTAGAAACCTCAATATCATTTTTGAAGACCTATCCATCGGTACCCCACACATATGGGTATGATGAAAAAAAAATTTTTGAGTTTAAGTTCTATGTATGGGGACCCCCAAATTTTTTCATTTATTTTCTATTTTTGTATCAGAATCTTAATGCGGTTCACAGAATACATCCACTCAGCAAGTTTCAACAGTATAGCTCTTATAGTTTCGGAAAAAAATGGCTGTGACATACGGACGGACAGACAGACAGACAGACATGACGAATCTATAAGGGTTCCGTTTTTGCCATTTGGCTACGGAACCCTAAAAAGTGCATATAAAGGTTCTTTAAAAGTTTTAAAAAGTATGTTCTAGGGACTAGCAAAGTCCCTAGAACATACTTTTTATATCATACGTTCAGCTTCTGTTTATTGAGTGACTGAAAATTTTGTTTTACACTGAATCGTTTTAGGTGATGAGTTTGACTTGATTTTGCTTTGACCGCTCGAAAACCACATTTTCAGATCTTATTATCTAGGAAAATATTTTGAAAAATGTAAAAGTAAAGATAAAATTAAGAGTATATTATGAAGACAAGTAACATTCAAAACATCGGTTAGAAAATGAAAATGTTTATTTTGTGAATAGAATATTCTAGGAAATAATTAGCTGTTCGAAAAATTAACGCGCTGCGATCGATTTCAGGGGTTCCACCACTTTGCACATAGCGAATATGTTTAAATGCATTTTTTAATAAGAACGATAAAACTGATGATTTACCTAAGTAAAAAAATTGAAAAAAGTATATTATTACTAAAACAACAAGTTATCACATTTCTTATGTATGGTTTGACTGCGTTTCTATTTTATTTAACTGTGTCCACGTAGAGTATTAATTGTTTTTTCTAGATAATTATAAATATAATATTACAACATTATAGGGCTTTGTTTATGGCTTATTGTTCTCCGCTTTGTGTGATAAATCAGGAATATTGTAAAGCAATATGTACTGTAATGGACTGGTATCTACCTTAATACCGTCCGTCAGTATTTCTTTAGGTACATACAAAGTTTTCCACTAATTCGGAAGCTAAAACAACTATCCATAAATAATCCTACAGACTAGAGAAACATTTAGAGAAATGTTGTTTGTGAAAAAGAAAAAAAAAAGCAAAGAAAGGATTTTAGAAATTCCAAAAAAAATATGATACATAGAAAAATGTATATAGACCTCTGGCATCATGCAGTATTACAAGTTTTTTTTTATTTTATTTTTTTTTGTTAAAAGGATTGAATGCAATGATTATGGATTGGGGCCGTTTTTATACAAAATATATGTTGAGCGTCAGTTTTAAATGAGCTTTAGTCTGTTGTATATCATTTGCTTCTACTTTCGAGCACTGTTGCTTATAAATCTATGCATTGAAACGTGCCGCTCCCCGTCGCAGCCGCCCTGCGGCTGCTGACATCGAGGCCGCAGCCTAAAATTAAACTATTGGTTTCGTAGTTTTCAAATGATACCTTAACAACTCACATGACTTATATAGATTAGGATAGGAATGGGGGACAGGAATTAGGTTACGAACAGAATGTAAAGTACTGTTGTACTGTTCTACTCCATAGCAAATAGCAAATGGTGTAATAATTAGTATCCTACAGAGTCGACAGATTTAAATTTAAAATTTAAATAAAATCTATCCGATAGTTTTTGAGTCATATTTTCAGACTAATAGACCAGTTTTCGTGTCTTATATTAATTGGCCTTCCTTCCAAAGATTGCAGTTCCTATAGGGGTAGTACTCTGAAATTGCTGGTCACGAAGACTATTTTTCCCACAGCCACTTTCGATTATTCCTGTTGTCCACGCCTCTTTGGCCACTGGGGGACAAAAGTATAGCTTTTTCAAATCGTTGCCTTTGGCCTTTACTGGAGGACAGGACAACGGGAATGCAGTTAATAAATGTAAGACTGTTAATGTTTCTAAATTATATGGTAGGTAATTAGTAAATTTTAAATAAATCATATAACAGAAATACAGGATATCAGGGAATAACTGAAATTTATATTAAGAAGACAGAGCTCTCCACAGAGTTCGGCCGCATATGCTGTTAAAAACATCGCCATATAGGTAACTGATGTAGATACACCTAGAATTGTTTGTTTTAGATAATTCCATAGTCTAATGTAGCATGGCATTTCTCTCTGAGGAACCTGTGCGGATATCCATACCATCTTTGTTATAAAAGATAAGGGCTGTTGTAGCTATTATAACCTTGGTCCGAGGGATTACCTTAAAGAGAAATTTAAAGAAATGAATATTCTGGCTGTACCTTCACAGTACATATTTGAAAATACGTACATTCATAAAAAATATCGAATTCAAAGGAAATGACCGATATTCATAGTCTTTTATCAAGAACAAACCACCTTGCTCACCTCCACAGTGTATAGGCAACTCGTTCCGGGGTTCCAATGTATAGGTACGTTTTTACAATAAAATTCCCATTTATTTCCGAAAGTTATCTATTCAAAAAATTAAGAACTGTATTAAAACCAAACTATGTAATAAAGAGTACTATAAAATTGTAGACTATGTAGATGACTAAAAAGCTTCGCTCTGTCTCGCTCTAACTTTACAAATTCTACATATCAGTAAAAATGTATGGCTTGGCTGTTTCGTTACTTACTTCAGAAACGACGATCTGATATATTTTTTACAGGGCAAACCTTATGAGGTCGTCTTGGCAACATTTTACATGAAATGTTTTTGGTGGGATAGTTATATGTTATAGGTGCTTGTATTGCACACATTTGTGATAAGCATCTTAAAGACCTAGTTTGTTTTCGAACCGCATTGAACCTTGAAACCCCGTCTCGGTTTGGGTGTGGCAATTTATATGTTTTTATTATTTTTCATTTTTATTTTACTTATTTTATTCTTTTTAATTTTATAAATTTATTTATTATTACTATATGTATACTATTTCTATATACCTTGCGTGGCTGCCCGTGACGACACTTTAGGCCCTGCCAGAATATCAGCGCTGCGTCTTTTTGACGCAGCTACATGCTGAGGCAGGTGCCTTTTCTGGCCTCGCACAGGATTATTTTGTAAGCTTTGTTTGTTTTTTGTTATTGTTTTAATTGTGTGTCTGTGTGTGTCCAGAATAAATGTGTTTTCTTTCTTTCTTTCTTTCTTTCTGAAACTCTGTTTTTTTTTTCCATAAAGTATAAAATTACAACTTTACAAGCTTAACCTACAAAATGTGAGTTTTATGCTGGTTAAAATGATTAAGTATACTTATAATACATTCGAATGTACTTTCAAGTCACGTTGTAACCAAGCACCAAACGTACTGCTAACGATTTGCTTTGTTTCGAATGGAGTTCACAAAAGTGACCTTTTTCTTCCATCAAGAGTTTTCAGATATTTTTCATAATTTCATTAGTATTCGATAGCGTCGTGTATTTTATCTCGTGAGTCTGTAGTAGTCACCTCTTAATAATAAAATAAATCAGTCATGATATACGCAACACACACTTTATTAACTATAATTTTAATTTATTAGTTGACAACTTGGGCGACACAGGCGCAGCAGCTGGGGACTTGAAGAAACTTCTGAAACGAAGTACTATTTCCGACCACACTCATGGAACGGTATACGTACTTTTGTTTGCAACGGCCTTTGTATCCGCTTACCAATTGAGCACCAGTGCATTCAGCGTTAGCGTTCCTGAAAAAAAAATCATACTTTAATTTTTTGGAAATTACAGATGATTATGTTACAGAGAACATGAAACAACATAATATGAATTCTAATATAAATAAATTAAAAAATAACTTCTGACAACATACATACGGCCATCTGATCTTAAACTAAGCAGAGCTTGTACATTGGTAACCAGACAACTGATAAACATAGTTTGTGTAGTACTGACTGGTAGAGAATGCCTACGGCATTAGGTCCGCCTATGTACGATTGTGCACAAAGTGTAGATAAATAAATAATTATATAGGGCGACTGGTAATTAGTGTACGATACTTAAACATGGTGATTGTGAAACAACTAACAACTTTTACTATGGGAACTAACCTCCTGCCCCCCTAGACAAGTGGCATTGTAGAATAGATAGCGTAATAGAATAGATGACAAATTATTTAGCGAAAATCTATTCTATTCTACAATGCCACTTGTCTAGGGGGGCTGAAATCGCGAAAAACAAATCTGCTGTACAGTACATTTATGTTTGCCTAATGTACTAAACGGCCGAATTTTTTTAAGTATCGTACACTAATTATATTACCAGTCACACTATATAATTTAAAATGCATTCATATTATAGATAAATTACTCCCAGACACAATAAACAACCAAACCTTCGAACACACGTGATTCGAGTCACAATAGAAAGATAAAAACATTTTGACCCAGTAATAAATATGTATTCTAAAACAAGGCATAATTGGAAGGCTCGTACTCCATAAAAAGAAATATTACTTACTTGCATAACTCCACTTCGAATCCCTGAACAAATCGGCTTTTATCTTGTATTATATAATTCCAGGTTCCATCACTCTCTTTCGCTGCTTTCGGGTATAATTATTGTCTAGAAATATTCCAACATTTTATGATAATTATTTAACATAAATGTGGCCAGATAGAAGTTAATCATTTCACCAGTATTTTAAATTATGAGTGACCAGCTGTCTCTAGCGAATTCACCCGTGTTGTGGCGCCTATGTGTTATTCTATTGTATGTTAAGCTACATCTTACTGTATGGGTTCCGTACCTCTAAAGGTAAAAACGGAACCCTAATAGGATCACTTTGTTGTCCGTCCGTCCGTCTGTCAAGACAATTATTCTCAGAAACCCGTCGAGATATCAAGGTAAAAATAATATTACATACCTACTCAGGTCTGCTATCTCTTAAAGCAGTGAAAAAATCAAATTTCTAAATCAACGCAATAAAAAGATACGGCTGTTTATATTGCATATTTAGACATTTGCAATTGGATCAATACCTATAGGGTACTCTCTATTGCCCTAGAATAATTAAATTTGGCAAGAAGCAATGTCATTTAGCACAAGTAAGGTAAAAACTCCGAAAAACCAACGTATTTTTTTTTCACATAAAAACTATTTACGGAACCCTCGTTGCGCGAGTCCGACCACAATATTCTGCCACGACCATGTGTATTTTACAATATCTCAAACGAAAAAGATGTAACAAAAATATATGCAATATGACTGCGATGGTCCTCCTCCTTGTGAAGAGACCTGGTCCGTCAGAGCCTCGTCAGTGAATAAGCAGGGTGTACCGCGTGCAGGTGAGACATCATAGTCTACATATGACAGATTCTACATTTGACAGATTCTACATTTGAGAGATTCTACTTAAGACAGATTCTACATTTGACAGATTCTATATTTGAGAGATTTTGAAAAAGTGAGACAAGGAAGGGACAATATGGAATGAAGAAGATTAACACTGTTATAATAATCAATATTTTTATTGATAAGTAAAATTTGTTTAAATAACTAGTATTAAATGTTTGCATTTATATAACTAATACTTACTGAAACAGTCATAATGACCGAATTAACATCAAAATTATTTTTTTGTTAACATATATAATACGTATAAACAATAACTGGAAATAATTATATAGGTTGGTAATTAATAAAGAATTCACTACTCATAGAAAAACAAACCCTAATCAATAACATCCGCTAAATCGTTTCGTGTTCAATTCTAATGCAAAAGTATTCTTTAATTATAATTTAAATTATTATTTGGTCTAGTGGTTAGAGACCCTGACTGCTGAGCCGTGGGTTCGATTCCGATCCAGGACAAACTTTGTGTGACGATTGTTTGTTCTGTGTCCAGATTGACTGGTGTGATTTATCTATAATATGTGTCACTCTCTCTGGCTTGGCCACCATCAGGGATTTTAATTTTGATAACACAAAAAAATAGTCGCTAAATAGTCGAAATTAGTCGCCAAATATCAGAAATAGTCGTTCTCTAGTTCAAAAGTTATAAGGGTTTATAGGTGGCCGAGCTGGAGAGAGTCTCCCCAGCTTGGCCACATGAAAACTAGGACACCCAGTGAAGATCTGTTTTTACAAAAAAATTGTCGCTAAATAGTCGAAATTAGTCGCCAAATATCAGAAATAGTCGTTCACTAGATCAAAAGTTATAAGGGTTTATAGGTGGCCGAGCTGGAGAGAGTCTCCCCAGCTTGGCCACATGAAAACTAGGGCACCTAGTGAAGAACTGTTTTTACAAAAAAATAGTCGCTAAATAGTCGAAATTAGTCGCCAAATATCAGAAATAGTCGTTCACTAGATCAAAAGTTATTAAAGAATATAATTTCAACATGTACAAGCAGGTACAAAATACTTAAGTAGTTTCTGACAGTAGGTAACTATGATGTGATATGGTGAAATGTTTCTTTCAAAACATATTAAATATAGTGATTCTATAATGTGAACCCACCGAGGAAAAGATCGAAGAATTGATCGGTTTTTTAAATAAATTTGTGTGCTTTTAATATATTTCCCTTATTATTTTGGGTGTGTAAGAACAACAGAAACAGAAAAAGTCTTTGGGTAAGTTTGAAATGATATGAACGCAAAAATATAGTAAGTAAAATATTCTAGCTTTTTTAACAATCAGTTATTAAGTACGTACCTAATGAAAAAATGCCATTAGATGAGATATTTTAATTCCAAAAATACTTAGCAATTTACCTATACAAATCTACTTTCCGAAATATTTCCTCTCCCGACAAGATTGCCGGTAATGTTCCCACCAATATTCCCACCTCGGGCAATACTCCCGGGAACGGCACATCTCTACTCTGGAGTGTCTTATATGAGTATGCCTGAGTTACACGAAATCTATGAATTGGGGTTTAAATTCTGGCCCGGAAAGTATTTTTGTTTAAGTATTTTTTTCGACACCAAAAAAAGTTTCATTATTCTAACGTAAATTAGAGTCTCTAACGTTATAATTTGTTAAAACCGTTGCATGCGATTGTACATCTTGACATTTAATAGACCAAGAGCAAGGTTTAATGTTTTCATAGAAGTTTACGGCACTCTAACCTAGTCATTTGAAACATAGAAACATATATATAATTGAAAATTTATCTTTCTCTGACATTTGTAAAGTCTTTTGATCGATAAAAGTAGAAGTATATTACACATATTTACAGAAATATCTTTTTTCTTAGAATGTTTTCGTAGACTTTTCTGTCTAGCTCTTGGACTATACTTTAAAAATTGAACTCATTGTAACTTCTTATCTAAGACCCGACTATTTCTGATATTTGGCGACTAATTTCGACTATTTAGCGACTATTTTTTTGTAAAAACAGATCTTCACTAGGTGCCCTAGTTTTCATGTGGCCAAGCTGGGGAGACTCTCTCCAGCTCGGCCACCTATAAACCCTTATAACTTTTAATCTAGTGAACGACTATTTCTGATATTTGGCGACTAATTTCGACTATTTAGCGACTATTTTTTTGTAAAAACAGATCTTCACAAGGTGCCCTAGTTTTCGAGATATGCATGTGGCCAAGCTGGGGAGACTCTCCCCAGCTCGGCCACCTATATACCCTTATAACTTTTGAACTAGAGAACGACTATTTCTGATATTTGGCGACTAATTTCGACTATTTAGCGACTAATTTTTTGTGTTATCAAAATTAAAATCCTTGATGGTGGCCAAGCCAGAGAGAGTGACACCTATAATATGTATGTATTTATAAATTATATAAGTATGAATATCAGTTTTCTAGTTACCATAGTACAAGCTCTGCTTAGTTTGGGATCAACCGTGTGTAAGTTGTCCCAGGATATTTATATATTTTACTTGTCTCACTTTTTTTCAAAATCTCTCTAATATAGAATTTGTCAAATGTAGAATCTGTCATATGTAGAATCTCTCAAATGTAGAATCTGTCAAATGTAGAATCTGTCAAATGTAGAATCTGTCAAATGTAGAATCTGTCATATGTAGACTATGATGTCAAAAATAGAATCTGTCAAATGCAGACTAAACGGAAGGGGGATGGAGAGTAACATAGGCTACTTTTTGTCTCTTTCTAACGCGAGCGAAGCCGCGGGCAGAAGCTAGTATTTTATAATATTAGTTACTGTTATGGAGCTTAAATATTTAAAAAATTAAATAAATAAAATACTTCGACAGACTTTACATGTATATAAAATAAATCGTGTGCGTTGTCCCAGCGGAAAAGTGTCGATTTTCTAAATTTCAGTTTAGCAGATAATTAGTGTATGACGTCCTGTAAATGTGTATGCTAAATTCAAATTTGTGTATCCAGCCATTCGGCAGATATTCAACAAAAACTGATTCCGCCAGGACAACGTTGTCCCAGCGGAATATTTTTTTTACTATGGACTTACAAGAAAAAAAAATACATACAATAATTAGCGTGTAACGAGAGGTAAATGTGTATGCATAAATGAAATTTGTGTGTCGTTTATTTACGAAGATATTCAATTTGCCGCTGCGACAACGTTTGGCAATTTGATGAAAATCATATATAACGGTTTAGTACAAAGTTGTAATTTCTTATGCATGTTGTATTGAATTTGTGTATAATGTGTGTAAAAACAGAATTTGAAAAAAGCATACCGTTCACAAGATATACACGTGAACATAAAATAAGGTTATTAGGACCAAGCTCTTAAAATAGGAACTCTATAGTCTAACTTTTAACTTTTATCTGCATCTTGTAGGGGTCTACAACGTCCTGTCAAGTTTCATCTATGTGTGCTTAGTAAATATTAGTAATTAAGGAGCAATGCCATAATTTACTACAAATAGACCACTATACTTTATGATATCCGATTTTAGGACTTCTTAATGAAAAAGCGAAATAAAACATATTCCAATCATTAGTGTACTAATGCAACTACTCACATCTGAAATTTCAGTTCATTACACTAAATAATTAAAGAAATATAATAAAATTACCAGAACAACTACAAAACCCGTATTAACCGACCAAGTTTGAATGGGCACAAAAAAGCGGCCGTGCAGTACATAGACCGAACGTTCCAAATTTCCAGTATAATATAGTTATTTTGCTATTGTGCACGTACAGGTGCGTGCACAATAGTTTCGCAGTTTCGCAGAAAATAAAAGAACTGAATTAATTTTATATTCACAAAAGTATACATTTTACATTACATTAAAGTTTACATTTTTCTAATTGCAAAAAAATGATTCTTTAGTAACGTATACATTTTCATACGCATTTAATATATAGATTTTCATACGCTATTAATAAAAACTCTAAAAACCCTTTTGTTATAATGTAAGTGTGTAATTATTATTTTATATAATATATATTTTTTTCTTGTTTACGTATTTTTTGTCTCGTAAATTATTTATACCATTTTATAGTTTGAATGTTCGGTTGTATGTTAAAATTTTTATGTTTATATTTTATTGTGTGTAATGTTTAATTTGATTTTAATTTTGTCTGTTTTAATGATAATTTCACTTCAATTTTAATAATTATTAATATTACAATGTTATTATTTTTTGCATGATGTGGTCTCCTTTAATTGGAGGAGCACATGACTTTTAAAATTGTATTTTTGTTATTGTGCATGTATTATGTATTCTCTGTTGGAGACCCTAATAAAATAAATAAATAATTAAAATAATTTTTTAATTATTATAATCTTTATTGTGCTATCGGCAAAATTGATTCTTGACCCATTTCGACGACAAATCGTTTGAAACTGTCAAAATAATAAGACTAGACGTGTGACGTTTATAGTACATGTTTACGCGATTGTCGACCTAATTGTATTTGAATGTCTGTAGTAAAATAAGCTTATGGTGGGTCATGATTCCATTAGGTCGATTGTACATAACATAAACAAAATAAAGGACAAAAAATTCATGATTTTTTATCTTACCTTGTTTA
This sequence comes from Athetis lepigone, assembly GCA_033675125.1. Taxonomy (NCBI): domain Eukaryota; kingdom Metazoa; phylum Arthropoda; class Insecta; order Lepidoptera; family Noctuidae; genus Athetis; species Athetis lepigone. The sequence continues at coordinate 4,293,206 of CM066226.1, read as the reverse complement.
TCTTCTAGTCACTATTGGCTCACAGTCACACTATGTCACTGTCTGAGGTATTATTATTTCGTTTTTACGTAAATCGCACCTAAAATATGTTTTTCTGGAATTTTAGGAAAAACTAAGGTAATATATAATTGATTATATTGCGTTAGCAATTGTGTACGCATCTGTACGAAGCTATTACACTATATTATACTGGAAATTTGGAACGTTCGGTCTATGTACTGCACGGCCGCTTTTTTGTGCCCATTCAAACTTGGTCGGTTAATACGGGTTTTGTAGTTGTTCTGGTAATTTTATTATATTTCTTTAATTATTTAGTGTAATGAACTGAAATTTCAGATGTGAGTAGTTGCATTAGTACACTAATGATTGGAATATGTTTTATTTCGCTTTTTCATTAAGAAGTCCTAAAATCGGATATCATAAAGTATAGTGGTCTATTTGTAGTAAATTATGGCATTGCTCCTTAATTACTAAGCACACATAGATGAAACTTGGCAGGACGTTGTAGACCCCTACAAGATGCAGATAAAAGATAAAAGTTAGACTATAGAGTTCCTATTTTAAGAGCTTGGTCCTAATAACCTTATTTTATGTTCACATGTATATCTTGTGAACGGTATGCTTTTTTCAAATTCTGTTTTTACACACATTATACACAAATTCAAAGCAACATGCATAAGAAGTTACAACTTTGTACTAAACCGTTATATATGATTTTCATCAAATTGTCAAACGTTGTCGCAGCGGCAAATTGAATATCTTCGTAAATAAACGACACACAAATTTCATTTATGCATACACATTTACCTCTTGTTACACGCTAATTATTGTATGTATTTTTTTTCTTGTAAGTCCATAGTAAAAAAAATATTCCGCTGGGACAACGTTGTCCTGGCGGAACCAGTTTTTGTTGAATATCTGCCAAATGGCTGGATACACAAATTTGAATTTAGCATACACATTTACAGGACGTCATACACTAATTATCTGCTAAACTGAAATTTAGAAAATCGACACTTTTCCGCTGGGACAACGCACACAATAAATCAAACTAATCTTTTCGTTTCCTAAAAGTATAAAACACATAGGAGCACAGAAATTACATAATCTGCGCCTACGCGATCGGACTAGGCAACGTTCTGTGTAGTACTGTCATGTCATTCGATTAAATATCTATCGCGTTTTTTTTACCCGACTGCGCGACGCAAAGAAGGGTATTGTGTTTATCAGTCTATGTATGTATGTATGTTTGTTTCTATGTGGCGTTCTAGAGACCGAATGCGTTGGCCGATTTTGATAATTGTTACGTCAATCGATTCGTCTTAACCTTGCGAGTGTCACTAAAGACATGACAGTAATCAAAATTCACCACATCGACAACAAGACGCCATATTGTCAAAATGAAAAAAAAAATGTTGATGAACTAAGTCGAGTGGGGTGTCGTTGAATAGGTATTTTAAAATCATCTTTAGGTTCCTTTGGTCATTTTTCTTTTTAAATAATAGTGCAGAATATATAACGACTTAAAGTTGTATAACAAAACAATCATTCTCACTAATTTTTTTACTTATTGATTTAAGTTAGATTTAACGGTATACAAACAAACAAAACATTAAAAAACATTGGCGGATTAACAATAAGGCAAAAATAACACGTGCCTAGGGCGCCAGGATTCAGGGGGGTGCGCGCCCGAAAATATAAATGCCTTACATAAAGTGAACTATTTCAGAAGTATGCATCTACCTACACAATTTAAATGATTATTTAATAAATTTGCGATTCTAAAACTATTTTACAACTACTTTTCTAAAACTATTTATTTATTTATAGAGGTGTTCAGGTTCAATTAAATTCTTGACTATTTCTGCATTTCTTGATTTTATAATAGAAGTTGGTATGCAATTTCCTCGATTATAATGATAATGATGATTGGACTTTGGAAACAACATAATTATAAACCTCCAAATCGTCAGCCCTTTTCATCTCGTGGGGAAATCCTTATCTATACCTTATGCCTGGGGAAAGTAGAAGGTTATGTTGGGTTCTTTCCAACTTCTCAAACCCCACTGTTATACGGTGGAGATGTGCCCCGCGAGGCGATCGGCGGCGGTGACCTCTCGCGCCCGGCGCTGGTTCAAGCCATGCTCCGGGGCGAGACTGAATGGGAAGCCGTCGCCTCCTTCTGCGAAGCAGTCATGCTGGAGAAGGAGGCGGCGGCGCGTGTGAAGCAGCGTCAAGCCTCACGCCCCAGACAGGCACCCAGGCGTAGACGTCGAGAGTCGCAAGACGGCTATCGGCACCGTAGGCGCAGGTCTGCGGACGGCGAGTGATGGGTAGCTCGCCGCCCGACTAGGTCCAGGCCCGTGTCGTCGACGCGTTTGTTCCATGTGCGCCTCAAATAGCAGTCAGCACGTGAAGGGGCTCTCTAGGGCCAATGCCTGCCGGGGTTGCGGAATAGTAGTCATTGTTACCGTGGCCCCAGATTATAAAGGGTAACCGAAGGAACATGAGTGGCTTTTAGGCAATAAAAGTCTGACACGCCCTCCCGTCCATCTTAGGACAGGAGAAGTCATTTGGTGATTTCCCTCTTACAAAAAAAAAACCACTGTTCCTTCCATCGAAAGTTGACATACGCTTGACGCACGATCTGAGCTCCCAACTGGTAGCTATGTGTGGTCTGTCTATGCGACCGAAAACGATGTACATACATATAAGCTACACGTAGCTATTGGAATGACGATCATACACTCACGGGCAGTTTTGGTACGACGTCAGTTCAACTGACGCGAAGAAACGATCGTCAATGCCCAACATAAGGGCCACGTTTCATTAAGACTCCAGGTTACTCAACTCGGGTCACACCACCAACAAAATGCAGGTATACAGTTCAGTTCACTTATAGAAGCGCCAACCTCGGTACATTTTGTTGGTGGCACCACCAAGTTGCTGATGTTGAAATATGGCCCTAAGAGTAAGATGGGGAGGATAGGTAGAAAATACGTATTAATGTATTATATTTTAAGTACGTATGTTTTTTAGGGCCAGTCAGTTTCTTTCGGGTAAAGATAGGTGTAGGAAATCGATTGCTGAATCGAAAACGCCTTAAAAGCTACTGGTCCACAGTTTAGGTGATCCGCCGATATCCTTGGAGCGCAAATTCGTCGACATGCCCGTACTAAGCTATGATGCTCAGACCTGATGAATTTGCCAAAGAGAATTAGGGTCGTGGACAGAAGCCAGTGGTGCCAGGGCCAAGAGAATCCGGTAACAGAACATCTGAAAGGGCTTGGGCGGTGCGTTTCCACCTCTGCTTCAAGGAACTACTTTGGACCGAGCTGTGGTTGATTTAAGTTCACGCGTTTTAGCTAAAGGTCAGGCATATGCAGCTTTGAGCCGAGTTAGGTCTCTAGAGGGACTAATCATCAGTTGTTTAGACCACCGCAAGTTACTTAATAATCCTCACGATATTAACTCCCTCAATAAATTGACTAGATTGCAAAATTTATAACCAAGTCAATGAACCGTAACTAAAAAGTATAAAATAAAATAAAAATTATTGAAAAACAAAAAACCCGACTGCCTGAAAACTGAAAATAAAGAAACAAGCCCAGCAGTTTAGAATTCTGTTAAGTAATACTAAATAAATACACAAACGAAATAGTTTTATAATCTATACACACATAAAACAAATCATAAATTCTAGTGCAGAACAGAACGACCTACAGTCGGGGCCCCTTGGGAAGAATTGATTGGTAAAATTTGAACGGGCCCCGACTGTGAATCGTTCTGTTCTGCAAATTTCTTTAAACCGATTTATTTAGTATTACTTAACAGAATTCTAAACTGCTGGGCTTGTTTCTTTATTTTCAGTTTTCAGGCAGTCGGGTTTTTTGTTTTTCAATAATTGTTTTTTCATTTTTTTTTTGGTGAGAGGGAAATCATCCAATGACTGCTCCCATCCTGGGTGCGGTGGGAGGGCGTGTCAGACTCTTACTGACTAAAACCCTCTCATGTTCCTTCGATTGCCCTTTATGTTCCAGGGTCACGGTAACTATTATAAACATTCCGCAACGGTATTCTAATAGTGGAAACCTATCACCAACGTCAATACTTTTTTACTAGAAGGAAGGTACATCCGATTAAATTGAGTCTTTTTCCGAGCACACACGCTTCATTTCGTTTTGATTCCTGATGCGCGTCTCAACGAGTAATTTCTAGATCAGACGAAGCAAGGCCTTTGATAGTTTAAAACATTGGAGCACTTCAGGGTTAGAAATGGGGATCATGCATTAAGTAATACATGAAAGAACATCCTAATAATGTTGGAAATCTAGGCAGTTTTTTTTTTCAGGGTTATTGTTCAGCAAAATAAATAAAATACACAACCTTTATGTAGAAAGTTTAATTTTATTTTTGACCTTAAAGTTGACTAGTACAACGAATTTCTAGTATCAGACACAGTCGAAGCTTAAACTAAAATCTTAATTTAGCATTATGCCATAAATTAACTTATAAATAAGTAGAACATCAACTAAATAGTCCATACAAAATATTAATAAATAAAATAGAACTGTCACTTGCGCGGGTACACAGTTCTGTTACATTTTTTCAAACAATACTTCCATGTCAAATTTTATCAAAATTTTAATAATAAGTAGCTTAATTAAAACTGATAAGTTTAATTGGGTGTGTACGTAAAATGTTGATGTTAAGATTTATAATTCTTGGAATGGCAAATAAATAAATGCATTTCATGTTCCTTATAAAAATGGCGCGTAATATTTTACTACAAATAATTGTAATAACAATGCTTACACGAGCCAGTTTAAATAAAACAAGCAGCTATATACTATTTAGACGTCTTAACATTTTTGTTGTATCACTTTATTGGTGAAGGTTCAGCCTTTTAAAATCCTTTGTTTTTGTAATGGCACGAACAACAGACGGGCAAGTCGACCTTGACTTTTTCGGTACCGTCTTTGCCATCGTGAACGAGGAACTCCCATACGGTGTACTTTTGCTTGCAAAATGGTTCCAAACCCAGAGGCACTTTGAATTCCGTGAAACAGGGACTTCCAACTTCCCTGCAAAACAAATACAATAACTTAACTGCTAGTTACGTTAAATTTATCAGTTGTATGTTGTTGTTGTATATAATAGAAACTAAACATAAGGTAGTTATTGCATACAGGCACCCAAAAACTAAGAAAATAAAAACACAATGTTTTAAGTCGCATTTTAAGATTAAAATAGAAGAAGCGTCGAGGCAGTGTTAACAAATTTTACTCGACGCGCAAGTCATTATGGCCCTATAGCGCGTTACTAACAAACTTTCTCTGAATAGAAAGCTCTCTGCTGTGCAACTTTAGACTAATTCATAAAGCGAAAACCTGTCCTGGTTTTATCAGCGACTAAGAAGAGCTTTAAGTATTCGGGACAGATGAACCAACTTAAACAAATTACCCCATTTTCACAAAAAATGGGTTTGAGTTTGGGAACTTTAATTTTTATAAGTAGTAACGGTCTAAAAAGCGTACCTAAATCAATGAAAACGTAAGTTATTCTGCAGAAATACTGGTTCCATTCCCGAGTCAAATGAAAATAAATCACAGAATTTACGCGGGTCAATGTTTAGCTACTTGATAAACAAGGAATCATTGATGGTTTCCTAGCTCTTGATGTTTGGTAAGGTAAAGCGTAACAAAAACAATATTTTGTTAGTATTATACTTATACTCACTTGCAAGATTCTAGTCGAACCATTTGAACATAATTCTCCTCAGGGGCTTGGACGACTGTGCGCCAATCACCTTGCTTAGTCTTCACTTTGTAAAGAGGCTCGTACTGTAAAAGAAAGCAATAATATAACTAATTGTCTAAAAATCTCTGAAAGTCGGCTGCCATGGCATGATATGTGAAAGAATGAGGGCCTGGTTGTGAGTACAAAGTTTTTAGTAAGTATTTCAGATCACTAAAGTTAATGAAATAAACGGAAGACATTGTATGAAATGCCTTGCAGTTAGACAGCAGATATAAATTATATATAAACGTACACCTAATAGACAAAACAGTTCTATGATGTGTCACACTTTATTTCTAACCCGTGATTTCATTTTTGTCAACGTCCTAAACTACTTGGTTATTTAAAAAAGGCTACGGTATGGTTCATGGTCATATTGTTATTCCGTGAAGCTAGCCGTTGGCAAATATTAGATTAGTATCACAATGATTTGTTATGAATCCCTAAAACGTTAAGCCATGTTACCATTCATCAATATGTGAAGAGATCATTTTCCCCTTTTCAAGTAGGTACTTATATGGCGAGCGCAAAGGAGTTATAAGATATCTGTCTGCTGTTACAAAATAAAACGAAACTCATCGTTTTTCAGCTTTTTTGCACCTAAGATATAGTAAAATTTACAAAGAAAATATGTTAAAGAATAACATATTGTGATATAAATAGAAGAATGTGGTAGAAGCTATCTCCTACAGTAATATTTTGAATGGACTTACTAGAAGGAAAATAAAGCCTGCAGGTAGTCCTATCCGTTTATCTGTCTCTTGAATCTAATGGCGAGATAAATAGACGTTACTATGCACTGACTTTGGCATAGCACTATGCATACCTGTCACTGTTACACAACTGCCAAACTTCAAGTGCACGATAGAGACGGGAACATAGCTAAGCCAAAGTCAGTGTTTAGTAACGTCTATTTATCTAGCCATAAGAATACGTCCATTAATGAACCAGATATTGTACCTATAGGTTACAAATGCTGTACCTGTATCGTTATTGTTTTTGTTGTTGAGGAAAATATCTTGGTAATATTGCGTCGTGAGTTCCGTTTGTTCGCGATTTATAAGTAGGTATAATATATTATACAATGTTGTAATCAATTACGGCACCACACTAAAATGTTATTTTTAAAAAACTTAAGTGTGCAGTTGGTCCAGTTTATTGGATTATTGTCAAAGCAAAATAATAACGAGAAGATTTAACCACATTCCTTCTATTTTTACAGGGAAATTGTCTTGAAACTTACCTACTAACTTAACTTGATTTACCTACTAATGTAGGATAAAAACAGTACTTAATGTGTTGTTGTAAATTGCTTTTGTGAACAGTTTCTGTGGCCCAGAGGCGGCTTTTACTAATCTAGAGGCTAAGCATTGCCATTTTACGTAACAATGTTGCCGGTCTCTTGGGCACTTTTCTAGCCCACGTTGTTGATGCCATTTTGTTTTATATTTATTAGTTTAATTGTTATTGGATAGAATCCATAATATATTAAGTTCATTAATTAATTTTCAGAAGCTGCATATACAAAATATTTGTAAAGTTTTTTGTCAATAGGTTAATAGGGCTCAGATAATAAGGAAAGGTAAGACATGAACCAGAAGAGACAGCTGGTTCTCACACTAAATAAAAAAACCGGCCCAGAGCGTGTCGGGCCACGTTCAGTGTAGGGTTCCGTAGTTTCCTGTCCGTAACAATAAGTGTTCCCACTTATGAGTTAAAAAAAAGGCTATTTGTTACATTGACATTTTAAGTACACAGAAATTATTTTTCATCCCACCTATTCGAAAAAGACGACTTGGTTCCCCTTTAAGTACGCCCAAAGTTGGTGTTTTCTATAAGAAACTTTCAGCTAGCAATAATGACGCTCCAAATTCAAAAAGTGCGCCTAAAAGTAACTTTTAATCGCACTTTTTGAATTTGGAGCGTCTTTGCATGTTTTACGCCTGTTATAAGTGCGCCTAAAAATTGGAACGTCTTAATGCTCAGCGCCAAAGAATTGAACGCAAATAATGAATGGCTGGTACGACTTCCAATACTATTGTAACGCCGCCGCTGCGGCTGAATAAAAAAAAACTTGGGTAGATATAAAACGCGCAAACTACAGCCCGAGTTCTCGTAAAAATTTTCACGGACTGTTTTGCAGCAAATTATTAATACTACATTTATAATTTTACAATAAAGTATGAAGCACCTTTTATTTTCTCATAGGGGGTGATGAAAAGTAGAGTGTATCACTCGGGCGCAAAATATATTTTTGGCTCGGGCGACGTACTTTAAATCCCTCGCTACGTTCTGGATTCAAAAAACGCCCTCGCCGTAAAAATATTACTTTGCGCCCTTGTAATATGCCTACTATGCCTGCCATGTTTTGTCTCTGCATCACCCTAAGGTAGACTGGTAGATAATGCCCAAGGCATTAAGTCCGCCGTTGTGCATTGTTTTTGTACATGTGCATAAAGTTTTTTAAATAAATAAATAATACAATCTACTATTGTACAACCTTTTTGTCTTTTTTGTACAAAAACTGTTCTTTCCATCAAGTTCAAAATAATTTTCCTAGAAAGTCCTTATAAAGTTCTACTTTTCAGAATTTTTCCATATTTTTTAAACTTATGGTTCAAAAGTTAGGGGTGGGGTGGACACATTTTTTTTTACTTTTGGAGTGATTATTTCCGAAATGATTGACATTATCAAAAATGATTTTGGTAAACCCCTATTCATTTTTAAATACCTATCCAACGACGTATCACGCGTTAGGGTTAAAATAAAAAAAAAAACACTTCCCACTTTACATAATTATAGGGAAACACAAAACATTTGTTTTTTAATTTTTATTTTACTACTTTGTTGACGTGATTGATATACATATTCACAGAGATTAAGTGAGGACTGACGGACAGGCAGACAGACAGACAGACAGACAGACGGACAGACAGACATGGCGAACTATAAGGGTTCCTAGTTGACTACGGAATCCTAAAAAAAGAGTTGACTTTACCTCTATTTCTTTTTAGATGTAGTTACTTAGGAAATTTTGAATGCAGTTAGTTTAAAATAGTGCTTTTAATATTATTTTTCTTTTATAAACAATTTCGTTTCAATTATTTTTCTGGAGCCTGTTAAGTCGATAGCAGTTAAGATTGATAGTAGGTACATATATTGCGTAAAAATCTAACAAAATTATTACATCTAGATGATTCTTCATGTTGCTTGTTAAGACAGGCTTAATATACATTTTTTTTCTTAATTGTGCATGCATACTCTTTCAACATATTTGAGTTTGCAACTATCAACGTAAGAAAGAAAATAAAAAAAAAACTGGTTTATATACCGACCAAACTAGATCTTTTTGAACTGGTTATTTAGAGCTTTTGAGTTCAGAGTAGGTAATTGGTCATATAATCTGGGATGCTATCCCAGATTCAAAAAACTAGATATTATACCGAGGTTATTATTTTAAGTAGTAGAGATACGTCGTTATTAAACCTTTCGAACACACGTGATTCGAGACACAGTAGAAAGACAATAGCAGCCCGACAGCCGGCTGTCGCTTAGTCGTTGAAAGCTATATATTGGTCCCCTTTCAAGGTTAAAAATTAATAAATAGTTAGTATGTTAGAATTTGGCAATAGCCAATAATAGTTTTCAGCACTAGGAAGTGCGCTGATCTTACTGTCTGGGCATAAAATTACTCGTCCTCCATTTACGGTAAAATGATGTGCTTTTTTTGCTTTAAGTTCTCCGTCCTAAACTTTTATTTGTATTGAACGAAACGAATAAACTGCTTTTGAAATTAATGCCATTAAACTGAACGAAAAGTGATGCTAAAATGTCATATGCGCTTACAAGGACATTATTATTTGAACAAGTGTAAAAAACGTAAATATTTTACCGTCACTGTAATTTCACAGTTGTCCACATCGTCAGGGTCTCCTTGGCGATCATCTGTCATTATGTATGTTGGCTGAAATGCCGGTTCCTGAAAGCATAATTAATATGAATAGATATAAAATTTCATTTTCCAAAAACCATGTAGGTCCTATTTAGACCATTTTGCCTACCCAAAACTGGACATCAGTTCATCATCAATTTTTCATTAATGGAGTAGGTACTCTAAAACATGCGCTGGTTCACGGTCGCATGTCTGTTAATCTGTTTTGAGAAATAGTCCTGGATGCGTACGTTTGGCATTTATTTATGAAGCTCTTCTCAAACTTCCTAAGCGGTCACCCGGTCCTTGCACCCACGCATGTTTTAGCTTACGTCTTAAAAACATTTGACACTTACCTTAAACTTTCCTTTAAACATTGTATTGAATAGTTCTTGAGGATAATCGGAAGGTTTGACTGTGCAGAAGTTTTTGTCCTTACATTTTTCGGCTACATCCTCAGTTCCGTAACGATTGTTTACCTCTTGAATTGGTCCCGGAAACACAATCATTGAGTTGTCAACTGAAATTGTTAAAAGGATACGTTTAGCAAATATATTATTATAACTATCATTCATGTTTAATAGATTTGAGACTGGATATAAAAAAGGACGTTGACACTATTAGCACAGTATAAAAAATCCTACAGTAGGACGACGCCTTTGATCTCGTGTAAAATGCCGACATCGTCTAGACAATAACGCATCGGCCAGGGTTGTCACAAATAAACAATATTTATGAAATTATTTGTTTATTGCAAATCAACATCGATAACAGTATTATAGATAAAACAATAGTACATTATGAATATATTAATGAAATTTATGACAATAAAAAATGCAGATGAGGCGTATATATTTTTTAAACTTTCGTAAGATCTTTCATGTAAATCCGGTCTTCTACAAGCTTCCACCCATAATTTACATCTGAAATGTTAAAACACAATACAAATTAGTTATTAAATAAATATTCTAACCGAAAGGGTAAATACATACATACAAACGAAAGAATTTGCTACAGACCACCAAACTGAACAACTTTTACTGTAGGATCAATTCGAGCAGTGTTGGCATTAATCGATTATTTTTTTAATCGATTACTTAATCGTGATTAAATTAATCACGATTAAATTAATCACGATTAAATTAATCTCGATTAAAAACTTAATCGTAATCATGATTAATAAACTTAATCATTAATCGTAATCATTAATTTGATTAAAGAATATCATTGCTGATTAAATTATAAAATAATAAACAAAAAGTGACTAAGCCATGTTTTAACATAAGTAGACACTTGCGCGAACTTTTTTCAAAAGGACATTGGGCAAATTTTAAAATATTATGTAAGGGGTACCAATATTTTTTATTTACTCAGTGTTTATTATACGGCCGTCCACATATCCACCGAGGGGGGTTAGTTGTTTTCAAACCCAAGATGGCGGCCATGACATTTTTTACAAAACACGTCATGGGTGTCGATTTCATGGTTTTTTTGGGGTGCTAAGGTCAAAAATGGGGTCGATTTGAGAATCCAAGATGGCGGCCGTGACCTTTCTCACAATAATATGCATCATGGGTGTCGTTGTCATGGTTTTTTGGGGTGCTAAGGTCAAAAATTAGGTCGATTTGAGAATTCAAAATGGCGGCCGTGACCTTTCTCACAATATGCAACATGGGTGTCATTTTCATGGTTTTTTGGGGTGCTAAGGTCAAAAATTAGGTCGATTTGAGAATTCAAAATGGCGGCCGTGACCTTTCTCATAATATGCAACATGGGTGTCATTTTCATGGTTTTTTGGGGTGCTAAGGTCAAAAATGGGGACGATTTAAGAAACCAAGATGGCGGCCGTGACCTTTCTCACAATATGCGTCATGTGTGTCGTTTCTCAAAAGGTAAAAAAATCTTAAATCCACCTCATTTTGACCCAAGCACCCCCCAAAACCATGAAAACGACACACATGACGCATATTGGGAGAAAGGTCACGGCCGCCATCTTGGATTCTCAAATCGACCTCATTTTTGACCTTAGCATCCCAAAAAACCATGACAACGACACCAATGATGCATATTTTGAGAAAGGTCACGGCCGCCATCTTGGATTCTCAAATCGACCTTATTTATGACCTTAGAACCCCAAAAAACCATGAAAATGACACCCATGATGCATATTGGGAGAAAGGTCACGGCCGCCATCTTGGATTTTCAAATCGACCTCATTTTTGACCTTAGCACCCCAAAAAACCATGAAAATGACATCCATGATGCATATTGGGAGAAAGGTCACGGCCGCCATCTTGAATTCTCAAATCGACCCCATTTTTGATCTTAGCACCCCAAAAAATCATGAAAATTACACCCATGATGCATATTGTGAGAAAGGTCACGACCGCCATTATAGATTCTCAAATCGACTCTACTCCCCTTTTGCAACACGCAATAAGGAACTTCGTTCCAAAAAGTCTGATTTACTAGTATATCTTTTAATTCATGTTCCTACTGTAAATGAATCGTACATTTTTAATCGTGATTAACGATTAACGATTACGATTATAATCGTAATCACCAAAATTTTGATTAGGATTAAATTAATCTTAATCACAAAATCTCGATTAACTTTTTAATCGTAATCGTTAATCATTAATCATGATTAACTTTTTGCCAACACTGAATTCGAGTCAGATTAAAATTATTTAGATGACATTTTCGTAACCAGCATCCCAATTCACCTCGGAATTGACACCCATATCATAATTATTATTTAAAGAAATGATGTCCGCCATCTTGGATTTCAAAAAGGATGGCTTTTTCGTAACAAGCACCTCAATTATACTCAAAATTGACACCCATATCAAATTATAAAAAAATTACATCCGCCATCTCGAAATTCAACCCTTAGTAAATAATTAAAAAGTCCACCATCTTGACACGGAACATACAAACAAACGCTTTCACATTTATAATATTATTAGGATTTCCAAACACATGATGCACTATGCGATTATCTATTATTTTTAATTATTTTTTACCGTCCGCCGCCGCCGGTCGGCCATTTTATTAGCGTGGCACGACATTAGGTACAAAAATAAAATTATTTATTCACTCAATAACAAAACAGATTTATTTACCTTTCTTCTGTGCGTGGAACTGGAAGCTGATAAAACCGCAAATCTATATTTAGTTGAGATGAAGACTTGCAATCACTCACAGCACACGTCTTATGCACCATTTTTATATAACATATAAAAAAGAAACACGCGTTAGCCCTGAATGATAGATCCCAAACTACCAACATCGTTTTGTTCGCAGTTTGGGATCGGCTTACCCGCGTCTCGCCCCTCACACCCCGCACGATTGCCCTGTCTAGACGTCTTCGTCGGACGACTGTATGATTTTTAGACTGTGCTATTAGCTATAGGTTCCTGGTTCAGTTGTGCGCCGTTTTAGTAGATAGTGGCATTTGCATATTTTTAATTCCGTGATATATGGCTCTGACTAATACAGTAACGCATTTTAACATTAAATATGATGACGAATAACCGTGGATGTATAATAGTTTATAATTAGGTGATGATTGGCATACGTACGAATACAAACTAATTAAATTAAATTACATACTTAGGTTATCAGGGTCATATCACAGTGTGTGGTATTTGCCTTGTTTAAGAACTGAGTGTTCAACATCTCTATATTGTGCGGCGAAAGAACTTTTTATGTCATTGTATGGCAAACAAGGTTAAATGTTAATTGGTCACCGCCCATAATAAACATCTGCTATACCAAAGGTCTCGTAATGCGTTGCCATTTTAGAAAAATAACCAACTCATGTGCTTGTAACTTAATATATATTTTTGTCTTTATGACATACTAGCTGACCCTGCGGTTTTACCCGCGTAGTTCCCGTTCCCATGGATTTTTGGGTTAAAAACTATCCTATGTCCTTTCTCAAACTGTGGGCTATTTTTAAATTGGTTTAGGGGTTTTGCCGTGAAAGCGAGTCAGACAGACAGTCTGACAGACTTTCGCAAAGTTTTCGTGGTCGATCAATAATTTCAGTTATTAAATTAGTTCTCAATGTAGTAAGTACCTAGTAGGTACATGCGTTTCCGACCAGATTTTATTTAAGGGCTTCTGGGACTTTTGGGACCAGGGCCGTGATCACGAATTCCAACAGTAATAGGGATGTTGACTACATCAAAAGAATGACATTCTGTTTAGTCCGTCTGTTAGACAGTCCAAAAATACTGGACACATATTTTTTGCTTGATCAAATTAATAACAAAATACAAAGATAAAGAGCATCAAAGTTCCGGAGAGGGGGCTTGTGACGTCACTTCTGAGTAACAATTGTACAAAGGCGTGACGTTTCACGAAACTTCAACGCACTGTATTGTCGTCATTTTCTGTTTACGAGAAAAAAGAAAAAATACGTGTCCCAATTTTTTTGATTATCTAACTAACTGACGGACTTAATAATTTTTTTTTTGTCATCTCGCCTATTATTGTTTTGCAGTATTTGGGACCTTTGAACAGCCATTCCGGTTCCGAAAGCCTAACAAACTGTGTTGTATGAAAAAATAGTTACTTACTATTTTTGGTAGCTGCTCCACTTGTTAGCTGCAGACTACTGAGCGCATACTGTAAAGGTAAACAGATACATTATAAAATTGTTACGTATTTAATAGTAAACATATGTAAGGTGGTAGAAATTAATGCAGTACAAGAATTGCTGTAAGCCAATGTAAGTACTTTCTATAACGTTATAATTTGTAATACCTATGCAATGTTATGCACATATGATTCTTACCATTTCATCTCTTTATTAAAAACTAGCTTTTGCCCGCGACTTCGTCCGCGTGGAATAATAAATAAATAAATATCTCGGGACAAGTCACACACGGTCATCTGATCCCAAGCTAAGCAGAGCTTGTGTTATGGTAACCAGATAACTGATATACATACTTATATACTTTATAAATACATACATATTATAGATAAATATCTTAACTGACGACTTTCCGATAGATACATATAATAGTTCCCGTTCCCGGGATGAAAAGTATCCTATGTCCTTTCTCGGGTCCCAGACTATATCTCTACCAAATTTCATTCAAATCGGTTCAGTGGTTTAGGCGTGAAGAAGAGACAGACAGACAGAAAGACAGACAGACAGACAGACAGTTACTTTCGCATTTATAATATTAGTACGGATACGGATTAAAATTTTAGTCATTCATTCTTCTTTTATTGCAATTTTGGTTATAATAAAAACGTACTTAAACTATTGAGTAGCTATACTTCTGTCTGGTTTGCATGCAAGTCATGTCAAACAATTGACTTTAACACTTTAGAAACTCGACATACATGTCATGCATACAGTTGTAAATATGTATTATGTCCTAATGACTTCGGTCTTCTTTTAATTGCTCACTTCCGTGATAATTACAATGTTACTAGGTAGGTATAATGGAAATTCAAATAGTTTATTTTTAAGAGGACTTTCCCGATGATACAAAAGCGTAACGCGTGTATATGTTTATACAAGACATATATTTTGGTTAATGTTTTCTCATTAAACTCAAAAAAGAAAAGTTCGTAGAACACTCATACTTATTTAAGCTTGTTAGTCAGTCTCTTGACTCAAAATGATACATTACTTATAATTATAAACACAGGAAACTGACTAACTTGAAGTCAGTGTCCTTATCTTACCTATAAAAACAAGACATCGTCATCATAAAATACGTGGAATTTGATATTTTATCGACTGAAAATATGACTGTTTTGTAAGAACCACGCTGTCTGTAAAGTCACGTTTTTTTAACAAAGATAGGATGATCAATAACGTCGTATAACTAATCCTTTCCTTCAATGCTTACAACATTAGTTTTTCTAAAATTATAAATAGGTATGTTCTAAGATTTAAGTAATCTGACGCAATGAAATAATCCTTTTTCCCGTTGACTCACGGTTCATTGTGACGGTAATGCAGATAGATTAAGTATATTAAAATTTAGTACGTCACTGACATGTTTGGTGGTTCCATGGTTTTTTTTGCATAATTAACATACAAATACAAAATACAAATACAAATCGTTTATTTGCCAAATACGCCGTTACATGTATAGATATTTTCGTTGGTCCCAAACTAGGCTAGAAATCACAAAGAATAAAGAAACAAAGAAAACCCGAAAAGAGAACCGAGTTATTCTTGGAAACGTAATTAAAATGTGACCTCATTGTTGCGGTAAGAGAAATAACTATTGTCTGATCAGGACATGGCTGGCCGCGTTACCTTAATTTGAAATTTTAAGGATAACAGTTCTATGCTTGTTGTAGACCAATACTTTCAAATAACTGTTACGGAATTACGTATTATTTGTATTTTTTGCTACTCACAGCTAGAGCTAGGACGAGTCCTGTTGTGTGTTTGTAGATCTGTGAATAAGTGAATATCGAGCAATGGTGACGTACTCATCTCAGAACAGCCTCAATTTCTTTGTGTTCCAACCTTCCTACAATGTGGAAGGAAACACTTATTCTTAAATGCTTAAAAGTAACCCAATATTTGATTTTCATTATGCATTGCTTTTTTTTTCCAATTTTTATTTTACCACTTTGTCGGCGTGATTGCTATACATATTGGTACCAAACAGCTTTCCAAACAGATTAAGCGAGGACGAACACACACACAGACAGACATGGCGAAACTATAAGGGTTCCCAGTTGACTACGGAACCCTAAAAAACCCGTGTAGTACTTATGAGTAGGCTCGTGGAAACACACAGCGGCAGCGCCACCGTGAAAGACAAGAAAAAAATTACACGACAGGCCTGTCTGTGTGTGTGAATGTCACACAGCACAGGGGCATTTAATGTTTGGTGGTTTCTACAAAATATGACTGTATTAGTACAAAGTATTGGATCATGTCTCAATATAAAGAATATAATATTGAATAATGAGACAAACTAATTAGATGTCAAATATTCAACATTTCGTTTATTTCTGCTGTTACTGCATTATACAGCATTGCTTACAGTTTAAACATTTAAATGTACATATTTAGCTACCTACTATTTTAGCGCAATAGTTTTAATTAAATTTTACATAACTGAAAAATATAATCTACCTATTTCAAATAAGTATAGTATAGTTATTTTCTAATGTTAAAATTGTATCAGTCTCGCAAAAAAAATGTCGTAAAGAAGTCTCCGACTCTAAGCTTTGTTCCGCGAAGTTTAGACAAATAGACCATACCTATTCCTATCTCTGCGGATGATGATCATCACTAACTAGTCATGTCGAACGCCGATCATCACTAAAAAATTCCAGTTAATTTCAGGAGAGGAGGAGAGGACTGACTGAATGAATTAGCTGATACCTTTGTGTTCAGGAAAGTTTAACTTCTTTTACTCTGCTATTGTCTTATCGAAAGTTTTAACCACACTACTAATAAAAATATAAATATAAAATAAATACTAGTAAAATAATATTATGAAGTACTCATTAATTACGCATACCTAGTATGACACATGAGACATACCCAGTGCCTCGGAAAGCACGAAAATTCGTGGGCCTCGGTTGTCATTCCTAGAACCTTGATAATCGTTACCAGTAGTCAGAAGCCAGAAAATCTGACCTGTCTAATCAAGGGGTATTATATCGCTGAAGAACTGGATTGTGGAGATCTGATAGGTAGTTGCATTACGTAAAATACTAATATTCAGCTGAATCCGGTTTGGCTGGAAGCCGACCCCAATACAGTTGGAAAAAAGGCTAGGGAGATTATGAATTACACGTAGTTATTAATAGTTTTTTTTTTTTTTTTTTTTGGTGAGTGGTAAATCATCCAATGACTGCTCCCGTCCTGGGTGCGACGGGAGGGCGTGTCAGACTCTTACTGACTAAAACCCACTCATGTTCCTTCGATTGCCCTTTATGTTCCAGGGTCACGCTAACTATTATAAACATTCCGCAACGTTAAACATTCCGCAACGTTATTAATAGTTAGTGATGGCAAACTTCATTTAGTGTTGGTGCCAAATTCAACAACACAAAGTTCGTAATAGCATTCAAAGTTTACATATTTTACATTTGTTTTCGTATAAAAAACGTTAAGAATGTTTGGTACTTTGATCTTCTATATCTCCATGACTCATGCTCAGGTGTGGTCCAAAATATATTGGCCCCAGTTGGAATAATTATTGTATGTTGCCTAGGTGACGTAATTATGTATGTTCTTGAACCTTGTTAAAAGTCACAAGTGTCAGATATTGTACACAAACAAAGCATTTTCCTTTAAATTCGCCTTGTATAGAATTCTTTTTCGCGCAGAGAAATTTCAAGTTAGTAGGACGTTGCACTAACTACACTCTCTAGTTTTTACCGATTTGTAATGAGCTACCTGGACAACACCTCTTTTTTGGCTATTAAGACTCCCGCTTTCTACGACATATTTTGTATTATCGCCAGAAAACAAAGACGTTTATCGAGTCTACTAAAAAAATAATGACTGAGAAATGTAGTATACTTAACTTTCGGTTTCGTTAATGTCTTTTGACACTAGTTTCATAACTAAGTAACAAGCTCCTTTTTATTAAATCTCCTCATATCTTTAGGTGATCACTAACTGACTATCCGTTATCCTTATGTGCGTTAAACAGAAACATGATTACATTACTAAACAGGTCTTGAGTACTTCTAGCCTCTAAATACTTCTACAGAAAGCTAGTAAATAAGCACATAAGAGAGAAAACCAGCCAGTAGTATAGTTACAAAGAGAGGTAACAAGAAAGATTAAAGTCATGTTAACAGAGTAAAACTTTAAAAAAATATTGATCTGGCATTTCATATTCATAATGATTGATGAGCGATTATTTTGGCAGTAATATTTAGCTATGATGAGTACTGTTTTTATGTTAGCTTTATACAGATTGACAAAGGCCTTGCCTATACAAAACAGGAATGATAGCACCCAACTATTTTTCTTCTGTGGTCGCAATCCAGTGGATAAACACCAGCCTTGAAAAAAAATCAAGGTAAAAGGAACCATTATTTATACGGCTTAAGGTATTTATTTGTTCCTAGTCTAACGCTTTCATAATTCAAGAGAAACAATACAGGTTTTAAATATATATTACTTATTAATTATTTTTTGAATTAAAAGTTATATTTTTTGTGGCAATTATTATGCGCCTGTATTCGTTCGCTACTAAAACCCAAAGTAGGAGTGTGTTGAGGGCTTAGTTTTTTTAATTTTGATCATAAAATATGCTGAATCGCAACTTAGTTCATATAAACGATTTTTGATACAGGTTCTTCGATGCTAGTGTTTCTATTATAATCTTATTTATCTATTCATTAACAACTTTTGCAGACTTACAGTATAATACAACTGTAGTAAATAGCTTTATGGTTAACTGACAGCCAATTACATGTTTTCACTTATAATTGGCTGCAGAAACACTTTCTTTGGAGCTATTTAGTTTTTTTAAAGTTACTTTGATACAAAAAATACTGTAGCTTGAATTGAAAATACTTCATTTAAGTAATATTATTACAATTAATAACATCTGCATTGAGTTTTTTCAGCCATTTTTTTGTTATTTATTTACTACTGCAATTTACTACTACTGTTAAAACAGTTTTAACTCATAGTTCTATCAAATTAGACCGCAATTTAAAAGGGTTCACATACAAGTCTAGCCGGTCTCTACAGTACACAAACAGGCAACAAAGCAATCGAATCGACATTAAATTATAAAGGGAATCCTTTATAAGTAAATACGGACATACATACATACTACAAATATCATAAAACCCGACATAATAATACAGTACTTACAATAACAAAGCAAATTTCCACAAACATGTTTAACGATCACAAGCCGCGATTACAAGAGACGTGCGCTGTAGCCTCTGTCTGGACGGACACTAAGTAATACTGATGCGTACCACAGAGATACAGGCTGTGTATTTATATTTTATTGTATAAAGAGTCGCGCATACTTGCGGAAAAGTGTGTAATTAAATAAAAGCTGTGAAAATAGTAACACGCTCAACTTTACACTCTAACTAAGACAAAGGTCGTTACGTAAATACAAAAAAAAAATGTGAAAAATTGATATTATGGAATACCTGTTACGTGTATTTACAAAAATCTCTATACAGTGGGAAAAAGCTGGTCACCTAACAAGTAATTTAAAAACAAATGTTAAAACATTTTGATACACATAATTTGTTTCACCTGAAACAGTATGGTTTTACTAAGGGTCGTTCTAACGGATGCGGGCTTGGAATTACTGAAAAGCATATTCAAAGCTTGGGAGGAATCACAAGATGCTCTAGGTATATTTTGTGATTTCATGACACACTCATCAGGAAATTGTACCACTATGGCATGAGGGACAGAGATCTCGACCATCTGACTACTTATCTGAGTAGTAGAATTCAGAGGGTTGATGTCATTCTTGCTTATAATTTTGTTTTAACTTCTTTTATTGATCATACCACGTTCCTATAGGTTAGTTTGACAAACATAAGACAAGGAATTTGGCACATGTGAATTAAAAAATAACAATTTGTGGAAAAAAGATAACGGTGTGAAGGTCCAGAATTTCATTAAATTTGGGTCAGTTTTATAGTCGTGAAAGCACATTTTAAAGTAAACTGAGAGTTTCAAAGATAAATAGCACTTGTGTGTTTATCATACTCAAATTGAGTACAGGAATAAATGCGGTTTTTTTTTATTTCTGTGTGGAAAGTTGGTCCTGAAATGGAAAAACCGTATGACCAAAAGTTCAAAATATTAAAGGCTTAAGTAGTTGCTACTTTCATTGTATTTAATTCAAATGATGGAAAGTTTCAATGTATATTTTGGGTCATAATTTCCTTATTATACGAGTAGCTGAATAAATACGCATTTACGATACCTATTCATTTATTGCATTATTCGTATTACAATAATCTGATTGTCAGTGATGTGCCCTTCATACAAATCGAAAAGCCCGACTAACACTAACATTGTCATAATAATAATTATTACCTATTATCATGAATCTTTCAGTAATGAAACATTTTTTGTTTTAATAATATGAAAAAAAAAATAGTATTGTAAGAATAAAACGTAAGAATAATAATTATGCTAGGGTTTTTCTAAATCGTGAAAATTGGTTGGGCTTGTACTATTTCTCCTAAGAACGCTGCAGATTGTATTCTTTGTTGTTCCGTCGCGTGGTGCAACGGGACCAGGACCACTTAAAGACTCGTGTCCAAGCTGAGCGGTTTGAAATAGGAAGTCGGTGATTTCTTGAACCGGCGCGAAATAAGTCCTCTTGATTGAATATTTTCTATTTTTGAGCCAGCGCAAAATAACTCTGTTGACTTGGTTATAAATTGAATTATTTTATTATCGGTGCCTTAAATGGATTCTATAATTAGCTGTTACATAAAAGCTAGCTTTAAAACAGCTCTGCATTCTGCATTCAAAATGTTTCAGCTTTTTTGTTTAAATATTAAACTTTACCATGCAGAATGAAACGTTAAACGACTTTTAGGTGTTCTGTAAAACAGTTTAAAGTATAACGTTAGAAGGGTCGCAAATGGATTTTTAAATAAGCTGTTTTAATTATTTTTTAACTGCTTTACATTAAATACTTTCAATATTTGTATGATTCGTAAATATTACAAGTTGTATTGCTATCATTCTGCAGATCTCTTTCGAGTAAGCAAAATTTGCTTTTGAACGTGATCAATAGGAAATAGGTAGATTTCTATTTTTTTATACGTATTGCTATTTCAAGTAGACTTGCCTCAAAATTACTTAAAATACAATGTAATTTTGAGGAGGGTTGTCTTTCCTGATGCTTGAGATAAAGCATCTCTTAAATTGAAAGTTAATTTAATCAGTTAGTACATTTCCCTACTCGTTTAATCTGAACATTTAATCCCCGGTAAAATTCCAAATTAGTAACTATGACTTCGTAATTACAATTCTGACCATAAAACGTTTATGCCTACAGGACAATACAGAACGCATAAATTCTACGTAATACGCCATTCAAACGTCACTTGTTGTGACCTAGATTAAAACTATACGTAGTAGCGAGCTTGTCGGTACCTCGTGACGAACTAAAATTACTTAGAATGGAAATACAGTACCTACAGAATCGGGATTTCCTGAATTTATTAAGTACCTAAATAATGACGTAAAAAATTACTTCCTGTGCGAACCAAATATAATGACACCGTCACGAATCCACGAGGTACAACAGAGTATGTGGTAGTATTGAGATAAATGGTTATTTTTAGATCATTATAATGGAAATATAAAACGTCATTTAGAAATAATATATGAATCTAGCCCAAAAAGTGTTTCATTTGATCAGTACTCACAAAATGTAAGTTGTGCTATTGTTATTTTTTATCTATATACAATAATATAATACAGGATGGGAAGTTTTAATGGGCCCTGGAAGAAACCTACCTTAAATCGTTGAGATAGGTGATTTTACTTAAAGGAAACATTCCCTCTCTGAATAATAAATATTTACAATTACATTTTAATTTAACGAAAATTTCAACAGTTAAATTCGTGGTTTATTTCAAAAGGTTAAACTTCATGGTTTTCCTCTAAATTTATCATATTTGTTTGAAGCTTTTGATCCTTAAAATATAAAGATAAAGATATATTTATTTGCAAAAACATGTGTAGGTGATAATATAATACATGGCTGTGATCATTACAGGTGGAATGGATATTTTGTTTCAACATGTTTTGACCATGACTGGCGTGCCTAAAATATAATTAGAAGCTAACATACATCTACTTACAAATATGATTTTTTTAATTACATTAATTACTTAATCGATTAATATAATAATTAATTTACAATAACAACATGATTACAAATTATTTTAATATATCAGCAGGTAATTACATATATAGAATTAGGAATAATTTTGTTCAGTCAGAGTTTATCATTAAGAAAGTCATCAGTATCGTAGTAACATTTTTCGGTCAATATTTTTTTAATGCTTTTTTAAATTGGTTTATGTTTAACTGCTTCAGATGCTTTGGAATTTTATTATAAATAGTTGGAGCCCTACATACGACACTTTAAACGTATAAAACAACAAAGACGTCAATTAGAGTCATTTAGACTCTAATTGACGTCTTTGTTGTTTTATTTTCGTTTCAGCCCGTTTATATGTATACATACAGATACACTTTCGAAGTGACAAGTTTTTATGGACCCTGGTTGAAAACTGCTTTAAATCGTTACGATAGTAGTTCTACTAAAAGGAAACATTCCCTTGTTTTTTAAAAGAAATCTTTAAACTTCAGTTCAGTAAAACTGCATTTAAAGATTTTCGAAAATTTGCTAGTCACACTCGGAAATCTAAACATTAAGCTCAGGCTATCGTAGCGTATGGTCTTTCCAAATAATTATAACTTCCCAGCTTCCCACTGGAGGAGTTTGCGCAAGGTTCTTGGGTTCTGGGTGGTTTCTTTTTTTTCTTTCTTTTTGTTGAAAATACAAGCTGATTAATAATTAATATGCCATACATCAGCTTCCTCACTTAACTGCACGATAAAAATGAATTTATTTAAAGCTTTGTGTTATTATTTATTTATTTAACCATGTACAACTTTTATCACAGGTGAACATAATACAATGGTGTAACCTTTTGGACTTTTTTGATTTGTCGCCCTAATACAACATTTTTTTTCGTGGTTTAGGTTAGGAAAAATTTGATTCCCACCGCGAAATCCCACTAACAGCTAAAATATCTGTTGAAATATCATAAAAGTCATGTTGAAGGTTAATGAACGATGAAATTCTTCTATGAACCGTCTAATACTATCATAGTCTTCAGTCTCTTTGATTTTCTTAACGAATCTCTGTTCGCATAAATATGGTGATTCGGCAGGTAGATATTCAACTTAGAATCGAGGATCGTATCGACATCGGCAACACACTGGGATGCCTGCTTTCGCCCTGGCGACCTCCATCATGTATAACTTCTTTCCAGTGTTGAGATCATACACTTCACGCAGAACGAAGAAATCAAAGTGCACATTTGTGTCGACACACTCGACATTAAAATTAGCTAGAATATGACTGTTCGGTAAAAAGTGCGTACTCTCTTTGATTGGGCCTGGATTGCTGAAATAAGATATTAACAATATATAAAAATACTGTGTCGTATCTCTCATACCTAAACAAATTACACAGTGCCTTATCTTCAGAGTTTAACTAGTCTATCAAGTGCCTTTTGTTTTAAGAGTAGCAACACTTGCCAAGCAAACGTATTGCAAGTGTGTACACAGAACTGAAACTTGTTAGCCAATTACGACTAAAACCAAAAAGAATGTTATGTATATTATACGTCTGTGAATAATTATTATCTATTAAATATAATATAGTCAGTGCAAATGAAAAAATATTTACTTTAACAAAATACAGAGAGTTCTCTCTGGATTTTGTCACCTCAATTTCTGATTACACTTCTCAGTGTATTGTAAGTTAGTTCAAATTATCATTTCAGAACTAAACATTATGCACCTTACTAATAAACGCTGCATAAAGTTATGACAGGTTTATACGTCAAAAAATGTATGGTTACACAGGCTTTATTCATTGCATAACTTTATACAGTGATTATTAGTAAGGGCATATATCTGCTAAGACAACATAGGGAAAAAAGTGAATGATTATAGGGAGACCTTTACTCAGCTGTGGGATTCAATGCAGGTTGAAAATTAAATTATATACTTACAGGCACCACCTAACAGTGTATTTCTGCTCGAACTTATCCTTCAACTGCACAACCACTCTCACTTCGTCATGCTCATCTCTAATGTAATAGATAGGATCTTCCTAAAACAAAAAATAAACAATCAACTATCTAAAATATAACGAAGTGATGACATTCTAAGAAAACAATTATCTAACAAAACTAGTAGGTAAACAGCTGCCTAATTGCGTACTAGAATTATAATGACAATCTCATTCGAATTAAAGTATTAATTCACTGTTAAGGTTCACAAACAGTTTATTAAGAATTATGAATCTTTTAAATATTAATTAGGTATGTAATTTTTGTAATGCTTTGTTTCAGCATGTGGCTTACTGAGTATATGTACTGTCAGCAAAATAGATAAGTATGCAGGGCCGTCATATACAGTTTAAGTTTTCTCAAAAACCCACGGATATTTTCCAATAAAAAATTAAAGTATAGTAGAACATGGTTCCGATTCTCTTATTCACAAACTATCGTAAATTTAAGTTAAGTGCATCTTTCTCTTTTCATTTAATTAAGAAAAGGACAGAAGATAAAATGTTAGTTAAGTTCTGTCAGACACTTCATAGATAATTTAGACACGATTTAAAAACATGGCGTCTAAATATACGCTAGGCGCTGTCTGATTTAACTGGATTAAACTAAACTTCCATTTCTTAAAGAAAAGGACTTCTGTCCTTTTCTTTAAGAAATGGAAGGAGAAAGATGCATTTAACATAAATTTAGTTAAGTTTGTGAACAAGAGAATCAGCACCAATGACTAGTTCTTCAATTAGTTTAAATTTCATTTGAATACATTCATTGATATTCAAAAAAAACTCAATTGTAGATGACGGCCCTGCATACCTATCTACTTTGCTGATCGCACTTACTGAGTAATCATCGAGACACTCTTGACTGCATCCGAAGCGGTCACCGCTGTTGGACTGCGTTTCATCCAATATCTGTAATAAATCAATGTAAAAATGAGACATTTTGAAAATACTAATTGCATTGGTGTTTTTTGATGGAATCACCCATGTTTAATTTTTTCTGTATTTAATAGATACATATTATATTAACACCCCACACTATGGGGTAGAAACGAAAACGAAAGTTTTCCCGTAGTTATTTTAGCACCTTATTTAGCACTTTGTCGACGTTGCATAAACACATTATCCATCGAAAGTTTCATCTTTCTAGCACTCACCGTTTGGACGGTTCGCGGGCGGATATGACGAAACTACACACATCAAAAGTGTCTAGGGATATTTCAATTAAACCTAAATTACTAAAATTCTACTAACTTTTTGTTAAAACATGTACACATTAAAATAAACCTTGTTTAATAGACTATTTAATCTGATAATAAACTTTTAGATAAAGTTAAATTTAAAAAAAAACTTAGAAGAAGAGGAAAAACTCAAACAAAATTTCAATCTTAACTTTATTTTTGAAACATCAAAACTTAAACAAAACAACAATTTTTTTTATAAAAATTCTTGAAAACTTAAAATTAATATTCCGTGGATCCACCTAAGACTCTCCTGACACATCTGCAGCGGTTCTGCATACTCAAAACAAGGGTGTCAATATCCTGTTGTGGAATACTGTCCCATAATTGCCGTTTCTGAAGCCATGAAGACCAGTCAGAGCGTTATATCCAGGCTTTGGTCATGTTATCGTGTCACGGAGGAAGTGGTGGAACGGCACCGAGGACCTCAACGCATTACAACACATGTACAGGACCGATTCATAGTAAATGCTGCACGAAGTCAACTAAATGCAGCTGCGATGCAATTGGTTCAAAGGCTACAGAGAGAGTATAGTTTGCTGGTAAGCGGTCAAACTTTGAGAAGGCGACTGCATGAAGTCAATCTACGTGCTCGTAGGCCATTTTGGGTATCAGCACTAAGGAGAGGTAATCGAGGAAGAAGATTACAATGGGCAATTGCACACGAAAACTGGAACCATTTTCAATGGTCACTTGTGCTTTTCACTGACTTTCATTTTTTTCACTTTCACTGAATCGACTGCAGCACCCACAACAAGTTCATGCATATTAAGGAGGCACGATTATGGTTTGGGCAGGAATTCGTCTCGGCGGTAGAACGGACCTCGTTTGGATACAAGGCAATATGACTGCTCGAAAATACCGAGATGAGGTGCTAGAGCCTGTAATCTTGCCCCACAAACAGCAAATGGGACAAAATTTCCAGCTAATGCACGACAATGCCCGTCCACATACGGCGCGTATCGTTACAAGTTGGTTACAACAGCATGTTATCCAAGCTTTAGACCGGCCTGCACAATCCCCTGACTTAAATCCTATTGAGCATGCCTGGAATATGCTTCAGAGAAGAGCTCGTAGGAATTTCCCTGTTGATATTGTGCATCAAAACCAGCTTTTCTTGCATCTTAGCAGGATTTGGGACAGTACTCCACAACAGGATATTGACACCCTTGTTTTGAGTATGCAGAACCGCTCCAGATGTGTCAGGAGAGTCTTAGGTGGATCCACGAATTATTAATTTTAAGTTTTCAACAATTTTTATAAAAAAAAATTGTTTTGTTGTTTAGGTTTTGAAATTTCAAAAATAAAGTTAAATTGAAATTTTGTTGAGTTTTTCCTCTTCTTCTAAGTTTTTTTTTTTATTTAACTTTATCTAAAAGTTTATTATCAGATTAGATAGGCAATTAAACAAGGTTTATTTTAAAGTGTAGGTGTCTTAACAAAAAGTTAATAGAATTTTAGTTATTTAGGTTTAATTAAAATATCCCTAGACACTTTTGATGTGTGTATAAGCGTTCCTTATGTACCATTTTAGAACGGAGCCTTAAAACCTACTACTACTAGACTCTATTAAAACCAAAAAGGTGGTTATCCCTTACCACATTTCGAATGTCTTTGAGAAGTTCCTTAACGACGTCTTCGGGGTAATTCGAGCCCTTATCAAAACAGTAGTTCTTTCCTGCGCAGGACTCTGGCATCTGAACTGGAATTTCTAAAAAAAAATATTTTCTATATGCACTGCTATAACTCAATAATTAAAAGTATTCTTCTATAAGCTCATTAATGAAATATTATTAGATAAATTAATGTACACTTTTTTCATCCTGAAGGTAAAATCAAAGTGGTAACATTTTGACTCTGCTTGGAACTCACGTCGTCTTTGCGACGATTATATGCTATAAACCATACTATATACTATCCATACTAATATTATAAATGCAAAAGTAACTCTGTCTGTCTGTCTCTTCTTCACGCCTAAGCCACTGAACCGATTTGAATGAAATTTGGTACCTACATATATATATAGTTTGAGACCCGAGAAAGGACATAGGATAGTTTTCATCCCGGGAATCCCCCGGGAACAGGAACTACTATTCTTCGTGGACAAAGTCACAGGCAAAAGCTAGTATTATATATAAAATAAAATAGATAAATTTACCAATGTCTTCGTAGCTATCGCTGAAATTGTAGTCTCCATCTACAGGTTCTATTTCCTCTGAACTTGTCACCATGTAAAGTATGGCCTAAAAACCACAAATAAATAACAATAGCTTGTAAATGTATTTATTAACTATTCAACGACCAACCGACAGCCGGCTGACGGGCTGCTATTGTCTTTCTATTGTGTCTCAAATGACGTGTGCTCGAAGGATTAAACTACTTTAAAACGTGCAAAATAATACTTACCAAAAGCCAAACTATGAACGAAAAACACTTATTTGCCATTATTATTTTTAAATTGTTAATAAACAATAACTGACACTTATGAACTTTGAATACGAAAATGTATTTAAGGACTGTGCTCTCCGTTAGAAGCTCAAAGCATGAATGATTTGGCTACAAACAAATCCTTTAATTTATAGGGGAGCACTTTTTTAAGGAAAATAATTGTAATCCGATCATAGTTAAAAATACCATTATGTCAGAAATCCCACTTCTAAATATATTGTGCCGTTGGTTCGATTGCCAACAAAGTTGTAACAAAAATATTATGTATTGCTCTTGTAAAGTAATAAGATTTCAGGTTACATGTATTTTCTTGTATAGTAATAATAAATAAATAATAAATATAAATAGAGCTTGTGTTATGGTAACCAGACAACTGATATACATACTTATATAATTTATAGATACTTACATATTATAGATACTCTTCTACTTACTTTCGGACCCTGCGGGTATTGTCAAAGGAGACTTCTCTTTCATGAGCCTAACTACTTTCATATAAAAAAATACTGTTAACCCCCACTGTTTCACTTCTTAGGTTTTTGTTTGCAGCTACGCTACCGTAGGTATTTATCAGATGTATATTATGCTAAATTACTTTAAAGTTTTATCTAAATCATTCAGTAGTTTTTACGTTAAAGAGTAACAAACATCCACACACACATACACACACACACATACACACACGCACACACGCACGCACACAAGTCACTCACATACACACACAGACTTGCACATTTATAATATTAGTAAGAGCAGGCGTCCGTCACTCGCTCAAGGCCACGCGTTTTATGCCTACCGCTTCGCGTATCTTCGACGATACAACGAACACCGGGCTGTCGCGCGCCCGGCTGAGTGCTCGCGCGTCACGGGTACACCGCTGACTATCAAAATGCCGAAACCACGTAATTATTGCGTGATTATTGTCCAATGCCCCTGTTTCCTAATTCTCCTGTTTCCCTTTTGATTATTTATTAAAATTATTCACGCGGTTTTGGATATTTTCGACACTAAAATATATAAGTCGGGAATTCAAGGAACGAAAAAATGCATCAGTCATTTTATCAAACTAAAAAATATTTGATCAATAAATAAATAAACAATTGTTTTTCTAAAACATTCGTTTTATTACCATTATCATCATACGTATAACCCTAGCAGATTTGCTGGACGACACGCACACACGTATGTCGCGCGGCGGGCAAAAGAATCTCAACTCTCTTTGTGCGAACTTATGGTACATTTCTCCTTGCTGCAAACAACTGGTATTATTATTATGATTTTGTAGGCTATTATAGCGTAGGTATTTTGGTTTTTGTATTGGAGTGAAGTATCTGTTACGTAGTAACTATTAATTAATCTGTGGTAAGAGTATAGAAAAAAACATAAAATGAAGAACCGATTTTTCAAAATTGATTCAACATTTTAAACAATCCGTGACGCAACGATTGCTTAGGTTTGGCTTATAGCAATCATTAATCCTCAAACTTTCTGGGACTTCCCGTAGTCTCGTTAGAGAATGCGGGGAGTCCTACAATACAGTAAAAGGAGACATTTTTTTTCAGGCCCACTATTAAACGGTAACGTTTATTAATAATTTTACACATGAAACAAGTGATCACCTTATTATAACTAACCCACCAAAAATTATATAGAAATCTAACGGGAATAATGAAATAATAGTAAAAAACTGTTACGGAAAAATGCTTGTTTAGGAGCGTTTTTACATTTATTTCAATGTGAATTTAAATATATTATGTGAAACGAAACGTACCTAATTAACATCCCGTTGTAGATGCTCTGTGGTACAGTTTCAATCAGTTTGACACTGACAGACTACATTATTAGGCTAAGTTCATACGTCCGCGCGAAACCGCGCTATACCACTAACCGCGCGGTACAAGACCAAAGTAAGCAGTGATTATCGTAGGCATTACCGCGCGTTCAAAAGCATTCATGCATCCTATTTTAAGTAATAATATAATAATAATAAATCATTTATTCTCTCTTCACAAACGGTTGCCTTAAGATTATCATACAGCAGGAAACGAACTAAATTCCACCTTTGTGAGAGACTGGTGCCTGAAGTAGGTTTTTGGGAAAAAATCTGTATTACAGGTCACCAGGCCCCCCTCCACGGTTAGAATTAGAGTTGGTTGTAAGAACCGTCAAGATAGATATAGATTTAATAAAAACTATTATAACAATAACAATAAAAACAAAAGAGAAAAAGTAATACCAACCTACGTGAGATAAAACGAACATATAGTTTTGCAGAAGTTCTTGAGAAGTTTGTGAGTGATCGACTTTTACTTAAAATAGGATGCAGGAATGCTTTATTATTGTCTTTGTTATTTTCTGCGACAACTCAGCCTACGGTATAAAATCCATAAGCTAATTGCCCCCCTCCTAAAGCAACATTGACATCCGGGCTGGTATGCACATCATCATGCGAACGCCTCAACCACGCGGCGACGCGCGGCTTTCCGCGGTCATGTAAACTTAGCCTAATAGTTTCCAATATTTTTCTAGATAGTCAAATGAGTGCTTCTTCTGTTCTTTTCGTATTTTTATTCAATAGAAGTTAGTAAAATGGCTTCTGTAGATACAGTGCATAATATATAAAGCTGTTGTAACAGTTGGACAGCTCGATTTCAACGAAATGTGCGACAACTTTACTTATAAAAGCATTGGCGTACACAGTAAAAGACTAATCGAAAAAAATTACACCAAAGGCAAGTTTTTATGTGATTTACACCTTTATTATTATTGAACAGTGCACTATTCTAACATAAAATACCTAGGAAACCTCTATTCACTCATTAAATAATCGCTCTTGTGAGATTTTAGGTCATTATGAGAGTCATGTTTTGACTGTCGTATTTCCCAGTATTCCGGTTACGTAGAGTTTTGCTAATATTGCCACTGTAATCTAGAGATTATAAGGAAAAAACTAACGTGCATTTCATTAGTAAATGCTACAATATTTGTGGTGGGCCTATTCCCCGAACAAAAAAAAATGTCTCCTTTAGACATTTAAAGTACCAGGCTCCCCATTTTACATTTTAGTTTTTCAGTGGGATATAGATTATTGCGTAAGTACATTGTTACGGTTATTATGCGGTTTTATCAGCGCTTACGTCATTAAACCCTCGACACAGGAAACTCTGTCGTCATTAATTTATGTTTTTCAGATGTTTAATTTATGTTTGTTCGCGCATATCTCCGTCGTTTACCAACCGATTTGATCAATTCTTTTTTGTTTGAAAGGGTAAACTTCCCAAATGGTCCCATTGTCATCAGGTCCAGGATCTGATGATGGTATTATGCCGAAATCGAGAGGGAACTCCTCAATTTTTTATAGAAAAACGTACATTTTTTTTTGAAAGTTACTCTAAAACGTAGTCAGGCATTGAGACTAACTAAAAAGTCAAAAATAAAAAGCTTGTTAAAAAAAAAATAACCAACTTCAAAAACTAAAAGCACAAAAATAACTATTTCGGAAGTCGGTGGCTTTTCTTCTGCCGGTCTTTTTGATGTGTTGCCACCGACTTCCAAAATAGTTATTTTTGTGCTTTTAGTTTTTGAAGTCGGTTATTTTTTTTATCCTTATTCTTATTCTTTATTGCACAAGAAAAAAAACAATACACATAAAAAATAGCAAAAACATATGAGTTATGTACAATGGCGAGCTTAACATATAGCATAAAGTTGAGTTATCTTCCAGCAAACAGGAAAAAGTCAGACGGAGTCATTTCAGGCGCGTATGGTGCTGGGTCTTATGACATTCGTCGAGATTTTGACTAGAATCTCTCAAAATGACTCTGTGTGATTTTTTTTTGAACGAAATTAATTAAGCTCTTTTGGAACGAATCGTGCAACTACAGCAGAGGGAATAATATGAACATACTTGAGAGATCAGTTTATCTCTAGAGCTTATTTATAAGACGATTCTCTTGATTAACAATGTTTAAATTATATTTATCACTTGCAAAAGGTGGTGATGGATCAGAACAAGGCAAACCAGCTACCATTTCTACGCCATTGATGATAATTTGATGCTTCTGAATAGAAAAACAATTCTAAAAATCATGTATTATGTACGTAATCTATGTGTTTTTTAAATAACGGAATGTTTTAAACAAATTGCACTTTTTTCATTAAACTTAACCTTTCAACGACCAAGCGACAGCCGGCTGTCGGGCTGCCATTGTCTTTCTATTGTGTCTCGAAGCATGTGTGTTCGAAGAATAATTGCAAAATAAATATTCTTGATAGTATTTAACATTGTCTGTAGTTTGTGGTTCATTTCCTTTTTATTATAATTAGGAATTTTCTATGTGCATCATAGTAGTATCTTGTTGTAATATTTAACCGTGCTTTTTGAGCCTGCATCAAGGTTTGCGGCCAAGAAAAAGTATATTGGAACACATTTCATTTTAGAGCAGAACTACAAATTGAGTAGGTTGTTTGCAAAAATTGTATTTGGTAATTATTTTTTTAGCTACGTATAGAAGAATATTGTCTTCTAATTTTGTTTCGTTTTATTAGTAAAAAGCGTAGAAATAAAGTAATTGCCATATTTTGTTTTTCTGTTTATTAAAATGTAATAAATTAGGTTTATTTGTAACATCTGTTGAAAGATCTAAGTCATAAAAGAAAGATGATGCCGCGGATGATTTAGCATGGCCACTGTTCCAACCGTCCAACAGACATGGGATAAATGTCACTTAGTTCATTCCTGTCCACAAATAACAAAACAGTTGATTTGGTTGTCCAAATGTATGTGGTTATCTATTAATATGCAGAGTGTAAAATATCAATGGGCCCTGGAGGAACACTACTTGGAATTGTTAGCATTGATTCTTTTATTTTTCAAAACGAAACTTAACTGCTTTCAAAGATTTTAGAAAATTCTGATTTTTATTATCTCTCTAGCCTTTTCCCAACTCGATTGGGGTCTTCATCTTTTAAACTACTTACCATATTTTAATGCAGTTTTCAGCAATTCCAAATAACAGCGACGCTGGTTCGCGTAACTAGTAGCATACAAAACCTAAACCCCAAACTGTATAGGCTTTAGGGGATACTAGTGAGTGTTGCCATAATAAAAAAAAGCTATCCCACTAGACGCGTCGAATTACATCTTCTTTAATCTGTTGGTGCTTGGTGACGTTCCCATAAAATCAAATAGCCTTTGCATGCATTTGTTCTATGTTTACAATACATCTTTTACATCCTTAGAACACAGTAAAAATACGAGTAACTACTTTTATTTTGATTGTGTAAATGTTCTTAGTTTTTATATTTAAAGCCCCTATCAAATAGTACATCTTAAACGCCGCCATGCCTTGTAAAGTGATGTTTATTTTAAATGTTACGTTAGTTATATGCAGATTTTCTGATCTAATAGTTAATCAGACCATGAGAGAAGGCAAAAAAGTAGAACATATATAAAGCAAGAATTTTATTTCATGTAATTAATAATTTAAATCGCGTTGTCGTTTCTTAGACCCCAGTGGATTAAAATCGATTTAAAGCAATATATTTGCTATACCGATTGTTTGTATTTTCGGCGGATTTTCAGGTTGTTGTTTGACAAACCAGTTTTTTACACATTTTTTTTAAATATCCTGGGACAACTCACACACTGATGATCCTAAACTAAGCAGAGCTGTACTATGGTAATCAGACTAGCGATATACTCACTTATTGGTATAATTTTTTATAAATATCATTTTATAGATAAAATACACCCAGACGCAGAACAGACAATCATGTTCATCACACAAAGTTTGTCCTGGGTGGGAATCAAACCCAAAATCTCCGGCTTAGCAGTCAGGGTCACTAACCACTAGACTAACACACACTTTATTATATTTACTCACATTTACTATACATATAACGGTGTCTTGGGTGAAGTAATTCTCAAAATAATAAATTTTCTGAATTCTACATGCGTTTTAAATACATAGTTTGATTGTCTCGGGTACAATCATCAACGTTTCTTTAGAGTTTAGTCCATATCGATTTCAGAGTATCTGCATCTACAGGACACTGGAATACCACCCTTCGGTCTAACATGTTCAATACGAAGACCATACACTTCATCTGCCAACACTAGAAAGGGGGGATCCGTGTATACGTTTTCACACTCAACTTCGAATTTTTTTAAGAGTAAGGATCCTTTTATGAACTGTGGTGTATCCCTAATTATTCTTCCAGGGTATCTGAAATTTAAATATGAAAACATGAGTATTAAAATTACCAATCCCAGTTTTGTAGAAAAATATTTATTTCTAATAGGTATAATTTCTAAATTAATAACTTATTGCAGATACTAAATCAATAGTTTTATAAATCAAATATTTGTATTTGTTTTAAGATTTGTTTTTATAATCGAGAAAATAAAAGCCAGCTGTGATTATTTTGCACGGAAATTGTTAACTGGATAGACTCCAATAAGCTGTCTGACTCTTTTATTGTCATAAAGTTTCAGTGCTCCTTGAATCTAGGCTTTTACATACTTATTATTTAATAGTATAATTTATTGTATCGCAGTATCGCAAAAACATGACTGTCGCAAGTAGGACTGGAACCGTTGATATAACTTTGTAAGGCCTGCTGTCCACGGGGTTTGTTATTATACGCTTGATACCCATTATAGGCCAAATTATTTCAAAACTCTTTTATTAATTAAAATTTAGTATCTACGAGAACAAAATGTATTCCCAAATCGGTACAGTGTTCAAGAATGGATTAACATGCAAAACTCTGTCCACGGATCAGCAGCATCGCTCTCGCGACTACGCCTACGCTTCGTCGACAAGTTTCATAGTTTAGTAATGTTAGCGCCTTACTAATAAACGCTGCATAAAGTTATGACAGGTTTATACTTTAAAAAATGTATGGTTACACAGGTTTTATTAATTGCATTACTTTACACAGTGATTATTAGTAAGGGCATTAGTTGCAAACAGGCGTACACCAAGCGTATAATGACGAATACGCCTTTATACAGCGTCGCCTCCGTAGACAATGGCTCTTATTCTTCTGTATGGTAGGGTAGGAATACGACTAACCGAGTTCATTACGGTTACCTAATTTTAATTTCATATAGCGTCACATAGCCTGTTCCTTAGTAATTTTACAAAATACTTACTGGCACCGTTTAACACTGTACAACTGTTGGATCTTCGTAGGCGATTGTACAACGACTCTGACAAAATTATTTTCATCGACTATGTAGTAAATGGGTTGGTTCTGAAAAACAAATTAAATAAAAAATATGTCTTAATTCTATACCGCCGATAAAGTCGCAGAAAATAATCGTCATATTGGTGTGCCATGCGTATGCATTTGGGGTCAGATGGCCCTGCGAATATAACATACGGCCATACCCAAACCTTGCAGAACATGTAGTACGGTATCTAAACTCACAAAATGCATGCTTATATAATTTTTAAATACACACATTATTAATAAATAAATTACACCCAAACACATAACAAACAATCTTGTGCATCACACAAAGATTAGTTCTGTGTGGGAATCGAGCCCTCGACCGCCGACTTAGCAGCCAAGATCACTAATCTCGAGACTAGTTAATTATTTAATTATAGTTGCTAGACTAGAAGTCAATAAAACCGTAGGCATTACTTACAACAAAGGTATCGACGGCAGGAGAGTCATCATGGCCGTCATCGTCCTCGAGAATATTGTAGCTTGTCTCTATTCCAGGATACAATGGCTGGAACGAGTCAATTATATTTATGTTGTTACTCTTATTAATAGGCAAATCTTAAAACTGGTAGTGAAATGAACACTACTGTTTCATAAAACAGTTCATAAAATGATAATTGTAAGGAACAAAACTAACGAAACAATCTGAATTCTACTGAAGCTAAGTACATGACATTTAGACAATAGTAAATTTAACATAGGGTGCTACGTCATAAAAATCACTAAGAAGCGATTTTTGGAAGATTTAGAACTTTGGGTGAACCTGCAGAATATAGCTAATTTATTATAATACAAGCGACCCGCCTCAGCTTCGCACAGGTGTTACAAATCTTTAAAAATCCCGGCTTTTCTCTACTATATTATGCATGTATTAAACATATAAACCTTTCTTAAGAATCACTCTATCTATTAAAAAAAAACCGCATCAAAATTCGTTGCGAAGTTTTAAAGATCTAAGCATACATAGGGACAGACAGACGCGAGCGACTTTGTTTTATACTATGAAGTGTTTGAGCAGTACTGTAAAACATTACAGTGAATTTTTTTTTTACAACTTATTAAATAAAGGATACAATTACATATTACAGGATAGTAAAATTGATAAAAACATTACTTACCAAAGGCATTTCTTTTAACAGTTCATCAATCTTGTCTTGAGGGTAGTCATCCCCCTTTTCAAAACAGAAGTTTTCTCCAAAACATGATGGCGGCATATCAACTGTAAAACAAAAGTATTATTTTTACTTTCTAAAATAGATATTGTGTTCTTAATTTAAACGATTTAATGAACCATAAATATCCAGCTTACAGTATCTACGTCTATATGGCGATAATTGAAAGATCAGTAGATTCAGATTAAAGTAAAGCTGGGCATTGACGGTCATTTTTCGCGTCAGCCTAGTAATGAAACTGTGGCGTCACTTCAAATGGTTTAGGCTCCCAACTAATTTTGGAGTGACGATTCGAAACTCACGATCAAATTTTGGATGGACGTCAGTTCAACTGACGCGGAAAAATTACGTCAATGCCTAGCTTTGGAATTGTTTTCATTCTACAATTAAGATAGAAGATCCTGACAATGCACGTCACGTATAAACGTTGACATTGGACTTTAAACATTATTAACTACCACTTCAATTTGTGAGCACCTTTGCGATAAATAAATTAATGCCAATAAGATCGTAAATTGGTGTTAATATGAATAAACAATGACATTTACTTATAATTTCATCGCTGATGTCGAACAGATATTCTCCGTCTGTGGGTTCTTCACTGTTAACAGCTGACCATAAGCCCAAGAGTAAAACAATCTGAAATAAATAATAATACTTATTTTTGACCTTATTTCAGTAGGTACAAACTCTTGCAAATTAAGAACTGTAAACCAGAAAGAAAGAAGGTGCAGTGTAGGGGCCTATTTGCCACACTTTGGGTCTGGAACTCTAAAAATCAGCCGATTGCGTGTGTGTCAACTCTGCCAAGGGTTCTGTAGATAAAGAGTACAAAAAAGTCAGACGTAAGCTAGTACAGTAATTGATTCACCATATCTCTGGAGTGGAGTGCTGGAGTTCCCAGTTCAAGCTATAGCTGGAACTAATATGAATTTGAAAGTAATTCCAGAATTCAGTCAGTAACGATTTCAGGGTTATACTACTGAACCCTAATGTTTCAATAGAAGTTAAGACGGCTATTAAATGCGGATTTCGGCTACTTTTTGTAGGTTTCTAGCGACCCGCCCCAGCTTCGCACGGGTGTTTCCCGGCTTTTCTCTTCTATTTTTATTATTTATTTATTATTTATTAATTCACAGTACAGTATATACTTAATCTAAATATTATAAGGTCCACAAAACTGTTTTGAACAGCTTGTCTGTGGACACAGTTGAGACTCAATTTTACTACATACTGTAAATACTATTTAAATGAATTAAATAAGATTTTCTGTAATACGCATGTATCATACCTATACACCTTTCTCTTAAATCACTCTATGTATTAAAAATACATAGCAAAATGTGTTGCTATTAAAGACAGAGGAAAACTACTTTGTTTTATACGAATACGTTTTCTAGTGTAAACACGGAATAAAGCTAAAATAAACAGAAATATTTTTTTTTACTATAAAGCTTATTACTCTCACCATAGTTTACATAGGTACATAGGTATAATACTAGCTTTTTGGTATTAGTGCATCTGTGTCTGGAGATGAATATTAGTATGGTTCATAATAAACATAGACAATCACTTACCAAACACGGATTGGCAAATAAACAACACATTTTTATTTATAACATAGTTTCTAGTGAAAATAAAATGTAAATACTATTATCATTATTGAAAACGGTTAACTCGTTCAACATGTAAGTGAATATGTGCGTGTTATAGTCTAAACTACTCGTATATATAGATTTTGTTGAATAAACTATTTATGCCACATTCATCACATAAGGAAACCTAAGAATCACTCGTAAAACGGGTTTACAATTTTTCCGACATGAAAATAGAGAAACAATAGTACCTACATATATAACTGACTAACGTATGCCTCACGAGTTCGCCCGCGTGGAAATAAATAAATGTCTTAACTCACACGTGGCCATCTCATTTCAAAATAAGGGCTTTTACTATGGCAGCCAGACAACTTATGTACATTTTTAACCGACTTCAAAAAGGAGGAGGTTTTCAATTCGTCTGTTTTTTTTTTTGTATGTTTGTTACGCGATATCCGTCAATTGTGAACGGATTTTGATGGTTCTTTTTTTGTTTACAAGTCATGATTCAGTGGTGGTTCCATATCAATTTTGTGGCGATCGGTTTAGTGCTTCTCATAAAATTCATCAAGAACAAAAAAAATAGACAGGCTCTTCAATTGTGTAGTTTTCTATTAGTGAAATATTTTTGGAAATCGGTCTAGGTATTATTTCATTTGCTAAGATCCAATAGATCCTCCAAGATAAGTATTCAAAGAAATCATGCGCGATAATGATCCCGCTAACAAAACAATTGTTGGTCGATGTGTAATTGGTAAAGAATTAATACATATTTATTCAATACATTTTAAATGATTGATCCATTTAAAAAATTTTGAAAAACATAATAGAATTGAAGAAAATATGTCGGTATAGATTTATTATAAGGGCAATTGTTATTTTTGATATGCAGTTAGTAGTTTATCATGATACTCTTGATTTGCCTAACATTAAGAACATAAAATGTGTAGGTATACGGGTATAAATGTATGTAAATAAAAAACTAATTATTTTAGTCTCAGTACATAGGCATCTTATACATAATTGGCCAAAAGAATGGTATGCAAGTATGTATAAATTCGTTTTTATTGTAAAAATGCGTTAGTCATTAAAATTCTGACAATGAAACAATCTAAATAACCGCGCAACCGCCACATCTAAATGTATTGTAATAATGCCTATTTATTCTTAACTAGCAACCCGCCCCGGCTTCACACTTGTGTTACAAATCTGAAATTCCCGGTTTTTCCCTTCTATAATATGCATGTATTATAATACACTAGCTGTCTCCCGCGTTTTCACCCGCGTTATGTTAGGTTTTTGGTTACTGCTTCGCTCCTTTGGGCCCGTGGCTTAAAGAGCGATAATACACATTTTTTTTGTTATTATTTATTTATCAAAAAAAAATGTTTACATGCTTTAAACTAATTCAGCATCACTTAAACCTCTTAAGTTTGTGTGTGATACTTTACAATTCTATTCGTTATACACAACAATATTATTACTTAAACATACATATAGCAAATGTGTTATTCTGATGTATAAGCTATATTGCTGTAAAGTTTTATCAAAATCCGTTCAGTGGTTTTCCGTGAAAGAGTCACAAACATCCATACATACAGACTTTCACAATTATAATATTAGTGGAATAAAAACCTATCTCACTAATCACTCTATCTTTAAAAAACCGGTCAAGTGCAAGTTGGACTCGCGCAACGAGGGTTCCGTTAATTTTTTTTATGAAATAACTACAAATTTACGGTTTTCGGAGTTTTTCTTTTACTTGTGATACATGACCTTGCTTCTTGCCCAATTTCATGATTCTTGGTCAATGGAAAGTACCCTATAGGTTTTGATTCCCTTAAAAATGTCTAAATATGCAATATAAATCGCCGTATCTTTTTATTGCGTTGATTTAGAAACTTGATGATTTTTTTACTGCTTTAAGAGATAGCAGACCTATAGATGTTTTCAATCATGGGCTGAATATTCTAATGAAAGATCTTTAACTAAGGGTATCTGGTATCGTACGGTTCAGCCTTCTCTGCCACGTATGCTTTGGTTCAGTGAGGGGAGCTTGAGTAGACAAGAAGTTGTGACGGCTTTAAGACTCCGTTCTGGACACATTCCGCTCAATAACTTTGGATTTATGATGCGCAAAGTAAATTCACCTAATTGTGCTGCCTGTGGAATTACTGAAGATGTGCATCATGTCCTTGCGGAGTGTGTTCGTGTGGTAGTCCGGGGCGTCAAACTTTCCCTAGCGGCTATAATGTCGGTTTCTTTAATAGTGTTCTAGCCTCACCATTGTCAAGTTAGGCTAGAACGCTTTATCATTTTTTTTTTTTTTGGGGAGTGGGAAATCTTCAAATGACTTCTCCCGCCATGGGGCGGGAGGGCGTGTCAGACTTTTACTGACTAAAACCCACTCATGTTCCTTCGGTTGCTCTTTATGTTCCGGAGTCACAGTAACCATTATAAACATTCTGCAACCCCGGCAGGCATTGGCCCTGTTGGGCCCCTTCCTACGCTGACTCTCCCTGAGGGGCGCGAACACTAACGCGCCGCCGCAATGGGGCCATTACTGGCATTCCATTGCGGCCTCGGTAGTCGCGGCGGCAGCGGCGGACGCGGCAGCAGCGGGGACGTCGGGAGCCGTGGCGGCAGCGGGATCGGCGAAACGATCGGCGGCAGCAGCGGGAGCGGCGGGGGCGGCGGCAGAGGGCTTCCGGCCCTTTCCTCTGGTCCTGGTGGGTGGGGCGCAAGCCTTGCCCCCAGCCCGGTGATCGGCCGGCTTGCCGGCTGCCGCACATACGAAGCAGTGCGGCGCGGCGGTGCACGAGCCGGCCTTGTGACCGGGCTGACCGCAGCGGAAGCAGTCGCCGCTGCGGTCTACCTCCGAGGTGCAACGGACACCGACATGGTGTCCCACCTGGCACCTGAAACACCTCAGAGGCCTGGGCTCCAGCAGCTTGACCTGCGCCGAAGTCCAGTCTCCGACCAGTAGTCGGCTGCCTTTTCCCGCGATCGCTTTTGCCGCCGGTACGGGGCTGCTCACGATGACCGCACCCAGCCCGGAGCGGTCAAAGCGGATGGCGCCCACCCGCACATCGCTAGCGGGACAGCCCCCCACTTTGGCGACGGCGGCCACCAGTTCCTCCTCTGTGACGGAGTCGTCCAGGCCGGTGACGCGCATATCAATGCGCATGGTGGGCCTGGACACTCGTACCTCTTCCGCCTGGAGGGACTCCCGCAGCCTTTCGGCCAAGGCATCGGCGACGGGGCCGCTGGTCGCCCCCGGGACCTCCAGCATGCGGGCTCCGGTCGCCGTGACTCGGAGCCGCAGACCTTCGGTCACGCCGACCTCAGCGAGGTTGACCGCTGCCTTAGCCTTCGAAAGGACTGCCGCGTATGTGACGCCCTTTTTCACCGCGTCCGGCTGCAGGGTTAATACTACCGCTGCAGACTTAGGGGCGCGGAGCCTGGCCGCGAGGCTCTTGGCCTTGCGGCGCTCTTGCCGCCGCTGCCGATGTTTGGCGGCCCTGGCCACCTTAGCCGCCTTTTTCCCCTCCCCGACGACTTGCCAACCGGGCTCAGCCGGAGCTTCGGCAATCGGGGGAGGAGGAGGAGGCGACGTGGGACACTGTGCAGCCGCACTCGCTGCGGGTGCCCCCACCACTTTGGGCTTTGCCGCCTTGCCCTTCTTGGTTGGCGTGGCCTTCTCCTTCGCCGGCTCCGGCGCAGCGGCACGCATTGTCGT
The DNA here is from genome assembly GCA_033675125.1 of Athetis lepigone. Classification (NCBI taxonomy): domain Eukaryota; kingdom Metazoa; phylum Arthropoda; class Insecta; order Lepidoptera; family Noctuidae; genus Athetis; species Athetis lepigone. The sequence continues at coordinate 4,251,205 of CM066226.1, read as the reverse complement.
CCCCGCCACTGGAGCCGCGGCCACCGCGGCAAAGGTTGCCGTTGGCCCTGCCGCCGGCGCCACCGGGGCCGCTCGACTAGCCGCGAGCGGGGGCCGGAGGGCAATGCCTTCCAGCACCGAGAACCGGCGCTGGAGATCCGCCAAGGCTTGGAGCACGTCCTTGAGCCCCGTCTCCTTGGGCTCAGCCGAGAGACGCGCGTCCCCCTGGAGCTTGGCGAGGTCCGCGCGTAACTGGACGTTCTCCTCTCGGAGCGCCTTCATGTCCGCCCGCATTGCGGCCAGCTCCCTTTCGACCTATGTGGGCTCCTGGGGACTGTTGGCCTCCGCCCGCATTGCGGCCAGCTCCTTTTTGGCCTGTGTGGGCTCCTGGGGCCTGCTGGCCTCCTTCGCCGCTGCCATGATCACATCATAGGCCTCGGCCATGGCCTTGTCCTTGGAGCTTTTGCTCTTTTTCAAGGCCACCGTCGTCAGTGCCTCACCCACCAACTTCGCCAGGTCGACCGCTTGCTCCCCCTTCGAGCTCCTTGCGGCGGCTGGCTCATCCCGTGGAGCTGGCGCAGAAGCCGCTCCGGGGTGACGCCCCTCCAGGGCGAGCCTTTCGGCTCGCTGCGCAGCCTCCTGCGCTGGGAGCTTACGCCCCCCTCCTCCAATCCGGCCCGCACCCCGCCTGCTGGTGGGGATTTTGGGAGCCGGGGCCATCGCCTCACTGTCGGAGGACGACGACGCGCCCTCCGACATTGTCCGCTTCCTACTGCGGTCTCTCCGCCCACGCCTCGGGCTCTCTGAGCTCGAGCTTTCTGAGCTCGGGCACAGCTTCGCCGATCGCACCACCTTCTTCCTCTCCTTCCTCTCTTTTTTATTTTTCATCTTTATAGTGTCCATACTTGATCCCACGAGTATGGGGGATTTAAAATGTACACCCAGGGCAACCCCCTGTCCCTGGGCAAGTGTACATTTATAACCCAACCAGTGGGTCCACCGGTTCCCTGGCTGGGGGTGCGCTAAAGACTGATGCGCCATCCATAATAGATGACACTACTCCTCAGCCATTCGTACCTTCGCCACGCACCAGAACTTGGTATTAGAGGTAATTTTTTATAGAGGTTGTCTTCCTCGCGGCCCGGGCGGTTAAGCCAAGGCCCTCGACCCCCGTCGAAAGTCAGAGACGTGACCGTAACAGTCTTCGGGGCTACGAGATCAACGGGGGCAGCTAGGGATGACGACCCCCAGCTGCCTGCTCTGCGGCAGGGTGAGTGCACGCAGAGCCCGTTTCCCGACTCCAACACACACTGCCCTCTGCTACTCAGAGGGACAGGTGGTGGAGTCCTCCGCGACAGAATATTGGCAAGTGGGCAACGAGACCCCACAGGCACAACGTACCCAATGACGAGTCGTTGCCCACCTCCCAGGGTGCACCGTCCCTCGGACTGGTCTTCGCCCCGGAAGAATCCATAAGCGAACTCCAGCCCTCGGGCACACGAGGAGGTTTTCTGTCCAAGCACCCCGAACGCTTTATCATATGATTATGTTATGTGTTAGGTTGCGGGTAGATTAATTTAGTATAATAATATATATATTGTATGCTATCATCGGGGTGACATATTCTTCAAAACAAAACCCTGTTATTAATAAAAGATTTAAAAAAAAAGAGATAGCAGACCTGAGTATGTGATATTAATTTCAGCTTGATATCTCGACGCGTTTCTTTTTGGTCGAACGGGAGGACGGACGGATGTGAATTAACTTTAAATTTACAGTTTTCGGAGTTTTTCCTTTACTTGTGCTACATGACCTTGCTTCTTGCCAAATTTCATGATTCTAGGTCAATGGGAAGTACCCTATAGGTTTTGAGTTTTGATTCCTTTGCAAATGTCTAAATACGCAATATAAACCGCCGAATCTTTTTATTGCGTGGATTTAGAAACTTGATTTTTTCACTGCTTTGAGAAATAGCAAACCTGAGTATGTGATATTAATTTCAGCTTGATATCTCGACGCGTTCCTGAGAAAAAGGTTCTTGACAGACGGATGGACAGACGGACGCCTGATGTGAACTAACTACGAATTTACGGTTTTCGGAGTTTTCCCTTTACTTGTGCTACATGACCTTGCTTCTTGCCAAATTTCATGATTCTAGGTCAATGGAAAGCGCCCTATAGGTTTTGAGTTTTGATTCCCTTGAAAATGTCTAAATATGCAATATAAACCGCCATATCTTTTTATTGCGTGGATTTAGAAACTTGGTTTTTTCACTGCTTTGAGAAATAGCAGACCTGAGTGTGTGATATTAATTTCAGCTTGATATCTCGACGCGTTCCTGAGAAAAAGGATCTTGACAGACGGACGGACAGACGGACGCCTGATGTGAACTAACTACAAATTTACGGTTTTCAGAGTTTTCCCTTTACTTGTGCTACATGACCTTGCTTCTTGCCAAATTTCATGATTCTAGGTCAATGGGAAGTACCCTATAGGTTTTGAGTTTTGATTCCCTTGAAAATGTCTAAATATGCAATATAAACCGCCGAATCTTTTTATTGCGTTCATTTAGAAACTTGATTTTTTCACTGCTTTGAGAAATAGCAGATTTGAGTATGTGATATTAATTTTAGCATGATATCTCGACGCGTTCCTAAGAAAAAGGTTCTTGACAGACGGACGGACAAACGGACGCCTGATGTGAACTAACTAAAAATTTACGGTTTTCGGAGTTTTCCTTTTACTTCTGCTACATGACCTTGCTCCTTGCCAAATTTCATGATTCTAGGTCAATTGGAAGTACCCTATAGGTTTTGGTTTCCTTGTAAATGTCCAAATATGCAATATAAACCTCCGTATCTTTTTATTGCGTTGATTTAGAAACTTGATTTTTTCACTGCTTCGAGAGATAGCAGACTTGAGTATGTGATATTAATTTCAGCTTGATATCTCGACGCGTTTCTGAGAAAAAGGGTCTTGACAGACGGACGGACGGACAGACGGACAACAAAGTGATCCTATAAGGGTTCCGTTTTTACCTTTGGAGGTACGGAACCCTAAAAACTGCATCAAAATCGTTGCATCGTTTCAAAGATCTAAGCATACATAGAATCTCACAGGCCGCGGAAAAGGACTTTGTTGTATATTACGTAGGTCGTGGATTTGGGTCATACATAAATACTCAGTATCTCTTACGCATTTACGCGGGGTTACGGGTTCAAAATTCAAATGTGGCTTCCATTGACCGATTTTACCGACCATCACCTGATAAAAATAAAACAGTCTCGTTCAAAAGTTTTTTCCAGTATTAAGCGAAGGTTGGGACCGTTGTCGAACGGGAATCGAACGGGCTGGGCTGAAACAAAAAAAAACCGGCCAAGTGCGAGTCGGACTCGCTCATGAAGGGTTCCGTTTTATGCATAAGGTTTACATACGTTTATGAGATTAAATGTTTTCTTTTAATTTTTATATTTGAGTTGATTGTATGAAAGGTAAATTACGATATACGGCTTATGACGTATTAAAAAAATACTATTTACTGGATCTCGTTAAAACCAATTTTCGGTGGAAGTTTACATGGTAATGTACATCATATATTTTTTTTTTATTTATTATACTCTTATTTTGGAAGTTACAGGGGGGGGGGGAACCAACATTTTACCACTTTGAAAGTGTCTCTCGCGCAAACTATTCAGTTTAGAGAAAAATGATATTAGAAACCTCAATATCATTTTTGAAGACCTATCCATAAATACCCCACACATATGTGTATGATGAAAATAAAATTTTTGAGTTTAAGTTCTATGTATGGGGACCCCAAAGTTTTTTATTTATTTTCTATTTTTGTATCAGAATCTTAATGCGGTTCACAAAATACATCCACTCAGCAAGTTTCAACAGTATATCTCTTATAGTTTCGGAAAAAAATGGCTGTGACATACGGACAGACAGACAGACAGACAGACAGACATGACGAATCTATAAGGGTTCCGTTTTTGCCATTTGGCTACGGAACCCTAACAACAAACTGTACTTTTATGACGTTAATTATTAGGGTCATCCATAAGGATAAAATGCTTTAAACCATGAAATTTAACCTTTTGAAATCAAAGGACGAATTTAATCGTCAAAATTTTCGTTAAATTAAAATAAATTTCTTAAAATTTATGGTTTTCCTTTAATTTAATTAACCATATTTGTTAGAGAGATTTGGTCCTTACAAATGACTCTAACGTTTGATGTCATTAAAATGCTGAGTGTTATTTTTTTGGGTTTTAGCCGGTTCGATTCCCGACAGTGGTAAGCGAGTTTTCGAAAATTTTTGAATGCAGTTTCGTTTCTTTTTAAAAATAAAGAACTGTTTCCTTTAAGTAAAATAATCTATCTTAAGGATTTAATTAAATTAAATTGTAATCAAATATTAAAATAATTGTTATCGTTTATTTATTATGCATGGAATAAATAAAGCTTTATTATTATTATTATAAGGATTTAAGGTAGTTTTCTTCCAGGGCCCTTTAAAATTTTCCACCCTGTATACTTCTTTTGTTTCTTTTTGGTTGGTTATACCAGCTTTCATAATGAAGAAACAATGTCTTTGAATCCCGCCAAGTTGCCTGATTACCTCCTAAAAATAAAGGAATGGCGAGTATCGTGGGTGTTAATAAAGAAAAGATTGGAATTGTAGCTCATAAATTTAATGTATTTCTTGGTTTTTCTTTTTTTTACAAAGTATTGTTAAAAATAATTTAACTTAATTTCTACTTACTATTAAATATAAATACACTATATACATAGCCTCTTCTTAATAAACATTGCTTAAAGTTTGGTTTTAAATGTCTTAAGCAACATTCATCTACTAATTGTTAATAATAAAGAAAATAACAGTATTTAAATAGTGCTGTGAAATCTAATTAACTTATAAGTACATATAGCATTGGTCTTGGGTGAGAGAGTAATCAAACTATCACTATTAATTGATATGGCAAGAACAGCAGACGGGAATCGGGTAATGCTTAGTTAAAACTGAGCCCATATCAGGATCGTACACCACTAGAGTTCTATTTGCCACGGTTTCTCTGCAGGTGAGCGACTCTACGAAGCCACCGAGTCCCAACTTCGTGAAGCATTGCTGATTGCCTTCCTCAAAACTGCTTTGACTGTAGTCGTGCCTGTTAACACAAAGTTTGTGGTTTATATAGATAAATTATATTAAGTTATCAATACCGATACAAAGGAACAGTCTTAATGAGATTTAATAATTGTATAATGTATAGAAAAATTATAATGTTAGGAACTGGTAAATAAAGAACTGACGCTCATTGAAGATTGTTGTATGGAGGAAAGAATGTTATTGATATAATGTCAATACAATATACAGTTATGCAAACCACAAAATAGCAATGCCTTAAGAAAAACAGTTCCATAACCTTCCCAGTGCTGGAAAGGTTAATTACATTGAAAATACTAATGAAGGAATAGATCTCTAAATAATCAAATTACTCACTTGCATTTCACTTTCACTAAAGTTTGAGGGAGCAGCTTAGTTTGTACGACAATGTCCACTTTCGCAGTGTTAGGTTCAACGTGGAGGTAAATAGTCTCCTCCTGAAATGCATTAATTAAATGTTAATTACCAACATCTTATTATACTTGTATATATTGATATGGAGGAAAGGAACACAGATGAAATGTCTGATGCTTAGGATGTTACCTCAACAAAGCTTGGGCAGTTGTCCTCGGTATCCGACTTATGAAAGATACCTGTGCCGGCTCTGCTGCCTACATTCTGTAATGGAAACAAAACATTTCTGAAACAATCATTATTGTGCAAACATAATTTTCATAATTTACATAAAGTTGACTTTATGACAATTATGTTTGCAAATCAAAATCACACTGGAAAACGTTTAGGACGCAACTACAACACAATGTAAGTGCAAAATAAATGCGTTAGTTAAATACTAAAATTTTATAGAACAAAGTCAATGATTTATGCGACAAAGTTACCGGATCTTATATAATGGTTAAAATACAATTTCTTACCATCAAAACCGGTGGCAAGAGTTTGTTCATCTTCTCGACGTACTCGTCATAACCTTCAGGTTTGATGGAGCAGAATCCACCACCCTTACACCCCTCAGGAATTAAAATGCTAGGCTTGGTATCTAAAAATAGACAATTAAATTAAATAAGTCTTACCAAAAAACACACAAACAAACTTAAGTCGTTCAATGGAACTTTTTTGATTTAATCACCACTTAAAACTTACTTTTGGGGGCGGCACTGCTGGTCGCCACTAAGAGGGATACCTAAAAAAAGAAAACATTACTTAGAATATTCTTTCTTCGATTGTATTAAATTATTGAATTGTAGGTTTATCATTACCGTTAATAAAACAATTGTGAAGGAAGCCATGGTACACAAAACTAATGCTGATTTTAAATTTACTGAACCAAATCTGTTGACACAAAAGTTCCACAGATAATTTTAATAAATGTGTTTACGTAATTATACAAATATTTGCAACACAATGTTGGTATAATGAATGGCAAGTGATGACTGTTTAGTTATTACACAACGGCGGTTTATATAGGGCATAGCTTTCCTTATTATTATTTTACCATAATACGTAGGAGCACGAGCAATAAAACATAAATGAAACGTCACCGTAAAAGGGACTTCTATGTATCGGATAGACCATTGTCTAGAATAAATTTCTTGTTATATATACGAACTGTAACATAAATATTTAAGTGCAATTTTGGGTACCTAATTATATAACATTGCATCACATAATTATTACGTCACACAGGTTGTAAGTACATATACGTAAGTCATAGTAATACCAGACTTCTGCTGACAAAATTGATGGTTTCGGTAACTTAACCTAACTAGATCATAGGAATGTACACAAAAATGTATCTCTTTCAACTTTAATATCATTCTACTGATTACTTACAGAATGGGAGTTAATATGTATTTTGGGACATCTAAAACTAAATGGAGAAACTTTCCTAAATTGCTAATTTTATAGTCACTACAAATATTATTATTTACTTTCCAATCAATGGGTTTTCCTTTAAATCTCTGAGATGCAGTTCAATGAGGAAACTTGTTGATTCCTGTCGTTGTTCAGTGATTAAGGATAATAAAGTCGTTTGTTTATCCATTAACTATTCTGGTTTATAATATTAAACTAAACTTTCAATTGACAAAAGATATCTTCCAGGAACATAAAGGGTAACCGAAGGAACAGGAGTGGGTTTTAGTCAGTAAAAGTCTGACTCGCCCTCCCGCCCTGCCCAGGACGGGAGAAGTCATTTGATGATGTCCCACTCCCCTAAAAAAAACCTTCCGCTTGAGATCGTATGTGTGATGTTGATGAGAAAATAAAGAGCATAATGTAAAAATGTGATAAAAAGTATTGTTTTAAATTAATTTAACTTAGTTTCAACTAAACAAAATTCTAATCTAAATTTATAATGCTGAAAAGTTTGTTCAGTTGAATGCGCTGATCTCAAGAAGTACTGATTCGAGTTAAAAACTCATTTATCGAGACTCAGCAATATCACGCTACAACGTACGGGAGCGGAGTAGTAACCAACGATGCGAATGAAAGCGCTAGGGACAACAAGTAGCTATAAAATTCGAACGGCTGACGCAAAATTACGAGATTTGTGAAGGAAACATCAATTTATAATAGTCACCCTACTTACTCCACGTGCTGCATTTGGCACCCTACTCTGATCTAGCGCTTTCTCTAGAGCACTTTTCCAATAGATATTTTAACATTTTAGCTACGATAAACGATATATTGCAATACCCTGCAACTTATCTAATCATCACAATTTGCGGTTTCATATTTCAGTCAATGTCTTTATAATTTGCTAATATCTAATATATCTTGCGTTAAAGTTTATTAGCATTATGATATCAATAAGTGCCTATAAAAATATAGAATGAGAAAGATACTTTGGTTGAGACAGCAGTCTAGAATGTAAGACACTGTTTCCAAACGGAGATAATTGAAGACAAAACTAGTCAAGTGCGAGTCGAATGAAAAAGTTCCGTACTTATAGGTCTTCCTGTAATTTAGCGGTCGGAAACGTGCGGCGTGCAACCCTCCTCCATGCGACCTCGTTTGTTATATTTTTCTCTCATTTCATAGTCGTTGTGGCGTCGACATACCAGTCAATAAGATTTACATACACAGTTGCCTTTTCATGACCTAAAATACCTGACAGCCGACAGCTGCTGTAATCAGTAGTAGTAGTAGTAGTGGTAGTAATAGTAGTAGCCTGTTTCAGGTATTTTTTAGACTCAATTTTTGGACATAGGAGGACGGGACGTCGGTCTGCCAAACAGTCACGACTCTACAGGGTGGAAAGTTACAATGGGCCATGGAAGAAAACTACCTTAAATAAAGTAGATATTTTTTCTTAAAGGAAACATTGTTTTATTTATAATAATCAACAAAATTGCACTGTACTTTTATAACGTTAATCGATAGGGTCATTTATAAGGACCAAATCTTTCTAATAAACATGGTAAATTACAAGGTAAATGAGAGGAAAACCATGAAATTTAAACTATAAGGTTTCCGCCTCTCATGCAAGAGGTTGCGGGTTCAGAAACGGGGCAAGGCCATTCTATCTGTTTCAATTAATACATACTTTCTAAGTTTATCATAAGATACTGACGTCCCATGCCTTGGAAAGCACTTAAAGTAGTAGGTCCCAATTGTATTACTTATGTTGTCATTCGTAGATCTTTTAACAGTCGTTACGGGTAATTAGAAGCCATTAAGTCTGATAATCAGTCTAACGAAGGGGTATCGCAATCGCTCTATGTTAAACACCGGTATCCAGCTGGATCCGGTTAGATTGTAAGCCAATTTTAAAATAGTTGGGAAAATGCTAAGGGGATGATGACTTAAAGTAATCAGGCAATATATGATCTCCTAATGGTGTTGGTAGGCTTTTGTATGGATAATTCGATAATTGTTTTCATTACAATTTCTCAACCACAAGCTTGATTAATATAGTTTCGAAAACAGATGAAGAAACAATCAGATTAAAAATAGGCAGTCATTATTATTAGGAAAATATTTTTCGTCGCCCGCGTAGATGTCGAACTTTCATCCACCATTTTACCCCTTTTGGGGAAGAAATTATCAAATATCCTTTCTTAGTAGAAACCTATATTATTACTCAAACTCAAAACTATTTTATTCAAATAAACCATTTACATTAACACCTTTCGAATCGTTAAGGTGTCAGTCTGTCAGAAAATTGAAGCGGTACATAAAGGACAATCGAAGGATCAAGGGTGGATTAGTCAGTTGAAGTCTGACACTTCCTCTCACCCCAGGGCGTGAGAAGTCATTTGATGATTACCATCCTCAAAAAAAAAGCCACCCGCATACCACGAGGGCTGGTTCGTAGAAACAAAAGGAGAAACAAAAAGGGCGCTCCCGGCAGTGGGACAGAATAGGATAAGGTTGCGTGTTGAGTTAGTGAAACTGAAAAAAACTACATTTCAGTTGTTTTTTTTCTCATCTTTCAGAATAATTAATCGATTCTTCATCATGATATCATTATTAATTCTGAATTTATGCAATTTATCCTTGTTTATTACTAAAACAGAATTATTCATATTACGTCATAAGTTTAAAATTATATGTAGCTGTAGTCAGCAATAAAGTTATATTGTCGCGAAGACACTGTGCAAATATTGATTACTAATTTGACTCGCTAATATATGTATTGCACAATAATATTGTAAGTCTAGGTAAATATAAAGGTTACGGTTACGTTCATAAAGGTTACTGTTACCAAATATAACTAATTTTCTTCAAAACTCTGAAGTCAATTTGTAACAATTGTTTGCTGAAGTATTTGTATTGCATGTGAAAATTGCTAGTGCATGTCATGGGCATTGTACTACACAGAAATGACGAAAATTTCTTAAAGTTTAATTATATGTAATGATACTGATTTCATGTAAAACTGTCAGGTTATGTCATTAAAATGTGAAAATAGGTGCCGTACTAAAACCTCGTCTTGGAAAAACGTTTTTGCAACCGCCTTACTTCTATGTTTTAGGCTTTTGACTCTATACCAGTCGTGTAAGGTAGATTGTTCTTTGATAAAGGCTTGTAGACACGCTACACGCGTTGCGCCCTGTTTCCTTTCCAAATTGTCAACATAACAATTGGACGTGTAATGTTTAAACACATTCCTTCGTCTGCAATAGGTGTGTGTACGACTTTATAAACTGTGAGTTACACAATGTTATTTAATTTACCTGTTGTTTAACTATTTACCAGATAAGGTTTATTGCACTGATTGAAATGACGCAGGTCCCTATATATTTTCCCGTCAGTGATGATAAATTTAAGGCAAATTCGCGTCGTGGCGTAAAACATAAAAAGTACAAAGGTCGCATAATCGTCATCTTCATATAAAACTACAAACAGACCAAAAGTAAAAAAAAAGTTTTTTTTTATTGTATTAGAAGGGGGTCGTCTATAACTAAGCGCCTGTGTCACATTCTTCTGAGAAGATCTGATTAAATATTTTGCAGATTAATTCTTACAAAATCGGTTTCATTTCTAAATTTACCTTGTAGATAAGGACTAATTCGAGGTGGTGAAGCAGGTCTTTAAACTTGGTTTTCCTTTCTATCGTTGTCTTCCTGACATACATATCATCAAGATACAAAATTGAATGATACAAAGCACGGAGTTGCTATACATCACTGAAGGAGTAATTTACCAACCAACAATTTTTATCGTAAGAACTTCAGGCCTCGTATTTTGAATTTTAATTCTTAGATCAATATTTACTTAATTTTGCACCCTTTTTGTTTTAGAATTTTGTAACATAACTTAAGAGCTTACGAGTTTACTTGATTATTGATTTATTACATTAAAAAATTTTGCGTATTAACATCTCATCTATACTAATATTATAAAGAGGAAAGATTTGTATGTGTTCATTTTTGTTTCTCTTTCACGCAAAAACTAATGATCCGATTTCGATGAAACTTTACACTTATACATTAGAATAAGACATAGGCTACATAACAACACGCTATGACCCACGGGGGCTGTGCAGTAACCATAACGCTGGTGAAGCCGCGGGGACAGCTATATTAGTGACTTCTTGTAAGGGACAGGGACTGCTGTTCCTTAATACAGTTTATTCTATAACCTAGCTAGGACAGCAGAACTTCACCCACCTGATTGTATTTAAATTGGTACAATAAACCTATATGTTTAAGTCTGTAAAGCCTCATGTACTACAATCTCCCTTTCTTGAAATAAATACATTTATTATTATTTATTTATTATATTATTATTATATTATAGCTAGTAACAATAAAATGTAAAAAACATGTCAGATTGATCCCGCGCTATGTTGTCCAAATATGTACTTAGAGTACTTACCTATTAATTTGTTACCAAGCTTATCCTTAATAATAACCGTGTAACCGATACATTATTTTGGTTTTAAATAGTGAGGACTATTAGTTATTTTATTTCATGCATGCAAGAGTAGATAACAAGACTTCTTTGTTACTAGCTTTTGCCCGCGACTTCGCTTAATTTTGTAGCCCTACATAGCAGTTCAGAATTATGTAAAATCATAAAATCATGCTGTAGCTTTAAAGCAGGCCGCACTTTGGGCATACATCGGTGAATGTGACCACATCTGCAACGCCACACATTTGTTCGCAGACCTGCACACTAAGGACACATTTATTTTAAACAATTGTGGCGAGGCGAAAATCCGATTCATGTAGCATGTGGCTCTGGTATGTGGCCTGGTTTACAGACAGAATATTTTTAGAATTGAATCATAAGTTCAGGTGATTACCCCTACAATAAAAAGCAAATTTTACCTCTTCATTATGCATCAATGGCGATATCAGTGTCATCGGGCCGCTATAGCTACGTCATTTATTAAAGTTCGCAACTTATATTTATGGTGTAACACCGGATGCATGCGGTCGGTGCGTCCCGACTCGGGAACTCGGGTTTTTTGGCTTTACTAACGAGCAGGATCTAGGTTACTGCAATATGTTTTGCGTAAGCGGATTTTATAGCGTTGCTAAATTGAGGTGGTGGTCCGTGCATTGCTCTCTGTTAAATCCTTCTAGATAGAATACTATTGTTCTATTAATCCTGATACTTTTTTAGGGATTCATACCTCAAAAGGAAAAGAAGCTTTTTCCCAAAAAAAAAACAAAAATCTCCCTAAAAACAAAAAAAAAACTAAAATTTCGAAATTCGGTGGCAACACAAATCGACCAACTCTGGGGCAGGGACCACCTCTGTAACACACAAACCTACGCAACAAAAAGAACCATCAATATCTATTCATAATTGGAGAAGAAATCGCGTAACAAATATATAAAAAAAACATAGGTACATCGAATTGAGAACCTCCTCCTTTTTTAAGTCGGTTGAATATGAAACACTTATAAGGATGACTTTGTTGTTCGTCTGTCTGTTAGGACCCGTGAAAGCGAACTGATCTTTATACTCGTACTCAAATCTGTGATCCCTTGAAGCTGTGAAAAAATCGACCTTGTAGTTAAGAAAAAAATTACGGCCGTTTATGCCGTAAAAATCGAAAATTTCGACTCTCTGAAAGGAATCAAAATTCATAGGGTACTTGCCGTTTACCTCAAACAATAAAATTTGGCACGAAGCATTTTCAAATAGCACCAGTAATTAAAAATAAATCATAGCCGTAAACGTATGAACATAATTTTATCCAACAAAAACATCATATTTAACTACCCAAACCAGACTAAAACATAATACAGCAATAAACCTATAAAAAAGTTAATGAGAAAGTCATTTACTTGTCTCTCTATGAAACTTCATAAATTTTATTGACCATAATGACAGCTGCTGATCATTTTCCTTAACGAAATCCTATTGCACACAGTCGATTAAGTCGTACAATGAAATCTGTGCGGGCGCATGGTTCACTCTTACGCAGGTCGACGGACACACTCGGATGTCGGGTTAGATAACGTAGAATGTCGGTCGTTGTGCAATGGCGGTAAAACATCCTGAACCAAGTGGACCTGAACCGTCTGTGTCAGGTTTTTCCAAATATACTATCCTGTATCTTACTTTAGTAGTTAATAAAATAATACCAGCCTATAACTGTCCCACTGCAGGGCAAAGGCCTCTTTTCAGACAGAGAAGGCACGAGCATTGATCACCACGCTGGCTCAAGGCGGATTAACGATTTCGAACCTATATTCAGTATAGTCCAGGTTTCCTCACGTTGTTTTCCTTCACCGGTGTCTGTGATCTCCAAGATAAACTTTAGAAAGTACGAATGAATTTAAAAAGTCACATTGGTACTTGCCCGGGTGGGTGGAACCCACAACCTCTTAGTAGTAGTTTACGTTTTAGTAGTAGTTTTATAACTGAGCCAATTTTATCCTTAAAGATGAAATAGCCTTTAAACTAGTACACACCCACTTGGTATGCCTCATATCTCTACATGATGTGTACTTAATTTTGGTACACCGCTAGTGTTTACAACTATCTACTCTATTTTGGACATAAATACCAAAGTACTTAAATCAGAATCGATGCCTATAGGACTTATGCAGAAGAAAGTATTAAAGCATTTAACAGAATTTGAAAGTGGCAAATTAAATTATGAACCGCTGTCATCGTTCAGAGGTAAATGAAGATGTCTAATCTGTCACGACTTCATGACAAGCGGTGGTGCAGTAATTTGAAGGCTGAGGTTACTGCTAAAAATGCTGCCTGCTACCGGTCTTTAAATACTATCACACTTAAGTGGGAGGTTTCTTCACATGTAAGAAGAGAAGGCACAACACTAGCTCAAGACAAATGTAAGATGCTAGACTTATATTAATTGTTTTGTAAGTACATGGAAATACAACATTATTGTGAGTATGTTTGCCGGTGGAATAATCCTTGTGTATCCAGTAGATCACATACCTACCTGCCCGCTGTGCTTAACACCATTTTTTGCTTGGGTATCACGTAACCGCTTTTGAAGTAACTGTAGGCAATAGACAGGGTAGTTTGGCGGCAAAAAATATGTTACATATTTGCTGGATCATGGCGCTTATATAAATGATATAGTATGAGATTTATCGATTATATAACTGAGAAAAAAATAGTTCAGTTTGATTTATTGCGCAAGAAATTATGGGGTTTGTATATTACATAAGAAATGTTGTTTCTTAGGTGATCGTAAAGTCAAAAACGTCTTAGATAAGTTTACTCACACATATCAGCATTCACACCTTTAATCAATTTAAATTAAAGAAGACTTTTAAGCTCTATTGCAATCTCTTTTATAGAATTAAAGTTTGCTGGAAGATAACTCAACTTTGGGTTAAGCTCGCCATTGTGCATAATTTATATATTTTTCTGTATTTTTTTATGTACTATTGTTTTACTTGTGCAGTAAAGAATAATAAAAATAATAGCTTTTACTTTTTCTCCAACTGTAAAAAGGATGGTAATTTATCTTACATTTTTGACGAGTTTTGAGATATATCACTACATGATATAAAACAAAGTCGCTTTGCGCTGTCTGTCTGTCCTTATGTATGCTTAGATCTTTAAAAAACGCAACGGATTTTGATGCGGAGTTTTTAATATTTAGAGTGACTCAAGAGGAAGGTTTATATGTATAATACATGCATGTTATATAATTATAATAGAGAAGAGAAAACCAAAATTTCCAAACATTTGTAAAACTCGAGCAAAGCTGGGTCGGGTCCCCAGTCAATTTATAAAAATTTAATATATACTTTTTAGGATAGTGGCGCAATAGTTCTACTAACTAAAAATATCCACTTAACTTCCTCAATAACAAACTACGACTTCCTCAGAGGATAAAATTCAGCACTATTATCTAATACATGTAAAATATAATATGTCGAAACAAATAAAGTTGATCGCATATATTGTAACATCATTCAGCATCCATTCACTGCATGTTGTAAGAAACTTAGTTGACCGACAATCGCCGATCACACGTTATGATTAGTGCTCAACTTTACTTATAATATAATAAAAAATAGGGTCATAAGTATTTATTACAGCTTCCTATAAACTTTTACTGTAAAGATTTACGACACGATAAATCAGTCATGGCACTGTTATTCATTACAATTTGCAATAACTATTCCTGGTAGTATTGATAGAAGCTTTAAAGAAAATGTAGGAAAAAGTCTAAAAATAAATCACAATTTATTTATTTATAAGTATAATGCTAATGATTTGTTAGGCAAGGACGTCCCCATTACCTAATAAACCATTTATTTATACAGGAAAATGGTGCCTTCTTACTGTTGTTGATATTATATAGAAAATCATCACTTAACAAATAACCAATTGATCATTATTAAGAACTTGCCTATGAATAATAAATAGTACTTAACAATTTTAGTATTATATAATAGGTTTTTTTTAAAGTTTACTCTTTTGCATGTAAAAAAAGTGGTCCATTATTTGTAAAGGAAAAGGTAAATAGGGAATGTCCCGCTTATTGTATAGTAATAATATGTTTTCAGTAAATCTTTTTGGGATTCCCGAATAGGGAATATTATATCTATTTTAAAAATATACCCTCATAAGTATTTGGTAGTTAATTTCTCAATTATTTAAATCGCGTTAGTTTTTTTTATTTTATTAGGAAAACTTACAGCTAAAAATTAAAAGTTTTCACAAATAGTTGATTTGTACTACAATAATGTCGTTCTTCTTGTGGAAATACTTACCAATCATTTTTGGGATGGAATTAGCGTTTAGCATTCACAAAATATTATTCATTAATTCATATTAGCGTTAAGCAAAAATTCATTTAGTTTTTTTTTTTTAAATAAAGATAATTTTCTCCTCACCCAATGCGCAAAGATGCCAAAGATAATGGAACAAAAAACTATTTTGTTTTGTCCGTTAATGGTTTAATTTTTTAAATAAGCCATTTACGGACAAATTTGAATCGTCAAGATGATCAAGAAATTAACAGGCAAAAATCCTTATCGTTGCAGAACTCTTCTTAAATCAATTCAATATTGCATATTCAGATTCAAAGATATCTACATATTTATTTGCTCAAAATATGAATATATGAAAAAAAAAACTATATTAAGAAAAATCGACGTTTTACCTTTTTCAGCTAAATCCGGTTAGTCTGGAAGCCGACCCCAAAATAATTAAGGAAAGCGGGAGATGATCATGAATCGTCGTTTTTCCTTAAATATTTTTAACATCGAAAATTGTTGCATCGCATGGTCTTTAGCTGAAAAATAGTTTTTATGTTCTACTTTACGTGAGAACAATGCAACATCTAGTGCATTTAAAAAGACGTACAGCGCAAAATATATGATTCGAACTAACAATTACAAAATAACCTACAGAAGACCTAACTTAGCTGATGGCATGCGTTCATATTTCTTATATACAGAAATAATAGCAGCTTTCTTTAAGACAAAAACAATGCCCCAAGACTTGTGAGTTGCAAATATACCTAGTGCTTACGGGTAACAAAGTGAAAATAATCGTATTCAATTTTTATTATATTCATTGTTAAAACTCGGCTGCACGCTAAGTGCGTATTATTCGTCTATAATTACGGTATTCACAAGTAAGCTGAAACTGCAAAATATTTCGAAATAAGAAGAAGAAAGAGAAAGAAGCAAAGTTATCACGCGTTGATGTCTTTTCTTAAGAAGTAAAAAAAAATCTAGAAGTAGATATGTGTGTCTATTTGAACTATGCAACAAACAATTTAATTGATATATCTGAAACCCCAAAATTTTATTTTATTTTGGTTCTTATAACATAGATTGTAGACACTCACTTGGAAATGAAAGGAATTAATCTATACTTCCTTATTAACATTTTGTAATTATAGCATTAACACTAATAAATGCATCTAGATCCTTCAACGAGAGGCAGCCATTCGTCCCGAATAACGAATTGAGTGGTATTGATAACACAAGATATTATGCGATAATTCACAATCGCTAGGGGGGATTGCAAGTTTAAATAAAAAGAAAACACAGCGCCGTGGCCAGTGAGAGTGAGACGTCTAAGCGAACGCGCGCGAAAGTTGCATTCAAACCTGCGCCAATACGAACGTCATCCCGACCGCCATTTTTTTTTGTTTCTGGAACGGGATACTATAATCTTTACATTCAATTGTCCGTGGAATTTATATAATTTTTTAATCAAGTGTTTGGTGGTTTACTTGTGGGGTGACAGTGCAAGTGCTAAGTGACTTTCGCCGTCTGATTGTGTAGGATGATGAACACACGTAATATAAAGGTAAGTCATTTAATATTTTTAAAAGGTATTATTAATACAATGATACTTTGATGGTTCATCTCTGTGGTTTTAGGTATACTATTTATGATGCAAAAAGCCCTCACTGTATATATTTAAGTAGTAATTTAGGTTTTCTTGCAACTTATTGAATTTTACTGTTCGCAATATTGCGGATGTTTCCTAACAAAATCCAAATTCCTGTGAAGCCTGTCTGAAAAATATGTATTAGAGAAAGAATAAATATTACATTGAAAAAAACTTTTTTCAAAAAAATAATAACCGCCTTCAAAAACTAAAAACCCAAAAATAACTAAAATTTCGGAAGTCGGTGGCTTCTGTTCTGCCAGTCAATTTGTGTTGCCACCGACTTCCGAAATTTTAGTTATTTTTGGGTTTTTAGTTTTTGTAGGCGGTTATTATTTTTTTGAAAAAAGTTTTTATTTATTACTTTTTAGTGTCGACTCCCAATGTAGATATAGAAACTTGAAGAAAAACCACACATCGTCTATGAATATTTCGTCATTTTTTTTTTGTTCTTGGTGAATTTTTCGAGAACCACTGAACCGATCGCCACAAAATTTATATGGGACCACCCCTGAATCATGACTTATCAAACAAAAAAAGAACCATCTAAATCCGTTTACAATTGACGGAGATATCGCGTAACAAACATACAAAAAAAAACCAAAAAAAAAACATACAGACGAATTGAGAACCTCCTCCTTTTTTGAAGTCGGTTAAAAAAATTATATATCATAAAGTTTTTTGGAATGAATATTTTCCGAATAAGACAATCATAATAACAGTTTTATTTTATGTCAAATAAGTACTTTTACATCAAATCAGATACCCAATTTTATAGAGCAATGAAAAGCGTTTTCAACCATTTGCCAAGTTTCACCTTTTCGCACAATGCCTGTTGACAAAAAGGTGTGAACTTGTCATTGTTGTTTAGCGAAGAAAATAAGGATAGAAGCTATAAATATTCGCAATGAAGAGTTGAGTATATAAAACAATAGTTTAATTCATACGAGTATAGTTTTGAGTAATCAATAAATAGCTAAATGACACGCACCGTATTTGCGTGTCGATGACTTACGCCTGTTGCGTGCTGTTTCATTGTTTTGTATTTTATTATCAGCTTCAGAGTTTAAGATCAATGCCAATAAATTGTAAAGGTAATGAAATGTATAACAAAAATAATGACATTAATATTTTTTTTTTGCGTGGGAAAATTCTCATTTATACCCTTCGTCTGGGGGAAACGCTTTCAATTTGTCAGATTCTTACTGATTATAATATCTACGATTCCTTACCGTAGACTGTGCACCTTATAACTCCAAATCTAATTCTAATTAATACCTCAAAAAACTACACTAGCTTATACCCACTGAGGCATTAGAAAAACTCGGAATTAAGGTTTTTTAAACCCTTATTAATAATAATATAAATAGTAAAGGAATAAGGGTTTTAGAAAAACGGCTAAATCGAAGCCTGAGTCAACCGGTAAAACACGATGTACTTGGCCGCAGTTCCTTTGCAAGCTCAGTGCCCGTGTACTTATAACATGCTTGGTGTTCCTTAGCCAATAGGGTAAGGGTTCCCCCTTTAAATTTAACCATCCAAATTCATCGGTGTGTTTGCCCACCGCTGGCTGAGTTCAGAATCAAAATTTGTAATTGAATTGAATCAAAATATGTCTGATCAATTAAACAGGTGCCTTGTTTCCAGCTTCCCTTGTATTGAAATCCGATACAACTTTCTAAAACTAAGGGTTTCATTTCTTAATATAGGATCTTTGCTTGAAGGATTTCTGACAAATGATGTTGTTATTAAAAAATGTTGTATTGTTGCTATATTTATGTTGTCGGTTTCACAGGTATTGAAATGTATAATTTATGTTCTTAGTATATAATGTAATGAAACTTCAGTTATAGTTTCATACCTCCGAAGTAAACTATTTCATATATTATTAATCAGGTACTTCCTTCTAAGTTGCCTTTAAAAGGAAATACTATATTGCCATTATTATGAACTTAGTAGCTTACTAGGAATTCAAATATGCAGTGATTTATACCACACTATGTGTAGGTATCTCTTCTTCCTTTTAATAAACATGAGCATCTGGCCCTATGTATAGGGATGCATGAAAGGTAGAAGAGAATCAGTGTTAAGCCCTGTGTACAGAATAAACACCATTAAATGGGACATAGTCTGGTCAAGCACTCACACAAGGTGTCAGACGACTCTACGATGCCTAAATTCGTCAAAAATAAATTGCGACAATTGTACAGCGCTTTGGGCTTCACCGGTTACCTAAGGATATTTCATGAAACTTTGCTGGTAAAATTCTAAATGCTCTCTCAACATAATGGTGGTTGACTTTTCGCAAAGACGTCTGATATTCTGAAATAACTTTTGTGATACAGAGAAAATTTATTTTTGCAATTATAATTAAAGTTATTTTATTAAGGGTCAATATAAGAAAAAGTATATCGAGGGGTGAAAGGCTATTTGGTTTAAGCGACATCTGGGGCAATATTGAGTTATATATATATTCGGAATCAGCGAATTTTTCTCCGTCGAATGATGCCGGTTTCATTAAAATCGAAGCACTTTTTTGGCGTTTAAAACAATACTATTTTTGGACTGTTTCCAAAGTGGCATTGTATTAACCGACGTGAATTTTGCATTTTTTTTTAAATTATGTACATGAACCATACAATCATATTAAAAACCGAGACATAAACCAGTTACCCTTTCCTAGATAAATAACTCATTATGAGTTAAAGCGTTTTTCCTGTTTAAATTTTTTGTTAAGACGTACTTTAAATCATTTTGACTTCCACCAATTACTCGGTGTAATGCCACTTAAACCATTTGTCCGTCACCCAAATACGACACCGAGTGTCGCTTAAGCTCTTTCAGCGGCATCTATTTTCCACACAGGGTGATACTTAAACCAAGTAGTCATTTTGTTTCAGATATTTTGTTTAAAATGCATGTCGTTTAATACAGACGATAAAATGAAATGATGAATATTAAATCATTTTTCCAGTATTAATAAAAATACGAGTCGGTCTTTCAGTCATTAAATTTTGATATGATACATTTCAATTATGTCATATCATACCATATTTATTTCATTTCCCGAGTGGTGAAAATCGTGATCATTCAACTAGACTGCCGCGCGCCGGCACTTCAGTCAAACTCTAGAGTGCATGACGTGACGCGCAGACACCACCAGAGTTCACGTACTTACACACAACAACATGGTCTAGGGATATATAACTTTTTTAGATAACTTAAAAATTACTGGCCTTACAAAAAAACTAATGATGACAGATTATAAAAACATTATTAACTTCCTTTTTTTTAATTTAAAGTTGTATATAAAACGTTTTGTTTAAAGATGAAATTCGCATTCATTGAATTTCTTCCAAGAAGTAAATCTTTACGAACTTCTAACTTTATTAAAACTCGGTTTTAATCATACCACGTAGACACTTGACCAGGAACGAAATGAAGAGCAGTGGGCATGATTCAAGCTGGCGCTACCCAAATTGCGGTTTCTGAAGCCATAAGGACCAGTCAGAGCGTTATATCCAGGCTTTGGTCACGTTATCGTGTCACGGGGGAAGTGGTGGAACGGCACCGAGGACCTCAACGCATTAAGTACAACACATGTACAGGACTGATTCATAGTAAATGCTGCACGAAGTCAACCAAATGTAACGGCGATGCAATTGGTTCAAAGGCTACAGAGAGAGTCATGGTTTGCTGGTAAGCAGTCCAAATTAAAGAAAACGACTGCATGAAGTCAACCTACGTGCTCGTGGACCACTTTCGGTACCAGCGCTAAGGAGAGGCAATCGAGGAAGAAGATTACAATGGGCTATTGAACACTAAAACTGGAACCATTCTCAATGGTCACTTGTGCTTTTCACTGATAAATCCAGGTTTGGTTTTCATCCTGATTCGCGAAGAGTACGCGTTTGGAGAGAACCTGGACGTTGGAATCGACTGCAGCACCCACAACAAGTTCATGCATATCAAGGTGACACGATTATGGGTTGGGCAGGAATTCGTCTCGGCGGTAGAACGGACCCCGTTTGGATACAAGGCAATAATATGACTGTTCTAAAATACCGAGATGAGGTGCTTGAGCCTGTAATCTTGTCCCACAAACAGCAAATGGGTCAAATTTTACAAACTTGGTTACAGCAGCATAATATCGAAGCTTTAGACTGGCCTGCACAATCCCCTGACTTAAATCCCATTGAGCATGCCTGGGATTTGCTTCAAAAGAGCTCTTACGAATTTCCAAATACTAAAAAAAAACGAAAACCAGCTTTTCTTGCATCTTAGCAGGACTTGGTTCAGTGTTCCACAACAGGATATTGACACCCTTGTTTTGAGTATGCAGAACCGCTGCAGATGTGTCAGGAGAATTTAAGGCAGATTCACGGATTATTAATTTTTAGTTTTCAACAGTTTTTATGAAAAAAAAATAGTGGTTTGGTTTAAGTTTTGATGTTTCAAAAATGAAATTAAGATTGAAATTTTGTCTGATATTATCCTCTTCTTTTAAGTTTTTTTTTTTAATATAACTTTATCTAAAAATTTAATATCAGATTAGATAGGCTAATAACCTATCACAAACCTAACAAGGTTTATTTTAATGTGTAGGTAACTTAACAAAAAGTTAATAGAATTTTAGTTATTTAGGGTTAATTGAAATATCCCTGGACCATGTTGATGTGTGTAATTATATAATTGATGTTCCTATTGAGACGGTTCTATATAATTATATTCTAAATAAATACTTTAAATGATGTTGTACTTATTTATTCAATATAAGCACCTGAGATTTTTCGGTGATTGCGATATATCGAGGTTGTTTTAACAGCCATTGATAGTATTAGATGTAAAAAAAATGTAACAACATACGTAACAATTTCAATATTATATGTCACATAAGTAAATTAGCCTGCCAGTCATTTTAGTCTAAATTGGTAGTTGAGATAAATAGCTTGCTACTATTAATTTTGGGCTATGTCACTTCATACTTTTTGGCTTACTCTGAAAATGTACTGCGTCGTCGCTTAATTTTTTTTTACCGTAGCCAATTGTAGTTATGGAATAACTTAAATCTTTTTTCCGTGCTCTAAAAAATAAGGGCTTAAGGCAATTTGTATTAAGCGACATTTATCTTTGTAATTAAAAGTCCGTTTTATTTCGTATTAGCATCAACAACTCGATGTTTTTAATTGAATTTCAATCAAGTTTACCTCGTTTAAATAGCTTAAGTAGTTTTTTTGTAGTGATTTTTTTTCCAAAATTTCAAACTTTAAATGGCTCTCCTGTAAAGTTGCAAAAATGTCGCTTAAACCAAATAACCTTTCACCCCTCGATATATATTTACATAAAGTATATTTTTAATAAAGTCGGTCGTAACACAATTACTTACATCAATATATTTTTAATAAAACATACCAAATTGGTTTGCTCTAGATTAAGATCATCATCAATAATATAAATAAACAGCTCATAACACACTTTCAACGGTTCGCTACTTGTCATTAATTACTACAAGTTGCTCTAAAAACTGCAAAATCACTGTTACGATGGCTGCTAGTTCTTCCGGACGAGATAAGGTTATGCAAGTTATACAACACGTCTTAATTGCAACAAGTATAAATAAACTCTTACAGTTTTTGTCGTTAAAAGCACTCTAGAGATCCGTATTTAATTCGCGGTTTATGTGATACTAGCTTTTGCCCGCGACTTCGTCCGCGTGGAATAATAGTTCCCGTTCCCGGGGGATTCCCGGGATGAAAACTATCCTATGTCCTTTCTCGGGTCCCAGACTATATCTGTACCAAATTTCATTCAAATCGGTTCAGTGGTTTAGGCGTGAAGAAGAGACAGACAGACAGACAGACAGAAAGACAGACAGACAGACAGACAGAGTTACTTTCGCATTTATAATATTAGTAAGGATAATATCGAATTCGATAAGATATCGAGAGTTTTATATTAATCAAAAATATCACAAATGAATGAAATGGTTGGATAATTATCTCACTCGATAAACTGTGAATACTGATTTATCCAAATAACTCGATATCCGCCACGATATCGAGTTATTTGGCGTTTATCCAAATAACTCGATATTAACGCACGAGAATTGGGTTCCTGTACTAAATTACTGAGCACCTAACCTACATTTGTATATACATATTAGTATTAGATATGTATTCTACTTTTAAAAAAAAGCTCACTGTTAGGAAACAAGATCCTCTTAATTTGCAGTTTATGTCGTTTAGTTTTTCCCTAACACACTGGCTCTTTTCTAAGCAAAGCCTGATCTTTTAGGCATACATTTTGGCGCCACCCCTAACCAGCCCTTGTACGCATACAACTGGCCACTTTTTGTGGCCCATCCTAGGCGTCGCCGTATTTCGCTTAGCATGCCATCCACGGCACTCAGTGGTCACTCTGCTTGCGCCCAATCTCATATGAGCCACGACGTTTTTTGCTTACCTCTGTAATGCCAGTTTTGGAGCATACCGCAGTGTTCTGCACTCTTTCTTAGTTTTAGTACACCAAAAATAAGAACCTTCATTGCTCTTTGGCAAACTCCAAGACTGAACTGTTGATACTGGTGAGATATAGGTCAAAACACTATTAAATGTAGGTTCAAATGTATTTTACATGATCCCTTGTTTTTATACACACACACCTCTGTTTTATGGCCATTTTATTATAACAAATAAAAGAATCATAAAGCCGTGTGATATTAAACAATAATGTCAGATTTGGTGCCAAGGCTTGAAGTTCACATGTTAGGTCTCGTAAATATTCTCATAGGTTTGATTGTTATTTCGTTCTAAACTATAGGATACTGCAATTAAGCACTAGTAAGATACCCATCTGAAGTAAAGTTAATCATAGTATAACGCATGTTTAATGAATTCAATGGAAAACCAAGATACCACACACGCGAAGTTTTACAAATGAAAGTAATTGTTAGAACTTAATGAAGGAAGCCTATTCATTTGTTGTTCTTTAGAGGTGAGGTTTAAGGCAGTGACCCCAATTCGAAAGGGAGAGGTAATTATGTATCTAGTTAGAAAATCATTAGCCATTTACAAAATAATATAATGGATGATTACCAGGAATTAATGCCGAACTCTGAACCATATGCCCCTGGCCAACTTTTCAATACCAACCTCCAAAATGACGGATGAGACGTCAAATTCATTTGATTCGAGGAGGCATTGAAGGAGTTTTTTTGAGAATTCGAAGAATTGGAATCTTATCAAAAAAATACTCAATTTAAACTTATAAGAGTTCATGTTACGAAATCAAGAGTAATAAATTGTTTTGGATACTTTTTTTCCTGCCTTTCAAAGCATGTCATGTTTATGCAATAGCAGTGAATGTATCATTTATTTAGTTTTATTTATATTAAAGTAACGCACTTCCTCATTTATGCTTACCAACATAATAATTAGATAATATTTTGCTCAAGTAAGTGTTACCTATACTAAATGCAGTACTCATTTAATGAAAAAAAAATTCAGTATATTATAATTTACCTCATCAAATGTTTACAACTTCTAAAATCGAAACTTTAAATGCTCCGCTTCTAGCCGTAACAATTGGACGCATACAACATAATAGTGTCTGTTTACGTATAAAATACAACAAAAGATAAGTTCATGAAACGCATTACCAAGCGTTTCCTCGACTCCGCTGAAAAGCACCCCAACCCCCTAGTCGTATCAGCCGCCCGATACAGACCCCTGCAAATCAGCAGGATTCGCCGGCCGAGGCACACGCTCGCCACCCCCGACGACCCCATAACTGTCCTCCAGGAAAGTAGTAGGGCCACCAGTACGTTACGAACATACAGACACAGACCGCCATCGTTCCGCCCTCGCCGCCGAGGGCCGTCGCGACGTCCCAGTCAATGCCCGCCCTGTCCCTTGCTAAACGAGCCAGCCCGCGTCGCTGTGCCAGTAGCTTTAAATACGCCCCTAAATAATAATCAAAGTTCGATCCAGCCTGTCCCTTTGCTGCCCTCCAACGACGCCCTAAGCTGAGGTCCGTACCCCACAGGGGGTGCCCTTAGCGCAGTCGTTGTAGAATAAGTTTTGCCCTGGCTGGAGGCCTAGAGTCACTCTTGGCAGCCACAGGATTGTCCGGTTAAGCAGTAAACAGCCTTAGCGAGCTGAACTGCAAGATGCCTTAGTTAGGAAAAAAAAAAAAAAATTAGGTGGTCGATCTACTTAAGCCAAGTTTTATTTGCACAATAATAACGTAATAAGATGGGTTGAATAAACTTTCTCCTGAATTTTACGTGATTTTTAAATATACTATTTCTTATCAAACACATTTTCACCAAACCAGCAGAATGAAAAGGTGAGTAAGTTTCCCTTTCTTTAAATTATACGGCATACTTATGTACCTGTCTTTGGTTTTTTTCTCTAAATTACGCAATGAGAATGGGTTGAACGACCTTTACGAGTCATTTTCAGTAATTTTTATAATTATTATGTGGATTACAAGTGCCCTTATGTGATTACACTTTACTCGTTTAGGAAAATGTCAAATGACCTTTTACGGGGAGTGATTATTTTAACACAACACCCGCGATGTAAGGCCGTATTTCCACTAAAAAGAAAAATAAACAATAAATTCTTTATTTTCATTATTTTCGGAGCTTGAGTATTCCAGCTTGCTCAGTTATTTGTTGGTTTCTCTCACCCATAATAATAATACCAGCCTATAACTGTCCCACTGCAGGGCAAAGGCCTCTTCTCATACAGAGAAGGCACGAGCATTGATCACCACGCTTGCTCAAGACGGGTTGGCGATTTCGGACTTATATTAACTACAAGTCCAGATTTCCTCACGATGTTTTCCTTCATCGATGTCTGTGATGTCTAAGATAAACTTTAGAAAGTACATATGAATTGAAAAAGTCACATTGGTACTTGCTCGGATTCGAACCCGCGACCTCTTGCATGAGAGCCGGGCGCCTTAACCACTAGGCCATCACGACATTTTACCCATAAATAGGACAAAAGGTATAAGACGTAATCAAAATACTTAATTTCAATGCTAACTCCACAACAAATATTGTCATGTAATAGCAATATTATTCTATCTCTTTAAACCTTCGAACACACGTGATTCGAGACATAATAGAAAGACAATAGCAACCCGACAGCCGGCTGTCGCTTGGTCGTTGAAAGATTAACTCAAGCTCCATAGTGTGTTCAGCTAACCAAAATAAAGTAGGACAAAGTATTCACGAGAAAACACAGACAAATCTGTTATAATGAGTTTCAAAATGGCTACCCACTAACTTGGAAGTGCTAAGTAATATATTCAAAGTAACTTTCTCAAAATTCGGTGTTTTAAAAGATACACGTATAAGATACAGCATCTTCAACAATCGTTATGAATTCGTCATGCGGTTTTATGATCAGTCAATCAATTGAAATTAACGAAAATGTTTATTTTATTAATGTTTTCTTGATTCATTTTAGGGTAAAAAAACATAAGTAGACATGAATTGCAGAAAAATAATTTCCTGTTATTTGTAATGACTGCAATGTTTCTTAGATTCATTGCCCAACAAATTCACACGTTTCAAATTTTTATTTCATAATGCAGTAGGTCGTACAAATATTTGTGATATGGTGTGTTATGGTGTCGTGATGGCCCTTTGGTTGAAACTCCTACCTTTCGTACAGGAAGTTGGGGTTCAAATCCGGTCACCAATGTGAATTTTTCAATTTATATGTACTTTCCAAACTTTATCTTAGACATTACTGACAGACCGTGCCATGAAAGGACGTAAAGCCGTTGGTTCCGGTTGTCATAAGAAGAACATTGACAGTCGTTACGGGTAGTTAAAAAATCTAAGAGCCAGTAAGTCTGATCAGTCAAACCAACCGGGGTACTGTGTCGTCCAGTAAATATTTTCACGTAAAATACTGATGTCCAGCTGGATCAAAATAGGCTGGATGCCGACCTAAACATACGTGGGAAAAGGCTAGGTAAATGATGAGGCATCCTATATGAGGACACAAGAGCGTTGAGTATAAAACTTCCATAGTTTTTGTACAAACTGAGATAATAATAATTGAACTTACAAAACCGCGGCATCGCTCTCTGCTGCGTCGCGGAGCAGTGTGTTAACGGCCTTAGAACCTGCTCAAAGGCCACCTATAATCTCAATCATGTTCGGACGTTGACATGTAACGTAACAACTCATTGAAAGTGAAGTCGTTTTGCTTTCTGACTACCGCCGTCCGGTGTCGGTCAAATTATATACATTACTATATTTAGTTGGACGGGACTGAGTTATCGATAGAAAGTGTCCCTCCTCTGTGTTTGACTGAGAATCATTGTTTATTTTTTACTAGATGTACCTTTTTACCATTTTCAAGTGGTTTTGTAATACTTGAATATGCTATTCATTATTACTTTGATTTTATTATGTAAAGAAATCGGTAACTTCTGTCCTTATCGTTTTAGTTTTGTAACTAGATTAAATAATTAGATTTATCATACACTTCGTCCAAACAGACAGACAAGAAAAAATAATGCGCATTCAAAAGTCACATACATACAGTTCTATAGGGCATTGTATAATATTTACATAATATTCTAAAATAGAGAAAATATTATGAAACGGTATTGTAAACATGGCGTTTGGAATCTTCTTAGCTATTTTCTGTGTAACAGTAGCGAATTCGTTGACCCACAAAATAATGGTGACATATTTTTATGGTAAATGTTCTATTGTATGTGTAAGATCGGTAACAGTACGATCTTACACATTTACTGACTTGCATTCAAAGTCACAGAAAGGACCTTTTTGTAAATATTTTGTGATAGTTATGACCATGGAAAAGTATGTCAATCAGCCATTGTCTTATCTTTATAACTATCTTTATGACTTGATCATCGATTAAACACTAGGTCGACTATGAAGCTTTCGTAACGTGCAATGATATGTTGTAACAATCCCATAAGTAACTGACAATAAAAGTAAAAACAATGGCTCGTGTTCACTGCCAGCAATGGCTCTATCACTTTGTAAAACTATAAAGAAGAACCATACACACATAACTAACTTTTTCCCGTAACTTCATCCGCGTGAACATCGACATTTGTTACATCTTACTACAATAATAAATCATTACCAAAACCAATATCAAATCTGGTTTTGTTGTTTAGCCGTAAAAGCGTAATAGACAGACAAAGTGACTTGCGCATTTATAATATTGTTTTCATCAATCATTCAGACTACTGAAACTTTCATTTCCAAAAAAAGTAACATTATCTACAAAAAAATCTATTTATTATTTTATTATTAAAACAAATGAGTATGTAATAACATGTAACAAGCCCGACTAATTTCCGAGCCCACAAAAAATGACACGCGTATGTGTTACTTAACTCTGAAGTAATCGTCGTGAGTCAGTGACAAGAACTGTTTCTCACACCGGATCTCCGTCTGGTCCACAACGCACGGTGTCAGTGAATTTGCCTTCTGACACGGTTTTGGTAAGACAGTGACTCGAATCGTCTGTGACTAAAGGAAAGTGTACACTTACAGATTATTGTGCGTGTCCATTAAACGGTATTCTTGCGAATCTATAAGCAACTATAGTGGAGTACCTTAACATTGAACTCACGATGCGTGTTGAGGCAGGTTCACCAAATTGTTATTGGAAGTTTCCCTAAAAGGCTTGTCCAAAAATTTATTCAGCATGGTTCGTTACACAATTTTTTTTATTTATGACTGAAATTCAATAGAGACGGTGATCCCTGAGTTAGTTTCGACGTTTATTTTTAGAGTTAGTCGGTTTGGAAATAGCCGCCTCAATCTAGATTTAAAAATACGTCATGTAAAGTGATTTAATATCCTACTTACATAAATAATTAATTTATTTTTATTTATTCAACTTCCAGGCAGATTCATTTGCGCAAGCATCTACCTAGATTTAACTAATTTCTGTGAATGACCTTTGTTCATGTACCGTCTCTTCCTACTTTTTTCTGTATAGCGGAACACACCATTTGCCAATTTAAACTTTTTAATTTATTCAAATGTTGTGAATGTTAACAAGTGATGATGAAACTGTTTAACGTTAAGACAAACATAATCCCTTGTAGAGCTAATACAACACTTAGGCCGAGATAAAGAATCGCTCTTTACAGATGCTTAGGCATTCATCGTACATTCGTCATTCCTCCATCGACGGTCATACTACAAGAGGTAGGAACACAGCTAACCCAAAGGACGTGCTAAGCAACGTCAATTCTCTTAGACCTAGTAACGCTGGGCCATCAAGGAAATGAGCATGAAGTTAGCCGAATACCCACATTCACCATTTATGTTATTAACACAACGAACACGCAGTGCACCGAGTATGTTTGACTTACACTCTAACTTTCACCACGAAAAGCTAAAATTAAGGCTTACACTCCTGCGCAGAGAAAATGCATTAAGGAAATGTAAATAGGAAGATTTTAATTAACAGAAATTTTATTTTTTATGCTTCGGTAATATAATTACGATGACATCTTTCCTTATAAAATCTTAATGATAATGTTTGTTGGTATGGAAAAACCTTTATGTTAAAAAGTTCTTTGGATAGATTTTTAAACCCAAATGTAAATAACACTGTAAGCAAGGTCTTCACCTATTCAGATTCATTTATCCCACATAAAATAGAATACATCAAACAGTCTTAATTGTCTGTCTAGATGTAGGTAACATAAAAAATATACGCGTTTTGAGAGCTTCCCCTTTCTGTTTCGTCAGTTAAAAACTAGTAAATGGATTGGTTAGTACTTATTTATACGGTTAAGCGTTATTATGAATGTTTTATTCTTATACTTAAATTAAGTTTAGTCACGTATTACCCATAAAAAGAGTCACACGACCCGCATGTGCCCACAATATTAAAGATTTCACATGCACTTAAGAGCAAAATTGATGCAGTAAAGATGATGGCTATTGTAATCTACATTCGGTAACAACCGATTGTGAGATTCAATTCACTGGCGCTCTCTATTGCGATATAGACCTGTGATGATGTATAGTTTATATAGTGTTACGTATTAGTGATCGCACATTCACTTTATTTGGGTGTTGACGATTTAATCTGGTTTAACATCTTACAACATGTCCTAGAATGAATGTTATGGGTGTTTCCTGCTTAGTATTGTTGTAATAAATGCTTTCACATATTGAGCCACTAGCGTTATTGATGAATTGCGAATGGATTTTTCATAGTCACATCAAAAATCTCTGATCTTCAGCATTTTGCTGTGATAAATAAATTCACTCTAGTCACTATTGAGATTTATAGATTAGTTTGTCAGACAATTGTACCAACATACTGTACATAATTTAATACAAACTAGATGAAGTCAGTGAACTGGTTTGTACTACAAATACAAAACAAACAATAGTACATGATGTGCATAAGACAATAGTGGCAGTCTTGTGGCGAGGTACAAAATAACAGCAAAACTATCGACTGGGTTTTTAAAAACATATTCAGTTTTTTTGTTAATTCTTTATTAGAATTCAGAAACAATGTGAAATGTAAACTGAAAGGATACTTCATAATTTAAAACTTAAGGTTCACTCTAACGGTAAGCTATTTATTGACTCTACTACTTAAGTACTCCCTAAAAGTGTAAGTAAATACCTATGTAGGTCTTTGCAGTCTCTATAAGTGATTATGACAGACAGACTCAATTCTTACTTCTGATTCACTCTAACAGACAGATAAGCCAAAATCAAAGCCCATTCTCTAGTCATTGAAGGAAAAGTTTAAAATAAATATTAATATATTATCATATATGTGTAGACCGGACTTGAGAAGGAAAGAAAGTAGTCTGCAGTTTTTCACAGACAATCCGGTTTGTGATACACGCCCGTTAATGACAGCTGTGTTGCCGCCACCGGCGGATGGCGCTTCCTTAAACATCGTGAATGTACTTCGATCTCATGTGTGCCGCTGGAACATTTCTGTTCGTTGATGTAAGAGAGAATGTCATCCGTTTTGCTGTAGCTGTAACTGACAACGAATAACAACACTGGTAATTAGTAAAACCGCCCAGACAAAAAAAAACTGCTGTTACTGGCGGCCACAACACACTGAAAAATCGACTAGCTTGTAAAGGGAACCCATATTGTGTAGATTGATAATTTATTTTCTTTTTATTGATATTTTTTTATGTTTGTACTTTACTACAGTCAGGCAGCGTTGAGTGCGTAGCGGAACTGACCGCGAGAACAACTTAGCGCATTAAGCAAAAGCTTTTCCTATACTAAAACGGCAAAAACAGCTGACTTTATAGGAATATTAAACTTTTACTGTATTTTTATTAATCACGTCACCCTTTGAATGCCGTATAATGCTACATGTACAGTGTTTTTCACAACTGACTCTAGCATAGTTAGCTAATATTCCATTATCCGCAAAAAAATCGTAGCTTAAATTATAATTACGATGTCAAATGGAATATTCCAGTCAAAGCGGAAATTAAACTGCAACTAGGTGCTGCAGATCTGACTGAAGATTACAAGATGTGGTATTCATAGATTATAACGCAACAATCTAGCAAATGCATAACAGTGGAATTGTACCAATGTTTAAACCAGTTACTGTTACCATTACTTAACAGCTAACAGGTCTTAGTTATTAGTGCTACCGAATTCTACAATCCTACTTTCGTCATTTAAAAGGAAAAGAGAGGCAACCGCGAAGACGTAGGTAGAAAAAAGTATATTATGTAAGTAGCCTTAATTTTTCAATAGGAAACGCCATCTGTATTCGTACAGAGGTCAGTCACTGATATCCGAGTGGCAATTAATCAAGATTACATCTTGGAACCTCTCACTATTAGCGATGTAATAACAGCATCGTTTTTATATTAATTTTAGCGCATCACTAGATTATTTCTTGTACCATTAATGCGTTTACAAACATATAACTTTTTTTTTAAATTAACAGTCAATAATGAACAAGTATCACGAAATATACTATACACAGATTTTGACAACCTTTGCAACATTCGTTTACCACAGTTTTCATTGACCGTGTTCCAATTGAATTCTGTTTTTCCAAAATCCCTGAAATGTAAACGTTTTATGTAAGCGACGCGACATTACGACATTATGATCGTTTTTTTGCCGCCCATTGTTTGAAATAAAAAATGTCTTAAAAGGAAATGGTCGGTACCAATATGCTATTACGACGCTCCACTGCATTCAAATTGCTGTATATGACTCTTTTATTGGCACTCTATGTACGACCAGTAACCTGTAATTGGACAATTTCCTTCGAAGCTAATTCTTTAAGTACCTGTGTACGTCATAAATTAGTATTGCTTTAATTAAGTGGCAGTTAGAAATTAAGAGCAAAGCTATTTTTAAGAAGGGTCATTTAATTATAAGCAGCTGGCCCTTATCCGAACAGCGGCTATCGCGGTTGCATACAAAGTCGCAGATATAAAAGGTATTTAATGGTTGAGGCAGACAGAGTTAGCCAGCTTATTGAACAGAAACCTACAGATAACCTACAATAACAAGATATTATGAAACCTCTGAAACCCAAACTCTTCCCGCCTTATTACAAAACAAGGTTTTTCTCTAAACCAGGTTTAAACCATTGAGCTAGGTTTTGTATTTCGAATCTTGACTGTATCAGAATAAGATTCAAATTAAAAAACCTGGCTCAATGGTTTAAACCTGGTTTAGAGAAAAACCTTGTTTTGTAATAAGGCGGTTCATGTTTTAAGTCTAACGAGTTTAACGATCTTCTAATAAATGGTCGTAGTAGTCTTAACAGTGGATAATCATCTTCGTCAACTCACGTAGGTACGGAACAAATATTTGTTTAGTTAGTTGGTAGTTGTGCCGGTTTTACTAGTTGTTTGCGTGTGTCACTTCATGTTTTTAAACGCAAACTAGATACAGGATAAATACTTAAGCTGAGCAAGGAATTACTTCTGGGGTCCAAAAATAGT
This sequence comes from Athetis lepigone, assembly GCA_033675125.1. Classification (NCBI taxonomy): domain Eukaryota; kingdom Metazoa; phylum Arthropoda; class Insecta; order Lepidoptera; family Noctuidae; genus Athetis; species Athetis lepigone. The sequence goes on along the minus strand of CM066226.1, from coordinate 4,217,799 downwards.
TGACTTTACTTTTGTATGAATAAGGCCGGGCGCGCACTAGGCACTTAGGCAGCCAGGCTGCGTCAGTCAGGCTGCGGCAGCCAGTAAAACATATGACGTTGTATAGGAGCCCGCGCACTAGGCGTCATATGTTTTACTGGCTGCCGCAGCCTGGCTGCCTAGTGCGCGCCCGGCCTAAAAGAAAATTTTATTACCTAAGTATAATAAAAAAAAAAAACTTTTTCACTAACTACCAACCTCATCTCAGCCAAACGACTGATGAACATAGACCTTTCTCAATGTTGTCTTTTGGTTTGTGGTTCATTGGAGCTCTTGGAGCTCTGAGCAATGTGCCCCACCCACTATCACTAAATTCTGGCAATAATTCCTTACTGCCTGTCCACTGTTAACCCGATATGCACTTCGCTACTTTTAATGTTTCTATGGAAAATATGAACTTTCTTCGTTATGGTCTAATATATAAGACCTACATACCAAGATTTCTCTTACTGTGTACAACAGGTAAACAGGAAGTTAATGTTTGTAATTATCATTATTAAGTCTCAAAAAATGCCATATTGTTACACATTATAGTAAAGAAAAACGTTTCTTTAGTTTCTTAGTAATTACTGCGTTTGAAGATACTTGTCATCGGCAAACAGTCGGTAATATAAGACATTGCTTTAACTAAAACATGTAGTTGAGGGTAAACAATATAGTAATTTATTAATAATAGGGGAACGGTGGTCATAGAGACAATTTGGCAATAATGAGAAAAATGCATCAATCCGTACTAATATTATAAATTCGAAAGTAACTCTGTCTGTCTACCTGTCTCTTCTTCACGCCTAACCCACTAAACCGATTTGAATTAAATTTGGTACAGATATAGTCTGAGACCCAGGAAACGACATACGATAGTTTTCATTCCGGAAATCCCTCGGGAATGAGAACTATTATTCCACGCGGACGAATTCGCGGGCAAAAGCTAGTACTTTAATTATCCATAGTGATTTATTACACCATATAGACATCCTGTCTCATATTTGTAGCTTGATTGACCTCCATGCACGAGTTTGTTTCGACACCCATAGCTCCAGACCATTTGCATGTTTCGGTTGGCGTAGCGTAGCACCAATTTTCCACATCGACGCTGACGCAGCCACTTTGACAAATAAACTTCCGTTACGCAGTTTTTTTTATTGCTTAGCATCATAGAGACATCTTATAGGGTAGGCAGAAATAGAATTGAACAGAATTCTGTAGTCATCCGCCGGGAAGCAGATAGAATAGAATAGAATAGAATAGAATCATTTATTTGAAATGAACATGTGTATACATACATACACACGCAGGTGTATGCATGTAGGATGATAATAAGTACAATGCGCTTAAAAACATGTTTGCCACTTGACATGGCATGCAAATATTTATAAAACAATAATTATCTAGAGTCTACAAAATAGAAAAGATAGTAAATAGACACAATAACATTTACTTTAAGTCAGATATTTTTTCATCTAGGATATACCTATGTCTCTTTTAATTCATTGTTTTATTATGCACTCTTTACACAGGTAAAGGCTTGTCTTTGACTAATTAAGACTTAAGATCGAGAAACAGAATTACACCGGTCGAGACTTAAAGTAGACAAAAAAATATTCTCTTTCTTATTACTGTTATTTGCGAAAATTCACTGTCTTAGTAATCAAGAAAATGTTAATTGTATCCACAATTCTGAACATTTCTTAATTGCTTTATCCTCAAGCTGTTTTATGAGGCATAATTTAGACCCTAGAAAGTAACCCAGTTTCAAGCATTACAAATTTCATCAAGTTTACAAATCGCACAACAGTAATTATTTAAATTAAATTCTCACTTAAACCTTCGAACACACGTGTTTCGAGACACAATAGAAAGACAATAGCAGCGCGACAGCCGGCTGTCGCTTGATCGTCGTAAGGTTAAATCCAAACTAGTTTGGATTCCAAACTATTAATAGATAGTGAAACTTTGTTTGTCTACCCATAACCCACAAAATAAGTTTTCTTTTTGCCTTGACACACGATCTTAGAATTCATATATTATGTCAATAACCTCTAAGCAACTAAACGAGCGGTTTAGAAATCTCAAAGCAAAAGAAGAATAACGAATATCAAGTAGATATGCATTTCCAAAGTTATTGATATTAGATTACAAAATTATATTTTACCTGATTTAATGAAAAAAATATTTTATCTAGAATAGGCGAGATGACAAAAAAAAAGTAAGTAATTAGTCCGTCAGTTAGATAATCAAAAAATTTGGGACACGTATTTTTTCTTTTTTTTCGTAAACAAAAATGACGACAATACAGTGCGTTAAAGTTTCGTGAAACGTCACACCTTTGTATAATTTTTACTGAGGAGTGACGTCACAAGCCCCCTCTCCGGAACTTTGATGCTCTTTATCTTTGTATTTTGTTATTAATTTGATCAAGCAAAAAATATGTGTCCAGTATTTTTGGACTGTCTAACAGACGGACTAAATAGAATGTGATTCTTTTGATGTAGTCAACATCCCTATTATAGTAGAACAAGAAATAAGAAATATTCAATTTAAAAGATTAAAGTCACGAAAAACAATTAATTACTTAACAAAAATGTGTCTCCAGCTGATCGCTTCCGCTGCAAGAATCGTGGCCCCACCAAGCGGAACCATGCAACATGACGTCAGAGCGGCGCGCGCGCATAAAAACTTTCACTTTTCTTTCACTGCCAAGGCTCGGCCCGCGATCGCGCTCTGTCGTCATCGCATCAATGTTTATATTGAAACAAAATGGCTATTGTTTGAAATTATCTATTACTTAAATTGTACGGGAAATGTGGAAACGATAACGACGTATGAAGTAAAATACTGTAGCATTACTGTTTCCTACGTAATTTTTTGTTAGAACTCACTATGTCGCCAAGAACTGCTATTAACTTTTATTAAGTGTGTTGCTGAGCACACTTATTTGAAGTAGCTTTACTGGCTGTTCACAATGGGCTAATTGCGTTGTACAATATGTCGTCTACCTTCTTTGTAAACGAGCGTGATGTAACATCAGGTATGGGAGATAAAAATATGTTATGTTCCATTTATCGTATTCACAAATTGATTATGTGATATTGAAGACATTATAAATACACTAAATCTTTTCTCTAGTAAACCTTCGAACAAACGTGATTCGAGACACAATAGAAAGACAATACCAGCGCAACAGCCGGCTGTCGCTTGGTCGTTGAAACGTTAATCGTTTAAAATAGAAAAATCCTTACGAATAAAAATGCCACATTTGATAATAAGCTGTTAAAAACCCCAAAATACGTTACAATTCGATTTCTTTAAACCAATCACTAATCCCGACTTTCTTCCCCAGTTATGGATCTGCGTGGCGTGCCTGGCATCTTCGCTGGCAGCCCCAGCGCCGAGTCAGAGTCCGCAGCTATACCTGGATATCATTGACATGGCAGCCATCAGTCGGATGACACCGCAGCAGCTCGAGGCGCTTGCTGAAGGACTAGCAGCTGAAGAAATCATGAGGTATAGCAACAAAGACCTTCCATACGATCAAAAAGAAAAATTGAAGATCGATTTAACCAAAATATTCTTCAACCAGGACAAAACGGTCGTCAGCTCAAGCGCTATCCTCAGTGGTGTCCAAAGCATCATCAGGGCTACAAAGCAAGGTTGGGCTGCTGGGCCAAGCATCCGCCTTCATCTCGTCAGCTTCCAGCAAAACGGGAGGACATGGAGAGGAAGGCCACGGCTATAATTATGAACCGGTAAGGATCAAGTACTTGTAGCATGAGTCAGTTTGAAAAACTGTTACAATAAATATGTAATGTCGTAAAAATTAAAGGTAGAATGGAAAATGTAACAAAGTTTTGGTGAGTTTGTTATCCCAAGGGATGACTGTTGAAATTGTTTTGGTCGAGCTATGCTACGAAGTATAGCCCTTTTGTTCGACTTTTTGTTGCCTATCATTTTCTTTAGCCCATCTTTCGACTTAAAAATGTTTAGCCATAAACTCAATTTAAAATTCGCGTTTTAACCACATCTCTCATTCCAGCACCATCAAGACGAAAAGTACGACTATTGGGGCCTGAAGAAGTCAATCCTCTTCACCCTGTTCCAAGCCGTGAAGGCCATCACCGGTGGAGTGACGATCCTCAAGGGGCAGCTAATCAAGGGAGGCGGTGCCTTGGCCGCCACCCTCGGCAAGGTCATCTCAGGCAAGGGTGACGCCGTCAGCAACCTGGGCAAGAAGATCGTCAGCTCGGCCGCTCTGAGCAGCAAGAAACCACACTGTGAGTAGATTTCCTTTCAATTTTTGCCACTGTAAATGCCTGGGCAGCTTGGAATTGAAGATTTTTTGTGGTGCGTTTTATATTTGGCTTTTTACAATTTTGAAGTTGGGACACGTATGAGAGAGATTCACTAATTCTTTTCTCATTCATTTGTCAATTCGACGAAATGATAACATATTCGTCATGCATGTGCCTATTACCATATAATACACACTACTTGACACTACACACATATTTTTAATCGCATCTACGTCTGTACGAAAGTCAATTAACAAGGACAGAAACACAGCCGGATTAAAAAGTAACCTATTACCTAATTCTGATCCCTAATCACCCTACCCTTTTGACTTTTGTCGTAATTACCAGGGAAGTACATATGGTTACTTTCGTGTTTAAAGTATACGCATGCATTTGAAATTCCTTCATGCTTTTGCAGAAAATACTTGAAAAGAAATACTATAATACTTGAAAAGAAAGCTCAATATTAGAGATGTCAAGTTATGGTTAATTTATTCATAGAGTGCTTACCAAGATGCAGCGAAAATCAGAAGCGGCTTGAAAGAAGGCTTTTTCATAAAATATGAAGATACTTATCACCTTTTTAATCCTATTAATAAAGGTTTTTGTGCTACAATCTACAAGCTACTCAACGGGACAAGTGACTCAACATAAAAGTACAAATTATTGAGTAAATATTAATTAAGTTTACTTCCTGCAAATTGGACCAATCTACATCAAAGTTTCTTCTGTTTTTTGAAGGAACTGCAAACTTATTTGAAGTATAATTACTGGATAGCACACAGACACAGTAGGTTTATCGAACTAGTCTGACATAATTCGCTTAATTATTATTAGAATGTTTGACTTGTTTTGATATAACTAACCTCAATAAGCTATAAATAGTGTTACATGTTGTTTGTTATGTGATATAAATGTTATGCCATCTACGTGTACCTAATAGTTAATTAAATAGCCCAAATAAACAGTAATTATTTGTAATGTCTGCTGGCTGGTTGTAAAAAGTTACATATTTAGATAGTCACTAAATGCAAATCATTCTTAGTTACGTAGTATGTAAATCAAAAATTGCCATTAATAAGATAGTTCCACTAACACAAAACGCTGGCCATAATAAAATGATTGCACTTAGATATCATATAGGTACTTGTACGTGAGCCAGAATCTATTAAAGAATATTGATAATAAACAATTATGAATGAATCAAACTTTTCATAACCTTTAAGGTGTTTTGATTGATAATATTTTACTTACAACGAATTTATTAAAACTGCCCAGGGGACGGAGCATGAAGACTTGAAAACAAGAACACAGATCAAATTAGAAAACATTCGCAGCTCTTTCTTTAGCTTAGCTATGGCCCGGTGATGAATAAAATATTAACTCTTTGTAGTCAATAGTAGAAGTAATGTAGATACAAGAAAACAAAATATCAACTTTATATTTTAACTCCTGTATAATTAAACAAATAATAACAAATAATAAATACAAATAAGTACAAATTTCTTTGGCTCTAAATATGTTTTAGTTAACAACTGTATAATATTGGTGGGAAAACTATGTAACAGAAAAGAGTTTAAAGATGATTACATTGTAATTTATATGTTTTACTTTTCCGAACTTAAAATTTTCTATCTACAGTAATAAAAAATAGAAAATCAGAATCAGAATCAGAACTTTATTTGCTAAGAGAGTAGGTACAGGTATAGGATGTAATATAAGTTAATGAGATCGGCTACAGTCTACCTTACGGTGTAAATGATTTTTATTTTGTAAATTGGTTATACACAACACTTTCACACGTCAATATTTTAATTTTCTTATTTAAAGCGAACGATGGGGCCAGTATTTTCTAGCCGACTACTCTGAGAAAAAACATTCAAAACAAACTCAGAGGTTTGAGAAGTCTGAGGACATTGGATGTCCCTTTCAAACTTCTTTAAATATATTTAGCTGCTGCGAAATAAATGTCAACCTGTAAACGTAACGGTTCATCCCTTATTTTTCTCTTTTATAATGAAACAATCTTTTGTTAGTAATTATTTGCAACAAAAAGATTGCAAGTTTGTAAGTCCATTGGTCAGTCCAAAACACGTAAGAGTTAATAAGATAGAAAGTGCCAATAAAGCTGCTAGTTACATAATTGAATGACTTTAATTGAAGCATTGCTGAATTGTATACCTAACGTAATGTGTATTCACGCAGAAATTTTATTAACTAATATTTAATAAGTATAGGTATAAGAATGATGTTGTAATTATAGTACAATAAATATATCATGTTTGTTAAGCTGAAAGTGGTTTATTTCTTTTGTTTATTAACATTAACTTTTTAATAATTACGTTCACGCATATTTACGTTTTACAAGATACATAACTTAGTAAGTCCTTTTTTACCTACTTATTATAATGACATAATTATTGTTCGTGTGTTCCATAGAACGTATAGATAATAGTGTGTTCAGTTCGTTCTTCATATCTTTTAATTTTTTATTTTTTGTTACTCTTAGTGTTGTAAAATGTTGCCTGTTATTTCAAAATTCACTGTCTCGTTCTATTTTAAATCTTTTTTTTTGTGATATTATTTCATATTTTTGTTGTGTGCCCCGCACCGGTACAACGCCTTTTTCTTTCGTGTTTATCGTGCCTCAGAACATTGAGCAACTAACGTTCTCCATTATTCTGAGACAGAAACACGCCTTCGGCTAGCGCTGAAAACCATCGCCGTGGACTCGTGCATGTGTATGGGCCCGGCATTATGCTGAGGGCTAGCCCTTTCGTGCAATAGTTATATTATTTTATTTAGTAAGTTCTTTCACTGTACGCGCACGAATAAACTGTTTTTCTTTCTTTTCTTCTTTCTTTCTTTTCTTCTTTCTTTCTTTCTATAAATATTGTTATATAAACAAAACCACAAAGGCTGATTTATGCTGGAAACTTATAATTTCAAGTCATTCTAGATACTTTTCCTACAAACACTACATTGAATATTTTATCACCATAATTATCAGCCGACGTCTAACTGCTAGACTGATTTTTTTATTGTTTTTAAATAATTAAACGGTTTACTTGGCTACTAATTAACTTCACTTTTTACGGAAAATATGTAGAGAATTGCGTTTTAACTGCTCACATAATAATAGTGTTGTGGTACAAAATACGCAATTAAAATAAAATACAAAGTATTTTGACGTCATGAATACGTAGATGGTTGATATACACTAACTCTCCAATATTCCCCGTACTTGCAAATAACGTAATCGTTACCGCGTAATCAAACGGGAATGACGTTTATTGATAAGTCCTGAGATCGGTACTCACACATTAATTAAAAGTAACAATTGACGTCAAACTATGAGTATGATAATTAATATAGATTATGCCTCCGAATTCCCGGATTTTTTTATTTATATAGGTATGTATTTATTTTCGGAACGAAAATATTACATGGCATTTTATCGTAAAAAATAACTGGTGTCTTTTAAGATTCAATTGAAAAACCTAACAGCCTAAGGAATAATCTGACAAAGTAAAACGAAACTCTATAAAATAAATGCAAGTAGGTACAGGAAATCAACCTAGGTACTTATTCTCAAATCAGTTGGTAACAATATTTATCCCGTGACGTAAAGGGCATTGATAGCACGTATTTTATTTTATTGAAAACAGTTTACCTGTGATAAACAGGATAACACTGATGTAATCCAGTCAAAGTGATGTATTTGATGGGTACAAGGTTACATAGATTAGATAATAATAACGCACCTGTGTGGTAGGCTTCATTAAAAGTCTTATGTGATTAGGTCGCATTTCATCAATAAAGGCAGATCACTGACCAAAATTATGTAGAACATGCCTTCACATGCTATCATACAACATCGTATTATTATTAATGGGCGCCTCCAAGACAAAAATTTTATCTGTGCTGTAAAAGCAAATTAAAATTTTATTAACAGCCCCAGTAAAAAATATATTCTTCGAAATATATTTTTACTGGGACTGTTAATAAAATTTCGAAGAAGTGATTTCCTAATCTTAGTGGCACTTTATGTAGACTTCAAATCGTGGTCCCATTATACGTCTCCCTTTCAAAATTATCCACGAAGAGCGAAAAAACCAGCAACCAAAAATAAACCATTCTCCGTCAATTTTCCAGCGACAGCCGTATACGGGCCCCCTCCAACCTCGCACGTTGAGTACGGGCCCCCGACCGCGTATGGTGCCCCCACTGCACCCGCGCACTTCACTGGACCCTCGCTACCCACGGGGTACGCCGCCCACAAGTACCCGGCATCGCTAGACGGTAAGCACTTTAGTAACTAGTCCATACCTGATTTATCTGTTTTGCCTAACACTAGGGACGAGATAAATAGACGTTAAGGTCATAGCTCATTACAGCCACCCGGCAGCCACTCCGCACCGACTCGCCTTATAACCGAGGCGATCCGGTGTGACGGTACGGAGTTGATATAGTGAGCGCATGCCCATACAAGTTCATATAAAGAATACTAGAGGCAGGAGGCGAGTCGGTGCGTAGTGGTGCGGTGTGTAATGAGCTATGACCTTTACTGAGCACGTACTTCAACTTTATTCTGTTTAAGTCAATCCACCGAGTTTTCGGTTACTTGGCAACGTCCAGGTTGGAAGTAATATTTTTCAGTTTAAATGACAATTGTACGGTTATTAATTATATTATCGAGGTCATACACGTGTTTTTATATCCAAGAACACGAGATGACTCTTAGCAGGTACTTTGGCTAAGCTATATACCTGTCACTGTTACACAACTGACAAACGACAAGTGCACGACAGAGACGGAACATTGCTAAGTCAAAGTACGTGCTGAGTTATGTCTGTTTATCTCGCCATAGGTGATACTCAAATGTAATGCCTAAATAAAAGTAGGACTGTTGGATCTTATACTTTGAGTTGTAAATCCAGCACTGCAATTATATTTGTACACTACATTTTGGTATCTCTTAGTGTTAGTGAAAAAGCCAAACGCGAAATTTTTGAAAATAAAAATATGTCAATTTTGTGCAGCTGTAGACGCTGATTAAAAGTCTGAAAGTAAAATTCTCTCATTTTATGCATGCTTTATTCGCCAATGACTTTATTAAGTTTTAATAAAGCGACTGAAAAAACAGACCATCTGTGATTTATCTAGCTCAGTTCAAAACTACAGAATTTTGGTCAATAAACAAGTAAAATACTTGCAAGAGACATGATTTAGTCTTCTGACAGTCATAGTTGTACGCAAAATACCGCATAAACCTGTTATGATTATGGAAAAAAAACAAGCATGACAACAACAAAAATAACTACTTTTTACAAGTGCTCCGTAATAAAATTACGTAATATAATAAACTAGGAGCTTGTACGCATTATTGTACGAGTTATTACGCAAATATACTTTACTGTGAATAAAACGTACGATTGGCAGAAAAACATGAATTGGTATTAATTCATTGAATGAATTGTTTGTTTTTATGTAATGAATGGCTAAGAACTCAATTGAAATAAATCCCTCCAGCTAAAATATCTAACAATTATATTTCAGTTGCTAATTCAATCCAATAGAAGTAAAATCTAATAAATAAACGTTATCAAGTGAATGGCATGAAACATAAAACTAAAAAAATATTTACAGCAAATAAGGAAACAGCACTAAGAAAGACTGGCGCCAAACACTATTACCTAACAAGATTAAAAGATCAATACATCATAAAATTAGCCATACAAAAAAGAATACACAAAGTAGAATATATCTATTAACGTCAATCTATTGCGCAATGCGACCGGTCAGAGGTCCCGATCCGCCGGAACTAAAAAGTTACATAAGATTCGTATAAAATACATCTTGCTTACACAACGACACCGGTAGTAGTATACATTACCGTGGGACCAACGTGTAATTACATTTTTCATACGATGTGTGAGATTAAGAAGACAGTAACCAAGTCTAGTTAAAAAAAGCGGATTTTGCCACCATTAAAATACCATTTGGTAACAAATAAGCTTCGACTAATGTGGCTAAATTACAATAAGGTTAAGATTCATTCGATAAAACCGTTTGATTATACAGAACATAACGGATAACGAATGAGGAAACAAGAAGTTGCTGTAAATTAACACATAAACTACATTTTGTCAAGATCTCATTGTCTACCATTTATGAGCCATATAAGTCAGATATACAATTAATTTTCAGTCCTCAATCGTTAAAATGGTCAACTACGATATTGTAGTAAGTCAGCCGTGAATGGTTAGTACAGTCAGCCGTAAAATTAATAACAATAACTTTATTACATAGTTATTAACTATGACTTATTATCAAACACGTACGAATTTACGATGCATATATTTTCTTGTTATGGGCAAAAGTTTAATATGTCGAGGACATAGTTATTAGCATTATATAAGCAACTTTTTATAATTTAGTTGACAATCAATAAAAGTAATGTGTTAAAAGTGAAGGTGTAGAAAAATGACTTGCTGTTTCTAACAGTGACGGAATTTGTATTGCACTATTTGGTACATCAAATCATTCAAATCATTCACGTAAATAAGAAATGTCTTATCGAATGGAAATAGCTTAATAAAAAAAAATATCTCATACCAGTAATAAATATTGAGTTGAATGTTTAACTGCAATAAATTGATTGTCTGTAAACATGTAATACCTAGTTAATGATAAAATAATACTTGTCTTAAGTATTTCAGAGGGGTGCCAGCATTGTTCACAACTAATGCGATTTTAAACCTATTTTTATTATAAGTTCAGGTTTTGCGGTGTTATCTTTCATTGATATCAGTGAAGTTCTATATAAACTTGAAAGTACGTAGTATCTAAAAATGTTTTGAGACTCGCTAGATTTTGAACCTGCACAAACTTATTCTAACACAACCTTCAAGATCAATACTACTTACCTATACAACTTTTATTAGACCAATTATTATCGATGATTAACACTTACATTTTGCCCCTTTGTATTTTAACTAAGAAGGCCAGTTTATTCATAAGTGAGAAATCGATTTTGTTCATTACCTGGTTTCGTTTGCCTATTTTCCTTTGTGGCGAAATAAATTTTCAATATTATTGAACTTTGAATCACGATCTTCCTATTACGAACCTGTTACTGGCTAGTTCTTATCGCTTGTTATATCAACATTTAGAGCTTCATCTAGGCCATTATTACATAAACTCTATTTCCTAGGCTTGTTGCGTAAACATTGGCATTTATCGTCTAGACAGCTTAGCATCCTATCCTCAATTGTTTTTTGTTCCAAATCGGGTGTTAATTTTAATATGAAATGTTACTTAATATGCATATCTCAGTCTAGATTTCAGGATATTAATATGTTGTTATTGGCTTCTCTTCCTGGTTTCTTTTTGTAACAGTTTCATTCATTTATTTTTTGCAACAGTTATTTAATTGACTAGCTTATTATGCATCCTGTCTATAACGAAAATTACTGTTAAAAAATTGAGCTTCATCGATATTCAAATATATTAGTGTTTAGTATATATTATGTAGGTATGATTGAAAAGAAAACTTACTGAATATTGAACCATCTATCTTTGTTGAATGAATAGAATGTTATTTTTAAATTTTAACATAATATTTTTACCAATTTACCAATTCTTATTTCTGTACAGGCTTTTAGTTACCACACTCATCTTAAATACAGCTATCATTTTATTTTCCTATTGAAAAACATCCTTCATATTTCCCAAAAAGAACAGAATTGCCACTTGGTTGTGGTCAAAGGTATCATTGGTACCTATTTGTTTCTGAACTATTTTTGGTTCATGGCCCTGTAGGATATTCGTTTCTGTAACAATAAGTCTGTTGTAGTCAATCTGCCACAATTACGATTTAATAAAATAACTAAATATAAGGCTGCGGACGTTTTGCGACCGTGCGGGAAAACTTGGCGGCTAGACTCTAAGGGTTTCGTTTTTATTCTTTTCAGGTACAAAATCCTAAAAAGGACATTCGATAAAACTAACCAATAAATAATTTATCGATACTCAATCCATCATGATTGAGTTATACGAAAAGTTGTTCCTTACATAACGTACACCTTGGCGTATATCATCCGCAGTCAATTTAACTGCCAAGGAGGTCATATTCGAACAGTTCATTGAACGGACTTTTACTTTTGGCAACATTTTGCACTTGAATATATTTAAATTTCAAATTCCATAGCTTGTGCTGAATACAAAATTATTTGTTCGGTCAAACAATACTAAACTATGCAGAAAAGTATTGCAATTCATAGATTGTGTTTTGTAAGAATTTTGAAAATACCAGGAGTATTCTCAGAATTTTTGCCTCTCGTATTTCGATTACTATAGGCGACGTTGATCACTTAAACATCAGCTTGCTTGTCATCCAATTACAAAAAAAAATATATAAAAACAACTCAGTATTTTAAAATGAACAACGCTGCAGAAATAGTAATAATGGATAACTCGTCAGTTGAGAGATTCACACTGAACATGATAATTGAATGTAGAAAGATGAAACGATTCAAGAACCGGATTTTTCATAATAGATAAATCTGTCAGAGTTGGCGTTTCTTTCAACACTACACCGATTGAAAACGATGCTAATATACTAAAAATAACTACGAAATAAGAAAAAGGATGAAATGATGAGAAAGCTTTTGCTCTCTGAGAGCTGTGAACTAAAAGATGAGAGAGGAAAGGTTTTTAATTGGGTCAATCAATGGATAATTAGATAGACTAAGTATATGCACTGGTAAAGTAAAAGTTACTCATCGAGGTTTTCATTAGTTACTTGCAGTATAGAAAGCAATTTAAGTTTTAGAAAGACTAAAATTATTGTAACACTTAAAATATTATACGATTAATCTAACTTAATGTGCAGACTGAATACGTTGGTCTTTATTTCTTTCAATGTGTAGTGCATACGAAAACAACCTTTGTTTCCACTTCATTATCTTTGGCAATTTCTAATGCAATAATTTAGCATTTATATTCCTTACGACGACGCGACGCGATGTCGCTCATAATATCGAAAAGATTAATAATGCTTTGACTAGACAATTAGTAGATATTATGGTCGGTAGTTTATTTTTAGAATCTCATTTTAGAAAGGTGACAACAAATTGGAGTGAATGATTACTTTGCCACCGAAATTAGAATCTGTTTTTTTATGTTTGAATTTCTTTTTTCAGAAATGATAGTGATGTCTTCAGTAGTAGATGCCGTTTCAGAGGAGCCAATGCCAACGCCCTCAGCGGAGTTATGGTATCGCTATTTTGACCTAGTCAATGAATTGTGGTAAGAGTAAGTTCCAGTCTTCAAGCCAGTTGGCACTGTTTATCTACCTCAGCTTCTATTTCGCTTTGCATTCTTCAAGATATTTAACTGTTCGTTTTGACGATTGTTTTAAACTGACTACAGTCAATATTCTATTTCCAGTATTTTGATACTGATTCGAGTTTGTTTCTTTTTAAAGTACCCATCTTCTATGGAGTTTGAAATGTATTATAGAACGCTATTCAGCGACCATTTTGATTCTTCTGTCGGCTATGTATTATAAATAGCGATTCTTCTCTCGTTCTTCTTTGTCGTCTTCTAGCAGACTCGCACACATTTTCTCTTTTTGCACTCTAAAGCAGAACAGATTTCACGACTCTGTCTCAAAATGTTCTGCATTGTAAAATTGTATTATAGATTATAAAGAACATCCTGTGTCTCGTCGAACAAGCAAGTGGCGTTAAAACAGGACTTGGAGGGGTCTACGTCATCGATATTGGAAAGTAAGCAATAAAAATATAATTTGCACCTAAGAGCAACGATTAATGGTCCAAATTCTCTTGCAATTATGTTCTTTAAACCTACCTACTTCCATTTATCAAGACTTTACATTGGAGGAGGTTTTCTTAATCGATCTTTTAAAGGCCCGGTCACATTGGAGCCGACAACTTGCAAACCCTAACAAGATAGCAAACGTGGTCAAATATGGCAATAAAAGCTGTAGCTCAGTTTTCGAATGTCAAATATTTAGTAAAATAGATATGTCTGTACTTCGAAAGTCAAAAAAAAGTAGGACATGCGCCTGATCTCTCTTTGATCGTGTTGTGTTTCCTTCCCACGGGATTATAACAGTGTGGGATAATATTATTATGATAGAGAGCGCATTAGATCTACGTATGCACACACATGTTTGAGAATTATAACAACTTTATGCAGATGGCTAACTCCTGTTTGATTCGCTGCAGGGATTAAAATCATTTAGGAGGATATTATTTTAGTTAGTACTAGCCGTCCCCCGCTGACTTACTCCATACCAAATTCATTTTAATCGGTTCAGTAGTTTTGCCGTGTAAGACGGACAAACAAACAGACACACTTTCACATTTATAATTATTATAGTATATTCTGCGTTGGTGTCAATCCGTATATGCAAACATTATTATGTGACCACACTTGTGACCGCGTCCGCAGTTTTTCCTCTCCGATATAGCATTTTTAAAACTATTACGCAATCAAATTTTTATGTTAACCTTGAGCATGATTTTCAAGCCACGTATTTTGTGTATTACGACACGTTTGGAACTCATTGGTCCGTTTCCATGCCCAAAAACCGCAGCGAAGTCCTCACCTCATTTACATAAGACTTTCCCTTTCAAACGGAAATAGACGTTTGACAATGACGAAATAACTCAAAATACTTGACAGACAAATAACTATGTAAGTATGTGATTTTGTGATTCGCCTAATAATTTTCAGTGTGATGGCTATTGCAATATCACTGTGAAGACAATGAAGAAAGATTGCAACTATTTTCAATTTGCTATTCTCCCATGATTTGAGGAAACAATCTTGTTTCATTGTTTAGCTGTTTTACCAAATTATTTGGATCTCGAAATATTTCTTCCGGGTTGATATGAAATGCTACCAATCTTTTATTAAGACAATGCTTTATTACTCCTATTAAATACTTCATCATTTTTGAATGTTTTTAATCGTGACTAGCCTAACCCACCTTGCACCACCAATGCACTCTATTTGCAATACTTAAAAGTAGTCTTCAAATCTTTTGATCTCGATAAATTCTCAGTTAAAACCAAATACCTAGCTAAATGTCAACAGAAGACCTATTTAGAAACTATCTCACAGAGATCAGGGAAATGCAAGATATAACAGTTATATTTCGCAACATTTAAGGAAGGCATACAATACCCGTAACAGTTGCTAAGATTTAGTAAGGCGCGCCTTCGGGTGCCTTTCAGTGAAAGTATATTATGTCACTGATCATGCAGGCCGGTTTTAAAGTAACTATAAGATCATACTATGATGACACACAGTATCGCGTGTATGCTTTCAAGTTATCTGATCTAATTCATTGTAACTGCAACGCTTCTATGCAATAGTACAACTTCGGAAAATGATACACAAAGCGGCAATATTGTTGCAACTTTAGATATGATTGTTTCACAATATTACTTTTTGTGTTATGTGAATTATGACTAGTAATAATCTGGGAATTAAGTTCTAGAACTAAAGAACTAAACTTGATGTTAATCAAATTAACAATGCTAATTAGGCGTTTGTCTCTGTAAATTCTCAGCAGATTTTAAATCTGCTGAGAATTTAATAGCATTACGAGCAAAATAGGAATGTTTCGTGAAATAATAAAATTGTCAACTAACATTGTTTTTCAACGTAGTTATTAACCAATGATGTATTTAAGGTGATGTCATTATAATGCCATAATAAATAATCTCTAAGGTATTGTTATTGCACCATGGTATTTTACATAATTTTGTTTTATTTTATATAATTTTATTAATGATGTAATTCTATTTGATAACGATATAGTAACAGGGAATTTTGCCGCCACGCTCCTGTTAACATAATGTAATCTATGTATAAAAAGTTCAAAAATATTTCCAGCTTTACATTTTTATTTATGAGAATAATTTCACTTTTCTAAAAAATATATTTTACTTTACTTCCGTTTTTAACAATAAGTATAAAAAATCGTCTAAATTCAATATTAAAATTAACGGAATAATGGCTATTCATCGCTGTATAATCAAAAAAAATTAATCATTCAATCATTAACGCAATTATTGCACAATACCTTTCAAACATTAACTTCAACGTCTAAAAAGTTCAGCTCATCTGACTAACAGACCGTTTAGTCACTAAGCAGGTTATGCAACGACAGAGGAAAAAATAAGCGAAAATAATTAAATGTCTGACAGACTATCTATCATTTTAAACGTTTTTGTGTCTCGAAAGGATGTTACATTAAAAATTCTTGCGTTGTCTTTTTGACAAATTATACACAAAAGTAGAAAAATGAATACTTACACCTACTGGGTTTCTAATGTTACAGCTGTTGTGTGGAAATAACTTAGCTAATATCGGTTTTAACGAAACATAACGCTTGAGTAGGTTACTAGTACACTATGAAGTCATATTTATGTATTAGACGTTTAATTTGAGCGCTCTCGTTTACTGTGCAGAAGTTCATAAAGGAATTTGAGAATGTACACTCTTAATTCTTATCGCCTGCACACAGATAAACCCAGAGAGGTTTTCGTTGTGGGGCCAGACTTGATGTAAGAATATTGTAAGCATATTAGAAATAAATAAATAAAGATAAAGAAATAATGAAAAGTACTCAAGTTAGGTTGTTTAGTTAATTTAAAATTAATCAAAACAATCCGTAAAATTTTCTTTAATTTATAAGTTGCATAATCATAAATAATAAGTTTTAAATTTATCTTAGACATCTCTGATAGCGATTTGGAAGATATCTTAAGAGACCTGAACCTATAACTATCAAGTATAAGTCTGAAAATATGCCTTGCCAAGTATGGTGGCCATACTCGTGCCTTGCCTCGCCTCGATGACCTCGCCAATGACATCTACTGGTCTACTGCGTAAACAAAATGCACGCATAGCTATACCAAAAGTCAGTGACCTTCCGTGGTCACGGGCAGGCGGATCGAGAGCACAGAACTAGACCTGCCACATTCTGAACAACTTTCAAGCCATGCAGGGCTTAACGTTTTACAATAAACGAGTGTTGACGCAAATCAGTCATCACTTTCACGTATGAAAGTAGCTGGGAGTGGGAACATCACGCGTCGTGCGGATGTGATCATGTGTGACAATATTGAGTACGTCAGTGACTATCCATCACACGATCGCTCACTATTTGGTTGTAAATGGTTCTTTGTAGTCAGAAAGCCGAGTAAAAATAATAAACTGAATTTACCTACATAGTTCATTGGCCCATAGGGGAAGATTTTTAGAAGAGAAAACAAAATCGCAATGTCATTCCTTGTTAAAAACCTGTAGGTAGTGTAAGTTTTCGCAAACTTTAATGACCAAGTTCAAGGGAAGTGGGTAATAGGTATATTTTTCTTACTCCTCGGCTGTTCTTTTCTGATTAATTTCGTTGCGGGATCCAAGACAGTTGAATCGTTTCTCCGGGACTCATCGAGCTATATTGCTCGGCGCTTTTCTGGCGGACTCCACTGTTGATTCTGGCTTTCAGGAGTTGCAGTGGTTGGGAATAATGTAGTGGGATTGTCCCATTAAAAAAAACCAAGTGTAAGGTTTCTATAGATTTTCCGTTTAAACCTTTGAACACACGTGATTCGAGACTCAATAGAAAGAAAATAGCGATGGTCGGCTGTCGCTTGGTCGTCGAAAGGTTAAAAAACTTCCAGACATTAATTGTATTCCATGGTTGAAATACTTTATTTTGATGATGAAAATGCAAATGCTCCTAGTATTTCTTAATATTATACTAATTATAATTATATAGTTGGCGCAGTGGCTGAGCGATTGGCTGCTGGTGCTGTATTGAATGTATCGAATTTAATTCCCGCGCGGAACAAATGTTTGTATGACCTACAAGCAGTTATTCCGTGTCTGGATGTTTGTGTATGTCAGTTCATGTTTGTAAACGTATCCACAACAGAGTAGAAATTATGTAGGTCTATTTATAGAAACAATTTATTCATGATTATACAGAGATAGAGAGGTTTCTTAAATTTGTTTTTACTGTTTCGTAATCAAATATAATAGAGAAAACAGCAAAAGTTTATCATATTAAAAATAATAATATCATAACGAGCAGTAATAAATATGATAAAAATTATATAAAGTGCTTATGTGGTAATAGTAAAGCTTATACATATTCAAATCATAGTAACGAGTAAACATATTGTGTAAAAGTAAAAACTAGGAATATTTCGTATTGTTAACTTTTCCGTGTAAAAATATTTATTTATTCTGCTTAATTACCCTTTCTAAACAGTTAATTTGCAAGCCCATTAAAAATATTATTTAATTAACATATCAACGTTATCACGTGTGGTATGACGTAAAGAGGATAGTTTAATATAAATTTACCTTAATATAATCTATGCTTACGTAATTTGTATATCGCATGGGAATTTCAACATGGGGAAAACATAAAATAAATGAGACAACAAAAAATAGATTCCATTAAATATTTATATTGTGTACAAGTTGTCTGTGATCTCCGGTCTTTATTTTGTATCTGACGCAATTAACTCCGACGTAACAAAGCAATAAGCTGCAAACACTAAGACAATGACAGATGGTGTCACACTCAAGGTGTTAACCTAATAAGCAATACCTAACGAAAAAATAAAGCAAACGCTAGCCATACATTACAACTGCTACAACAAATTACACACATTAAAGTTGTTACAAAACAAGTTGGTCACAAAATCCTGTCACGGACGACTGGTCAATAACAAAGAATTTCGGAAAGAAATCCGGATGCATTATTATTCTTCTCTCATTATTGCATAAGCCTTATACAAGTGCAATTGATGCTGCACTGACAGAATAAAAAAGTCGTTAACTTGAAAATTTTATTAGGATTGTTACTGAACGCATCGGTTGTAATGTTGCGTCATTTTAATGCAATATAAATTTCATGTTGCGAAATTAAATTGGTCATCATTGTTTGGTGCGTGGTTAACAATAAATGGGGTATGACTTAGTAATAATAAAAGAGAAGGCTTTGAAATGTTTTGAAGACATAATAATGTCTAACTTTACATTACTCAAATCTTGTCGCTTAAATAGCCTTGCAGTTTTTAAAACCTAGGTTTTCAGATATTTAATTTCTTCCAATAATAAATAGGTATATCAAGGAAAATTCATAGCCCTCGTAGACGACTAACTGTCAACTAATACCGCACTAATAAACATTAATGAAAATAAATAACATAACATTCATGAAGTATAAATAAGTTGAGTTGAATTTGACTAAACCCACCAGAATTGCTACAATGTCTACAGACAAATGGCATCCATTGGTCACTAAGCCAGCTCTTTAGACCACTAACGATATTTTATTTTCAAAGTTACCCATGAGTTTGTAAAACTTTGATTTTCGAGTTATTTAACAAATTATCTGAACTTTCAGCAAACTTTATGATCGAAATGTTCGTATTACTTAACTGTAGTCGATTCCACATACATTACGACATCATTAGGAAGAGATGCGATGGTCTAACAGTAACTAAAACGTCACTGAAGAATACTTACAATGTTGTGAATACAGTAGAGTTTGTCATGCTCACTCAAATGTCTCACTGACGGTGGCGTGTGTGTTGGATCATTTAGTTTCCTTCAAAATGGTTGAGCTCATTGGTGCCGATCCACGGTTGTCTATTGTTTGCCCGAAGATTATATGCCATAATCATCATTTTCCCGAATTTCATTTGCCCGAATGTTTCATTTGCCCTAAAAGACAGATGACATACTTTTAATTGCCCGAATTTTAGATACCATAAGATACGAATGCCATAAGTATTGTTTCCCATATTTTTATGTGCCATAATAATTATTAGACATAATATTTAAATGGCATAATATTTAAATGGCATAACAAGTATTAGACAAATATTTAAGCCCCGTAATGGTTTTTTTTTCTGTGCATGGTTGATGGTGGGCTAGGTCGACGGAGCCCCGCTTCGCGGGGCTCCTACTTCTGTGTGGTTTATAAAAAAATAACCACGAAGGGGATGGCGGGGTCTATTCGCTCGCTTCGCTCGCTCACACGACCCCGCCATCCCCTTCTAACCTAACCTGTCCGAGTCGGGGTGCCCTAAAGTCCCAATTGCATCCAATTTCTCTTGATATAAACAACCGTTATACACCCGATGTCGATGGCAAATTATGTTATGGCATATCATAATTATGGCATGTAATAGTTAGGACATGTGATAATTATGGCTTACAATGATTATGGCAAATGATGTTATGGTAAGTGACTTTATGGGAAACAATGATTCTGGCACGTGACTAATATGGCAAATGAAAGTAGGGCAAATGAGTATTATGTCGTATGATATTATGGCTGTTGACTATTATGGCAAATGAAATTAGGGCAAATAAAATTCGGGTAAACGGCGGTATACCGCCGATCCACACGTCATGTCCGTAAACGGGCGCTGTCTGCTGAGACTGGTCATCTCTTAGCTGCCACAGTTATTTTAAATTTTGTTTTGATTCCTTAAATTTACAATATCTCTTCTTACATTATGACTTGTTACGTTGTTCTCACATAGTACTTTAAATTCTACAATGAATGATGTAACCAAATGGTAATCTATTGATTTTAAAAGAGTGTCCATGGAGTTTCTTGCTCGCTCTTCTCCATGGGACCTACTCCTTGGAACAAGCAACTAGCTTCATTTTTCTGACAGACTGACACCTTGACGATTCAAAAGTACCTGTAAATGGTTTATTTGAATAAAATAGTTTCGAGTTTTTTGAGTTTTGAGTAAACTTACGTAATTATACGTATAAAAATACACTCATTGGCTGTACTTAGTTTAATGTAGGCTCTTTTAACTAGGAACCAGAAAATAACGTGTAAATACTAGCAGCAGGCAATTTCTCTTGACATAACGATATATTGGGTTGTGAGTAAGTAAATATAAAACCTGGCTATCTAGGGCACAGCGATAGAAACGGTCACTCTTGCGGCAGTCAACTTTAGGCGTCAAAATGTCAAATACAAAAAAAAACAATGGTTTTTCATATTTTCTGCAACAGCGTTGTTAATCAGGGCTAGTTCATTTAACTTTGTTGTATTTTTTTGCAATACAGGGTGTTAAGTAAAAGTTTATAAATATTTACTGAAGTACTGAAGAAATACAATTTAATTGTTGCTAAAACGCCTAAAGAGGATCTCGCTCTACCCCGATCAAGACTTTTGCTGACCTAAATGTGAGGATATAAAATGGTACAGTGGATAATTTAACCCCTTGCCATGTTTAATCTTAAAGGGTTATTAATTTTTCCAATAAGTAGGATTAATACGACGATAGTAGGACGTACAAAATTCACCAAAATTAACGTTTATTTAAATAATTTAAACCATTTTCCTCAATTAAAATACAAGGTTTATCCTTACTATCCTTACTAATATTATAAATGCGAAAGTAACTCTGTCTGTCTGTCTTTCTGTCTGTCTGTCTGTCTGTCTGTCTGTCTCTTCTTCACGCCTAAACCACAGAACCGATTTGAATTAAAATTGGTACAGATATAGTCTGGGACCCGAGAAAGGACATAGGATAGTTTTCATCCCGGAAATCCCCCGGGAACGGGAATTATTACTCCACGCGGACGAAGTCGCGGGCAAAGCTAGTACTTAATAAGCCAGTCGACGTAACGCCACTTAATTTTAAAAAGCAATGCACTCTACCGTTACAATTTGTCCTACAAAATAGTTTACGCATACGTAGCCCTACAAAATAATAAAGATCGAAATCGATCGAAGAACGAAAACAAGCTACACAAAAGTGTGTTTTAGTGAATTATACGCCAAAACCTTTATTTTATAATGTATAGAATAAAATTATAAGTGTAGTTATAAATCGGTCTATTCATCATAGTGCCTACCTTTTGAATTTGCAGAGGTGCAGCATATCTTTTTTATATTTATTCGTTTTGTCCAATGTTGTAATTGTGGTTATAAATTCACATTTTCATTACATAGTTAAATTTATAGAATCTAGTGGGTAAAATTTATTGCTAATTAAATTGTGAGCATTTTCCAATTAATACATTGCAGGATACAGCTGTGAAAGTCTCTTATGATGTATTGTTCTGAGTTGAGAAAGTGATAATATCTACTGTTATTTGTAATTAAAATACAAGTAGGTTCATAAAGTATAACACTCCCATATGAATAACCATCGAGTATGTTGAGCATTAATGTAACCACACTTTCGTTAACCACTTCGTATGTCTAAGCGCACTACATGGTCTATTGTTCTTGGTTTATGTCTGTAATATTTCTCTAAATGCTTCTCAAAGCCCTAATACTCATTTAATTCAAAAAGAAAAGGATAGATAAAACCAGAATAGTACTTGCATGGGTACCTACAGGCCTGCCGGGATTGCGGAATGTTTATATTAGTTACCGTGACCCCGGAACATAAAGGGTAACCGAAGGAACATGAGTGGGTTTTAGTCAGTAAAAGTCTGACACGTCCTCCCGCCGTCATGGCGGGAGAAGTCATTTGATGATTTCCCCTCCCCAAAAAAAAAATGGGTACCTACAGTAAACCTGAAAAATCATTTTATGCGTCAAGATCTCACGTTCAATTGTTGCCACAAGTCGTTCAAGACGTACACGCAGGTATTGAAATAATGTTCTCATAGCACGCACTATTTTTAAAAGAGATTCAAAGTGCAAAGTTGTACCAAAATTCTTGAAACCAATCTTGAAACAGTAACAATGTTGCAAAGAACCGAAAACTTGTAAAGTCATTAGCGAAGAATAAGCAATCCATGTCTTTTTCTAAGAATTTATTTATTTATGTATTTATTAACTACCAGCTACTTCACAATCAAGAAAGTATTTTGCCTATTTTGACCTTATCATCTGACTAAATTGCGTTAATTTTAGGACACCACGAATCATCACAGCCTCCTCGAGATGTACCACACTTTTACAACCGATTAGGTACAACATGACATAGGTTCTGTAGTGTTGACGAGGTGTACCCTCATTGTAGTTTGAGAAGACCGTAGTTTTGGAGCTATAGTAGTAAAATTGTATAAGTAGTTATAAAATACGCAGTAATAAAGTTAACATTCGGAGTACTAGTAGTAGAGATTCTGGAAGCTTCATCAGTTGCTCTGTGTAAACTGAGGACCTTAATTACGATTTACAAATACTATTCTAGTAAAGCCAATAATAAGAGCTAAAGCACTGCTGAAGTTTCAGAACAATTGATATAATAGTAATGTCAAAATTAGCCAGTAGTTAAGTATAAAATGTATTATTTGAACAGCACATCATATTAATACCATTACAACATCACCATCGACACTAACAACATATCACCTAAGACCGACACATTTTTGAGACAGGCCGGAATAAACTGAACGGCGTCCACGCCGGCCTCGTCATACTGACCCCGCTGGGCGAAGTGGCGCCGAGCGAGAGCCTGGACACAGCGCACTCGGAGCACACCGGACACACACCCCTCGACCCGCCCCCCTCCATCCTGCACACCGTCTACAGCGCCATCAAAAACGCATTCTCTTCCACCGCACCGTCTCTCACTGAATCTTCTCCCGCTGCCACTTCGTACGGCGTCCCCGCCTACCCAGTGCCACCGCCGGCGCCGTACCCGACCTCGTACGCCGACGAACCCAGCGCTCCTGCAGAACCTTCCTCTTACCAACCTCCCCCTCCTCCGCAGCCTTTCCCAACCTTCAAGCCCATGTCGTGGGCAGCTGTCAACTCATACGGCCAGCCTGCCGCCGCAGATTATTACAATGATTACGACCCTAGAACTCCCGCTCATGCGTGGCCTACCGACTACGCAGCACCAAAACGTTCAGTCGGTCCCACAATTAAAAAGCAAAGCTCCAGACTAACGGCAGACAAAATACAGAAAATTAACAATAACTTAAAAAAAGTAAAAGAATACATGAACCAAAAAAGATCCTCTGAAGAGTTCAAGTTAGCCGACCTGGATGCGTACCGGGAGATGTTAGTGAGAGGCGAAGTCCCGTTCTTGCCCACTCCTGTAATTTCTGACAATGAACTTGGCGTGCTCCCCGCGGAACTCCTAGACCCCCTGACCACCACCACTAGCACCACCACCACATCTACCACTACTACGACCACAGAAAAGCCACAGACAACCACAGAACAGAACAGAAGACAAGACGTGAAATACTATCTACGAGGCAACAAGATTGTTCAAGTGCGATAACTCTGACTCTTGACTGACTGAAGGTATGTGACGATGACTGACTCCTCGCTCTAAAGACTGACTATATCCTCTTGACTATGAGTGACTAGTCTTCTGTCCGTTTAACAACACTTAATGACTACAGGACTAACTTTCTCGTTACATCATTTCATGTGCATGTAGTTTAGTAATAGTACAACCGCTTACATAAGTCAATATCTATCATAAGTATAATTTTGTTTAGTAAAATGCTAGACATTGATTGTATATTATAATTTACGACTTAAATCATGAATTAGAAAATGATAGTTCCTTTACATGATCCATCTAGGCGATGCATAAAATAATGATTAAGTTCGTCAAAAAGTTAGATATTGAACAAAAACTCTCAGAAAAGATAATAACATACTTAATTAATTATCTTGATACTATCTTCAGATTTTGATAGATATTGACATGACATTCATAGTAATCTTTGTAGAGAGTAGATTGAATACAACAACTCACATATCAGTAATAAATGTATGTACACAGTGTTGTAAATACAAATGCAAACCAAATTACAACAAGACTATTAATTACTTTGTTTTTGCTTTTCAGATTTACCTGTCCAGCATACATTGCCCAATGCTGAGGAGCTCCAGCATTATTACCATCAGTAATTATTTATTGTAATTTGTATGGTGGTTACGACTTTATTTTTTATTGATTTTCTTTCATAACTCATATTTTTACTAAGCCAAAAATATTTTCGAACAAGTTGCAATTGGTCTTCAAGACTACTTAATTTCTTACATAGGTTTTGAAAACCAGGTTTTTTTTATTAAGTAAAGTAAGAATGGTACATTGTTTTAAGTAATATTTTAGTAAAATGATTATTCAGTGATGAAAATATTCAACGACATTATTCTACCGAGAAAAACCAAAAAATTGTTTAACGAACTAAATCGAATCAAGCGCCGAGTCACCGAGTGATACACTTTGTACGTAAAGTGGATTTTTTTGAATTTTTTTAATTTGTTGTAAACTTAGTATCTACGAACAGTGAAATGTATTAAATTAATAATAGGAAAATTAAGGCACCTAGCAGCGTTGCACCGTCTGTTCATGTTCCTAGCTCCTAGCCCAGGAAGGCTGCTAAGTACTGGTGTCATCTATCTATTAGGTCTTAGAGAGATTATACAGGAGGCAGTGGAATTTCAATCGTCAGTTAACTTTTATTTGTGGAGGTTACATTTTAGATACATTTCTATACGAAAGATGACAAATTATATTCGTATTCTAAAATCAGGTTATTGTCGCAAACGCTTCGTACTGCTTAACATTTGTACATCAAACAGTTCACTTAATTATTATAAAAATGCATAAAGTGAATTTGCTGCCTTCCTGTTTATATGCTGTAAGATAATAATTGTATATATTTAAACTAGGCCATTTGGAAATAATGTGAAGTAATCTTTCGTACCTACTAGTACAACTTTTGTATCTAATTTATTAAGCCACTTATTTGAAGAATTGGTGTTACATATAAGCGTGTAGGAAAATTTAAATTTATTTTGTAAATAATGCTCAAATAAGTAAAAATTAGTTGCTATTTATATTTTATGTAATGTATTAATATAGTTTACTATTTTTGTAAATAAATGAAGAAGGTGTGTGATATATAATTTTAAAGTGTTTTATTGTTTACTGACATATAACGAGTTTTCCAGTTTTTTGCGAAACACGTTACTTTTGCTAAATTAGTATCTATGAGAGCCCTTAAAATAGAAGTATCCGATTGCTAAATAAGCAAAACTAAAAACCTATTGCATAGGTAAAAAAAAGCTATATGATAATGCTATTGGCAAATAATAAATAATGAAACAGGTAGGAAAAAACTGCGGAATAATGATTTTAATTTAGAGACACCGCGTGGATCCGTTCACTCAGATAAAGAAGTAGCTCAAGAGTTTGAATTTTTTTTTGCCAATATACCTGTAAAAACTACTGAGGCTTTAAATTCCTCGCCTGCGCTCTCTGCTGCCTTACTTAAAAGAAATGTTACGGCATGCCCTCTGGAGTTCAGGTTTCAACATACAAACCCCCAGGCTGTTATTAGGGCTTTTAAAGATCTTAAAATCAAATCAACAGAAGATCTTTGGGGAATGTCTGTTAAAGTTTGTATGTCTATTATCAATACTATTGCTCCCTATTTAGCTTTTATATTTAATATAAGTATAGACCAAGGAGTCTTTCCGGATTTAATGAAGCACAGTAAAGTCATACCATTATTTAAATCCGGCGATAACAAAGAAACCAACAATTATAGGCCTGTGTCGATTCTGCCAGTTCTCAGTAAGGTGTTTGAAAAGTTAATGCTCAATCAAATGTTACATCACTTAATAAAAACTCCATCTTCCATGAACAACAGTACGGTTTCACCAAAGGGCGTTGTACAACTGACGCCGGTGTCACCCTCATAAAGAACATTTTTAACGCGTGGGAGGAAGCACAAGACGCCATTGGAATTTTTTGCGACCTCTCGAAAGCGTTCGATTGCGTTGACCATGAAACACTTTTGTTGAAGCTGGAGCACTACGGGATTAAGGAAACATCCCTCGAGCTAATAAAGTCTTATTTAAAAGGGAGACAAGTTAAAGTTCAAATTAACGGCGTAAACTCACTGGGATCTGAAATAACTATGGGCGTACCTCAAGGTTCAATATTGGGTCCATTTCTATTTCTGGTTTATATTAATGATCTACCCCAACTACTTCAGAATCAACCGAAAATGGTGTTATTTGCAGATGATACATCATTAATTTTTAAGATACATCGTCGATCACAAAATCTTGACGATGTGAATAACTCCATTGTTCAGGTTCAAAACTGGTTCACGGTGAATAATTTGGCATTAAATGAAAAAAAAAACCAAATGCATTAGATTCACTTTACCAAACGTTAGAAGTAGCGAATGTGACGTAGTATTGAATGGTGAGAAACTAGAATTTGTTAGTCAAACAGTCTTCTTAGGAATCACGATAGACGAAAAACTGCAATGGGGGCCTCACATAACATCTCTTGCGGGACGGCTAAGCTCAGCAGCTTATGCTGTTAGAAAGATACGACAGTTGACAGATGTAGAAACTGCGCGTTTGGTCTATTTTAGCTATTTTCATAGCATTATGTCGTATGGCATTCTATTGTGGGTAGGGCTGCTGACATTGAATCTATTTTTATTTTACAAAAGAGAGCTGTCAGAGCCATTTATAATTTACATTGCCGCGAGTCTCTTAGGGAGCTGTTTAAAAAGATTAATATTATGACGGTGCCTTGCCAATTTATTTATGAGAATATTATGTATGTTAGGAAAAATCGAGAAATGTTTAGTAAAGTCGGTGATAGACACAATTTTAATACTAGAAATAAAGATAAAATAGCTCAACCTTATTTTAGACTGTCTAAAGTAAAAACATCTTTTATGGGGTACTGTGTTAAATGCTACAACAAAATTCCTGGTGAAATATTAAATCTAAACGAAAGGAAATTTAAAACACATATTAAGAATACACTTTGTCAACAAGCATATTATAAATTAGATGATTATATAGAAGATAAAAATGCTTGGAAGCATGCTGGTCCAGCTCCATAGGATAATTCACAGTGTAGACAAAACCAAACAGGTTGCTAATTCAAACAGATAATGATTAACTGCCGTTCAAATTAGAAATTATGGACACTTTTGTTTTTTTCTCTCTTCTAATATTATACATTGCGCTGGCTCATACATTATTTTCATTGTTTGAGGAATGCTGTTTATTTGTAAACTTGTGAACACTATGCTCGCTGCTCGCTGACATTAACCTATTTACAAAATAAATATGATTTTATGATTTTGATTATGTAGCTTCCATTTCCTAATTTATATAAATTAGTAGTTGCTTTTTTATTATATACATGTAATTTTTGACGGAAATGGTTTTTGGATTATATTCATTCTAATTCACATTTAACCATGTAAAAAAAAAACTTTGTAACACGATTATTTTCAAAAGAGTAAGTATGGAGTTTCTTGCCCATTCTTCTCCATACGAAACTACATTTTGGAATGGGCAACTAGAATCACTTTTGTAAATGACGTTTCAAAGTGCCTTTTTTGGCCTAATGAAAATAAACGATTTGACTATTGACTATATTGACTATGAAAAGGTGAAGTTTTGTTCAATACCTCTTTTGGGTGGTTTACCCAAAATAACTTCTTGGTGAAAAAAAAAACAATCATGTCACGAACTCATTCCTAGTAGTTTTGGGTATGTGTTGATATGCCAGCCAATCAATCAATTATACTATTATAATTATACTAATTAGACAATAGAAACTGACCTCCTTTCGGAAGGCAGGTGAAAACAATTTAGTCAATAAAATCCACTACACAAGATAGAGCCTTCAAAAAAGTCAGTTACCTGATACGAAATCTAATTCACGTAGGATCACAATATAATTAAATTTTAAAGTATCGAGCAACTTAAACGCCTAGATAAAAGACAATAGTTAACAGAGCAATAGCTGCAAATATATCGACAATTTCTTTTACATCTAGCCTGCTCGAGCTTTAGGTCAAAAGACCAAATCAGCTGGTTTTATCAGATGTTCTAGTTTCTTGTAATATTGATAATAAATACTAGCTTTCGTTTTCGTTTAAACTTCAATCCTCTATTTTATACCTGCCCTTACTAATAATCACTGTGTAAAGTTATGCAATGAATAAAGCCTGTGTAACCATACATTTTTTGACGTATAAACCTGTCATAACTTTATACAGCGATTATTAGTAAGACGCTTAAGGTTCAAAATTCCAAAAATCCTTTCTAAGTGGATACTTATTGCTCTTCACAGACGACATACCCTCCAAGTTTCATGTCTTTAGGACCAGCGGTTTGGGCTGTGCATTGATATATCAACAATCAGTCAGTCAGGCAGTTTGCCGTTTTATACAACATGTTCCGGAATAAACGCACACCACCAGACACCCCAATTAGAATATTATGTTATAATCATAATACATACATTGAATTTTTATTACTATGTTTAAAACACTGTTTTTTTTTTAATAAATTAGTTGTACAGATTGAGGGAGAAAATTATAGTCACATTACAAATCTACGCATGCACACAGTTGCATTTGCATAAGGGTCTAGCGTAGTAGGTATTTCATCCATTTTAGTTTGTTTTGACTGTACAGCGGAAGTGTGACAGCAGTTTACGCAGTTTTAATTATTTTTGGGATAAAATATTACCTATATGAAAAATTACAAAAATCGATTCAGTCAACGATTCTGAACAAACTATTTTCTCAAAGTGCATTAATTCGGTTACACATTGTATAGGGATATAGATTAATTACTGGGTAGATATGAATATCTTCCAGGAACTAAAGCTAATTGGTCGCGTGCACTAGATCGCGATCGATCCTCAGATTACACAGTCATCCGGGATTATGGAGGAAATTAACCATGAACACAAATTAAAATAGGTAAGTAAGTACCTACTTACCGATGTCGCAATTTACTTCCTCTTGTAGCAGATTGAATCTATACTAATATGACAAAGCTAGATGATTTTGTTTGTATATTATTAAACATGCTATTGCTCAGAAACTACCAGTCGGATTGGAACAATCTTTTTGTATGTATATGACTGATATCTTAAAATACAAAAATATCTATGAGAAGTAATATAGACTAACATCACCACAAAATGGAGGAGCATTAAATAAAGATTAAGCTTAACTTGGGTGAAATCATAAAGGACATTAGTTTAAAATAGCTTCTGCACGGAAAAAAACATATTTTGTTATTTTTAGGAATATAATTTTCAGGAATTTTGGACAATCGTTAAAACTTGCCATTACACATAACAATACAGCGGTCTATTCATCCATATAAACTTCATAGTAATAGTATTGTAGAAACCCGAGAACTGTAAGTCAGTAGAAAACTTCAATCTAGACTTGCAATACAATCATCAGCGTTATTGCCGTGGTTATTTCATGGGAAACTGCAATCGATGGGACGTTTTGGTAAAAAAAATATTGAGAGAAATGTAAGATAGCTAATGGCCACACGCGTAAATTTGACCTAGTTTTGTTTTCAGCAATTTTTTTTTTGTTAGAAACGTATCATTATAATTTAGTAAAATATCTACTTCTGTTGATTTTTAGTATACAGTATACATCTTCAAAACCAAAAAAATTATAATGTTTTGCTGTAGGTAACTTCAAATTTTAATACCTGCACAACGACATACAATTTAATCAGAAATAATTAAGAATACACTATTATAAAAACCAAGTCGACGTTCTAAATGAGTGTTAGAAAAGTACCAGAACCACACATTTGCTTCATCACTGCTTTAAGGCGCCGGGTACAAACTATACTCACTTAACTCACCAATAGCATTTTATAATGAACCGAACTGGTAATACCAATATTGATACCGCTTAAGTAAAACTAGGCAGGTTTCGCCTAGATAGAGTCTATCGGGAAGAAATTTTTTTAACGTCAACTTAGGGTATACTTTTAGAACTACATATTCGACTACATACTCGTATTACCTTTTTAAATAATTTGCATTAAATAACTATAATTTCATTATAAGCACCTGCCACATCACGCTGTATTATGCAGCAACAATTAGACGATCAAGCCTTCCTTCTCATCCTATCAGGTAAGTAGATTAAGATTTAACTTATACCGTATGTAATTGCGGAAGAGGAGCACCATGAAACTAAATAATCCGCCATAAGTTTGCATAAGGCTAGGCTATGGCTGAACAGTCCCCTTCCTGGTGCGTCGAGCATCATTACGCTCACTTTCAGAATGATTGAGGGGCTGGAGCAGCAATTAAACGTGGTCGTTGACCCTGAAATCGATTGACAGCTTGTTGAAGTTAGACTATGGAGTTCTGAAAGAATATTATTTTATTTTTTACGCTTTTAACTTTGTTTTTTGATGTTTCTAGCGAATCGTATGATATTAATACTCGTACTTAACCCAACTTCATCATATTATTATGAACTAGCTTTTGCCCGCGGCTTCGCTCGCGTTAAAAAGAGACAAAAAGTAGCCTATGGAGTAATATCCAACCATACTAATATTATAAATGGGAAAGTGTGTCTGTCTGTCTGTCTGTTTGTCTTTCTTTCACGGCAAAATGGAGCGACGAATTGACGTGATTTTTTAAGTGGAGATAGTTGAAGGGATGGAGAGTAACATAGGCTACTTTTTGTCTCTTTTTAACGCGAGCGAAGCCGCGGGCAAAAGCTAGTCTATATATATAAAAAAAAACTTTTTACAAAAAAAAAATAACCGACTTCAAAAAGTAAAAACTTAAAAATAACTCAAATTTCGGAAGTCGGTGTCTTTTCTTCTGCCAGTCAATTTGTGTTGCCACCGACTTCCGAAATTTGAGTTATTTTTAAGTTTTTACTTTTTGAAGTCGGTTATTTTTTTTTTGTAAAAAGTTTTTTATTTTTTAATTTTTAGTGTCGAGTTAAAATTTAGTCCTATTTAAAATGAGCCCAAACACGACTACTGTGCTGTAATTTCAAGGTTTGTACTTTTTCTGATGCTCCTGGCTTCAGCTTCAGGTCTCTATGTACTTCGGTGTTCCTCATTAACAGTACGTTTATCCACACATCGAGCCCTTTTCAATGAGCCTAAACACGATATATCTGCTGTTATTTGTCGAGGAGTTAGGTACTCTGCAGACTATCCTGACTGCAGCATCAGGTCATGACTTGATGATCATGAGCCCAAATGTGGCAAATGCCCTATCAAACATCAAAACAATTTACTAAAACAGTCCTTGCCTGTTCGAGTAACTTCTTACTGTTAAGGAGTTGTACCTTCCATCATCAGCTCAGCTAACTGAGATGGTGACAACCATACGCAAATACACAAGATACTTCATAAAATATGCGAAAAACAATAAGTGAGCCTATAAAATTTGAGGGTTGCCTTCGATTTCTCTAAGATCCCATCATCAGATCCTAACTTGGTGACAATGGGACCACCTCAGAACTATCTGCTTTCGAACAAAAAAAGAATTTTGAAAATCCGTTGACAATTGACGGAGTAATCGATGAACAAACATACAAAAAAAAAAAAAAAAAACATACAAACAGCCGAACATAGTACCTCCTCCTTTTTGTGAAGTCGGTAACAAAGTCGGGTTTGTTACAACACTTATAACTCGAGATCGGCTAGACCAATTTTCATGGTTTTTGGTTCGTTGAATTTGAGTTCATAAACATATATTTTCTTAAAATTGCGCTCACATTTTCTATTAACCACTGTATTCTGCTATTCGGGGCGGGGACAAATCCAACGAACCAAAAACCATGAAAATTTGTCTAGCCGATCTCGAGTTATAAGTGTTGTAACAAACCCGACTTTGTTTTATATATATAGATGTATTTAAAAATTATGTAAGTACCTATGTTTATCAGTTGTCTGGTTACCATAGTACAAGCTATGCTTAGTTATTGGAATCAGATAGTCGTGTGTGAGTTGTGCCAGGATATTTATTTATTTATTTATCATCCTACTACGGGCTTGATAATTTTATAAAATAGTGATTTTCTCTGTAAGCGAATGCGTAAATCATTGTAAAAAAGAAGTCAATTACGATGAAGACGGACATACATAATTTAATTTAAAAACATAAAACAAATAAAAAATCTTTATGATTATAAAATATTTATAAAAATAGGCAAGTATAAATAGTCCATTGCAGAAAAATCACAGTCAGTAAACACATACAAATAATTACATCATCTATTACGCTTTTTTCCCTACTTCTTTCAATTCAATTCAATTCAATTCAATCAATTTATTTGTGAACACAGGTTTAACAGATGTTATAAAATACATTGATAATGTTCTCTATGTTCTACCAATAATGGTGTACAAAATTTTAGATTCAAAATTATGTCATAATATATTAATGTTATTACCACTAAGTTATAATTTAGAATAAAATAATTAATTTAATACATTGCTAAGTAAAATAAAATAGAAACAATTCAAGTCAATAAATATAAATTCGGTAAATTAGTAAAATATATGTCAATGTTACAATAAAATGTCAATAATAATTAAAATAATTACTAAGTAGACCATGCACTATATTTTATCATTAAGGAAGCTATCGATTGAATAATATGTCTTGTCAATTAGAAATGAAAAAAGATTTCTTTTAAACATATTGAAATTTTCTGCTAGCCTTATATATTTAGGAAGGCGATTATAGACTTTTGGAGCCATTGGAAATATGCTTTTATGAAACCATTTAGTTTTACTTTGAACCAAATTAAGTTTATCTGCCCTACGTAGGCTACTCACTTGCGAAAACTTAGACAGGTTGCACCTCACAAATATAGCAGTCTCATATATATACATTGATGGCAAAGTTAGTATTTTATGCTTTTTAAAATGTGGCTTACAGCTGTCAGTTCGTTTCAGATTGCAGATGGCTCTGATACATCTTTTTTGTGCAAGGAATGCAGTTTCTTTACCAGTTGCATTACCCCAGAATATTATGCCGTACCTTAAATATGATGCAACTAGACCATGGTACGCAGTGAGCAGTGTTGACATATTAACTGTTTTCCTTAACATGTATAAGGCATAAGAATATTGATTTAGCTCATTGCAAATCTTTTCAATTTGTATGTTCCATGATAATGTATTTTCAATGTCTAATCCCAGAAATTTTGTAGTACTGGTTTCATTAATACGTATTCCATTGTAATTTATATTTAAGTCTAATTTACTATTAGTCCTCTGTTGAAATTTCATAATCAATGTTTTATTTAAATTAATTTTCAAATTATTAGACTCTAACCAATTAATAACAGATTTTAGATTATTATTTATGTCATTCTCAAGGTTGTCAAATACATTATTGTCAAAAACTATCGTACTATCATCAGCAAACATGACCATAGGATAATTCGTTGCTGTAGGCAAGTCGTTAATGTAGATAAGGAATAATAGTGGTCCAAGGACACTTCCTTGTGGTACTCCATACCTTATCGTTTTAACGTCTGATTGATATTTAGTCTCAGTTTTGGTTTTATTACACACTCTGTTAATGACAGTAAATTGTTGTCTGTTTTTTAGGTAGGATTCAAGAAGATTATATATGTTGCCTCTAATGCCGTATGAGTCTAGTTTCCTAAGTAAAATTTTGTGATCCACGTAGTCAAATGCCTTCGACATATCCATATAAAGAGCTAATACTGGTAGTTTTATATCCATCCTAGATGCTATAATACTTAAAAAGTCATAGATGGCCATATTAATTGACTTATTCTTCCTAAAACCTTTTTGCTTGTCAGTGAATAAATTATTTTTTTCGAAGTAATTGTTAATGCTATTGTAAATTACCTTTTCGAAAATTTTGGCAATGACTGGTATTAGTGCTATTGGTCTATAGCAGCTCATATTTTCAGTGTCATCTTTTTTAAAAAGGGGCTTGACGATGGTTATTTTTAATTTATCAGGAAATATACCATTTGTTATACACATATTGATAAGATGGCTTAAAACAGGGGCAATATATATAGCAACACATTTTAACACCTTTGTACATATGTTATCGTACCCTGTACTAGTTGTGTTTTTCAAACCTGTGATAATATTAAATATATCTCGAGCTGTGATTGGGGTCATAAACATTGAAGAGCATTTACTAATTAAAATTGGACTAGATCCATTGTTGATCAAGTCATTGGGTTGCACTTGATTGATGTAGAAATCATTAAAGGCTTGGGCGATTTGAAATGGGTCCGTTATTATTTTATTATCAATCTTTATACGCGTGACACTTTCATTAGGTACCATAACTTTACTATTGTTTATTACTTGCCATGTAGCTTTCGATTCATCAGAATACACAAATATAGGAAGCTCAGGAATTATCTATCTAATTGAGGAAATGTCGGGAGTGTCGGAAATATCTTTACCTAGAGCAATAAATTCAGAAGTTATGTGACAAATAACCACAAATGACGGTTCTTGTAGGCCGTGATCAACGCCTTTTTAATTTGAACACGACGCGGCGTTCGAATACCGGATAGGTTCCCAACACTGCAGTGCCACAAATTATTAACATCAAATTACTTTTCCAAGCGCGGAAGTTGTAAAAGTTGTTTGGCAAAGGGAAGCATTAATTATACTAGTGGTTCTAGTGGTTTGTTATGTTTCCTTAATCTTGTGTCACTGTGATGATCGTCCGTTTTTTTACAAAGTCAAAAAAGAAAAGTCGTATACGTACTAATACTTATAATAAGTTGCTCTTCACACAAACGATGGCATTACTTATTTAAGTATATTGAATCCGGAATCCATACCATAGGTAAGGTACATCAATTCTTGAGCCACGAATGATTTATTCTATAATTTTATTAATATAAACCACCTGTATGTATTATGGAACCCAATAGAAACTTATCCGTGAGAGTCAAAATGGCTGGTGTACCATAACGAATTAAATTGTACAAATTACCAAACAAATGTACCTAAAGCATACTATTTTGTACCTAGCTCTAAAAAATCTGTACCTCTATCGTAACGAAATTATTCACAAATTAATGTACACCCGCCATATTGACATCAAGATGGCGGGTGTTTTATAATATTTTATTATTAAACCATTACTCATAAAACGTAATAACACTAAATTAATGTACCTAAAAAGTACCTCGAGTAAATAGAAACACACACTTGGTCAGTGAGATAGTTCCTGAGATATAAATATAATATAAATATAAATATCCTGGGACATCTTACACACGGCTATCTGATCCCAAGCTAAGCAGAGCTTGTGTTATGGTAATCAGACAACTGATATACATACTTATATATTTTTAAATACATACATATTATAGATAAATAACACCCAGACACAGAACAAACAATTATGCTCATCACACAAAGTTTTTCCTGGGTGAGAATCGAACCCACGACCTCTGGCTTAGCAGTCAGGGTCACTGATCACTAGACCAACCGGCCCGTCCAGTTCCTGAGATATAAAACAAACATATTTTGATTACTTATGTTTATTATTATCCCTTAGCTGGTATCGCCTTTTTTGGCAACACTACCGGTATCGTATTTTACCCATACCAAAAAATCAGTTGTAGAACGTAGTTTTTATAATATCTGTATAAAATATGGTTAGTTGTGAAATATAAAAACAGTTTTTTACAAAATTAACTTGGTTTAATTTTAGAATACAAAAGAAAATATCATGTTTTATACGTAACTAACCTAATTTTGTGGCACTTTTTGATTAGTGTGAACTTAAAATATTAAAAAAAAATTGAAATGTAACAAAAACTTTAACTAAAAGATATTTATGGCACTTCTCATATCTTTATAATAACAAAAAAATAAAAAACTTGTTTTTTTTATTCGAACTAACAAGATAACATATTTTAGACTTTATACTTTCTGACATAAACATTTTGGACGGAATGTGTCTAACAAATAATATGTAAGCATTTAGAGCATTTTAGAGAATGTTATTGGTCATTTTTCCAATCGCATAGGTAGGTAGCATCTGACCCTTTTCCGATTTGAAATTGAAACTGCAGAAGAGGTAGATGCAACTGGTTTTTCAAGCTGGGATTGGCTTTCCGGCTGCTTATGTATTTGCTCCAAAATGTTATCAATCCTCATTTTAAGATAATAGCCCCCCATTGTAGTACAAATATTCACTAAAACAAAAAAAGTTTCATAATATATTTAGTGAAAAAAGTTACTTGGGTCTAACGTGACCCAGCCGGCTACTTACCTCCGCTCCTAAGATAGTTGCAGCGCTGATCTTCCGCCCCTCGCCGCAGCTAGTGCCGCACTTTTATTTGTTTTTATTTATTTAAACTTAGAATACGCAGAAGCGCAAAGTAGTAGCATATACATTAAAAGAATAATAACAGAAAATGTTCGCTTCTGGGTCAAATTTTACCCACGATACCTGCTAAGGGTTATAATTATGAATAATTATTGATCAAAGTACATTATTTTAAATGTATTTTAGGGATAGTTAAATTATAAATCATTAATGAATGAATAAATGTTAATAACGCGGCAAAGTTATTGGGTACCTCTTTATTTTCGTCCATATATAAAGCGATTAGTGGGAGGTGAATTCCTTAGTCAATTAGTTTTGGTTATAAAATTATAAAGATCATCAAAACATTTCCATTCAGTAATTATCACGACAATGAGCTCGATAATGACCAAAGTCTGTAATATCGCCGCCGGACTGCAAAAATTCTATTAATCCAAAAATTTTGTATTTAGCATTATTTAATGTTATTTCCAGGGTAAACTTTTATAAAATCGAAATTTATTGACCGAATTTTATTTCACCTAAAACTTTTGTTTCGTTTTTGTTCACTTTATTGAAGTCACGACTGCCACTGTATCAGTTGACCTATTATCAATTCTATTTTTTTGTTACTCCGGCGTTTCATTTGGTCGAAAGACTTTTAACCGAAGTTACACTTAGGCGAAATAACATTTCTTCGAAGTATTATGTTTCCGAACATTCATTACTTATACCAATGTTTAATTATTACTATTTTAATTTACGAGTACACGTAATGAAACAGTTGATTATGAACAAAAGTGGTGTTTACTGGTCCAAGTATGAAGCATGCAAACAAAGATACTATGAATTACACTCTAGGTAAGGCAAACAAGACTGCATA
The DNA here is from genome assembly GCA_033675125.1 of Athetis lepigone. Classification (NCBI taxonomy): domain Eukaryota; kingdom Metazoa; phylum Arthropoda; class Insecta; order Lepidoptera; family Noctuidae; genus Athetis; species Athetis lepigone. Next base: position 4,179,445 of record CM066226.1, on the reverse strand, counting down.
AAGTCGGTATTGCAGCGGTTTGTTTCTGTCACTAAATTTAGAAGAACAACATTTGACTTTTTAGTGTAATATTAAAAATATAACATGGTGTACAAAGTTGTATTGCAGTGGTGAAAAGATGGCAAATAAATGAGTTCAAAAGAGGCTTCGGCCGATAGTAGTATTATCCGTACTTCCGTACTAATATTATAAATGCGAAAGTAACTCTGTCTGTTTGTCTGTCTGTCTCTTCTTCACGCCTAAACCACTGAATCGGTTTGAATGAAATTTAGTAGCGATATAGTCTGGGACTCGAGAAAGGACTCAGGATAGTTTTCATCCCGGAAATCCTTCGGGAACGGGAGCTATTAATCCACGCGGACTAAGCCGCGGGCAAAAGCTAGTTGTTACGTAACATACACACATCAACCAACATGGTCTAGGGATATTTCAATTAAACCTAAATAACTAAAATTCTATAAATTTTTTGTTAAGACACCTACACAATAAAATAAACCTTGTTTAATAGCCTATCTAATCTGATATAGTATAGATATATAAAGTTAAAATAAAAAAAAAACACTTAGAAGAAGAGGAAAAACTCCATAAAATTTCCATCTCAACTTTATTTTTAAAACATCAAAACATAAACAAAACAAATATATTTTTTTATAAAAATTGTTAAAAACCTAAAATTAATAATCCGTGGATCCACCTAAGACTCTCCTGACACATCTGCAGTGGTTCTGCCCCCCTAGACAAGTGGCATTGTAGAATAGATAGCGAAAACGAAAACCACGTCATATCACCCACAATCTGATGGAATGGTGGAAAGATTTAATCAGACACTGGAACGATATCTGGCCAAAGTGGTAGCGAGCAGACAACGGGATTGGGACAAGCACATACAGCCGTTTCTTTTGTCATACAGAAGTGTTGTTCACGAAAGCACAACTGTGACACCAGCCATTGCAAACTTTGGAAGATAGTTGCGGTTACCGGCAGATTTAATAACTGGCATCCCCCCTGATTCACCAAACAGCATAACAGATTATGCCAATGACCTGCGTAACAAGATAAATGACGTATATGAGCATGTCAGACAGTCAGGCCAGCAGATTTCTGAGAGGATGAAAACTCGCTAAGACCGGAAGATGAACAATAGCGGATTTGATGAAGGTTAGACCGGCCTGCACAATCCCCTGACTTAAATCCTATTGAGCATGCCTGGAATATGCTTCAGAGAAGAGCTCGTAGGAATTTCCCTGTTGATATTGTGCATCAAAACCAGCTTTTCTTGCATCTTAGCAGGATTTGGGACAGTACTCCACAACAGGATATTGACACCCTTGTTTTGAGTATGCAGAACCGCTCCAGATGTGTCAGGAGAGTCTTAGGTGGATCCACGAATTATTAATTTTAAGTTTTCAACAATTTTTATAAAAAAAAAATTGTTTTGTTGTTTAGGTTTTGAAATTTCAAAAATAAAGTTAAATTGAAATTTTGTTGAGTTTTTCCTCTTCTTCTAAGTTTTTTTTTTTAATTTAACTTTATCTAAAAGTTTATTATCAGATTAGATAGGCAATTAAACAAGGTTTATTTTAAAGTGTAGGTGTCTTAACAAAAAGTTAATAGAATTTTAGTTATTTAGGTTTAATTAAAATATCCCTAGACACTTTTGATGTGTGTATATTTTAGTTATACATTGCGCTGGCTCACACATTATTTTCATTGTTTGAGGAATGTAGTTTAATTGTGAACATGTGAACACTTTGCTCGCGAACAATAAAAAGCTTCCATTTCCTAATTTATATAAAAAGTAAAGTTTTTTTTATTATATACATGTAATTTTTGACGGAAATGGTTTTTGGATTATATTCATTTTAAATCACGCCTAACCATGTAAAAAAAAACTTTGTAATACAACTATTTTTTAAAAGAGTACTTACTCTTTTAAAAAATAGTTGTATTACAAAGTTTTTTTTGGATGTGTTTCATGGAGTTTCTTGCCCATTCTTCTCCATACGTAACAACATTTCCGAATGGGCGGTAGATTTACTTTTGTTTTATAAGTATGACGTTTCAAAGTGCCTTTTTTTGGTCTAATGAAAATAAATTTTTTGACTTTGACTTTGATTGTTCCGGGCACATTCGGTAAAGTTCCACAATGTTCTAGAACGTTCGATGGCGTTCCGAGGGGTCATTCAAGAAACTTATAGATCATCGTCATCATTCGCGATGTTACTAGAATGTTCCCGAATGTACCTGTGAGCCTCGGGTTGTCGAACTTTCTAGAAAATGTGATTGGACGATATAAGTAGCGGACGGTCGGCACGCGACACAGTTCAGTTTTGGTAACGAAACCGCGAAAATCGCCGCGAAGCGGAACTACGACTGCGATACTAAGTGTGTTTTGTGTAGTTGAAGTGTTAGTGTGTGTTTGTGAATTTTAATAAAGTAATCGTGTTTTTTCGAGTAAAACTGTAATTTTTATTTATTCCGAACCCCAGCTTGTAACAATAATAATAATTGAATAGTTTTTTTATACACGAGACATGGTTGTTTTATTTCTCAGGAACTATCGCACTGATCAAGTGTGTGTTTCTATTTACTTGAGGTACTTTTAAGGTACATTAATTTAGTGTTATTACATTTTATGAGTAATGGTTTATTAATATAATATTATAAAACACCCGCCATCTTGATGTCAATATGGCGGGTGTACATTAATTTGTGAATAATTTCGTTACGATAGAGGTACAGATTTTTTAGAGCTAGGTACAAAATAGTATGCTTTTGGTACATTTGTTTGGTAATTGGTACAATTTAATTCGTTATGGTACACCAGCCATTTTGACTCTCACACTTATCCTTACTAATATAATAAATGCGAAAGTAACTCTGTCTGTCTGTCTTTCTGTCTGTCTGTCTGTCTGTCTCTTCTTCACGCCTAAACCACTGAACCGATTTGAATGAAATTTGGTACAGATATAGTCTGGAACCCGAGAAAGGACAGGAAAGGCAAGGAAGGGCATTAAGTCCGCCTATGTACCGTTGTGCATAAAGAATTAATAAATAATAAATAAATAAAGGACATAGGATAGTTTTTATCTCGGAAATCCCCCGGGAACGGGAAGTCGCGGGCAAAAGCTAGTCTACTATATAAAAATAAGTCGGGCTTTCCTTCCTGACGCTATAACTCTAGAACGCACGAACCGATTTCCACGGTTTTGCATTCGTTGGAAAGGTCCCGGGCTCCGTGAGGTTTATAGCAAAAGAAGAAAATGAAGGAAATATCCACGCGGACGAAGTCGCGGGCAGAAGCTAGTGACTTATAACAACTTTCACAGACGTTGTTCTCATACGTTGTTCTCGTTGTTGTTCCGTGTGTTGACCAGGGAGTCCACAGTCTGTTTAAACCTTTGAACGCACGAGATTCTGGACATAAGAAAGACAATAGCAGCGCGACAGCCGGCTGTCGCTTGGTCGTCGACAGGTTAAATACATTACCAGGCTATTAAGGCAACTTTATTGTTAAGACATCTCTATATTGCAAAATATATATTACAAAATCTCATAGTTTGCTCCAAATGTTGCAACCCTTTGTCGTGTGTAGTACTTACAGGGTGAAATTAACAACAAGGGCTAATAAGGTGACGTCAAACAAAAAGTCATCATTATAAGATAAGATATTGAGATGCAAACTAAATGCTTGCACATTCATACCTACTAAAGAATCGTAACCTGAACTGCATTTATTCGAAACGTACAAACTAGTGTGCAAATACTGCGTCGCTGTCACCGGTCAACGGCGACGATTTCCAGTTGGCGTGCGTCGGAGTCGCTGACTCGTGCGCCTACGGCAATGAAAAACGCACTCTCTAATACATGGATGATATAATTCGTTAATACTTGGTTCATTTACCTACCTATACTTCACTTTAACTACATCATCATTAATTTCTATGTACAACGAAAAAATATTCTTTAGATCACAAAGTCTTAATTACAAAGCATTAAGTGTCGCGTTATCGATGTATCGCCTGATATAGTAATCGTGTTTCATTTGACACAAAGCTCATTAACGCGCACAAAATTGTTATTACATGACTGAAATTGAACTGTGAAAATATTAGTATCATTATAACTGAAATTCAAGTTTTCAATGCTTGTCTTTTAATGTTCCAGGTAATAAATAATACATTTCAGACAAATAACAATAAAAAATTGAGAATTTACAGTCTCTAAAATTGCACAAAAATGTTGAAACTTGTAAATTAAAACTTGTGCAATTAACGACACGGTTAGCTCAGTGGTTGAGCGATTAACCGCTGCAAGTTGCAGGTTAGATTCCCGCACAAGACAAATATTTGTTCGGGTATTTGTGTTTTGAGTCTATATAGAGCAAGGTTTGAGAAAATAATTAACTTGCAAGTTACGTGCTTGGCCTAGTGGGACTCCCGCAGGACATTATTAAAAAACGTTCATGTTCTTAATCAGGACAAAATATAGCACGACAGCACTATACAAGGCTATTATTAGTATTTTTCTCCTACCTATTATAAGATTCACAAAAATGTATTCTTAATTTCCTAATTTACTTTTTTCTTTTTCATTGATTCTAATATTATCCAATCTCTGAAAATCCACCCATGTTAAAGGAAGTCGATCAAGTAAATAAGTAGTAATTTACTACTACTATGTTTTACTAACTGTTCAAGATAGCAAGCTAGAGTAATCGCTAGTGGGGGTCGGTATAAAGACTAGAGGTGACCTATTTCGCGCTCCACAACCAACTGACAGCAGACCAGTGCTGTTGCGACTCTCAATGATATAGTGTTGCATGTTAAAAAATTGTGAATTCGATTATTAGTGAAGACGATATTGTGACTGTACTTGCATCGATTAGTGCCTGGACATTGTGATTTGTGTGAATTGTGATCATCTTCGACATTATGAAGGTTTGTGTTCAATTTTAAATAGGTTACTTTTATTAATGATTACCAAAAAATATATATTTTGTAAATTAGTTTGCTTTTGTACAAGAAGAGTTTATCATGTGCCACGATTTGATAAATTATCTTTTGAAAATATTCGGTTTTACGATATTAATTAATTGAAGATCGATCAAGTAAATAAAGAAAAGGTATGAAAGTTTGTGTTCGATATTTAAATAAGTTAATTTTATTAATAATTAACAATAAATATATATTTTGTAAATTAGTTTGCTTTTGTACAAGAAGAGTTTATCGTGACGATTAAAAAATATATTTTGAAAATATTCGGTTTTACGAATTTAATTCAAGATCGATCAAGTAAATTAAGAAAAGGTATGAAAGTTTGTGTTTGATATTTAAATAGGTTAATTTTATTAATAATTAACTATAAATATATATTTTGTTTATTAGTTTGTTTTTGTACAAAGAGTTTATCATGTGCCACGATTTGATAAATTACCTACTTGTCTTTTGAAAATATTCGGTTTTACGAATTTAATTGAAGACCAATCAAGTAAATTAAGAAAAGGTATCTAATTATTCTTTAAAAATATTTATAATAAATATAGGTATGTCGTTTTATCCTATTCGTAATAGATGATACCTTTTCACCTTACAAAAGGTATATGAGAGTTTCCTATGAAAAAGCTTTTCAAATGCTAAATCTATTCAATACATAATACTATTGAAGTTAAGATGGTATTAATAAAATTTATGTTAAGTAGTTAGATAAGGATATTTTAATCAAACGATCGGCTCTAGCTGCTTCTCTGAGAAGAAACACCTAAAACAAGTCTACAAGTTAATATCTTTTTAAAGTTAGTCCCTATTGTCAAATCAAACGACGACGTTTAATGACTGAGGTCTTTTCTAAATACATATTATGATTTAATTATTGCAATTAATGTTAACAACATTATTTACGTAAACAAAATTCCCCTCGCTATTAAGTACAGAATCGCGACAACTGTCAATAATATCAGCAATGTTTATCTGAGCAGGAGAAACTGTATTAGCATAGATTTTCCGATAGCAGGATCTACAAGTTCATTACCAAGGCCGGCTTGTGGCCTTGGAGTCGCGTCAGGTTTGATGTTAGTGTATCGTAGTAATCGACGCATGCATTTATTTTCGCGCCGAGTTATCGCGATTGGCGGGCTAAGCTGCATTTCTAAAGTTGTTGGGTTGGTTACAGTGGTACTGTAGGCAACATGTAGCCTGTGAATACACTTGGACACCACTGGGTGACTAATCTTTCTGCGTTTTCTTTTATTTTCTTTTTATAAATTTGCTCCGTACTAGGAACTCTTGATAATATTATGATGGTACAGGTAGCACAGGCGGTTAGCGGCCTTTTTTTTATTATTATTTTTGTTCTAGATCTGCTTGTGAATTAAACGCATCCTCGATACGGGATAATTTTCCAGTGTTCTGTAATTTCTAAAATATTCGTGTCTTGGGTACATTTACAACCGTCAACTCCTTTAAATCCAGAATAACTACCATAAATCGAACCCACGACACTAAGTAGCAGTAGCCAAATGCTCTGCGCCGACCATATTATTGACCTAGTATCTATTGAGCTATTGGGACTCAAGCTCCTCCTAATCGTGTCTTTCAGTTGATATTAACCTGTCACTCTGGCAAAAACATGCTTGTAATGTCATAGCAAACATGTAATATTAGTGAGTCGCCCCAACGTGAGATTCATTCTGAACTGTCTCTCTTCACAAGTAATCAGTAGTGTATAATAGCAATAATCTACTCTTTTAAGCCTTACCATTTAACACATAGTACATATAGTATTAGAAAGAAGTAGTACTACACTAGACTGACCAGTCGAGTTTCACATCGGCCGGTAATGACAGTCGTCATTGGAAGTCGGTCTGTTGGTGTCATCCGCGCATAAAAGTAAAGATTACTTCTTTGTCGCTTTTACTTTTGTCATTTAAAGTAAAAAGCATTATAAATCACACGGCCATCTGATTCGAATCCTGGCAGAGCTCATATAATTAAAAATTTATAGGTTATATAAATTACACACATCCCAGAACAAACTACCTTGCTCTACAAACAAGAATTGTCCATTATTTTGTACTATAAATCGGTTATAACCACTGGACCAAAAAGTATGTACTTATTACTCAAAATCTTCTCATTGACAAGTACTTAATAAATAAATAATAAATAAATATCTTAGGATAACTCACACGCGTTCATCTGATCCCAAGCTAAGCAGAGCTAGCATTATGGTAACCGTAACCAGACAACTGATAAACATATGTATAATTTATAACTACATACATATTATAGATAAAATTACACCCAGACACAGAACAAACAATCGTGCTCATCACACAAAGTTTGTCCTGAGTGGGAATCGAACCCACGATCTCCGGCTTAGCAGTCAGGGTCACTAACCACTAGACCAACAGGCCCGTCATTAATGTCAAAAACTAGACAAAAATATTAAAGGAGGCTGTCTATTACTTACATACTGATGGCTCCAGTGAATCAGCAGGGTGTACAGTCACGTGTATAAACATGTATACACTAAGCGATTCTCTCTTAGAATAACCGTAATAATGTTTAGTTTTAGGACACATTTTATAATAGTCTATGATATAATTACTATAAAATAAGTTTTATCGGAAAGTTATGGCTCATTTTGGAAAAAAATGATTACAATCTTTGCGTTGTGTATACATGTTTATGCTCGTGACTGTACCACCATGTGTGAGGTTGGCGTTGACCCTGGAGGTGATGGTAGAGCCACTTACACCCCCAGATAAATAGACGTTACTTAACTAGTACTTTGGCTAAGCACTATACCTGACACTGTTACACAACTGTAAAACGTCAAGTGCGCAATAGAGACGGAACATGGTTAAGCTAAAGTACGTGCTTAGTAAGGTCTAATATCTCGCCGTGAGTATAGTTTGTGGTTTCGCTTTATTGTCATCGGCACGTTATTAAGAAGCATCGAAAGCATAAATATCTCTCTTATATTAGTGGATAATTGTCGTACCTAGTAAGCCTGTCAGCAAAATGCTGCTGGCTACGTCAGCGTGACTGACTGGTCACGACAACAACTAATAAAAATGTTAGCTACATCTCTCATGTACCTAGAAAAGTAATACAGATAATCCAAAATTAGTGGACATTCCAATGTAAGATTGCGAATATTGTGAAGAGTTTAGAACTTTGTACGTTCTTCACCTATTAATATTGGGCAAATTGAAGGAATTTAGACCATTTATGGGTCAATGGTTAGTCCTCATGTTTAAGCCTCAGACCAGAGACAAATTCAATTGTTTTTCAACAACAAAAATTAAAACAAATGTGAATACTTTAATTAATTTGACAATTGTTTATTATATATTCTTAGCGCCTTACTAATAAACGTTGCATAAAGTTATGACAGGTTTATACGTCAAAAAATGTATGGTTACACGGGCTTTATTCATTGCATAACTTTACACAGTGATTATTAGTAAGGGCATTATTTTAGTTCTTTATTAGAACTTCCCAATATAGTTAGAAGTAATCTTTATCCAAAAATAAAAATAAAATTTGTAAATTAAGTATAATTAGAAAGATTATCAAGAAGATATCACTGACCTACAGGATACCAAGATAATCACCTAATCGCGCGTCAGCTTAAAAACTTAATGGAGGGAAAGGAGAGATAAATGACGTTATCGTTCTCACACGTAATGACGACATCAATTACCTTCTCGCGGTAAGTTAATTTAATAACCTATTAGTTGTACGTAATTGCCATTAAAATACCAGCAGTTAATTCAGACTTACTGGGTTAAGTATATCGTAAACTTTACACATCTTTTTAAGTACAGCAAACCTTTTTAATTAATTATCATCAAAGAAAACGGCCCTGTTGGTCTAATGGTCAGTGACCCTGACTGATAAGCCAGAGGTCGTGGGTTCGATTCCCACCCAGGACAAACTTTGTGTGATGAGCATACTTGTTTGTTCTGTGTCTGGGTGTTAAGTATTTATCTATAATGTGTATGTATTTTAAAACTATATAAGTATGTAGGTATATCAGTTGTCTGATTACCATAACACAAGATCTGCTTAGCTTGGGATCAGATGGCCGTGTGTAAGATGTCCCAGGATTTTTATTATTTTATTTATTTAAAAAAATACATATTTTATTTCTTTGGCAATATCAATACGGCATTTTTAAATATGCGCTGAAAATGTCGTCTGGATAATTTTCATGACCGGGAAATCAAAACGTCCTTCCTTCTATCTAAGGGATTTTTCTCGGAAATTAAAACTCATTGGACTCGAACTAGTCCGCCAGGATCGCTTGTCTCCATAACATCACGCTGTGACTCACGCGAGCGTAGCAGTAACCAAAGTCCTACAACGCGGGTGAAACCGCGAGGGTCAGCTAGTACTGTACAGAATTAACGGATCAATTAGCAACTTATACAGTACTACAACTGGAAAGTTGCAATTACCAACTGCTAATTTAACTTCTAAGATTTCGCAACAGAAACGCTACCAAGAAAACTACCTTTAACAAATCATGCCGCATCTATAATTTCGCACCTTAATTATTCTCATTAGGTACCATTTATTTTACTTACTCTAACTAACTCAGAGTCTGAGGCTACACTAGGCTGCGACGCGAACTGCGACGCACGAGCGATTGAAACAAATACATGGATTCTCACTAAATGGCTACACCGTTCATCAAATATTACTAGCGATCTTTGATTATTTCTGCGACAGGAACTACATTACTGTAATCGCGGCACCGGCTACATTGACGTATCAGCGAAATTGAATCGAATATACGCCAGATTTTCGGTTATAACCCTTAATTTGGCAAGGACTATTTTATCTCGAATTTTATATTTTACTATTATTTTCTGGTTTATTATGATCCCAGAGGAGAGAAAAAAATAATAAAAAAATACTAAATGTTACAGTTTTCGCGAAAATCTGTGTACTCTAGGGAGTACATTGCCAGCTATCGCGTAAACTACGTCTCAGTATGTTTGTACTATGTGTAGTACAATGCCAAGATATTGATAATATTCATTTTGTCAATTTATTACTTTATTTACGAAAAAAACGTTACCAACAACAATAATTTAGTGTAAAATTGACAACAGAAAAAGCTCTTGTAGTTTTTTCCTACCACAAACAGATACATGTATCTCTTCACGTAAAAAACTTGGGTGCTTCCCTCTTCGCAAAGCCTACAGCGTAATTATTTTATTTCCCTTTTCTGAAAAATTTCCAATATTGCGTCGAGCCTGATGCTGTCATCCGGTCGTTCAGCAGTAGAAGAAGTTGAAGCTCTTTGGAGATAGAAATAGAAAGAGTGGCTTGTCATCAGAACTAATACATTCAGCTAATTTGTACAATACTGGACGCAGAATAAGTACTTCCCAATTTTTTGTTGAAAAGATTTGTTATTATGAAGTAATTATGCTAACACAAGAAAGATTATCAAAAATGATAGTAAAAAAATTGTTATTGGAGGATATTTTAGCGGTTTCATGTTGCACTTGTCTCTAGTATATTTGGGACAGACAAACTGACTGTTAGTTGCCCTGAAGGCGAAGTTTTCAGAAGAAACATCTGAAAATAGTGTAAATAAAACCTTAGTGACAAACTGAATTAGTCAACCCCAACCCCACGTGGCACTAGTCTGCTCTAGAGAGTATAAAAAATCTTCAAATCGCACCGAAAAAGTAGCCTTCGCGCGCCGTGTTGAACAGGCTGAAAGAATAAAGAGCTGGAACTATTTAGGGAAAGGGGAACATGTAGTGCTGGCAGTTTGATACACAAGGGCATAGAGACTGCACTTCTCGAAGCAATGGAAACGTTTAGCAGCCTTTAGATTGTACATTTTTTACCATAGAAGGTCTCTTCTCTATCCCAAATCCCCTAATGACGCGCTAAAATTGATCACTAAAAGTATGCGTTTGCTAGATTTGAGGTAGGATTTAGGGGTTAAAGGTGTTTAAGGAGACTGAGGGAACCCCCGTTCCCCCTCTTACCTCCAAAACTCCTAAAATCAGCGTCCAGTTTTGTATATATTTACTGAACTATCATCAAAACGTCCTTTTTGTTTGGGTATCAAAGCTAAAATCTTATGCGATCGGGTCAGTTTCAAGCACAGCAGAAAAAGATAATGGGACATACTATCGTACATGCTTTTCACACCTCAAACATTATTATAATTTATAAAACAAACAAATGAATACCGCATTCAATAACACTATGCTTTTGGCAATGTACTCCGTGTATACCAAAGTCTATTTTGTGTTTTTTACTACAGACCTGGCAACGGTATTCCTGGAGTACACACATGGTTTCTAACTCATAATACTGTAATTACGTAAATTATACCGAAAATTGCAAATGATTTATATTATTTTTTGATTTCTCAAGCAATTCAAAGCAAAAAATTAACAACTCCCAAACAAAAAATTATAGAATAAAAAATAAAAAGCTTACCTATGTCTCAGACATATCAGACAGTTTTGAAAGATTTTGAATTTAACAAAACATTATTGACGTAACCAAAATAGAAAATAAATTCCTGCATTAATTGATAATCATTGCAACTCATTAAAAATAAAAAATGCATTTTTTTTTATATTCGTGACAATATTTTTTTTTAAGTTAATGTAAAGTCGCGGTCTGAAAAGGTTTACCAATTTTGAAAGTACATTCTATATCACACTTTTTTCATTAAAATCTAAAATGCCATATCATGTGACTTGTTACCTTTTAGAAGTTATTATGCAAAATGAGACAACGAGAATAACAAAGACGTTACTAAGCAACGGCGTCGGCTTAGCCATGTTTCGTCTCTATCGTGCACTTGACGTTTGGCAGTTGTGTAACAGTGACAGGTATAGTGCCAAAGTAAGTGCTTTGAAACTATTTTCTTAATTTGTTGAATTGACATTTGGCAAAAAATATTGTTTGAACGTCGTTTAGACAAGAGTAAAATTTTCTAATATATATTTTTTTCATATCGAAATAAAATGGCAAGTTTAACCCTGGAGCAAGGGACAATCTTTGAACATGGACATAGTTTTATATCATTAGTGCCTTATCACGAAATTCATTGTAACTATTGTGATTTACTGTGAGGTTTGAATAAGATGTCACGGCGAAGAAGACCAAATAATAGATCATGGAAATTATTCAGGAAGAAGTGATGATGCCTACTACGAGATAGATCACGCTGTGCTCGAGTGATACCAGAAAATGATACCAGAAATACTGATCTATGCGCGTGTCTTGTTGCATCGATGCACTGGTCGTAACTGCGGAGTAATGTTATACCTACTTGATATTGAATAAAGATTTTTTAAGATTTGATTTATTATTTCCTTATATTCTTATTTAAAAAAACTAAATTGGTCGTAGCTGTGGATCCGTACTAGTTCATACTACTATTATAATTGCGAAAGTAACTGTCTGTCTGTCTCGCTTTCGCGCCAAAACTACCGAAACGATTTAAATGAAATTTGGTACAGAGTTAGTCTATAGCCTGAGCAAGGGCATAGGAAAGTCTTTTATTTAATTCCAAGGGAACGGGAACTACGCGGGTAAAACCGCGGGGGTCAGATAGTATTTACCAAAGATTTTATTCAGTGCTTTTTTTCTTCATATTCTTATTCAAAAAACTAAATTAGTCATAGCTGCGGAGTGATGTTATACCAGATATTGAATAAAGATTTTTTTAAACTTTTATTTATTATTTCTTCATATTCTTATTTAAAAAAAATGTTTTTCAAAGTAGGTTTTCTGTATATCAAACCTTTTTAGTAGTCAGTCCATCACCTAAAGCGATTGATTGTCATATCATTAGAAAAAAATAATCTATGATCAATCAAATTAACATGAAATAGGCATTTAGAACTTGTGGCCTTAATGTGTGCATGCAATTGTGATCCTTATGGTGGTAACCACTTTCAGACCGCGACTGTACTATGTGTAGTACGATGCCAAATTAAGGGTTTGAAACAAATACATGGATTCTCACTAAATGGCTACACCGTTCATCAAATATTACTAGCGATCTTTGATTATTTCTGCGACAGGAACTACATTACTGTAATCGCGGCACCGGCTACATTGACGTATCAGCGAAATTGAATCGAATATACGCCAGATTTTCGGTTATAATGTAGCCATTCCATGTTTATCTCGTTTCGCTCTTCCAGTTGCATCGGAAATTGCTGCCTACTGTAGCCTCAGCCTTAGGAATAAATAATATCGTATGGGGCTACTTTTCTAGAAGTGTAGCGGCTCCGTGGCTATTAGACTGTGTACAGCTGCCCACACCGTTATCGATCTGATTTATTTACTGCACGTCACTGCACTTCAATTGCAGGAGCTATGTAATTGTTTTAGTGCGTAATTATTGCAGTGAATAGTAAATCATAGTTTATTATACACAGTTCATTGTAAAGATCGAGCATAAGATAGACAGTTTACTTGAATGTAAATTGAATAATAATAAAAAAAATAGCTTAACATTAATAAATTGGAGTAACCGTTTCTGATGTTAACTTGGACTTCGTGGATAGAAGGCCAAACCTCGAGATGAGGCATGAAACCTGTACTTATAATAAATAGTCCTCAGATCTAAATTGCCAATCCACCTTGAGCAAGAGTTTTCTGATAAATGCTCGTTTATCTTCTTTGTAAGAGAAGAGGCCCTTGCTCTGAATGGGGACAACAGGAATAAAGAGTTACATAACAAGACTTCCGAATGATATACCTTTATTCGTTACCGCTGTCCCCATGGAAAGGGAACAGCGGGAATACACCTACAGCACCAGAGACTTATAATATCAGTTTTTTTACGTTTTTAGGACTGAAATAGATTGCAAACGAAACTAAATTATATGGATATTTAAATCTTTGTTTACCTTCCATTTCAACTTATAACACTTATAACCTCTGATTCGATACCAATAAAGCAACATTTTGCGACAACATTCCACGTGCCAATACTTCAATCACTTAGGTTTAACTCCAAAACGTGCAATTTACCTATTATAGAGAAAGTATCGAACAAAATGATAGATCGGAAAATTCACAACCTTACATTATGTCGCCATAATCATAGGAAGCTTGTTAAACAAGGATTTCCTTGATCTTGGCATTTGAGACGTGATCGAAGTCTATTATCTGATAAGATAGGAAGGTGTTTTAGAGGCAGTACATGAATGTTATTTGGCAAACATAGGCTTGCGACTGTTTACTCTCCATAACTAATACGATGATAAGGTAGGAGATAGACACTCATAAATTCAAGCGTGCCAATTAAAAAATAAAGAATAATAAACATTAAATGACATAATATATGTAGTCAAATAATTAAATTATATTATTTTATGTTTCCTAAACATTTTCCTGTTTCCTACAGAAGCAACAACCAAATATGAAGCGAAGGAAAAGCCCAACGTCTTTTCTCCAAACGCTTTAATTTTTATTACGCTAATGTATTTGTCGTTTGTAATTAACTTACTTGTTTACAAAATAAACTTCTGTTTATCGTTCGTAATTAACAGTTCTGTTTCCATAATTAATGTCAATTTCTCCCGTTGTTGCTTTCGGAATGCTGTTATAAAATAAATCTAGCTGTTTAACCAGACCCCAATGCCCCTCCCAGTAAGTATTTATAGACAGATCGGGTTCTCGACATTACGACAATGTACTACCGGTCTTGTAACTGGGCATGTTTCCTGGACTATTCTAACGGTCCCATTAGAAGTTTATGTTTTGCAGTAGCCTTTATTTATTATTAAATTTATTGCAATTATACAGGTATTTAAACTGCAATAGAATTGTGCTGGTATATCATCTTCGCCTAGCATTTTCCCATTAGGGTCGGCTTCCAGCCTCACCGGATTTAGCTAGATGCCAGTTTTTTTTTATGTAAAGCGACTGCCTATCAGACCATCATGACTCAGCCTCTGGGAGACATCGATACGATATTCTTTGTTTAGACTGGATTTTGGCTTTAAAATTAAACAGATATAAATATTGCAAAGCTTTTCTCCATACGAAAGTACCTCATGGAATGGTAAAATTAAATAGGTACCTTCATTTTGTTTAAGTGTTTAACAAAAATGTAATCTTCTGTCGTGCCATGCCGTGTCAAGTCTTTTATTTAAAAAAATGTTTACTAATATATTCATTGATCATTACGTAAATCGATGTTAGGTAATTAAGTAAATTTAAATACCTTATCTTTGAATGTCTTTGATACTTTTTTTAGATCAAAGAACACGTCAACATTATTTACATTTAGTTAGCTAGGTACTTAAACAAATGAGTATACGGTTGTCCCATACGGGTTTAATCGAAACGAATTATTATGTCTTTACTGTTTCAAGCGCGCGTACTGTATACAAGATGTCTAGAGCAATTAGTACACAGCTTAGGGTTACCTACATGACGATAAACGACGAATGCATTCTTATAAATGATTGATGAATGAATGTCCCTTATGTTTTTTACTAAAACCCTGCCAATACGCTTTTATTGCAACTAGGTATACAGTATTCATTATAATAACATAGTATTGCGCACAGAAACAAAGCAGCGACCAAAGATCAAACAACAAACCGCGACAGCTAGACTTGTCAAATTAAAGACTCTCCCGTGATTAAAAACATGGACACTAAAGGTCATAGCTCATTACAGCCACCCGGCAGCCACTCCGCACCGACTCGCCACCTGCGGCTTAATATGGACTTGTATGGGCATGCGCTAACTACATCAACTCCGTAGCGTCACCGGATCGCCTCGGTTATAAGGCGAGTCGGTGCGGAGTGGCTGCCGGGTGGCTGTACTGAGCTATGACCTTAAAAATACGTGTATTTACTTCAAGCGCTGTCTAATTTGTCATGACTAAACTAATATGTATCTTCAGTCCTTTTCTTTATGCAATGAGAAAAGAAAGATGCACTTAGCTTAGTTTTAGTTAAGTTGGTTAACAAGATATTCAGCACTAATGAAGTTGTAGGTATATTTGCAATAATTTAGTGCCTAGGACTATGAGCTACGCAAAACCTTCCAATGACCAAGCGACAGCCGGTTGTCGCGCTGCTATTTATTGTCTTTTTATTGTGTCTTGAATCACGTGTGTTCTAAGGTTTAAATTAACAACAGAGATATTGCGTGTTTGCACTTAATAATGCATAATGTACATTTTTCAGTTCGTTTTAAACGAGTCGCGACTGCCGGATTCTTACTGTCATCGTTAATTTTCTGTTTTAATTAAATAATTATGTTAATTTACAATTTGCTAGAGATTTGTCTGCAAAAAATAACGGCAAGATGTGTTGTATTGGCATTGCTTTGATTCGCGGTAATGCACTGAAATGTTTTTTTTTCGAGTCGACGGTAATAGGGATTACGGCAGCATTAAAAAATGGCTTTTATTTAGTCCGTCTGATAGACCGGCCAAAAAAACCGGGACGAGTATTTTTGCTTGATCACATTAATGAAAAAATACAAAGAGCAACAAAATTCCAGAATGGGAAATTTGACGTCACTGTTCAGCAAAAATTGTATCCGATCGTGACGTCACGCGAAACTTCAACGCACTGTATCGTAGCCATTTTTCGTTTACGAGAAAAAAGAAAAAAAAAATACGTGCCTAATATTTTTTGATAATCTAACAGACGGACAAATCACTTATTTTTCGCCGTCTCGCCTATTATCTAACCCTCAAACTGTGTGTGCCCACGAGGTGGCAACGTTATTAGCAGCATCCGTGACTTTACTGACATTATCTAAAGAGCAGAAAGGAGTAAGAATGCTGGTCTTTCAGTGACTTAAATTATAAAAAAAAAACCAATGTGTTTATAAATTAAATAAATGGAAAATTAATAAATATTTTGGGACAACTGGACAAGTCACACACGGCCATCTAATTCCAAGCTAAGCAGAGCTGTTATGGTAAAGTAACCAGTCAACTTATACAGATATTTAAATAATTTTGAAAAAAAAAACACATCCATACTAATATTATAAATGGGAAAGTGTGTCTGTCTGTCTGTCTGTTTGTCTTTCTTTCACGGCAAAACGGAGCGACGGATTGACGTGATTTTTTAAGTGGAGATAGTTGAAGGGTTGGAGAGTAACATAGGCTACTTTTTGTCTCTTTCTAACGCGAGCGAAGCCGCGGGCAGAAGCTAGTTATACATAAGTTACACCCAGACACCGAACAAAAAATCATGCTCATCACAACTATATGTCCTGGATGGGATCTACTAACCCACGATCAGCTCACTAGTCAGGATTATTAACAACTAGACCAACAAGCCAATTAAAGAAAAATAAATCTTAATAACTATACCTATTTCATCACAATATTATCCAATTAATCTTTATGACAAGAATTTTCAGTTTCATGTTAAAATAATAAATATCTCTCGTTTTCGCGCGCACCGAGCCGTGACAGTTTCACTGCAAACATTTTGCTCCGAGCCGAGCTATGCACACGCTGGACTGCGGCTGTAGTGATTGCATACATTATGCCTGGGAAACTTGAAGTTTTAAGAAAAACATTATGTTTGTAGTAAGTTAAATATATACTAGTATAACTACTAGTGACCAGAGACTTAATGACGAGGTTATTACTTTCCCATTAAATCACTTTTTATAAGTATTATTTGAATTTAAAACTGTCAGGAATGGCGAAATATCTTGTCTGACTGATTTGAATCCCAAAATAGAAAGGAAAACAGACCTATAATAAGAAACATTTTGAAGTCAAAAAGTTCTGTCGCCAGAATTTTTGGCGTTTCATTGCCACCAGTCTAAATTCATCCACGCAACCAATATAGCTAGTAAATAGCCAAAAAGCATGAGTAAAAAGTCAACGATTAAGCGACAGCCGGCTGTCGCGCTGCTATTGTGTCTCGAATCACGAGTGTTCGAAGGTTTAAAATTCTCTTTGGTCGTTTGGCTTCACATATTTGTGTCGTTAGCGTCCGTCTTACTTGACACGTAAATAAGTATGACAAAGGTAAAAGGTTAATCTGCCAAGATCAGTTCTGCGTATACCATAGTACTTCACAGTAGCTGCTACTAGTATATTGTACGACGGCATTTCTTTTATTTTGCCGCCACACCACTTATGAGTGAGTAAACGTTTACTGGGAACAATTTTCACGTCCACTACTGGCTGGCCGGTCGTCGGACATCTTTCCCCGGTGCCTTACATATACGGAATGTCGTCTCGTTGCTTGTAACTGAGTAATTGCGTATATTTATGTACTGACGTGTGTGGCACCGTATTGTGGGCGTGGGGTTCTTTTCTACAATGTTGTACCTATCTGGAAAAGCAGAACTTAGCTTTCAATAAGTAGTATTAACAATTGGAAAATGAAAGCAAGATCACAATAAAATTAGAATCCATATGACTTTCTATTGGACATTTTAAATACCGCTTTTCATCAACTCAGGGTCTTCTCATCTTCCTGCCCATATCCCATTTTACTTGAGGTCGGCGCAACATGTTTTTCTCTTCCATGTCAACCTGTCCCCGTCTTGCTATCACTTAGGCAGTTAAACTACTTTCTCCTTAATATCATTCATCACACAATCCATCCATCATCATCAATTTAGAATAATATACATAAAATTATATCTCAAAAAATGATTATCCTGCTTACCTTCTACTGTATGTTTCTTCCACAGATCTACATAATCTTCCTGTCGCTCTTAACGCTGACACAGACGGTGTACATCAGCCGCATGTCCTCCGTCAACAGACTGCGGACCGCCACGCCATTCAGGCCGGGAGTGAACCTGCAGAGGCCCTGGACTCACACCAGGCTCGTCCAGGCAGCGTCGCATCGAGCACCTTATGTGCTGTATAGGAAACCCCCTCAAAGGTAAATAATTTCGTTTATAGCAGTTTTGTCCTAAAAATGTTATGTCAAGCTGTTCGACCTTGTGGTCAAACATGATGCTTTTGCCCACAACAAACATGTTGTGTGATCGTTATTAATATCATCTTACTCAGCAATTAAGGATGTTATAAGAAGTGAACGATTGCATAATTGAACCCTGATTTCTTTACATGACTATCGTCATCTACAGAATTGTTGTGTAGTTAAAGTGTTCTTCACCTAATCGACCAAAGCTAAAACCATTTCAATTAAACCAGTGGCGATACCACATTTGTTTATTACTGATGGCGCCATTGCCACTGTTCCCGGTGACGGTGGCCGGTAACTCTGCCAAAATATATTAGCTATTAAGACTTCTCAAAATCTTTAATGTCCGATTCTAAATGTACCATCATCTTCCAGATACGCAGTAAAGCACTACGCTCCATCAGCTACCCGCAACATGTACGCAGGTGGTCCGTGGAAGACCACCGGCCGCCTACCCATGTCGCCAGTTACTCCGGAGTATGAGTTCGTGAAGGCAGCCTCCGCCGCGCCTGTGGTGCATACTGACGGTGGTACAGGTTGACTAGCTAACGTGCACTACACTTGTCTTGCTATGTTTATCCTCGTAACGCCCAAGAATAAAAAATACCATGAGAGCTAAATGACCAGTGTCCATTTTAAGGTACATAAATATGAACATGGTTAATGCCCAAGCAAGTCTCCGCTTATTTTTGTGTAAATAAACGCTTAGAATTTTTTTGTATTTTTTTGGGCATACTCTGGTGTTATATAGAAGACCAAGAATTGATTTTTAAGGCGATTTATTTTGTTCATTTAAATGAACATTAGGCGTTACTTACTTTAATACGGTTATTTATTTTGTTCATTTAAATGTACATTGGGTGTTATATACTTTATATGGATAAAAAGAAAAATATAAGTAAACCATTTTTTTTTATTTTGTTAGCGTAATAATTATTACAGACATCGAGATCCTTAATTGAAAATTAGTCTTTAACGACAAGTCTCTTAAATTAAAACCACCATATTTACTGCAACATGCCTCTAAAATCAACAACAACATTTTTCATCTAATTAAATTGTGGTCTAAAATAATCAACTTCGAAGAACATAATACGCCTCTCGGCTGTCCAGTTCCATGGCTCCGACCTCGCCCAGCACCACGTCCTCTCACAGCTGCGTCCACGACCTTAACCACGTCCAACTGGCCTCTCTTCTGCCTCTGATTCCGTGTCACTCGATTCGGATTTATTATGTGCCCTATTTTCTGGGGAATCTGGAACTGGCATGAATTCCGGATCCCTCTGAAGGAATAAAATCTTTAATTTCCGAATCTACCAGTAAATGTTCAATATCGAACTCCTCCAGACCTAGAGAGTAAAATAAAACCAAACCATTAATTTATACAATAACCCATTGTACATTAGAATGTACGTATTGTTTAGGAGGTTAAATTGAAGCAACGCTCAATGTGCAATAAAATGTACATAATATTTTAACAGCGATTTAAAAAATATTTTTGTATCTATGTATTAAAATAATAATATCAAACAACAGTATAGTAATAATTCATTCACTACGATCAAAACTCCACACAAAAAGCTGTAAAATTAAAAAGATAAAGTGGATCAAACTTACGTGGTATTCGCCGGCGCGCCATCTTGCCACGTGTGTGAAATTTTGACGGGCAACCAATGCCACAAAGTTGACAGACGTCAAAACTTTGACAACACTAAACACGAATCAAAAAATAGTCACCATTAACATGTATACTGGCGGAAAATTTAAACTAGACACAAAATTTATTTTGTACATCGTAATGTACGCTGGGCGTTTACGCGTACTTTTTAAAACTATGTTTGGGCTTTAATGATTTCTAATATTATGTACAATAGAATGTACATGGGGCGGTACGAGGTTAAACTATTCTTCTTTCTCTGTGGGATAAGGGCTTAACTCTTGCTTAGACTGTCTTAGGGACACTGTTCTTTTTGTGTGAAAGATAAGTATTATATAGCTATAGCTATTATTGCATGATGGGTTTCCTATTTTTCACTTTTCTTTACCAAGAATTATACTTCAGAAGATTTGAAATTCTGGAACGTCGATCTACGATCTTCTTTTTAATGAGCAAGCTGGTACACTTTGTTTAACAGTGGCTAACACAAGGTTGGTAAGAAACATCCGTTTGCTTCTGGGAGCAGTGTAAACTTTGGCTACAATTTATTCTTCTCGAGAAGAAATTTAAGTGTTGCAATAGGTAGACTTTTCTTGTGTACAAATTGATTTGTATTTTGACTTCGTGCACTAAACGCACAAGCATATTTTTAAAATTCGTCCACGGCAGGAAATTACGTCACAAGATTTTAAAAGTTTAAATTCAGGTTACGGCCGTTTCTAATAAAATATATCTATCGATGGATTACCTACTAGAGATAGATATTTAACGTAAGCCCTATGCATAACGCAACGTGTCTAAATTCAATCTCTACTCTAGTAGCCATACTAGCTATCCAAATCCGGCGATAAATACATTATTGGAAAATATGGCCGTAAAGGGGACAGTTTGCATGAATTGTGACGTAACCAAAGCTGTGGTCGAAAGCATTTTGGTTCAGGCGTGTGTGACCAGCAGGTGCGATCCACACGATACCAGCACCCAACCTCAGTCTCTCGCAGAAGCCCATCGTGGTCATAGAGTCTTCGGACAATCCTGGCTCCGAACAGGTGAGTCAGATTTTGATTTAGATGTCATTTTAGCACTGATTTAGTTTGATGTTAAGAAATTAAAAATTGATGAAGATAAAAATTCACCAATATGGTGCCGATTCTCTTGTGCACAAACTAACCTAAATTTAAGTTAAGTGCATCTTTCTCTTTCCATTTCTTAAAGAAAAGGACAGAAGATACATTTTAGTTTAATCCTGTCAAATTAGACAGCGCCTGATGAAAATTTACGTATATTTAGACGCCATGTTTTTAAATTGCGTCTAAATTATCTATGGAGTGTCTAAATTTGACAGGACTTGACTAATATTTGATCTTCTGTCCTTTTCTTAATTAAACGGAAAGAGAAAGATGCACTTAACTTAAATTTACGTTAGTTTGTGCACAAGAGAATCGGCACCAATGCAAAACTTCCAATTCCATACAAAGCTGATTAACCTTTCAACGACCAAGTGACAGCCGGCTGTCGGCCTGCTATTGTTTTTCTATTGTGTCTCGAATCACGTGTGTTCGAAGGTTTAAACGAACGAGCTAATACCTAAATAAAACCTCATTAAAATACAAAAAAAAAATAGATCTACTTGAGGGGATTATTAAATAGGTACATGTTTATTTATTCGTTCTATGCCATTATCACTTCAAAAAACTACTTATTAAGAGTCACTACAATAGTAATCGGGGGTTCCAGCTGATCCATGACGAGGCGTTAAGCCTGAGGGCCTCCAAATTGAAAGGTTTCGTCATACTTATCTTCAGTTCATTTGACAGTAATTTTGGGATATGCCTGACTTGAGTTGAATAAATTGGAAGTAATAAAACTTTTACCAAAAGTGCGGTTCGATAACATCAGTATCGATAGCAATTTAAAACGAATCATATAATGAAAACATCTAAATTTTACATTTCAGCCAAAACCGTCATACGAAGTGACTGAAAAATATCCGGAGAGCGAATTTAGGGTGGCCAAAATAGAATCTCCCATAGGATTCTCCAAAGCTACAGTAAGAATACAAATGAGATAAATATAAAGAGTAACTTAGACACTGCTAATTACATGAACCTGTTATAATTTTTCCAGTCCTTTTCAACGCCAGAGTTGGAAACATTAATCAGGAACGGAGCGGCTTTACAGCTAGCATCTGAGTTTTCCTTACCAGCTATAAGCGTTACTCCACAACAACTTATACAACTACAGGCAGCACAGCATCAGTATCCATTACAGGTAAAGGAGTACGATAGCATATAAAGTTGATGACAGGAACGAACATTTTCGTTCCTTTATTCGTACAATCATTCACGTGCAAGATATTTTCAATACTCATTACTACGACGTGAAATTGAATGTGAAATATGAGTGAAATATAAAAACTAGTAGGTAAAATAAAACAGTCTTTAGCAATAAAGGAATAAAAAAAACCTACAGTCTTCAATATTTAATTTGTAAAAAAGTATACTTACATATCTTTTGGAAATATTTACAACTTTTTGTTTTGCAGGGTATGCAGAGCGCTTTACCAACGCAACAAGACTTAATAAACACTGGAGCCGACGGCTTATTCATACCACCCCACGCCTTATATCAACAAGATCCGATGTTCTTACAAAAACTACAAAACCAACTACTACAGCGTTTTCCATCCGTGGAATTTATTCCGTATGCGGCTGAAGCCCCGAAACAGGTCCAATTGCAGCCGGAAGCTTCACAGATACATGCGCAAGTGGTCCATCCGCAAATCATGCATGCCGTTCACACGCAAGTCAGTCATCCGCAAGAACAACATCAAATAATTCTTCTAGAAAATGAACAGTTGGACACACCACCAGTACAGCAACACAATGAGCCAAAGACGGTGGTACAAAGAGAGGCACAAGAAAGTACTATTGTGACATTAGTGCCTCAGCCCTTCACCATCGCCAACACAACAGAAAAACAGAAGGAAGAGACTCCACCTCCTGAACCGGAAAATATTACAGTAGAACTAGTGCCGGCTCAAACAGAACCACCGACTACCACGGTGAAATACATCATTGAAACTAAAACAGAACAAAATACGACACCAATTTACTACGCACAGATTGGACAAAGCGTG
The DNA here is from genome assembly GCA_033675125.1 of Athetis lepigone. Taxonomy (NCBI): domain Eukaryota; kingdom Metazoa; phylum Arthropoda; class Insecta; order Lepidoptera; family Noctuidae; genus Athetis; species Athetis lepigone. The sequence continues at coordinate 4,155,703 of CM066226.1, read as the reverse complement.
GGTAGTGTGGTTGCTAATGGATTTTACTCCGCTATCAATGACGTCAGAGCTGCAGCAGCACAAGCCCAAATCGAAAATTCGCCGGTCTATAAGCCACCTGAAAATATCACTACAACGACTGTTTCTTCAGACATGAAAGCATATTTTGTACAAAACGAAGAAAAGTCTGAGAATAAATCAGTAACTGAATTGAAGCCACTTCGAGGAGCGCCATTTACAAAATCAACAGATAAAGTGAACGTAGCGTATACGCTAGTGCGCGCAGATGATAAACAACCCAAAATGAATCAAGAAGGTGCTGTTTATGCAGGACAAATTGTAGAAGCAACCATTACTGAAGATCATGATTTCAATAAAGAAAAGGCAAGTATAATATCTCGAAGAGCTCCAATTAGGCTGTTTGCTGTTCCAGACACAAAAGACAGTGTCAATTCAGCGAATACACTGTCGCACGTGGCTGTGGTAAAGGCTAAGATTCCAGCTAAGAGCAAATTGACGTTTGATGACAAAACTGGGGAACCTATTTTAAGGATATACGCTAGTTATGTTGACAGTCCAAAACAGGTAAATGATTTATAATATAGTTCAGACAATTTCCAAATCGTTCGAGATTTTTTTGACATACGACTACTTACAATAATCACAAAACAATAAATTCTCAGTAGCTTATTAGTCCAAAATCTTCGAGACCGTAAAAAATCTGCCAATTACCATTAATTTGCTTATATGTACTTTTAGAAAGAAGCAATAGTATCCAAGCTCTCAAGCCTGAAGCAAGTCAAAGATGCTGTAACAAGAAAAGACGTAGTGGACAATTGGAAGGCAGCCACCGTGAAGGCGGCCGACAAAACTCAGGGTGTCGACTCCAATCAAGTCACAAAGTTCGGAATCAAGCTAAAAGAAAAGAGTGATTACTATGGTGATCTAATTTTTGAAGATTATGAAGACTTGTAGAGTTTAGGAGAGTTTAGGTGTTCGGGTGCTAGACATTTTCGACTTAGACGAAAAGAATTGTGCGTTCTTGTGTTTAAGTATTTTTGAAAACTATATCTTGAGATCTCAAGAATTGCTTTCTTTCAAAACGAGACGACATTCGTTACATAACTATCCCAAACGCTGGGTACAGATCGATAAACTAAAATCTTTATGACGACTTCCAAAAATCGTTTTTTTTTACATGGACGGTTTAATTAGTTCGTTTTGATATTATTAATCCTAATATATAAGCTTCATGGTTTGGTGCATGGAATTGTGTAGCACTCCGAGTGTCTCTTACATAATGTACCTCTTCAGATTTTTATGATATCATTCTCACTTGGCGATCTTTCAAATGTGACACTTCAAGACCTATAATATAATACCATAGGACTAAGCGCCGTCCACACATGTAAGTACTTATATCAGTATCATCGTCCGCTGTGATTTACAAAAAAAAAAACAAAATGTCAGTAATTAAAGGTATCACTACTATACCACAAAGGTGCCTTGGACGTCACCGTGTCACTATTTTATTTTTCTCTTTCTCTAATATAAGTATTTTGTGCTTTACATTATAATGTAAACACATTCATATATGCTAAACTAGCTTTTGCCCGCGACTTCGTCCGCGTGGAATAATAGTACTCGTTCCCGGGGGATTTCCGGGATGAAAACTATCCTATGTCCTTTTTGGGTCCCAGACTATATTTGTACCAAATTTCATTCAAAGCGGTTTAGTGGTTTAGGCGTAAAGAAGAGACAGACAGACAGAGTTACTTTCGCATTTATAATATTAAGTATGGATTGCGTCAGTTAACCGTTAACTTAATTCTATAGTTTTTGCAAGCGTAGTATAAAAATGTGATTCGGCTTAGTAATATGAGCAGACATGAATGTTATCGTAAATTATTTTATATCGTGTATTAATTCATGTAAATAAGCATTTTTTTTCTAAAATAAGTTGTTTTAAACAGTAGTAAGTACATAATCGTAAGATTTGAAAGTAGATATTTCTTCACTTTAAGCATTTCTCATTTCTTTAAAGCTCAAGTTAATTTTTTTTACTTAACTTCGGGAAAAAAGACAAGGACGCAGGGGACGACACTTCAAAGCGGGTTATAATTTTGAATAATATTAACAGTTAGCTTTGATATTTTTTGTCATGGCTATTTAGTGCTGAAGTGAAGAAATAAATCTCTTACCAGTCCTTTTGAACGCTAGAGCGTTAACACACAAGCGCAAAATCAAAAATAAAAACAGGGATTTTATAACTTCGTCGATAATAATAATGAATAATTTTATTTATATTTTATCTTTATCCACAACATAAACTAAAAATTTTAGGAAAAATATAAGTAAGTACCATAAATATAAAAAGTTATGTATTTTTTTTAAATTCACCGATTTTTTGTCGTTGGCGTGAAAGGCATGCCTATAGATTATATGGGTATGGCCGCCAAAAATTGTACATTCAAGAAAAAAAAAATGTCCTTGTCATTTTACACAACACCAGGTTTTTTTTATCAGTAAATATGGTAGTTTTTAAATAGTTTCAGGTTTACTGTGTTATATTTATTATTATATTAATAGTTTAAATTCATTTTAAGTGCTTTTAACAAGCTAAAAAAATTTTTTTTGTAAATGTTTATTTTAGTTTCCATACAAGAGTCATGTGTCCCACTTAGTCATCTCACACTTTGAAGTCACAAAATTATGCACAAATCTATTGAAATCTGTAAAATTTTAATAATTCTAAATTATTTTGTAAACTTGTGGATACTTTTAACAAGTTCTAATAAAAATAACATTAAAAATAAATATAAAACTCACTTTAAACAATAGTCACACTTTTTTTCACGAATGATACTTCACGCAAGTTACCTTAAAATAACACCCATAAAGACTAGATATCCAAGCCACAAATATATTTTTAAGTAATGGCAGCATCAATTCCATGTTGGCCAATCTTTAGAAAAACACGTGTCCTGGCGCGAGTTTAAGATTTTATACCCATTACAGAAAAAGTGCTCAACGCCGCTAAAGAAGTTTTCACTTCAAAAAACCGCCGTTTTATTTCTGTCAAAGTTGATCGTTAGGGTAGTCGGCATTTTTGTCTCGGAACATTTTAATAATTTAGAGTGAAGATTATGCAAGTTAAGAATACAAATTTACTATATTATTAAAATTATGTGTGTAGCTTTAGTGTTCTAGTAACAAATCAAAGTATGCGGCGTCTTCTTACTCCAACATTTTGACGAATAAAGGCTTTTTAGGTTATGTCCTACCATATTTTGATTCACGAATGATACCATGTGTTACTATTGTGTTACGTAACATTCGTGATCGGCTGTTAGGAGTAGTACTCACAGCAGTTTTTAAATAAAGAGAACCCACTTCAAAAACTATCATGTTTCGGAAGTTGGTGCTTTGGTTGTGTTGATATTTTGTCTTGCCTTGCCACCGACTTCCGAAATTATTTAAAGTTATTTTTCACTTTGTGGTTTATGAAATAATAATTCTGAAAAAAAAATCTCCTGCATTATTAGTGTTATGTACACTAGGCTTAACAAAATCACATATGTTACTATCATTCACGTATGTTACGGTGTGTTACGAGTTCACGACTGTTATTGTACAATTTTTGGCGGCCATACCCATATACTAACTAGCTTCTGCCCGCGGCTTCGCTTGCGTTAGAAAGAGACAAAAAGTAGCCTATGTTACTCTCCATTCTTTCAACTATCTCCACTTAAAAATCACATTTTGCCGTGAAAGAAAGACAAACATACAGACAGACAGACAGACACACTTTCCCACTTAGGCCCGGCGGCCACTATCGGCATCGGCACGACTGAGGATTTTAGGTAATAAAAAGCATTATACTTTAACTTCATGGCAATAAAGTAGAAATTGCCGATGCAGTAGCCTCAAGCATACCGAAGCGGTATTTTTGTTACTACAATCATATATCATGGAAATTTCTACTTTATTGCCATGAAGTTAATGTCTATAATGCTTTTTATCAACTAAAATCCTCAGCCGTCCCGATGCAGATAGTGGGCGCCGGGCCTTATAATATTAGTATGGATACTGGTAGGCATGCACTTAATTGATCCGTTTATGTGTCAATAGCGTTCAAAAGGAAAAAAAACTGTTATGTAGCATTGAGTTATAATGTACTTCGTACTAGAGGAGTCACCTCAACTAAATTTTTTGTAACACGAGTTAGGGTGCATGCACCCTAACTCGCTTAGTCTATGTCGAGCGCTTGCAGCAGCTAGACTATTTAGAGTGTAAAGTTTTGTTCAAAAAATATGCCTTCGTGTGCATTGAGATACTGTTCAAACAGCTTGAGAAATATAAATAAAATTCAAAGAGTGATTTTTTACCAGTAAGTTCAAAATATTATCTTTAAAACATGCCTAATTTTATTATTTGTAATTATGTATGACGAGTCACCTCGACGGCGGCCATGTTGATGTTAATATCAAAGAGTAAAATATTTGTTGCATGCGCAGAATGGACACTAACGTCGGGTAACGTTAAACAATTACGAACAAGAAAATGTTATTAATAATCATGAGAAAAAAATTATTAAGTAACATTAATATTTTTTATTTATTAAATATATTTTTTTTTAAGGTTTCGTCGGCCGTGTCCTAGTACTAGAGAGTTATTTTGGATTAAATTTATTCAGAAGAATCGCAGCAAAGTCACGTGATTGCCAATAGAATATTCACGAATATGTTCCGTTCATTTTAAGGAAAACGAGGAATACACCACAAAGTTAAAATATAATTTCATGGGAATTAAATTTTTTACAGTTTAAATTCGTTTCATTTTATTTTGGTATATTATTATTTTCCACATAATTTTATGTTATACATTTCTTATTTTAATTATAACTATTTTTATAACGATACCCATAATGCACATAATATTAAAGAAGCCTATAGTCAACTAGTCTATAAGTCAACTTCAAAAATATGTCGCATCTGCGCGCATTGGTGTTATCTATGGCACCCGCTTGCACTGCGCATGCTCCGCTGTCACCAAATTACGCGCCATATTTTGTTTGAAATAGCTCCTCTAGTACGTAGTACATTATAACTCAATGTTATGTAGGCTAAGTGATAAGTGTATTTAGGATAATTGTTATTTATTGTTATAAATGCCAAATTGATATAAAATAAAAAACAATATAATTTTGTATTTATTTATTTACGTTTTTATTGCTATTACAATTTACAAAATTCAATTTCTCATAAATTTTATTGTATTTTAGTTTAACGACGTTCCTCGTCTATTTCTGGTCGTAATTAATAAGTCAGTCAACAAAATGAATAAGTAACCAGAGCCATCAACATTAGAAAAATTTTCTTAAAAGCCGATGGATAGTTATGTGACATAAATTTTAAATAAAATGTACACGTTTTTAATTAATTTAAGTTTCATTTGAACACGTCCATGGGTGTCTAAGAAAACTTAAATAATATATATCTGCCCTGATTACTTATAATTTTGTTCATTGTACAGAAAAAAATTATAGAAAAAATATGCTAAATAAATTTGCACTTTATTGTGAAATTTAAACAATACGACCCAACCTAAACATGTAAAGAGATGTGTGTCAAAAGACAACTCTTAATCCTAAATTAAAATAACATTCAATTTTGAAAAACGGTAGGCGATTAGAATGGGTTGCGCGCTACGGCATGAGCTGCCAACCCTAAAGTGTTAAGTTTAATTTTCTATGGAAACCTTTTCCATTACAAAAACAGTTCTAACATTAGGCCAAGCACAAGATGCTTGCTACTGTATTTTGAACAGTATTTCAATGAATGCAAACATTAGCAACCTAAACTCGCCTCTCAAGACAGTTTTTGTATTTAGGGCTTTAAAGAAGTAGAGTTAAAGACCAAAATACCGAAACTAATTTCAAGTGCTTGGATGATGGCGAAGAAGTTTGCACATTTTTAGTCATAGATATTTTTCAGCATTGGTGAATTCCTTAGGTAGTGAGTACCCAAGCAATGCGCCTAGAGAAAACAAAGGTAGCCTTGAAAAAAAAAAATGCCCGCACACTACAAAAAAACTCCAAAAGATCCCATTTTTTATAACGACAGGCTTAGCATTCGAAACATTGTACAACACACATAATAAATATGATAACAAATTGTTTCAAAATGAACCTTAAAAGCTGTACAATAAGTGCACTTTTCGAATATCAGTCATAGGTCAGTTTAGATAGGCACATGAACTTTGAGTAAGTTTTCAACTGTCAATAGCAGTTGTACCATTGAGAGAAAGAGACAGCGATAGCGGTCATTTAGGTCTCTTTCTATGAAGTATAATGGCATTTTCACGGTACACCTGCTGTGTACTGATTTGTAACCATATTTTTTGGTTGCCAAAAACCTGAAAAACGTGTGAACAAGTTAAGTTTATTTAGAAATAATAATGGTGATAAAGGCTTTCAGGTTTACGGCAGTCAAAAAATAGTGTTACTTCAGCATTTTGACATGACACGGCATACCCATGAAAAATTAGCAAGACTATAAATAATGTACTTAGTTTTCGAATTCGCTAAATCCCTTTATTGTGCGTATCTTCCGACTGTTTCAACAATGACATCCATATTCTTTTAAGAGCAGAAATAAAAAAATATCAAAATTGTTCATAGTTTTCACCTAGAGTTTTTGATATAACCTACATTATGCTCCCACTGAGGTGGCATTTATTGCACATAATATCGATGGTATTCCGACATTGCTACGTATATAAATGTATGAAAATGGCTACGGTAATACTTATTTAATTAATCTGTAACATTTCTATAATAATTTGAGTGAGATGGACAATCTGTTTAATTGATTATGAAATACTTAACTGGATTTAGAAATAATAAAGTAAAAAAAAAATTTACGTAAAGTCTGTTTTTTAATTCGAGTTAGTATTTGACATTGATTTTTTATTTCCTTAGTAAGGAGCTGTCAAAACCGATTAGAAAGCTGGCAACATAATTGAGTTCAGCGTTTGTTACTTGGGACGTTTGTACAGTGGGCAAAGCAGATAAGTATCCAGGGCCGTCATATACAATTGAGGTTTTCTTGAATACCAATGAATGTATTCAAATGAAATTTAACCTAATTGAAGAACTAGTCATTTTCTACTATAGTTTAAATTTTTATTAAAAAATATCCGTGTGTTTTTGAGAAAACTTAACCTGTATCTGACGGCCCTGGATACTTATCTGCTTTGCCCACCGTACTTGTCAAATTACTAACAGGTATTAAGAAACAGATCAGATTTTCATCCAAACATTCCGTTACAAAGTTCATTTCAAAATATGTAAACACATTAGCAGTCTTTATACAGAAAAAAAAATCCTGTTAGAACTCCTAGTCGAAAATCTTCATATTTATTTAGAAAATGCCTCCCTGAGGCGCTTTCAGTGTATTTTATAAGTTTTTGTTCACCTCAGTGGATGAGTGATGGTCCCTAGGACGAGTTGAGCTTCTCCAATTGGTCCATAAACCATGGTCGACCTGTGTCACGTTTTGTGAGTATATCACACCCTGTCTCCGTCACCAGCAGTGTTTGTTCAAACTGGAAATTAAAAATGTTACCATATTAAGAAAAATCTTGAAGACCTAAAACTAACCTTTGAATTGAAAGAGGTCATGAAGTGATGTTCTATCACTTCATGACCTCTTTCAATACAACATAAACAAATGAATATAAAGATATCATCAATGCACAATTTTCGAAATCGTCACGTCAATGAGAACACTTTAAAGCTGTTATTATAACATATCAAATAGTTTATACCTTTGCGACAAGCCTTTTGATTCCCTTTTAGGTAGTTTTCACCTCGTCAGGTGGTTTTCACCTAGTCAGGCGAGTCTCAGCTCCACTTGTCAAGTTAATGTAAATTAGCCCTAATCTCTTCAGATTACTGGTAATCGCCCAATATAATAAGTAAGTCTACAATGTCAAGCTTTGTTAGGACTTTAAAATAACAGAGTGAAGACCCCTATGATCTATACACTGATCTTAGACAGGCGGGTTACAGGGTTAGTAAACCCTGACTGCTAAGCCGGAGGTCGTGGGTTCGATTCCCACCCAGGACAAACTTTTTCTGTGTCTGGGTGTAAATTATCTATATTATGTATGTATTTACATAGTATATAAGTATGTATATCAGTTGTCTGGTTATCATAACACAAGCTCTGCTTAGCTTGGAATCAGATGACCGTGTGTGAGTTGTCCTAAGATATTTATAGATATTTATTATAGATATCTCTTAGGGTTCTTTCATTTTATGACTTTGTGTCATACGGCTGTAGTGCCGCAGCGGTACATTTGCCGTACGGCGCACGTACGTTCGGGCGTCCGTACCGCAACAGGATGGCTGCCGCACCGTACGATTTGTATCAAACATACCGCCGCAGCGCTGCATTCTTACGACACGAAACGCATAAATTAAAAGGGCTGTAAATCAATCTGTCTGCTGGAGTATACTACATACCTGAGCAGAGCGAGAACCATCGGCAGTGACGGCAGTCCAGCGGTCCGGCCACTGCTCGTCGCGCCAGCCTCCTTCATTGATCATCGGCTCGATAGTGAAGCAATGACCTGGCTTCATCACTCCGATTGCTTTGTTTTCTGAAAATAAAAGTTGTGTTTTGTATAAAATAGTCTTCAACTTTTTGATTTATGTTAGAAACAGGAGCTACTGGCGTCAATAAAAAAGTGTACCCTATAATTTTTTATTAAGGTTTCATAGAAAAATTATTTGGTCTCCTAACACCTACACAGTCGTGTAGAATCAACAGTTAAGTTGGTGCCCCTTACTCTAAAATCGCAAAAAAAATATCAGCCGTTTCTTACAAAAGTTCAATGCCCTCCCGACCATAATGTATGAAACAGCTGATATTTTTTTCGCGATTTCAGTCAGTTCCATAATAAAAGTTGTTTGTTTTTAAGAGTAGAATCATCTCCTAGCGGGTTGTGCAAGACCAAAAATACACCTAGTATGTTATAGGCTCATAAACCATATGTTCAGATGTTTGTATTGATATACTATTTGCCATTTACAATGATGCCAATGTCACCGACAGTGTTTTAGTGATCCAGTCAATATTCAAGAGCAATAGAAAACTGAACCATCAGTATTATAAGTAAATCCATACAGTTCAATAAACTATCAATAATACTTACTGGCATAATGTGGCACATTAGGTGTAGTGTGGAACAGCCTATGTATTCCATGTCCACAGTAAGACCGTACAACACTAAATCCGTTGGCCTGAGCATGCTTCTGTATAACATTGCCAATTTCTCGATACTTTTCACCAGGCTTTACAATCTCAATTGCTTTTGATAAACATTCATACGTAACTTGAACAAGCTTCTTGGTGGATTCTGGTACATTACCAACAAAGAATGTTTCATTGAGATCACCGTGGAATCCTCGGTGATAGACCGTTACGTCTACATTGCAGACATCACCATCCTGCAAAACAAAGGAGTTATTCATTTAACATTGTCATCACACCTTTACCTTTCAACAACCAACCGACAGCCGGCTGTCAGGCCACTATTGTCTTTATATTGTGTCTCAAATTATGTGTGTTCGATGGATTAAAAGGAATAAATGTCTGAAACTACATCATTATGATCTTATCTCGGTAATACATACAAGAATAATTATTGTGTTATTGGAGATAACAGGCAATTAACATGAAAGATTATGCGTATTATGTGATTTTTTTAGAGGCACTACAAGAAAAATAAGCAGCCAGGCTGTTCTAAGTTCAATAATCACATAAAATAATGGGGCTATATGTAAATGTTCTAGAACATGACATGAATTTTAAAACAAGTCATTGCCCCCTATAGTCTATGATACATCTTAACCAAGTTTGTAATATATGGTAATACAATCAGAAATAGTGACTATTACTCATTCCAACCTTCAAACGAAAATAACAATGAGAAATTAATTAGTTAGAAGATGCAAAGTTCAGGAACTAATAGGCCATATTTTGTAGAACCATTTTGGATCATTCAGTCTAGTATTGAGGAAGGTTTTATGAGTATGAAAAACTAAGGGAAGAGGTAGTAGAACGTCTTAACAAGATATCATATTACAACACATAGGCACAACTGCTTGTGCTAATGTGTGCCATAACTTAATGGAATGATGGATACAAGATACAAAAGATTATCCAACAAAACCAACATCCACACAATTTTTACAAACCTCCAATGGACGTAAATCAGGAATGCCGTGGCAGATGACTTCATTGACAGAGGTGCAGCAGCTGTTAGGGAAGTTGTGATAGTTTAAGGGGCTCGGGTAGCATTCCCGTTCAATGCACGCCTCATGAACAACTCGGTCAATCTCATCTGTTGTCACTCCCACGTCACATGCTCTGGAAACATTAAAAAAAAAGGATATACTTGTGTCTCTCATAAGTCTGTTACAAAATCTGTTGATGCTATTAAAGTGAAAAATTAAACTAAACAAAGTATGATTGATGATCTTTGTAAAACCTACCATATAAATATACTAGTAAAAGCAATAAATAATTATATTATATTGAGTATGAGTGTATCTCATTCACCAAAGGTCTAAAATGATTAATGTATGGAGGCTGTTAGATTCTTAATTTTGTTTTTTTTGCATTTATTTGCATTCCGTATTTACTTTTATAAGATAAAGCCTGTTTACAGACAGAGGGAGAACACGGAGGCTTGATAATAGGGTATTAGTGCTATATATTTGTAAATAAACATGGCATAACTTGTCTTAGGCTTCAAAAAACTAAAACTTCTTAGAATCAAACAATGTATACTAACTTGGCAGCCTCGTCCAGCACTTCCCTCCCGAGGCGACAGGCCACACGCATGCCTTCGATCTCCTCATCATCGAGCACTTTGATCTGGCCGGAGCCCTTCGCAGCGTGCTCCGACGCCGGGAACCCGGTCGGGTGATCAGCATAGTCCGGACGACCGATGTGCGGCGGTACCGTACGCTTCGGCCCCGCCGGGAACGGCCTCAACTTCCCAGTGAAACTGAATGACGGCCACGGGTTGTATTCCACATTAGAAACATCTGTACTCTCACCCTCTAGAACAAAATTCACATCGTCATAACAACTGGTAACCTAATACCGTAACATAACCTACATCGCACTTACTCGCCAATGAGTGAATTATTTTGTGATTCTTCCAAGATTTCTTGAAACAGTCCTGATTACAGAAAAACGAGCCTTGTATTCCGAGTTTTATGCATGTTGGACATTGTAGTTGTGCAATAGATTTGCAGCCGGGTGTCTCACACATTCCAATCGCCGCCATTTTTTTGCACTTTTTTTGGAATAAACAAATCTGTCAAGTCTGTCTGTCAGTCAACCTGTCATAATCAAATTGACATTTGCACGCTAATGTTACCAGCATTTTTTACTTAAAGTTCCGAAAAACAGTCTAAACGAAGCGATGCTTTCTAAATCTAAGTAGGTAGTTTACTAAAGTGCCAGAATAATAATAGATGTAAATCCTTTTTCTATTTAATAATTATTCCTAGTACATTCAATGAAATTACCGTGAATATCTGGCTCATGTAACTCGGGGACAGATAACTCCACATCACCCTTCATTGGACTTCTATTATAAAAGTTTCTGCAAAACGGAGCTAAGCTGTTAAAATGGCTTCTAATGTGTTGTAAGAACTAAGTACTTAATTTGTAATTATTATACTTACGGTAAAGCCATGATGAAGATTTACGAATGCTGTGCAACCAGCCGTCAGGGAGATCCCAGGAGCGAATTAAAACGTTCCTCGACCGACAATATAAAAAATTCCAGGCAGCGCTAATGGAATGATCTTGATATTCTTGATCACTGTCCATTTCACGTAACACTCTAAACGATACAATTTATTGGTACACATTAACAAGCTGAACCTGCTTAGTTAGTCCTATGCTTCATACATAACGTACCTAATGGAAAATTTTGAATGGAATTATTATTTTACGTAGAGAACTTTTGACATGCGCCAGATGCCACGTGTTCTATTGACGTGATTGCTATAAACTCAAACTCGATGCTCTATTTTTAAATCGTTTTTTTTCTTCCAGCGTTGTTCAGAGCGAGCGTAGCAAGTCTGACTGGCAATGTTTTTATTGGCGTTCCACGTTCCTCACATTGATTGAAAGAGTCCGCCGCAAAAAGTTCTCATCTGGAAAAAAGTACGTAAAAACCTTCTTTGTTGGTTTTCGTTCAGACGTTTTAACATGCTCGTAAAATAAAAAGGACAAGGGTTTTTAGAGCCGTGATTTATCCCGGGTTAAGATGACAAAAGGACGGTAGTTGAAAGTTTAACGAACTCTAAAGAGGGTGAAAGTAGCTTACCTACCTTTTAAATTAGGTACGTAGGCCTGTTTGCCGTAATGCGGTTTACCTAATGGGTCTAAAACACGGTTCTTTACGTCTTTATGGTACTTACAACAAACTTAAGTTTTCGCCACTAAAGGTTTCATTTCAAGGCCTACCTAACACTTAGATAATGAAATAAGGCTAAATTGAATGTAACGGTCATGGAAAACCTGAAAAATTCCTACTCACGCGAACTTGATTGATAAGGCATGAACGCTTTCATAAAACAAATTAATTGGTGCCTAAATACACACTACTCAACAATATTTAGGAAATAAATAGGTGAACTAATGGGTAACTAACAACAATGACTAAGTACTTATATTTACATAAATGTAACTAATTGGATTATTCAGTTTTCATTACGGTAAATGGGTTCAAAATACCGACATATAAAAATATTATTTTGGCAAACTAGCTAAAGTAGATTCTTAGTTAAATCATGACTATTTTATTTTTACGGTAACTTTCCGATGCTACATAAACTAACAAAAGGTCATACTCATTGGTCATACTCCTGATCGCTTATACGAAGATACTTACAATTACAATAAAATTGTTTCTTACTCACTTATGACAGCTAAAAATAAAGCTGAAAGCTTTATTTAACGCGTTTATCTTTGGAACTTCTGGCCCGATGTGAAAAATCTTTTTGTGTTATCAGCCCTTTTATAGATAAAGGTTACAGTCTAAATATAATATAACCGACGGGAGCAGATTATACATAATCAAAGATCTGTAAGTTACACAAAAATAGACAAGTAGACGTTTCTGTGATTTTTGTGGTATAGATAAAGATATCCTTCATTGAGGAAAATATTTTATCTAAAATTGGTTTACGGTCTAGAACGGATGAAATCTAGATAAATATTATGGAAACTATACCGTTTTATAACAACAAAATGCGTTGTTAGGTACGGGTCTGTAAATAGGTTCTGTTGGTCACCTAACCACTAACTCTTACACTATTAGGATGAAATACGTTTAGGTGTAGCTATGTGTATATTTTAAACCTTCAAACACACGTGATTCCAGACACAATAGAAAGACAATAGCAGCCCGACAGCCGGCTGTCGCTTGGTCGTTAAAAGGTTAATGGTTTCCTGGATAGTTTGAAATCATTATTCAACCCGACAACTGGTTCTGCTGTCGTTATAGTAGGACGATTTTAGCCGGGACCGCCAGTATTAATTGTTCTTCCGGTCGAAAATCAATGTTGAATTGAATTTGGTTGAATTTTAATGAATATGAAATAGCGACCAATATCAGTGGAGATAAAGACGACAAGCACGCTTGAGAAAGTGAACATGATTGACACAATGATTTACCGGAAGAATTAAAGAAGTGCGAAAATATTAAAATGTTTAAAACGAAATTAAGAAAACATATCCAATGTAACCCATGACAGCACCAACGCACCAGATGTGAATAATTATGTACAATCTTTGTAACTAATTGTATCTCATTTTAAGTGAACTGTAATTGTTCTTATGAGAATAAATTCTTTAAACCCAAACCCAACATGAGTTCCTTCTTTCCTTATTCTTAAAGTCTGAAAGTCTGATGGGTCACACTCGTGAACGTATTATGAGATAGTCTTCTCTTATTTTTTATTTCTTGGAATTATTTTATACTGTGTTTTTACCTATAAGTATTTTCCACGAAAAAAAAATTATGAATAATTTATTTATTTATTATATTTATGGCACTCACTGAGACATAAAATATATACAAACAGAATTTAATGTCACCAAGATTTCGAAAACGTGTTCAAAAGACGCGGATGAAGACAGGCTACTTAATTTTAAATTATGTAAAAAAGATTTTTGCATACACAGCCATAATGCTAAGAATGCATGCTTAAGGCGCTCCGCCTACTGCAGTGCGCCCCATCGCGTAGCGCGGGATGGTAGATTTTACCATTGTATGCAAGTAACTCAATTTATATAGAAATCACGCCTTTTTTTTTTGTTGAGCGAAGAAAATGCCTATCGCATACCACCGTCCGGGGAGACGTTGGTTATGTGGGGCTTGCACCCACTAAAAACTCCGCTTGTGCACCTACTTTAGCCTTGGTGGATGGGCCACGAGAACTGCTACGCATGACATTCGCGACCCATCCAGCGATGCCCACTTAGGCATATAGAAATCACGCCTAGCACAACACACTGCCGATGGAAATGCGCGGGAAGGCGCAATGGTAAAATCTGCCATCCCACGCTACGCGACGGGGTGCGGTGCAGAGGGTGGCGCCTTAAAGACGATAGAAGGCTAATTATACAAAACAGAATTCAATACAGTTTCTAATCGCCCTTGAGGTTTACAGTGGGGTTGTCGACCAAGCTTCATTTGTGCCCTGAAATTACGCATAAAGCCGATTAATTGTTAAAAGGCGAGGCAAATGAACCCAAATTAATTTAATTTTCGCAGAAAACGTCGATAGAATTTAGCCGCTATAGTGGGCGAGGTATTAAATGAATTGTTTTGTAGTTTTGTTAGTTAGGTATGAATGGTGTCTAGAAAAGTTTTAGTGAGCTAGTTTAGGTGAGATTTTTGGATGTTTAGAAACATAATTGCTAAAACTTTAACAATGAGCAGCTGGGTATGTAAAATACAGTTACAATACACATACAAATGGACCATTTCATACTGGTTTTGTTAACAGGCGTAGGCGGTCGTCTACACTAAGGATAGCGTTAAAAGAAAAAGTGCCAAGTGTTTATGAAAATACTAGCTTACGCCCCCGGCTTCACCAGTGTGAATGTCGATACTTGCTTCTTTCAGGGTTGGAAATTCCTAAAATCCTTTCTTAGTGGTTACCCCTGCAAGTTTCATGACCTTAGGACCAGCGGTTTGGGCTGTGCGTTGATAATTATCAACAGTCAGTCTATCTGTCAGTCAGTACCATTTTGTATAATTATCGTGACCCCAAACACAAGTGACACACATTGTTGTCACAGTGAACTATTCGACAATCGTTACATAGTGTGGAGGCGCGATAGAAATTATTCTAGCACAAATCAGACTCTGGGTGGTGGTGTACTTATTGCAGTACGCCGCGAACTTATCAGTGATCTTCGTAGTGAATGGTTCTCGTCTGCTGAAGACTTGTGGGTTACACTCACCCTGCATAGGAAGAGACCGAGAGTGTCGTATAAAATGCATATTTGTGTAGTGTACATCTGCAATCAAAATCTTGGCAACTCACAAGCAGGTCAGTTGACAAATTTTTCTATTAACCTAACAGATATTGTCCAGAGACATCCTGCCGACAAATTCTTGATCCTTGGTGATTTTAATCTTCCAAATATAAACTGGGAAGCGGATGACGATGGGAAGTCTGTTTGCCCTAGTAATATTCAAGGTCGTGTTCAGGTCAACTTGTTCGATAACTTTACAGTCTGCAATATCTCGCAATACAATTCGCACGTAAATATAAACAACAAAATACTTGATCTAGTTCTATCCAATAGCGAGGTTTCAGTAGCAAGTTGCGCAGACCCTCTGGTACCGGAAGATCCACACCATAAGGCTTTATGTGTGTCGGCCGATTTCGTAGAACTTCATACTCTCCCGGTGCGGCCTCGTATACAATATTTATATCGCTCCGCCGATTATACAGCCATTAACCATCGGCTGAGCCAGATTGATTGGCCCGACGTAGTGAGCACTAGGACACTTGAGGATGCCGTAACATTTTTATATGACACAATCAATGAACTACGTGATACTTATGTACCATATAAGACGGTAGTTCCCAGCAGCAGATACCCTCCTTGGTTCAAACAACCTTTGATAAAAATCATAAAAGAAAAAGCAAAACACCACGCAAAATTTAAGAAATATGGAAATATATCCGATCGCGAGTCTTTTGTTTTGCTCCGACAGCGTGGTAAGGAAATTGAAGGCGAAATGTTTAGCTGCTACATTTAAAAAATTGAAGAAGACATTTCTAAGAACCCCAAAGCGTTTCGGTCGTACGTAAAATCTAAAAATCAAATAAATGCTTATCCTTCCGTTCTCAAATACAGAAATACCACCTCAAGCATAGGAGAGGATATTTGTAACATGTTTGGAGACTACTTCTACTCTAATTTTCTCTGTTCGGTTAGTGGTACTATCGGCGACGAGGACCATTCCATTGGCCGTGTGCAGGGTGCCATTATGCACTTAGGCAATATTGTCTCGGACATACATTCAGTCGAAGTCAATGAATTAGAAGTGTTTAATTTACTTAAAAAAGTTGATTTGTCTAAATCTGCAGGACCAGACGGCATACCGCCTATCTTTATACTCAACTGTGCGAAAAGTCTGACTCTTCCTCTCTCACTTCTGTTCAGGCGATCCCTAATTTTGGGAGAGGTTCCTTCAATTTGGAAGTCAGCGCTAATCACTCCAATCCACAAAAAAGGGCCTAGAGACCTAGTGGAAAACTACCGACCCATATCCAAACTATGCATCTTCGCTAAAATTCTAGAAAAAAACATACACAAGCAGCTTTACACTTGTTTGAAACTTAGCTTTAATGACCGCCAACATGGTTTCCTGCAAGGTCGGTCCACAACTACTAACCTCATTCTTTGTAGTGATTACATGACTGAATGTATGGCTCGACGCACACAAGTAGATGTAATCTACACAGATTACAGCAAGTGTTTTGATCGCTTGGATCATACTATACTTCTGCAAAAGCTATCGGCTATAGGTATCAGTGGAAATCTCTTTAGATGGTTCTCATCCTATGTAGCCAACAGATGTCAAACTGTTGTACTCAATGGATATACATCGAGAACTATGATTATCCCCTCAGGCATTCCGCAAGGATCGCTTTTGGGACCGTTGTTATTCAACATCTTTATCAACGACGTTACTTCATGTTTCTCCAACTCAAAAGTTCTTCTATTTGCGGATGACATGAAGATTCTAAGTGAAATCGGAACGTTTAAAGATGCTGAGCGTCTCCAACATGATCTGGACGTATTCCAAGAGTACTGTATGGCCAACCGCCTAGATCTAAATGTCTCAAAATGTTATGCATGTACCTTCACTCGTAAACATACACCTATTATTTATGATTACAAACTATCTAACACTTCATTAGCCAGAGTTAATATGATTAAAGACTTGGGCGTTACGTTTGACTCGAAACTACTTTTCGACGCACACATCGATAACATCGTTAAGAAAGCTTCCAAAGCACTAGGCTTCATTTTGAGGATATCAGTCAATTTTAAAAACATTAAAACGCTCAAAATTCTTTATTGTGCGTATGTACGCAGTCATCTCGAATACTGCTCACCAGTATGGAATCCCATTTACAACACTTACGTCGATCGCATAGAAGGTATTCAAAAGAAATTCTTAAGGTACATTCAGTTTAGATCCAAAACCTATTTGCCTAATTATTACATCCGCTGCAGGAAGTTTCACATTCTTCCACTAATTGAGCGGAGAAAAATTGCCGACATAGCATTTTTGTTCAATTTAGTTAATGGTTCAGCTGACTGTTCTGAGTTGCTGAGCAAAATTGGGCTGCGTGTACCATCATTCACCCTAAGGAATCATCAACCATTGTATGTTCCCTCTGTGCGCTGCATTTATAGACAAAACTCTTATATGATACGAGCTTGCAGGGCGTACAACTCGATGAGTCAGAGTATTGAAGATATTGATTTATTTTCGACCAGCGTTCTCAAACTGAAAAAAATGCAGTGTAAAAACTTCTTTGAAGACCACTAAAACAATATTTTCTCGAGTGCTTACTTGTTCTTGCTTTAGCTTGCCTGTCTACTGACTTTTGTACTGTACTTTTTGTATTATCAGTGAAAACTTTTAATTGGCCTTATATCACTAACTGTCAACTATCTGTATCCTAGCTGTAAGTTTTCTTAAGAAATAAAATAAAAATAAAATAAAATAACAAAAGGCTAAGAAGGAACATGAGTGGGTTTTAGTCAGTAAAAGTCTGACACTCCCTTCCGCTCCGTCCAGAGCGAGAGATACGATTTAGGCTGCGATAAATCAACTTCGCTATCCGCTGTTTTACAGTCAAACTAAGATGGTAAGATGGAGGATAGCTAACCTAAAAAACTTACGTAAGTGTTTATTTACTATCTCAACCAATTAGGGACTACGCGTATATATTCAGCAATATTCAGCTTAAGATAACAACGAAGTCGTATGAACACCGTCGATCACGCGTCCGCTCAGCTTTTCGCGTTTGTTCAGTTTTTGTATAAAATCGTTGTTCATAAAGACACTTTTCAACGGCCAAGCGACAGCCGGCTGTCGTGCTGCTATTGTCTTTCTATTGTGTCTAGAATCACGTGTGTTCGAAGGTTTAAAAAGCTGAATAGAGCTGAATAAATGTGCAGTGCCTACCTTATTTATCTGAAGTGTAGACAAGGTGTGTGATGATCACGTTAAATCCAAAAAACTATTTCTGGGGCTTGTCTGATAGATGATATGACTGTTGTACGAACTGTTGTAAGTACAAACACAAAGAACTACTTTTTAACGTGATATATTTATTTATTTAAATAGAACGGCAGAAGCCGTTTACACTATTTAAACATTTATAAACTACATTAAACATTAAGAACAAATAAGAGAAACATATAACAAACATTACAATAAATTCATTAAACATACACTTTAAACATTATTTATGTGATAATAATAATGAAAGGTTTTTTATTCTATGCTGTCGCATAATCCGCTCTTAGTAGGTGCTCTTATAGGTTGGTGAATACTTCAGTCAATTCCATTGAGTATGTAATAACAAACATTTGTCCAATAAACCTTTTGACGATTAAGCGACAGCCGGCTGTCGCGCTGCTATTGTCTTTCTTTTGTATCTCGAAATGTGAGTTCTAGGTAGTGTGGATATAAAACTTGTCTTATTATGATGTTTTCTTTATTGTATTACTAATATTATAAAGAGGAAACATTTGTACTTTTGTATGTAACGAATAAACTCAAAAATTGCTGGGCCGATTTCAAAAATTCTTTTTTCATTAGAAAGCTATATTATCCTTGAGTGACATTAGCTATATAATATCACGCTATGTCCCACGGGAGCGAAGCAGTAACCAAAAACCTAACGTAACGCGGGTGAAACCACGTGGAACAGCTAGTTTATAGATACATCGACAATCAATTCAGTAAGATAATTGTGATAGATCATCAAGTGTTAGAAGCTTAGGTACCGATAAAAGATTAGGTAATTATTATCATCTTACAGACAAGGTCCAGAGTTAAGTATTATACTCTCTAGTTAGTCACTTGTTTATGTTGGTACTTATATATTTCAGCAATTTTACTTTACTGCTACAATAAAAAAATCTAGATGTTCCCTCTGTTTCATTTACGTTCAGATTTGGGTATCTGTTTGCTTCCCGCTTCCGTGGGTGGTAATATAATATTATACATTGCTTAAACCTATGTAATTCCTCATAAATTTCATACACAAACATGTTTTCCAATCCTACTAGTATTTCCATAGGTTAACACATTTTTTATAAATATTTTTGTTTCATAAGGGCTTGTTCTACTTACTCGTATACGAGGTTTTAGCTGCGACTGCGTCCGCAAGCCAATCAAGTCAAATAGTCAAATCATTTATTTTCATTAGACCAAAAAAGGCACTTTGAATCGTCATAACGCAAGAAATCGGTAGTTAAGGACACAAAATCACTGATTAAACGCCCTGAAATTTTATCGTTAGATATAGCTTTAATTTCGAACTAAAACCTTACGAAATTGCATAACAATCGGTTTATTGATTTACCGTTAAAGCACAGCAAAGAGGCAAAGTGATTTCCCAATTATATTATTTGCATGAATAGGTAATTTTAACAGCGCTTCTAAAAATAGAGCCATCAACACGATTATGAATGCAAATGGAAATGTATATTCAGTAGAATTTATTCAAAGGTCGGAGACAGAAATAAACACTATTATCTATACAAATCGAGAAGATTACAATACTAAGGGCCGATTTTACCAACTAAGTTTAACGTAATTTTTTATTTTACCACTAGCTTTTGCCCGCGACTTTGTCCGCGTGGATTAAAGGTCATAGCTCATTACAGCCACCCGGCAGCCACTCCGCACCGACTCGCCTTCTGCGGCTAGTATTCTTTATATGGACTTGTATGGGCATGCGCTCACTATATCAACTCCGTACCGTCACCGGGTCGCCTATAAAGCTAGTCGGTGCGGAGTGGCTGCCGGGTATACCTGGTAATAACGGAAACTTTTATGTGCGAGTCCGACCTGCACTTTATCAGTCAAAAATTCAAGGCATTTATTTCACTTAGACCATTTATAGGTACTTATGAATAGTCAAAGAGTCGGTCGGTCAGTCAGAAAAGTGACGCTAATTGCCTGTTCCAAAGCGTAGATCTCTATGGAGAAGAACAGGCAAGAAACTCCACGGACACTCTTTAAAAAAAAAATCATTTTCACAAAATCTTGGTTACATTGATTTTCGTGCTTCTGTATGTGAAAACAATGCAAGTAAATAACAAAATTAATAATAAAAAACTTACAAATTAATATAAAAAAGTAATAAAAAAAGTCATGGCAGTTAAGAGATGACCGATCTCAACTGACAGCAATGTTAAAGGCCTTGTGATGCGGAGCAGTGGTCGAATTAGTTCAAAGAAATTTGCTTACTTCCAAGCCCCGCATTGTAAATTCTTGAGACAGAGACGAAATGCTGCGCACAAAATAAAAACAGCTTTATGTTAGTTGTTCCTTCGTTTTGTTATACATTCTAATTGACATTCAGTGTGGGATTAAGTTAGTACAGTCAGTAACAATGGTTAGATTCAATTATTTTTATTTTTTAATGACGTTCCGAAGAGGAACTTTTTTTTTTTAATGACGTTCCGAAGAGGAGTCGTGATGGCCCAGTGGATAAGGCGCCCGCCTCTCGTGTAAGAGGTTGTGGGTTCGAATCCGGGCAAGTATCAATGTGACTTTTTCAATTCATATGTACTTTCTAAAGTTTATCTGATGTCTAAACATCACTGACATCCCGTGCCTCGGAAAGCACGTAAAGCCGTTGGTCCCGGTTGTCATTCGTAGAACTTTGACAGTCGTTACTGGTTAGTTAGAAACTCTGACCAGTCTGACCACGGGGTATCGTGTCGCCCAGTTACTGGGTTGTGGAGGTCAGATAGGCAGTCGCTCCACGTAAAACACCGGTATCCAGCTAAATCCGGTTAGGCTGGAAGCCGACCCCAACACAGTTGGGAAAAGGCTAGGGAGATGATGAATAACGTTCCGAAGAGTTTTACTATACAACTTATTGAGTAGAAAATATTTTAACTTTGAACAAAGTTGATAAATATTTTTGTTATATGTATGTAAAACGGTAAACTATTTTTTAAATTTGTATACCAGCTAGCAGCTATTGATTACTGGTAAATAAAAAAATGCTGGAATTTATCCTTTGGGTTCAATCATAATATTATATCTCGTGCAAAATTACATAAAAATCAGCTTAGTAGTTTTGACGTAAAAGCGTAACAGACAAGCAGACATTTTCACATTTCTAAAATTTGGATTTTATAACGATTATTCACATTCACATTATATTTCTATTACCGCAAAAATCTACTAAAAATGCCGTCAGCAAAAAAATTTCAATAGACTTGGAGGTGATAAAAATATATAATATTTTCACCTCCGTGAATGAGGAGACCAAATAAAGGTCCTTTTTCTAAAGGGGCATGAAACTGCTGTTTATTTATTCAACAGCTTTAATATTTTGTTGATTGCGATGATAAGTAAAAATGTCCAAGAATGAGAGAGACATTTTTTTTAATATTGATATTGTTTTTTTTCTGGCGCTTCGGAAAAAGAGATTGAAATACCTGAATGATGAATATTTGATGGTTACGTGAATAAGTCGTCCAGAGTTCGATTTTTGACATAGTATAAAACAAAGTCGCTGTCTTATTTTGAATGGATCTCTATATTATTTTGAATGGATCTCTATATTACTTTAAAACTACGCACTGAATTTTGATGCGGTTTTTTTAATAGATAGAGTGATTTAAGGAAGGTTTATTTTATGAATAATCTATGCATGTTATAGTAGAAAAAGTCGGAATTTTTAAAGATTACAAATATTTGAAAATTCCGTTTAGCACCCGTTCAAAGTTGGGGTGGGTCGATATTTTATACTTAACGGTACGTTTGTATATACTGCTGTATATAAGGGAAATAAATACTGGATGTATTTATTTCCCTATTTAGACGGTTTGTTTTTATTTAAGCTTTGACTTGCGGTTTTGCCCGTGGGTTTAAAGGTAAGAAGTCGACAACAGATTAAAAACTTCCTATGTCATTTTTGTAAGTTACAAAGTTTAAAAAAATACTTAAAAGTGTAGATCGCTGTTTCATTTATTAAGATTTCGTTAAGTTGCTTACTATAAATAAAAATACAATACAATTGTTTTTTTGATCGTCTAACAATACATTAGGTGCCTGAAAAAAGTTCTATCTTGTAATTATAATTTATTTATCTAATATGCGAATAAATACGAGAAATGTATTAGAATTTCTTTTGACTTCATTTTAAGAAAGTCTTCTTTGACCTTAAGCACATAATGTAAAGAAATTCCCACTGTGCCAAGATTTGAGCAATACGTAATTCAACTTTTTAACGACCAACCGACAGCCGGCTGTCGGGCTGATACTTTCTTTCTATTGTGTCTCAAATCACGTGTGTTCGAAGCTTTAAAAGAAACTTTGACCTCTGGGTTTGTTTTGGATGAAATACCGGCTCCATCTTTCGCTAAAAGGAAAATCCAATATTGCTTTTTAAAAGTGTACAATGTGTGAAAAACTATTTACATAGTATTTTTTTTTTCCATGCGTAAAATTCCGTGCCGTACCATATAATTTGTTTATAATTTATTTTTATTTTATTGCCTCAAAGTTCAACTGCAATACGTTTCCAATATATAGCCAAATAGTCTTAGTAATTTCGATTTGGGTAATTAACTTACAACAAAATTATAAAAATACACTTCAAAATTTAAAAAAAAAACAGCTCTAGTAAAGCTTAATATGGCTACGTAGCTACGGCGTAGCGTCGTAGCGCGCTCGTAGCGGGGCGGGCGGCCAGTCGTAGCGCGTAGCTGGGCCCGAGCGCTTGTCCGCGCGGTGCTCATCGCGCGATAAAGTTGTATCGTGTGTGTGCGTTTGTATCGGTAAGTCTATTTATTTGTTTTTATTATATAAATTATAAATATATTTTGATTTTATGAATGAAAGTTTTCTTTCAGTTACATTTCGGTATTCTCATATTTTTGTAGAAATATTTTGAGACGAAAATAAAATTAGAAACAGTTATGCGGCGGTTTGTTAATAAGCACTTCACACATTATACAAAAAAAAAAACTATTTAAATAGTGCGTTCGGGCTCAAATGTTTCAGCTGATCCAACATTATTTAATTTCAGCAATATAAGTAAGTAATGGAATTTAACTATAAAGTTTTTAAGGATGTCATTTATCAAAATTAAAGTAACTATATTTTCGTGATGTTTTCAATACTTAATGTTTACTGCAATGCACACTGCAACACACACACACACACACACGCACACAAAATATATAACTATATAGGTACTTATAGAAGATTTAAAAAAAAGTTACGTTTAAGAAGAATTTATAAATCATTCAAATTCTTTTTTTGCAACAGCTAATTTTGTATCCTGGTAATTTATTCTCGTATCTATACTTTTATAATGGAACTAAAGAAATGTTCTTTGTTTGTTTAAATAGGCTGATCTGTGGATTTATTATCATGTGCTATCTGGAAAATATATATATTTGACCGTTTATCGAAAAAGCGCCTATTAAAACGAGCTACGATTTGCGGAAATATGACACTTCAGATTGTTAATTTTATGAGCTTGATCTAGGCTTATGCTAAGTAATTCCGCATCTCGTTTCGAGCTCTATATCCTACCATTTATTTTAAAATGCTCATTGTCTAACCACACTGGACTTATAATTAATTAATATTAAGTAAATCTGGAATTCCTAGTCCGTCATGCCTTCTCTGTGTGAGAAGAGTTCTTTGCCGAAAACTGAAACATTGAGACAAGAGGCTTGTGTTATATTTTTTATTATTTTATGAACCCTACGAGCATACAAGTACTTAAAATGCTAACTCAACGCGGGTCTAATTAAGGGGAATAGATAGTTTTTAATAATCAGTCGCGCAAAAGTAAAATGAAGTCTTTATTTTTAAAATCCAGTCTTAACAAAAGAAATGGTTGTTGTAACCATATCTTTTCTAATGTTATATCCATTATATCTTTAATTTTATGTTAATATTTCGTGTTACATAAAATTATATTGCCGTTCGCTAGGAATCTTTACAGTTTGATCAGTACATTTAAATTAAAATATATGAGCTCACATACACAAACGAATAGACGTCGGTCACACAAACAACGACCAACTAACCATGTCATCAAAAAACATTATAAATAGATAATAATTATTTGTTTCATACGAAAGAGGGGATGATCTTGCCTGATAACAAAATACTTAAATTAATAAAAAACTACACAATTGCCGAATGATAGTATATGTTTTATGGGAGGTTTAATTTACTACTTGGGCAAAAGCTATCCCTTAATTAATTATCTGGCCAAGTGCGTGGCAAATTTCACACAAAGAGATGTTGACCAATATCCATGTTGATACAATATCCATCATCTCTATTTTTCCATTTGTGTTGGGCTGACAGCCTAACCAGATTCCTGGACATCAGTGTTTAAATCACCATACAGTAATAACACTTATTAAAACACCCGACAACGCTTCTAACCCGGCGTGAGTGAGGTCGGGTATGTGATACCCGAGAAGTTTTTAAACGCAGATTATTTAATGTTACTGTTGCCATGCGAGTCCTGTCGTTTCAGTAGCTGGAGGTAAGGGTGCTAGGGGCGAGGTACAGTATCGAGTTAAGTGTTGCGCTGGCGGCAACGGTAGATACACGTGCGTACATGTGGCTGGGGTACGTCACACCCGACCTCGTAGTCGGTGTTACATTTTTGTGTTGACTGTAAGTTTTTGATTTATAGTTATATATAGTATTTTATGATTTATTGATGTCGTATGAAGAATTTAGGTTTGCATCTAATGAATGATAGTCTTCGGAACAGGCAACAGAACGTAGGTACATCTTCCAAGGGAAACACGAAAAAGGATTGCTGGTCATTTAGGGGAAACTTTACCACCAGTTCCCAAAAGATGTACTCAGAAAAAAGACAGAAAAATAAAACAATGCTGTACAAAATGTGAGAAGCCAATATTTATATGGAACATGCAATTTTTATGTGCGGAAATTGTGCTGATTTGTAGGTGTAACTTTGGTGCCCTGTAACATGCATCTCATAAGTATTCAGAATTATTTTTCAGTACCGTTTTTATTTATAATAATTAGAAGACACTATTATTATGTTAATTTACCGAAGAAGTTGGAATTTTGTTAGATTTTATAGGTAAAGAAGTTACCTACTTAAACTTAGTATTCTTTTTTTCAAAAAATTTAGTTACTTTGTTATTCCAATAAAAAATAACACTTACTTACTTAATACTCGTATTTTACTTACTAATCTTGTTAAATGGATACTATTATTTATATATCTCAAGCATAAATACTAATTACACAATCATAGTGTCAAAAATTAAACACCAAAATTTTGGGTATTTCATACCCACCTCATAGCTGGTGTAACAATTTCTCACCTCATTCATAAGGCTAAGAGGCAAAGGACTTTGGTTCCGAGGATAGCCCGCTGAGAGCCAGGCATATGACTGTGAAGGCTTAGTTTAGAGGGTATAAGTAACAGAGTGTGTAGTTCCTCAACCCCCATTGCAAGAGAGGATCCTCCGACCAGAAGGGTATTCTGTCTGCCAGGGTTGCGGAATGTTTATGAAGTTACCGTGACCCCGGAACATAAAGGGTAACCGAAGGAACGTGAGTGGATTTTAGTCAGTAAAAGTCTGACACGCCCTCCCGCCGCACCCAGGACGGAGCAGACATTTGATGATTTATTCCCACTCCCCAAAAAAAAGGGTATTCTGTCTAGTGAGCTCTTGGGCTACTATTCGACGGTTTTGTTGGGATTGAACTCTGATAGCGATGTAGAATTAACAATAATGTTCCTGTACGTAACATTATGGAACGCAATAAATACTTATGACTTATTAGAATGTCGGTTATATTTCAACGTTCGCGATAGATTTCGTCACAGTAATAGAATACCTTTGGCCACTGTAATAGAATTAAGCGTTACGAACGCTTAATTTTAACAGAACCCTAAAAAGGTAATTTCTGCGTTACACTATAAAAACTACCGCTCATGAAGAGGTACCCTCACAAGGGGCAAGAATTATGTGTTTTCCTTCTCACCGTTACATCATGTTGCTAATGGAATAACGTGCCTCATAGGCAGTCACCCAAGAGGTCGTTATAAAGCACCCTTGTGACCTTTATGGGGTTGCATGTGCTAATATTTGACTGAATAATGAGCTTCTGTGGAGGAAAAGAATCGATTTTGTTGTAGTTGAAAAAGGTATTAAGATAATTAGAATAGAATTCTATTTATTTCAAGATAGTGGTCTTTATAAATTAAAATGTATGGCTAAATGTGTTGCTAAGCACAAAACTCGAGAATAGCTGGACCAATGCTCCCGTTTGATAACTGTACAAGGTTTTCCAGGTTCTCATAACAAGAAAAAAATGCAAAAGTCGTCTGGTTAATTTTACAATTCGGGAAAAATTGGCTCTTTTTTTCTATCAAAATATGTTCAATAGATTTCTCACGAATCAGGTTATTACATACATTTAAAATTTTCCATCCGATTTTTACTTTAAGGAATCGCCCGTTTCAACAAACAAACAAAAAAAGTTACTCACCTTTACCGTAATTATATCATAGGTGCGGATTTTTTTCTACATCTAATACTTTCATGTTCTGTTAACTTAACATAAAGTTAAATACATTTTGTAGATAAAGTAAGTAAGGGTTTTAAAAATTGACGGTTCCGCCCAATCTCATTTCACTTTTAATTCCGAAAGCTATCCGCAAAATCTCTGAACCTTAAAAGCCCTGGTTCCCTCCGCAAAAAATAATTTACGCTATTAATTTAATATACCCTATTAAATTCAAATCTTCCCCGATCGAGGTGAATTCCGCCCACTTTGTAATGGAAAAAACTGATCCTATCTGCTTTGATTCAATTTCCAAGTCTTGTAGATTGCGCACAGAAGAAATTAAATATTGTCCAGTAATCCTGATTCTGAGGCAAACGTCTTTACTTTTGTCGAGGGCTTTTGTTTTGGGATACTACTGCTTTGTCGTGTGTTTGGCTATACAATTTGGCTACATTAAAAAAAAACGTAGTAGCTGACCCGGCCATAGTGAAATAAAATTTGGCCTATCTTTCAAATTGGATTAAACTGCACATGATGTGCTACCATTTAAATTGGGTATGTGGTGTAGAAGTCCATCGCTGGCAAGCGATGTTATGTGGCGCTTAATTTATCTATATTAAGATATATACAACAGAAACTAAGGGTTTACAAAATTTATTTTTAACACATGATGAGATTGTATGATTCTTCATATTCTAAGTGCAAACAACGAATAAATACCAGACTAAAACAACATTAATTTATTTCTATATTTATCTTATTATATACGGACATTCAAAGCTCCCTACAAATTAAACGCAGACGTTCTGAATCCTCTTTTAAATAACGAAAGTTCTTTACACTTCAAATTAAGGCGGTAGATTGGGCCAATAAAAAAGTGCTTGATCTCAAATTGAGTGTTTTGTTCAAGCGAATGGTCCAGAGAAATTCAATCTCGCAAGCCTGTACTATTGTGTGACCTCACATTCGTGTACCATTTTAGATTTTATTGGTTTAGGATTTTATACGTAGGGGACGGACGACGAATGCTAATTTCTGAACGGATTGCGAGCAAATACGTTACGTAGGTTGCTTTATGTTGGACCACGGAATAGGAAAAACAGGTGGAAGTGCCATACGGGTTAGGCTTATTTCACATTAGGCCGGACCGATAGTTTTATTGGACCAACAAACTTGTCGGAACCGTGTTGGCTTTAGTAGTTTAATATCGCTGTTCACATTAGGGCGATCCGATAAAAATAACGGAGACCACACTTTTACCGGACGCTACGATTTCAGTCGAGTTGGACATTATATTAGCGTATTGGCAAGTAAAGTGTCGGATCGGCAGCTCCTAGTGGGAACAGCAAGCCAGTCAACGATACAACTGTCGGTCCGACTTAATGTGAACTAGCTTTTAGGGGCGTGTCATGAATAAGCCGAAATAATCAACATTAGTTCATAGGTTGTCAGATACTTGCCGTGAGTGATGTCTGTAAAATATGTATTTTTTTAAATCGTGCCTTAGCGTAAGCGTAGTCCACGTACACTTTTTCTGCTTCATTCGCATTTCGCTGATCTTGGTCGCTCTTTTACAGTTCGGCTTCTATCAGCCGCGTTCAGCGTCGTAACAATGAGCTGAAAGGACGTGTAAGCGTCTTCACAAAATTTTCTCCTACAATATAGTTGTTTTTTACATAAGCTGATTAGAACTGAATTAGCGTGCTTAGTCTCCTATTGTGCGGTTTTCTAACATGTAAAACGAAAGCAGAAAAAGAAATGAACCTTATGAAGGTGTACTGTAGAACTTGGTTAACATCTTATGTATTAAATCTTTATAAGTTAAGGTTTCTATTGTGATAATAATTTATTTTTATTGGTCTGAATATGGACCTTGTCCTGAATTAAATGTTTTTTTTTAATAGGCTTAGTTCGTGAGTTAAGCAATACTAGTTCCCGACCCATAGCGTGTGGGCACATCCACCTGTTTTTTATTCCGTGGCCGTAACGATTCCTGAAAGGAGAATTCCAAGTGTATTGATTGATATCATTCAAGTGAAATATATCAGTAACGTGCTTACGACTCCGATCGAATTTCATTACAGACTCAATGGAATGACAGACGTAATCATTATTATAGAGACTCAATCATGTGGATTGACTTGAGAGAATTTCGAGCTCGAAAAAGCGACCGAGATTCATCAAGGAAGACTCCTCAATGTTTCTTTATTACAGAATGTGGTATATTTTTCTGAATTTCGATATTGCCAATTTCAAGAGTTGTTTTCATTAAATTCAATTGAGTGCAGTTACTGGGTAAAGCGATACCCTCTGGTTAGACCTGGTTCTAGATTCTGAATGATCGCGACGACTGTCATAGATCTACGAATAACAATCGAGGCCAGCGGCTTTGCGTGCTTTTCGAGACAATGAATCACAGTAAATTCCTAGACAAACTTAGACAAGTGTAAAATGAAACATGTCTAAGACTTGGTAATCTATGAAAACGCATTACAATCACTCATTTAAGAACTACAGTGTCACAGACAGACAGACAGACAGGCAAACAGACAGACCGAAACACATACAAAGTGGTCGAACTAAAACACCCCTCTTTTGGCGTAGGGGGTTAAAACGACATATTAATTGAAAAAGTCAATTCGATCCCTGCCCGGCTTCAAACCCGCAACGCTTTAAAATGTACACGACTTAAATTCACATTCAAGCGAGTACGTGTTATTTAAAACAAATTAGCCTTATTCAAAAGCTTCGGAAAACTAATTCCAAATATCGAAATTGCGAGCCAAAGCGTCCGACATATTGCTCCAATCAATTACAGCTTGTATTGGTCAGTCCCTCGGAAACTTTAAAGTTCAGAAGTCGTGCAAACTGTAAATCGTTTTGGCCAACGTTAATGGCAAATTCAAAAGCCGGTGGGCGGAAGTTGCACAAATTAATGGCACGTCAAAGCCAGCCAGATTTCCAAATGCAAAGGTTCACTGTTTGATAGTCGCCGCTGCCCTAATCATGCGGCCTAGATTAAGAAGTTAAGCGTTTTATATAAAGCACTAGCTGACCCCTACGGTTTCACTCGCGTTATATCAGATTTTTGGTTACTACTCCGCTCGAATTTTACTCAAAAGCACGTTTTATGTCACGTTCCACGGAAACAGGATAAAAACAAAAAAAGAAGATAGAAAGTATTCTATGTCCGTCCCCTGGTTCTAAGCTACCTCCTCACCAATTTTCAGCCAAATCGGTTCTGCCTTTCTTGAGTTTTAAAATGTGTAACTAACACGACTTTCTTTTATATATATAGATTTTTCAGCTTTTCGGAACATTTGTAGGCTCGAAATTTTTGGATTTGGGAGAGTAGTAGTACATAAATATCAAGTCGGGTGTCGAAACTTCCATCCATTATTTTATCTCATTATTTTTCCAAAACTCCTTTCTAAGTGGATCCTTCAAAGTTTCATGCATCTTGGATCAGCTGTTTGGTATATCAACATCAGTCAATCAGTCAGTCAGTTTAGCATTATATAAACATAGACATCTTCTAACTTGTACCACATTCGCTCCCAGTGGGCGGCTAGTGAAATATTATTGGAATTCCTATATCCAAGATAATCCAGGGTTTGTCCCGCGTTGTGTCGTGTCGCGTCACTCCGTCGGTTCCCAGCAATAACCTAATCTGGGTGCTGTTTTATTTGACTGTTTGTCAATCGTTCAATATGTGTAACTGCTACAGTGTCTGTTACGTGTTACATGGTTCTTTGGAGCTTCATAAGATTTAGAATAAACGGAGTCGATGTTTTTTTTCGTTTCGAAGATTTCTTTCTCTGGAATTATTTGTTACATTGCTGCTTGTTATTGAAGGAAATTAGACATACAGTCTTTGTTCTCTAATAATGTGAAATACTAAAAACAGACACTGATGAAAACTAAAGAAACTCAGAGCTAAATACAACACCATCTCCCTAGCCTTTGCTCAACTATATTAGGGTCGGCTTTCAGCCCAACCGCTTTCAGCTGAATACCAGTGCTTAACGTTAAGCGACTGCGTCAGACCTCCACAACCCAGTTACTGGGCGACACGGAACCTACTATGACTGGTCAGACTTTCTGGCTTCTGATTACCCGTAACGACTGTCAAACTTCCACGAATGACAACCGGGACCAACGGCTTTACGTGCTTTCCGAGGCGAGGATGTCAGTTATGTCCCAGATAAAGTTTAGAAAGTACAAACGAATTTAAAAAGTCACATTGGTACTGGCCTGGATTCGAACCTACAATCTTTTACATTAGATGTGGGTGCCTTAACCACAGGGCCATCACGACACAAGAGCTTGTACATAGTACCATGAGGACCATGGGAAAGCGGGATAGAGCTAAGGCTCGACACAAAAAAGATCCCTCACAGGAAAACTTACAGGCGTATAAAAAACTTCGTAATATCTGCAACAGAATGTGTCGGGATGCAAAACGTCGCTATATTCACTCTACAATTCAGAATCTTTGCCAAACGCAAGTTTGGAGATTCTTGAGGTCTTTGGGTGTGGGCAAGTCCACGGATGCTTGTGAAAGCACTGTGGACCTCAATGCTTTAAATAGTCACTTCTCTACTCCACCAATCATTTTAGATTCCTTTACTAAAACTTCCACACTTTATCAGATTTCTAATATGGCCCACCCGGACTGCCCCTATTTCACTTTCAATCCTGTCTCAGAAGATGCTGTCATGAAGTGTGTCCGCTCCATATCCACTAAAGCAATTGGTTGTGACAGTCTTAGCCTCGACATGATTCTTCCTGTGCTGGAAGACATTGCACCTGTGATCTCTCACATTATTAACTTCTCTCTTGGTAGCAGTGTCTTCCCGTCACAGTGGAAGAAGGCTTTTGTCATACCGTTGCCGAAAACCTCAAACCCGACATCTTACTCTCAATACCGACCCATATCTATCCTACCCATCCTCTCCAAGGTCCTTGAATCTGTTGTACACAAACAACTTTACTCCTTTCTTACCTCCAACAACCTCCTAT
Source organism: Athetis lepigone (assembly GCA_033675125.1). Lineage (NCBI taxonomy): Eukaryota > Metazoa > Arthropoda > Insecta > Lepidoptera > Noctuidae > Athetis > Athetis lepigone. Next base: position 4,123,282 of record CM066226.1, on the reverse strand, counting down.
GTCCTTTCCAATCCGGCTTCCGACCGTCCCACAGCACAGTTGGTGCGCTGCTGAATATAACGGAAGACATTAGGTGTGCTATGGATAACACCAAGCTCACAGCAATGGTGCTGTTGGATTTCAGCAGCGCATTCAATTCTGTTGATCATGACATACTTCTTGGTGCTCTTCGTGCAGTGAACATGTCCTCTTCGGTTCTTGACTGGTTTCAGTCTTACCTCTTCGGTCGCCTGCAGTTTGTGAAAACAGCCGATGCTAATTCGGACTGGTTGGATCTCACTGCTGGTGTTCCCCAAGGCGGCGTACTCTCCCCATTACTTTTCTCTGTATTTATTAACAACATATCCCAGGTTATCTCTTCTCCCTTCCATCTGTATGCAGATGACTTACAGATATACCAACATTTTGAGTTAACGGAGTTGCCCAGGGCTGTTGAGATTTTAAATAAAGACCTTGCTGCTGTTCAACTATGGGCTAAACGCTTTGGACTTCTTGTCAATCCCACCAAATCACAAACCATCATTGTAGGCAGTAGCAGGCTCAGATCTAAGATAGATTGGGGATCAGTACCTACACTCTCTTATGACGGCGTCACTATCCCGTATTGTGACAAAGTCAAAAATTTGGGCATAATTATGGATTGCAATATGTCCTGGGCACCTCATATCAATAATATCAGCAGACGTATGTTTTACACTTATCATTCTCTAAAGCGTCTCAATTTTTTCTTCCTTTCAACACCAAAATTATGCTAGCGCAATCTCTTCTACTCCCTATTCTCGACTACGCCGATGTCTGTTTTTTGAATGTGACAGAGGAGCTACTTAATAAGTTAGAGCGCCTTCAAAATCTTGCTATCCGATTCATTTTCAGTTTGCGTAAATACGATCGCGTTTCTGAATATCGTGCTCAACTTAAATGGCTCCCTATCCGTTTTCGCCGTGATATGCATATCCTCACCTTCCTCTACAACATCCTACATGATCCCAATTCCCCTCCTTACTTACGATCCAGGTTCCAACTGCTCCCACCTCCTACTCGCTCTAGGCGCCCCTGTATCACAACGATGCTGGAGGTGCCTAGTAGCAAAACAAATTTCTATTTCCACTCCTTTACCGTGCGTGCCCCTCAATTATGGAATCGGCTCCCGAAAGCAATTCAAGAAAGCCCATCGATTAACTCTTTTAAAAACAGATTGAGAAGTTATCTACTATCCCAAGTATCTGACGCATCATCATCATAGATTCACTACATCACTATAAGGTTAGGTATATATTATATTTATGTATTTATTTTATATTTTAGTTTATTAGTTTATGTTTTCAGTATTTATAAATTTATGTATTTGCATTCATAAATATATATTTTTAGTCGTTGTTATTATTTAAACACTCTCTTGCACTATGTTGGCCCGTTTCAAGTACAGTCTATCGCAATGCCCTAGGTTGACTGGAAGAGATCTCTTCTAGAGATAAGTCCACCTTTGTAAACAAATTACAGTTAAGTTCTCTGTTAAACAGTTATGTGCAATAAAAGTATATTATATAGTATTTTATTACAATACAAACTAATTAAAGACATGTAAACGAAATAGGCAATTCTGAATTCTAATTTAACTAGTTAGAAATACTAACTTGAAAGTTTTGCCATTGTAAAACCAGAGAAAGTAGGTAACTCCAGTGCAGAAGACACCAAAATTTACGACCATCGGTTTTGGTCGCAGGCCAGATGACCTCGGCTTTATTGGTGGCCATTGTTATATTTTAAAGACAGTGCATTGGTAACTATTTTCAACAATATTTTTGTGCATTTCATGTGTATCTGTAAACTAGAAAACAAATTAATAACGTAATTAAAAACTAGAAATATGTACTCTTAACAAGCCTATATTACCCAGGACGATGCTAAGACTAACGTTACATCATAGAACTAAATGCGTTTCGGCGTTTAAAATTTTTGGTGGAATATAGGACCTCACATACATGACCCCTCAAAACATAACATTTTTGTAAGCAGTCGTGCATAATGGAATTGTTTTCATGAAAACACTTTCAATTTAATTTATATGAAAGTTAATATTCTAATAAGCTAATATAATTTTATGAAATATTTTTATCGAACCTACTACCTTAAGTGTAAGAGGCAGTCTCCTTCTCCAGTACACCAACAAGAGGCACATTACGTTAATAAATTGTAAAACCTCTTTCTACGTTTCTAAAAAGAAAACGTGAAACATTTTTGCTTGTGGCAACCACAGTTCTAGCTCTTAGCAAAATAAAAAAAAAATCGTCAAAGCGGGGTGTGAACCGGTCCGAGTGGGCCGTATTTTGGTACTATTCCTTTTTTAAATTGTTTTTTTTTCAACCGCTATTTCGGCCGGCCTTTGGATATACTTTTTTAAACCCTCTTTGGTTCGTTCGTATTTGAGCTTCTTCGGTATTAAAGAGGTTTGTGGTTTTAATAGAAGTTTTTATTGGGATGTTTTATTCGTGATCGTAAATTCAGCAAATTAGGCTAAACGCGCACTACGGAATTAAATCTTTGTGATTAATTCAATTGAAAATGTCAAACAACAATAATAAATAAGGTAATGACTCTTCTTAGTGCACGGGTTGTTGTATATTGGTATTAATAACATTTTACACTGTGTGCTCAGCTTTTAAGGCCCATTTGAGAGCGTCTCAGAATTGTGTGACGTCTATTAATACGGGCCTAGATGTACTAACTTACCTAACCCGGTGTAAGTCTTCACATGCGATTTTTTTTCTTTTGGTCCCAATCTGATTAATTATAATATATTAATCAGATTAGATTATTCTGATTAATGATTAGGACCAAAAGAAAAAAAAAACCAGTTATATTATATAGGTACTAGCTGCTGGCTGATGAATCCTATATAACTGTTGTTGTTAGTAAACTTTATGGAAAATATAAGAGAGCCATGAACATTTATTGATAGATATCTACCTACATATATCTTCGCGTGTGTGTAATTTTCACGAGGATAAGACAATATATAATAAAAAAGTACGTTGTCTATTCTATATTAACACAAACTTTAATATATGTTTTTAAATAATATATGTTTTTAAAAATTTACGAAATTTTGCCGATCACAAGTTAATTAAAATGATATATTTATCTTTGTGTCAATCCATTATTACATATTGCATAACTTCTTGGGGTGGTGCAGCTAAAACAATCCTACTCCCGCTAGAGCGTGCTCAAAGAGCAATCCTCAAGGTTGCTACTTCCCGCCCTTTTAGATTTCCTACGCACCAGCTCTACTTAACATGTAATGTGCTTATGGCTTGATTACACCTACCGAGTAGAGTGGCGAGACAGTAAAATGTAACTCGGCCGAGACAGTGCCGTAGCCGAGTAAGTGTTCACACGTATTTTCGATATTGTGGCGAGACAGTTCAGTTATTAGAAGAAGTGCAAGGACAACTGAGGCTAACATGGATCCGAAATCGTTTATTAGAAAGTCTACCAAGCTACTAATTCCTCTCTTGGTAGAAGAATTAACAGAATTGTTGGCCCAAGAGAAATCTCGGATTTGGATTTGGTATCGAAATCCCATTTCCCAGCGATTATTTATGTTTCTATGTCTTACGGTAGTATTAGTAGGTATATATATTATCTTTGTATTTATGGCTAAACGAAAAAATTCACGGAGTGACGTGACGTGTACGCTCCGAGTGGAGAGTGGTGGCCGAGTGCTGTTTAGATTCACCGAGTGACCGAGCGAGACAGTGCGGGGAAGTGGGGAGGTGGGTACTCGGCCTAGTAAATAGAACTGGGTCCGAGTGACTGTCTCGGCCGGTTGCTAGGCCGAGCGCTCGGCCGAGTACTCGGCAATGTGTTTACAAGTACCGAGTACTCGGCCGAGGGCACTGTCTCGCCACTCTACTCGGTAGGTGTAATCAAGCTATTACAGTGCGGCAGTTATTTATTGTACACACTGTACTGCACCAACAGCACTTCCGTTTGAACCTGTACCTTCTGACAAGAGAAGGAAGGACTTGGTTGCCATAAAGCCTCAAACCAGACATGCCTTCGCCGAGCGATTCTACGTGTTTCTAGGACCTTTCCTGTATAATAGGCTCAATAAGGTACTAAAATACTATAACGTTAGATATAAAGATTGTAGCAGAATGCTGTCAGAATATTTAGTGACACTCAACTTCACAGACACAGAAAAACTTTTAGAAAGTTTGACTTGACGCTGTATCTTGTTAATGTTTATCTATGTTTAATCTCACACACATAATATTAGGTATTAATGTATTCTCACAGCTATTAATAGAACATATTATATTTTGTTATAATAAGTAGTTTTACTGTAACCTTAAAGGAGATGGACAAAACGTGCCCCAAAGAGTACACAAATAAATGTATTACAAGTAATTTTAATAAAAATAATCAAGAATTTTGAATAACTATTAAAGGCTTATAGCAGCTGGTGAAAATAAATCATAATTAAAAGATTTTTTCGTTTTATTTAGTTCTGGCCACGTGGTTCGACCGCATGGTTTGATCAATCGGTTGACTTTAAAGTACCCTTAATGTTGCCGTACAAAATCAACAAAATTAAAACAGGGAAAAACAATAATTATTGCGGGCCTGAAATATAAAACATTCGTAACCTAAAATGTAACTAACAAACTAACTATTATTTTATTTAATGTTTTTCTATCTATTAATGGTTTTTTTTTTGGAAGGTGGGAAATCATCCAATGACTTCTCCCGCCCTGGGCAGGCGGGAGGGCGTGTCAGACTCTTACTGACTAAAACCCACCCTTGTTCCTTCGGTTGCCCTTAATGTGACGGGGCTCCGGTTACCTAACACGCATTCCGCAACCCCGGCAGAATCTATTAATGGTACAACCTTTTTATGGTACCCAAAGATGCAAATATGGATATGATTATTTTACTTTTGTGTTGGCAGCACTCAAGTTGTCAAAACGTCAAATGTCAAAACACATTCCCTGATTCCCGTGATCTTCGATGTTTGTTGAACGCGCTCCGATTCTTGGTATTTGTTCTGTTTTAGTTTTGTGTTTTTACTTGACAAGTGTATGTTTATATTTTATAGTGTCGTAGCCCCACGCGAGTGCTCCACTAATTGTAAACTGTGTACATATTACTTAAGGAAAATGGACCTTTTACAAGCGTGTGTTAACTGTGGTATCACAATTAGAGAACGCATCAGGCGGCATGTAATATCATCATTACCCCCTGATATGACTGTTCTTTTATCGGAGTGGTTAACCCTTGAAGTAAGTTCTAGTTTCATTAAGTACATATATCCCTACAACATTTACAATAGCATAATAAATAAATAAATACGATGTTATAGCCCTAAATCTTAGACTAATATTTATTTCACCTTCACAGTTACCACCTCATAGCTGTGTTTGCGGTGCCTGTTACGACAATATAACAAGATGTCTTGCAACAAACTCAAGGGAAAGACAGATCGGTCATATCATTGTTTGTTACGGCTGTGGCAGATCAGTGACACGTGCAAGAAGACACAGCATTTCGGAAGGGAGCCCTCTCGCCTTAGTTGTATCATCATGGCATCACCACGTAAGTAAATTATTTTTAATAGTTTATTTAACATTCATTGCCTGCAAAGTAAACAATCACTTTGAACCTCAATGGGTCGCAGGGTCGCTGTAATGGGAAACACAATATAGTTACAGGATACAAGCGATAAACTCTACTGCTGAAAATGTAATGCAGAATTCATATTTAAGATTTTTAAAGAATTAATCAGTTTGCGGTACCCATCACAGTTTACTGCCCTTTTAAGATATTTATAATATCAAGAACAAGAAGTAGTGAGAGTAGTAGTATATAGTGAAGTAGTATATAGTGGTAATGGTACGTTTAATTTTTTTTTTAGGTCAGGGCTGCCAACTTTTTATGTCATGGTTGTTACGTGCGAGCTAACAGAGCAATGGCCCGAAGAAATATTGTTGATGCTGACCGTTTTAATGTCATAGAAGAAAATCAAGCTGTTCAAGAAAACCAAGTACCAGTTCCACCACCACTCCCTCCTAGACCAGCTGCAAGGAATGTTGAAGATGCATCATCACTAATTGCCCTGCCGAATTATAGACGTTGTGCTAATACATCTAGACGATGTGTATTTGATGGATGTCAGCGCAGTGCAGGTCATTTAGTGCCTACCTTGATTAAGTCAGCATTGCTGTTCAATAATAAACTATATGTGCCTCGAAGTGCCAGGGTGTGTGAATATCATTTACAGTCAAATGAATGGGAATTATTGTTAGACAACACGAGTTTAACAAATACTTTCACAGCAAATCAAATTGAAAGCTTGCTAGATAATAAGAGTGAAGAAAATGTAATTGATTTCGAAAACATTGAATCAATGCCTAATCATGTATGTCACTATTGGACAGGGCGAACTACCGAAGAATTCATTGAATTGCATAGTAGCATACCATTACAGTCTGTTGTTTCCAAAAATTCAAAAACTGCATTAGCAATGCTTTTAATTAAATATAGGACCGGTGATAGTGATGCTAGGATATCTAGTCTTTTTAAGATTCCTAAATCTACTCTACAGTACAAGATGAATCTTGTTAGAAAATGTCTGACAAATCACTTTGTCCCACTACATCTTGGGGTGTCACACATATCACACCAAGAATTAGTAGAGAGAAACACTACAATACCTGAAAAGTTATTTGGAAATCCTCATTCTGATGTTTCTGACAGGTGGGCTATTTTACAATGTGATGGTACATACCTCTATGTGCAAAAAAGTTCTAACTATAAATACCAAAAAAAGACGTACAGTCTACATAAGTATCATAACCTAACAAAACCATTTTTGGTAGTCTGCAGTGATGGACATATTATAGATGTATTTGGACCTTTTGCTGCAACCCAAACAGATGCAGAAATAATGAATCATTTAGTTTCTATTGATGGAGGTTTATTCCAATACTTTAGGCAAAATGACGTCTTTATTTTAGACCGTGGTTTCAGAGATTCGATCTCTAATCTAGAAGCTCTTGGTTTTCAAGTACACAAACCTGAAACCAGAGATGAAGGAGAAACACAATTATCCACGCTACAAGCAAATAAAAGCAGATGTGTGACACTATGCAGATGGGTCGTGGAAATAGTAAATGGCAGATTTAAGCGTGATTATAAACTGTTTAGAAATGTATTTTTTAATTTAGCTTCGTCACATATGATGGAGGATTTTAGGGTTGCCGCTGCGCTTATAAATAAATTCCATAAAGTAATTGAAAATCCTGAAAATGCAGATGAAATTGTTCAAATAGCAACCTCAAGGTTACACTTGCCTAATTACTTAGGACAGTTTATACAGGAATATAATATAAATAGACGAAGAGTGCAATTTACAAGGATTGATGCAAACCTGCCGCAACTAAATACTTTTCCACATTTTAGTACAAATGACTTAAAACTAATTTCTTTGGGCCCGTATCAAGTTAAGCAGGCTCGCTCGTATTACGGCGAACATATAAGATTATGCAAACTGGACTGTAAAGTGATAGCCTGAAACACAGGTTGATTTTAACCTAGGTCAGGCGGGTCGCTATCAAATATTGCAATTCCGAATTAGTTTTAATTGCACTGTTAATAATAATAATTTAGTGTTAGTTTATTCTTAGAATCTCTTTATTTATACACTTTTTGTAACTGTTCCCTATGTACACTTTTGTAAACTGTTATTTGAATAAAAAATTATTTTATTTTTTATTTTATTTTAAACTAAATTCATTAGAAAAAGAAACCCAAGAACCCTAAAATCATCAGTTTTATATCCACTTCAGTCTAAATTGCGGATTTCTCATAAAAGAGCCTTTTATTTTTAGAGTCCGAGCAAGGCGTAAATAGTGTTTGCAGTGCTTATGTACATACAAACGCAATACTCGTAAAAGACAAGTATTTGTACAGAAGTATTCTTGGATATTCGTCTGAGAATTGTATTTTTTTACGTTTTTCTTGCTTGTGTAAGTATTTATAGAAAGTACACTAAGGTTGAGATAATTAAACCTGACTTAGGTTTGGTTAAGTAATATAAATAGAGAAATAAATAAATATCCCTGGGACAACCACACACGGTCATCTGATCCCAAACTAAGCAGAGCTTGTATTATTATTATTAACCAGACAATAATATCCCACCAAAAACATTTTTTGTTAAATGTTGCCAAGACAACCACATAAGGTTTGCCCTGTGAAAAATTTATCAGATCTCTTGTAGAGCCAAGCTTCTGAATCTACACGGCCTAAATCTACCGACTTTAACTTCACAAATTCTACTTTTCAGTAAAAATCTATGGCTTCCCAGTTTCGCTACCGTTGTTGTGGAGGTGATGCGAATATTTAGTTTCTGAAGTAAGTTACGAAACAGCCAAGCCATACATTTTTACTGATATGTAGAATTTGTGAAGTTAGTTATAGATTGAACTTCAACTAAACGTTAACCGTCAGACATTTAGTAAAAGCCAGCGGGGATGTAATTTTTAACAATTATGTAGAGTCTCATACAAATGAGAGCACACAATTTTTTTTAAAGTAACTGTTGAATGGTCCTTGCATCGTATTCCTCAGTGCTGAGGGTCGTGATCTCCTTTCTTCATCACTTTCTCTGATGATTCATTAAATGGATATGAAGACTTAATTGTGAGACATAAGATTACACATGACTACTGTTACGTAGGTAGGTATAGGTGACGTAAGTGTCGATTGTTCCGGGCACATTTACTAGAAAATTCGGGAAAGTTCCACGACGTTCTAGAACGTTCGATGGAGTTCCGAGGGGTCATTCGAGAAACTTCCAGATCATCGTCGATCATTCGCGATGTTACTGGAATGTTCTCGAATGCACCTGGGTACCTCGGGTTGTCGAACTTTCTAGAAAATGTGACCGGAGATATAAATAGCGGACGTGTCGGCACGGGACTCAGTTCAGTTTTGGGAACGAAACAGTGAACATCGCCGCGAAGCGGAACTACGACTGCGATACGAATTGTGTTTTGTGTTGTGTTAGTAAAGTGTTTTTGTGTTTGTGAATTCTAATAAAGTGATTGTGTTTTTTTTTCGTGTAAAACTGTTATTTTAATTTATCCCGAACCCCAGCTCGTAACAAATTGGTATGAGGAGGATCTGTTCCTCCTGTCGGCGGGCCTGTTCTTGCATCATTGCCATAAGGGCAGAAAGGTCCCATTCGAACGAGTTGCCCTAAGCGAAGAGATTCCAGCGAAGATCAGACCCGGGAAAGAAGTGCGGCTGCTGCCACCGTTCAGCAGCAGGGAAACGAGTAAAAGCCAGAACTGGGGGGCGGGTGCTGGCTGGTGGTCAAGGAGCCCCAAGGATATCGATCTCACAAGCCCATGATGGGAACAGCCTGATTATCAAAGGTGAAGTGAATGGAAGACCATGTAAGTTGACATTGGACACTGGAGCTTCTCGCACGGTCGTCAGTTCCCGAGTAAATCGTCTTCTTGGGGACTTCTTCAGCAAGTATGACCACATAAAATTAGTAACAGCTACCGGTCAGCACATACCCGTCCGAGGCGAGAAGGAGGTGAAGTTGAAGCTGGGTAGCACAATTTATCGGCATAAAGTCATCGTGGCTGATATAGAAGACGAGTGCATCTTAGGATTAGACTTCATGCGACAGCACTGTTGTAAGATCGACGTGGATCAGGGAGTCCTGAAGTGTGGTTCGGAAGAAGTCTTCATGGAAGGTGCACCATCAGGGAAAGTGCACTGCTTGAAGAAGACTGTTCTTCCTCCCAGATCGGAATCGATAGTTCCAGTTAGCCTTCCACGCAATACTGGACCGAAAAATCGATGCATTCTCGTTGAAAGATTGGACGAGAACCTCCCATGGAAGATGGCGCGGAGCTTAGTGCGAGCAGTTGATGTTGCAACTGTACGCATCCTGAATCCAAGTGAACAAGCACAAGTTATCCAGAAGGGTACGTTGATGGGGACCTGTGAAGAAGTGGCTTGGATGCGTAATTGCCAACATCGGCCTTCTCGGGACGTTGCTGAAGACGCAAGATCTCACATCTCGAACCTTCTGGAAGATTGTCGCACAGATTTATCTGCAGGAGAAATGGATAAGGCTAAGAAGATGTTACTTCAATACGCCGATATTTTCTCTGCACATGACGCTGACATAGGGAAGACTGGATTAGTTCAGCACAGAATCAACACTGGAAATGAGTTACCTATTCGTCAGCGACCTAGGAGGCTACCAGTGGCAAGAGAAAAGGAAGTGGACACCATGATTGAAGGGATGGTAAAGGATGGAGTAATAGAGCCTTCATCTAGTCCCTGGTGTTCTCCTGTGGTCCTGGTGAAAAAGAAGGACGGCAGCATGCGATTTTGTGTGGATTATCGTCGACTGAATGACATCACAAAGAAAGACAGCTATCCATTACCCAGGATCGACGACACTCTTGACACGCTGTCAGGAATGAAGTGGTTTAGCACGTTGGACCTTAAAAGTGGCTACTGGCAAGTGGAAATTGACCCCAAAGATAAGGAGAAAACCGCATTCTCTACAGGAAAAGGACTATGGCAATTTAATGTTATGCCATTCGGATTGTGCAACGCTCCTGCAACGTTTGAAAGGTTAATGGAGCAGGTACTCACAGGATTAATCGGAGATGCCTGCTTAGTCTACTTAGATGACATCATCATTGTGGGCCGCACATTCCAAGACCACCTTCAGAATTTGGAACGTGTACTGTCTAAAATCCGAGGAGCTAATCTTAAGTTAAGTCCAAAGAAGTGCACCTTCTTTAGACAGCAGGTTAGTTTTCTGGGGCACGTTGTGTCTAAAGAAGGAGTTCAAACTGATCCAGAGAAGATTGTCGCTGTCAAGGATTGGCCAATTCCAAAAGACAAGACGCAGGTCAGAGCATTTTTGGGTTTGTGCTCGTACTACCGAAGGTTTGTCAAGAATTTTGCAGACATCGCCAAACCATTACATAAGCTTACCGAGGAGAAAAGACCTTTCTGTTGGGATGATAGCTGTGACATGGCTTTTGAGGAGTTAAAGAAACGGTTGTGTAATACTCCGATTTTGGGCTATCCTGATACAGAAAATGAATTCGTAATTGACACGGATGCAAGTAATACTGGAATTGGTGGTGTGTTGTCTCAACGAAAAGGAGATCATGAGGTTGTGATAGCTTACTTCAGCAAGTCTTTATCGAAACCAGAAAGGAACTATTGTGTAACCAGACGTGAACTCCTCGCCGTTGTTAAGACTTTACAACATTTCAGCAAATATTTACTGGGACGTAAATTCCACCTTCGGACTGACCATGCTGCATTGAAGTGGTTGCTGCAGTTTAAAAATCCGGAAGGGCAAGTAGCAAGATGGATCGAATTGCTGCAAGAGTTTCACTTTTCAATTGAACATCGCAGTGGGAAGTCCCACGGTAATGCAGACGCTTTGTCACGAAGGCCTTGTCCTGAAGATTGCAAGCATTGTGTCAGGCAAGAAGCTAAGGAAGCAGTTCCTGTCAGAATGCTAAGAACAGACCTAAGTGATGAGTGGAAGGAAACTCTACAACATGCTCAGCAGAGTGACTCGGATATCAAACCAATTCTCGAGTGGATTAAAGCTAATGCTCCTAAACCGAAATGGTGCGATGTTGCAGCAATGAGTACAAGCACAAAGAGCTATTGGGCACAGTGGGAGAGCTTGGTACTCCAAGATGGTGTCTTGTGCCGTAAATGGGAAAATGCTCGTGGAGACAAGTGCCATCTGCAAATGGTCGTGCCGAAATCGAAGGTACCAGAAATTCTTCGGCTCTACCACGATGGATGTTCCGGAGGTCACATGGGGGTTAAGAGGACTCTGTTGAAGATCCGAGAACGGTTTTATTGGATCCATTGTCGAGAGGATGTTGAAGATTGGTGTCGCAAATGCACCAGTTGTGCAGCGGTAAAAGGACCTCAAACACGCAGCAGGGGTGCATTGAAAGTGTACAACGTGGGAGCCCCCTGGGAACGGATAGCGCTGGACGTCGCTGGCCCATTCCCTGAAAGTGAATGTGGTAACAAGTACTTCTTGGTTGTCATGGATTATTTCACAAAATGGCCGGAAGTTTTCGCCATTCCTAATCAAGAAGCTTCGACAGTTGCTGATAAATTAGTCCACGAAGTCTTTTGTCGGTTCGGAGTACCCTTAGAAATCCACAGCGACCAAGGAAGAAATTTTGAGTCTCAAGTTTTCCAGGAAACATGTCGCGTAATGGGTACTCATAAAACTAGAACCACGTCATATCATCCACAATCTGATGGAATGGTGGAAAGATTCAATCAGACACTGGAACGATATCTGGCCAAAGTTGTAGCAAGCAGACAACGGGATTGGGACAAGCACATACAGCCGTTTCTTCTGTCATACAGAAGTGCTGTTCACGAAAGCACGTCTGTGACACCAGCCTTTGCAAACTTTGGAAGAGAGTTAAGGTTACCGGCTGATCTCATTACTGGCATCCCACCTGATTCACCAAGTAGCATAACAGATTATGCCAATGACCTGCGTAACAAGATGAATAACGTATACGAGCATGTCAGACAGTCAGGCCAGCAGATGTCTGAGAGGATGAAAACTCGCTATGACCGGAAGATGAACAATAGCGGATTTGATGAAGGTTCACTGGTGTGGTTGCATAACCCAGTGCGTAGCAAAGGGAAGTCGCCTAAACTACAGGCAAAATGGGATGGACCATACCGAGTAGTGACCAAGATCAACGACGTCACCTACCGGATACGGAAGAGTACGAAAACTGCGCCTAAAATTGTTCACGTAGATCGGCTGGCACGATACTACGGAAATAATGATGCTCGGGACGAGCATGTCTTAGGAGGGGGCAGTGTTACGTAGGTAGGTATAGGTGACGTAAGTGTCGATTGTTCCGGGCACATTTACTAGAAAATTCGGGAAAGTTCCACGACGTTCTAGAACGTTCGATGGAGTTCCGAGGGGTCATTCGAGAAACTTCCAGATCATCGTCGATCATTCGCGATGTTACTGGAATGTTCTCGAATGCACCTGGGTACCTCGGGTTGTCGAACTTTCTAGAAAATGTGACCGGAGATATAAATAGCGGACGTGTCGGCACGGGACTCAGTTCAGTTTTGGGAACGAAACAGTGAACATCGCCGCGAAGCGGAACTACGACTGCGATACGAATTGTGTTTTGTGTTGTGTTAGTAAAGTGTTTTTGTGTTTGTGAATTCTAATAAAGTGATTGTGTTTTTTTTTCGTGTAAAACTGTTATTTTAATTTATCCCGAACCCCAGCTCGTAACACTACTATTTAGCTTGTCCAAAAATACTAGACACATATTTTTCGCTTTATGAAATTAATAAAAAAATACGAAGGTAGTGAACATCAAAGTTCCGAAGGGGGATGTGACGTAATGTCCAATCAAAATTGTGCTAAGGCGTGACGTCGTCACGCGAAACTTCAACGCACTGTATCGTCAGTTTTGGTTTACGATACAAAAGAAAAACTACGTGTCCAATTTTTTTGATAATCAACCTGACCGACTTATAAGTTTTCTTTTAGTGTAATAATGTAAGTTTACCTAGTATAATAACTCATAAACCCCATAGCAAAATTCACAGAAAACCATTCATTAAAACATGCTAATGACTATTAACAAGCCCCTATGGATCGTTCTAATAGCCACATACTACCTTCACTAATGTCAGCTAATAGTTTGACCGGCGCCTTCATATTAGTTTACTTTCGTTGAAAAGGATCCTCCTCATATATTATGTGCGCCTGGTAGGATCGTGAGCTCGTTAGTTGTTAGTGGAATAACGTGGGTATGAACTTATGTCATTAGCGGGCCATCCACTAACGTTCATTCCTTCAGGCTTGTCCCGTCGTTCAATCCGTACAGAAATGCGACGGGATAAAATAAAACCGTTGAAGCCACTAACTAAAACACAATCCTTCGTTCTTTCCCCTGGCTTTATCACGACACGCCAGTCCGGCAGGAAAAACAATCCTTCAGTGACCATCCACACGTTTGTGTACATTCCTGTCACTTTGCATCTTGTCAGCCATACCGAGGGATTGCGCGTGTGTGGATGGTGACAATCCTCCTATTTTATGAAGATTGTTGTCATTTGAAAGGAATGCTCGTCATTTTGAATAATCTTTATGGATTATTTTCATTTTGCAACAATTATGTTTATATTTATCTTTATGTTTATGTGAGTGTACCTATGTGTATTTATATATATACTACTATATTATGTAAATATATATATTTAATTTTGGTATTATTTTTGTACCTTTGCATTTTGCATCTACCATGATTTGTCTCTGCATCACCCTGCATCAAAATGCCTTAGTGTACGAACTGAGTGAAGAGCGTTCAGCGGAGCGTTGAGCGGAGCGTGCAGCGTTGCGTGCAAGTTGTTCTCGCGCCACTAGGTCGCCACTCAGGACACCTACGTGTAAATGCATCTGTTTGATATGGACGCCGCACGCCCCGCCCTGCTAGACGCTCGATTTGAGCGGGCACTCAGGCCCTACACTTAGGCAGAACATATTTATATTTATAAACAGACACTAACTTGATCACAGCGCGCTATCGGCCATCCACTAACGTTCATTCCTTCCGACTTGTCCCGTCGTGCAATCCGTACAGAAAGGCGACGGGATAAAATAAACCGTTGAGGCCACTAACTAAACCACAATCCTACGTTCTTTCCCCTGACTTTATCACGACGCGCCAGTCCGGCAGGAAAAACAATCCTTCAGTGACCATCCACACGTTTATGTACAATCCTGTCACTTTGCATCTTGTCAGCCATACCGAAGGATTGCGCGTGTGTGGATGGTGACAATCCTACTATTTTATGAAGATTGTTGTCATTTGAAAGGAATGCTCGTCATTTTAAATAATCTTTATGGATTATTTTCATTTTGAAACAATTATGTTTATATATTTATGTATATATTTATCTTTATGTTTATGTGAGTGTACCTATATGTATTTAGTACTATAGTATGTAAATATATATATTTAATTTTGGTATTATTTTTGTTCCTTTGCATTTTGCATCTACCATGATTTGTCTCTGCATCACCCTAAGGTAGACTGGGAGAAAATGCCTGAGTGTACGAACTGAGTGAAGAGCGTTCAGCGGAGCGTTGAGCGGAGCGTGCAGCGTTGCGAGCAAGTTGTTCTCGCGCCGCTAGGTCGCCACTCAGGACACTACGTGTTAATGCATCTGTTTGATATGGACGCCGCACGCCCCGCCTTGCTGGACGCTCGATTTGAGCGGGCACGGGCACTCAGGCCCTACACTTAGGCATTAAGTCCGCCTGTGGGCAGTGTTTTTCACATTACGTCCATGAGGTTTAATAAATAAACATGTGTACCTTTAAGAAAGAGATTGCTGTTGCTTTGAGTTTTATTGCAAGTGAATATCTATTTAAACCTAAATGAAGACATAGGATGTGGGGAAAAAGTGGTTATTAGAAAAGTAGAAATATAGGACTTTTAAAAAATCTGGCATGCGACGAATCTGATAATTTTAAGAAATATTTAAGAGTCTCGTCTTTTAACGAACATGATAACACCGTATTGTGTTGTGTGCTGTCTATGTCTTGGCAATCCATTTTGTCCTTCCGGGACGAAGACGAACACAAAATGGTTACAAACGAGCGTTCAATCACGCCGGACAAATAAGCAGACACTAACTTTTAACTTGATCACAGAGCGCATCGCGCCCGTCGCGACAGGACTGGTAGCGAGGTTTTAAATACCGTCGTTCTTTCTCGTTCTTGCAAATCCACTGGTGTTCATTCCGTAAGGATTGTCGCGACGGTACGGGTGGCGGGATTTTAATACCGTCATTCTTTCTCGCTCTTGCAAATCCACTGGTGTTCATTCCGTAAGGATTGTCGCGACGGGACTGGTGGCGGGATTTTAACACCGTCATTCTTTCTCGTTGTTGCAAATCCACTGGCGTTCATTCTGTAAGGATTGTACATTCCGGCAGGAATGAACGTTAGTGGATGGCCCGCTATTCTTTCTCGTTGTTGCAAATCCACTGGCGTTCATTCTGTAAGGATTGTACATTCCGGCAGGAATGAACGTTAGTGGATGGCCCGCTATTATCTTTGATATTATGACGTGGGGTAGAAAATCAAAGTATATATATTTAAGTTGTTTTTAGTGATTGTTATTGAGCGAGCTTCTAGGACAATTTTTGGTGCCTTAATGTTCTTTGAAGTGGGAGGTCATCCTACGTGGTCTTTAACAGAATTAAAAGGAACGAATTTCTTTGTATTTCTCAACTGTTTGTTATTATTTTATAGCCTTATTCCTTATGTCTATCTAGTATATTTGACTATTACTGCCGGTTTGAGTATTTAATGCGGCCTACCCGAATGTCCTTTGGTATTGTTCGTCAAGACGTTAGGCTCCTTACGTTTTAGTTGAGCTAAACGACTTTTGACACATGCTTGCACTGTTTGGACAGGTCCACTCAAATCTGTGTGATTCTCTCATCAAGAGATCACTTCAGTTATTACCTTCATGGTCCTCGCATAGTTTGACCAATACAAAATTGTAGGGACTTTAAAAGAGACTTTGACCTCTGAGTTTGTTTTGGTTGTTTCTTCTCAGAGTAGTCCAGCTAGGAAACACCGGCCCCATCGTTCGATTAAAATAAGAAAAAAAAATGACGTGTAAAAGTGTAATTTATTACCTATTTACAGAAATAAAAATCATTTTTTTTAATAATTTTTGTCAGTTACACCACCTTTATATTAGTTTACTTGTTGAAAAGGATTCTCTTCATATATTATGTGCGCCTGGTAGGATCGTGAGGTCGTTTGTTGTTAGTGGAATAACGTGGGTATGAACTTATGTCATTATTTTTTATATTATGGTATGGGATTTAAATTGAAGCTTATTTGTGACAGTTTTAGTGGTGTACCTGAGCCTTTTGGGAAGTGGTCCTGATGCCTTATGCTCTTTGAAGTGAATGACAAGGACCATGTTATAGGGTTTTGAAAACGATGAGTTCGTCAATTTGTCTGTATGTTTTTCATTAATAACTTAATGTAAACAGTTTAGTACAATCAATATATATTTTATATTTATCTCGAAATAGTTGTGAATATTATATTATATTAATAGGATGTCAGCTTACCATTATTAAATTTTAAAATAAAAGTTTATTGCAGCTATTCTAATAATATAAAGAGGTCCAGGTATCCTCTGGAAGTACCAACTGTCCGAATATTAAATCTCTTTACTCAATAAAAAGGTTACACTACTACAATTAAATACCGACCTCTCTTTTCAAACTTACATCTTACATCTGCCTTCATCATGATAACAATGGATCGAAACAATTCATATTAACGCCGTGACCTTGTCAGCGAATAGTTTTCCTCATAAGTTGTGTGACCTTGACCTTCACCTTATCAATCATGAACTTGAAGCGACATGGGTTCGTAAATAACACGGCCATTAGTTTCAGTTAAATGTTCCATCTCGGATAACAACGGAAAATGTTTTCTCAATAAAGAAGATTTTGTTCGAAAAATTGTTATTAAATTAAATTATTATTTTTTCCTATTTTTTTTATAATTAAATAATAATAAATATTTTATTGTTAGCTGCCATCTTGGATTCTGAAATGGACCTCATTTTCGGCATCAGTGCCCCCGAAAACCACAGAATCGATACCCATGAACGATATTATGAAAAATGTTAGCCGCCATCTTGGATTCTAAAATGGACCTCATTTTCGGCATCAGTGTCCCCGAAAACCACGGAAACGATACCCATGACCGAAATTTTGAAAAATGTTAGCCGCCATCTTGGATTCTGAAATGGATCTCATTTTCGGCATCAGTGTCCCCGAAAACCACGGAAACGATACCCATGACCGAAATTTTGAAAAATGTTAGCCGCCATCTTGGATTCTGAAATGGACCTCATTTTCATGGCATGCATCGCCACGCCAGAAATTTGTTTTACGTGCGGCTATAGATGTTTCACATCAAAATCCGAGATTTTCAAAGGTTTGTAACACCGTTGTAGCAGGGACAGGTTGCTACTTATTTGATAAATTACATCCAGGCATGGAAATAATCATGCTCATCACACTTCGTGTGTTGGGAATCGAACCATTAGCAGTCAGGGTCAACCAATAGACCAACAAGCCAGACAGGTCAGTACAGACGCCAGCTCATCAACCTACTATCATCTGTCAAATTTTTATAACTGGATTTCAACTTTATTACTAAAGCTTTAGGTTGAAGTTTGATTGGTAAAATTTGACAGTTGAGTGGCTTGATGTGCACGACTTGGTACATTAGGACTATAATCGTTTTCATTCAATAGACTCTCAACGATATTACATTTTCGACTTTTATTACCTATTTAGCTCTGAATAAAATGACGATTAAGAGGGATTTTCCGATAACAATTGCAATATCAAGCAGATGAAAACATAGTCTAGTTACTATCAATAAGTAATTAAGCTCGTATCTTGAATTAAATTGTATTAGAAAATGTTTTCAAACATATTAAACTGACATCATACAAAACTATCCACAGTCGGAGCATATTTAGGCCACATTAATAATAGTTGTCAGTGTAATGCCAAACGTGCCGTCGAAAGGCCAATATTAATTAGTCCGACGTTTTTTTAAGAAATGTTCTAACTTAACCACTCCATCAAAATAATACAACTATTTCATGAAATCTATCGTGGCCAGATACTATCGACATATTGAAATCATGACCCATTTTGACGATATATCAAAAAACTTAACAATCAAAAAATAAAGACGTGAAAAGTGTAATTTTTAATAAATGTTTACGTGAATGTCGACCAAATTGTATTTTAATGTCTGTAGAAAAATAAGCTTATGATGGGTCATAAATCCAATTTGTCGATTGTTCATTTATTTAGGTCTATGTAGCTTATGTCCATAAAAGACAACGATTTTGTATGAAGAGTGGTCTGTTATGTTTTTGTATAAAATCGTAGATTTTTTATGGACATAAGCTGATTAAGGCTGACTAAATGTACATTTATATGGATATGCACTCCAAAAAATTATGATTTGCTTTATAAACGTCGGACTGATCGTTATCCCGGAGCTGGAGACAACAGCTAATCCTATAATAAAACAACTAAATAATTGACAGACAATCGTAATTGAACCAATCTTAGGCTTATTTCAGATAAAAGTATATTTTCCTCTATTTCGGACATTTGGTTTGAGACAGACCTGCTAATTGAATAATGTAGAAGAAAAGTTTTCTTCTCGAAACCTTTCTGAATTTATTATCGAAGCTACATGACCTTGACGATTTAATTAGACCACTTACTTACATTTTTGGTAACTTTTCGCATTGCTTAAGAAATAATTTCGACTGTGTAAGGTTGGTTGATTAAATGTTTGAATTGAAAGCAATTGTTGTAGTAATTTATCCTTTTGTCCTAGCTCCCTAGCCTTTTTCGAACTAAAAGGTAGGTACTTTCAAAACCTAGAGGGTACTTTTCGTTGACCTAGGGTGAAGAAAATTGCCAACTGTGAATTCTCAGTTACGTTGGATTGAGCTCGAGCCCGGCTCACTCTTGGCCGGTTTTTTATACATATTATGTTTAGTGTTAACGCCTTTTCAGAGATGGTGAAACAGAGGGCCTAGACAAGTGGCATTGTAGAATAGATGGTGGAAGAGAATAGATTGTCAAATGTATGGAATTGACAAAGCTTTCGCTAAGTAATTTGACATCTCCATACATTTGACAATCTATTCTATTCTGCCATACCACTTGTCTAGGTGGGCAAGTCCCATATCGTTTTGTAAGGAGATTTTGCCCTAGAAAAGTTTTAGGTCAAACTTAAAACATAATTCATGAAAGTAGTTTATAATGCCACTGACACGCTAAGTGAAGAAAATTGTATCTACCAGAAACGAAGACGCTGGCATCAAGCCAGAAGTAAAAATGCAGTTGAAAAACCAAACAATTGCAGGTATTATATAAGAACATTGCATGAAAGAGCCTGTTCATCACACCGTATCATTTCATGAGCGTGTTGGGTTAGGTTATGTTAGACAACGTCGGTAAATGTAGTTACAAAGAAAAAAATATCTTTGGATTGCAAAGTTTGGGACTACTGGGAAGTTCGTCAACGACCAATGCCGTCGTCTCTACGGTGGTGATAAAAGTACTTGAGGTTTTGTAGTCGTTTGACTTCTAGATTTTTTAAACCTGATTCAAAAATACTCGCCAGCCCACTGATAAACCCTAAGAGGTTTGCTTGTATGGCTATGATGATATTTCTTTCATCTATTAGCTAAGTATTTCTGTATAATAAATAAATAAATAGATAATAATTTTTGACACCATAAATTGATTGACGACCATTTTAAAAGCTAATTAAATTTCTTCATGCATTGCATTGTGACGCCATTTGTTAATCAACTCAAATGACTCACTATTCTTTGATTTTAAACAAAATAAAAATATTATCTTACAGTTAAGTATATAAATCAGTGTGTAAGCACTGGAAGGGGCCCAACAGGGCCACGCCTGCCGGGGTTGCGGAATGTTTAGAACCTAAAGGGCAACCGAAGGAACATGAGTGGGTTTTAGTCAGTAAAAGTCTGACACGCCCTCCCGCCGCACCCAGGACGGGAGTAGTCATTTGATGATTTCCCACTCACCAAAAAAAAATATAAATCAGTGTTTTTCTATAAACAATTATAACGGAAGTATTTCAGAATTATTTGTTAAATTGTTAAACGCCCAATGATACTGCCCAGTGAATTACACATGAAATGAAATTTTCATTCCGTGTGCATACCGTATAAGTAGTTACGGTGTAGTGAGTTGGCACCATTAGTCAGCTTTACAAAATAGAAAAATAAATTACAGCTTTTCGCAGACAGCCTTGGGAACCGAGTAGGTAATTAGTGCAATTAGAGAAAGATTCAAGTTAACAATTTTGTACCTTTTATAGAAATAACGATTTTACAATTTATAGTTTCATGGAATATAATTGTAAACTAAAGGTTAATCGTAAAGAGAAATGTAATTTTATATTTTCGTTGCTAACCTAATGAATTTACTTCAAGTATAATACGTAAATAGCTTATATGTACATAAGATGCAAACTTCGGATGTCGCACGCAAAGTTATAGCATAATAATTATTGTAATTCCACATTGGTGGGAGACGTCATAGAGTAGCACGCGACTCTAGGTGTAGACATGACAAATGATAATTTTTTTACGTGCCTCTCGTAGAGCACTGATAACGATTCTATCGCCTCTTTTATTTATAACTAGCCTGCTGTTCCCCGCGGTTTCGCCCGCGTTATGTTAGGTTTTTGGTTACTGATCCACACCCGTTGATCATAGCGTGATGGTTAGGTGTTATTTTGATGTATAAGCTATATTACTGTAAACTTTCATCAAAATCCGTCCAGTAGTTTTTGCGTGAAAGAGTACCAAACATCTATTCACACATACAAACTTTCTCGTTTAATATTAAGTAGGAAGAAGGATCTATGTATCTATTTATTAAATTAATATGTATCAATAAATGGGCTGCTAAACGTTAAACTCAAGCGGTCCAAAAATATAATAAAAAAATGTTTATTTATTTCTTTAAATTTTAAAAGAGTTTGAAATAAGTAATTGTGGTAATTGGTTTATTAAATTCATAGAGTTCAATTATACAAAATAATGATCTCTGTATCAAGAAGATGCTCAGTGAATTGAGAGTCTGCCTGTGTTGCAACGTTTGGCATATCAAAGGAACTACACTACCACATGTTGTTGCGTCATAGAGCAATGCAACTAGCAATGTAACGAAGTTTGCAACGTGGCCTCAGTTGCAAATTGGCGGGAAATAGCTTTAATTTCGACGTCGATGCCTTGCTACAGCCTTTGCGTGTGGCCCTGGCTTTATAAGCTTGTATGAAATGGTAATAGGACTGATAGACAGATGAAAACTAGTTAAGCACGATTCGGGGTTGATTACAAACCTTCTTGTAAATCTACAAATGAATTCACGGTATATTTTTTTTTCGAAAACAACAGAAGAAGGAACTTCCCTCAGACAGACATGAATAATTCTATAGGGGTTCGACCAGGTTCGAACTTCCTCTCCCCTTCCATCCCTTCACATTCATATGTATAACTCTTAGTTTCATCCCTCCTCTTTAAGACAAATGATTCTCTTTTTCTTTTATGGTTCACCACTTTCAGACTTCATATGAATCAAAAACATATTAATTTGTGTCACAAACCTGGAGATTTAGACACTGTTGGTGAGATAAACAAACGTTACTTTTACCACGTAAGCTTAGCTATGTTCCGTCTTTATCGCGCACTTGACGTTTTACAGTTATGTAACAGGGACAGTTATATTGCTTAGCCAAAGAACGTGCGAAGTAACTTCTATTTATCTCGCCCGGTGTTTAACAAAAAACTCACTGTATACATACTACGCCTTTAAAATCTCACTGAAACTGTACCTTCATAATTTTCAGTGGCAAGCAAACAGCGATGTCATTACTCTGTTAATCTAGGAGTTAATTAAAAATTTCCACTTTGTTGGCCTGTGCGTGAGAGCACGCTTGTGAACACTACCTGTACACATGGTGCATTATGCTGTACCTGTTCCCATGCATGGTGCACTTTTAATGTGGCATTCAGCAAGAATAGTGAACGGAAATGTGAAGTAACTGTGAGTGTTATTATAGCTCTTTGAAGGTTCTTGTTTGGGTTAATCAGATTTTGCTATTTATTTTCTACATTTTTATTATCTTCTTTATAAATCAGCATTTACATAGTTTTAAATTCGCATAACTCGTTTTTTGCGTTTATCAAACATTATAAAATTAAAGATCTGGTTAAAATGTAAATAAGTTTTTATTGTTTTTCAAATTTCCTTGTAAATAAAATCAATCAGCTGCAGTATTGCTAAGAGTAAAACTCTAAAACGGTTAGGAAGGCTTTTCCCGGCCTGGGACTAAAATCTATGAGTATATTCCGAATTCTACAGTCGGTCTTACAAGAGTAAGAAAAACGCTATGCACCTAACAATACACAGAACCAAAACGCAAATAAAAGAGAGTTAAAAACCAACACGCAACCGCAAAACATCTTAAAATATCTACAGTACCTAAAAACCAACATTTATTTCATATTTACACTGATTTAACAATCCACTCATCCAAATAAAATGTTACACAGGCCATCATCCACAAAACAGGGTTAACCTTGTATGTTACAACACAAAGCCTGAAATATCGTATTCAACTGAATGTGAACCCTAACCCTCCTGCGGCTGACAGACCATTAATTTATATCAATTATATATCGATATTATACCGATGTATCGATATTATATCGATTTAGAGCGTTCAACCTGGGAATGTTGGTGGCAGGTTGATATTTTGTTGTTTAACCGTTTAGCTGCTACGTTAGTTCTGGCTTTTAACCTTGATTGCTTGATAATGTTGCCAGTATTGGAAGGTTAGGTTTAGATCGCGTGTTTGTTTTGTTTGTTAGCTTTCCTTTCAATTGGAATTGTAAAAATAAGTATGTTTTTCATGTTTATTTGTAGTTTATTCTTTAGGGAAAGTTGTTATGAGTGTTGTGAAATAGATAATCGATGAAAAACTCTTGAAATTCTTACAAAACTAACCATTTTGCCACTATATCTATAAGTTTGCCAAACTTAATAAAGCATTAACATTTTATAAAGACCTAGGATCTTTTGATAAAATGCTTAATTGTTTCCGCAAAACACGAGCTCGCTATACTAAGCAATGTTGCAAGAATTCCCAAAGAAACTTATAACAAGGAGCTGCAGAAATTCTCCAATATAACTTATTTGAGATGCGCTAAGCCAACTTAAACCGTTCTTCAGGGCTGTTTATTAAATAACTGATTTATTTTGCTCTTAATTTTTGGCTGAACCCCTGAAGGGTTATTAAGGTAGGTAATTATATCAGGCTGACGCGTCAGGAACTTCGTCAGGATTAATTAATTGTAATCTTCGTAGACATGCCATGACAGCAGAGTGGTGAAAGAATTTAATTTTCTCTTTGAAACGAGATTATGTTGGATATCGCGTGGTTTTGATCCGGCTGTATTTTGTTTCGTTTTTGAGTAATGTGTGTTCATTTTTTTTTTAATAATTGAAGTGGTGTCTGTCTCAGTAAGAGCTTAGTGTTGTTATTTTATGCGAGACGAATATAAGCCTTTTTATAGATCACACGGAATTAGATCCACATCAACTTTTTGTCAAACAGACGCTTAGACTGGAGGTAAGCCTGTCTTAAGAGAAATTAGACAGGATAAATTATTGTTTATTTTGTTTTAATAATAAATACCAGCGTGTTACTGTCCCACTGTCGAGCAAAGGTCTTGTCTCTAACAGAGTAGGTACAAGCAGATTGTTCACTGCGATTCCTCAAGGCGGTTTTGCGATTTCGGACTTATATTTATATTTTAAGCCCAGGCTTCTTCACGACGTGTTTCCTTCACCGATGTCAGCGACGTTAAAGATAAAACTCAGAAAATACATAGGTATGAATGGTATGGTATGGTATGGCGGGCTCGTTTCCGCAACTCCGAGTCCTCTATTTCTTTGATGAGAGGCAAACACCTTAACCACTGGGCCATCATGATTATTTATTCTATTACTATTACAAAGTATAAAAAAAGTCGCTTTCCTGTGTCTGACTGTCTCTAAAACTTCTTAGATCTTTAAAACTCCGCAACGGATTTTAATTTGTTTTTTTTTTATAGAATTATCCTTGAGGAAGGTTTATTTGTATAATACGTTCACATTGCAGACGCGTATTTTACCTTCGTCTTGAAAAACTATATATTAGATAGTAGAAAAAGGCAGGATTTTCATATCCGTGCAAAGCTGGGGCGGATTGCTAGTCCTTACTAATATTATAAATGCGAAAGTAACTCTGTCTGTCTGTCTGTCTGTCTTTCTGTCTGTCTGTCTGTCTGTCTGTCTGTCTCTTCTTCTTGCCTAAACCACTGAACCGATTTGAATGAAATTTGGTACAGTTATAGTCTGGGACCCGAGAAAGGACATAGGATAGTTTTCATCCCGAAAATCCCCCGGGAACGGGAACTATTATTCCACGCGGACGAAGTCGCGGGCAAAAGCTAGTTGTCTATAACTTCTAAATCACGTGTAAAGATCATTTCAACTCGTTCAAAGTCACATCATTCACGTAAATAACACGAGCGACTGAAAAATCCAATTTATGTTTGCTTTGATATCCAACTTTTTCCTTATTGATTGTTGTTCCGTAGACATATGTAAATAAGCAGATGTTTGAATCTACATAGTATCTCGAACAGGTACTGTCAGCAAAGTAGGTGAGTAGGCAGGGTAGCAGGTATATTTTAAGTTTTCTCTAAAATAAATAAATATCTTGGGACAACACACGGCCATCTGATTCTAAACTAAGTAGAGCCTGTGCTATGGTAATCAAACAACTGTTTTAGATACATGCTGTCATGTATATGTTTTGGTAATTATGCCATGTTCGTTGTGCCGTTTCTACTCTAGTTGACTGGTAGAGAATGCCTAAGGCATTTTTTGTAGATGGGAAATCTTCAAGTGACTTCTTCCGCTCTGGCCGGGGCGGGAGGGCGTGTCAGACTTTTAGTGACTAAAACTCACCCATGTACCTTCGGTTGCTCTTTATGTTCCGAGGCCATGGTAACTATTAGAACTATTCTGCAACTCCGACAGGATTCCGCAACCCCGGCAGGATACCTAAGGCACTAAGAATAAATATTTTAGAAAAATAAATACACAAAGATTTTTACTGGGTACTAATCCCACCTTCGATTTCGCAGTCACAGTTACCAACCACTAGATAAACAGGCCACTTAAACTATTATATATTTACTACCTATTTTATTGAAAAAAATTATCAAAGTATCCATCAGGTATATTATACTTTAAACTTTCGCGTTGCATAATTATACTTCACTACTTATCGGGATTTAACGTCAAGCGAAAAACAAATAAAGGTATGAGCGCGTTAAATCCCGATAAGTAGTGAAGTATATCCATCAGGTTTTGGGCTAACTTAAATTATACCACTCTACTATGTTGTAAGTACATACAAGTTTTCCCCTTCCCAAGGGCTGTCACATCGCCATCAAATGCACCTGATTGTCGAAACAAATTAATGGGCAGGGGTGTTTCACCGTCCGGTGGCACCCCTTGAAAACTGCCAATCTCTGCTGAGGTGCCAGAAAGTATGGATAAGACAGTGACAAATTAATTTGAATTTATACGAAACAGTTTCAATAAAGGAGGTGTAAGGTCGGTTTGTTTTTAATTAAATGCTGTGTTGTGGGCTTAAGTTTGACCTTTGAGATGGTTTCGTGTTGTGTAATAGGCTAAACTATTACATAATTACCGAATAATACAATGCCAAGACGCGATATTATACAATTTAGTTTGTAGGATAGTTCGACGATTCTTCATTTCATTTAACTTTAATAATATTGTAAGTTTGTGGCGTTTTTTTATGATAAAACATCACATAGGTAACGTATCTATGGCGTTTTTAATTTAACTAGCTGTCACCCGCGGTTTTACGCACATCTATCAATGGTCATTATTTTTCCTATATATTTACGAATTTTCTTAATATATTTTCTTAAAAAAATAGGAATATATCAGGTAACTTAACTTTAAAGTATTGGAAAACGTGAAAAGTAAAATTTTATGAGTTTTCAAGTTACAGCGTGTCTAAGAAAAAATAGATATTGGTGTCGATTCTCTTGTTCACAAACTTAACTAAATTTAAGTTAAATGCATCTATAAGTCTAGTTTTTAATTTCTTTTTCTTTTTTTGTTTGTTCTTTGTTGTTGGGAACCACGCTATTGCTTTGGGGGCAACCTGTAAGATAGTGTGTAAGTTAAGGAATAAATAAATTAATAATCTTTCTCTTTTTCTTAAAGAAAAGGACAGAAGATACATTTTAGTTTAATCCTGTCAAATTAGACAGCGTCTCAAGAAAATTGGCGTATATTTAGTCGCCATGTTTTTAATCGCGTCTAAATTATCTGTAGTGTCTAAATTAAACAGGACTTGACTAATACTTTATCTCCAGTCCTTTTCTTTGGTAAATAGAAAGAGAAAGATGTATTTAACTTGAATTTAGTTAAGTTTCTGAACAAGAGAATCAGCACCATTGTAGGCTAAATAACCGACAGTAATTAGGACAAAATATGTCATAAGAAATCTGCTTCTTCTAAATTAAAGCAAAGTTATTCAGTAAGTTTGGTAGTCAAAATATAGTCGCGACATTAATATCCATTAACATATTCGGAATGTTTTCATCAACAGCCGTCGTATTCAGCAAGAAGGCAAGTTTTTAAGTGTTCGCTTTGAGGAACATTTTATGCCTCCTTCAATATATTAATGACATAACTTGGCGTTTTATTAAACGGAACTTGATTTTTGTTTTTTATTATTCTTGTAGATAGAAATTGAAGGTTCATGTATTATTTGAATTTGGTATTGGTTTGCGTCGTTCATATTTATTTTAATTTTTATTTCTTTCGGCAATAGGAAGCTAGATAGTTTTGAATTGGATGGTATTGAGCTCGATTGGAAACAAAGTGGTGAGCCGGAGCTACTAAAGTATTAACAAATTATACATATGGTGATTGGTTACCGACATTTAACATGTTTCTCGAGATTATAGACATTTATGCATATAAGAGATTTATTAGGTATAGGCAAACATCACGTTACGACTCAAGAAAGCGAAGCGGTAACCTAAGACGATTGAATGCGGGTAAAACACGTTATTTACGTTATATGATACGTAAGAAAACGGTTTACGCAGCACATAATAAAATATGAAGTGGGTTTGAAGTGAGTTATTGACAACCCCCTTTATCATCTAATGATCACTTTAAAACTACAATATACCAATCATACTGTTAGTCTGTACCTTCTACTAAACCTTGACATTGTTTTTAGGGTTCCGTACCTCAAAAGGTAAAAACGGAACCCTTATAGGATCACTTTGTTGTCCGTCTGTCCGTCCGTCCGTCCGTCCGTCCGTCTGTCAAGACCCTTTTTCTCAGAAACGCGTCGAGATATCAAGCTGAAATTAATATCACATACTCAAGTCTGCTATCACTCAAAGCCGTGAAAAAATTAAGCTTCTAATTCAACGCAAAAAAAAGATACGGCGGTTTACATTGAATATTTAGAAATTTGCAAGAGAATCAAAACCTACAGGGTACTTCCCATTGACCTAGAATCATGAAATTTGGCAAGAAGCAAGGTCATGTAGCACAAGTAAAGGGAAAACTCAAAAAACCGTAAAATTTGTAGTTTGTTCACATCAGGCGTCCGTCTGTTCGTCCGTCTGCCAAGAACGTTTTTCTCAGGAACGCGTCAATATATCAAGCTGAAATTAATATCACATACTCAGGTCTGCTATCTCTTAAAGCAGTGAAAAACTCAAGTTTCTAAATCAACGCAATAAAAAGATACTGCGGTTTATATAACATATTTAGACATTTTCAAGGGAACCAAAACTCAAAACCTACAGGGTACTTCCCATTGATCTAGAATCATGAAATTTGGCTAGAAGCAAGGTCATGTAGCACAAGTATAGGGAAAACTCCGAAAACCGTAAATTTGTAGTTTGTTCACATAAGGCGTCCGTCTGTTCGTCCGTCTGTCAAGAACGTTTTTCTCAGGAACGCGTCGAGATATCAAGCTGAAATTAATATCACATACTCAGGTCTGCTATCACTCAAAGCCGTGAAAAAATCAAGTTTCTAAACCAACGCAATAAAAAGATACGGCGGTTTATATTGCATATTTAGACATTTTCAAGAGAATCAAAACTCAAAACCTATAGGGTATTTCTGATTGACCTAGAATCATGAAATTTGGCAAGAAGCAAGGTCATGTAGCACAAGTATAGGGAAAACTCCGAAAACCGTAAATTTGTAGTTTGTTCACATCAGGCGTCCGTCTGTTCGTCCGTCTGTCAAAAACGTTTTTCTTAGGAATGCCTCAAGATATCAAGCTGAAATTAATATCACATACTCAGGTCTGCTATCTTTTAAAGCAGTGAAAAACTCAAGTTTCTAAATCAACGCAATAAAAAGATACGGCGGTTTATATAACATATTTAGACATTTTCAAGGGAACCAAAACTCAAAACCTACAGGGTACTTCCCATTGACCTAGAATCATGAAATTTGGCAATCCACACACTTAAGTCTGCCATCTCTCAAAGCAATAAAAAAAATAAAGTTTCTAAATTAACGCAACAAAAAAATACGGTGGTTTATACTGCATATTTAGACATTTGCAAGGGAATCAAAACTCAAAACCTATAGGGTACTTCCTATTGACCAAGAATCATGAAATTCGGCAAGAAGCAAGGTCATGTAGCACAAGTAAAGGAAAAACTCTGAAAACCATAACATTGTAGTTAGTTCACATCCGTCCATCCTCCCGTTAGTCCGCCTGTCAAGACCCTTTTTCTCAGAAACGCTTCGAGATATCAAGCTGAAATTAATATCACATACTTAGGTCTGCTATCTCTTAAAGCAGTGAAAAACTCAAGTTTCTAAATCAACGCAATAAAAAGATAGGGCGGTTTATATTGCATTTAGATATTTGCGAGGGATTCAAAACCTATAGAGTACTTTCCATTAACGGAACCCTCATTGCGCGAGTCCAACTCGCACTTGACTGGTTTTTTTTTACAAAGTACCTTTTCTCATGTACCTAAAACCAATTACCAAAACACTCTACTTCACTTAACTCCAAAATTTTCAAACAAACACGCAACCAATTACTATAATAACAAAACACAAAGCAAACAAACCTCGCCAGCATCAGTGTCCAATTAATAGGGGATCGCAATCGGGATCAAAGCGATCGCTATCTATCTAGTTCGGATATGACACGTTTTGCTGCGTATTGCACTTTGGGCTGAGCATGCGTAATAGGCCGATCGACACCATGCCGACACGTATATGTGCGGACAACGCACCGTCAATAATTGCGGTGCCGCGTCGAAAATATAATGCGACGGGCATTTTTTTGTAAACCTGTTCCGTCTCACCCCTGGGCAATAACCTCCCTCCATTCCTTCCATCGTTCGCGATGTTTCGCTACTTCCAATTGGACAAAAATTCAGTGTCAGTCATAGCATTCGTGGGCTGCCGCGTTTTCGGCTCCCCGTCTCAGGGCTCCAGCACTTTGCTGCTTGACCCCACAATTTGTTCGGCATGCGGTAGACATATCCTGCCCAGTCTCATTTTAGTTAAGCAGCTTTTTGAGGCTGGTTTCGGTTACGTAGGTGGGAAAAAGAATACCAGGGAGGGCGAGGGCCATCCGTGAGTCTGTGTCTCAGTTTTTAACATTTAATGTATGATTGCTTTGAGCATACATTTTGTATTTTTATGAGTAGTAGAAAATTTTTATGTATCCTGCCTGGCACTGTAACGTTGAGGACACATGTGTGAAAAGCGGCCTGATGACTATTAAATTAGGTCCTAGTACGCATCATAGTTCTGTTGTAAGCTGCAACTATTTTAATTCCTTGTAGCAAGGTATAATATCTATCAATACCGAAATAACCTATGTACAGACATATCTATAGCTGTTATATCAATCCACATAGCGAGTGCAGAGGAACGTAATTGCACGCCGTGAGCGTTTTTCTCATTTGTCGGCGACGTATTAAAGTACAAAGTATTTGATGTTGTCCTCGCCTTTACTTTGCTACCGGGTAATCTCCCAAATGGAATGTGTTTGCGGATTTTTGACTTTGATCGTCACGTTAACGCAATATGATGCGGGCATAGCTTCACTGTTTGTTTAGCATTATGTTTATCACGCGCGTCTGCATCTCATTTTGCAAAGTGCAAATCTATATCTGTAAAAAAACTGCTCAAATAATTTTGACTGGCTGATTGATCAACGCACACTTGAAACTTCTGCGTCTAGAAGCTTGCACAAAATTACACTTTATTTGAAAATATATGTTACTAGTCGTATCGTTTTCAAAAACAGCAAACACAGGCAAGTTTTGGTGATAATCAACATACAACTGACAGAAGCTAAAAATATGGAATTATGTAATAAGCCTGAACGCTAAAAAAGAATATAGGTTACTTAAATCAGACTTCAACCTCGTTTGCTTCCCCGTTAACTGATAATCACGCTAACGCAGTCACGACGAGCAAAAACTAGGCTTTATACTACGCCAATTTGAATTAAAATAGAATACGTAAACAGCAAGAACTAGGTCGACACCATAAGTTAGGCACGAAAGCCGTAATGGTCCCACTTCTACTTCGTATAATTAAATTCGTTTGCCAGAAAGAACAATACATAGTCGAAGCTTAAAAAGGATTTGGGAGAAAACACTTGACAAATGCTGAGATAAAGTGCTGAAAGATTTCTTTTTTCCGTAATTCAATACAGTTAAAAGCTTGGGCGCAGTGAAGGTATTAAAACAATTCTTTTAAATAATAAAAATACGTATAACTAGATCTTACTTACTTACAAAATCTTGCAATTGTTTTTTTTTTTTGCTTGTGCTATTCCTAAATGACATTCCGTGCTTCGGAAGGCACGTAAAGCCCGTCCTGATTGTCATTCGTAGACTTTTGACAGTCGTTACAGATAGCCAGATAATCTGACAATAAATTTTTAACCAATGCGTAAGCGCCAGGCCACACGGTGCGGTGCGGCTCCGGCGCGGCGCCTGAGCGGTGCCGCAACGGTTTCCTACATATAAAATTGGATGGTATGCCACACGGTACGTCCGGCACCGCTCCGGCGCCGCACCGCAGGCTCACCGGACAACGGCGCGAGGCAGACGAGGCGGGGAGGGGTGCAAACAGTGCAGTGCCGCAGCGGCGCCGCTGCGGCGCCGCTCAGTTCATGGGGATGTTCATAATTGTCGTCAACTGACTAGTAGGCAAGCCGCCAAGCTTGTTGCGGTGCCGCAGCGGCGCCGCACTGCTCGTGTGGCCGCCAGTGCGGTGCGGAGTAATGCGGTGCGGCGCGTTGCCGCACCGTGTGGCCTGGCACTTATGCAGCCCCCCTAGACAAGTGGCATTGTAGAATAGATAGCGAAAACGAATAGATTGTCAAATATATGGAGATGTCAAATTGATTAGCGAAAGCTTATGTCAATTCCATACATTTGACAATCTATTCGTTTTCGCTATCTATGCCACTTGTCTAGGCCCTCTGGTCTGGTATTGAGCATACTGATAGTCAGTTACATCCAAATAAACTGGAACCCGACCCGAATGTAAATTTTTGACGTAAAAGGTGATTTTTTAAGTCGTGTTATTTGGAGAAGATCCTTTAACAAAGCAATTTCCAATAAACAGCTTAAAAATGCAACTTCCCTAATCGAGTTGACAGACAACGAATATAAAATAAGCCAGCAAAATCCCCCGTCGCTCAAAAAACATGAATTTAACTTTTAACAAGAAATGAAATCACTTTGCAAATAGCCCGGAAATAAAAAGGCAGGGGGTGACTCATTATTAAGGGATGAAAGAGCCCCAGACGTCTAAACACGCTCACGACTAGATTTACATTTTTATTATGATACCACTCGTAAGAAAATTCAGGTTGAAAAATTGTTTGCCTTCAAGTATCGCTATTCTGTTCAATTTTGGTGTTGGATCTGAAAATAGATTTTCTTTGGAATATTTTAAATTGGATCATTTCCGTACTAAGACCTTTTTGATCGTCGTTCTTTTTTTAGCGAAAAAGGTGTTACGTAAGCACATTTTTAACACCTTTGTGATTTATTTTTGTCTGACCTAGAAAAAAGTTCGACGATTGTTTTAGCGATTGTTTAGTATAGAACCTTTTAGATTCAGATATTATTTCAATATGGCCCTTTTCACCTAAGTACGGTAAAGCCAATTATCAAGTTGCTAAGTGCGAGCCGGTCTCACACCAGTAGTTCTAGATAAAATCCATCCCTACGTTTATAAGCACACGCCACATAATGAGTACATAATTTAACGTAACTTCTTTGCAGGCATTGTCATTGCCATACATTTTGTACTTAGCGTTTGGCATTTGGAGTTGCGTGTTCGATGCAACCTTATTTTAATATGCCTAGACTAGACTATAGTTTGTATTACCCAAGTAAAGTAAATATTGCCAAAGATGCCAAGTGAAGTCGCACCTTTACAGAACAGTTATATATGTCTATGGGCGAAAGGTTCCGTTAGGCTTCGTTCACACGGCATTGTCCTGCACGTTTTTTTGTAATCGTTTTTTTAACGTATAGTCAACCGGGTGTTCACATAGTAAATTTTCATTCGTGTAAAAACGATTAGCCGCAGTTTCTACACAGTTGTCACAGTGAGTAGACGTCACTGATGGATTCACTAAATGAATTGTTTCAAAATTAGGTTAAATTCCCTTCCCATGATTCCCTTCCAAGCTGCTTGAGTTGCGACGCGATTTTTATAGTGTTCCAAAGGTTTATCCCATAAAACGGGATTTTTTTCCACTAAAGAATATAATAGTTAGGGAGAGAAAGAATTGAATAGTAGTCTATAGAAAATTCCTCAACCATTTTGAATATCAAACCAAATCAAACATAAAAGACCTGCCACCCCTCCAAACACGCTCAGATACTAAACGCATCTTCGATTGCTATTCGATAAAAATCGTATGATATCATATCGTGTGAAGGAGACAAAGGCGTACCATATGCCACTGCGAACCGAATACGTCAAAGTTCATTCGATTTGCTTGACAAGTCCGTTGAGTATGCGTTTAAACGTATAAGCGGTACACGTTTTTTTGCAGTACTATCGTCGTGTGAATGGATCTATGAACGTTGTATGGTCACTATTCATACGTTAAGACGTATACTGCAGAAAAACGTGCAGGACAATGCCGTGTGAACGCTGTATAATATTAATCGTAATGAACGACGAAATAAATACGTTTTTTTTTGTTTCATGCAGAATAGGAAGTACATATCACTTAATTTTAATAATATTTTTTGTTAGTGTTAAGAGAAATATACACTGAAATTTTCAATCCTCTACCACGGTTCATGAAATACAGCCCGCTGATAATTCTGATGCTTAGTATTAAGGTCCATCTCCACACACGTACTCTACATACGAAACCTTAAAAAAGGAGTGTTTTTAAACCAGGTTAGTAAGCAAGTAACTAAAAAATATACATGTTCGTGTCTTTATAAATATTATAATTTAATGTGTCAAAGTAAATATCACATTTCGACCTTTATAAAGTAATTTATTTTATGATACTAGATGCTTTTAGAATAGGCGTCAAAAATAAAGTGGTTTGTGTGGGCTAATCTAAATATTATTGGAGAAAATAATTAATTTATAATTACGAAGTCCATCCTTAAAAAACAAAAAATATAAACATTTTTTTGTGTAAAAGTTCATAGGAAACTTACGTTTGACTATCTTTTTATTTATTTATTTACACTTTATGGACAAAATGTACAGAGGCGGACTTAATGCCTTAGGCATTCTCTACCAGTCAACCATCGGTAGTGCAGAGATATGACGGCAGGTGAAAATATTAAGTAAAAAAAAGTTAATTATTAAAAAATTACAAATCAATGAAAATACGTAATAAAATAAATAGTCAAATATATATTATGTAAATAAATATATATTTTATATAAATAAATACACACACGTATATATATGTGTGTATTTATATATATATATAAATATTTATAAAGAAAGATGATTACCGATTATTGATTTTTTATCTAATTATAGATAGGTAAACTGACTAACTGATTGACGGATTGTTGATATATCAGCACACAGCCCAAACCACTTGTCTTAGAGACATGAAACTTGCAGGGTGTGTTCTTTGTGAAGAATAGGCAAGTTTTTAAGGATTTTTTGAATTCCAACTCTGAAGGGGTAAATAGAGGATGCAAGTATCGATATTCACGCGGGCGAAACAGCGGGCGAAAGCTAACTTTGGTAATCTTGTTTAGCGATGTAGTCATAGTCAAGGGAGTACGATAAACAGACCATGGCCTACAGTGGAATAGGTATGAGTCAGTATTATTATTTTTTAACCGACTTCAAAAAAGGAGGAGGTTCTCAATTCGTCTGTATGTTTTTTTTTGTATGTTTGTTACGCGATATCCCCGTCAATTGTAAACGAATTTTGATGGTTCTGTCATGTTTCAGAGGTGGTTCCATATAAATTACGTGGCGATCGGTTCAGTGCTTATCGAAAAATTCACCAAGAACAAAAAAAATTGACGAAATATTCATAGACGATGTGTGCTTTTTCTTCAAGTTTTTATTTTAATTTTTTAAGATTGTAAGTAGTTTAATATAAGATACTTTAATACACAGTCAAACATTGGGAGTCGACACTAAAAAGTAGTAAATGCAACACAAATTGACTGGCAGAACAGAAGCCACCGACTTCCGAAATTTTAGTTATTTTTGGGTTTTTTAGTTTTAGAAGGCGGTTATAATTTTTTTGAAAAAAGTTTTTTATTAATTTTGGCGTAGACCAAGCTCCAGGTTCCGTTGGTAAGAAACAGGTTTAAGATTTTATTTATATATTTGAATCAAAATTAACATAATGCCGGAATAATGGTTAGATGTACCGCGTCCATCATTTCGGATTGTCGATTTTAAATTAAACAAACCAAATGTTTAGCAGTCAGGTTAAAAATATTGCCAGTTAAATAAACAGTATCTACATTAATTAACAGCTAATTTAATGTAGTAATAAATTTTAGCAAACATGATACCATCGAAATTAATTACATAAAAATTGACTCATTCATTTTTAAGCTACCCAGATGGTGTCAACACAATAATTATAATTAACTTCAATTTACACTTTTTGATGGATGGTCGTCAGCGGTACACGGACTTAAATGATGTATAAGCACTCACAGAACTTTTTATTTCAACGTGAATTTCGTGACGTCATTAGTCAGTTGATGACGTAATTTATCAACACTGAAATTGCTAGTCGAGTGAATAATGGGTGACTGAGTTGAGTAATAACTGTTAGAGTGAGACTCCGTGAATCCATTAATTAATTAAATCTTTATTGAATCTTAGTCAGCCCACAATGTCTTAGTAATTCAATTAGTTGTGTCAAACTTTTTCATTATGTCAAACTATAGGTATATACCTATAGAAATAATTAATATTTTGTACATATTTTTAACCGCTCCTTTTTGAGGTTTCATAGTTTAGTCATGGCCACTAGTCTGTCCATCCGCTCAAGGACTTAAGTCAGAGAGTTAGTACTACGGAGGTAAAGATTGCCGTCTCACTCACGTCGGTAAAATGATTCAATAAAATTCTGAAAAATTTCCAAAAAAAAAAATGAAGTAAGTATCTTCTACAAAGGGAATACTTACTTAGTTTTTTTTTCTTTTTGGAGGAGTGGGAAATCATCAAATGACTGTTCCCGCCCTGCGTGCGGCGGGAGGGTGTCAGACTTTTACTAACTAAAACCCACCCATGTTCCTTCGATTGCCCTTTATGTTCCAGGGCCACGGTAACTATTATAAACATTCCGCAACCCCGGCAGGCGTTGGCCCTATTGGGCCCTTTCTCGTGCTGACTTCCTTCTAATATAAATCCTTTCTAGGGGATACTTACTTCATTAAGAACAAAGAACACACCTTCCAAGTTACGTGTCTCTAGGGCCAGCGGCTTAGGCGTTGCGTTGATTTTGCACCCAGTCAGTCAGTCAGCCAGTTTGCCATTTTAAATATACCTATAGATTTATATATTCCGATTTTCAAAAATCTGGATTTAATAATTCCTAAAAATTAAATGTATATTGCTAAAAAATCCCGAAATTCACTTTAACGAAAATCCGATTTGTTCATTCTCCGATTTTCGAAAGTTCGAAGAATGAAATGCTCGATAGGTTTTTGGTCCGAAAACAACGGTCTGATTTTCTGTATACCGGAGTATTCTGTATTTCTGTATTCTGTGTGTCGAGATTACGAAATAATAAGAGATACTAAATAGAGGTTGCGGGTTCGAATCCGGGCAAGTACCAATGTGACTTTTTCAATTCATATGTACTTTCTAAAGTTTATCTTAGACATCACAGACATCGATGAAGGAAAACATCGTGAGGAAACCTGGACTTGTAGTTAATATAAGTCCGAAATCGCCAACCCGCCTTGAGCAATCGTGGTGATCAATGCTCGTGCCTTCTCTGTATGAGAAGAGGCCTTTGCCCAGCAGTGGGATAGTTATAGGCTGGTATTATATTATTATATTATTACTAAATATATGTAAGTTTCCTAAATTTGAGTTTCACCAATTTAAATTCACGTGAGTCTAGTCTTTCGTGTCCAGTTGGTGAGCAACCCTAATAAAGAGCAAAATTAAATGTATTTGTAAAACTAAGCTAATGTTATAAAGATGAAGAGTTTGTTTGGTTAAAAGCGCCAATTTCAAGAAGGACAGGTTCTAATTGAAAAAAATAGTTTGTGTTAGCTATATTAGGCTATAATATATATTCAACTGCGACCTACGGGAGCGGTTCATGAACAAAAGTTGCGGGTTAAACCGCGGGATAATAGTATAAAAATAAACCCCTAAATGTGTTGTTCAGCGGAAAACCTGAGAATTTATTTTTTAGATTCATTGAAATCCAAAAAAGGTTTTAAGGAAGAGAATCCGAATTATGTTTGAATTCGGATTTCGAAGTAATACAGAACATCTTTTTTTCTGCGAAATTTTGGAGTGAAAACTAAATGGTGCTCTCTCACAGTATAATTCGCTTAATTCTCTATATAGAAATAAAATTAATGACTAAATATGTTGTTAAGTTCAAAATCTCAAGAACGACTGGTACAATTTAGCAATTTCCTCTTTCAAATATTCGTTGAAATCAGAGAAAGATTCCTAAAAATAATAATATAAATAACGCAGGAAAATCAGTAAAGTAGGTACGTTTGTACCCTTAACAGCCATCTAGCTTTTAACATAGCACGCCTATCATGTCAGCTAGTCAGTTAATAAAATGCCTATCAGTAAAAACCCCAAAACTATTAAAAACAATGAGCCAACCGCTATCACCAATTACTTCACCAACGTCCATTTGCTCAATCACAAAAGCGTGTATTACTGAAACTGAAAACAACACTTATTTTAATATTTCATGAAACTTATCTTACTCTTTTTATTTTCACTCCATTAAAGGCACCAATCCACTGTGAGTTGAGATATTTCTGCTATTCATTTTATGTTGGTGCCCTGGCTTTATAGTCATCGTTTAGGATGGCTCCATGTCTTGGTATTCAAAGATATGGGATTAACGTAGCTTTGTTTCTAGACCGAGGCATTTGAATTGAAATAATACTTTTTACTGAAGTCACACAAGCAACTGATCCATACTAATATTATAAATGGGAAAGTGTGTCGGTCTGTCTGTCTGTCTGTCTGTTTGTCTTTCTTTCACGGCAAAACGGAGCGACGGATTGACGTGATTTTTTCAGTGGAGATAGTTGAAGGGATGGAGAGTAACATAGGCTACTTTTTGTCTCTTTCTAACGCGAGCGAAGCCGTGGGCAGAAGCTAGTATTTCTATAATTTATTATTTAGAGTTTTATACGAGAATTGATTAAAAGTTTAAGAGTCTTTCTCTCATGAACGCGTGGAGGTATTAATACCTGCTAATAAAAAATAATAATAATAGAAGTTCCTGCGCCACGGAACCGTACCAATTATTTATGTTTTAATCACATATTTTTTTTTATTTTCAAGGTGTCTGTTTGTTTAAAGGTTTTTGTTTCTTAGGGCTGATTTTTCAATCGTCAGTTAACTTCTATCTGATGAATAAATATGACGGTTTGGCATATTTTCTATACAAAAGCTGTCAAAACGTCAAACATATCCTTCAGATAAAAGTTATCTGGCTTTTGAAAAATCGGCCCTTAAAAGTGTTAAGTCAAGTAGTTAGAAGGGCTGCCGGTACTCACCGATGTGGTGGCATTGGATGAGATTGCACAATGCAGATGATCGCGACCGCTTTGATTATTTTGTTTATTCAATCTATGAATAGATTTAGAAAAAAATAATATTAAAATGTTAATAGTAATTTTTAGAGACCGTGAACAGAAAGAAGTGTTGACATACATTAGATGGTAGGACGACAACATAAAGAACGATAGGGTCGACCTGTACTAGAATTCTCCCTGGACGGGACCCTACCTATATATTTATTTCTTTCTTCTTTGGAATTTCCCCACAAAGAAAAATGCTAAGCTAGCTAAGCTAAGGGTATATTTAATTCTCCTTTTTTATGCTTAAGCTACAAGTACCCTAAGCCCACTATTCACTTTAACGATTATTTTTGCTAGAAGATCTATGCGATGGGCTTAATTAAAAATACTCGCGCAAATGACTCCGTGATGGCTGTCAGTTTTATAGCGCCGACGTCGAAATGTCAAGGTGTGAGAAAAGAAAGATACGACCAATGAAAAATATTATTTACCGAGTCCACTTCATTTAATTTTTATTTACATCTGAGGGGTTTTGATGTTGGCAGTAAAGTTCTAGTTAAGATAATTATTTTATGGAGGTCTACGTTTTTTATGCAGTTTACTTTAATTTAATACTCATCAGCATTGAGGAGACATGAGCCAAGAAACTTTAACTGAGTTTTATGATTTTACAGGAAAATTACTGAAATAAGCTTGAACTTGGAAGGCAAAAAACCGATATTCACTTACTAGTTTGATATTAAATCTTCTATGAAGTTATAGATTTCAAGTTGACATTCCAAAACGCCTTCATGAAAAAAATAAACAATTTACTCTGACTCTGAGATCAGAAATTCCCTATTCCTTTCTCTATGGTTTAAACCTACTTCGTACATCGTCAAAGTCAGTTCGATGGTTTCTATAAAAGCGTAACAATCAGACAAACACGAGCAAACAGCTCCTCTTTACAAAAGCAACAGCATCTCCTGCGACAGTGACGTCCACCAGAAAAACATTGTGACAATGACATTGCAGAAACGATTCAACGGTCTTGGATATCGCAACGAAAATAATCGGAAAACAACAACTGAGGAGTAAAAAAATACCTAATTTAAGTAATACATTTCGCGTTTATAATATTAAAAGGCATGCTTTGGTAGAGGTCAAAGAAAAACCAATAAATTCATCTATCTATACATAACACCATCAAACCTTAATCGCCCGTCTCACAAACTACAAAACTCCCTTTAATAGAAAAGGTACGAAATTCGTATTACTTCCGAATTTCGACTCCTCATGTCGGACTATGACGAGGGTCACCTATTATTCAGTATTTATATTGAAATAAATCTCTGTGTTATCGACAAATGTAGTCGTTTAGATATCATTTTGTATTAATGGTGGACTATTTAGGGTTTCGGTCCATCGATATTTTGGGACTGTGAAAAATATTTTTATTTCTCAGTTTGCATCAATTATGTTGTTTTTTTTTTATCGAAAGCGACAGAGCCCTTATCTGTTCATGTTCTATTTTTTTTTTGTTAGCCTGTCGTGTCCCACTCCTGGGCAAAGGCTTCTCTCCATTGTTTCCATCGTGGCTTCTTCCTTCCAGTTGGGCAAAAATTCGCGCTATCTCCTTCGTGGACTGCCGCGACGAGGTGTTAAATTAAAAGATCGAGTTTGAAACTATGGCGCTTCAAAACAGGGATAACCCAAAAAGCAACTTAACTAAAATGGGACTGGGCTGACATGTCTGCTGCACGACAAACTAGCAAAAAGCTGGATATCTATCTTATTAAATGTTAAAAGTCAGTAGGTGATGTCCAAAATAAAAAAGTAGTCAGCAAAGTAGATAAGTATGCAGGGCCGTCAGATACAGTTTAAGTTTTCTCAAACACCCACGGATATTTTCTAATAACAATTTAAACTATAGTAGAAAATGACTAGTTCTTCAATTAGGTTTAATTTCATTTGAATACATTCATTGGTATTCAAGAAAACCTCATTTGTAGTTGACGGCCCTGCATACCTATCTACTTTGCTGACCGTACATTACATAATTATTATTTGAAAAAATCACATTGGCACCTGCCCAGATTTTAAGTCTTTTCTCCAAGGCAGATGAATTATTTCCCTTTTTTTACTCGTCAAGTTTATTGTTTTCAAATACATTAGAATGGTGGGATTGTTTAAAAAATTATAGACGTTGTTAACTTTATATATTTATGTATTATTAAATAAATATATATTAATATCCTGGGGCATCTTACACACGGCCATCTGATCCCAAGCTAAGCAGAGCTTGTGTTATGGTAATCAGACAACTGATATACATACTTATATATATTTTAAACACTACTTATACATATATACTTATATATATATATTTTATTATAGATAAATAACACCCAGACACAGAACAAACAATTATGCTCATCACACAAAGTTTGTTCTGGGTGGGAATCGAACCCACGACCTCTAGTTTAGCAGTCAGGGTCACTGAACACTAGACCAACAGGCCCGTCAACACTAATTAATCCCCAATGAATCCCTTTTTTTCCTTGGTCACTACATGACAAGTGAAAGGCAATGGAATATATATTTTTTTAATTACCTATGCCAATTCAAATTCATAGTTAAGATAGGAACGTCGTTCGGATAAGCGAGTGTTTGAACCGTTAAAGGATAAAAACGGATTATCGTTGATGCGTACTTAAACTGTTGCAACGTCGGACGTTCTAGATTCCATATTAAATTAATTGGTAGCCTAAACTTTAATTATACTAGGTGAATTTTTAGTCCTGCACCACCCGCTAGGAGATAATTCTACCCATGAAAACAAACAACTTTTATTATGGAACCAACTCTGAAATCGCGAAAAAAATATCAGCTGTTCCTAACAAAAGTTCAATGACCGTAATATATGAAACAGCTGATAATTTTTTCGAGATTTCAGAGTTGGTTCCATAATAAAAGTTGTTTGTTTTCATGGGTAGAATCATCTCCAAGCGGGTGGTGCAGGACCAAAAATTCACCTTGTATAAGTTAAGTCCCTAATACGAGTTAATAAAGATTAGACTTTTATACTAATAGAGCGAAGATGTGCTTAAATTTATTTAACATGCTTATCTTTGGAATCACCAATAGAAATAATAAAATCTGCCTCCAAAACATAAGCCAAAGACACAACATAACTCAAGTCAAACCGCGAGACAGCTCCTACATTATATAGGTAAATAGCATATATCTTTTATTCTTCTTCCAACAAATCAGACCAATAGGCAGCTCCTTAAGTGGGAAGACAATGGATGAAATGCGTCGTCTGTCCGTCAAGCGGAATTTATTCCGCGTTGAGTGACGGCTGCAAAATAAATCCAGCTGAAATGTGCCGCTTTTGCTCGAAGACCGTCTCAGATTTTATGTGACGCTTTTTATATTCAAGTGCTTTTGTAACGAGTAAACAAAAGGAGATATTCGTCGTTCGGGTGACGCTTTAGTTGTGGCTTTGAAAATACGCTGTTGTTGATATGTACTATCGACAAAATTGAATCATGACCCATTTTTTATGACAAATCGTTTGAAGCTGTCAAAATAATAAGACAGGACGTGTGACATTTTTAATACTTGTTTACGCGATTGTCGACCTAATTGTATTTGAATATATGTAGAAAAATAAACGTATGGTGGGTCATGATTCCATTTTGTCGATTGTACATTTATGTCAGTTGTTTTGGAGAGTTAGGTTAGTCCAAAAAATTATTTTAGTTTGTATATTGGTAATAGATTCCCCGCAACATTATCGGCATGTAGTTTTGTAGCATATGCACGAAGAAATAAAAAAAACCCTTGCTACAGAATTGTCACTTTGAGCAGCAAACAACCTTATGAGTTTTAAAAAAAATCAAGTATAACCTATAATTAGTCATATTTTTTTAAATTAGAAGGTAGAGACAACTGCCTACAAACAAAATACAATTTTAATACTAATGTAAATTAGCCTAGGTATTTAAATAGACAATTATGTAA
Organism: Athetis lepigone; assembly: GCA_033675125.1. Classification (NCBI taxonomy): domain Eukaryota; kingdom Metazoa; phylum Arthropoda; class Insecta; order Lepidoptera; family Noctuidae; genus Athetis; species Athetis lepigone. Next base: position 4,080,116 of record CM066226.1, on the reverse strand, counting down.
ACAGAGGAAATGTATAAATTCCAATAAGGACATTGTAAAACCTCTGAGTTTTGACTCAGTGAATCCGCCAACGGCTCTGTCCAACTTCGTCAGTCACATAAGTTAAAGAAAGTAAGTTGTAAAATGATTATAATCTATGTAATTAACTCGTGAAGTTACATCCAAACTACCTACTTCAGTAAATTAATAATTATACTTTAATTTTGTTACAGTTCAATAACTTTAAAGTCAATAAACCCTAATCTAATTTTATTGAAGATCTAGTAGTAAGAAACAGTATTAATATTCAATGAGTTTTGAAATAATTAGCATAAAACTGAAGACTTTGCTAAAAATAGTTTAATGTTATAATGTAAAATATCACAAGTATTACTATAATTTTAATTATCAAACAAAAAAATAAATAAAAAGAACTACTAAAATGACATTAACACTGGCCGATATGAGAAAATAAATAAAGTCAAAGTCCATTTAAAATCACTTTTGAAAAAAGAATTTAATTGGATTTTCAAAAAAAGAAGTTTTATGGAAGAAAAATGATTAGAAGATTTCACACCTACTAAAGTAAACAATTATACCAGTCATTTAACTAATAGTTAAACAGGCAGCTCAAAATCGTCTCTTCCTTTACAAAGCCGGTAGTACATTACAATAATGAGTTAACTAGCACCAACTTAAATGAATACGATGTTTACAACGACAGATAAACTTTAACACGGAATGAGTCTGTTGTGAGCTCTTTTGACAGATGGTTAAATAAAGGACAACTAATGTACAGTCGGCCACTGAAGTCGTATATATACGTCACAACTACAAGTGTGTTAATGTGGTTTCGATCCGTTTTTTTAGTAGAGACATAAAGTTGGTGAACTGAATAGTAAAGATAAGGTTGTCGAAATTACTGTCTGCTAGCGATTGTCGTTAAAAACATAATACGGAAAAAAGTAGGCAAGAAAATCAAGAAAAATATAGATTATAAGTTTAAGCATTTATCCATATAGATATTAAATACACGAAGAGAGAATTATGTACCGCTTTTTAAATATCCAATATGATTGTATAAGATTTGGTATAGTCGAAAAATGTGAGTTTAGTCAGAAAATTAAAGCTAATTTCTCGTTCCAAAACGTAGGTCTCTATAGAAAATTACAAAAAACACATGGACAACTAACATGAGATTTTATAAAACTTGATTGACAGATGTCAATCAAGTTGTACCAATTAGTGGTGTACTTGTTCTTCTGCTTCTTGTGGCTTTTGAGTCGACTTTATCGGCCAATGTCTGCCAAGCACTTGTGTTATCACCAGTACCGTCTCGGGAGTATGACGCGTTCAGTCGCCCTCGGGACCCCGCCGTGACCGTGTGTCTGACAGTGAAGTGATTGTGTTACCAACGTTACCGAGTGGACTGTGCTTGGACCTGTGTTTTTTTAACGGTTGGTATCAAGATTTCGGTACTTTTTACTTTTTTTTTTGTTGTGAGGGTAGTTTGTTTTTTTTGTTCTTAAAGTTGAAAGTCAGTAAGAAAAATGTAGTGTTAGTTTTTCTTTTACAACTGTTAGAGCCTGATTCATTTTCTACTAATAAATTGTACAATTAATTTTAATTTTTTATAATTATATATTAAAGTCTACGAGGTTCTATTGCGAGGGTGTGAGACAGGCCCTTTGTATACTCTTAAAAAAAATATATCGCTGTGTATAAAAATACTTTTAATAGATTAACTATTTGACACCGTCGGGACAATGACGATGGACAGAAAACACTTTAAACACATAATAAAAAACTTTAATTTTATTATTATCTCACTCTTGAATCGAATCCTCTTCTCGCACAGAGAAGGCACGAGTCCCAGTTTGATTGGAAAACTATTCTGCTTTATTTTGCAAGAAAAAAAATACACGTAGCTGCAACAAAGGTTTTCGGTTGTTGCATTATTATCTCTCAAGAATTCCTCATTTGGAAATTGAACCTAACTCCTCAGTTATAACAACAATAATTCCTGATGTTTACATCGCCTTGCGAATTAGAACTCGAATTCTACAAGTAGGTTACTGCTAGTGTAACCAGTAGCGGGTACATTTTTTCGGGATTGTTTTTCAGCCGTCTTTTGTTGCATCTTGCCGGGTTCCAAAAAAATGCTGAAAGCCGAAAGTCTCGTTTTTAGGATTAAGGAAAACTCTTACGCCGATTGTCCACCGCCACCGCGCCGTCATCGTCACGTCAACGGAACGAGATGACTAGAAGCGGCGTATCCGACTTATACATGACTATACTGTATTATGTCCGATACGACACAAACCGCTGCTGGACGTCCGGTAAACGTTGCGTCTTCGATAGTTTTATCGGGTCGCCCTAATGTGAACGGTGCTATTGAAATACAAATTATGCTAATAAGCATCCGACACGATTATCGGACCGATAAAACTGGCGGCCCGACCTAATGTGAGCCAGCTCTCTGGTAGTAAGCCCACTCTGGTAGGTATAGGTTTGCCCGATGTCGCTCCCATCATCTTAATCACCAACATCAATTAGCCAAAGCACTTACCTTATAGAAATGTGCAAGAAACTCTTTACCAGTCAGCGAACGAGAGTGCAGATGTTGTGATCTTTTTCACTTACATTCGCTCGTCCCGTTTTTTTTTTTCCATTTACGTCCTAATATTCAACAAAGGAGGAGTTTACGTTTAGTAAATGATGCGCTATTATGACTTATTTTATTCTGATTTGAATGAAATGATCCCAACATGAATTCTCGGCTAAGGTCTGTTGTAGACCTTTAGGGAAGACAATAGAGCTCCTCAAAAACGAATGAAACGCTTTTTGTAATTTGGTTAGTAGGCACTAAAAGTGAATAACTTGAATCCGAAAGTCGGTCGCCATGAAAAACGTCCCGTTATTCAACAAAACTATATAGCAACACTAGTTACTACTGCCAACTACTACAATGAACCTGTCCAACTATCTAGTATTACACAAACTAGGTAGATATTTTATATGGAAGCGTCAATTTTCTCATTCATAGTCTTGTGACAGAAAAATGAGACGAATAGACGATTATTAGATCGTTGATTCATCTTTTCGGATTTTCTCGGGTTTTCGGGGAATTTTAGTAGTGTAGCATTAGTCATTGGGTTTTTAAGATGAAAATTGTCTGCATGATATTTTTCATAGATTGGGAATGATGATGATGTATTATTTCGAAATATTAAAAGGCAGCCAAAAACGGGTCGCTGTCGCAAGTTTGCACTCACTTATATTGAAATGAACATCACGAGTTATAAGTAAACATACAATCGCTGTGTCCAACGAGGCCCAACGTGGCCGAGGTTGGTCTCGTCGTCACAAATACCATTGCTAAGCTAGGACCCTGGATTCCATTCACAGGTCCGGCAAAAAGAGTATAAAGTTCTTTCTACACGTATACGAGGAACCTGGACTAGCATTGTGTTCATGATCTAAAATAAACAACTTTTCAAAAGACCACCCTATATCTTTATCTGGCGATGGTATGGTTTGTCAATAACTTACAAGCCCGTTCAGTGAACTACAACCAACCCACAGATTAGATAACAAAATTGACAGTGATCCTATGGGTGTATTTCGCATGGCAGTATTATGACACTTGACATTAATGACAACTGTCACATTTGACAGGGCCAGCGCTGTGACTATACGGATAAATAATAAATTAGATTTTTATGACTGCCAAAAATTTTACCACGACACGACTTACACGAGAGAAAACTATAATAGATAAATATTGTTCATCACACAAGATAAAGGGTTCCAACCCTCTCGACAAACAATTAGTACCATACCTTATTAATAGACACAAAAGCTAATAAATAGCTCGTTAACATAATAGGAAGGTAAACAACGGCGTTAGTAATTAATGGTGCGGTCTCAGGTGTCACTACTGTATTATTATGTATGTTTAGTTTAATTATAAACACAATATGGACACATTGTTTGTTTTGGTAGATCGGTTATGTGTTGTTTTTCTTGGTTGATAAGGTCCTTTTTCGAGTGAGACGAGATATATGTGGCTTACTGTCAGAAAAGAGAGAGAAGCGATGCGTTTAGATAGTTTTAGCTTTTCATCATTATTTCTTTAGCCCATTTCCTGAGTATGCTAGGGTCGTCTTCCAATCTAGCCGGATGGTCCTGAATATCAGAGTTGGAGCGACTGCCTGTCCGACCTTCACAACTCAACTATTGGGTATCACGATACTCTTTGGTCAGAGTGATATCAGACTTTCTAGCCTTTGATTACCCGTAACAACTGTCGCAGATTTACCAATAGCAACTAGGACGAATGACTGTGCGATATTGACAACAAACAATCGTAAATAGCAAATGAACTATTTTCATGTATTAAGTTATTTAGAACTCATTTGTTATGGTATAATAATAAAAGAGTATAGATCTTCTTATTAATTAAAAAAATAATATCTGCTATTTCTAATTACGATTGTTTTCGTGGGGTCATCGTGATACATGAGACTAAAGGCGGTAATCCATTGGCGACCCGGCGAGCCAACGATTTAAACCTCCGAACACACGTGATTCGAGACAAAATAGGCAATAGGACTATACTACGGCTGTCGCTTGGTCTTTGAAAGGTTAAACGTTGGCTTGTTGCTTCGTCGACTTGCGTTGGTGATGCAATGGCTTACCAAACAGTCTACTTTTTGATCCACTGGCGGTATTTCGCACTGTGGACTTAGAATTTCAAGCATGCATAAAGAGCTAGCAATCCGTCGGTTTTTTAATCCACAGACTTTTAAGTGCTCCGTTGGTGGTTTATTGCAAGTCAATGGATTACCGCCTTAATAAAAAAGAAAGATAAGAGACAACTCTTGTTAATATTAGAAAAAACTAAAAGATAGATTAAGTTCTACACTAACGAATGAACTAGTAACAGGGTGGAAAAGAAGATATCCTGATATAATGATTATAATATAATATTATCGAGACTTGAATATTGCAAAATATAAAGAAGGTAATTAGTAAGTAATTAGTAATACTATCATGATTACATAGTTATAATCGATTTACACAAAAATAAGATCATTAAATAAAAAACTACACTTAAATATGTATTTGGTTCTGTTTTTAGTATTTGTTGTTTTAGCGGCTACAGAAAATCATCATCTGATGAAAAATGAGATTCATTTATGAAATACAGCTTGGTGACAGACGGACGGACAGATAGTGGCGTCAGCAGTAGGGTCTCGTTTTCGGGGATTCTCAAAACTGCAAGTTTTTCACACAATATTTTTATTTTAATTAGTTTTGACATTTGATTGGTAGTTTAGATATTTTTCTGAAAGGTTTGTTATCGATGGTTTTGTATTGGAATAGGTATATTATTGTTATAAAAACAAATGATTTCTCAGAATGTCGGTCATCTTTTATTTTAAGCATGTTTTTTTCTATAATGTTTTGGAGTATTTTTCCAGTGACTATATCTGTGTTGATAGGTCCATGTTAGCGAAAAATGTTATTGGGGTCCATGAGTCGTGTATTATGACTAGCTGTCCCCCGCAGTTTCATCCGCATCTTTGGTTACTACTCTGCTCCTGTAGCTCGTATCGTGATGTTATAACCTGCTACTATAAATGGGCTATCCAACTCAAAAATATTGTTCCATTCGAACCAGTAGCTCCCGAGATTATGCGCGTTCAACCATCCAAACAAACAAACTTTTCAGCTTTTCAACCAACCAAACAAATTCTTTAGCTTTATAATGTTTTATGTAAAGATTAACTCAGTGTAATATTGCTCAAAAAAGTATTCCTATCTGTTTCAACGCAAAAATAGAAGAACACAACTAAAACGATTCATTAATATTCATACAAAGTATTGTAATAAAATTTTATGCAAGGAAACGTGTGGGCATAAAACTAATTCATAATTAAACTAACTTTGGCTCGCGGCTCCGCATTATCGTGAAATTCTGATATAATGGACGAAGTCGCGAATTAAAAAGTATATTTTTCCTGATCCAAGATCCAATCTAATCTCTGTACCTAAGCTCATCGTTGGTTAAGCGATTTAGACACAGAAATGTAACAAACAAACATACTTCATAATTTTTGGTCTACTGCTCCGCTTCTGTGGGTCACAACGTATGATTATTAAAATTATCCCTTGTGTTATACTGTTTTTCTTTATAATATTACTATAGTCTATATAGTCTATGAAATCTGAACATTTAGTGCACCTTCCTCAAAGCTTACATATAATTTTGCGAGACTACGATTATATTGCTGTCATTTGCTGTGCGTGCAGTTTTAGTTTATAAAAGTTTTAGTTTAGCGTTAGCTAATATAATGGTTTGATAAAAAAATCCTGTGACAGCTTTTATAACTACCACTTCTTACCAATTTTTACAAAACATTGCACATACATATAGTTAGTCTGGTCCCTGTGACATTACTGTGTTAAGGTTTTTTTTAATTACAGATAATTTCAACTTAGTAAAGAAGCATTGATGATGGAGTAAGGAGGTCGACAGTAGACACTTTTTAACGGTTAATAATAACATCCTCGAGTCAAGTCGATAATCAAATAAGTAATTAGAAAATATACAAGTTTAAGTTTTAGGAAAATCCATTAATTATTTTAGTATTTATGTTCTTAAATTCCTTTAAGTTAAATATTAAGCGCCTTACTAATAAACGCTGCATAAAGTTATGACAGGTTTATACGTCAAAAAATGTATGGTTACACAGGCTTTATTCATTGCATAACTTTACACAGTGATTATTAGTAAGGGCATAAGAGTATAGCGAATTATACAGTATTTTTAACTAATTAGGTAATCAATGTGAAAGGGTACAATAAACTACTTACTACTGGTACTTTTCACACTAGCGAGTTAACCATTACGCCTTCATATCAAAATATTCTTACCGTCACAACAAGCTGACTTCACAACATCATAACTAAAATAGACTTGGCAAACATTTCGTAGATGTCTTATTATTAGATAACTCAATGTACACTCACGCACAAATTACACTTAAGCTCGTAACTTGACAGTTTAATTTGCGTTGTGTCAAAATTAATACAAATATCTGCGGTTTGGTGACGTCACGGTAAGGCTTAGCTATATACCTACGTCACGGTAATGTGTAGAACAAACGTGGTTGTATTGTTTGTGAATGAATGTGGCTGGGTGTAATATACCGTTGAGACTATGATCCACGAATCATGATAAAGAAGAAATGACTATGAAGCATGATAAAGCTTGAGAGGGCCCACAGAGCGGTCCTAAAAGTGAGTCATTTCTTGCCCTTCTTCTTTCCTACAATGGATCTTTACCCTCTTTCTAATGTTTTAACAGTTCGCCAATTGTTTATCTTGAACACAGACTTAAAACAGCACTCGAAAATCGGGTACGATCCCACACTTAATTTCACCAAACGCATCAAACACAGGGTTTGCCAAACATCTAATATTACACGAAACACGGCCTTTTCGCGCAATTTCTTTGGATTTTTGGGAGCTTATCTTTATAATAAAATAAATGAAAAAATTACAATTTACCCAATGACAAGGTTTAAATGTAAACGGGTTATCACGAAATGGTTAAAGTTCCTTAGTTACGAAGAGACTGAAAATTAACTGAAGGTCATAATATATCTTAAAATTTCATATCCCTAACTGGTAACTTGTCTTGTCCTCTTCATTTCTTTATAAACAAACATTCTCACCCCCTACATACGTTCACACACATAGCACAATCACACCCCAACACACATATACTCACTACTTACACTCTAGCACAACACACACATATTCACACACACACACATACACACACACGCACACACACACAACTAACACATAGCTACATACACCACTCACCACAATACTCACACTCACACATACTTCATAATATTATCATATTGTCTACCCTGATTGTCTGGAATTTTTGTTCAGTGATGTACTTACCTGTCATCCACCTGTTCAGAGCCTGGAGAGGCTGGTTATCTGTCATACAGGTCTCCTAGTACAGAAACCAGTCTCTCACATAGATTTTTATTATCATGTATGTACCTACATTATGCAATGAGTACTTATTTTGTTTATTATGTGAGAGAGCAAATAAAGCATTTTTGTATTGTATCTGTCACCGGAAAATAACAAGATCCGTAAGTTTATCAATTTACTAGGAAATTTATAAACTTTCGTAGGATTCTAAACGGGAGATAAATTGTAATATTTTACGTCCACGTTTTCGTAAATTGATAAACTTACTGAACTCACTCGTAAAATAATAAGTAAGCAGTAACCAAACGCTACGCGCGATCTGATTGGTTGACTGTCACGTGTCACTTCTCCTTCCTCGCGGCCGCCATTGTTCGCCACGGAACATAAATAAAGCAGTTTGCTTTTGCGTTTTTATTAGTTTTGAATGTTGAACTGTGTTGCAACTCAAAGAAAACTCAACTCACTACATCCGTGCCAGAGAGGAACTAGGCATTGTTGCTTCCAATTTATAGTTTGAAAAGTCTGATTATACCAGTCTGTATCTGGACACAAGCATTGCCACTATGAACATTGACCAATCAGAGAGCAGTGTGTTATTTTACGTATTTCAAAGATGCGTATATTTAAAAGAGTTTCTATGATTGGTCAAACCGTTTAAAATCGTACGAATAGGTAACCGTTAGTTTATAAATTTACCGTATGACGTCGGAAATTGATAAATTTACGAAAATGTGAACGTAAAATATTACAATTTATCTCCCGTTTAGAATCCTACGGAAGTTTATGAACTTCCTAGTAGATTGATAAACTTACGGATCTTGTTATTTTCCGGTGACATATCCATATCTCCAGGGATATGGACGGCAAGCATTGGATGGTCGTCGTCGTCGTTGGGTTTTAGTCAGTGAAAGTCTTACACTCTCTTCCAAGCGGAAGAGAGTGTAAGACGCTCAGAGCAAAAGGAGTTATTTGGTGATTTTCCATCTTTAACCTTGCAACGACCAAGTGAAAGCCGGCTGTCGGGCTATTGTATTTCTATTGTTTTTCAAATCACGTGCGTTTAAAAAGTTGTTAAAAAAAATGCAAAGTTCTCGGCTCATACAGAGAAAGTACGGCCATCACGCTTGATAAAGATGGATCTAGGATAGGTGATTTCATACACACTTAACTTAAAAGAATTCGGTTAAAAATAGTTACGTCTTCGTTGTTGTATTGGCTGTAGCATGTCATACACACAAACTTGTTTGTGTTCATAATAATAATTTTAGATTGTTTATTTCTCGTAATTTTCCCGGTTGTGTGGCAGCGTCGACACACGTCACAAGTGTGTGACCAATTTGTTTACAAGTCATATTTGTAGACATTAATAGAGGTAATTTGAGGAAAATGAAATACTTTTCCTTCACAAATATTATAACGTAGGTACGAGCGTTTCCTCTCAATGTCTCGAATGACAAAGTAGGATATTTCTTAACCCGAACCCAAATACTTGTCAAATTTTGGTATAATCGGTTCAGTGGTTTGGCAGTAATAAGGTTAAATAGAGACAGAGTTACTTTCATATCTTTAATATTTCTATTGTGTAATATGAAATTATCCACGTTGTTTTTAATAATGAATATTATATTCTTTTTTTAATAAATATCCTGGGACACGGCCATCTGATCCCAAGCTAAGCAGAGCTTGTGTTATGGTAATCAGACAACTGATATACATACTTATATTATTTTTAAATACATACATATCTATATATATAAAACAAAGTCGGGTTTGTTACAACACTTATAACTCGAGATCGGCTAGACCAATTTTCATGGTTTTTGGTTCGTTGGATTTGTCCTCGCCCCGAATAGCAGAATACATCTTAAAAATAATGAAAAATCACGAGAACATAATTATAAAATATGAATCATTTTCCCCTATAGTTAATTCTAAATTCAATTAAAGATTGAAAACTTAAGAGAACAATAGTAATAGGAAAATTTAAAATACTGAGATACTTAGTACTTAAATCAATCAAAAGTACTAGGCGCGCAGTTGTGTGAAGTGGTTAATAGAAAATGTGAGCGCAATTTTAAGAAAATATATGTTTATGAACTTAAATAATATCCATCCATACTAATATTATAAATGGGAAAGTGTGTCTGTCTGTCTGTCAGTTTGTCTTTCTTTCACGGCAAAACGGAGCGACGAATTGACGTGATGTGGAGATAGTTGAAGGGATGGAGAGTAACATAGGCTACTTTTTGTCTCTTTTTAACGCGAGCGAAGCCGCGGGCAAAAGCTAGTTATAGATAAATAACACCCAGACACAGAACAAACAATTATGCTCATCACACAAAGTTTGTCCTGGGTGGGAATCGAACCCACGACCTCTGGCTTTGCAGTCAGGGTCACCGAACACTAGACCAACAGGCCCGTCAATCGGATAATGCGAAAGTATCTCTATCTATTTCTTACATTTTCACGACCAAATCTTTGTAAAGACAAAATATTAATAGTGTGCTTAAGCCCCAAAGAAAGATACTACTACTTTTTTACCGCGGTTAATGCACGGCAACCTCAATAGGCTAAGCATAAAAAATGTTCTGTAGAAGTAGTTTCAAAAAGCTATATCAAAATTTGAGACGGGGACACGAGACCGAAGCCAGACAAACTGGTTCATTGATAAAATAAACAAACAAGAAAAGACTCAATAACTAAATTGAAATATCAAATGTGGCTTATATTATTTCCTCTGTGTCCTTTCTCCTCTTTTTACCGACTTCACAAAAAGGAGGAGGTACTATGTTCGGCTGTTTGTATGTTTTTTTTTTTGTATGTTTGTTCATCGAGTACTCCGTCAATTGTCAACGGATTTTGATGGTTCTTTTTTTGTTTGATAAGTCATGATTCAGGGGTGGTCCCATATAAATTTTGTGGCGATCGGTTCAGTGCTTCTCGAAAAATTCACCAAGAACAAAAAAAAATTGACGAAATTTTCATAGACGATGTGTATTTTGTCTTCAAGTTTCTATTTTCGTTTTATAAGATTGTTAGTAGTTTTATTTTGAAAATAAATTACTTTGAAAGATACTATACACACTCAAACATTGGGAGTCGACACTAAAAAGTAATAACTAAAAAACTTTTTTCAAAAAAAAATAACCGCCTTCAAAAACTAAAAACCCAATAATAACTAAAATTTCGGAAGTCGGTGGTTTCTGTTCTGCCATTCAATTTGTGTTGCCGCCGACTTCCGAAATTTTAGTTATTATTGGGTTTTTAGTTTTTGAAGGCGGTTATTTTTTTTTTGAAAAAAGTTTTTTCCTTCTGTCTTATGAAATAACTGCTACTTAAACAGCACCAATTAATACCACTACAGAGGACGGCTGTGAGCGCAATGTCACTCTTTTGAACTACGCTTAATCCCCACGCAACGAAACTTTTCTATTTACTTATATTATGTATACAAACTATGTATGTTTGTAAATATTTATTACCTGCCTGCCAAGAGGATGGTTATGTATGTATGTATGTCTTATTCTATGGCTCGCCCTACAGCCTAAACCACTTAACGGTTTTTTTTTTAATTTATTAAGATTTCGACATATGGGGTGTCAAAGAATTCGTCTCAGTTGTAGAAAGTGACATAGGGTATATTAATTTGATAAAAAAACAAAAACCCAACTGCAATATCGGAAGTCGGTGGCTTTGTTTTTATTTTTATAATCTCAATTTTTCGACGCAAAAGTTGGCAATATTTCTGTAGATGTATTTTTAATCCATATTAAAGCAAGGATAGTATACGTTAAATGCGCTCTGGTGGTTGAATTTAGATAATTTGCGTACTAACCAGCAGTTCCAAGAATGTTGTAGAGTTTTGTTTCGCTAGTAACTTAAAGCCCCGTATTCATAGTAAACATTTTGTTTAAACATTGCAACATTTTGTTGTATAAACATGTTGACGAGTAGTTGCTGTCATCATATTTCGGGCAACACTTGTGTTGCGGTGTTGATCACGCCATACTGCAGAGTTGACGCCCGGCGAGCGACAACATCAGTTGATCAACAGTTGCTAAACAAATGTTTACAATGAATACGGGGCTTTACTTTCCATGTTCAACCTTATTAAATTTAATTTATAGTTCCTAATAGAAAACCACCGTTCAAATGTAAAATAAAGACTTGACAGTTTGCCATGAGGGTTAACAGGCGTTTTCGTTATTTAATTTCAGGGAGAACTTTTCTTTGTGATTTCGATTGGTTATTAATGATTTTTAAGGTTTTCGGTAATTTATTGAAAATTTTTGGACCCATGCCGAGACAACTCTTCAACAAAAAAAAGTAAATTCTCTAAAAATACCTCAGTAAATATTATTAGCGTTTCATTGAACTAGAAATAAGAACCTACATAAACTAATCCGAAGAATTAAACTACTTATTCTCGAAGAACTTTGTCCTAAATAACTCCCAAAGGAACCCTTTTCTAAGCAAAACCGTTCAAAATAACACAAAATAGTTTCCAATCTCGCTAACTGCCGTAATATAAAGAAAGCATCCATTTATTATTGGAATGTATCACTCTTATCACCACATGATAACAGTGACCAATGCTCCATAACACTGAACGCGTCATTACGTCGTATGAACCATTAGCACACGAAGAAAATTCAACTTTAACGTTAAAATATAAGGTTTATTGTTCAGTGTGTTGCAGTAAGGAGATGTTCGAATGAATTCAAGCGTAGAGGTCAAAGAACATTGGCTGATTAGGCATGCTGATTGCCAGTACTTAGAACAAACGTGCTGTTCAATGATAATGTATTTACGAGACCGTTTCAATACTTTGGGGTAGTTAGTGTTTTGTGTCAGCTAGTTGATAAGTGATAATATAGGAACTCACGTTTGTTCATTAAGTAATAATTTAAGAGCATTTTTACTGCGTCATAGTGACATGCCTTTAAAGTAAGGTGAAAAGGCTTGCCCTAATAAAATCATGAATAAAATAATGAATGAATTATTGTATTTTAATAACTTGAGAATAAGCGGTGTATGTCTGCACAATGATATCATGATCACATATTTTTAACCGACTTCAAAAAAGGAGGAGGTTCTCAATTCGTCTGTATGATTTTTTGACGTGACAACGTCTTATAAATTGGTTTGCCGGGTGACACTTCAAGAAACTGCGTTACGCTCCACTCACGTTATGCGCTCACAATGAGAGCGAGTGAGAGGCACGCGTCCCTTCCACTCGGGCATGGTTAGCCCGCCTAAGAGCGAGAGAGACAGACATAAAAAGTGAAAGGCACGCGTGCCTCAGTCAACGTCAGTAAGTCGTTGTCACGTAAAACTTTCGCCCGTATACCGACTTTACAGGCAACCAATTTTTTTTTGTATGTTTGTTACGCGATATCACCGTCAATTGTAAACGGATTTTGATGGTTCTTTTTTTGTTTGATAAGTCATGATTCAGGGGATGGTCCCATATAAACTATGTGGCGATCGTTTCAGTGCTTCTCGAAAAATTCACCAAGACCAAAAAAAAAATTGACGAAATATTCATAGACGATGTGTGCTTTTTCTTCAAGTTTCTATTTTCGTTTTATAAGATTGTAATTAGTTTTATTTTGAAAATAAATTACTTTGAAAGATACTTTAATACACAGTCAAACATTGAGAGTCGACACTAAAAAGTAATAAATAAAAAACTTTTTTCAAAAAATTCAGAATTTCAGAAGCCACCGACTTCCGAAATATTAGTTATTTTTGGGTTTTTAGTTTTTGAAGGCAGTTGTTATTTTTTTTTGAAAAAAAGTTTTGCATAATTTATTTCATCCGAGCGTAATTATTGTAGCCTGTAGCAATTAGGAATAATGAAGATTTCAATCGGTGAAAAAAAATACTTAATCGGTGCAGGAAAACAACGTAAATAAATCTGGTCTTATAAAAATACAAGGTGTATTTTTGGTCTTGCTCAACCAGCTAGGAGATGATTCTACTCATAAAAACAAACAACTTTTATTATGGAACCAACTCTGAAATCGCGAAAAAAATATCAGCTGTTTCATACATTCGGGAGGGCAATGAACTTTTCATAGAAACAGCTGATATTTTTTCAAGACCAAAAATACACCTTGTTTAAGTCAGAAATTGCCAATCCACCTTGAGCAAGCGGATTGATCAATGATCGAATCTCTCCTTTGTACCTATAACACTTTGCCCTGCAGTGGCACAGTAAAAAGCTGGTATTATTATATTATTGGAGTACTTATGCGGCATATAATATTCCTAATTGAAAAACAAACTCTCATGCGTGTCCTAATTTTGACCTCTAGGCACGCCACTGTCGCACGCTCTGCTAAATATGTAAATTAAAGAGTATCTCCCAAATTAATGAACTGATTTTATTTTAATACCTAAAATAAATAATAAAAAAAGTTAAATGATGCTAGTTTTTTACACTTAGGTACATCTAATCGCGAATTTTAAACATACTTTTTATATATAAATTATTAAGTTTTTTAATTAACTATGTAAAGAATAAAAAGGTTGAATATACTATAAAATTAGATTTACGTTGAATTATCTATTTTAAACTTTTCAAGTGCTAAATATACTGTATTTTTTGTCTTTTTTTTCCATAAACCGGCTGTATGTTTGCTAAGTGCGTCAGTCTTGAACAGTGTAGGGATCCTACAAAGCAGATATATTTTTCCTTTTAACTATCTATTCTATTTGTTTAATATATTTTTTTAAATACTAATGAATTAATTTAGGTACTAATGAAGTTCCTAATGAAAAAATCTGCCAATTAACCTCAAATTGACAATACTGATTAGTTATTCCAAGAACCAGCCAATCAAATCGCTTACACGAGATTTAACTACAGATTAAATTGAATAGGCTTCCAGAAATCAAAGGTTATTGTACTATGATCGTGTTCAATAGACGATGAACCCTCACAAATGGTATCCAATGAACATTTTGATGTTATCACAATCCGAAGGCACTCTGTACAATTGATTTCATTGACTGACGGTTCGTAATTATAGTGATTGGTCGTAGTATCTAGCATAATATATGTGATTCATAGGATTACTGGTAATTAGTCACCTATGTTTGAACCCATTAGGCTATTAGGCTTACGATAATAAACAATTTTCTTAATGATAATTTATGTAACAAGAAAAACCTATAAGTTAAAAAAAATGTTAAAACTATGTATGTAGTTGCTTGTTTCTTCAGAATAACCCCTTAAACACTTTTGGGTCGTGCGTCAGCTCGTCCCAAAACAAACTCGGACTATTGGGCCTAGTTGACGAATTTCAAAATTAATATTTATTTCATTCATCATCTCGTCCCACTTTATTTTTCTTCAATATTTTAAGTTGTTTTGGTACAGTCCAAACCAAAACTTTTCACCATATACGAGTAAATAAAAGCCAAGAATTTAGGGAATCAACATTAATTATATAAGTAATAATAAAATCAATCAAAGTTAGTAGGTACATTTTAATTGCGTTTAGGTTTAATAGGGCTTAATAGGTTTACATATTGGGAACAAAGTGTCCCAAAGAGTTACGGACCGTTATTTTTCAATTAAAGATTGAAAACTTAAGAGAACAAAAGTACTAGGCGCGCAGGAATGTGAAGTGATAATGTGAGAAAATTAAAAATACTGAGATACTTTACTTAAATCAATCAAAAGTACTAGGCGCGCAGTGGCGTGAAGTGGTAATAAATTCAAGACACTTTTCTTCCTGACTGTTTTTGACGTTTAGCTATTGTTAATATTTAACAGAATTTAGAATGGGACGAGATAACGAACGAAAAGAATATTAATTTTGAAATTCGTCAACTCGGCCTATTGGGCCGAGTTTGTTTTGGGATGAACTGACGCACGAGCCACACTTTTTCAAAATCAGTAAAATATTTCAATTTTATGGTATAAGCCACCCGTCCTAGCTTCGCACGGGTGTTACAATCGAAACCCAGGCTTTTCTATACTATACACGTATTATAAACCTAATAAAGTAAGAAGATCATAATAATACTAGCTTTTGCCGGCAGTCTCCCCCGCATCAATACCATTTCCTATTTTACTCCTCAAGGGTTGGAATTTCCAAAAATTCTTTCTTAGTGGTTACCACTTCTTCATAAAGAACACATCCTGCATTTTTGCTGTCTCTAGGACCAGCGCTTTAGACTGTGCGTTGATATATCAAGTCTATCAATCAGTTAGTTTACCATTTTAAATATAAATTTTCCTAAAGATAAAAACAGTTAAAAAAAAACAGCAGAGGCGCCCAGAAGATGCATCCTTGCTGTTGGCACCCGTTTATGACGTACATACAATTACCTCCTACCATGATTTATCTACTCAATTATCTCCCGACACGAAGTTTATACTTACTTTTTGCCTCTTACAAAATGATCTAACCATTTTTTTAATTGGTTTAACGAAACGTTTAAGAATATGAATATGAAACCAATTAATTTACCAATGTACTATCGACGACAAATCGTTTGAAGCTGTCAAAATAGTAAGACTAGATGTGTGACATTTTTAATACATGTTTACGCGATTGTCGACCTAATTGTATTTGAATGTCTGTAGGAAAATAAGCTTATGGTGGGTCATGATTCCATTTGGTCGATTGTACCACTAAACGTTTCACCTCTCAATGGAGGTCTTACTTTTAATAAGTCTTCATATAATTGGGAAACAGGCAGTTCTACACAAATTATCCAATAAGGTTTCTATTTTTATTAGGACGTACGAAACCCTAAAAATATTTTACAAAATTTCAAACAACACATTAATTATTGTGACGTAGTATTTTGGGTATTAAATCTGCAAAATGAATGCCCCTGTAAAAACCTATCATCTATTAGACCCATTAATAACAGCCATAAATATAAGCGACACATTTCTCGACAAAAATAATAATAAAAAACCGTCTATCAGCCGGCCGGCTACCGGACGGCCGGACAGCCGTATCTTCCGGCCCTGACCTCCGGCTTATCGCTAAAGTTCACAACACTCTTTATCCTGTATTTTGGATGAACAAATTTTTTGTAGATACGTCAAAGTTTTCGATAAACCGACCTTCGGGTTTTAAGTATCTTTGCACATATTTATTTCTTTACTTGATTTGAATACGATGGAGAATATTATATTATTGAAAGTTTATTTTAGTGATTATGTAATATTATATAACACCCATCTTGCTATTCTTCTCTCAACCCTAGCGTTTCCAGTCCACTGTTGGATGTTTCCAACGTACTTTCTTCCTTCAATTTTGATGGTTTGTAGCTAGTTCCTTAAGCTTCAAACTCATAAATATCATTAACTTAATCACATATCAGTCGAGAGACATCCACAACTGGATAAAGCTTTCCTCTAAAGATTGCCACAACAACCAATCCTGCACCACCCGCATCCAACCACCTCAAATTCACTTGACTTAAACCCATCTCTGCAAATTTTACAGAACACACTGTTACATGATCTTCAACCGTTATTCCGTAACCAACACACCAATCCCCAAGCGACGCCCTTTAACTCTCTATTCCAAAACCCGAATTCGCACAAGTTCCAAGTAGCCAAATACCCAGCATAGAGCCATTAACTTCTTAGACTAAAGCGATAAACACGTGCTAAACAATACGTTGAGGAACTTCCAACCCTCGGTAATCGCTAGGGTATTGTTTCCCTATTAAAAAACCAACAGCGACGGCTCCAAGCACAAACTATCTCAACTTAGAGGAACTTGACAAACTTGCGAACTATATTGTGAGAAGGTTTTGTTGGCAACCGCTAAGTGTTGTAACAAAGGTCTTTTGTGATGCTTTCAATTTGGTTAGTTAAGAAGCCTGGATAGCTATATTTTTAGCCTTTATTTTCGGTAATTAAATGTGTCGTGTAGTCAATTTTCCTTATGTTAAGTTGGTTTTCTATTACTTGTACTACAACTTATAAAGCCTGCTTAATTTTGTCAGTTTTTTTTTTTGATAATTTTGGTTATTATATTATATTTATATAGTCCTCTAAAAAAATCACAAATGCAAATGCAAGCCAACTAATAAAAGCTGTAATTATTTCAACTCGCACGATCTTCACGCGTTTTAGAGACAAAGTGCTATGATAGAAAGATGGACAACGAAGTGATCTTATAAGGGTTCCTTTTCTTAAGAGGTATAGAACCCAAAAAAACAAAAATACCTCCATAAATATACACTACACATTCAACAAAATCTCCCACATATCTGGGACGTGCCTTTGACATTCAAACATTTTTCCCGTACCTTCACATGGCCCTTATTTACGGTCAGTACATTACCCGCAATTCCGTCCACTCCGCGTCTCTGCCTTGGCACGATGCTATGAAATTTAGCCACTTAAATGTGATGGCAATTACAGTTTCATGATGGCGGCTGTGAAAAAATTTTCTTAGGTCTCTTTGATTTAGCGGGTGCTTTGTCGTATTTTATGATTGTAGAAATGTTCAACTGTTTAATTGTACGATATTCAAATGTAGTTTTGTTCATTACATTTACAATAGCATCTTTGGACTAGTTTATATCCAATGAATTGGGATTAGGGAGTTATTCTGATCAATTCAGTTTACAATGTCCATAGATAAGAAGGATTTTGTATGATAACGGCTACGTGTCCGATCTTCTTTCCGCTTTTGTTCAACTTTCGTACAAAATCGTTGTTGTGCGTAGTCCCTTAATGTCCATCCTATTCCAAACGAATTGTGAGTGAATGAACTAAACACCCGATATAGTTATTTCGGGAATTCAGTACACTTACGTGTAAATATCTCTAGGACTTAGTAAGTATAATTATAAAATCACAATACATGTAATATCGAAGGACATAAAAATATTGAACCACCATTTAACAAGACGATTAAATCTATTATAATTGTGTTAACTAATATTTTAATATTATTTCGTTTGAACAATTTTAAATAAACAGGACAATTCAAGTGCTAATTTATTGTTTACATAGTCCTTTTATAAATACCGCAGAAGTACTACAGAAATATCCCTTCAATCAATCAAGTCAGATAATAGGCGGCAAAACCTAAGACTGGGCTTATCAATTGAGGTCTAGCGTCAATCACTAAGGCCCCGGTCATAATGCTTTTAGTAAGTGTGTCACTGCCCTTAATAAGATTAATGGAACGATGACCCATGGAACATATGGAGTTTTCATACTTAGACAAATTCAATGTAAAATACTAGGTGTATTTTTGGTCTTGCTCAACCCGCTAGGAGATGATTCTACTCATAAAAAGAAACAAATTTTATTATGGAACTAACTCTCAAATCTCCAAAAAAAAAGTATCAGCTGTTTCATACATTATGGTCGGGAGGGCATTGAACTTTTGTTAGAAACAGCTGATATTTTTTTCGCGATTTCAGAGTTGGTTCTATAATAAAAGTTGTTTGTTTTCATGGGTATAATCATCTCCTAGCGGGTTGAGCAAGACTAAAAATACACCTAGTATTTAAAATGAAATCATTGACAAATTAAGCAGCATTGTGTTTAATAGTTTCTTTATTTGAAAGAGCTATTAAAACTATGCTAATATTGATTTAAGTCGTACAAAAGTAAATTGTAGCTCTAAATTAACTCTTTTTTCAACGGAGGATGATAGACTTTCCATCTACTTCTTTATACCACTAAAATTATATTACCATCAATACTTTATTAACAACATTTCAAATAAGCCATTAGGTAGGTCCATTATCTTACTGCTTCAATTCCATTTTACTTCGGATTTCTTTTCCAAGTCGTCCTATCAACCTTCAAACTGTCACTCACTGCTTTCTCGTTCATATCATTCTTCACAATTTACAGCCATCTTTTCTACAGCCTATCAGATTCTTCTTATCCCATTTTTTCTTCACATTCTTATTTACATATATATCTTATAGTCACATGCATTTTAACTCTCCTCATCACTTGCTTACCAAGAAAAACGATTCCCTTTAAATTTCTGCTACTGAAATGATTTTATAATATGCCCAAATATCCTAATTCACTACCATGATAACAGATATTGATTCAAAAAGGTTTCCGTACGGCAACATCATGAAAGTTTGACCCTCCGCAACAAAAAGTTGCCGAAATTCGCCATGTCCAATTTAAAGGATCGCGATGAACTTTATCGAAGCAATTTGTTTTACAGGGATGAAAACATTACTCTGTCCAGTTTTTTGTACTTCCCTTATCGAGTACTGATAGAAAAAGGTATATTTTATGTAGAGAGATTCTATTATGGTAGGGAAACTCTATTTGAATTGACTTTTATTTGGTAAAAAAATGGAGTTTGCTCTATAGTATTTCTCGCACTGTTTTACTACTTTTAAGAAGTCACATTAGAATTTTAATGCTAAAGTTGGTCGGCCTGTCTGTCCGTCTCCTAAACGTCGCTTTAACGCCAATCTGCATAACCGATTTAGATTTTTATGACACATGTAGGTTTGCGTGAATCCCAAGGAAGGACATGGTGGTTTTTAACTGACTTCGACTTTTCTTGACTGCGATAACTGACATCAAAATACAAATAAAAATAACTCTATCTGACTTCTGGTATGATGATGATGATTATGATACCCTAATTATGTATCCTACTAGTCCTATCCTATCCTTCCTATCCTATCCTATCCTACTAATATTATAAATGCGAAAGTTTGTGAGGATGGATGTATGTGTGTGTGTATGTATGTTTGTTACTCTTTCACGAAAAAACTACTGGACCGATTTGGATGAAACTTTACAGTAATTTAGGTTATTTATCAGAGTAACACATAGGCTACAATTTATAATGATTTTATGTAATTTTGATCATAATAAAACGATAAGTGTCAATTAAGTCGGAAAAAAATCTTACATCTGAGAGCTATCTTGGCGTGCGCGGCCTAAACCAATGGAGTTACTTAAAGATGATGTACCACAGGATTGTTTGTCTTAAATAGATCTAAATAAAAGTCCGCGACAGCATATATCTACCTCTTATGTGCAAGCCAGTACGACCAAAATTGTGAACCATAAATTTAATTTAATTTGGTACTATTTTACAATGCACATTTAGTATATAATTATTAAACTCTTATCAAAATGAATACATTTCTCGCATTAAGTATATAATGAAGATAAACTTTGTCTTTCACACTAAGTAATTTGACAGAATAGTTTAAAAGTTATCACGGTATGATTGACTTGAACGGAGCGCCAAACGGCAACAGAATATCCACGATGAAAGTTGGCTATGTGAAAGAACTATACTAGCACCAATAAATGAGAGTTGCGAAAATCAATAAAATTATCTTGGGCCAAGTAACATCGACACAGTCATGTCATCTGAAGACTGTACGAGCTACCCTGGGAAGTTTCTTAACGCTTTGGAGCTATCCGGGGTGCCATCACATAAGCTCAAATTAACCTTTCAACAACCGACCGACAGCCGGCTGTCGGGCTGCTATTGTCTTTCTATTGTGACTCAAATCACGTGTGTTCGAAGGATTAAAAGTCGGTTTACCTGTTTTGTTAATGCGCAACTTGGACGCCCCGAGACTATGTAATAATGGCACTAGATTGCGAGTCATTGAACTAGACACCAATTGTAACTGGAGAAGCTAAGGGTGAAAATGTTCTTATTCCACGCATTCCAATAATACCTAATAACTTACCTAATAACTTACGTTGCATTTTCTATAACTATTAATAAATCGCCAAGGCAAACTTTGAAGATAGCGGGGAAACATTTAGGCACGCCCTGTTTTTCTCACGCTCACATGTATATCACACTAAATCCCAAAATCTAAATATTTAGGTTGAATAAAAAAAAAAACAAATAACATAGTATACGGGAGTATATTGCAGTAAAAACACAGATAATTTAACACAGATGTTAACCTATTCCAATTACATACATATTAATTCCTCCCTAAAATCCCTTTCGTAATTTTAAAAATTTAAGCTTACATAGGGACAAAGAAAGCTACTTTGTATTATACTATGTAGTGATTAAATGCAAGTAACATTGGTCCGACCTGTTTATTAGTCAGTGTTTAGTAATACGTTTGAGCTGGATAGGATAATCTCAAGCCCGGGGAAGGACATATGGCTACTTTTTATAAGCACACCATACAGGTAAAGATTGATGAAGAAACCACTGGTCTTAGCATTTTGAAATTTGCATAGTTCTATTATAGCTTAAAATAATGAGCACTTAGAAAGGAATTGAGATAATTCCACCCTCAAGAGATTCCCTCTACATATTAGGTATAGGATTTCAAAGATTGTCATCATCATCACACGGGACGGCACGGGATGTCAAAGATGTCCAAGATAAACTTTAAAAAGTACATATGAGTTGAAAAAGTCACATTGGTACTTCACGAGAGTCGGGCGCCTTTTCCACTGTGCCATCACGACCTTCAAACGGATTTCTAAGATTGTATGGAAACTAATTTTGAAGTTAGAAATTTAGGATGTACGATGTGAAGTTACATTAAAAAATACAAGTATTTAAAAAAATATCACGCAACTTAATGTGGCAGACCAAATTCTACGCGAGCGAAGCCGCGGGCAAAAGCTAGTACCCTATATATGTAATTAAATACTAAAACAATTTTGTGATTTTGACGAAGACACGAAATCATTTTTATTTCCTGACCTCATGTCCACGCAGACAAAGCCTCGTCTAAAACCCAGTTTTTTTTTAATAATCAAAAAAACCAAACGAAGTACACTCAAGGACAGGAGGACAATGAAAACCGGTAACAAACCCAAGTCCCTTCCTTTTTGAATATAAAGTAACGGTTTCCAACCTCAAGAGGGGTTAGTCGTGATGATAAGTGGGGGGGGCTCTTCACCTACGTGGATAGGTTAGGGGCGGCCCTGCTTTGAGTCGGCCCCTTGACCCCGTAAGAGATAAAAGCATGATAGACTTATGTATGCTACATATAGATACGTATCTTGAGTGGACGTCAATGTTATTTATTAACGGTGTGTTTACTTTTAAAGGGTCCTGCATGGGGTTTGAGGGTCGCAAAATGGTGCCGAATTGTAGTTTGAAAGAAAGGCAAAAAATATGTGCGCTAGTTTCTATGTTGTTTGTCGAATTTCAGTTTTCGCGGATATCTTTACAATGGACATTATGTTATGATCTTAATTTGTAGACAGACTATACCTAGCTAACTCACAAAGAGATACATTTCTTCAAAACCTTGACTAAAGTTTACCCTTTTTCTTAGAAAGTCTGTTTATCCATACTAATATTATAAATGGGAAAGTGTGTCTGTCTGTCTGTCTGTTTGTCTTTCTTTCACGGCAAAACGGAGCGACGGATTGACGTGATTTTTTAAGTGGAGATAGTTGAAGGGATGGAGAGTAACATAGGCTACTTTTTGTCTCTTTCTAACGCGAGCGAAGCCGCGGGCAGAAGCTAGTAAAATATAAACCTTAAATTTTCTCAGAATCGCTGATCGAAAAGTAGCCTAAGAAGGATAAAGGTAAAAGGCTTTCCGTCCTGATTTCGTCAAAATCGTTTTAGTGGTTTAGGCGCAAATGCGTTACAAACAAGCAGAGTTACTTTCGCATCCATTCTAATCGCCCTGATCGGCCAGATGGAGCAACGATTTGCTGTGGGCAGCTAGCAGCAACTGATGAAGGATGCGTGTAACCGAAGATCAGGCTCAGTGACGCTTGATGCATATCATGCGGCATGTGTATACCGTGTTCCCGACTCACGCTTGCAGGAGGAATCGTATGTTTTCAGTCGATATAAGTCCTCTTAAACATAACAAAAAGAAATCTTCTAGGGTGCCGTAGGGAAATCCCTACGCAAAAAAGACCAAGAGGTGCTTTGGGAGACGTTGGTGCACTTGCAAACAGCAGTGGACTGACGCGGGCTGATGATTTTCCGAAATAATTTTGGTTTCTACACTCTTGGAGAAGTTCCGAATGACCCTTTTCCCAACTCACCCGTTCTCCAACTGAACCCCTAAACAGGACTATGTAAATACTAACTAACCAAAGCTCTATTTCTATTTAGTTAGTTTCCTATCACTGGATCTAGTCTAGAGCGAATGCAAACTAGAAAAACAAACAAATGTTTGTTTCAGAGTGTGCGGTGAGCTTCGCTAACGGTGGACGCTGTCTTGTGGTAACATAGCAGTTTATTTGTTTACCGTTTTAAATGTACGGACATTTACTGGATTTAGACGTGTTGGTTGGTTGAACTGTTGGAGTAAATTACGCTAAAATGTAAATCGTATAATCATTAGACGGTACGTAAGTTGATAGCCCACCAGTGCCCTGAATTTAGGTGGTCTGGAGTCGCCTGTAATAATTTAAACATCACAATATTTATGGGTGTTTTTGGCTGGATAACGGAAACTACTTACATAGATCTTACAGCCAGGGTGACTCACCAGCATCTTGGTTTCACAAACAGTCTTGTGACCCTTTCTAGTTCTTGAAAATGACGATATCACGTTTCAATAAGATCGATCTACCATCACTAATAGAACTATTTTAGCCTATAAGCCTGACATAGTGGTGATAGAGCGATTAGACAAAACAATTGTTGATAAAGCCATTCCACATGACAAACAACGCTGAGAAAGATAAAAAGGCCAAGTATCTTGACTTGGTTCGCGAGGTTATCGACATGTGGGATAGGAGTTTGTAATACCAACACCAGACATGGTCCTTGTTGCGCAGTTGTATCGAGGATTTGATCAACAAAGCGGTACTTCTGGACCAGCGCGCATTATTAAAGTAAATTGAGGCATCGATTTTATAAAATACAACAAGTGATTACACTTTAAATTTTATCGAGTTTGACTGAAATATAGTGTGATATACAATATAGTGTGAAATATGAGCAAAAGGGTACCATAAAATATCAATTTTCTGCAGACAACAAATTCACTTCTAGACAAAGACAAAAAACCCGATGATTCAGAGCTGCTGTGTTACAATTGAATTAGACCTACAAAGTATACTCGAGTTATCCCATGAGGGATAGGGGACTTAAGATTTATAGCAAAAGTTAGGGTTTTTATATAAAAAAACTGTGTCTGGAGCTTTGGGGGACAGTTGTGAAGAAAAACAATATTGTTGGTGTAAGGTATTGTAGGTTTTAGTTTGAAAATACGTGAAGAGAAAACCGTCAACGTAGCCTTTTAAAAGAAACAATCACTAAAAGTGATCTCTACTAAATAAATGCACTATGTGTCATAATCGTATCTGTAACTAGCTGTTGATTATTAAGGATTCTGTGAGTTTAATAAAGCTACTGAGAAAAAGAATGAATTTCATACAAATCAATCCGCGATTTGCACCCTTAACGTGGCAGAACATTTACCTCGCCACAATTGTTGCACCGCAATTGTTAGTCACAAATGTATTGTATTGAGCTCAATGCAATGTTATTAAGATCGTGACTGAAGCTAACATATTAGTTAATAACTTCGAAACGGCTGAACTGATTATGATAAAACATGTCTAAAAACCAGCGCTGGATAATTTTCTTTGAAATAAAATGTACCGCATCTGAATCAGACTTAGGCGTTTAAACACTACAGTGCCACAATTAGACACACAGACACACACACATAACGGTAAAATTTATAACACTCCTCTTTTGCGTCGAGGGTTAAAAACAACAAATAATTGAAATGTTCTGTAAAATTTAATTGGCATACAACCAGTACGGTTCCTTCAAAATTTTTTGTAAACAAAATCTTCAGATCATTATAAACATGAATCTACAATGTTTTGAACAAAATACTTTCGCTTTAGAGTTGCCATCCGTTTTCATCTCAATCTCGCAAGTCGTAACATATTTACCCCAATTTAAAACTTTTATAAATAAGACCCCGAATCGTGTTCTGAACGGAAATAAGATTCATGTATTTAGATTCCCTTTGAATACCAGTTAATGTACTTTCGTATTAATTAAACTGTAATGTTTCTGTGCAATGATGCGTTATTTTCTATTCAACCAAATCTGGTTAATTTATTTACCACTTGTCAAGTTTAGTGATTTATTTATGAATTCTCTGGCTTTATTTTGAAGTACTTTTTCCTTTGTTTCAGATAACTTCAAATAATAACAATCATAATTATGTCAAAGTGATCACCGTAGTGTTAAAGAAAATGTTTCTAATGATGACTCTTCGGCACAATCGTGCGTCCGCCGCGGCGGTCAGCGCGATACTGATGATATTAGTGTGTGCAACCTTTGAAGTAAGCACGGTGGAGGGGAGGGAAGAGCCGCATAAGTACACAATAGACGAACTATTGTCGACTACTTTTGAGCATAAGGACTCTGGAGACCTCGGAATGGACCCTTGTAAAGCTGGTAAGTCTTAGTCTAATTCATATCTATTTAGAAATGAGATAAAAATGTGATATTGTTGGTCGATTTGTCATTCAAAACTCCAATCATTATAAAAAGAGACAACTTGTGATCTGTGACGAATAAACTTTGAATGTATGGAGTTTAAAAAATGTGACGAATTTACTTTATGACGAATGTACAATAACCCTTATAAAATTACAGAAAATCATTAGTTTTTGCCCGTAATTCATTTGTTTTTACAATAATCAGCATTTGCAAGGGCGACATCGCTGTCAAAAGCTTGTATAACAAAAGAAAGACGGTTTAATACAATCACTTCAGTTGTCGAACATTATTTTCAGTGGTTGGATTATCAGAAAAGAATATGAATCTTAAAGTATACGTCATAAAATCACAAATCACAAAGAGATGAACTCGTTAAAGATTTGTACGTCTCTTTGACGTGTAAAAATGAGATCCTTTTCAATAAAATCAGTAGGTGCTGAACTTTTTATGTCTATTCTCGTAAAATTACAGTTTCAGACCCTCATTTTTTTCTTTGTCGGCCGTATAAATCTTTAGTATGGACATAAGACAGATATCAAATGCAGACAAATTCCTCGCTGACGTTTCATGAGGAAATAAAGGTGAAAAAGTTACGAAATTTAAAAGCTAGTTGTTTTTTTGGCGGAACTCGCAACTATTTTCTTTTACTTTAATGTATCCTTATTATAAGTATAAACTTCACTCTCAGAAATATTCTGTGAGTGAAATATTCTATTCTATTTTTGTGAAAGATAAAAAGTAAAATATACTTACCTATGTAAAAATACTTTCAAAATAGGTGTAAATATCACAAGATTTTCGTAAAATAATGTACTAAAACTGACTTCCATCATTCCTATTGGTGCTTTGGCGAAGTTTATTGAGAATCTTTTTTTTCCCTTGTAACTCTTGAGTCATGATTATATTTTAATCAGATCTTTATCATTCTGACTTATTAGCTGAAAGTTTAACAACTGTATTCACAAAAAAAAAATGATACATAAAAGTAGCAAAAAATATATTGTGAGTACGATTCCCTCAAACAAAACATATTTGTTCAGAAATATATATAGTACATATAAGGATCTGTTCCAAGCCTGGTCGTTTGCATGTGTGCGTTTATGTTTGCAAACTCACCCATGGCACATTTATTATTAGAATGAGGGACCGCTTTCCTCTTTTAAAAATTCAATAATTTTATTTATACAGGGCCCTTACTTAGGAGCTTTTATTAAAAATATGAGTGCTCTTACGGTTCGCAAACTTCTTAAAACAAAAACTACTTCAACACATTCAAACTTTTTAATTTTATGTTAAGTAAAAGCTCTTACTACCTTTCAACCGACGAACACAATACCATTTGAAGGCTCTTGTTCACGTAATAGCAAAACATTTGGCGTATCTTTATTTTCAGCCAATCCGTTTGACCGTTTGTTCAGATGATTCGTGTTAAGGAGTTTATCCAATGTACTGTGACGGTTTTAAAGACGTGTCAGGTGAAATACCCGTTACCTCTTTTTGATCGAAAGTAGTTAGAGTTGAAGGGTGTCTCGCTTTTGGGATAGTTATATGTCCCGATGATGCCTTTACGAATGTCAGGATGCCGGTTTAGACAGCCCTTTTTGATCTTAATTTGGACGCTTAACCTTTTGACGACCAAGCGACAGCCGGCTCACGTGTGTTCTAAGGTTTAAAATCGAGTGAGTAGTATGCCTATGGGCACTAATGCGCTAACAATTGTTGGCGAGAATGCACAACAACGTTGTTGACTTACTAGAGAGCTACTGGTCCAAGCTATATTTATTTGCGAGCCTGATACGTTTATAGCAAGGTTTTGGAATAGTCCAATGTCAGATGTTCCGATAATGTCTTTAAGAATGTCAGGATGTCTCCCTCTACGGCCCTTATTGACCTTTATTTGAACGCTTAAAATCGGTTTAGTAGTTTGCCTAATCTCAAATCTCGATCCGCACTTTAATAAAAGATAGACAGACAAATAAATAATTATAGCATTTTGAACATCCGTTTTTATTTTCCAAGTCATGTTTTTTTTACTGACGTCTCGTTATTCAGAAGCGCCACGCCAAATACAGGTGTGCAAACTCCTTTAAACATTGCGTGCCTAACAATATTGGCATGACGGGCGTCGGGCTACAGGCGTCGGTCGGGCAATTGGGACAAACAAACCGTGAACGGACACACAGACACACAGGCAAATAGGTCGGATTTGCGTCATGGACAGCTTATAATTCCTGCTGATTACCTCCGCACGGAATTTGACACAATTCCGTGTGTAGTGTGGTACGAGGGGTGAGAGACAGCGAGAATATTAGGTGACGCAATTTGCGCTTTGATTGAGCTATTAGGTTATGTACTGTGTTGCAGGTACTATTTTCGCATGGACACATTTATTTGTATGACCCAGAGATACCTGTTCCGGGTCTGGCGTGCGTATGTAGGTGTAAATGTTGAAACGCACTCACTATTTATTTATTTATTAAGGAATAACAAACAGTTACACATTATATCTTATCTACTAACTTAAAAACTAGTACACGATACAAATGCGCAACTAACACCGTTATCCACATAATATATTTGAATTTCAGTTACGAGCAAATCGATTAAATCAAAAAAGGTCTGGTTTACTATGAATTTAAAGGTTAGATTTTAATTACGTTTTTATAATCTAATATTATGTGTTTTTTATAATCATATTGAATATACTGGTATAATACCTAGTCTGGAGCAACGTCAAAAATAGTAACCGAAGGATACCGTGAATAGAGAGAAGAACCCTTGAACAAATACCATTGTACTTCTTAAAACACAACTTAAATCTTATATTAAAATTAATACAAAAATATTTAGAACCCCAATTAACTGTTTCTTTAGAAAACCTTTACTTCACATAATTGTCTGCTCCATCTTATAACTTGCACAGTTTTCCTGAAGCGAGCGCAGAGGGCCTGTTTTTATCGTCCGCCGGTTGATTTCTGTTTTAGCACTTTTTAATGGTACCCTGGTCGAGATTTAAATACCCTACATTGTCCGCCTTTATTCGCGAGAATAGTTTTAACAGCCTTTTAAAAACAGTTAAAACTTTTAAAATTTCGCTTTTGTGTTTTTAAAAATGTGACGTTTGAATTTTTATATTATACTAAGATCTTTTTGTGTATAGACATTTTAGGAATAACATGGTTTTGACCGTTTGCCTCAAAGCGTTTTTCTGAAGACCTATGTAGGAATTGGAATTTTATCACGATATTCATTACTTTCCTAGTTTTTTCCCATAGTAAGACTTTCTGGCTTCTGACTCCCCTAATAACTGTCAAAGTTCTATGATCAAGAAATGTCAGTGATGTCTGAGACAAAATTATAAAATGTACATGAATTGAAAAAGTCATTTGCCCGGATTCAAACCTATAACCTCTTACAAGAGAGGCGGGCGCGGGCGCGTTAACCACTGGGACATAACGACAGTTTTGCACGATATTATCTCATTTTAATAATATAATATTTTATAATTATTTTCTAGAAGGTAAAGGGCTTCTGTTGATTAAAAAGTAGATACTAATTATACAACAAAGTAAACGATACGTTGTCTAATTAATTTATCGCTACATATTATAAAACAAAGGCCCCATCCGTATAATGTGACGGATTTCGGACGCTTTGCAGAGGAACAGTAATAGGCTGGAATTATTATTTTAACTACCACGAACAATGGCGATAGTTACACATAAAATATGTTACATTTACATTATTGTAACAAAGGCTTCAGCTTTGCTTTCAACATAGCTTTAAAGGACTCAATTCCCAACTGCCGTTGATAATTTTACGTTCACTCATAAAATGACAATACTATTTTGTCATCACAAAAGCAACCATTTTATTGTTACAGAGTCGTGCCAAAAATAAACATTTTTAAATCGAAACCCACTCCATCTGGCAAGTAAATAAATACGGTTGGCTCCGGCATTTTAAAATAAAATAAACAATTAACGCATCCCACCCGGCAGATGATGGGAAAACCGGTAAAGTTTATCGGCACGAAACGGTCGCACGCCACTAAATTGGAACCTCGCACTCTATAAACCTTTAATGTCAATAAAGCGGTCCCTCATCAAGTGAACCGTAAAAATCTGCGGAATACCGGTTTTTTACACCCGTCACCACGGCCGACGATGGAATTGTTTTTTTTTACGTTGCTGATTGTTTTTGGCAACACTGCAGGCGGTACGGAAAATAATTATCAATATATTTTTGAAAAGGCTGTGAATGACAATGGGGGTTTTTAATCCGGTTTTTTATTTTAAGCCGAAATATGGTAGGTGAAAATATAATATTAGGCATTTTAATTGTTGAGGGGCGATCGGCTGCTATGTTGCGTGTAGTAACTTTTCTTTCCAAAAATCTTTAAAATATAAATACTTAAAAGACAATTTTACATGAAACTAACGAAATGTGAAATGTAACTAAAAAAATCTTTCGTATTTTCGTAGAGGACAGCGCTACGCCTGAACGGCTACGCGATTAAAACTCGTAACACGTCGTAGCATTTCGTAGCACAACTTGAATTTTGCTTTGTTCAATAGGATGTTTTTTTTTTATTTACTGGTTTTTTTTTTTATCGTGACTGTGGACAAACATATGTAGACATGACTGAGCCATTTTTAATTTTATTGTTGTTTTATTGAACAGTGTCAAAATCCAACACTGTATTTTAATATTATGTAAGAGTCTTAATCAAAACTTAGAATTCGACGACGCTTCTCTAACCTCAGAAACCCTTGCGCTTATAATGTAAGTAACTTTATCATTCTCTAAGTTTGCGCTATTTGGGAGAGGCTTACGTTCAGTAATGGCCAACATTAAACAATGTGTATTTTTTGAACCTGGTAAACCTTTCAGGAGGCAGTTATGCTTCTGATTCTCGTCCCAAATGAACAATAAAATAGGTAGATAGAAACAATATTTTAACAACGCATATCGGTGATTGTGAAACTACCGTTCTTATAACGTGTGCAGTCTGTCTCCATCCTATGAGCGCGCGGTCACACACAAACACACGCAAACGATTATATCATAGACTAGTTGTCCGCTGCGGTTTCACCCGCATTTTTCGTTACTGCTCCGCTCCCGTGAGTCGTAGCGTGATGGTATATAGCCTATAGCATTCCTCGATAAATGGGCTATCTAACACTGAAAGAATTTTTTAAATCGGACCAGTAGTTTCAGGTATTACCCCCTACATACAAACTTACAAACCTACAAACTTACAAATTTTACCTCTTTATAATATTAAGTATATTAGTATATATTATGAGAGTTATTCGGAATCCCTCCGTAAAATACGGCTTGTATAAGTAGTATTCTAAGCCAGCGAGTGATTTGTCCACTTTTCTAGCTCGCTAATGGGCGTTGCATAAAACCATTAATCCCAATATTTACTGGTTTTGTTCGTGAGACCCGGCACAATTAATAGCTACTGGATTTACCACTCAAGTTTAGTATTGTTGAAGCTCCAGTTTCATTGGACTGAAGTTTTCAAACAAAGCATTTTTAGTTTTACTTTGGTTTGGGAAGCTTATTTTTATAATTAAGGACCTAGTGTGATAATTAGTTTGCTAGCTGACCCGTACAGATATTGTTCTGCCTTATGAGAATGTAATAACCCGTAGACAACAGCACATTTAGTTTTTCCCAAAATTTCAAAATTATCTTTATTTTATTTATTTACTAGCGACCCGCTCCAGCTTCGCACGGGTGTTACAAATCTTAAAATATCTCGGCTTTTTTCTACTATATTATGCATGTATTATACATATAAACCTTCCTTAAGAATCACTCTATCTACTAAAAAACCGCATAAAAATCCGTTGCGTAGTTTTAAAGATCTAAGGATACATAGGTACAGACGGCGGATAGCGACTTTGTTTTATACTATGTAGTGATAAAGTGCCTATTTTAATAACACAGTTTAGCAGTTGTACGACAACGTTCATTTATCTCGCTTTTAATCGTAGACCCAACGTACCTTTACAAATAATTTACATGACGTTACCATTACGCGTTGAAAAACGTTTACAAATATATCATTTTTAAAGCAATATCCATATCTGTTGCGATCTGAAAACCATTGCAGGTATTACAATTTGTACGTGAACATAAAAAGCGTTTTCCGTCACGTCTCTCGTTACATTTGCAATCTCGCGCCGTGACTCCCATACTGAAAGATATTTGTCACGCCTGTTGTGAGTAATCATCTACCTATCTACCTAAGAATTAAGGTTGAGATTGCAGTAAACAAATACAGAGTCAGAAGCTGTAGTACCGCACAACATTCTTTATGAATACCTTTTGATTTTTGTAGGGATTTTTTTGCAAATAAGTAGAGTCGTGATGCCCTCGTCTCATAATGTTGCTGGTTCAAAATCGGTGCGGAGGTCTGATAGACAATCGTTTACCGTAAAAGACTGGTATTTTGGTTTTGACGGGCCTGTTGGTCTGGTGGTCAGTGACCCTGACTGCTAAGCAACAGGTCGTGGGTTCGATTCCCACCCAGGACAAACTTTGAGTGATGAGCATAATTGTTTGTTCTGTGTCTGAATGTTATCTATATATATAAAAATGAAACCCGTTTTCCGTTGTCACGACATGGCATGAAAACGGCTTGACCGATTTGGCTAATTTTTTTTTTAAATGTTCGTTGTAGTTTAAGGATGGTTTATACGGCGAAAAAAAAAAGAATAATTGTCGGGAAAGCCCTAAAAACAGCCCTTTTCTTTTTCCCATACAAACGTTTTCTAACTAAAACGTACAGTCAATTTGAGCTTTAACACCATACCATAAACTTCAAGTGTTAGTCGAGAGGTTTCGGGAAGCCAAAACAATTGAGTGACGTTAGTATCGTATCGTCGTCAAACACGAATTATCTGACGTAAAATGTCACTTGAAATGTAATGTAGTAGGTAGGTAGTAAGTGGGTAGTAGGTGGGTAGTAGGTGGGTAGTAGGTGGGTAGTAGGTGGGTAGTAGGTGGGTAGTAGGTGGGTAGTAGGTGGGTAGTAGGTGGGTAGTAGGTGGGTAGTAGGTGGGTAGTAGGTGGGTAGTAGGTGGGTAGTAGGTGGGTAGTAGGTGGGTAGTAGGTGGGTAGTAGGTGGGTAGTAGGTGGGTAGTAGGTGGGGAGTAGGTGGGTAGTAGGTGGGTAGTAGGTGGGTAGTAGGTGGGTAGTAGGTGGGTAGTAGGTGGGTAGTAGGTGGGTAGTAGGTGGGTAGTAGGTGGTAAGTAGGTGTTTAGTAGGTGTGTAGTAGGTGGTAAGTAGGTGGGTAGTAGTTGGGTAGTAGGTGGGTAGTAGGTGGGTAGTAGGTGGGTAGTAGGTGGGTAGTAGGGCTCTAGAAGGAACCTAGTAACATCGTAGTAGGTGCGTAGTAGGTGGGTACTAGGTGGGTAGTAGGTGGGTAGTAGGTGGGTAGTAGGGGGGTAGTAGGTGGGTAGTAGGTGGTATGTAGTAGGTGTGGTAGTAGGTGGGTAGTAGGTGGGTAGTAGGTGGGTACTAGGTGGGTAGTGGTGGGTAGTAGGTGGGTAGTAGTAGGTGGGTAGTAGGTGGGTAGTAGGTGGGTAGTAGGTCGGTAGTAGGTGGGTAGTAGGTGGGTAGTAGGTGGGTAGTAGGTGGGTAGTAGGTGGGTAGTAGGTGGGTAGTAGGTGGGTAGTAGGTGGGTAGTAGGTGGGTAGTAGGTGGGTAGTAGGTGGGTAGTAGGTGGGTAGTAGGTGGGTAGTAGGTGGGTAGTAGGTGGGTAGTAGGTGGGTAGTCGGTGGGCCGTTGGTGGGTAGTAGGTGGGTAGTAGGTGGGTAGTAGGTGGGTAGTAGGTGGGTAGTAGGTGGGTAGTAGGTGGGTAGTAGGTGGGTAGTAGGTGGGTAGTAGGTGGGTAGTAGGTGGGTAGTAGGTGGGTAGTAGGTGGGTAGTAGGTGGGTAGTAGGTTGGTAGTAGGTGGGTAGTAGGTGGGTAGTAGGTGGGTAGTAGGTGGGTAGTAGGTGGGTAGTAGGTGGGTAGTGGTGGGTAGTGGGTGGGTAGTGGGTGGGTAGTGGGTGGGTAGTAGGTGGGTAGTGGGTGGGTAGTAGGTGGGTAGTAGGTGGGTAGTAGGTGGGTAGTAGGTGGGTAGTAGGTAGGTAGTATGTCAATTCAAATTCAATATTCATAGTTGACAGGACAACGTCTGTCGGGTCAGCTAGTTTATCTATAATATGTATGTATTTAAAAAATATATAAGTATGATATCAGTAGTCTGATTACTATAACACAAGCTCTGCTAAGCTTGAGATCAGCTGGTCGTGTGTAAGATGTCCCAGGATATTTATTTATTTTTATTTATTTAGCAGAATCTAGTTAGACTGTAAGCCGATTCCTACATGAAATAGTGGATTTTATGTGGCTAGTCTTTGACTATGTCATCCCTTCTGACTTGGAAGCTGGATATACTCTTACTTTAAGACTGAAATTGTCAATCCACCTTGCAAGCGTGTTGATAATTGCTAGCGCCTTCTTTGTTCAAGAAGAGGCAGTGTGTAAGGTTGTATGATAAAAGGTAATTTAACCTTTCCGACCAACCGACAGCCGGCTTTCGGGCTGATATTGTCTTTCTATTGTGTCTCAAATCACGTGTGTTCGAAGGATTAAATAATTAAAAATCAAACATTAATTTATTGCTCAATAAAACTCAAAGCCACAGACGTGTATAATTGTCAGCAATAAAAACAATACAATTGTTTTACCCTACGTAATGTATGAGAACAAATTAATCTTCGTCGGTTACGACTGAGTTTTATGTTCCTAAATACAAGGGCATAAAATATTTAGGGGTTAGAATTTGTCCCTACTCGAAAAATTACTTGGTTTTCAGAAAATGTATTGCGGACATTCTACCCTTTGGCGTAGGAATGTTTCTTTGGCCACAATGTAAGTTGTGTTTTTATGTTAATCAAGTGTAACTGTGTTGAAAGATTTTTGTACTTTTAGGCTAATGCAATAACTTTATTTGTTTATTTATTTAAAAAAAAACTGACAGTAGATTTGTTGTTTAAAGTTTTTTGAGGCTTAATCTCCGATAAAATTCAATTCTAAAATGTGTCAATTGATATTATCCTTCCCTTTTATTTTTATTTTTTAGGTGGTAATAGATTTTCTGAACAGACAACAACATATGTGTGAAATTGATATATATTTTTTTAAGTTTGTAATAGTGTAAGTTTAACTATATAAAAAGTTGCGGAACGTTTATAATAGTTACCGTGACCCCGGAACATAAAGAGTAACCAAAGAAACATAAGTGGGTTTTAGTCAGTAAAAGTCTGACAAAGCCTCCCGCCGCACCCAGGATGAGAAGTCATTTGATGATGTCCCACTCCCCAAAAATAAGCTATATAAAAAAAACACTTGTTTCCAAAAAATATAATTCACTACGTTACTTCAACGATTGTGTAGCGAAACCGTATGCTCTTCTCGCGATGGAAATAATAATATTGAAGTTGTTGTGATAACATTAATGTTTAGTTTGTCATCACGTGCGTTAATAAAGCAAGCACGCATTATCTGCACGTGGAATATAAGAAGACTAATCCTATTAATGTTATCTTATTGGAATTATAGTTTCGCCCGCGGGTTCGCCCGCATGAATGTTACGCTTCTTTCCCTATTTTACCTGGGATAGAATTTCCGAATATCCTTAGTGGTTACTATGAACATTCGAACAAACGTGATTTAAGACACAAGAGAAAGGCAATAACAGAGCTACAGCCGGCTGTCGCTTGGTCGTTGAAAGATTAACGCTAAAGTTACTGATCAGATTGTGTGGACACTTTACTGTAATATATATAGCTTATGCATGAGAATAACACATAGACTTTATAACACCACGCTATGAATCACGAAAGCGGAGCAGTAACCAAAGACTTAGCATAACTCGGTTGACAAAGCAAGGGACGAACATTAAAATCATGTCGCAATCCGGTATTTGACACCATCATCAATTGACGTACTTTTTATGAGTTGTCGAAACGCAATTCTCCAATAGACTTTGTATGCCAATACCAGCTTGTGACGTCACAAGCTAGCAACCCTATTGACTATTTATTGATTTTAAAGCAATTAAAAATCCAATTGTACAGTAAATTAAAAACAAATCCGATGCTTAGGACAAATAAAAAGATAGGTTTTATAAAAATATGTCTTAGATTTATCGGTTAATAGTGTCAAATACCGTATTCGGTGACAATCAACGTCGAAAACTTATTACTTAAAGCATCTTAGATTAATTTTGATTCATTTAAAAAAATCTGTCAGACGTCATTTTTATTCCACGTATAAAGGACTTATTTCAGGTATAAAGTTTGGTGAAATTCGCTCTATAAAAGTATTTTTGACACATTGAGATAGATGAGACTAGACGTTTCTAAAAGTTACCTAATGGTTTATTACTTTTCTGTTACTAAAATGACGTATGGTATATAGGTCAGTTTGATGGTGAAGATGGTCCTTGAAATTAGATCTATCTTGAAACGTCCAGAATTGACTAACATTTTAGCATTTTATATATAAATTTGTTCCTATTCAATTAAGTGAAATAACGCTGCTTTCTGCGCATTGATGATTTAAGACTAATATTCATTGAGTAACCAGGTTTCCATATATTTTTTAGTCTTTATTGATGTAAGTACATTATTGTAAGTAAAAAGTCACTCTGATACTTGCCCAGATTCTATTACACATACTCTAGACATTGGACCACGACGACAAAATTAAATAATGTAAAATAAACATCAGGGTTCCCCATAACAACCTAGTGTATGTTTTCTGCTCAATATTATTACTGCAATGTTTTAAAGTTCTCAAAGAATAACGTTTAACACTACGCTATTTTAATATTTCAAATATTCACAAACCTGCCATTACCTAAACAAGGCCTTTGAATTTCCAATTCATCGGAACTCCGTTTAATATTCAGTGTCAACATTCAAAAGTTTATGAAAATTATGCAGTATTGAGGCATGCTCTATCTCTTATCTCTGAACGTTTCAGTTTAGAAGCAACGTGTAACATGGGTTAGAAAATAGGTAATCGTATATATCTGTTTTTAAGTATGTTTTTTTAGCTGTTCACTCATTTCTGTGGCTTCTGCTCTGCTTTCTTAGGTCTTAGCGTAAACTTATATAGCATACATGTCTTCCTCAATAAATAGGCTATCCAACACTGTTTTTTTTTTCGTTCGAACCAGTGCTTCCTTGCCTCGTGAACCGAACTAACAAACTCTTCAACTTTAGTATGGGTAAGGACTTAGAAGGTCACTGTCCCGTTGATCTCGTGGTCGTGTTCCCGGGTAGGGTTTGAAGCGCTATTGGGATTTCCCTTAAGGAATTTCTCAGTTGTAATCCCAGAAGAAAGCCCAGAGTCCGAATAGTTCGTCGAATAGCTAAACTTAATTATTTGAACACACGAGATTCGAGACATAAGTATTAGAATGACAATAGCTGCGTGACAGCCGTCTGTCGCTTGGTCGTCGAAAAATTAAGTGGTAGTTGGCGGGGCACATAGCTCTAAGAACTGAAGCCTTTAAGTCAGAAAGGTTTTCTAGTGGCGACTACGTGCCGAAAGACCATCTTGCAGGAGGCCTGCCTATGCAGCATGAATCAGCCTTCTGCAAGATAGATCGACGACCTTGTAAATGTTATCGAATCGTTGTATGCAGGTGGCCCAGGATCGGTATTGTGGAAACGTGAGGGAGGCGCCAAGCAGTGGATATTTTTTGGCTAAAATGACGAAGCCCAGAAGTTTAGGCCACTTTAGTTCTGCGACTGATGCCTTTCTCTGGTCGCATCGAATTCGATCTACCTTTCTCTCACACTAAATTTTATCCATTACAAACAAAAAAATATTTCCTCTTTTTAATATTATTCGGTATAATTATCTCTTACATATCTTCTATTGAGAATGGTCATTATTACTAAAATTCCGTCGAAAGAAAATTAATTAATTTTGATTTTAGGAATCACTAACCGTTATATGGCACGCTTTATTTTTAAACCAAGCTACCTTTATTCTTGCCTATAAAAACACAAAATTTAATTAACGGTATTAGGTACCTATTTTGTTCATTTTGAAAACATTGTGTTTTACAAACCCTTTATTTTTAATTGTTAAACGGTTTTGGTTTAACTCGACTCCATATTATTATTTTTTAAAGCTGCTTACACATTGAGTACCTATGATGCAAACAGACCAATTTTCGTAAATTCACAGTCTCACTAAATGAAAAACCCTTTTTTTGACGGGCCTGTTGGTCTAGTGGTTAGTGAACCTGACTGCTATACCGGAGGTCGTGGGTTCGATTCCCACCCAGGACAAACTTTGTGTGATGAGCATGATTGTTTGTTCTGTGTCTGCGTGTAATTTATCTATAATATGTATGTATTTACAAATTATATAAGTATGTATATCAGTTGTCTGGTTACCATAACACAAGCTCTGCTTAGCTTGGAATCAGATAGCCGTTTGTAAGTTGTCCGAAGATATTTATTTGTTTATTTATTATTATTATTTATTTAAAACCCTGCGATCGCCCTGTCAGTTAATGCATAGACAAAAGTAAAAAATGTAACACTTAAAACATTATAAAATGGGAAAGCCATAAATGGAGTCTATTGTGACAAGATTTTTAGTATATCTCTTTAACTCCTGGTTTACTGTGTGACCGAAAGAAAACTTAATGTTACGTAATAAAAACAAACTATTGTGCTTTCATGTTCAGTAGTTTCGACTGTGCGATTATTACTACCAATAAAGCTGTCTTTATAAAAGTAAACGATATACAAGTTTCTTGCAATAAACCTATTTAAGTATTTATTTTTATATCAAGCTATTTGCGGTGAAAATGTGCTTAGCGTAAAGAGCACACACGTTTATACGCAAGCGTTCAAAAGGTTAAAATCGTAAAGCTAAAACAACCTACATTAAGATACCGAACCATTTTCTTTGAACAGTGAAATCTCCCCGTCCACACATAGCTAGACACTAAAGTTAACAATTATAAACTTGTCAGAAGTTTAATTAAAACAGGGTCAGTAGTTTCGAAGATTATCGCGCACAAATATGCTAAGTTTGTTAAATAGTTTCCATTAAGTCCGCACCGCTTGTACTAAGCGTGTTTATGAGAAACTCTATTTTCTTAAGAGGGTTTTTTATGAAGCTTCGTTAAGACTCTTTGTAAAATCCTTTGTTGGTAGTAAAATAATACTTTCTAAGTTGAGGTCCGTAGTTAAGACGCCCCCTTCTTATGTAATTGAGGTTGTGGATACGAATCTGGGCAAGTAAAGGTGATTTGTTCGATTCATACGTGTTGGTGCTGACTCTCTTGTTCACAAACCAAATCCGTACTTCCGTACTAATATTATAAATGCGAAAGTAACTCTGTCTGTCTCTTCTTCACACCTAAACCACTGAACCGATTAGAATGAAATTCGGTACAGAGATTTGGTTTAGTAGTCTGGAACCCGAGAAAGGACATCGAATAGTTTTCATCCCGGAAATCCCCCGGGAACGGGAACTATTCCACGCGTACGAAGTCGCGGACAAAAGCTAGTTTAAAATAAGTGCATCTCTTTCTTCTCTAACGATTTCATTAAGAAAAAGACAGAAGATACATATTAGTTTAGTCCGTATAGTCCTAGTCCGTTTAACTTATAATAAATAGAGTCCGAAACCCACAATCCACATTAAGCAAGCATGCAAGCAAGCACGCTCATGCCTTGCCAGTATGACAATTTGCTGTGCATATTTACTCATTCATTTATTGTAAAGTATCTCTGTTTATTTCTTACGCTTTTGCTACTAAATTACTGATTCAATTTTCATTAATGAAACTATTAACCCTGCCCTATTTAACTATTAATCTCAAGGAATGACATACGCTAAATACTTTCATATCTGCGACAATTATACATTCAAAAAAGATTAATTCATTTGTCACGAGCAAAAGCTTATCAAAATACAATTTTGAGTTTGACATTGACCGTCAGACTGTTAAAACATTCCATTTACCTAATAGAGACCATTATGTTTTACTATTAGCTTGGACATAACGTCGAAATCAGTTTTTTATCCCCCGAAACCTACGGTCCAATTGTAATAAGGGAGAACGTTTAAAAGTAATAACATCTCTTATCACCGTATCATTTCAGTGCGAACGACACGCAGACACGCCGCTCAGGATATGAGCTCTTTCGAATGACAGATAAATGTCTGACATACTGCTGGACAGATTGGCGAACTGATGAATACTTATAACAGAAATATACATAGATGGTAGGGAACTAAAACTGTCCCATTTATTTTTTAATTTTGGATTGACCCACTTAAAAGTTTCAAGTGGCAATCGAATCTAAATTGATTTCATCTTGGCTTTCAAACTTCTTAATTGGTTTAAGAAATGGTATTTGTATAAATTATTTTTGGATCGCGTTTTTATTGACAGGATATTATTTTCAAACAACAATGTTTAAGGGTTTCTAGAAACTTAAAATAAACACTTGAAGAAGACTTAAGCCCGTTGCAACTCGTTTCGCCTACATAATACACACCTTGCCCAAAAAGCCCTAATGTGTTCTCAATTGCAGGAAAAGCTTACTCCTCTAACGAATAACAGTTTCCTGATTCAAGTGGCTATGTCAGTAATTCTGGTTCTCTGACGAACTTCGTTCTGAATTTTATCCTTCAGAGAGACACGAGTTTAACCCTCTCAAGTGAACTAATCTCACCACCATCTCGAGAGTCTACGTTTCAGTACTATTTAACTTTGTTTATGCTTATGCTTTTGACAGGCCTGTTGGTCTAGTGTTTAGTGACCCTGACTGTTAAGCCGGAGGTCGTGGATTTGATTTCCACCAAGGATAAACTTTCTGTGATGTGCATGAATATTTTTTCTTATTCTGGGTGTGATTCATCTATAATATGTAAACTGTCATGTAATCTATAATATTAATTATTATAACTAAGTATGTTTATGAATTGTCTGGTTTAACCATAGTACAAGCTCTGCTTAGTTTAGGATCAGATAGCCGTGTTTGAGTTGTCCCAGGATATTTATTTATTTGATGTATTGTGACATGTCTGTCTTAGAAATATGCTCCGGTTCGCCACTCTTTGGATATAAGTAGAAAAAAAAAGCTTACCAATCTATATGCGTGTGTGTATTTGCCCTTTTTTTGAGAAAAAATGCTAAACAGATCTTGACGAGCGCTAGTAGGGTTGACAGTTTGATCGCGCGAAGTTTTTGCTGGTCCTTCGAGCCGGCACGTGTGTCGTGATTTACTGCTTATAACGTTTATATACGAGCTTGAATATATTAAGGAAAAGGTGATGGCGTAATGTGTTGCGCTATTTGATATGTTTTTGTTTATTCGTCTGTGATTTTCCACGTAAACGGTGAAAATAAATTGTTTGTAGATTGGCCAGTATCTGAATATATTTTTTTTTATTACCAGTAGAACGTTATTGGAACTTTTGAGTAAATTCTAAGCATAATTCGTTAGGAGTTGTGATGAACCGCATGTGTCGGGTTCATTACTACTATACCATTTTCCTACCCTATATAAGTAAAAAAGCGACAAGGTTTTAGCGGTAATTAGCGGTCAAAACACACAGTAAATCCACTGCATCTAAAACCATGAGACAATAGTTTGTTTTTATCATTAAACTATACATTAAATCCGTTTTTATAACTTCGAATGAGAAAGCTCTGTCGAAGCCACAGGAACCAGTTAACAACACACAAATAACAGACCTAAAAACCAACACTAATTTCCGAACAGAACCTCAATTCACTAAAAAAAAAGAGTTCCACAGTGCTCCATATCTAAGGTTAAAAGCCGGGTTCTCGTAAGCCTGATTGGTGCGACTCATTTGTTAACCCTTCTCTGTCTGACCCGGAGTGCATGATAAACGGCCGAACTTAACGCGCCATTTCATTTTAACTACCGTTTGTCTGGTGACGGGCTGATATTTTAATTGACAGCTCTTTGTAGTACTTTGGGCCTTTAAAACTGTTTTGTTGTAGTCGGAAATTTGTAATTTGCAATAAACAAAAAGCTTTCGGTATAATATTTTATCGGTACGATAGCAGGCCGTTTAACACTTCGGACTTTTTGGACATAAAATCCTCATCTCCTTAGCTTTTTACCAAGTGAGTTAAGGTTGGTTTCCAATCATACCAATTCAGGTGAACACCAATGTTATACATGCAACAACTGCGCATCAGATCTTCACAACTCATCAGTTACTAGGTAATACTCCTTGGTTGGACGCTCTGGCTTCCGACTAGCCGTACCGACTGTCTGAACCTTAGACTCTAAGGTCTATGAATGACTACTGGTACAAACGGATTTATAAGCTTTCCGAGATACGGTTTATACGGCAGTTACAAATCGCTGCATAAAGTTAAGACAGGTTTATACGTCAAAAAATGTATGGTTACACAGGCTTTATTCATGACATAACTTTACAAAGTGATTATTAGTAAGGGCAAAAATGTACATAATTATAAATAAAAAAAGGCACAATGGTACTGTCAATTTTTTTTGCAACTGCGTAAGGTATCAAGTGTTCATTACTTTAGCGTTATACAATAGTTCTTGTGGTAGCGATACAACTAACGATTGGATAATAACTCCTTTATACAAGTGCAATAACACTGCATCTTATGCACAATGACGTATTATACATCATTGCTTATGCAAATGTGCAGTAAGTGATCTTACAAAACACAGTAATTACGCCATAATAATGTAATTGTTTGAAGCTCAATATTATTATCTCGTGACTGCCATTTTTATTGTAAAACAACTTATTTATAAAACGCTA
Source organism: Athetis lepigone (assembly GCA_033675125.1). NCBI lineage: Eukaryota > Metazoa > Arthropoda > Insecta > Lepidoptera > Noctuidae > Athetis > Athetis lepigone. The sequence continues at coordinate 4,036,800 of CM066226.1, read as the reverse complement.
TCATTCAGTTATTGTTAATTATCTTGTTTGTGTTCATAACTTAGTTTGTTATTACAGTTGCATATTATAAAATTCTCGGTAGCAACAAATTGGTTTGTTTCATAATAATTTGGAAAAAAGAAGAGATAATAATTTGGTTCATTTAACTTGAAATATTTTTATCAGTTTTTTTAGGAGCCTGTTTTTTCCAAAGATGAAACAACGGTTTGATTGATTTGCTTTTAATCTTTAGTTGTTGAATATTTTATTATCAGTAGCGGAACTGTATTATTTATACTCTCAAAGGTCAATGGCAAAGTTATCGTTAAGTGACTCCCAGTTTCACAGAAAGTAAAAAAATGCATTTTTTTTTCAGGGGATTCGAGTAGTAACCAAAACCGTGCATAACTTAATTCAGATACCCATATGAATAATCCATACGAATATAATAAAGATAACAAAATTTTTTTTTGGACTTCCTTGACTCACCACCAATAGGCTGTTTTATAGTCTAAATAACATCACGCTACAACTAAGGGAACAATCAAAGACCCGAGACAGAAGCCGCGGGGGACACATATACTTAACATTATTTCTTAACACCGATTTAAGGTAAACAGTAAATACTTACCTCACCAAGTCCTTCTCAGAATAAACATGTTGCTACATAACTCTAAGATATGCAACTAAAAGACACATCAAAACAAGCATTCACACGCTGCAAGTGTAGAGTACTTAGGTCCTGGCACTCACATCCAGTACAGCTTAAACGGGTCAGAACTCAAACGCAAGCAATTCATTACTGCACCAACCAATTAGAGCCTAGCAAAAATTATTGCAACACCGCTCCATATTTCATTGCCAGACTAAAAATTCAAAGGAATATGGCGAAGCAAACTCACTCATTGTTCAGTGAAATTATGAACGAAATATTTCCAGAAAAACCCTTTTTAATGAAATTACACAGCTTTGTACGAGTGCGTATGTTGTTTTTATTTATTTCGATTTATTCTTGTACGCTATTTAATCTGTGTGACACTTGATAAGGGTACGTACTGTAAGGCCGTGTGTACATTGAAAGCGTTTGTTTGGCGATTGGCCTCGCAAGATATTAGGTTTTATGTCTATTTTAATGTCGATTTATTGGATCTGCTTCTATTTGGGACTTTGCCTAAGTTAAAGTCAAATATTCCCTTAGTTTGCCCTGTCGCAAAGGCGTTTTTCTTTTTACACGCTTATTTTTTCGGCCCACTTTTGTCTCTGGTTAAATAATTGCCTTAAGTAAGCTTGGTGATCAATGTTGGTGTTTCCTTTGGATTAGAAAAGGCCTTCGTCCTGCAGTGGGACAGTAATAAGCAGGTATTATTAATCTTATTTATTATTATGTAGGATTAAAAAAGGGTATTACTTAGGATTTAACCTAGCAGAATAAACGGTGTTAGAATATCTGCCATTATATATATAAAAAACAAAACACAATAAGTTCTTAGGTCAAGCAGTTTTCGACATTGCGTGTTTCGACAATTACAAGTTTGAAAAGGTTTTTGTTTACACATAACAAATATCAGTTACTTAGAATATCTACCCATAAAATAACTACCTTAAAATAAACATAATAGTATGACATATAAGGAAATAAATTTTACCTACATACATAAACGCATACCTTTTCCCCTGAGGCCGGTTGAAACTATATTGGAGATTGTGGAAAGCGCATACACTCTTGGGATCCACAGTGTAAGTGTGGAAATTGAATTCCAATGTGATTTTAGACAAAAAATAGTCTAAGCCCTTCTTCCTGCCCTAGATGTAGTAGGTGTAAACCATAGATTAGGATTTTCCTCCTAGGCAATAAAAAACATAACATTACCGCGTTTTATTGCCACGCATATCATGTATGATGATGATCCAGTGGTTATCGTTCACCTCTCATGCATAAGGCGTTTAATGTTTTTTAACGTAAACTAAACCTAAACGTAACTAAACTAATAATAATAATATTTTTTTATAATCCGTACTTAATATTATAAATGCAAAAGTAACTCTGTCTGTCTCTTTTTCACGCCTAAACCACTGAACCGATTTGAATGAGATTTGGTACAGATATAGTCTGAAACCCGGAAATCCCCCGGAAACGGGAACCACGCGGACAAAGTCGCGGGCAAAAGCTAGTAAAATATAAACCCAAAGCAATTTAAAAAACTTACCAAACAAGGTCAACGACCTTTTGATAGTAGAGGTAAAAATACTTTTTAGTACTGTTACAGAAAAATACAACTTTTATACCAAAAAATGATCTAATGTTACTATACAATACAAAATACAACTAATAACAATTAATCTTCTATTAAGTTTCTGGTTTCTAATCGTTATTTTTACGTTGGATAAATACCTGGGATTGTATAGTTAAAAGTCTGTAATCGCTAATCTGTTGATCAAAGCTCGTGCCTTCTTTGTATAAAAAGACAGAGTATGAGCTTACTATAAACTAAATATAGTATTTATTTTTACAAGACACTAGGTACTATGCATCATATCGTAACAAAATAATAAAATCACATCTTAAAATAAAATAATATCATCAAAACATTCGAAACGCCACATAAACCACGTACATGTAATATCGATAAAGAAATACAAATATTTACTCCAGATAATGAGTAGTATGAGTAAATTAAATAATTTTGCATTTATTTGGTGTTGAATGTTGATCGTCACGTGTCATTGGTTTTCGGATACCTAGACCAAATATTTGGGAAGAAATTAATCGAATTTATAATTGACTGTCGGTAGAATTTATATTTGGATAAAGCAGTGCTATAAAATTGTGTCATATGACGGTTATGTGATGGTGAGGACCCCGTCGGACGAGAGGCGAGATTCCACTGTCTCGGGTACCGCGCCCTCCGGCAGAGCGTACCGCCGCACCAACTGCCGGCTGATGTAGCCCTGGTCGTCCTTCTTCTCCTCATGTTTACCTTCCACGACTATGTACCCGTCAGCCGTCTTCACTGAGATCTCTTCAGGCGCGAAGTGCTGAACGTCTAGGTTAACCTGGAACTTTTCCTTGTCGCTTTTGATGCTGGATCCGACGTCGCGGCTGAGTGAAGCCAGTTGCCGCCAAGGTCTGTAGTAGTCTTCGGAGAGTACGGGAGCTGCGATGGCCGTGAGGAGGTCGTCCGGTGTTAGGGCCAGTCCGAAGTCTTGATCCAGCAACCTGCTATTTTTCGAAGATTAGAACTGTTTAGAGATGAGTACTTGCTTCCAGAGCTTGTTGTCGCTTCGATTGCTTCAATATGAAATGCATCGATTTCTAATTTTTTTTTTATATTTTAAATATTACATTTTCGCTAACGACATAGAAGTCTGCGCCCCTTTTCGTTCTTATATATATATACGGACAGCACGCTTGACAGATATGCGACTTTATTTAAGACTTCTATTTATATAGAATATGTAAATATTTAAACGCAATCATAATACAGAGGACATTCGTAGTAAGGGGCAACGTAAAAAGAAAGTTGAAAAAACAACTATTAAGACAGTACAACTAATATACTCTTAGGAAAACGGCTGTGTGAAGAAAGAAATAAAAACAGTTAATTCGCGCATAGTCAAACTACAAATATTAAAACTTATATAATATACTGGGAGTGTTAACTAAAATGGTCTGAAATTATCAGTATTTTTATGGTTTCCTCCACAAGCCCTTACAGGACCTTATAACTAAGGCTCTCCACCCGTCTGTCTGTCTGTCTATCAGCCCACTTCACCATAAAAGGCAGCTAAAAATTTCACAGAATGAAAAATGTACTAAGTATATTATTATAAACTTAATAGAAATTCTAGGAATTAAAAGAATACTAAAAGGCACAAAAATCGTCCGAATCGTCCGTTGACTAGAAATGAGGCCAAATATTATTTTATAATATAGCCTAGTTTTTCTAAGTAACATTTAAGTACATAATAAAGTTCGTCTTTACAGTCGAAGTTGGATGACAGTCCGAGGTCATAATGGAGCCTGGAACATTATAAAAAAAACGCTCACGCCTTTCATGCGATATTCCTCAATTGTGTAGAACTTTAATTAGAACATAAACTTTATGTAACTAATATTAAAGACAAAGATTCTTTAAACCCTGACGACTCGTCTCAATTTTTTTTAACGGTGTCTCGCAGTTCATCTCGCTAATGCTGTTACTGATTAGCCGGATTATCCTGTGAGAGCCAAGGGTGACTCCGGGCCTCCAGCCAGGGCGGAAACTTAAAAATAAACGACTACGTCGTCGACCCTATTTGGAAAAACGTTACATTATGTACCTAAAAACAATGCAGTAAAAGTCACTTTATTAACAACTGAATCGAAAAAAACCTTTACCTATGTACGGATGTAAGGATCAAAAGAAGTCAACAGTCCGTCGAACGAATTTCTTCATTCAAAAGAGCCGGCAATAACTTTGATCACAATCCAGATATCGCCAACCTTTTGGCCCTATCCATTGAGAACCACTTTCTGACAAAATTATTAGGCCACCTGACTTGAATATTAAGTTTGGTTGTTGTTGAATCTCTAAGCGACGTGGTTTATTCTAATGGATTTGTAATGGGTTTGATTTTAATTTAAGAGTTAAGGTATAATAGTGTTCTGTTGTTAAAACGAATGATGGTTTTGATAATAATAGAAATAAAATACAGGTACAATTAAGATATGATAGACAGAGGAATATTTATTTGACATTTCAAAATTGTCTGTTAATATTTTAGCAATTTCAATAGATTTCATAGTAACTAAAATATATCCTACAGTTATTTGTTTAGACTGTGTTTATTTGTGTAAGACAATGCAACACCGGTAAAGAAAAAAATATAGTATAAGGCAACTTTTTTTTTAACAGAACAAAACAAGAATCTAAAAATAAAACGACATTATAATTCTAAAACACTCACAATGGAATTTCACACGTCGAGCACCAAAGCGTCAAAGCTCTTTCACGAGTATTTTTTACTGTTTTGTTATCAAAAATTGTACGGCCTCGTGTTCAACACCTCTGCTAAAACCTTTGAGGATTACAAGCGTGGTCGTTATAAAATAAATATCCAACAACAAATATAGGATATTTTTTTTTTTTGTATTATGTTTGATATAAAAATGACACCGACCAATCCCAAAGGACAAATAAACGTTGGTAAGAGTGAATTTTTATATGCTGACCATTAAGTTGGGTGTCATATCAAATGTCAAAGGTTTCACAATGGCAGCGAGTGACAAAGGACACTGTATCCATGTGTTTATCCCGCTTCTGAAAGATTGTGGTTGGTCATTAAAAATGTGTATTTTGTGTTTGAAATGTCGATGCTTTAAAAGTACTTTTTTTAGGTCGTTGCTATTAGGTTTTGAAATTTAGGACTTTAGTTTTTTTTAGTTGCCATCTTAGGGAGAGATGAGTTTAAAGATGGGCGATGGTAATTATTCGCGTCAGTCTAGTCGTAAAGCTGTAGCGGCACTCTATATGGTTTAGGCGGCAAACCAACTTTGGAGTGACGATTCTACACTCATGATTAAATTTTGGGTGGACGCCAGTTCAACTGACGCGGTAAAATGACCATCAATGCCGAGCTTAAGGGTTGTGGACTAACTATAATATCAACAGATTTAGTCTAGGCCTTGATTAGGGGTAGTCATTATTTTTAGTATGACTATAACTCCGTTAAGTAGACCTGTGGACAAGATTAAAATCTAGCTTGAGTACTTTAATGCATTTTGTGTCATAGAGCCTTATTATTTTCTCCTGCAAAAAAAGTGTAAAAGTAATCAAACATACCTAGACAGAAAACAGAGCTATTCTGTAATACATCAGAAATAGATACTCGAACAAAGATCTTCAAGTACTCCCCACCAGAAGTCTGTTGACACACTCGAAACGCAGAAGTCGACTGGAGCTGGCATACACACCACATACACCTTCATCAATTGAAATTCAACCTTACACAAAGGAAATAAAACCTATACCATCCGCAAAGTAAAAATTGCTTAACATCCCAACAAACCAAAAACATATCGCTCTGTTGTAAGCAATATTGAACTTTATTCCGTTGTAAAAGATGTGGTGTCAACTGTATTGTTAAAGTTGTGTAGAGACACAATAGCATCGAATGTGGACATGGCCACGCAAAGCTGTAGCTCATTTATCGATATTGTATCTACCTTTGGATGAGCGATCATGTCGCACAATGTGCTCAGCAGCGGGGGATAGGGTTGGGAAAAGAATCGATAGCAGGCTTCTATATAGAGCGATCCCCCATGATTCTCTATCTAGAATAATTTAGGATTCAATAAATTTTGTGTGAAAACTGTGCAATATAAAAAGATGTTTTAAGCATGTTGTATGTCTAATCGACTTTGTATTTAGAAGTGAGACTTTTGCATTTTAAAGTAACTGGTGCTTTAAGAGTTATTTAAATTAGATTTTGCTCCCCGTAGGCAAAGATGACATATAACTTTCATCTATCACTTGATACCTCTTTGGGATTATAGAGAAATACTACTAAAGCTAACACTTAATTTAAAAACTAGACTTTCCTGTTTCTTGGCCTTTGCTTGCCTTTAAACAGTGATGATTCTGAAACCCCTTACAAAAAAATTAATAAAAAAACAGTCAAGACTGTGTTAAAGATAAATAATGGGAACATTTGTTTCACTCACTAATATACAAACAATGTTATTGGGTCTGTCGTGGATAAAAATTTAAGTATTTTAAAACAATTTAGTTGTTGTTTCTGTTGTACACGATTCTAGTATGTTACTACCCTTGAAATGTACTAGCTGTACTCAGCAAATCTTTTTGCTTTGTAAACCGGATTTTTATACAAATGTCGTTCATTATTTTACCCCTTTATGAGTTGAATTAAAAAAAAACTTCCAACATACTAATATTTCTTATAGAAATTTATTTAAAAAAAAAGTTCTGATCCTATATCCTAGATCCTGGTAGTAGTCCCATAGATAAGAATGTAAAAAAAATATACTCTATAACCTTATTTTATTATTATAACTACAGAATTGATAAAGAATAGAGACAAAACAATTTAGGGCAAGTTATTAAATGCAATATTTATCGGGAATAACCCCAAGCGGATTATTTTTGGTAAATATTGCTTGGAATCGGCATGGATTCAATTTGCTAATATCAAATTATATAAATGAGATTATTGCTGCGCGATTGACTTGCGAATAATCTTATTTCGTGACGTCTTCCTTCTGATCACGTTAAATTGACATTAATGTTGTCAGCCTTATTCTGTATTGGAAAAAGATATTTTTCTGTATTGAATAAATATGGTATGAAAATCATTTTTTATTTGCGTCTTTGGTCCACTTCTTTGGGGCGCAGCATGATGTTGTAATCTCCGGAACTAATGTTAAAGGCTATAAAATTACGCACAGCTCATTCGAAAAAAATGGTTGCCTGTAAAGTCGGTTTTACGGGCGAAGATTTTACGTGACAACGTCTTTTACCGATCATAGTTGAGTGGGAGAGAGACGCAAGGCATTCGGCGGGCCTCTCTCTCGTTCGGTGACTCATCGTAACGTTACCGAGCGTTACACTTTTTCATAAGTGACTCCCAGCCGCAACCTAATTTAAGACGTTGTCACGTCAAAACCCGTTCAAAAATAAATGGATCAGCAATTAAATTACAGTCGTCACGGCTCATTTAATAAAACATTAACAAAATAAAAAGTCCTATCGACATAAATAGACACAGCACTATAGAGTCGGAAGCGAGTGGCATTTTACGATCAGTGCGACTGTTCGCTACTGTACCTAACAGCACGGTAACGTTTGACTTTGACGACACCTTTGTGTGGACGCAGTAAGGGCTATTTCTGCAGGACACTAACGTATGACAGTCTCTGTGGGAACACGCCAGGTTTTCTGTAGGTATCGAAATGTATGGAGTACTGTCGAGTGCTACTTCTTTTGTGACGATAGTACTGAAATAACACTGTCATCGTGTATCAAAGTAGCTACTGTCGAGCACACAAGTGTTTTAGAGTTAATGGAACTGGCACTTACGTCTATGGACTGTGCCTTACACCACTGTTCTTTTCAGTCTTTTGAAACTAACCAGCTTTGGGCTTTCGAGTAAGATAAATGGTCATTAATAGAGTTACATTTTTGAACGCACTAAAGAATGAATCGTAACTTAGTGTTAACACGGTTTCATTTCGTAATACTTTGAAATTATAGACTGACTTTAGAATTCCTCCTGTTTCTAGACTATTTAGTCTAGAAATAGGAGGTGAAATCGGGAATGAAAATTTGTATGAATGTGGCCAAGTGCAGGAAACGCTTAGTTGTATCAATTCGCTATATTATGTCCAGCACGTTACAGACTGAAACTTTAAGGCCCAGTTGGCTTTATGTAACTACAGTAATTTGACCATTCTGTCTCTACTGTCCATTGTGAGAATGCACCTGTGAGTCTTCTGGTACACTGAGCGTGCTGTAAGCCTCACGTGAAACACGCTTTGGGTTACCCTTAGGTAACTTAGATAGTTAACGTTGCCGTAGATGAAGAAGCAATTCTACTCTTTAGCCGCGTTCTCGCCCCGCCTAATGAGAAAGGATAAGAACCTCTAATTAGGTAAATTGGGAATAAAAGTTTGTATAAAGTATGAACGAAGCCGGAGGAGACTGCTAGTGATAAGTTGGTCAGCAATCTATTTACTCTACTATCCACTTGGTTACACCCAGACAGTCACAGAAAGACCGACTGAATTTATGTAACTACAGTAATTTCACGAATGGGTCTTTATTGTCCATTGTGAGAATGCACCTGTGATGCTTCGTTTTCTAGGTTTTCACTCATAACTGGGTTAAAACAGGGGAATATTGTTTCTATGAAAACTGGCTAAGGCCTCAAAAACAACAAGTGAAAGATATACATATGCCCAATCAATGCGCTCTATGTTCGGTAAGTTACATTCAGACACAGTAAGGTCCGGTTGGCTTTATGTAACTACAGTAATTTGACTAAAGGGATTCTGTCTCTACTGTCCATTGTGAGAATGCACCTGTGAGTCTTCGGGTACACTGAGCGTGCTGTAAGCCTCACGTGGATCACGCTTTGTGTTACCGTTTGCTAATTTGGATAGTTAAAGTTGCCGCAGATAGAGATGTTATGCTTCGTCAATTTTGATTTGTTGTTTTGTTAGCTTTTGGTCGCCATATTTGTAAGCGTAAATGTCAGTCAGTTGGCGCGAGAACATGGAAGTGGGAGATTCGTATCTTTTTAAATAATTGAGATGTTTATGGAGCCTTGTTGGACACAATAAAATAGGGTATGTTATTAACGCAAAACCTTTGCGATGTCTCAATTTAATAAATTATTATTAATATTATTTCGTTGGCGCTAATTGTATCATTTGCAAGCCTTTTAAAAGCGGATAGAGCACATTGTTGTTCTGTTTGTGGAGACCCTTCCACGTTACAGAATACATTGATGTGTGTGACGCCATCTAGCAAATCTTATGAATTTCAATACCTTTATGTGTATAGTAGTTTTACTATAGAAATGTTGAGCATTCTAGGGTTGTAGGAAAAATGTAGCAGTTTATTTGAAGGAGGTATTTTTTTTTATTTTAATGAGAAATTTAGTTGTACAGTTAAAATGTTTGTAATATTATAATTAACTTTCGCGTTGCATATTTATACTTCACTACTTATCGGGATTTAACGCGCACATACCTTTTATTTGGTTTTCGCTTGACGTTTCGGCAGGGTTACACCTGCCATGGTCACAAGCAGACTGCCTCTGAGTCTGTCGAAACGTTAAGCGAAAAACAAATAAAAGGTATGTGCGCGTTAAATCCCGATAAGTAGTGAAGTATAAAAATATTTGTAAACTTTTTCTAAAAAAAAAACAATCCCCTTCAAAAATTTTCGTAGTTCTGTAAACCGAAGAATTACTTTCGGCACGATTGACTAAACGATTGCCTGCTGAATTGTGTGTCGCCGATTCGATTCCCTCACGAGACAAGAATTTCTATGGCCTAAAGATATTATTTCTCAGTGTACACACCTACTACTCAGAAGAAATTCCTAGCATTATATAAACGTGTCCCAAAAAATAAATTTATATCTGTACAAATATTAAAATTAATATTAATTATTAATAAAAATTAATAAATTCAACAGAGTTTTACCAGCTACAAAAGTTCGGTGAAATTCATCCTAAAACACCCACACATTCACAAGTTTTTGACGTTGATTCTCGCTGAGATAAAATAGGGTCTAGGTTTTCAATGTTTTTAATTAGTAAAAATAGCTTTTCGATGAATTGTTACCGTAATAAGCATTGTTCGTATTCATGAAAAGTTTGAACTCCTGAAAAGTACGTCCTGAATCAAACCAGTTTATATAACTTTGCTGTCGTTATCATCTCCATAGCCTTATTTCCAATTAGGTCCGGTTAGCAGTTAACAGTATGTAACTGTTGAAAATATCTTGAGACAACTCACACACGGTCATCTGATTCCAAGCTAAAAGTATCAGATAACTGCTATACATACTTATATAATTTATAAATACATTCATTTTATAGATAAATTACACCCAGACACAGAACCAACAATCACGCCCATCACACAAAGTTTGTCCTTGGTTTGAATCGAACCCAGACCTCCGGCTTAGCACTCAGGGTTTCTAACCATCACTACCAATCACTGCCTACAGGCCCGACTTCAAGTCCGCCAACCGGATACAGCTATTTCTTCACCACCCTAGGTTGGCTGGAAGAAAATGCCTGCGGCATTAAGTCCGGCTGTGTACCGTTGTGCATAAAGTGTAAATAAATAATATACAGCTAAATACCAGTGTTGAACATAGAGCGATTGCCTATCAGACCTCCACTACCAGTAACTGGGTAACACGATGGAGGTTAGACCGGTCAGACTTTCTCTCTTCTTCTCTTACTCCTCTTTTCTTTTCTGATTAATTTCGTTGTGGGATTCAAAACAGTTAAATCGTTTTTACGGAACTCGTTGAGATTCATTGCTCGGCGCTTCTCTGGTGAACTCCACTGGTGATTCTGGCTTTCAAGATTGCAGCGGTTGGGAATAGTGTGGCGGGATTGGTCAGAATTTCTGGCTTATGACTATCCACAACGACTGTTATAGATCTACGAATGACAACAAAAACCAACGGCCTTACGTTCTTTCGGAGGCACGAGAAACCAATGAGATCCTAAATGTAAAGAAAGTATATGTGTAATTAATTGAAAAGATAACATTGGCACTCGCCCAGTTTCGAACCAGCAACCTCTTGCATGAGAAGCGGGCATCGTAACCACTGGGCTCTAGCACTACTAAAACCTGTTAAAACAGAAATTGTATTCATAAAATATATGGAAATTAGTTTTGTTCACGTAATATAAAGGACGAAGGATAGTTTATGAAAACACAATAACTGTCAGAGTCAGACATTGTATGACGTTAACCGTAATGTTTAATCCAAGACCCCAGGCTCGCTAGACTTACATCATCGGGGTTGAAATTTTGAGGATAGAATGAGAATGATATCGTTGAAGACGGACGAAGACCACGCCGTAAATACAAGGTAATCGAACACTGGCACTGCAAATACAGTCTTTCCGTTACAACTATATCGTTTAAAAATCCTCCATCTGACTTCAACACAGATAGGTAAGATGCTTTTAAACCTGATAACTGAAAAGGGTCCATTATTGAAGCTAGTAATATTAAATATTACCTAATGCATTCTTGAAGATTATCGTAGTTTACAAAAAAAAAGAAGACGTAGAACTGGCGAGTCTCTTAAACCAAAATAATAATTTGATGACGTAGCTCTACTCTGTCTCTCAGGACTCAGTCCTCTTGGACTATTTAAGGGCATTAAGCAGGAAAGCCGACGCGGATTGCAAAACAATTCAGGAATTTGGAATTTCAATGTCAAACGCTCCAGCCGCCCCTGTTTGGGGTAGATATATTGACGTATATTTTACATACATTACTTTAGGAGAGCCTGATGTTTCTGTGTATATGTTTATGTTATTTTAAGCTGAGAATAAAGTAAGCAAATTGTATGTTAGTAATGTTGTATTTATTTATAGTTTCAATAGCAATGAAAATTTAAATGTCCTAGGTCAACTCACACACGGCCATCTGATCCTGAACTAAGCAGAGCCTGTACTAGGGTAATCAGACAACTGATAAACATGCTTAGATAATTTATAAATACATACATTTTATAGATAAATTACACCCAGACACAGAACAAACAACCGTGCTTTTCACACAAAGTTTTTCCTGGGTGGCATTCGAACCCTTTGGCTTAGCAGTCAGGGTATCAATAGAACAACAAGCCCGTTAAAATAAAGGAATGATGTTATTTGTACCCCTAAGATCCCTCCTTGCTTCGTATTCCTCAATGCTGAGGGTCGTGACCTCCCTTCTTCATCACTTTCTTTCGGACGATTTTCTTCCATCTAGCTCTGTCTCTGGCGGTGTGAAGGGCGTCGTGGACTGTGGAGTCAAGGGTGGTGCGGATCTGATCAGACCAGCGTATTGGGCTGCGTCCACGAGGTCTTTTCCCTTCTACTTTACCGGTCACAATGAGCTTCTCGAGGTTATCACCATTCTTCCTTGCAATGTGACCGAAGTATTCTAAGATTTTGCGTAGACACTCGGACGACAACCGCGAAGAACCCCTAAGATATTGCACAAGAAATTCTTCTTCGATTGCTTAAACTCAATAATTTCTGGAACTTTCAGTCGGACTGAGAAAGTTCTTCATTAGAGTTACACTTCTGTGCGCTACTGTACTTGCCTAGCAACAAACAATCGAAGGTGTGACTCTATTCATCAATTCAGTGTTGATGCAGTGCGGTAGTACACTCGAGTACACATTGTAATTTATGTACGTTATTTATGTTTTACTGTTGGAAATAGGTGGTATAGGTAAAGTACCATTGTTTGTCTTATTGTGAAAGATGAAAAAAGCGCAATAAATTAAAGGCACATTGCACGAAAGTCACAACGGGAAAAAATATAAATTGAAAAAATTGTCTGCAATACTCAATGCAATGCGAATGAAATTTATAAACTGTAGCTGTTCCTCGCAGTTTTACTCACATCTTTGAGTACTGCTTTGCTCCTGTAGGTCGTAGCAAGATGATTTATAGTCTAAATTACTGGATGACAAATAGTTTTTATAGTGAACGAATATTTAAAATCTATTTAGTATTTATAAAGTTTATCCATTACAATTCTAATTAACAAACGAACAAATCTTTCCTCTTTATAATATTGAGTACAGATAAAATTCTAATACGCAAAACATAACGTTTTGCTGTCCTAAGTAATACTACAATATCACCCCACGTTCCTTGTGAAGTGAGCTGTAAATGTTACCTGTATTGTACGATTTTATTCAGTGATCGGATTCAATAGCAGCGATTGAGGTCGACGCCTCCTATTGTCAAGCACCTATTATTACCTTAATAGGAGGAATAGTGAGGTTTTTTTACTTCAACGACCCGACATAATAATATTACGTCGATATATTGAAAATCTGTTATATTTTCGTCATGTAATCCCGGTTAGGTAAGAGGTCGGGTCATTGTTGGGCAGGCAAATCCCACACCTATTTTTTACCCTTTTTTACTGCTATTAAAAATCCGGTTCTCAGATGCCGGTTTTATCTTTAAACCGGTTTCTTGTACTTGGACCAAAAATATTTTGTTTTCGGCTGCGTTTGATTACGATTCTTAATTTAATAAGTTTTTGGAAACTTCTTATAGGTATAAAAAACTTATTAACGTATTGTACAAATCAGTTTCGAGCCGTACAAAAAACGTTAAAATTGTGCCGTTTATATAAAGTTTCCAGATATTCGCGTTATTTGGAAAGGCCCAAAACAAATTTGTCATGAACTGGTTGTACATATAACCAAATTCAAGGCTTGAGGATCTTTCAAAATAAATGTTCTCTTCTTTAAATTCTAACTAGTCATGGCAATCAACAATATTGCATTTTAACTATTCGCAACAATTTTAAATCAGTAAGAGCTAAATAATGTCCACAGTTGGAAATATATAATTTCAATATTGTTAAATGTTTCTGAACTAGGAATTTTACATTTATATTTCCGCACTCATCAATTAACTCATGACTAAAATATTTTGACCAAAAACATGGGTATTATTGATTGCTGACAAATTGATACCAAACAGGTACTTATCATTTGATCCGGATGAAACCGGATTAACTTTTCAATTGGGGACCATTTCATGTCAATTAGCATCAAAGTGACGGCTGAAGGGTGGAATTTGGGGGAAGGGGAATTATGGTAATAAATAAAATTTTGCGTCGAAATTCTCGGAATTGATCTGTCTGTTTACAGTCAGTAAAATCAGGGCTGGCCCTTAAAACCAAGTTCATCATTTTGATGCTAGTGTCTGTCGCACTTCATAGAAAAAATTGTCGAAAAAACGTAGGTTAATAAAAAACATACAAGTTTCCTCAAAACCGAAAGCGACCTCAGATTTGCAATTAATTAATATTGTATGTACTATTGTGTGTACTGAGCACAACTTGTGCTTACGTTTTTTTTATTTATCAGCCACCGTGTATACACGGTGGCTGATACTGATTGATGTTGATGATTGTTACTGCTGGTTATTAATCAAATAAAATAAATTAGAAAACAGAAAAAAAATATCCAAAATCATAGAAATAACTTCGAAAAACGGGAGAAATTGTACAGCTCGTTTGTTTGTTTTAACACAACTGAATCCACGTACAAAAACGACAATTTCTACATGGTTTCTCCTGTAACATCAACAAGAGAGTAAATGGCGAGTGTGGTCAATGTATTCGCGTCACATCGATGGTTTATGTCGAATGGACAGCGCTCTATCGTCGTTCTAGAACATTACACACGTCCTATCGTATACCAGAGTTATGGGCACTTGTTCTTTCATTTTTAGGGTTATGTAGCTAGAAGGGGGACAATAAAACCTCTGTGATCAGGTTTAAGCCTGTTTTTGGCATGATCTGTATTATTTGTTGTTTGCCTCTGTTATTTACGGTACACTTTTTAGTAGTTGTTGTAAAAATTATATGAATTTATGTTACACTTGAAGGTTTGTAAAAAGTGTTTCAAATCAAATCAAAATCATTTAAATATTACTTAAAGTGTGGGAGAAATATAGATACATATGCATTGGCAAATAATATATTTGTTAATAAATTGTTCACAAAGCTAAAACTTCTATTAAAGAGTATGACTATTTACTCTATTATAATGTAGAGGTGCGTTTGATTTCATTGATTGAAATCTACAATGTGCCTGAATCCTATATGGAATAAAATTTCAGGCAAAAGAAGTTGCAAATAGAAGGTAGTGTTTTCTCACAGATTACTTACAGATATAACAGCAACAAAGTAACTAAAATAATAAATTAAGGTACCTAGATTTGGTAAATAATAAGATCGTTTCAATAATCAATTCAAAGCAAACGCAGTTAATGGCCTTCATTAGAATGCGACTATCTATGTTCTGAAAGCTTTTTTTTTTTTTGGTGAGTGGGAAATCATCAATGACTGCTCCCGTCCTGGGTGCGGCGGGAGGGCGTGTCAGACTCTTACTGACTAAAACCCACTCATGTTCCTTCGATTGCCCTTTATGTTCCAGGGTCACGGTAACTATTATAAACATTCCGCAACCCGGGCAGGCGTTGACCCTGTTGGGCCCCTTCCTGTGATGTACTGAAAGCTGTACGCTCAGATTTGTGCCGCAGAGTTTAGCATAAATTGATAATTAAGAGAGTGCTTGGAGAACTATCGTGTATGTAACACTGGGTTCACATGGAATTCTGGTATAACTGCCATGTTGGTCTAGTGGTTAGTGAATCTGACTGCTGAGCCAGAGGTAGTGCGTTTGATTCTCGACCTAGACAACTGTCAGTATAACGAGCATGATTGTTTGTTCTGTGTCTAAATTAACTTATTATTTTATAGTACAAAATATAAACTCAAACTCAAAACTATTTTATTCAAATAAACCAATTACAGGTACTTTTGAATCGTCAAGGTGTCAGTCTGTCAGAAAAATGAAGCTAGTTGCTCGTTCCAAAAAGTAGGTCTCATGGAGAAGAGCGAGCAAGAAACTCCATGGACACTCTTTTAAAATCAATATATTACAAAAAATTGGTTACATCATTCATTGTTGTATCTAAAGTACTATGTGAGAACAACGTAACAAGTCGGACATGTCAGAAATATTAAAATAAACAAAACAAATTTTAAAATAACTGTGGCAGCTAAGAGATGACAAGTCTCAGCAGACAGCGCCCGTTCACGGACATGACGTATGGATATAATTTTGTTCATCAGTTGTCTCTCTAAGTACTGGCACTGCCTAGTTTGGGATTAGATGGCTGTGTGTGAGTTGTCATATAACATTTATTTATTTTAGTATTCGGTTATAAACGTTCAAACAACAAAAAGATAACAGTGCGTTTTCATAAAAAAAGTATTCGATCCGTAAAGCAATAAAGCCTATTAAATTATACAATGACGAATAAGCGTGCAAAACTATCAATTAGGTACATTTCACACCTTAATTTATCTATCAAAACACATAACTTTTCTTCAAATATTTTGGCAGCATTACAAACACTGCATATCGCAGTGAATGTCTATAGAACCATAATCATTGAAGTCGCAGTGAGCACTGAGATCAGAACAAAGGGTCTTGCAGCCGCCGTACGTTCCTTTGTACGCAGACCTAGGAATCTAGACTATGTTTAGTTACCTACATTGAGACCTAGGTAGGTTTATGTGGATAATTATGTTATATAATGATAGCAATAAATTTTAAAAATCAGAATCATTTACTGCGCTACTGAATTGGCAATGAGTCAGTAAATCGGAAAGTTTAAACGATTTTTTTAAATCTTTCCCCCCATACACCCCCGTTTTCAAAGACTACAACACAAGCCACGCAAAACATAACTGGCAAAAAAACTATCGAATTGGGAACCTCCTCCTTTTGGTAGTCGTAACCCACTAGCATTAATTGTTTCTTTAACTGTTATATTGAACAAACAATAACATCTAAATACTGAGTATATTAATTAAATATATGCTATTATGATACTAAAATGTCAATGACCTTTCCATTCTGAATATAAGCTTATAGCATTAATAACGTTTATATTCATGAAACATTATTAATTTAATAAAATTATTAATTCATGAAAGGCAATAATATTGTGCAGGATATAGGATAACAATATAAATGTATCGTATTTATTTACAATACAGTTTGTAAATAAATACGATACATTTTCGATAACAGTAACCTGTGGTTCGAATTTCGATAACGGCAGAAAATTTGGATGAATACTAGCCAAGTAAGCACTCTCTTTGCGTTTGTACGAATGCCTAAACTCTATAATTATAAATAACTAGTTGTTCCTCGCGGTTTCACCCAGGTTACATTAGGTTTTTGGTTACTGCTTCGCTCCTGTGGGACATAGCGTGATGTTATATAGCTAATGTTACTCGTGGACAATGTAGCTTTCGAATGGTGAAAGAATTTTTAAAATCGGTCCAGTAGTTTTTGAGCCTATTCATTACAATCAAACAAACAAAGTTTTCCTCTTTATAATATTAGTATAGAAGTATAGATAAAATAAAATACTAAAACACTGAGTTTGTGTTTTTATTTAATATTTTCAAGCAATATTTATACGATCACTTAAACACTTGAAACAAAGTCATTAACTCTGAACTATGACCAATGAGAGCATTATGATAATGTGGCATCATTTTAAACTTAATGTTGTTGTACAAACTTGGATACTTTACACAAATTACTTGATTGTTGTCTCAGGACCATTTAAGTTTAGTACCTGATACATTTTTAAATGAGTTTCGTTTACGACAGTTATTTTAATAACTAGCTAAGGTAATAAGTATCCCAAAAATGTATGAAAGCAAGCAAGGTGGTTTTACAACACCTACTTCCTTGTCAGAAAAGAAAGAGAAAGAAGAAAAAAAAAGATGAAAGTTCGCGCTAAGAACACGAAGTTTCTTCTTCCTCTTCTAACATGTTTCCGTCTCATGTGCGTCTTGAATGGCTCTCCACGATGTTCCTGATGCGGTGATTTTAGTTCAAGTCGGCCCTGCCGTCTTTTTGATGTCGTCCGACCATCTGATAGGTCTACCAACATTGCTTTCTGTTCGCGATCTCCAAAAAAGGAACACTAGCACACTCTTTGCCTTGGCTATTTTCCGTCTTCTTCTTCAACCGTAGTTTAGTTCAATAGCTGTTCGATGACGTCGGGAATATTGCTAAGCTAAAGCTCATAAAGTTTATTAAATTCGACCTTAAACTTTATATACTAAGAAATCCCTAATCGCAAACCAAATATCACTTTATCGAAAGTTAACTCAAGACCACAAAACCGATGTACAGACAAGTTTATCAGTACACAAGTAAATAACAGATTTATTTTGGTATATCGTGCAATATTCTAAGTCAATACGCCTAAGTCACAAAGGAATCTCCAATCATAGACATCTTTGTGACGAAATAACGTCCAAAGCGCCAAGACCTACACACACAACTACGTTCCCCCTTTATTCAATGAAAATGGGGAGGGAGGCAGGTCAACTCACACTGGCGCCGTTTATTTCGCGACAGATTTTTCTTTACAAAAGTACTCTCTAAATATTTGTTAAGAAAATAGACAAAGGTATGTTTCTTACACGTCACAAAAAGGCTTAGCCGCGTAAAGTTGGAAAACAAGCGCGAGTAACAGGATTTTTATTTTGATCTTGCCTGAAGACTTATGCGAAGATGGGAGTATGTAGATTGAATCTTAAGAGTTCTCGCTTTCTTAGAAATAAATATGTACCTATATAATAGGAGGTACATTGAGGCATAAGTTTTATCCGTGAATCTGTTTCCCTACAATTATGAATATAATCTATACAAAAAGATAAACTGACTAATTGATTGACTGACTGTTGACATCGACGCACATCCTAAACCTCTGGTCCTGGAGATGTGAAACTTTCAGGGTGTGTTCTTTGTAAAGAGTAATCGTACCGACTAACAAAGTATTTTTGGAAATTCCAACCTTAAAAAGGTAAAATATGAGATGAAAGTAACGGCATTCACGCTAGCAAAGCCGTGGACAAAAGGTTATATTTGCTGACTGCCCTCTTGCAGTACAAGATCCTTTACTATCCCAGAGATTTAGATAATATATCGCATGTCCCTTTAATTACACCGCCACCCATACCCTTCAATCCTGAACAAAGCAACGCTTTGTGGCAGAAATGGGTTGGTGGACTGCCTCCATAACCATACCTATGGTGAACCTGCTTTATAAAGAGCTCTATTGTGGCTAAAAGGTATTAAAGAAAAAACTGATAATGTACCTGTTATTCCTTGTTTTTGTTTTGTAGTTTTAATTTAGATTTTAGGCTTTTAAAAGGCTTGTCAAAACGAAAGCAGCTAAAACTCGAAAAACGCGACGAGTTTCCATTGAACCATTGAAGAGTTCCACTGTCCTTCGTCATTAGGTATCAGCCTTAAATTATTGTATTGCTATATTGTCACAGGAACCTAAAGTACGAGCAAAGATTCATAAGAATCGTATTATTGAAAACAGTTCCAAAAAATATCGCACGATTTGACCTAGCGAATAAGGCAAGCAAAATGGGTTGTCTATTGTTTGCCCGAAGATTATATGCCATAATCATCATTTTCCCGAATTTCATTTACCCGAATTTCATTTTCCCGAATGTTTCATTTGCCCTAAAAGACATATGACATACTTTTAATTGCCCGAATTTTAGATACCATAAGATACGAATGCCATAAGTATTGTTTCCCATATTTTTATGTGCCATAATAATTATTAGACATAATATTTAAATGGCATAATATTTAAATGGCATAACAAGTATTAGACAAACATTTATGCCCCGTAATGGTTTTTTTTTCTTTGCATGGTTGATGGTGGGCTAGGTCGACGGAGCCCCGCTTCGCGGGGCTCCTACTTCTGTGTGGTTTATAAAAAAATAACCACGAAGGGGATGGCGGGGTCTATTCGCTCGCTTCGCTCGCTCACACGACCCCGCCATCCCCTTCTAACCTAACCTGTCCGAGTCGGGGTGCCCTAAAGTCCCAATTGCATCCAATTTCTCTTGATATAAACAACCGTTATACACCCGATGTCGATGGCAAATTATGTTATGGCATATCATAATTATGGCATGTGATAATTAGGACATGTGATAATTATGGCTTACAATGATTATGGCAAATGATGTTATGGTAAGTGACTTTATGGGAAACAATGATTCTGGCACGTGACTAATATGGCAAATGAAAGTAGGGCAAATGAGTATTATGTCGTATGATATTATGGCTGTTGACTATTATGGCAAATGAAATTAGGGCAAATAAAATTCGGGTAAACGGCGGTATACCAGCAAAATGCAGTTTAAAAATAAATATGTTAAAAAATACACCACACTTTAATCTCAAACACGAAAACACACGCAAAGAAGCATAATTCTACTCAACAAAAGCATTTAAACTAGTCAGAAACTGTGCAAGGAATTCATGGAGATGCCAACTACATAGCTCAGTGAGTAATGCACTCCTCAACTTGTTATAGGCGAAGTTTTACGCAAGAGAATATACTGACTACAAGTTCGTCCGAAAATTTGTTTCTTTGCTCCCTTGTTGACTCGGAATTTTAATGCTTTTGTGGCAATGATATTTTAAGTAAAAAAGTGTAGATAGGTTATATGCAGTCAAAAAGTGGCACATTATAGTTTGCCAATTGGCAAACATGATACTGAGTATCGCGTTGACATTTGACGTTTATCTCTTTTTCACTCGCACTACTTCAATTATGTCATCCTACTTTGACGTGTAATGTATGTGTGCGTTAGTGTGCCGTTTTTGAAGATAGAATTTCGTTTGGGTAACCTATCTACGCCTTTTTTACTTAAAATATCATTGTTTTGTGGTATAACAAACTGCCGTTAAAAAAGCGATGTTTTAAAATCGCTGTATTGAATGAGGTGTTAGCTCATCTAAAACTTACTTCAGCTTCATACACTGAGCATTTTTCTTGCCTTCCTTTGTTTAAATGTAATAATTTGCACACCATAAGGTAGGCTGCAGCCTATATTATTAATTTGTGAATAACATCTTATACCTGTGCCTATCACTCTCATATATTTTTTTTTGTTAGCCTGTTCTGTCCCACTCCTGGGCAAAGGCCTCCCTCCACATCTTCCATGAATCGCGATCCCTCGCTTCCTTAAAAAATATAGCAAATAAAATTTCGGATTCTGATTCTGTAGTTTTTGAGTTTAACGCGAACAGACGTTACTTAAGTTAAGCTTAAGTTATGTATTTTATCAACATATTACATACAAAAGGACAAAATCGGCTTTTTCGGAATATGTAAAAAAACTATTTAATTTGTATACTAACTAAACAATGTCAACGTCAATGTCAATGTGTTAGAAAATTAATAGATTATTAAATTAATTAATAATAGCCAAATTTGCAATTGATCATAATCAAGATATAATCACATTTAGGTACCTAAAAGTAGTGCAGTGATTTAAAAACTAAACTTTTTCTCATGCTGTTTTCACCAAAAGATATGGTGATTTGATTCTGACGAGGTTTCAGGGATACAACACATTCATAATATAAAAGAAAAAACCGGCTAAGAGCGTGTTGGGCCACGCTCAATGTAGGGTTCCGTAGTTTCCCGTCCGTCACAATAAGTGTTCCCACTCACTTATAAGTTTAAAAAAAGGCTTTTGTTACGTTGACATACTAAGTACGCAGAAATTATTTTGTACAACCTTTTTGTTTTTTTTTGTACAAAAACTGTTCTTTCTATCAAGTTCAAAATAATTTTCCTAGAAAGTCCTTATAAAGTTCTACTTTCCAGATTTTTTTCATATTTTTTAAACCAACGGGTCAAAAGTTAGAGGGGGGGGGGGATGCTTTGATTTTTCCTTTTGGAGCGATTATTACCGAAATTATTGACGTTATCAAAAAATGATTTTAGTAAATCCCTATTCATTTTTCAATACCTATCTAACAATATATCACACGTCAGGGTTGAAATTAAAAAAAAAATCTCTTCCCTCTATACATATAGGGGGGCTACCCTAATAAAACATTATTTTCCAATTTTTATTTTACCACTTTGTCGGCGTGATTGATACACATATTGGTACCAAGTTTCAGCTTTCTAGTGCTAACGGTCACAGAGATTAAGCGAGGACGGACGGACAGACAGACAGACATGGCGAAACTATAAGGGTTCCTAGTAGACTACGGAACCCTAAAAAAAGCCGACAATTGAAATTTGTATCACCGTGCGAAGCTGGGGTGGGTCCCTTGTATGTGATAAACACGACCGTCTATTTACGACCTCAGGGTTTAGTTTAGGCGTTATGTAATGTTATGGTGTAAAACAGCACTTTCACACAGTACTTCAGTACTCCTGACTTGAACAGCCCTAAAGTTGGACAGCCTGTTAGGTACGCCTACAGGCTGCCAACTTTCAGGAACTTAATGTTCTAAGCTTAAAACTTATTTAGGTTATACGAAGTTTAATATAAATGTAACGACGTGTATTTATAATTACATACTTTTTGTTATTGTAGACAGGAATGTGGTGTTCTTT
This sequence comes from Athetis lepigone, assembly GCA_033675125.1. NCBI lineage: Eukaryota > Metazoa > Arthropoda > Insecta > Lepidoptera > Noctuidae > Athetis > Athetis lepigone. The sequence goes on along the minus strand of CM066226.1, from coordinate 4,014,051 downwards.
TTGCGAAGTAATAAAGAGAAAAAAAGAGTTTTCGGAGCGCACCAATTACATTCCAATTAAAAAAGGTTACAAACATTTTAAAGATATTTTATAAAATAAAATATTAAAGGTTTTTGATAAATGGTGTGTAAAAACAACACGATAGTATTTAATTATGCAGGAGACCCGCTCTGGGATCGCATAGGTGCTATACATACAAATAGTTCTCGACTTTTCTTTACTATAATTGCTAACGAATTACTCTGTCTGTTTCGCTCGCCTGGATGTCGATTTCCATCCCCTATTTTAATCCTTAAGGGTTGGAATTTTCAAAAATCCTTTCTTAGTGGATACTTACTCTTTACAAACAACACACCCTTCATGTTTTATGTCTTTAGGACTAGCGGCACCGGGATTACGTATCTTGCAGAAGCCGAGCGATCGCGATAATTGCGCAATATTTGATTCTCAAACGTCAATTCTAAATACGTCAAGTCAAATAGCAATCTAGCGATAGTGCTGCATCTGTGGAGCATTCAGTTAACTAAAACATGCATTTTTCGTTTAGCAAAGTTAAGTTTTTTTGTTAAAGGTGATATTTAACCCATATATGCCCAGAACTCTTCTACCTCTTGTTTCGTTTTCGAATCAATTGGCATATATGGATTAATAAGTTCCAGCGATTGCTACTTTATCGTCATCGTAGTAATAAGTGCATTAGAACAATCAGCGAGCGATTAGCAATCGATTCATACATAATACGATTTTTTTTGACGTTATGCGATTAATCGCGCGGTGATCACGCTATCACTGCGCAAATATTGCTGATTGCTGTTTCATAGGTAATAAGCCAGTGGTTTAGCCAGTCAATCAGTCAGTTTACCGTTTTTCATATAAATAAGATAGAGTAAAGATAGTTTTTATAAAGATATTCTAGATTCTAGTTTTTGTTTATTTATTCAAAAGTGCACATCACTTAAACACTTTCATCAATGCACATTAAAAAACACATCCTATTCTAAAAAACTATACCACAAACCCTACCATAATACTCATTCACGTACTCATTTCAGTGGCATCTTTCCGCTGAAAAGACGTGTGCGCTTTGTGCCTCAGTTCCGTTGAAACAAAGCTATTACATGCTGCCTGATGAATGCTGGCCTGCCTCGCCGTTGGTTTTGCTGTGTGTACCAATATTCGTATAACTCCTGGCTTGCGTGAGGGTAAACGAGGTTTTATATCAAAGTTTATGTGTGAACAAGAGGTGTTTAGTGTAGAGCTTTTAAATGGGAGTTTGTGTGTGAAAATGTTATGCTAGATTCAATATATAAGTGAAGTAATATATACACACATCTAGTTCTTGTGGGTCATTCAAATGTTAACTCCTTGCGGGATAAATATTAGAATAAATAAAATATATTTTATTTGAGACGGCTCACACACTACCTGTCCCAAATTGGCAGAGATATTAAATATAATTATGTATTGTTACACATACTTATATAATTATATTCGGATCAAACCCGTAACACACAGCACAGCAACTGATTGCTCAGCCATTGCACTAATGGTGTTCGAAGATTCAAAATTAAGGTTCCACGAAGAATCTTAATTTTTTCACATGCCATCGCTTTTATAATTATCATCGTGTATATAATCCATAAAAATACTGATAGATCCTAGAGATTTTGGCAGTTTAAAAATAAAAATCAAGTAAGCTTTATCTGTCTGAAATACTGCAACAACACTGACTTAGCCTAATTAGTCAGCCACATTAGCCACATATACCGATAACTAACAGAATCTCGAGGATCATTTACGAAAGTCCCCGAAATCGCATCGCGAAGGAAACCTTACACTAAACTCGGTCGCCACTTAGATGCACATAACCGGTTATAAGCGGATAATACCGGATTAAACTAGCTTGAACTAGTACAGGCAGTTCGTAGTTAACGAGATTTGAATAATTTGGAACTAATCTACTTATATAAAAGGTTTCCTCTCATTGCGTACATTTTTTGTTTATCCTTTAGTTCGAACTTTGTAATCAAAGTTTAGTCTTGGTTTTCGATTAACTTTTGTTTACCTGAAATGGTCTAAGATACCAGAGTCGTCAAATCTACGTAATTGGGTCAATAACATGGTTTTTGATTTTGCCAAAGATCCATACTAATATTATAAATGGGAAAGTGTGTCTGTGTGTCTGTCTGTCTGTCTGTCTGTATGTTTGTCTTTCTTTCACAGCAAAACGGAGCGACGAATTGACGTGATTTTTTAAGTGGAGATAGTTGAAGGGATATAGAGTAACATAGGCTACTTTTTGTCTCTTTCTAACGCGAGCGAAGCCGCGGGCAAAAGTAAGCAGTAAATATCCTATATTAAATTACATTGTTATAATTTATTTGCATACATAATCGCTTCAAAGCAGAGCTTTTTCAAATAACACGCATTTTTCTGATTGTTATAGTATTTGGCCAAAGATCTGCCCTAAGAAAAGTCGATGAAAAGTGACAGTAAGATATGTTGTGTTTGACAGCATATTTGACAAAAGAAATGTTAAAATAAAATTACTTAACTGCGAAAAGTAAACTTTATAAAAAAAGGTACAGAATAATCTTATATTCTTACTGTTTATTTTTAAGATATATTGCTTCTGACTGACACTAACAAAGCACCCAGCATTAAGGTTAAAAAGTAAACATATTATTGTTAAGGTGAACGCAGACTTGGCCGCACCGCACGCGCCGCAGTCTTCGCATTCGAATTATTTATATGAAGTTCTATGCCACCTCGCACACCTACCCGCGTCGCAGTTGCCGCAGTCCTGAAGCGACAACAAAGAAAATGCGATGACTGCGGGGACTGCGGCGCGTGCGGTGCGGCCAAGTCTGCGTTCACCTTTAACGACATGTTCTCAAATTTTACCCATTGTAAAATGAAGTAGGTTGGGCTTTACTGGGATCTTAGTCCATACCGTCGGTTGTGTCCCAATGTCCCTCTTCACATTAGTGTTTAGTTTAGGCTACAACACTAATCTAAGTTTTGTTCGTACTTCGACTACTTAGTTTTAGTTGTACGTGGAACCCAAAAAGGTACGAGTTATTTACATAGGGTCTATATTGATGAAGATTTAGAAACTATTTTTAAAGTTTAATAATGAAAAAGAACTCTCCAAAAATCTGAATTATGAAAAAAAAAATTTAAAACGGATTATTAAGGAGTGACGGTCAAAGTCAATATAATTTATTTCTCTTAGATCATTTACAGGCACACGAATCGTCAAAAAGTAAGTCAATCAGTCAGAAAGTTGAAGCGGTTTGCATTTGTGTGTAAAAATGTTATGTAATAAACCTATTTACAAAATAAAGATAATTATAAAATTTTTGTAATTTTAAAAAGTTGCAAATTCAAAATAATAAGCGAACTGACAGCGTCGGTTCACAAAAATGGTTGGTATTATCAGCAAGTTTTGACGTCACAATACAGTTTTATAATCATAATACTACTAGTTTTTATCCGTGGCTTCACCCGCGTGGACGTCAAAAAATATCCTATATCCTTTCTTATACTATGTACTAAATCTCTCTCTACTTTTCATATCGTATATCTGTACTAAATTTCATTTAACCTTTTGTCGACAAAGCGACAGCCGGCTGTCGCGCTGCTATTGTGTCTCGAATCACGTGTGTTCGAAGGTTTTATTTGATCGTAAGATAAAATCGAAACATAGAGAGAGAGTTACTTTCGCATTTATTATAAAAATGCTATTAAAGAATATGAACTATTGCTATAAAAATACCAATATGGGATAAATCAATCCAATTTCATTTTGACAGCTCGTAAAAGTATGTCAATGTCAATTGATTGGCGTTACCCGTTACCCCTACAGCCTTTTTCCTCTCGCTTCACATATTCCTTACTACATCAAAAATATGGCTTATTCAGAATATCAAATAAAATACATTTTGCGGTGTGTACGTTTAAAAATTGGCATCATTTCTTCGATATACGATACATTACCTGGGACACGCAGGCGTTGGGGCACCTTGCCACCTCTTGAATGGTAGAATGTGGCTAGGGGTGGCAAGTTCGAAGAAGATTATGTAAATGTTCTATTTGGGTATATGTATTTACCATTCATTCAAATGTTTTATTGTGTTTTGCGTTCTTGTATAGTTTTCACAGTTAGAAAAAGAGGTAGAAAACGTTTATTTATACTTTAAAGTCACACAAACCCACACACGATACATAAAAAATTATTACATTAAAATCTGTACGAGGCCGAAAAGGTTCCTAAGTCAGCATATGATGCGACATTAAAAACAATAAATAACGCAGCGCTGATATTCTTTAACTATTCCTATTATTCTGCCTCGTGAGTGACAATTTTGGCTTTAAAACTGACATCTATTACAGATCAAATAACATCACAACATTAAGATATAATTTTTTTTTCGTTCTTAATTAGAAAAAGTTCTCTGTATTACATAGTCATAAAATGTTGTAATGTCCATCTGCGAAGAAATTCTTTTATTTTGACCTTTGTGATTACGGTAATTTTCGCTAAATACTCTCCAGCGTTTGATGGTGTATTATCAGTGTTCACGTGTTATTGGCTGAATTGTGGTGTCTTTTCCACAAAGGCCATTCATTAAGAGTTGAAGGTATAAATCGTTCTCATCTATACTAACCATAAAATTCAAAAATATTTAAAACTCCCTATCGTTCTTTTTATTGAGGATCGTCACTTCTTACATGGCCCAGGGTCAGTGGTTATTTGATCATTTGTTTCCTATATTGTATGCGTGGAAAAACTTTAATTGCGTTCTTAACTGTATACTATGTCATGTGTTAATTAAGCACAGGGTTAACATTACAATTAATTAAGTAAAACATTATTTCTAAACACCCACAAATGGTAATGGCATAATTTCAGACACATGTGACATTATTATCTGTGTATCGAATGCCGCAGACTAGACCGCGGCGACCACAATTAGGCAGGCAATCAACTATTTATTTCAAAAATCAGAAATATAATTATTTTAATAAAGGGTGTCCAGTGGAAAATTTTCAACTTTGAAATTTCACATAAAAAAAAACTACATGGATTTTCTTTATTTTTATTAAAACTAAATGTACTACATTAATGCGGATTTCATTTTTTAAACACTATATCATCTAAATGATGACCGTTTTTTTGTACGCACTCCTGTACTCGAACCCTTACATTTGCAATTACGCGACGGAAAAGCTCTGGAGTAATGCTTTGAATTTCACGGCGAATATTGGCCTGCAGGGCTTGAATTGTCCGGGGATTGTTCTCATAAACTTTAAATTTAAGGTAACCCCATAGAAAAAAGTCGCAGGGCGTGAGATCGGGCGACCTGGGTGGCCATGAGATGTCTCTGTACTTGCTGATCAGTTTATTTGGAAAAATTGCTCTTAACTTTTCCATCGACTCTCTAGCTGTATGCGGAGTGGCACCGTCTTGCTGAAATTGTGTCCTATTGTTGTAAACTGAATACAGCTGCAATTGCGGTAGCAGAAATTCGTCTATCATACGGCAATACACCGGAGCAGTGACTGTTTCTCCTTGGTTAAAAAAATAGGGCCCAATACAATACACCGCTAGCCGAAATGGCACACCAAACTGTGGTTTTCAAGCAATGTAAACGTTTCTGGTGGCGTTCTCTTGGGTTGTTTGGGCACCAGTATCTCATATTCTATTTATTTACATATCCATCAATGTGGAAATGTGCTTCATCACTAAACAAAATGTTTCCCAACGTGGTAGGTGTTCGAAAGCGTTCCAGCATTGTTCTTGCGAAGGTTTCTCGCAAAGGATAGTCGCTTTTCTTTAGACCCTGAACAATTTGCATTTTGTATGGATGGAGCCTTAATTTCTTCTGCAAAATAACATGCACTGTTGACTTTTTGATTCCTGTGGAGGCTGCAATTTTCCTAATCGACTTGCGTGAATTCCTAATGATTTCATTTCGAACTTCAGACACACGTTCGGGCGTTGCTGCTGATGTTGATGGCCCTGAAGGAGTTCTGTTGAGTGTTGTCCCTTCTTGCCTAAACCTTTGTACCCACGACCAAATAAGTTGCGTGCTTGGCCCATCACTTAAACGCCGAATATTAAAATGAGTACAAAACGTTCGACGCGCGCGAACCAACGATTCACCATTCTTTAGATATTGCTCAACCGCGAACGAGCGGTGTGCTACTGTCCAGTGACTCATGGCACCTAACAAATCCGCAAGTACCGCGCTTTCAATGATACCTCTCCCGCTCACCTCACCCCGCTATTATTTCGATAATTGCAGTTTAAAGTTGAAAAATTTCCGCTGGACACCCTTTATATAACTAGCTTTCGCCTACGGCTTCGTCTGCGTGGATGTCGAAGCTTCCATCCCCTATTTTAATCCTTTAGCTTTTGATTTCCAAAAATTCTTTATTAGTGGATACTTACAATTCACAAAGAATACACTCGTCAAGTTTCATGTCTCTAAGAACAGTGGTTTGGGATGTGCGTTGATATATCAACAGTCGCCCAATTTACCATTTTATACAGGGTTACTCCATCTCCGTAACCGTTAGGATGCGGAATTCCTATTGTGGGATCAAATTCAGCAGAAATGACTTAGGTATATGATCCGGCCTTTAACATTCAGCACGAATTTTACCTAATACCCTGTATCAATTGACAGAACTGTTGGCAGCCCTGAAACCAACAAGGATCGCACACCGATCCCGGGCTATTCGGAATAAATATCCGACATATTGAAATATTTTAAAATGGAAATAAGAAAAATATAGTGTCGGCTTACATTGAGGCCGTCTGTATCTTTCAGGGTGTATCACTTGGGAAATACAAGAACATGTACGATAAAGTAATACATTTTATTGAGTGAATGGTATGAACTTTTCCCTGACAGCTTGTGTCAAAGCTGTACAGTGAGGCTTTGAAGAAGCCTCCGGGATCAATTTGTGTAAAGTACTGTGGCGTTTGAGGAAGTCGGTTTATACTTTTGTTAAGTCGTGTATTAAATGATAACTAAAATGGATAATGTTGCTTCACAGACTAAACTAAATTTAATTTAGATGCATCTTTCTCTTTCCATTGCATTAAGAAAAGTACAGAAGATTAGTTTAGTCCTGTATAGCCAGCGCCATAAGTAAATTGACGGCGTTTAAATTATCAATGGAGTATCTTAATTTGACAGGACTGCGAGTAAACTTTTTTTTTCTTTCGCCCTTTTCTTACAAACCGCCGACATACTCGTACTGTTACGCAGTTTGGTTGGTTTATTATATGTAAACAATTGTTGGTCAAAATAAAGCATGTTTTTTTTATGAAATGGAAAGAAAAAGATACACTGCACTTTTTAGTTTATATACGAATTAAAAAACGGAAAATCACCAGAGACAGCTAGATTTCCAACAATTTTTTTTTTAATAATTTGCTTCTCCTTTTAAAAGATATTCGTATGAATTACATATGTCGGATAGCGATAGTATAATTTCCAAACAATATCCCTGAAATGGTACAACACAACAATACATAGCGAACAATCGATTGCATTCAGATTGCATGCAATGCGGCGTTCCGATTAAATTATACACAGCATTACGTTCACTTTGCTTTATACTAAACGAGGACGACACGACTACAATTCGAAAGCGATTTGCTAAAGAACCGAGATAAAGCAGCTTTTTGTTATTAATAAAACACAGACCAGGCGTGACTGATAACAAAATTTGACGCACCATTAGCACGTAGATAATTCTTGACAACAACCTCAGACTGTAGCTCGACTCTACACTACACCTGTTTGGTCGGTGAAACCTCCTTTTTCAATCGAGAAACTTTGTTCCTCAAATTATTCTCTTCCTTTTTCGCCAGTGAATGTTTATTTATTTATTTATCACAATCACAACTACCATTACAGGCAATAATCCTAATGCGGTAGCGTGGTCTTTAGTTACATTAGTTATATGTTAGCGTAACATAATACAAACCATGTTACCTTTGTGAATTCATTAAGATAGCAATTAAATAAATCTATCCTATCGGCAGTGTCATTCAGTGTATGCAAGGCTCGCGTCAGGGGCGCTTTACGTTGTAAACAGTTTGTTGTATTTGAAGCAAAGAGTAGGAAAATCAGCAGTCTTCAGATTGCATAAATCCATCCATCCATTTTTATACACTATCAAGCTGTGTCCGCGTGGTTTCACCCACATCTTTGGTTACGACTACGCTCTGGTAGGTTGTAGCGTGATGTTATACGATAAATGGGCCATCCAACACAAAAAAGGATCAGTAGATAGTTCCTGGAATAAGGGCGTCCAACCAAGCAAACCAACAAACAAACGCTTTACATTTATTATCTTAGTCGAGTATAGATTATGAAAAGTACTTTTTACAATGCTCAGTGTTTGTAAAGTCTCCAGCTTGCAAACCCATCCATTTTACATGAATACCTAGACTGATAGATTATAGCCAACTGACTGTAATTCTAACATCTGATTGCAATTAGAATGCAGCTGGAAACTAGTTACCACTCCACATGTTCACAAATCAGAACCCACTCGCATCCCGATAACTCGGTTAGTGTAAACGGGCATTAAACTTCGATGAGCGGTTGTCGGATAATGGATTTAAACGACTTTAAACTGTGACACTTTAGTTTACGACACAAATTGCGAAAGTATGGACATAAGGTTGAAGCTTTCAAGTATTTTAAATATTTTTTAATACTATTTAAGATGTTATATTGGATCTATGGTATGGTTGTATGACATGGTTTTACTCGCTATTGTTGTTGTTATTTTATCTTTGGTCGCTACTCCGACCCCGTAGGTTGTAGCGTGGTTTTATATAGCACTAGCTTTTGCCCGCGGCTTCGCTCGCGTTAGAAAGAGACAAAAAGTAGCCTATGTTACTCTCCATCCCTCCAACTATCTCCACTTAAAAAACCACGTCAATTCGTTGCTCCGTTTTGCCGTGAAAGAAAGACAAACAGACAGACAGACAGACACACTTTCCCATTTATAATATTAGTATGGATACTTCGATAGATTTTTTTGATAAATGCCGCATAATATATATTATTACTAGCTGACCCGACAGACGTTGTCCTGTCAACTATGAATATTGAATTCGAATTGACATACTACCTACCTACTACCCACCTACTACCCACCTACTACCCACCTACTACCCACCTACTACCCACCTACTACCCACCTACTACCCACCTACTACCCACCTACTACCCACCTACTACCCACCTACTACCCACCTACTACCCACCTACTACCCACCTACTACCCACCTACTACCCACCTACTACCCACCTACTACCCACCTACTACCCACCTACTACCCACCTACTACCCACCTACTACCCACCTACTACCCACCTACTACCCACCTACTACCCACCTACTACCCACCTACTACCTACCTACTACCACATCAAAGAGACGTTCCTTTACATTTCAAGTGACATTTTACGTAAGATACATAATTCGTGTTTGACGACGATACGATACTCTCAATTGTTTTGGCTTCCCGAAACCTCTCGACTAACACTTGAACTTTATGGTATGGTGTTAAAGCTCAAATTGACTCTACGTTTTAGTTAGAAAACGTTTGTATGGGAAAAAGAAAAGGGCTGTTTTTAGGGCTTTCCCGACAATTATTCGTTTTTTTTTTGCCGTATAAACCATCCTTGAACTACAACGAACATTTAAAAAAAAAGCAGCCAAATCGGTCAAGCCGTTTTCATGCCAAGTCGTGACAACGGAAAACGGGTTTCATTTTTATATATAAAGATAGGTATAGTTTTTCTCATCAGCCTTACTCAAAGATCTTTGTCTTTGGCCTTACTTCACCAAAAGAGACTTTCTGTAATTAACCAAACGCTTGGTTTTTGACAAAAAATAGGAAAATCTAACAGAAAAATATTTGAACAGACCCGCAAGTATCCAAGCTTTGATCGTAAGTAGTCTGAAGACTTAAAGCTTATCGTAACTTGCGAAACCCAAACATAGAACTTCATAAGTAACCTTTGCTAATAAGTCGTCAGCATAATCAGATTCAATTAAACCCAAATCGATTACGATTATAATCGGATCCCATTCGATTCTAAGCCTAAAATTATCAGTAACCTCTCAGTGTTATCTTTAAGATCGGTTATCAGATTTGAAGATCAATACATGCTACACATGTCAGGCGATGTGTGATGTACAGTTAGGGACAATAGTGGAGTAACGCTGTAGCTTTTACATAATCATATCATCAATCAATACACCATTAAATGTAAAATTTTCAATAACGTATATTTTTAACGAGTTCATTGTATACATTACTGCTCTTCGCGGTTTCACACACGTTATGCTATAACGTTACGTTATATTAGCCTTTGGATATTACTCCGTTACCGTGCATTGTTGCCTATATTACTGCTGACAATCTAGATTTAAGTGAAAAATAAAAACAGTTCTGTAGGTGTTTTTATCTATTATAAACAAAAATACAAATCTTTTCTTTTGTAATATTAGAATGAATAACGTAAACGTGGCTAAAGTTTTGATTAAATACCAGGATATTAATTTGATCCGCACTTGACTTTTTTTTTCAACTATACAACCCAATAACTACTGTTATTTGACCGTATTATGTCTAATAGCATAATGAGAATACTTACTAAGTTTTTCGTTTGCCTTTTATTAAACGGGTTATTTTTATTGTGTATGATAGCCAATTTACAAGGAATATAATTGAATACATCCATCAATTATGATATACCAGAACGGGGCTGTCCTTAACCATACTAATACTACATTGTAATAAATAATTAATTTATATATTTATTGCCTTTGAAAAATAATTTTCTTTTAAATCTTTTTATTGTTTACTAAAAACCTAATATGTACAAAATTTACCAACTTAAACTAATTTAAAATAAAGCCTAAAAAATAGCAGAAAGAAAATTTTTACCTTGATAAAAGACAGCCCTTAGTTCACGGGAAGAGACAACCTCGCCTCAAAAATTGGGCTAAAGCACCATTTTAAATTTTTGGCTCTATGCGTGTATATGTAAAGTGCTATAATAAAATACCTCCTCACATTCTATCACTGAATGAAACTAAATTTAAAAGTAAAATAAAACGCACACTATGCAGCCAGGCATATTATAAATTAAGCGATTATATCGCTGACAAAAATGCTTGGCTGGATGCTGGTCTAGGTCCACAACCGTATAATTAATTAGTATTCGACGATATTTGATTGTAAAACTACAAAAATAATAGTATTGTATCGAGTCAAAGTGTTTGTTTTATATAAATTCACATAGCATATAATGTGAGCACTAAGTTCTTTACATTTCTTCTGTCTATCATTGACTGAATGTACTCTGGCAGCTGGGAGTTTGTCATGCACACTCAAATGTCTCACTGACGGTGGCATGTGTGTTGGATCATTTGGTTCCCTTCAAAATGGTTGAGCTATTTGGTGCTGATCCATACGTCATGTCCGTGAACGGACGCTGTCTGCTGAGACTGGTCATCTCTTAGCTGCCACAGTTATTTTAAAATTTGTTTTGTTTATTTTAATATTTCTAACATGTCCGACTTGTTACCTTGTTCTCACATAGTACCTTAGATACAACAATGAATGATGTAACCAAATTTTTGTAATATATTGATTTTAAAAGAGTGTCCATGGAGTTTCTTGCTCGCTCTTCTCCATGGGACCTACTTTTTGGAACGAGCAACTAGCTTCATTTTTCTGACAGACTGACACCTTGACGATTCAAAAGTACCTGTAATTGGTTTATTTGAATAAAATAGTTTTGAGTTTGAGTTTGCTCAATAATTACTAAGATATGAAAATAATTATGAACTGATAAACCACCTATGTCGCCAACTGTACCAGCTTCAGTACTACATTATAATAATATTTGGTATCTGCGGGCTACGCGTGTAGCATTACATCGCAGCCTCGTAGCACTAACCACACTAGACTCGAGTGCTACGAAGTGTTTGCGTAGCGGTTTCGTAGCGAGTTGCTGTAGCATGATTTTGTAGCGTAACGCGAAATGTTAGTTAATACTGCGTTGAACTAATATTTGTGGTGTTTGAAATATTTTGTGTAATATTAAGCTGATATTCTATTAAAATCTTTGAACACACGTGATTCGAGACTCAATAGAAAGACAATAGCAGCGTGACAGCCGGCTGTCGCTTGGTCGTCGAAAGGTTAAACTTAAAAATGCGTTCTAAGATTTAGAGTATTGCTTGCAGTCATATGCAAATGGCAGCGCTTACCAGTTTTAAAACTGAAATTACATCATTGCTTTTAATGCGAGAACATTACTTTATTTAATGATAACTTGATATATTTTACTATTTTGTTTTTTATGTATTTATGATTTATGTAGTCTGTTCGTTCTATCCAATTGATTCACTGCTCAAGATTCAACAATGTGACTTTTTCAATTCATATGTTCTTTCTAAAGTTTATCTAGGACACAGATATCGGTTAAGGAAAACACCGTGATGAAACCTGGGCTTCGTCATCATCATCATCATCATGGACCTCCCTCTGGGAGATTTGGTTTCCGCACTTAGTCCTCTTAGGTAGGACCATTATACGTGAGCCACGGCGGCCGCTACCCGAAACCTGGGCTTCTAATGAACATAAGTCTGAAATCGCCAACCCACCTTGAGCAAGCGTGGTGGTTAATGCTCGTGCCTTCTCTGTATGAGTAGAGGCCTTTGCCTTGAAGTGGGACAGTTATAAGCTGATATTATTATATTAATTATATTGTAGCACAGGTCCTTCCCAATAAAATCGTCTCAATTAGTTGAGACAGTGAGTGGGTTTTAGTCAGTAAACGTCTGACACAGGGAGGACGGGAGAAGACATTTGATGATTTCAAGTTTAACTCTGTAAATAACATAACACTAATGTATTATGTAAGTTAGCACTAACTGCATTAAACAACACAAACTCAATAACCACAATTAAAACAACATCAAATCCGTGACAAACATAAATTAAATTAACAGCTGATTTGGACAACCTACGCGAAAGCAAAGTCGGCCGCCATAATCAAATTCAATTCTCAAACATGGCCGCACCATGAATATTCATGCGGCGGTACTATCGTAAACCGTCATGTCCAATACGCGCCGTGTAAGCACACATACGCAATTAATTAATTGCCAGCCAGCGTTAGGCAACATCTGGGACATAGACACGGGTCGGCGATTAAATTTTATGATCGCAGCAGATGTACGGTGTTGTTAATGGCCGTATGCAATCGGTGACGCGTTTCGGTTTTGAATTTGGAACATTCTGTGTTCGAATGCAGCGTCATTACGGAATGAGGTTCGTTTAGGCGAAAGAGGTGGTGGTGCTTTAAATTTTTATTATTATCTGTGGTGATGAGAATATTTTTATTGTGTAGGCGCTAATACCTTATTTGATTTTATACTTATAGACAATTTCATTTAAGATAATTTTAAATCTTATAGGTTTTAAGACGTAAAAGTGTTTTTGTGGAAAAATAAAACGAAATTAAATAAAATGAGTTATATATATGACATGCACTAAGTCGATTAACAATACAAAAAAGTCGATTAAATTTAGTAATTTGTTTCGTGCTTTTTGTAATTTTACTTCGCTGTAACAACTCTCTCTGGTGTTTCTAGTATCGTAACTGAACCCTGAATAAACCAGGACTCAAAGCCGGTTTATAAATAATGGTTGAAATTGAGCTATTTTGGTTTTATCCAGTTTAACAAACTGGTTTATTGATATAGCCAGTTTACCCGGCGTCGGCACGTGTAATCTGTCCTAAAATAGATTTTTTCTTGCTAGAAAATAAACTGTTAACGGCGTGTGTATAGGAAAAGACTTTTCATAGAAAATGTTAAATGTTACATACAGATTAATGAAATGAAACCGAAACAAAAAACTTTTACATATAAAATATCGATTCGAACATTTAACCATTTCCCAAGATCTGTAACAGTCCTATATTCCAGAGGTTTAGGTAATAATTGACTAAAGATAAACAATGTTAAAATGTCTTTTTATCTAAAAAAAAACCGTATGAAAGACATACCAAGAATATTTACATTTTGTTAATTACCTAACACCGATTTAGGTTATTACTTATTTGTAAACATTTTTTAACAAAATAAAATGATTTTTATTTGTTATAATAAGACATAATAATCAAGATTGTTTACGTTTAGTTAAATACATAAACAAATGGAGTATTTAGTATGGCTATGTAAATTATGCACTATTGGAGCGATAGATTTAATAATACGGTAGTATCCACCATTATCAACTGACGTACTTTTTATGAGCTGTCAAAACGCAATTCTCCAATAGATTTTGTATGGCAATGGCAACTTATGACGTCACTAAAATAACAACTTAGTTGACAGTCTATTTATTTATTTCAAAGCAACTAAAAATCAAATTTTATAGCAAATTGAAAATGAACCGAATTTATTGGGCTGAAATTAAAAGAGGTTTTATAGAAATTGTGTCTAACATTTATTGGTTAATGGTGTAAACTACCCAATTGGATGACACGTAATGGTCTATCGCAATTAACGGTCTAACTTAGCAGCAACATACCATTCACACTTTATAGCTATTGATATTTGTACAAGCCATTTTAAATAATTTCTTGATATTAAGCATTTTTGTCATTGACACGTCGGATTGCATGACTGACCTAATTTTAATATGTTATATGTATTAACGTATGTTTGACAGTGCATTAAAGGCATTCCGTTCGTACTGCAGTATATTATTGACAAACCTCTCCCAGCAAATCTTCCCCTGACATCCTGACATTTCTTGTGTGGGTTACGTGTGGCTCGCACAATATTAATAAGGGATATAAAGTTTACTATCTTTTGTCCGCGACTTCGTCCGCGTGGATTTATAGTTCCCGTTCCCGGGGGATTCCCGGGATGAAAACTATCCTATGTCCTTTCTCGGGTCCCAGACTATATCTGTACCAAATTTCATTCAAATCGGTTCAGTGGTTAAGGCGTGAAGAAGAGACAGACAGACAGAGTTACTTTCTCATTTATAATATTAGTACGGATTGGGTGTTAATAATGTTGTTAGGTATTGGACGATTAGTTATGGCAGATTACGAATCAAAATTTATTACGAAGAAATAAATTAAAAACCATCACTTTGTCTCGTGGTACTAACAAATCGAAACCTAAACAACGAATTTGTAGGTTTCGGAGATTATAACTATGACGTATAGGTTATTTTATGTCATTTACTTATCACAAGCAAGTAGTTATTTTTATAACCTTTAACTTCATGACTAGTTTTCATAATACGTCGTTATGACTCATGAAACTTGTTTGTTGGTTATGTAAAAAATATATTATTCTAATTAGTAATGACAAGCACTAATGGGTCTGCAGGTCACTGAATACTCTAATTAGTACTAATTGTGTTGAAATCATCACTCTGACTTTATCAACTTCAAATGTATGAGAGAAATAGAATTTCTAATTTATATAGGTGTTGATTTTTCCTGTTTAACAAGCCTTTATAATAAACTTGTTAAACTTACTCAACATGAAAATAATCCGACTAATATTATAAATGCGAAAGTAACTCTGTCTGTCTGTCTATCTGTCTCTTCTTCACGCCTAAATCACGGAACCGATTTGAATGAAATTTGGTACAGATATAGTCTGGGACCCGAGGAAGGACATAGGATAGTTTTCATTCCGGAAATCCCCCGGGAACCGGAACTATTAAGCCACGCGGACGAAGTCGCGGGCAACAGCTAGTTAAACATAAACTTTTATGCACAAAGTTGGTTGTTGATTTTGAATGTTATCCTGGTACTTAGATAATAACTATATTAGGTTTGAAACGGTTACATTATTGGTACTTAAAACTAATATAACGAAATCGGGTTTGGCTATAATGTAACCCAGCCCATTAACAAGAACTATGCTATCTCAAATGCACTATCTCCCAGTCTCTTTCATATATAAATGGAATCCCACATTTAAAACTCCATTCACTGACTTAGTTGGCCTGTTGGTCTAGTTATAAGTGACCTAGACTTCTAAGCAGAATGCCGTGAGTTCGATTCCCACCCCGGAATAAATCCTTGTGTAAAGATATTGTACTTATATCAGTTGCTTGGTTACCATAGTACAGACTACAGTATACAAGGTGTATTTTTGGTCTTGCTCAACCCGTTAGGAGGTGATTCTACTCATGAAAACAAACAACTTTTGTTATGGAACCAACTCTGAAATCGCGAAAAAAATTTCAGCTGTTTCTAAGAAAAGTTCAATGCCCTCGGACTATAATGTATGAACCAGCTGATATTTTTTTCGCGATTTCAGAGTTGGTTCCATAATAAAAGTTGTTTGTTTTTATGAGTAGAATCATCTCCTAGCGGGTTGAGCAAGACCAAAAATACACCTTGTATAGTACATAGGACAGACATTTTTTTGCCTATTTTGGAGATTAGAGATTTATATTTATTTGTATTTTATATTAATCCGTTGTCTCTCTCTTTGCAGATAACTTCCAAGGCGACATCGCGATACCAAACATAGATTACTTCAAGCCACCGACTAGCGCACCTGTGAACAAAATAAACAAGTCCCTTCAAGAGGAGGTAGAGAGGTTGAAGAAAGAGGTGCTATTGGAGGGACTGCAAGTAGAGGAGGAAGGCCTTCCAGATATTCTGAGGAAGAGGACAAAACAGCCGCTGCCATTGTCGCAAGAGAAGCCTAAGAAATACAATGATGCTGTGCTGATGACGAAGGTAAAATTAGATATTAGATATATTCTGCGGATGGCGAGCGATGGGTAGCTCGCCGCCCAGCTAGGACCAAGACCGCGTAGACGGCGCGTTAGTGTTCCACGCGCGCCTCAAAAAGAAGGAGTCAGCACAGGAAGGGGCCCAACAGGGCCAACGCCTGCCGGGGTTGCGGAATGTTTATAATAGTTACCGTGACCCTGGAATATAAAGGGCAATCGAAGGAACATGAGTTGGTTTTAGTCAGTAAGAGTCTGACACGCCCTCCCGCCGCACCCAGGACGGGAGCAGTCATTGGATGATTTCCCACTCAGCAAAAAAAAATAGATATTCCTTTGTTAGTATTCATTGCAAAAGTTAGGTTACCTAAAATTTGGTCACTGGGCAATTTTAAGATTGAGAAGGTACTATTTTCTATAAATGTTAGGAGCCCAGAGATTTTTTACGATAAAGAAAAAACGGGAAAAGTATTTTTTATATATTTTAAAATAATATTTACAACAGTAAACAAATGTGAAAGCCTACCGAGGACTCTTGTTTTGAATATTTTTAAGATACCAGACTTTACGATTATTTTGATTGATGATAGAACTAACCCATAAGGTGGCAAAAGAGGACCCTATTACGAAGACTCTGGCGTATCTGTTTGTCCATTAATAAGTCCGCCTGTCATGGGACTGTAGCCTTTCAACATATTTCCCAGAGTGGGTATTACGTTGAAATAACAAATAATAAAGCGAAAGAAATCTAAGAGAGATTATATAAGAAACGAGCAAATAAGACTGAATAAGATGGAATTCTTTGTTTGCGCGGCTGAATGCACTTGGCATTTTTAGGTCATTGGATGGCCAGTAAGCTGACGGCATCTAAAGTAGCATCATTCATAAACTTCCGCAAAATTATGTGCTTAGCAGATGGAGTATCATCTTAGAGTCTAGAGCTGAAATGCCTAATGTGTCTATAATTATACTGGCAACCACACCCACAAAATTTTAAATGCATACTTTCCCGAACGAACGCCTTCTTAAAGAGTACTTCTCTTATTTTCTTTCCTCTCTGCTCTCGTTTACTGCTGCACTTTCTTCTCCTTGTTTTTCTCTTAAAAATATCCATTGTCTTACAGTAAACCGTCTTCAGAAAACATAATTAAAATTACATGTCTCCTTAAGTACAACAAACATAAAAGGGCCTACAAAGATTACTCAAATTACTTTATAAAACTCCTACGCGTCTTCAAATATTCTTGGATAAGGTGATGCCGTCAAAAAATATTGAGAAACCAATCGCCTGCCATTCACAGCCATAAACTTCAATTACCACCTGTTGCGATCGAAATTGATAAGAAATTGTAACATTCAAAAGTTGAGTAATGTATTTGGATATCAAACCAAATAGGCTGAGTTTTCAGAATTTTGAAGATATATTGAAAATGTTTTATTAAATTGGCGTAAAACGTCTGGATTCCATGTTTTACAACTTGTAAAAATCGATAATAATATTTCAACTCAAGAAGGATCAGTCGCTAATGTGATGCAAGTCTTACGACATGTAGGCATAATTTAAAATGTACTAGATATCTTGATGAAATAGTTCCTAACGACAAGGCTTATTACACCGTTTATTTTAGGATGATCCATTTGTAAACAACCTTTTTATGTAAACGCTCATTAACAAAACATTTTCTATTTCAGATCCTCCCATCAGGTTTAGACAAATCCCTACTGTTAAAAAACGGCAAATTACCTCCAGATGAAATGTCAGACAATAACACTAATGTAGCCAATCAAACTAAAACGGACCACTTGAACCAAACCACAGTACAAGATAACCTGACCGAATCGGAAAGTTTAGAACAAGATGGAGTCTTAGTTGTAAACGTATCAACTAACCACATACTGAACTTAGAAGAGTTTTACCCTCATATACAAATCACTAATGTCTCTAATAAAATGGATGAGATCACTAACAAGATTCAGAGCAATAGTCGAGAGATTACAGGTGATTCTAAGAATAATTTAAAGTTTAAAGGGATGCCTGATAACATTACGGTAGCTCCTGCTCCCACTAATGGTGTTTTACCTTCGAATGAGCAAGAGGAAGAAAAAGTAATTAATAAAACTGATTTGGAAGCTGATGGGAAGTTGGCAGAACCTAACTTGCTGAGGCCAACGGAGAGCTTGCAGAACCTGATGGATGAGACCGGTGGGAGAAGGAATAGACGTAGAAAACGAAGACACGGTAATGGAAGACGGTATGGCTTTCACTTTCCTATCTGCTTTTGACTTTGCCTTCCTAACTGCTAAACCTTTTTATTCTATCACAATACTTACTACTTAATTCTTACTACAGTTTCTATTTTTATGTTTTTTCTTGAAAATGTATTTTCGTTACGATGATTATTTTTGTATCATAATAATCCGATGGTTAAAGCATCTTGATCCGTGGCGCTTTCAATTCATATCAACTCACTAATTATTCCGAATTCGCCATTTCGGCTTCAGCTAGCAGGAAGACCATTGCTTTTACCTTCTCTTTATAAGAAGAAGCATGTGTAATAACTGTTGTAATTTCTAAAAATCTTCATAAATATTTCAGTCCTTTTAACTTTTAACTATTAACATTCAGCAAAACTTTCATTAATGTAACAGAAAAGGAATTCTCAAGCATCTTGGTTCCGTTAACTTATATTTAGTGCAGCGGAATGAAAAAATAATAAGATAAAATAAAATTTCTCTTCATGAAACGGTCTATGATTAAATTCACTTTGTACTAGTTTTGAAGTCGAGTTATATTGAGTTAGAGATCAGTGATGTTTTCAACTACAGGACAAATTAACTTATTTGGAGAGTACGTTCTAACTTATTTATTATTGCTCTCTTTGGATGTCTGACTATCCATAATATAAGAAATGCGAAAATAACTCTGTCTGTCTGTCTTACTTTCACGCCAAAATACTGGACTGAATGCAATGGGTACAGAGATAGTCCATAGTTTGAAAATGAACATAATATAGCATTTGACCTGAGCGGACGGGCCAAACCCCGAGAAACAGCTAGTACACAATAAATTCTGAAAGGATGATAGGCTAAGTCTCTACATAGCTTCGTGTCATGGTTTCGACTCTTGCACTGAACAAATAGAATTAATCTGTGCCAGCTCCCAATGTGTTGACTATTATAAGAAATGCCATTATTTTCATTATTAGAAACAAAGAAAAAAAAACCAAAGTTTTGAAGATTTATTACATTAGTTAATATTTCAGAAATAATATTGATAAGCATAACTTATCTTTGAATCCACGAATGAAAATCAAGCTCAATGCCACTGAAAATTAGATTTTATATTAATAATCCAATACAATCTTCAATATTTGTCTCTTCCCGACATCCTGTTTGCGGATATTTCATGAATGTCTCCTTTTCAGTAAATGTCTTGAAAAGAACGTCTTTTTTCCTTATAATAAGGCTCCATTTTAATGAGAAAAGTTCCTTCACATCATTAACAAACAGATTTAACCACAATAGGTTTCATTTAAATTGAAAATATTCCGTCTTAATCAATCAAATCATGGTACAATTCGATTTGATAAAAACTTCTTTGTTCTCGCTGTCACAAACGATTTGTAATCATTATCCTATTTTCCATAATAAAACGCTTATATGGCAACAATTTACCGTTTTATTTTTACCTGTCCTTGTTTTGATGCCACAGAAAATATTAACGTAATTAGGAAAATGATTTTTATTTTGCAAATTGGCTAAATAAAACTTTACATGTCAATATTGTTTTATGGAGTTATAACTTCCCACCTAAGTCAAAAACTCTTTTAGAGTTTATGCACTTGTTGTTGGTCTACTTGTGTACTTGAAAAATCATGCGAAGACTATCTAGATAGATGATTTATATCAAACAAGTCTTTTTAAAACCTATCTACAGTTGGACACCGGCTCCATCGTTCGATTAAAATCAGAAAAAAATGACGTAATGTTTTACCTATTTACAAAATAAAGTCGTTTAATTCGTTTAAAGTTTAAAGAAAACAAAATTTAGAACCAACTTCCTTAACCTCTAAAACTATTCTGCTTTAAAAACTTTATTGCTTGTGCTTTATGGTAATAGCTGATTTTCTTCTGTTTTTAAAGGCTAAAAACCACATTAGTGACTTCCTCTTATAGAACACCACTCTATGTTCTATACAAACTCTCTACTATCCAAACGGCTCAAAGTTTTACTCCAACTTTCTTCATCTCTAACATTACCGAACCTTACTGTTCTTTTATTTTAATTTATTAGCCTTCTATGCCCATAATAGTTATGTAAAAAATCCATTACTTCGCCATCAAACAAAGGCCTCATAAAAATCTCTCTACTATCCAAACGGCTCAAAGTTTCAATCCAACTTTCTTCATCTCTAACATTATTCCCGAACCAATACTGGTGTTCTAATAAAGACTCATTAGTGTCCGTTCACTGCGCACTTTTTATTCCACGTCGGGCAAAGGATCGCCTCTATTGAATCCTGTGAATAAGCCTTGTACCGTAATTGCGTCACGACTCCATCCTTTACTAAGAATTTTGAATTTAGAATGATGCGGGAGTTTATATTGTTCTTTTTAACTTTATCTGTGGAGTTTAGGTTCGATTTCAATCATTTGTTAACTATTTAATCTATGCGAAGAAAAAAATCCAGCAAACGATGAAAATATCTCGTAAGGTTAGCTATGTAGTGTCACTGTTTTACTCCTAGATCCGAGAGTCGATATTAATGTTAAAACTGTATCAATAGTACAGGACTTTAGAGTAAAAGAGTACATTTTTTTACCAATTACTTTTTTCATAGACGATACCTAACTTTTCTTGATATCCAGCACTACATTTTTTTTTCAATTGGAAGCAGCTATTCGAGAAATAATCTCTTCAGCCTTATTATTATTTTGCATAAATTGTGTGTTCAATTTCCTACTTGTTTCCTTAGTAAGGGGATCTAAGAATACAGATGGCACACTTAAAATGCAGTGCATTTAGATTTGCAATCTACATAGCTTTAATACGTCCATTCATTAACTTTATTTGAACGAGGCTAGACTTTAAAAACGCTTTGCTCTGATATTTATCTTTTTTTCAAATAAACTTTAACGAGCTTGTGGCTTTAACTAGCTATTGATTCCGGACCTCGCTCGCGTGGAAGTCAATATTATATACTACTTACTTTTGCCCGCGACTCCGTCTGCGTGGAGTAATAGTTCCAATATATAAAAACTATCCTATGTCATTTCTTGAATCCCAGACTACCAAATTTCATTCAAATCGGTTCAGTGGTTTAGTCAGAGATACTTTCGCATTTATAATATTAGTAAGGAAGTTCGAATAAAACGGAATTCTGTTGTGCTTGGCAATAACCGGGAATAGTCTAGCTTGCTCCTAGTAAAGGAATTTATTTCTATAATCAGGCTAGTATTTATAAGGTACTTGTTACAAATAAACTTTAGAAACTTGTTTGCAATATTGCATAGTGGCAAAGGCATTTCTTCCCTGTTTCCGTCTTTCGCGATTCCTCGCTTCTTCCTTCCAGTTGTGAATTCCGCCCACATCGTTACGCTATCTCATTTGTAGCCTGCTTGCTATTTAAATTGCAGGTTTTTATTTAAAAAGTAAATTTATATTAAAACACTGATTCAGTTTGATAAAATTATGATCTTATAAGGTTTAGCTAATTTAAAAAGACGCAAATATTAAAAACATTTCTTTCGAATTTTTATTTTGTTAAGAGCTTAATTAGCATGAGCTTAATGACGTTTTTAAGTATCGATCCCTAATTACTACCTACCGGGGTTGCGGAATAATTGTAATAGTTACCGCCGCCCCGGAACATAAGGGGCAACCGAAGGAACAAGGGTGGGTTTTAGTCAGTAAAAGTCAGACACTCGCCCCTGTCGTTTGATGATTTCCCATCCTCGAAAAACCCAGTCCAGTAATTACCAGTCACCCTACATAATCTGGTGAAATTACAAACTATTAACGCAATACCTTTATTTCCAGCCTTCGAAACATACACTCAGGGGAAAGAGCAAGCCAGAACACTCTAAATACGACGGAAAACAAGACAACTGCACCGTTCGTGAGAAAGAAGTTTTTTCGTCACCACAAAAAGCATAACAGCGCAGAACACAGAACAGAAAAAAGGTTCGAAATACCAGTACATGAGTTTGAAGAAACTTTTGAAGCGAAGCCGCCACCAAAAATCCTGAATAACACCCAAACACAAAATTTTGACAACTGGTTTTTTCGTGACGACATGGAGGACTTAGAAGCCGCTGAAAATTCTTATTTTAATAATACTGAGGTAAGAAATTAATTTATAGCAAAATAAATTAATTTTTGGCAATCTGTGGCGTGCACTATAGGGCACTGTCTGCCTATACTTCATCGGTTTAGCTAGTTAACTAAAGTTGTATTATGGCACAATATACAATTACAACAATATACAATTTTGACATGTCTTTTTATCCAATAAAATTGTTTAAAGACAAACAAAGATTTTTATCTAACATAAATCTAAGTTTTAACTAAAATTTTTAGACCAGTTTTAGATTAATAGACATGTCCAGATTGTTTACCTTTAGTTACTTCTTAGATACTAAAAATCCTTTAATAATTATGTGCTGCATCTACATATTATGTTTGTCAACCTATGTTTGTAAATGTTACTATTTTATGTTCTTAACAGCACTCATTTTATGTACATACAAAACTGAACATTAAACAAAGCAGTCTGCTATCAAAGAAATCAGAAACCAATTCTGAATTCCGCAATCAATCTTCAAATTCCCCTCACCAATAAAACTTATCTCCCCAATATAATTAAACTGCATGTAGAGATGACAAAGATATTCCTATTCACCCTGTTACCGCGTTGTCAGCGATTAAATCAATTACCGACCATTATGGTAATCCGGTAATTGAAGCCCTAGCTTAAAGGCATTACCATTGAAGCCATCTGCATAATAACGGATTACAGAATTACCCAAATGAGTTCTCTGCTTAATTTCGGACAGGATTAAGTTGATTAGACCAAATTATGGTGAAGTATATTACAATTTAGATTTTAAAGAAGCGGACAGCTCGCTTTGAATGAAGTATTTCAAGAGTAATGAAAAAATGTAATCATGTTTGATTATTAAAGTCTGATTTCTTATAAAGATATTATTATGTAGGCGAATGTCTTTAAATATATTTGCGACGAGACATTCTCACTTATTTTTCTAACCGTATTTGGATCCACCCACGTTGTTAGTTATTTATAGGTGTATTTAATTACACTATTTGTAGAAGGTACTCTTTTTGTCACAAAGGTTTAATAGAAAGTAGACTGAAATAGACAATATTTATTGAAAATATATTATTATAAATAACATGGACCTGTTTTCGCGATTTTCATTATGAGGGTTCGTCTTATGAATAATTTGCCGATGTCAATGTCAACGACAGAAGTGTTAGAATGTTCATTGATAATTCATGAGATAAATTAATCGAAACTTATAGGTTGTAGTTTAATCGGGAGCGCGATACCGTGCCTTTCGAAAGTGGCAAGGTTGGGAGAAAGAAGAAATTCACATACGATCTTTATTTTGGGACAAATGTAACAATATTTGAAATCATATTTATTAGCTTAGTAATTTAAAGCAATTCATAATTACAACAATAAACAAGTAAATTTATTTATCATTATTCTCTAGATACAATTAGCCACCATCTTTTCTATTCTTTTCTAAACTTAATTGGCCACGCTAGAGATGACAATCTTGATAACACGATATAATGCACGCCTCGTCTTTTAATATTTTATCTCTTATCTAATAAAGTATATCTTACAAAGTAGAATAGTTACCACGAAAGCTGACGGCAGCCTGACTGAGCAGATTGGCCGTCTCTTTCCATCCGTCTCGCTATGCGCATACGAGACATTACGAGTAAATGTAAATACCTACATACTTTGTGCAAAAAAGCACTTCTAAAAGAAATAAGAACAAAAAAGTAATTATACTCGATGCAGTATTAGAACTCTACCTGCAAAAATTCAAACAAAATTATCAAATCACACCCAACAAATTCCACCATACATCAGTCTTATCTCTCATCTATTTACAGGCAAAAAACCGCCACCGTTCAATAAGAGCCGCGACGAACAGGAAGGAACGAATCTGGGAGAATGGGGTGATTCCTTACGAAATCGACGGCAACTTTAGTGGAGCACATAAGTCGTTGTTCAAGCAAGCCATGAGGCATTGGGAGAACTTCACTTGTGTGAAGTTTGTGGAGCGGGATGCTGATCTGCATAAGGATTATATCGTTTTTACTGAGAGGCCTTGTGGGTAAGTTTGGGTCTAATTGCTGGTAGTTTTACCCGCTGTTTTGGTTGTAGCGTTATGTCATAGTCTTGACTTTAACTTATAAATCTGGCTATGATATAGAGAATTTTTTTATTTCGACAGGTAGTTCCAGAGATTAGCACATTTCTGGAATAATTAAAATAAAAGTCTTTTAAACTTATAATTCTATAGTTTATCATATTGAAATTGGTTTATAATTGTATTGCTGTATGGGTCGTAAATGTGCCAACCTCAAAACATCTCATGATTTTTGAGCTTTAAAATATTATGAAAAAAGAACTATGTAAAAGTCGACAGTGTTTTATTTTTAACCACAGCAGAATAAAGGATTCTATAGGTGTACCAGTAACTGATGACAAAAATGGTAAATAAAATATGATGAGAGCAACACTGGGGAAGAAGGATTAAAATGTTTTGATACTTGAATCCTCCCCCTAAAAATTTATTACACTAATTATTTGTTTATTAACAATACTAATATTTTAGAGAGGAAAGATTTCTATGACTTTTTTTTGTTACTCTTTCACACATAAACTACTTAACGGATTTTGATGAAACTTTACAGAAATATTACAGAATTATCGCCTATGTCTTATTAGGTATTATATATCAGAATAAGACATAGGTGATAATTTGTGCAGTTTATTCAACAGTGATGTTTGATAGTTGTATTTTTCTATGAGCCGATTGGGACCTGCCTACTTGCAGCCTACTCTGGATAAAGCTAAAAAGGCTTGATGCACTAATTTAAACCCATAACCATGATGAATTATGTAACTGGTCTTCGCCGTGTAAATCAAATAAATAAATGAGTGACCAAAATAAAGATATTTTAAAAAAAGAGTGAGACATAGTAGCAAGATATATACGTATCTGGTTAATCCATTCTAATATTATAAATGCGAAAATAACTCTACCAGTCTGCCTCTTTTTGACTCCTAAGCCACTGAACCGATTTGAATAAAATTCGGTACAGATATAGTCTGGGACCCAAGAAAGGACATAGGATAGTTTTCGTCCCGAAAATCCCGGGAATAAAGTCGCGGGCAAAAGCTAGTATAAAATAAATTAAGATAAACCCAATCACTATAATATAAGTACTTTATTTACACAACAAAAATGAAAAAAATGGTTTTTTGCTTTGTGATTGGTATCCCAGTAGGCATTGACTATGGTAGTGATCGTCACATAAAACGAGTCAAACGTCTTTAGGCGGCTCATGTGAATCTGACACCAAGGCTACTGCCTTCTTCATCTGCCTTCTGCAATAATTCGTCGCATAGTATTAGTACACGTCCCTGTAATAAGCCAAAGTTATATGTTACGCAATATATATACATATGATAAACTCATATTAATGGATATGAAACAAAGTATCAACTTTGGCGAGTCATACTAAGCAGTCAACGCAAGCACGCGGTCTAAAATCGAAAATTGTGTGTAAGCTACACAGCTACAGCTTCTTCTTTACAGATTTATCAGTACACATTATAAACAGTGCTTCTGGATTGTGACATTTGTGACCGCGGTGGTTTCTTAGTCATTCTTTCACTTTTTACTAAAGATTTCATTAAAATAACAAATGTAAACAAACAAACGTAATGTCACTTGACAGATACATGACAACAATACCATATAAAAATCATAATTTGTTTTACTTTTTTTTGTCATGAGTTACTGGTATACCTATAGAATCTATTATTCGAGTTAGTAAAGCTCGAAAAAAAGTAATGTATTCATGATTGAGATTAGTAGTTATGTTTATTATTTCATCTTGTCTATTCCATCGCAAAACAAGTCAAAATCAACCACCTAACAGACAGTATTAAAAAGTTTTTTTCCACAGTTGCTGTTCCTTCGTCGGCAAGCGCGGTAGTGGTGCTCAAGCGATCTCTATCGGGAAGAACTGCGACAAGTTTGGCATTGTGGTCCACGAGCTGGGCCACGTGGTCGGCTTCTGGCATGAACACACCAGACCTGATAGAGATAGACACGTGCAGATCATAAGGGATAATATTATGCTTGGTAAGTGACAGAATATATTTAGCAACCTCAGACAGGTTCATATGTATAAAAGTAGCGAACATCCAAACAATAATAATAGGACTTTTTGCAAAACTTTATCAAAGTCACTTTTTAACAATGGCTTTCACAATGACTGACTACAAACTAGTGCAGCTCCATAAGTAGACGCGTCATGGCTGGGTGAGATGTGTGCAGTATTGTCGTCTAACAATATTGGTATAAATGACTGCTGGTTTCTCACTATTTGAAGCATTTTTTTTTCTCCTTCAGCAACAAAACCGTTGCTGAGATTCATATACTACACTTAATTTGCTTTAATTTCTAAAAGCCTATCCATAAGTTCTACACATATATCAATTTATTTCTCAACAAACGAAAATAACATCAATCTTACAGGATTACTCGTACGTCTCTCATTATATCTCTGAAAAAGTCGGCAGGATCAGTCACATCGGAGATTGCGGTTTACATGGTCAAGTTCACGCGAGAACCAGACCAAAACGGGCCACGGTTACTTGTTAAACTGTGGTTGACCTCACTTATGTCCGCTAACCAACATACTTGTACATAACTTGGGTTTTAAAACATTCGATATTATTATTCTTAGCCTTTTATTCACTTTGTTAAGATAGGCTTCCAATCTTAACAAAGTGAAGTATAAATGCTATTCTCCATGGTTCGTTACACTAAAATTTTGATAATTTTGAACTTTGCCTTGACTAAAAGTCGATGATCCCTGAGTTTGTTTTGGCGTTTCTTCGGAGAGGTAGTCAGTTTGAAAATGCCGACTACACCGAGTTAAAAAAAATATGACGTGTAAGAGTGATTTTAATATCCTATTTGCATAATAAACAATTTTATTACATTTCATTCCATTTTAATCAGATCCAACTTACTTCAAATATGGAGCGACTATCAGACCTCCACAATCCAGTTATTAAATACCAAGATATATTAAGGACCAATCTTTACGTGCTTTTTGAGACACGGTGTAAATTCTGGTATCAATATAACGGTTCCCGTTATATTGATACCAGAAAAAAAATGGTGACAATATCGCCAAACATTTCAAAAGTAGAATACGAAAATAAACAAATGTCATAAAGAAAACCTCACTGTTAAGCCGACGACCGGCAATTAGTCCCTTTAGTATAAAAGATTTTAAGACAAAAGAAATAATAAGTAGCAACAAAAATGTCCTAAATATTACACACAATACCCACTAATTAACGACCTACTTTTTTTTTTTTTTTTTTTTGGTGAGTGGGAAATCATCCAATGACTGCTCCCGTCCTGGGTGCGGCGGGAGGGTGTGTCAGACTCTTACTGACTAAAACCCACTCATGTTCCTTCGATTGCCTTTTATGTTCCAGGGTCACGGTAACAGTTATAAACATAACATTCCGCAACCCCGGCAGGCGTTGGCCCTGTTGGGCCCCTTCCTGTGCTGACTCCTTCTCTTTGAGGCGCGCGTGGAACAAAACGCGCCGTCTACGCGGTCCTGGTCCTAGCCGGGCGGCGAGCTACCCATCGCTCGCCATCCGCAGAACCGCGCCTACGGTGGCCGGTAGTCGTCTTGCGACTCTCGACGTCTTCGCCTGGGTCTTTGTCCGGGGCGAGAGGCTCGTCGTTGCCTCTCGCGCGCCGCCGCTTCCTTCACTAGCATAACTGCTTCGCAGAAGGAGGCGACGGCATCCCATTCCGTCTCGCCCCGCAGCATGGCCTGAACCAGCGCTGGGCGCGAGAGGTCACCGCCGCCGATCGCCTCTACGAGGACACGTCTATGGTCCGCCCATGCGCGGCACACCTCCACCGTGTGCTCGACCGTGTCCTCCAGGCGACCGTTGCTGCAGTGGTGACACCCAGGCGTCGCCTGAATCCGACACAGGAACCTCCCGAACTGACCATGTCCGGTGAGGACCTGTGTCAGGCGAAACGTGAGAGCGCCGTGGCGCCTCTCCAGCCACTCCTCAAAGAGGGGTCTTACCGCCGCTATCACGGCGTGCCCAGCACTAGGTTGCGACAGTCGCTGTCTCCACTCCGCCCTGAGATCTCGCCGGAGCTCCGTGAGCCGTGCCGCGATAACCCGCGGCAGCAGGACTTCGCCCCGGCGTTGCACTTCCACGCGCCACTCGTACGTGTGTGCAAGGACTGTTGCCTCCAGATCCCACGGCGGAGTGCCGGCAAGGAGGCATGCCGCCTCGCAGGAGATCGTGCGGTATCCCCGCACCATGCGAATCGCCATGACCCTCTGGGACGCCCTCAGAAGCCGGGCCGGAGCCTTGGCTAGGTTGGGCGCCCACACCGGAGCCCCGTAGAGGGCCATGGACCGCACGATCCCCGCGTAGAGCCTCCGGCAGGAGGCGTTTGGGCCGCCGAGATTGGGCAGGAGCCGTTTGAGGGCAGCTCCAGCCCTCGCCAGTTTGGGGCCCAAACGTCGGAAATGCTCCGTGAAGTTCCATCGGTTGTCGAGGACAAGTCCCAGGTACTTTATCGTCGACTCGACACCGATGTGAACCCCTCCTACCGTTATCTGAGACCCCGGAGGTGGCCGGTGCCGAGGGCCATGAAAACACATGGCCTCGGACTTGTGCAGGGCCACCTCAAGTCCCAGTTGCCGGATCCTGTCCACGACTGTCGCAACACCACTCGACATTAAGTCGGCCGCCGCCTGGAACGACCTTCCCTGCGCTAGGACTAGCGTGTCGTCAGCGTAGCACACTACGCTGACGCCTTCGGGAAGGTCGGCGCGCAGCACCCAGTCGTACCCGATGTCCCACAGGAGCGGCCCCAAGACCGATCCCTGTGGAACACCGCACGACATCCCTCGTCGACTCCACACTCCCTCGTGACCGGGGTAGATGACGGCTCTGTCCGTCAGGTAGGCCTCGACCACACGACAGAGGTAGGCCGGCATTCGGTGATACCGTAATGCGGCCGCTATGCACTCCCAAGGCAGGGTATTGAAGGCGTTGGCGATGTCAAGAGACACCGCCAAGACGACCCTGCCCCGTGCCACCGCATCCCCTGTCGTGAGGGCCCGCACGCGCATGATGGCGTCCACCGTGGAGCGTCCTCTGCGAAAGCCGAAATGGCCGTCCGCTAGATCCGGCCCCACCCGCATCAGCCGCTCGACGAGACGGCTCGCAATTACTCTCTCCAAGAGCTTGCCCGCCTCGTCGAGCAAAACGATGGGCCGGTACGCGGACGGAGAGTCCGCAGGACGCCCCGGCTTCGGAATAAGGACCAGCTTCCCGGTCTTCCAACGAAGTGGGAACTGGCCCTCCTCCATGCATGCGCTAAAGAGCCCCCTTAGTCGAGGCCCGAGAGCCCCTAAGGCCAAGACCCAGGCCTTTCCTGGTAGGCCGTCGGGTCCTGGGGCGGTGTTCTTGGCCCTAAGCCTTAGCACCGCCGCTCCCAGCTCTACCTCGGTCACTTCTGGAACGTCGTCGTCGTCGCCGTCGCGGTCCGCATCGGACACCGCCGGTGGCGGAGCCATGAGCGGGGGAGTGAACTCCCCCCGCGAAGGGAACAGAGCGCTCACCACGCCCTCCACGATCTGAGGCCGGAGACTCTGCGTCAGGGGGGGGCCCGCGGTGCGGAGCTTGCCCCGCACCGCCAAGTAGGGGCGCCCCCACGGATCTCTGTCCAGAGTCCCCAGCATCTCCTGGCGGGCCGAAGATTTGGCCCGCACTACCTCCAGTCGGAGGGCTTTCTTCGCAGCTCTGTACCCCTCATATAGCTCCGCCTCGATGGCATCCGCATCCACAGGGCGGATACGGAGCCTGCGGTGTCTGGTGTACCGGCGTCGCGCAGCCACGCACGCCTCGCGTAGGGACGCGATTTGCGGCGACCACCAGTACACCTGGCGCTGACCCCTTCCAGGCTGAACCCGGGGCATTGCCATGTCGCAGATCTCGGACATGGCCTCCTGGAACCACCCAGCCTCGGCGTTGATGTCGGCAGGCCTGTCCGGTGATGACACCCAGGCCTGCACTATCGAGGCTTCCAGGAGAAGCTCCCGGTCCAGCTGCTTCAGCGCCCAACGCGGACCGCTTGGGGTCCGTCGGACCGGCGCAGCGGAGGTCTGGGCGGAGACGTCAAACCGGATCGGCTGCGAAATATCAAAACCCAGTATTTACCAATTTATTGAATAACCTGCCTCTCCCAATGGTTACCTACGAAGGTACCGCTATAGTCTACTCCAAGAAAGTTAAAGACCTTGGTGTTTTCTTGGACTGCAACCTTTCTTGGCAAGTTCACATTGCTGAAGTAAGCAGGAGGGTTTTCTGTTCGTATAAATCTCTTAAGCGTCTTCAGAAGTTCCTGCCTTTTCAAACTAAAATTACCCTTGCTCAGACTCTTCTTCTACCACTTATAGACTATGCTGATATTTGTTTTCTTGATGCGACTGAGGAACTCCTTAATAAGCTTGAACGTCTGCAGAATTTGTGTATCCGCTTCATTTTCGGCCTCCGAAAGTACGACCACGTGTCGGAGTTTCGGCGGCAGCTGAGGTGGCTACCTATTCGGCAGCGTCGAGACTGTCACATTCTTTCTTTTCTCTTTTCTATTCTTCACAATAGTAAGTCTCCTTCGTATCTGCGTGAACGCTTTGAGTTTCTTGTCCCTAGAGGTAAACCTTGTCGTTCTTCATCATCTCTTCTACTTCGTTTTCCTTCTCACTCTTCGAGTCGGTATGATGGATCTTTTACTGTTAGTGCTGTGCGGCTTTGGAATGCTTTGCCGCATTCATTGCGAGATAGCCCTTCCTTAGAAGTGTTCAGGAGAGGAATTAGGGAACATTTCCTGTCTGTTGATTGATAATATATATGTATATATGTATGTATATATATTTATATATATTTTTATTTATTGTTGTATTTAATTTTGTATTACGTATTTAATATTATGTATTTAATATTACAATTATATATTAGTCAAGAGTTAATAATTATGTTATATTCGTGCACATAAGCACATTGCCCGTTGCAAATCTCACTATAGCATTTTGGTTTGCTGGTAGAAAACTCATTTCTGGGTTAAGCTCGCCATTGTACATAAGTTTTTATTTTAGTTTTGCTGATGTTTGTACTTTATTTTTTTTATGTGCAATAAAGAATATGAAAGAATATGAATATCTGCATAAAACCAAATTT
This sequence comes from Athetis lepigone, assembly GCA_033675125.1. NCBI lineage: Eukaryota > Metazoa > Arthropoda > Insecta > Lepidoptera > Noctuidae > Athetis > Athetis lepigone. The sequence goes on along the minus strand of CM066226.1, from coordinate 3,981,639 downwards.
TACAGGAGAGCCGAAAAACGGTTTCATATCTTTGACAGCTTGCCGTTTCAATAATATTAGTTGTATCTTCCTGGGAGTGATTGCAAAATTTGAGGTACATAACAGGCTTTAAAAAAAAATTGTTTTAATGCGTCTATCACAAAATATGTACGTAGAGGAGCAGTTACTAATAAAAACATTGTTTTCTTAGACCTAACTTTTTGAGTGTGACAATTTCAAAACCTAGTAACATCACTTGCTTTGTTTTCATCTAGTTCTAAAATATACTGAGGGGGGACTAAATGCAAATTAATAGACCTAGTAAGATCACTTGCTTTGTTTTCATTAAGGTCTGAATTTATAATATAATAATAATAATAAAAAAGCCTTTTTTTTCTTAACAACATAACAAAAAATTCAATTTAATTTACAACATTGGGTGGGTTTTAGTGGGTTTTTGTCAGTAAAAGTCTGACACGCTATCCCGCCGCGCCCAGGCCAGGACGGGAGCCGTCATTTGATGATTTCCCACTCCCAAAAAAATAGCATGCAATTTCTAATTTTTATTAAATTATTTTTTTTTATTTTTAATCATTAATTTCAATTATTTGGATTTATATTCAATTAGATACTTAATAGTATTATTGTTTTTGTTTTATATTTGTATATTAAGTATCTATGTATATATTCATTTGTTAAGGACCTCTATAGAGTAAAGGCCTCCCCTCAAGTTTTCTTCACAAGTCTCTGTTTTTCGCTTTTTCCATCCAGTCTTTTCCTATTGATTTTAAAATTTCAACAAGCATCTCTTGCTACCAGGTCCCTTCCATGCAGTTACCTTTTGGGCCCATCTGTCCTACTTCATTCGTGCAATATGACCAGCCTACTTCCATTTTAGTTTTTTGCAGTGTTTCAGAGCGTTAATCAGATGTGTTGTTTTTCTTATATCCGTGTTTTTTTTTTTGGGGCTAAGTTTTTGGTTCAGAATGCTTTGTTCTATGGCTTTTTGGGTTGTTTAATATTTTGTTACTAGTTTGATTACTGAATATCCATGTCTAAGACGCATAGGTAAGTGAAGGCAGGATACAAGAATCTATAACAATTTTCTTTAGCTTAATTGAAGTATTCGATTTTAAAATTTCTTTGAAGCTCCAGAATTTATTCCAAGCCATGTTTACACGTCTCTTTAGCTCATCTTGGTGTCTAGATTTTTTAAATGATACTTGTTTGCCTAGGTAAGTGTATTCTTGAACATATTCAATTTTTTTTCATTTCAAAATTTTTATTCAATTAAATTTATTTAAAAAGAAAATCAGAAATTTATTAACAGACAAGTGTTATTATAGCATAAATGACTTTTTAACGGATACCTTTTGACATGTTTGATGATTTATTATTTCTGATTTCTGAAGGATACCTATTGACATGCTTTTTATTTTTTTTTTGTTACAAATTATTATTACATTGACATTTTTACTATTAATTGACTAAGTTTTGTTTGTTTTTCGTTCGTTTGTTTATTTATTTGTTTGTATAAAAACTATTTGTACGCCTAGATGGGTAAAACATGTACGGACTTTAAATACGTTTTTGTTAAGATCTTGCATGCTTAAATTTGTATGTAAACGCATGTTATGACAAATAAATGATCATTTTCATTTTCATTTTCATTTTCATATTCTAATAGTACACCGTTAACGTGCATTGGTATTTTAATGCTGTTTGTCATGATTTTTGTTTTCAATGGTTCGAGTTCGAGACCGATTTCGTTACTAATGATATTAATTTCATTTATCATTGGCTGCAATTGTGATGAATTTACTGCAAAGAGGACGATGTCATCCGCGAACCTAAGATTACCCTACTTCTGTTTTTCTTATATATATCGTGTACTAGCTTTTGCCCGCGGCTTCGCTCGCGTTAAAAAGAGACAAAAAGTAGCCTATGTTACTCTCCATCCCTCCAACTATCTCCACTTAAAAAATTACGTCAATTCGTCGCTCCGTTTTGCCGTGAAAGAAAGACAAACAGACAGACAGACAGACACACTTTCATATTTATAATATTAGTATGGATGGATATTATTTAAGTTCATAAACATATATTTTCTTCAAATTGCGCTCACATTTTCTATTAACCACTTCACACAACTGCGCGCCTAGTACTTTTGATTGATTTAAGTACTAAGTATCTCAGTATTTTAAATTTTCTCACATTATCACTTCACATTACTGCGCTCCTAGTACTATTGTTCTCTTAATTTTTCAATCTTTAATTGAATTTAGAATTAAGTATAGGGGAAAATGATTCATCTTTTATAATTATGTTCTCGTCGATTTTTCATTATTTTTAAGATGTATTCTGCTATTCGGGGCGGGGACAAATCCAACGAACCAAAAACCATGAGAATTGGTCTAGCCGATCTCGAGTTATAAGTGTTGATACAAACCCGACTTTGTTTTATATATATATATAGATGAGCTCTTTAGCCTCCAATGGTACATTACATTATTATAAGGCTTTCCACATACTGTTATGGGATATAGAGTCGAATGCCTTAGCAAAATCTATGAATGCCAAATAGAGCGGGCATCTAATTTTTTCGTATTTTCTATAATCAAATCTAGTGTGTCGATGTAGTCCATGGTTGAAAATGTGCTCCTGAATCCTGCTTGCTCAACTGGTGGTCCGTTGGTACACTTCGGTGTATTTTGCAAGACGTTCCTCCAAGCAAGAAGCAAACGTCTTGTAGAGATATCTCTACAAGACGTTTTGCTTCTTCACTTACTAAAGTTGCGCGGGAGTTTTGACGTTTATTACAACCATTTCATTGACTTAGTATCTACATGAACCATTTTATATCCAAGTAACTACAAGCACTTACTAGATTTTTAAAATGGTTGATGTTAGATACTACGTTTTAATCTTGTAATTTTTGCATTTTAAAAACTTTTACTGTAGATACTAGGTTTCTGACTTTGAGTAACTTCGTTTTTAACTAATTTTTGGGAGTTTTTGCTATCTTAGTATGTGGAGAGTGGTCCATAAGGTCGAAAAATGCAAAAACACGCTTTTTTTTTAATTTGTCAGATACTAGGTTTTGAAATTGCACAGCCGGGATGTACCGGTGGTCGGAGAACGTCTCCACCTCCTCCATTACACGCCAGTCAACGACACGCGGTGACAGAGCGGGGCTGGCGAACGAGATGTCCACCACCGACTCACCCCGCATCCGCACACACGTGGGGACGGTACCCTGGTTCAACACGACTAGGCCTACCTCTAGGGCCCAGTCTTCCACCATTCTGCCCCGTGCGTCAGTGTATCGGGAGCCCCAAGCCAAGTTTTTGGCATTGAAGTCCCCGAGAACGAGCACGGGGAGAGTTCGGAACCCGGCGACGACGACGCTCAGCTCCATAAGGGAGTTGTGGAGTTCGACGAGGGATCGGCTCGGGGAGAGATAGACGCCTACCACGGCGATCTCCCCGAACTGTGCCGCAACGCACCCCTGTGCCCTCTTGACACCCTCGAGGGTCGGGGTACCGGCGGCGGCCGACGAAATGATGGTCACCGAGCCGCTCAGGTCCTCCACCCAAGAATCCCTGGGCGGGACAAAGTACGGCTCGGAGACCACGGCGATATTGATCGACCACTGCGCCATGCTCTGGAGCAACAGATCCTGAGCGGCGGCGCAGTGGTTTATGTTCGCCTGTAGGAGGCGCAATGGAGCCATTATTGGCACTCCATTGCGGCCTCGGTAGTCGCGGCGGCAGCGGTAGACGCAGCAGCGGCGGGAACGGCGGGGGCGGCGGCAGCAGCGGGAGCAGCGGCGGCGGCGGTAGCGGCGGCAGCAGCGGGAGCGGTGGCAGCGGCGGCAGAGGGTGTTCTGCCCTTGCCTCTGGCCTTGGCGGGTGGGGCGCAAGCCTTGCCCCCAGCCCGGTGATCAGCCGGCTTGCCAGCTGCCGCACATACATAACAGTGCGGCGCGGCAGTGCACGAGCCGGCCTTGTGACCGGGCTGGCCGCAGCGGAAGCAGTCACCGCTACGGTCTACCTCCGCGGTGCAACGAACACCGACATGGTGCCCCACTTGGCACCTGTAGCACCGCAGAGGCCTGGGCTCCAGCAACTTGACTTGCGCCGAAGTCCAGCCCACCTTCAGTCGACCGTGGCCCTCTATGGTTTTTGCCGCCGGTACGGGGCAGCTCACAGTAACCGCTCCCAGCCCGGAGCGGTCAAGGCGGATGGCTCCCACGCGCACATCGCCAGCGGGACAGCCCCCCGCCTCGGCGACGGCGGCCGCCATGTCCTCACTTGTGATAGAGTCGTCCAGGCCCATGACGCGCATGTCTACGCGTATTGTTAAGACAAGATATAATAATCCCTTTTTAAAAAAAACGAAATTTGAAAGTTGAATTGTTATATTATTTAAAATCACAAAATAAAGGGAACCTTGGGCAATATTTTGGTATGCGACCTATCCGGTAGGTGTCTCAACTCGAACTGACGCTCTTCCCTGACTAATGCACTAGGTCTAGACTATCATGTTGGCGTAGCGCTTGTTAGGCACTAAAGGGTGCATTCTGGGGATGTAACAACCCCCCCTTTAAGAGGAACTTTACGGTTTTTATGGAAAGTTACGAGTTAATTCTTAACCTTGGAAGAGGAACTGTTTCAGGTTCCGGGTCGTTATCTAAGTTATTATCATTCTGTGAGTCAGGCTTTCTTTTGCAGTCAAAATATTTCCCAAACTTCTTACAAAGTTTATAACAAATAAAGATTAAAATTAAAATGATCACAAGGTAAGTTAAAAGTGGATAATGAGAACTATATTCAATTAAATTAGGGCTAGGATTATTTATAATTTTATCAACGTCTGACAATATTTGATTATTGATAACGCTGGGTAGTTTGTCTAAGTCTATATTTGACAATTTAGAAAATAACAAATTGGGCTTTGATATATTAAACTTTTCTAGATTACAACAGGCTTCATTAATTAAATTAAAATCGGAAACTATATTTTTAACATTTATGTCAATGTTATTTCTACCAAACAGTTGTTTGTTTCTACAATAAGCAGTACAATTAGGTGGAATATTAAGTATACCAGTACCTAATATTTTCAACTCTATTAAATCAGATTTACACTGGATAGTAAGTTTAGTCGGTTCAGATTGGACAAATATCCATCTGTTACCTTGCAATTCTTGCCAAATATCTATCTGACCATACATTAATTTAGTTTGACAGTATTTAGGTATTTCCGTAACAATTTTTGTTAGTATATCGGTTTCACAGGTTGGTGTTTCTGGAATTGAGAGCGTATTAACATCATCACAAATATAAACTCTATTTACGGGTTCAACACATGATTTTAGGTTACTTATACAGGTATATGTTAGCTTATCTTTACTAATGCCAATATAATTACAAGATGGCACAATCATAGCATAAGAGGTTGGTTTATCTATGCTGTGCGGTATAGGTACCGAAACAGCTTTAAACAGATCTAACTCAAAAGAGTGTACAAGAGGAACTTTAATTACAAAGATTAACTTATTGTTTGCGAAATAACAAGACAATTTTAATATATTGATTAAAGCATGAATATTATCTAAATCTAAGTCTAAAGGCAATTTTTCATAATTAGGTAATTTTCTAACATTATCTACTAGCTCATTATACAACTGTTTCGGTGTCATAACTGCCGGATGTAGAGTATTAGTTTTAGCGAATAGAATTGCATTAACAAGGTCGTCTAATCTAAATGACAAGGTAAGTAGGCAAGATGATAGTTCAGTATAGACGTCATTCATTTTTGATTTAATATACAGCTTATCAGATATAATAGATAGGTTACTAAATGAGCTAGATAGATTAACAATAGCGTCATTCAAGCGGATTTCGTTTCTGTTTATAGTTTTAAGGGTTTCGTTATAACGGGAAAGAGCCGTGCTCGTTACAATTATATTATCTTTTAAAATAGATGCAATCTTAACATTATTATTACTTAGGGCTTGAATAGCGTTATTATATCTTATAGCATCGTCTTCATCCATTGTGCCAATGACTTGTTTGAAAAGAGAGCCAACTCCTGCTAACCAAGCGGATCTCTTTTCTCGCCCAGATGTTAAATGAGACAAGGTACTGTAGTCTTTTAGAATATCAATAAGTCGCAAAGCCAGGGGCTGTAGTATATTTGTGCATTCGGATTCCTTAAGTACTGTATTTTCTTGACATAAAAGTGTGGAACTTTTTAAAACATTATTTATGTAGTCCATGTGGGGTTTCATATATGCAATATCTATGGGTACAAGCAAATGAATATGATCTCTGGTCTGTTTCATGATTCCTATCGGGTCGAAGTATATGCCAGGGCTTTCAGAAACTTGTTCGACGATATCAGATGTTGCAAGGGACAGGAATGTAGATATTCTGAAATATATACATAGGATATTTAACTATTCTAATTCTTTTTTTTTTATTATTTTAGTTACAACTAGGTTTAAAGATATATGCGTAATACTAGATTAAGAACTAAGTGTTAGTTGTTTCCGCCAACTTTAATTCGTCATAGTGATACTTGACGTGGCGGCGATTAACGAGAAGGGTTAATGTATTGTTGCCATTAATTTTTATCACTTTGTGTGGGCCTTTCCAGATAGGCAACAGGGCTTTATTTTGCCGCGGGTGGTGTTTGATATACACCATATCGCCTGTTTTATATTTCATAGGTCTAGTTTTTCTATCGTAATAGTCTTTAGATGTAATTTTAGATTTAAGAATGTTTTCTACAGCTTTTTCCCTAGAGAGTTTCATTCTTTGTTGGAGTATTCGGACATAACTAGGGTATGTAGGTTCTAGTGCTGTATCATAAATAGAAGTGGGTATAAATGGTTTACAACCGAATAATAATTCGTATGGTGTATAATTTGTGGTGCAATGGACTGTGGTGTTGTAGGTTAACATTGCCGTGTAAACATATCTCGGCCAGTCATTTTGGTTGTCATCGACGAAAGATTTTAAATATTCTTTTAGAGTCGCATGACTTCTTTCCAAAGCACCTTGAGTTTGTGGATGATAGGGGCTGGACCATAACTGTTTGATTTTCAAAAAATTACAAGTTTGTTTAAATAGATCTGCTGTGAAATTGGTCCCTTGATCTGTGAGAATAGTCTTGGGGATACCAAATTGGGATATGAAATGGATTAAACACTCAGCGGTTTCTTCTGCCGTAGTACTTCGGATAGGATAGCCAGCAGAGAATTTCGTGAGGTCATCCTGAATTGTTAAAATGAATCTAAGCTTGGCCGCGCCTGATTCGGGCAACGGTCCGACAATGTCAAGTGACACGCGTTCAAAAGGTTGAGTAGATGTAGTTGTGATTTGCATAGGAGCTCGATTGATTCTACGTAATGCTTTATTGGTTTGACATTGATCACATTTTCGGACATAGTTTTCGACATCTCTGCGCATATTGCGCCAATAATATTTTTCCTGGATTCTACTTAACATTCTATTTGAGCCCAAATGACCTGATATGGGAATGTCGTGGTTCTCTTTTAGGATTTTAGCAATTTCCGTTGGAGAAGGGTAAATTATGGTATTTTTGAAAATATGGGCTACTATTGAAGTAGAGTGGAATAGGTATGTAACTATATTATGAATTTTCATAAAGCTATGCGAGTCGAATGGATTACGGAAGTCCGTCGTTGCAAATTCAGTTGTGTTTTTATTAATTAATTCAAGTTTTAGATTTTTAAGGCTCTTAAAAATATCTTCATAGTTACATTGATCAAAATGATAAACTTTTACGAAAAGTAAGTAAAATTTAACATTATTATTTTCGAAAGAGAGAAAGGAATGTAATGTTCTTTCTTCCTGTAGAATATCTTTTGGTTCCGGAAGATTATCGATGACTTCCGAAATATAGGGATTTGACTCGTCGAGGTCAATGGAAGTTGGTATAATAATAGTTTTTAATTTTGTTTTTAATAAATTTTCACTATGTTCATGAATTATAGCATCAAATTGATTTAATTTGTTATTTATTTCTTTCAGGCATTTAGTATAGGTGTCGTCGTCATTTTGGACTTCAGGTGGTGTTGGGATGTCAAAATCTTCAGGGAGTTCGAGGTCATCGGGTAACTCAATGTTTTCAGGTAAGTCTAAAAAGTCAGGTAAGTCGGGAATTTCAGGAATACCGGGACTTTCAGGATCAGCGGGAGGAATTTCCGGCTGTTGAGGTAGAGGTGGAATATTCACTGGTGGTACTTTGTCGGTAAGTACGTGAGCAGTATTTGGTAAGCTAATGGATTTTACAGGATAACGAGAAAGAGCATCAGCGTTACTGTTGATTTTACCCTTTCTATATTCGATCTCATAGTCAAATTCCTCGAGTCTTAGTCTCCATCTTACTAGTTTGGAGCCTGGTTCTTTACAATTAAATAGCCACCTAAGTGGTCTATGATCAGTTAAAATTTTAAATTTGTGACCATAAAGATACGGGCGAAATATTTTTGTTCCAAAAATAATTGCCAGACATTCTTTTTCGGTTACGCTGTAATTAGTTTCAGCTTTATTTAAAGTGCGCGAAGCAAACGCGATAGGGCGGTCTTTCCCTACCTCGCCTTGAGAGAGTATTGCTGAAATAGCGTAATTTGATGCATCACACGTCAGGATGAAAGGTTTAGTAAAATCAGGGTATATTAAGACGGGTGCTGAGGTTAAATTATTTTTTAATGTTTCAAAAGCAAGTTGTTGACTGTTAGTCCAATCAAATGGTATATCCTTTTTTAACAAGGATGTAAGAGGTTTCGCTAGCTTAGAAAAATCGTGCAGGAAGCGACGATAATAGGACACCAACCCTAAGAATGATTTTACGTCTTTTGCGCATTTTGGGACAGGGAATTCGCTTACAGCTTTTATTTTCTCGGGGTTAGGTTTTAAGCCTGCTTCACTAATAGTATGGCCAAGATAAGTAACTTCTTTGCGAAGAAACTCGCACTTGTCCGGTTGCAGCTTGAGGTTGAATTTCCTCAATCTGTCAAATGTGTAGGATAATTTCTGGATATGGGAAGTAAGGTCGTAGGAATAGATAACAATATCATCTAGGTACACATAGCAATGTATACCTTGCAGCCCTGAAAGGACTGTGTTCATAAGTCTCTGAAAGGTTGCAGGGGCATTTTTAAGGCCAAACGGCATTCTAATAAACTCGTAGTGACCTTCGGGTACACTAAAAGCAGTTTTAGGGACATCTTCATCAGAAATTTCAATCTGATGAAAACCTGACGCCAAATCGAGAGCTGTAAAGTACTTGCTATTACCAAGCTGGTCTAGGATTTCATTAATTTGGGGAATTGGATAGCTCTCTCCGATAGTTATGTCATTGAGCTTGCGATAGTCAATCACTATACGCCATTTTCTTTTTCCCGAGGCATCCACTTTTTTGGGCACTATCCAAATGGGGGATGACCATGGAGAGGTAGATGGTTTAATGATATTTTGTTCTAGCATCTTACTGATCTGGGTTCTGACCTCATCTTTATGAACCTCTGGAAATCTATAGGATTTTACATTTATAGGTTGCGAGGAACTTGTTTTGATTTCGTGCCTGATCGCACTGGTTGAAGTAAGTTCATCGTCGGGAAGGTGGAATATATCTGCGTATTGACTGCAGATGTCGTAAAGGACTTCAGATTCTTCTGAGTTTAAATGGGAAGTTCGTAGCTGTTTAAGGACTTCGTTTGTTCTCTCATAACAATTTTCGTTAGGTTGAGATAGGCATATTTCATTTTTAGTCATAGGTATTAAGGTCAAAGATAGGTTAGGGTCTATTGAAATAGGATTTTCAGATATATTTAGGATTGATACATTTATTCGATTATTACTTTTTACTTTTACTATTGAGTTGGCTACTAGCAGTTTGTCACAAATATGTTGGTCCAAAATTATACCCTCTTTAACTTCAGGGTTTTGAACTAAACATTCTATGATGGTTTCGGTTCGTGGTTCTATAGTGTAGGATGGATGATTGAATGATAATTTTATATGATGGTGTGCGATTTCCAGCATACCAGAATCATAATTTATTCGGCAGCTATTTTTAACGAATAGGTCATTACCTATAATACCATCATAAGGAAAGCCTAGGTTATCAAATATATGAAATTTGTGTGATACTATGCATCCAGGGGATAGACTTAGGTCTAGATTAAGGTTACCGTGACTCGTAATCGGGTCTTTTGAGTCTATGCCTTTTATTCTGACAACATCAACTCTTATTTCCGGAGGTTTGGTAAGACATGATTTCTTTAGGATACACAAGGAGGCTCCAGTATCTATCAGAAAGGTAAGTGGCTTTTTGCTGACAGACGACTGGGCGACGACATAAGGTAAGTATGTTTTTAAGTTGGTATTTACTTCAAACACTTTGTAATCATCATTGTTTTCTTTTTCAGGGATACACATGGATTGAGGAGGATTGGAGATGTCTTCTGTTTGGGGCTGATTACCCTGTCGCGTGACATTTTGAGAGCTACCAGTTTGGGGCTGGTTACCCTGTCGTATAGCTCTAGAGGATGAATTATTATTAGGATTAGAAATGTCTTCTGTTTGGGGCTGATTACCCTGTCGCGTGACATTTTGAGAGCTGCCAGTTTGGGGCTGGTTACCCTGTCGTATAGCTCTAGAGGATTGATGGTTTTTGGATATAGAGTTAACGGCATCGTCTTTTAAAGTCCGTCTCGTGCGACACCCTTTCGAGACGTTTAATAATTTAAAGTGTCCTGATCAGATTCTAGTTGAATGTTTGTAATGGACTCTTCTTCGTCATTCGCAAGGTTAACATGTGGATTTTTGGGCTTAGAAGAATTTTGTTGCGCGGGGTAATTGAATTTATTGTTATTATATTTTTTATTGTTAAATTCGCGCAATTTACATTCAGCTAAGGTATGACCCTCCTTCTTGCAGTATCTGCACACTGATGAATCCCTAGAGGAAGAAGGTTGGTTGTTATTATTAGGTAAATGTGGCTTAGGTGGAGGTTTATTATTTTCTTTCCTAGAATTAACATTCTGTCGGAATGTATGTTGCTGAATTTTTTCTTCAGAGATCGCATAGTTAACAGCCTCATTCAGGTTTTTCGGATCTCTACATCTTACAATATTAGCTATGCGAGGGTGTAACCCTATATTAAATGTATGAAGGGCTAGATCCTCCATCGCAGCCACTCTTCCTACAAGTTCACTTTTCTTTGTATTCGAAATAGTTACTTCTGTAAGTAGTTTGGATAGGCAAGTTTCGACTCGCAGATGAAATTGGCTAACAGTCTCCTGGTTAGTCTGATGACATTCTTGAAGCTCGGTAAGTAGATGGGCATAATGTTTTCTCTCACCGAATTGATTTTTTAGAAATTCCTTGAGAGATGACCAGTTGTCAAAGTCTTTAATAGAGCACGCGCTTTGCGCTTTGCCATCTAGTTGGCTGATAATAAATTTAAGGATAATGTCTTCCTGTGATGATGAAGACAAAGATATTGCGTTATCGCAATTTACTATAAAAGCATTTAATTTATCTCGAGAGCCGTCAAATGGCTTGATAAACTTTAGAATAACGTTAAGGGCTATTTCCTCATCTCTCACCTCTTTGAGGTCTTTTTTCGAATCGGATTTGCTCATTTTTTAAGTAAATAAAATAACCGGCTCTAAAATAAAATACAAGTACAATAACTATCAAGTCGCGAAATAAAACTTATGCCAACTGGTTCTAGACGGCTTATCAGTATTCTGAGTACTAAGTTACCAAATACGTGGGCGAAGGATGTTTAGACTCAGTCTGGACACTATGTTATCTACAAATACCAAGTAACAAGATAATAAAGTAACTTATGATTTGTACTTATGGTAAGTCTATAAATGGAATAAAATTAAAACACTGAACTGACTCACAGAACACGAAAGAAACACTTCATTTTGCGTGATTGAATCCTGGTCGGTGCTGGATACGAGCAGGTCCGTAGAGTGCGCCTGCAGCGCTCTGCCCAGTACCACTGCACAGTAGACAGGGGACGATGAACCTCGAGAGGGCCCTGATTTGGCCTCTCGAGCTGGAGTTAGCCTCTCGAAGGCTACTGGATATGGCCTCTCGAGCTGGAGTTAGCCTCTCGAAGGCTACTGGATATGGCTTAGTTCAGCCAAGGTTGGCCTCTCATAGGCCGCGGATAGGTCGTGGTGAGTTCGAGTCGCAGGATTAGAGATACACTTTACACAAGATACACTTGCTCACAGACACTTTCACGGGGTGTTCCACGGGATACTAATACAATATCCCTTTTTCCGCTGCCACCAATGTTAAGACAAGATATAATAATCCCTTTTTAAAAAAAACGAAATTTGAAAGTTGAATTGTTATATTATTTAAAATCACAAAATAAAGGGAACCTTGGGCAATATTTTGGTATGCGACCTATCCGGTAGGTGTCTCAACTCGAACTGACGCTCTTCCCTGACTAATGCACTAGGTCTAGACTATCATGTTGGCGTAGCGCTTGTTAGGCACTAAAGGGTGCATTCTGGGGATGTAACAGTATGGTAGGCCTGGACACTCTGGCCTCGTCCGCCTGGAGCGTCGTCCGCAACCTTTCGGCCAAGGCGTCTGCGACGGGGCCGCTAGTTGCCCCCGGGACCTCCAGCATCCGGGCTCCGGTCGCCGTGACTCGGAGCCGCAAGCCATCGGTCACTCCGATCTCGGCGAGGTTTATCGCCGCCTTGGCCTTCGCGAGTACCGCCCCGTACGTTACGCCCCTTTTTTCAGCCTCTGGCTGCAGCGTAATGACCACTGCAGCCGACTTCGAGGCGCGGAGCTTGGCCGCGAGGCTCTTGGCCTTGCGGCGCTCCCGCTGCCGCTGCCGCTTTTTGGCGGTCCTGGCCGCTTTGGCCGCCTTCTTTTTCTCCCCGGCGACTTGCCAGCCGGGCTCAGCCGGAGTTTCGGCAGTCGGGGAGAAGGGGAGGCGGCGGGGGACGTTGTGCAGCCGCACTGGCCGCGGGTGCCCCAGCCGCTCTCCGCTGCTGCGCCGCTTTGCCCTTTTTGGGCGGCGCAGTCTTGGATTTTGCCGGCGTTTCCGGCACAGCGGCGGCGCGCTTTACCGCAGGAGCCGCGGCCACAGCGGCAAAGGTTGCCGCTGGTCCTGCCGAAGACGTCGCCGGGACCGCTCGGCTGGACGCGAGCGGGGGCCGGAGGACCCTGCCTTCCAGCACCGAGAAACGGCGCTGGAGGTCGGTCATGCCCTGCACTATGGTGTGCAATAGGGAGTCCCGCTCCCTGGGCTCCTCCGTGCGGGGCGCCTCCTCCCTAGGCTCTTCCCCTCGGGGCGCATTCCCCCGGAGCTTGGCCAGCTCCGCGCGCAGCTCGGCGTTCTCCTTTTGGAGGGCCTCCATGGCCGCAGTTAGGCGGGCTAGGTTCGCCCGCATTGCGGCCATGTCGGCCTCCTCCGCCGCCGCCATTATCGAGGCGGTGGCCTCCGCGATGGCCGCGTCCTTGGACCCCTTCTTGCGCTTGAGGGCCACCATCGCCAACGCCTCCCCCACCACCTTTGCCAGCCCGGCCGCTCGCTCCTCCTTGGAGCTCCTCGCGGCGGCTGGCTCATCCCTCGGAGCCTGCACTGCAGCCGCTCCGGGGTGTCGCCCCACCAAGGCGAGCCTTTCGGCTCGCCGCGCAGCTTCCTGCGCGGGGAGCTTGCGCCCCCCTCCTCCTGCTCGGCCCGCACCCCGCCTACTGGTGGGGATTTTAGGGGCCGGAGCCGTAACCTCGCTGTCGGAGGACGACGAGGCGCCCTCCGACATCGTCCGCTTGCGGTTGCGGCTCACCCTTCCGTGTTTTGGGCTCCTTGAGCCCGAGCCCTCCGAGTTCGAGCTCCCCGAGCTCGAGACCGTTCCGGTGTCGGTCTCCGACCGCGCCTCGTCCTCCTTCTCAACTTGTGTGTTTTTTAAATTGATCTTATCCATGTTTGATCCCACGAGTATGGGGGATTTAGAACGTACACCCAGGGTAACCCCCTGTCCCTGGGCAAGTGTACATTTGTAACCCAACCAGAGGGTCCACCGGTTCCCTGGCTGGGGGTGCGCTAGAGACTGATGCGCCGTCCACAAATAGACGACACTACTCCTCAGCCATTCGTACCTTCGCCACGCACCAGAACTTGGTATTAGAGGTAATTTTTTATAGAGGTTGTCTTCCTTGCGGCCCGGGCGGTTAAGCCAAGGCCCTCGACCCCCGTCGAAAGTCAGAGACATGACCGTAACAGACTACGGGGCTACGAGATCAACGGGGGCAGCTAGGGGTGACGACCCCCAACTGCCTGCTCTGCGGCAGGGTGAGTGCACGCAGAGCCCGTTCCCCGACTCCAACACACGCTGCCCTCTGCTACTCAGAGGGACAGGTGGTGGAGTCCTCCGCGACAGAATATTGGCAAGTGGGCAACGAGACCCCACAGGCACAACGTACCCAATGACGAGTCGTTGCCCACCTCCCAGGGTGCACCGTCCCTCGGACTGGTCTTCGCCCCGGAAGAATCCATAAGCGAACTCCAGCCCTCGGGCACACGTGGAGGTTTTCAGTCCAAGCACCCCAACTTTCAATGATATCTACGTTACTGATTTATATTTATTTATTTATCTTACTTACGTCTTAACCCTCATGCAATAGAGAAGCTAATTTAACAATATTTTTAGTTTTATATCGATTAGTGATTATAATTCGGTTCTTAAGTGAAGCATAACCCTGAACAATACGCACACACTCATAGTAATACCCACCTAAAGTACGCACGTATAGTACGCACTTAGAGTACGCGGACAACGCAGTGTGTTCATACTTGACCCGAATACATTGCGTGGAACATCTTCCTATCTTTACGATGGGTGGTTGTCACACCGTTAACGAAATATACAAAAAAAATTGCAAATACACACATCAAAAGTGTCTAGGGATATTTCAATTAAACCTAAAAAACTAACATTCTATTAACTTTTTGTTAAGACACCTACACATTAAAATAAACCTTGTTTAATAGCCTATCTAATCTGATAATAAACTTTTAGATAGGGTTAAATTTAAAAAAAAACTTAGAAGAAGAGTAAAACCTCAGACAAAATTACAATTTAAACTTTATTTTTGAAACATCAAAACCTAAACAAAACAACTATTTTTTTTTTATAAAAATTGTTGAAAACTTAAAATTAATAATCTGTGGATCCACCTAAGACTCTCCTGACACATCTGCAGCGGTTCTGTATACTCAAAACAAGGGTGTCAATATCCTGTTGTGGAATACTGTCCCAAATTGCGGTTTCTGAAGCCATGAGGACCAGTCAGAGCGTTATATCCAGGCCTTGGTCACGTTATCGTGTCACGGGGGAAGTGGTGGAACGGCACCGAGGACCTCAACGCATTAAAACACATGTACAGGACCGATTCATAGTAAATGCTGCACGAAGTCATTCAAATGTAACGGCAATGCAATTGGTTCAAAGGCTACAGAGAGAGTATGGTTTGCTGGTAAGCGGTCAAACTTTGAGAAGACGACTGCATGAAGTCAACCTACGTACTAGTAGGCCACTTCGGGTACCAGCGCTAAGGAGAAGCAATCGATAAAGAAGATTACAATGGGCTATTGCACACGAAAACTGGAACCATTCTCAATGGTCACTTGTGCTTTTCACTGATGAATCCAGGTTTGGATTTCATCCTGATTCGCGAAGAGTACGTGATTGGAGAGAACCTGGACGTTGGAATCGACTGCAGCACCTACAACAAGTTCATGCATATCAAGGTGGCACGATTATGGTTTGGGCAGGAATTCGTCTCGGCGGTAGAACGGGCGTCGTTTGGATACAAGGCAATATGACTGCTCTAAAATACCGAGATGAGGTGCTAGAGCCTGTAATCTTGCCTCTTAGACAACAAATGGGACAAAATTACCAGCTAATACACGACAATGCCCGTCCACATACGGCGCGTATCGTCACAAGTTGGTTACAACAGTATGATATCCAAGCTTTAGACAGGCCTGCACAATCCCCTGACTTAAATCCTATTGAGCATGTATAGGATATGCTTCTGAGAAGAGCTCTTAGGAATTTCCCTGAAGATATTGAGGATGAACACCAGCTTTTCTTGCATCTAAAAGGACTTGGGACAGTATTCCACAACAGGATATTGACACCTTGTTTTGAGTATATAGAACCGCTGCAGTGTGTCAGGAGAGTCTTAGGTGGATCCACGGATTATTAATTGTATGTTTTCAATAATTTTTGTAAAGTAAAATAGTTTTTTTGTTTAGGTTTTGATGTTTCAAAAATAAAGTTTTAATTGAAATTTTGTCTGAGTTTTTCCTCTTCTTCTAAGTTTTTTTTTAAATTTAACTTTATCTAAAAGTTTATTATCAGATTAGATAGGCTATTAAACAAGGTTTATTTTAATGTGTAGGTGTTTTAACAAAAAGTTAATAGAATTTTAGTTGTTTAGGTTTAATTGAAATATCCCTAGACACTTTTGATGTGTGTATTTGTTTTTTTTTTGTTTGTTTGGTCTACACTTATTATATATTTTTATGTATTACAAATTGTACCCCGAACGCTGAGATCCGATTAACGTAATTTAAGTTACGTCCCATTAAAAATTATGTACATAGTTTGACCCAGGAGTTTTCATTTTATGAAGATTTTTTCTTGTATATTTTCTGCTTTTGTTTTTTATTTCAATATAAACTCCGCATATAACCTCTATATTGTATAGGGTTTATTTCATTACTAGATAAGTAGGTACTAGAAAACTAGAGTACAATAAAATAGTTGATTAGAACTTTTCAGTCGAACCAATTATTATTTTAAAATTATATCTGAAACGTAATAGAATTCTAGATATTAATATTAAACAGCTGTTTCGTAATGATGTTTTACATAATTTTCTTCTTAAGTTTTCATCAAATTCAAATTATGCACGCCCACGTTTTTGCAACCTCAAGCTTATTTTGTTTAGTACAAGTGAAGCCTTATTGATTACAGGCTCAAACTTTAAAAGATTTTCACATAAAAGCCTCAGAAATTTCAAATCAAATTTCGTTTTATTTAATCTTGTTTTTTACCTAAGTAAACGTCAAAATATTTCTTCGTTGATTTGATTTTAATAAACAGCTCTCCAAGTATTTGGTGATAAAAAAATATATTTCATACCGTCAGCACTTTTTCTCAAAGTGACTTTGATGTCTAAATAAGTTTATGAAAGAAGTTATTGACGTGTAATAATAAAAACAATTTATTAAAAAAGATAAATTGCTGTTAACGTAAAATAAATTCAGATATTTATAGAGCGAATTATATTTTTGTATAAATACAATATTTTTACCCATAATTCAATACTGGCGCTTTTTTAAATTCACTGTAAAGTAGAACAATCCCTGTAAGCAGCACGGCAAAGATATATTCAGAATAGAATTAACTACGTACGATCTTTTATGTTTGTCACAATCTTGTCATAATATAATAAAAGGATAAACGTGTTATGAAAATGGAATAAAATAAACAATGAAAATGGAAATAAATTTTCAAAGTTTCAAACTATGTAATTCAAAAATACAATATTTTAATGACTTATACTTACATATATTATATTAGGCTCCGTCTATGCCCTCAGGCTGGTCTGGGACCAAGAGCAAACCCATAATAATAAAAAAAAAATACTTAGCAAGGAGGTAACCCTATTATATCAAACAAAAGTAATAAAATGATGAAGGATAAAATCAAAGAGAAGACACGATCACTTGAACCCTAGGCCTTAAATAAACTGAAATATAAATCCTTCTTTGAACAATAATGCTGTTCGATATTGCCCCATTTTCTGCTGCAAATTGAGGCTGGAGCGTAGCAGATCGAATTGCAGCCATTCAGGAATTGTATTCAGAGCAAGCGCCAAAATTATGGATTCAATCCTACAGTATATTTTGTGAATTTAATACAGTTGTTTCGACTTTTAACTTAATTTTGCTTGCACGACGAATTGAATAAATTATTCTGTTAGTGTGAGTCAAACTCACACTAACAGAATAATTGTGCAGCTAATGTTTGAGAGAAAAAACGTAGCGGATGAAACACACGTTTGTTTATTACGAGTAAATAAAAGAAAGAAACACTTTATTAGACAATTTGACAACGAACACACAGTCGAGAAAACATAAATTAAAAAATGTTCATTCCAATATCTATTAAAACTTTTGCCTACCATTTATTAGGCAAAACAAATCATTATCATCATCTTCTTCAGCCTGCGTCAGTCCACTGCTGGACTCGCAAAAGGCACGCCACTTAGCCTATACTCATGCAGTTGTTGCCAACTGTCCTTGACTGATCGATGACTCTAACAATATCATCTCTCCCCAAAGCCTTTCCCCGAACTATGTTGGGTTCTAATACCAGTGTGTTACGTGAAGAGACTGCGGTCATGGTATACGAAACGGGGCACTATGAAAAAAAGACTTAGAAAAATTTCACCCAAAAACAACGCCTAATCAAGCCTTCGGGATCTGGTGGGATGTGGGAGTACTAGGGTGGGGAAACACCGGGGGACGACCTTAAGGTCAATGACCTTGACCCTAAGGTCAAGGTCAAATTTATGAAAACGCAGGAAAATGACGGGGAACGCTCGAAGTAACTGACCTTGACGCCAAGGTCAATGACCTTGAACTCAAGGTCAAGGTCAAAATTTATAAAAACGCAGGAAAATAATGGGAAACACCTGAAGCCAGTGACCTTAACGCCAAGGTCAATGACATTGAACTCAAGGTTAAGGTCAAAATTCATAAAATGCAGGAAAATGATAGAAAACACCTGAAGTCAGTGACCTTGAAGCCAAGGTCAATGAAATCGAACTCAAGGTCAAGGTCAAAATTCATAAAAACGCAAGAAAATGACGGGGAACGCCCGAAGTCAGTGACCTTAACGCCAAGGTCAATGACCTTGAACACAAGGTCAAGGTCAAGTACTTAAAAACGCAGGAAAATGACGGGGAGCGTTAGGGGTCAGTGACCTTAACGCCAAGGTCAATGACCTTAAACTCAAGGTCAAGGTCAAATTTATAAAGACGCAGGAAAATGATGGGAATCGCTCGAGGTCAATGATATTGACGCCAAGATCAATGACCTTGAGCTCAAGGTCAAATACTAAAAACGCAGGGATATGACGGGGAACGTTAGGGGTCAGTGACCTTGACGTCATGAATAACCTTGATCACTAAAAGTTGCTTAAAAGGCTCGCTCTTGGACTAGTTTGCTTAAAGGGCACAGTCGGAGCCTCGCTTCGCGGGGCTTAATGGTCATAAAAAAAATAACCACGAATGGGATGGCGGGGTCTATTCGCTCGCTTCGCTCGCTTACTAGACCCCGCCATCCCCTTCTAACCTAACCTGTCCGAGTCGGGGTGCCCCATGTCCCGAGGTCGCTTCGCTCGCTCTTGGACTAGTTTGCTTAAAGGGCACAGTCGGAGCCCCGCTTCGCGGGGCTTAATGGTCATAAAAAAAATAACCACGAATGGGATGGCGGGGTCTATTCGCTCGCTTCGCTCGCTCACTAGACCCCGCCATCCCCTTCTAACCTAACCTGTCCGAGTCGGGGTGCCCCATGTCCCGAGCTCGCTTCGCTCGCTCTTGGACTAGTTTGCTTAAAGGGCACAGTCGGAGCCCCGCTTCGCGGGGCTTAGTGGTCATAAAAAAAATAACCACGAATGGGATGGCGGGGTCTATTCGCTCGCTTCGCTCGCTCACTAGACCCCGCCATCCCCTTCTAACCTAACCTGTCCGAGTCGGGGTGCCCCATGTCCCGAGCTCGCTTCGCTCGCTCTTGGACTAGTTTGCTTAAAGGGCACAGTCGGAGCCCGCTTCGCTGTGCTTAATGGACATAAAAAAAATAACCACGAATGGGATGGCGGGGTCTATTCGCTCGCTTCGCTCGCTCACTAGACCCCGCCATCCCCTTCTAACCTAACCTGTCCGAGTCGGGGTGCCCCATGTCCCGAGCTCGCTTCGCTCGCTCTTGGACTAGTTTGCTTAAAGGGCAGTCGGAGCCCAGCTTCGCGGGGCTTAATTTAGACTTAGAACCCCAAGAAACCATGAAAACGACACCCATGATGCATGTTGTGAGAAAGGTCACGGCCGCCATCTTGGATTTCCAAATCGACCTTATTTTTGACCTTAGCACCCCAAGAAACCAGGAAAACGACACCCATGATGCATATTGTGAGAAAGGTCACGGCCGCCATCTTGGATTCTCAAATCGACCTCATTTTTTACCTTAGCACCCGAAAAGCCATGAAAACGACACCCATGACGCATATTGTGAGAAAGGTCACGGCCGCCATCTTGGATTCTCAAATTGACCTCATTTTTGACCTTAGCACCCCAAGAAACCAGGAAAACGACACCCATGATGCATATTGTGAATTTTGACCTTGACCTTGAGTTTAAGGTCATTGAACTTGGCGTTAAGGTCACTGAACTGGAGCGTTCCCCGCATTTTCCTGCGTTTTTTATGAATTTTGACCTTGACCTTGAGTTCAAGGTCATCAACCTTGCGTCAAGGTCACTGACCTCAAGCGTTCCTCGTAATTTTCCTGCGTTTTCATGAATTTGACCTTGACCTTGACCCTAGGGTCAAGGTCATTAACCTTAAGGTCGCCCCCCGGTGTTTCCCCACCCTAGTACTCCCACATCCCACCGGATCCCGAAGGCTTGATTAGGCGTTGTTTTTGGGTGAAATTTTTCTAAGTCCCAGACGCCTTAATAATGAGGGTTACATTTTGCCTCCTACCTCAGCGGTCATTGATCTTACAAAAAAAAATCCCGGGAAAAAGTTGTCTCTTTTGATGTCCCCCATACGATAAAACCATAAAAAGAAAGTATTATTAAGTTTGAAAATTTCGTCAAAAAGAAAATTTTTCTAAGTCCCAGACGCCTTAATAATGAGGGTTAGATTTTGCCTCCTATCTCAGCGGTCATTGACCTCACAAAAAAAAATCCCGGGAAAAAGTTGTTTCTTTTGATGTCCCCCATACGATAAAACCATAAAAAGAAAGTATTATTAAGTTTGAAAATTTCATCAAAATTTTTCTAAGTGTTTTTTCCTCAGTGCCCCGTTACGTACACTCCAACCGAGACTGCCTATCAGACCTCCATCACCTAGTGTCTGGGTGAGCACATGGTTAGACTGGTCAGACTTTTCAGTTTCTGACTACCCGTAACGATTTTCAAAGGCTTTCTGTGTTTTTCTAGGTACAAAATGTCAGTGACTTTAGGAAGTACATATGAATTGAAAAAATCATATTGGTACTTGCCCGGATTTGAACTTACAACCTCTTACATGAAAGGCATGCGCCTTAACCAATGGGTCATCACGTCACACAACACGGCACGACAAAAGTAAAAAAATATATACACCGTCTTGAACTTCACACACGACATTCCAAGCTTACCCGACATCCGCTCACACCAAACAAAAGTTAAAAAATCAACGTAATAAGTCCATCTTCTATACCTGACACAGTTCGGTGTGACACGCGCCGTGACACTGACACAGCCCACATTGAGCACGTCACGTCATCGCGACTGACGCATAATCAGACCGATCCGGAACAAAAACATGATCCTTCTTCCTGTTTATTATTACTAGTACTTAAGATGTTAAGACTGATTTATGTCTTAAGGTAATAATTAGGTCAATGTGTTGAGAGGAAAGTTTTGTTTGTCGACGTTATGTTATCGTGTTGATTTTGAAATGATGAGTGGGTTAATTTAATTTTAAAGTAAAAAACAATGGTGCCGATTCTCTTATTCACAAACTAACCTAAATTTAAGTTAAGTGCATCTTTTCCTTTCATTTCATTAAGAAAAGGACAGAAGATAAAATTTTTGTTAAGTCCCTAGACGCGATTAAAAAACATGGCTAAATAAACGCCAATTTTGTTCAGGCGCTGTCTAATTTGACAGGATTAAGCTAAAATGTATCTTCTGTCCTTTTCTTTAAGAAATGGAAAGAGAATAGAATAGAATAGAATATTCTTTATTGTACACCAATAGGACAAAAACAGTGAAGGACAACACAAACAAAATAATATGCAAGAGTACAATAGGCGGCCTTATCGCTAAAAAGCAATTTCTTCCAGGCAACCTTTGGATGGAATCAAATTATAAAAAGAAAAAGATGCATTAAACTTAAAGGACATTGACCGGTTGTGGGCCATATGCTGCCCAGACACGGGAGTACTTCCAAATGATTACTTGCATTAACATACAATTTTAAAAATTATTTAAAAAAAAATCGGTCCCAGGGTTTTTTTTTATTTATGTTTTTAAGATTTTCGGGACGATTTTAGTTAAAAGTATTAAACAATTTTAGTTTATATATATATTTTCGATATTGACCGCTGAAGAATTGACCCTTTTCGCTTTAGGCACCTACCAAAAAAAACTTGCGCCCAGTTATTACAGTGAACATGTACGCAGCAGTAGATCATTTCTTATCCAAAAATATAAAGGAGATCTTAACGATCTGTCAGCATTTACTGTGCCTTCCAGTAATGTCCAACTCATACGAGCACACATAAAGAGTAGACATGTTTCGTCGAAAAAGTACCACTGCTACATCTTGACAATCGTGGAATAGAGTGCATAAGAAAATGGTAATGGTATTGCTGCTCATGTAGATAGATAATACATTTATTTGGTACATTCTCACAAGACACACAACACTAAAAAAAGAAACAATTAATAAAAAACAATTAACAAACTACGTACAAAAACCCAAATGCCACAGTGAAATAATAACAAAAAATAAAAATAAAGAAGGAAATAGAAGTACAAAATGAAAATGATGAATATGTTTCACAGAACAATTGGCAGTTGTGCCCACATTATGTGCTTAGTTTGGATTTTAGGATGGGCTAGGTACCAAGACGGTATTAAGTTAATTGACTTATTGATTAAGGGAATTGACATTAAGAAAGAAAGAAAAACTGTTTATTCGTGCTGTAGACATAAGCTTTCGCTAAACAATTTGACATCTCCATACAATTGACAATCGATTCGTTTTCGCTATATCTATTCTACAATGCCAATGCTTGTCTAGGGGGGCTGATCATACGATGTTAACGAATAATGTAATATTATAAATGTTAGTAATTCATTGTTTAATGTCAAGTAGATAACTGAGTATTATTAATGTAAATCAATTCTGAATGTCAGAAACCATGAAATACTTGATTGTAATTATAAAGTGAGCAATTGCTTAAAATAATTACTGCGGTACGTACCATTGGATGTCATTCTTCACCAATAAAAAATCTTGATAAAAATATTTTTTTCTCAAATCTCCTCGAATAGATTTTGATGAGCTTTCGTTTACAGAGTAGTGTTAGCCTAAGGTACATAATGCACTATGTGTTCATGCTGGGCAACACTTGGCCCAACTCCCATACATGAATGGTCAATGTCCTTTAGTTAAGTTTGTGAACAAGACAATCAGCACCATTGTCTAGTGACGTTATGGCCTAATATAAATCAACAACTGATATCCTACATCGCGCAATCACAGTTTGACGTGAAATTAGTGTTCAATCCATGAACATATATTTGCCTTAACTTACTATTAAAAAGCTGTGCCGTTATTCGAAGCCTACATATGTGAGAATAGCGTTTGACGTTTAATCCTGTGGCAACATTATCAATATATCTGTCCTTTTTCCTCTTACGTACTACGACTATTGCTGTCTCTTTCACACCTGGTAGGGGAAGTGTCAAGCGGTAAGCATAAAAGACTCGACACGACCGCCGCGCGTCACATTGGCGTTTGATTTTCAACCTGTGCAACACGGTCCGAAAATTGGTGAGTGATTCAAATTTTTAACGGTTTTTCCGTTCGATAAATTTTCTTTGTGTTCTATATCTGTCCAAAAATTATTGTTCAAGAAAGTGATTTCATAGTGCATGATGGAAAATAATAATAAGCGTAAAGCACCCGCTGATTCTGATCAAAATAATAGTGACCCTAAACGATTTTGTGATCAAAATTTGCTAAATAATTTAGTGATGCAAGTAAATTCTATTCAATCTTTTTTATCGCAATTAATGCTACCCTCTCAATTCGAAACGGTCAGAAATTTAGATTCAAATTCCGTCGATTACCAAAACGACGATGATGTTCTTGACGCGAATATCAGTGGCGAGTTGTTCGAGGAGGAAAATGAGGAGGCATTTTCAAATGCGGCGAACCCGCAACAGGCAATTTATTATGCGGCGAACCCGCAACAAATAATTGAACACGAGGTGAACCCGCAACCAACAATTGAGCACGCGGCGAACCCGCAACAAATAAATAAACCCGCGTTGATTCCTATTGAGTCAAAATCTGAGTCTCAGTCAATGGACGTTGTAGCTAAGGACACACAATTTTCATTACTTGTTAATACAGTCGTTAAGGAACCCGCGGTTCCTAAAACCTCTCAAAATTACCTCGATAAACTAAAAGAGTTGCAACATTTTGAATCGGATAATTGGTCAGATGTTAGATACGCAGATGTGCAGAAAAATTATTGTGCTTCCCCCGGTTTTGTTGAACTAGAATCAAACGAAGAGTTTAAACCGTACGAATCGTCCCTCAACCTTCTTTACACAGAGCGCGGATTTGCTGCTATTTCTTTTGCCTTGCTTAAACAAAACGAAGCTTTAGAGCAAGTTATTAGAACCTTTGTTTCTTGGCTCGGTTCTGTAGAAGTGACCGATACGAAAGCGGTCGAAACAAAATTATGCGATCTTTTTGCACAAAGCGAATATAAAAAGGTCTCGAACGACCTCCTTCAGATGGCATGTGGTCATCGCGCAGATTTAGTACAGCAGCGAAGGGACACTTTATTAAAGCATGTTAAAGATAAATTCATTAAATCATCTTTGCGCAAAATTCCTCCGTCTTCTAGCCATTTGTTCATGAGTAGTGACTTGTCAACTACAATAGAAAAGAATGGGGGTAGTACAAAAATCTTTTGGCCTTCTAAAGAAACTAGACCTAAAAAAATCGACAAACTTTAATAATGCAAGTTTGAAACGGAATTTTGTGCCTGCGCAAGGCCAGAATCAGTTCTCTTTTACACAGGCGCACGGTGGCAACGTTGCTACGATGCCTTCGCAAGGCATTCATATGAACCCAGATTTTCCACCGCCTCAAGGTCTATTTCCATCTTACAATAATACTTTAATGTCTCCAGCAACACTTTTGCCGCGTGGCCCAACTCAAAGCGGATTATTTCGCCCCAGAAACGTTCGGCCTTCGCAAGGCAGACCCGGTAAACAATTTGCTGACCGACCCCGCGGCACCGGTCGTGGTGGGCGGAAATTCTGACTCTATTTTCCAAGCGGGACAACTTGGAAATTACCCAAACAGGTGGGGAGAGTTAGGAGCGAACAAGACGATTATCGATATAATCAGCGGATATCGAATTCCGTTCAAAGTAAAACCACCACTGCATTTCCCAGTTTACGACCATCCGCTCCAAACTCCATCTTCTCAAGAAATGACTTCAATGTTGTCCCAGCTTGTACAAACAAACGTTCTAGAACAAGCACCTCTAACACCAAGCTTCGTATCCCAAATGTTCCTAGTGCCCAAGCAGGACGGTACTCAGCGCCCAATTTTCAATTTGCGCAGTCTGAACAAATTTGTACACGTAAGCAAATTTCGACTAGTGAACATTCAAAAAATTCCCACCTTCCTTCAGCCTCAGGACTGGATGGCGAAAATAGATTTATCCAATGCCTACTTTCACGTTCCAATTTCCCCTTCACACAGATGTTTCCTGCGCCTTATGTATCAGGGGGTTCTGATGCAAATGACTTGTCTGCCCTTCGGGCTAGCCACTGCTCCGAAAACATTTGCCATGTTGACCAATTGGGTCGCGCAGATCCTGAGAAGCCAGGGTGTACGCTTGCTAGTCTACCTGGACGACTTTTTAATAGCCCACCAAGACAAAATCATGCTTCAGAAACATGTCTCGTTGACAATTGGGCTACTAACTTACCTAGGCTGGACAGTAAACTTTTCGAAGTCAGTTCTGAGCCCTCAAAGTCGGCTTCAGTTCCTGGGTATTATGTGGGACCCATTCCACAACGTAAAATGGTTGCCAAGCGACAAGTGCCTGACTTTGACTCGCAAAATTCAAAACGTTCTGCAGACGAAAACTGCCAGTCTAAAGATCATGCAATCCCTAATAGGTCTTTTGAATTTCGCAAGCTTTTGCATTCCAATGGGGCGATTACATCACAGGGCCCTGCTGACCTTTTGCCAAGCGCTGAGAGACATGCGTCCTCATACACAATTTCCTGTTCCCGAGTTGGGAGTAATGGAACTGAATTGGTGGTTGCAAAATCTAAACAGCCAGTCAGTTATTCATCCGAACCCAGTGTCGCATTATATAGCAACAGATGCATCAGGGCTGGGTTGGGGAGCTCAAATCGACAATATGATAATGTCGGGTACGTGGTCAATTCCCGAACTCAAACTTCACTCCAACCAAAAAGAAATGTTGGTAATATTAAAGGTGTTTCAAGCTCTAGCCCCCCAAATGCAGAATTCCACTGTATCGATACAGTCCGACAATCGGACCACTCTCTCATATCTGAAAAACGAGGGTGGAACCCAGTCAATGTCCCTGTTATGTCTAACGAAACAGGTTTACCAAATTTTGGATCTGTTCAAAATAAATCTTACGCTCCACCACCTCCCGGGTCGTTACAATGTGGAAGCGGATCGATTGTCCCGCCAAAACAAACTACCGGAATGGCACCTGCTACCCCAAATTACACAAAAGATCTTCTCGAAGTGGGGCCTTCCGGAGATAGATCTGTTTGCGTCCCAAACGGCTCATGTAGTACCACGCTATGTAAGCTTGGATGTAACCGACAGTCAAGCAGAATTCTACGATGCCCTGAGCCGAACATGGAATTATTCTCTGGCGTGGGTATTCCCGCCACCATTCCTTCTACCTCGAGTTTTGACACACCTCAACAGTGCTCGAGGAATCTACGTAGTGATAGCTCCCAGGTGGGAGAAGGCATTTTGGCGTCCAGACCTCCGCAGCAGGTCGATAGTACCCCCATTCACCATTTGCAACCTGATGGAAGTTCTAGTAGATACGTCAACGAGCCTTCCACCTCCCAAAGTCCAGGAAATGACGCTGGAAGCGTGGAAATGTGGGGGTGGACTGAGGCCGTGAAAGGATGGTCTCAGGACCAAATACAACTTTTGAAATCAAGTTGGCGAAATTCATCTCTGAAGTCATATCAATCTGTGTGGCGTCGATGGTCAAGCTGGGCGCTAAAGAACAAAGTATCTTCAACAGCTCCTTCTGGATCAGATTTGGCCAGGTACTTATCCGATCTATATTTGATAGAAAAGTTCTCTAAAAATACTATTTTACTACATAAATCAGTAGTTTCAACTCTGTGTAATCCAAATCTTACAGAAAGGTTAAGTTCTCATCCCCTTGTTCATCATATTTTAAAGTCTATTTCTAATAAAACACCAAAAGGGGACAAGCCTCCTATTTGGGATGTTGATGTTTTATCATCTTGGCTTTCGAACAATTTTCAACTCAACTTTGACCTATTTGAGTGTTCTAAGCGTACCGCCTGTATACTATTACTCTGCTCAGGGAGGCGGGTCCATGACCTGACCCTACTTTCTATTCACCCTGACAATTTTGTTGTTTCAGAAAATTGTATCACTTTTTGGCCTAAATATGGATCAAAGACAGATAATGAAGACTACCGACAGTCTGGGTGGAGATTATATACAAATCCAGATTCACCTTCCCTAGATCCTGTGTTTTGGGTGAAATCTCTGATTCGCCTATCAAAAACTAGACGAGATGAGTGTAGATCAGACAGTCTATTTGTGACAGTATGTGGCTCTCCAAAAGCTGCATCCAGAACCAACATTGCAAATTGGTTGAAAATATTATTGAAGGAGGCAGGCATAAAGGCGACCCCTGGAAGCTTCAGGCCAGCAGTATCATCAAAGAATTGGATACAAAATTTCCCGATTGACGAGATTCTTAAGAGAGGTAATTGGCGCTCGCAGAATGTATTCATGAAATTTTATAAAAGAGCTGTGTTACCGGAAGAACAAAGAACTTCTATAACTAGATTATTTTCTCCTGTTTAATTTTGTTTAAATGTTAAAATATTATGTATATATATATTTTTTTTTTTTTTTTGTTGTCAGGACTTTATTAATTTATTTTGATAATACTTCAAATTGATGATTATAAAAGTTTATTTTTATAACATTTTCATAATAAATGTTGATTATGTTTACCAAATTTCTTTTGTTTGTCTAATACTTACCTATCCTTTTTTAAATACATTGAACATTCCATTACAGTTGTTCACTATAATAAAATAACATACCCATTACATACATACATAATCATACATAACGATGACATATCACTGCTTCGTCTGCTTTCACACCAGGCGATAACAAACACGTCTCACATATGTAGGCTTCGAATAACGGCACAGCTTTTTAATAACAGCGTTTTACCATCCAATAAAACGCTTATTAAAAACTTGCCTAATTCGAAGCCTACAATTTTTATTTCTGCCTGGTGTATGTGAAACACAATGTGACGCGCGGCGGTCGTGTCGAGTCTTTTATGCTTACCGCTTGACACTTCCCCTACCAGGTGTGAAAGAGACAGCAATAGTCGTAGTACGTAAGAGGAAAAAGGACAGATATATTGATAATGTTGCCACAGGATTAAACGTCAAACGCTATTCTCACATATGTAGGCTTCGAATTAGGCAAGTTTTTAATAAGCGTTTTATTGGATGGTAAAACGCTGTTAATTTGGTGATGTGACTTCAACCGTAAAATATTTATTTTATTTTTGGAGTCACACCACTAATTCCGGAGCTGGCAACACTCACTTAACGTTTCCTTTTCCCCTTACATTTCTAACTATGTCATGGCGTACATTGTGCTCCTTTTATAATTTGTAATTTTACAGTAATAAAACTATTTTCAACAAATATCACGCAGTTTTCTATTATAAACATGCGTAGTGGTCCTTCGAGAAGTTAAGTTTCTAAATTCAGTGCCTTTGGACGAGTACTTATTGCAAGTTTGTTCGGGACGCTTCGCCCCGGCCGGAGGTTCACTCTGACTATGTTTCGAGTGAAAATCCACTAGCAGCAACAGTTCCAGCCTTTCTTCATCGTGAGATCGCTAAATTGTGAGCGATTTCATCATCAAGGTGGTACAATAAGAATACCTACTTTTTTTGGAAACGGAGGTAGGTGCAAGTACTTTGTATGATTACCTACCTAACGACCAATGGAAAAAATTTGACACTGACAGCCAGCCCACAACAACTTGTCAAAGTCAGTTTGACAGTTGACACTTCGTCTTACCGAGGATAAAAAAAAAAAACAATAACAAACATCAAAAGTTTGAATGTTAAAATAAAACAAGTGATAAGTGTTTAAAATATACAGTGAATAAGGCCCGTATTAATAGACGTCACTCAACTCCGAGACGCTCTCAAGTCTCTTGCTGTCCTTGTCATTCTAAAAGGAAAAAATAAGGACAGCAATAAACTTGAGAACGTCTCAGAATTGAGTGACGTCTATTAATACGGGCCTTAGTGTTGCGTTATAATGGCCGACCTAAAAAAGCTTAAAATCGCGCGTTCACAATACAAAGGAACTCTAACACGAATGGAAAACTTCGCAACAGATTCAAATTTAATAACTTCAGCAACTGTGGATCAGTTAGAGGCCCGCAGGGACAAATTAGTCTCTGTTTACAATCAATATGAAGCTGTGCAACTGGACATTTTGAGCTTTGATCCAGAAGACGCGGAGGATGTTGGGTCATTCGAGGATAAGTATTACACTACGCTTGCAATCCTCAACGAAGCTATTAGGTCGTGTTCCAAATTACATCCCCCCGAGACAGAAACTTTAAGGTCAGGCTATATTGGATCATCAAAGTTACCCAACATAGAAATTCCTACTTTCGATGGGAAAGACTATACAAAATATAAACCTTTTTATGAATTGTTTATTGCTGTCATTGACAACAACAACACATTGTCGGATGTCCAGAAGCTTTTTTATTTAAGAAAATATTTATTAGATGAGGCCTTGTCAGTAATTGTTAACCTGCCTCTTATAAACAAGTCATATCCAGAGGCTTTAACCCTTTTAAACAAACGTTATGATAATAAGTCAAGATTAATTTGTAATCACATTAACTTACTTCTGGACATCCCACCCATGCCAAAGGGTACAGCTGCATCTATAAGGACATTTGTCTCATATATCCAGCAGCAATTGCATGCTTTAAAAAATTTAAATGAACCAGTTAATGAGTGGGATAGACTTTTGATCTGTGTGCTTGGTCGAAAGATGGATCCATATACATATCGCGCCTTCCAACTTGATCGGGATACAGAAACCTTGCCAACAATAGCAGAGTTTTTAGCTTTTCTAGAAAAACGTGCTGCGGCTTTAGAGGAAAGTACTCCTCACAAGGTTGAAAATAAGGGTAGGCCTGCTATACGTGTTTCAAATGTTTCTGTCTCTCCAGTGTGCACCTTTTGTGATAAAAAAGAACATCAAATTTTTAATTGCCCAAAATATAAAATGATCCCTATAGATGCTCGACTGACCTTTGTTAAAGATAAAAAACTTTGTTCTCTGTGTTTAAAAAGTCATGGTGACAATGTTTGTAAATATAAATTTAAATGTAAAATTTGTAAGAAAGCACATAATACACTCTTACATTGTGAAGAGCAACCAGAGGCTCCAGTCTCACTTTGTACAAATTCAAGTTCCCAAGTTACAACTTGCAATATTATGCTGCCTACTGTAAAAGTTAAACTTGTTGACAAATATGGTCGCGAATTTATAGTTAGAGCTTTGCTTGACAGTGGCAGTCAAGGTTCATTTGTAACAAAATCCCTTGTGGAAAAATTTAATATGAGTTCAACTCAGCAGGTTACCAATATTATTGGGATTGGGAATCATTCTTCAAAAATAAATAAAACTGTTAATTTTAACATTATTTCATGTCAGTTAGAGGGTGTTAAATTCAACATAACTTGTTATGTTGTTGATTCGATTACCACACCTCTACCTCAACAATTTGTTGATGTTTCAAAATTAAAAATTCCCAACAACATTAAATTGTCAGACAGTGAGTTCAATATTCCTGCAGAAATATCAATTTTACTAGGTGCTGACATATACTTCAACTCATTGTTAAATGGTTGTATAAAAATTTCAAATGGTCCTGTACTCCAAAATACTGTATTTGGATATGTTATTGCTGGCACAATTGGTGAATGCAACAGAAATATGGTTTGTAATAGTTTAGTATCAAATTTTGTTATTTCTGATAATGTAAAATTAGAAGAGGTGATGGAAAAATTTTGGTGTACTGAAAAGTTACCTGATCCTGCAATTAAATTCACAGATGAATGTAAAAAGTCAGAAACAATTTTTCAAAATTCAGTGCATCTTGAGAATAATACATTTCATGTTGACATGCCACTCATCTGTCCCAAGGAAAATTTAGAGCTTGGGGACTCTTTCTCCATAGCTTTTCAGAGATTTTTGTACTTGGAATGTAGATTCAAACGTAGTCCTGTTTTATTAGAAAAGTATAAGGAGTTTATAGATCAGTATGTTGCTATGGGACATGCCGTTGAAGTTGATATAAATTCATATGAAATTAACAATGGCTCTGTTTACTTTTTAGCCCACCATGCAGTCTTCAATGAGGAAAGCAAGACCACTAAGTTGCGAGTGGTTTTTGATGGCAGTATGAAAACAAAGAATAATATTTCATTAAATGATGTCATGCTGAATGGGCCAGTGGTACAGGGTGAGCTTTTCGATATACTTCTTTTATTCCGAACATACTTGTTCACTTTAATTTGTGACATAGAAAAGATGTTCAGGTGTGTTTTTATCAATGATCACTATACCAGCCTGCAGAACATTCTCTGGCGGGATCATCCTAGCAAACCCATCAGGTGCCTGCAGTTGCAGACCGTTACCTATGGGCTTAAGTCGTCTACCTTTTTGGCCACTCGTTGCTTATTAGAACTTGCCAATAGATATAAGGAACAGTTTCCTCTGGCAGCTAATGTTATTATTTCTAGCACGTATGTGGATGACGTAATTTCTGGTTGTGATGACATAGAGCAACTGCAGCTGCTAAAGAGCCAATTAATAGAGTTGCTCAGACTAGGTAACTTCAATTTACATAAATGGTGTTCCAACCATTCTTCAGCTCTTAAAGATATTCCAATTGAACGTCAATACTTTGATGAGGTTAATCTTAATACAGACAAGGTTGTTAAAACTCTTGGCCTTAAGTATGATGTCCTTTTGGACAACTTTACTTTTCAATCTCCACAATTTCAGGAAAAAACTTTAAATACTAAGAGAAAGGTGCTTAGTTATATTGGCAAAATTTTTGAGCCCTTGGGTCTTATTGGGCCTATTATAGTAGTAGCCAAGTTAATAATGCAAGAATTATGGCTTTTAAAAATAGAGTGGGACTCCACTTTGCCTCCAAGCCAATTATTATTATGGGACAAATTTCTTGCTAATTTAAAGAATATGGAAAAAATTTCAGTACCTCGCTCTATCAAAAGTCAAAATTTTAAATTTGTACAGTTGGTAGGTTATGCAGATGCTTCACAGAAAGCCTTTGGCTGCTGTATTTATTTGCGAGTTTTGTATGACAATGGAAAAGTTGAGACTAATTTATTATGTTCAAAATCTCGCGTTGCTCCTATAGCTAAAAACTTAACCATACCTC
This sequence comes from Athetis lepigone, assembly GCA_033675125.1. Lineage (NCBI taxonomy): Eukaryota > Metazoa > Arthropoda > Insecta > Lepidoptera > Noctuidae > Athetis > Athetis lepigone. The sequence goes on along the minus strand of CM066226.1, from coordinate 3,948,729 downwards.
AGTTGGAACTCAATAGTGCATTATTGCTATCACAGTTAGCACATAGAGTCAAAAAGGTAATTGAATCTAGATTTGATCTTTCGGTTTATCTCTATAGTGATTCTCAAATTGTATTAGCTTGGATACAAGCCAAAAAACTAAAATTTAATACTTATGTACAAAATCGGGTTCGGCAAATTGTTGAGCTTACACAAAAATCTTCTTGGTTCCATGTGAAATCCAATGATAATCCAGCAGATGTACTCTCTAGGGGCATAGACCCTCAAAAATTGCAAGAAAACTCTCTTTGGTGGCATGGTCCACAATATTTATCAAAATCAGACTTCTGTCATGAAAAGCCGCTATTATTAGATAATATAAATAGCATAGAAATTGTTGAAGAGGATATTAGTTGCCTTTTACAAAATATAGAGCAGTCCTCCATAATGAAAGTTTTTGAAAAATTCTCTGATTTAAATAAAATAATAAATATTGTCTCGTACATATACAGATTTTACAATAATAGTTTAAAAAAGCATAAAGAGGCTAATGATTCTAATTTATCACCTAAAGAATTACATAATTCTCTTTTAATTATTATTCGTTGTGTACAGAAACAGCACCTTGCTGATGAATTTAAACAAGGAAAGAAAACACCACTTGCTAATTTACACCCCTTTATTGACGCACATGGAATGCTTCGCGTGGGTGGCAGGTTGCTTAATGCAGGCATACCGCATGATAAAATGCACCCCCTAATTCTTCCAAAAAATTGCCATATAACTACTTTATTAATAAGGAGAGAACATCTCAGATTATTGCATGCTGGTCCCAGACTAGTTCTTAGTTCCCTCTCGCAGAGGTATTGGATCATTAGTGGCATACGAGAGGTCAAAAAGGTATTACACAAATGTTTAACATGTGTCCGTTTGAAGGCTGAAACTGCCAGACAGCTGATGGGTTCATTACCAGCTGAGAGAATCACCGCCACTAGGCCCTTTCAGCACGTGGGGATAGACTATTGCGGTCCTTTTAACATAAAGGTTGGTAGAATCCGTAAACCACTCGTAACAAAGGGGTATATTGCACTTTTTGTTTGTTTTGCTACTAAGGCAATACATGTGGAGGTCGTATCAGATCTCACTACTGAAAATTTTTTGGCATGTTTCAAACGCTTTACCTCTAGACGAGGCATGCCTACAAAAGTTTTTTGCGACAACGCAAAAACATTTAAGGGTGCTGAAAATCAGCTCAAAGAATTGTATCAGTTACAAAACTCAAGGTCTCATAGAGAATCAGTGCACAATTTTTGTAACAATAATTTTATTAAATTTGTATTTATCCCTAGTTACTCACCCGAGTTTGGTGGGTTGTGGGAAGCAGGGGTGAAGAGTGTAAAACACCACCTTAAAAGAGTAGTGGGCAACTTGAGTTTGACCTATGAAGAATTTAACACAGTTGCAGTTCAAATAGAAGGTGTCTTGAATTCTCGACCTCTGCTCTCACTAAACCCAAATGAGGGTAAATATTTGACTCCGGGTCATTTTATAATTGGTACGGCTTTATGCAGTTATCCTGAGGTAGATTTAACTGAAATTCCTATTAATCGTTTAAAATTTTGGAACATAGTAACGAAACTTAAGCAAGACTTCTGGAAAACCTGGTCCAATGATTACCTAACTCAACTGCAAAGCCGTCCCAAATGGAAAAATGAATCACCAAATATGAAGGAAGGTGATATTGTTTTGGTAAAACATTTGAATACATCACCATTGGTGTGGCCTATTGCTAGAATTGTAAAAGTTTACCCAGGTAATGATAAATGTGTTAGAGTAGCTGATGTAAAATTTAATAATAAGATTTATAGAAGGAGTGTGTCCAAGTTGTGTCCGCTACCAATTAATTAAAACTTTTTTATGTTTACTCTATTGATTATACTTTGTTGTATATCCATAATTTAAGTAATATTGTTTGTTGTAGCTCTGCTTATTTGCCTGGCCCAACTATGTTCAATCCATGAACATATATTTGCCTTAACTTACTAATTTGGTGATGTGACTTCAACCGTAAAATATTTATTTTATTTTTGGAGTCACACCACTAATTCCGGAGCTGGCAACACTTAACGTTTCCTTTTCCCCTTACATTTCTAACTATGTCATGGCGTACATTGTGCTCCTTTTATAATTTGTAATTTTACAGTAATAAAACTATTTTCAACAAATATCACGCAGTTTTCTATTATAAACAATTAGCATAAGTAAAAATTCTCAACATAAAGTGTCCCTTTAGACACAATACAGGTCAGGTTGCAAGAAATTCCCGTTTCAATGAAGGATGTGGTAATGATAATAGTCACTGCCCCACTGCTGAACAAAAGACTTCCCCTAAATTCTCGAAGCAATCTTCGGGACTCGACTGGACTGAGGCACTCGCAGTCTTTATCAGAGCCACAAAAATATTAAGTTAAGTGTGTTTGTTGCGGAATGTTTATAATAGTTACCGTGACCCCGGAACATAAAGGGGTGTGTGTGAGTGAATGAGTGGGTTTTAGACAGTAAAAGTCTGACACGCCCGCCGCACCAAGGACGAGAGCAGTCATTTGATTTCCCACTCCCAAAAAAAAGTGTGTTTGGGGGCAGGTAATATAATACTTTTTAATTAAAGCTCAGTGGTCAGGAGGAATAGATGCCATTAATTTCAATCGACAAAATCCCTTCAATAATTATTTTAGACTAACTTTCCAAAGGCGGCAGAATTGTTAGAAAGTACCAAGTTATATCCATTATCCACTTTCTTCTTTCCTGTTCAAAACATAACCATGTCAATTGCAAAATAAGGTCCATAATCCTTTAGGCTATTAAGACGGTTTAATATAGGTCGTTTGTCCAATTTCATAATTCGAAATGGCGCGGTAATCGCGTTATCAAGTGGACTATCACGGTACAACCCGACCGGGTGTTATGGTCATTACACAATTATATTAATCCGGACTATGTGCCCTACTTTGCAAATTTGCCGTGTTGTAGGTATAGTAAGATCGTGGGGTACGAATTAGAAGGTAATGTGTTAGAAAGGGCCACTCGTGCCGAAACTTAACTTAGATTTAGTTGCAAAATTATTTATTTGACTTGGGGGCTTTTTCAAGGAAGGACAGAACATAAAATGTTAGTTTAGTCATGCGAAATTGAGGTACTCCATAGATAATTTAGGCGATATTTAAAACATAGCCACTAAATCCCGTCGATTCATTTCAGGCGCTGGCTAATTTGATAGGACTAAACTAACATGTATCTTCTGTCCTTTTTAGGGTTCCGTAGTCAACTAGGAACCCTTATAGTTTCGCCATGTTTGTCTGTCTGTCCGTCCGTCCTCGCTTAATCTCTGTGACCGTTAGCACTAGAAAGCTGAAATATGATACCAATATGTATATCAATCACGCCGACAAAGTGGTAAAATAAAAATTGGAAACAAACGTTTTATTAGGGTAGCCCCCCTATATGTAAATAGGGAAGTGGTTTTTTTTTTAGTTTCAACCCTGACGTGTGATATATTGTTGGATAGGTATTTAAAAATGAATAGGGGTTTACTAAAATCATTTTTTGATAATGTCAATAATTTCGGCAATAATCGCTCCATAAGGAAAAATCAAACTGTCCCCCCCCCCCTCTAACTTTTGACGCGTAGGTTTAAAAAATATGAAAAAAAATCTGGAAAGTAGAACTTTATAAGGGCTTTCTAGGAAAATTATTTTGAACTTGATAGAAAGAACAGTTTTTGTACAAAAAAGACAAAAAGGTTGTACAAAATAATTTCTGCGTACTTAGTATGTCAACGTAACAAAATAGTCTTTTTTTAACTTATAAGTAGGTACACTTATTGTGACGGACGGGAAACTACGGAACCCTACATTGAGCGTGGCCGGACACGCTCTTGGCCGGTTTTTTTTAACCTTTCGACGACCAAGTGACAGGCGACTGTCGTGCTGCTATTGTCTTTCTATTGTGTCTCAAATCACGCGTGTTCGAAGGATTAGTGAAATAGAAAGAGAAAAATGCACTTAACTTAAATTTAGTTTAGTTTGTGAACAAGAAAATCAGCATGATTATATTTTAATTTCAACTTGTTACACTTTCTTAAGAAAAGGAAAACTTACAGCAAACTGATTCCATATATAATACCTTATTTCTTTTTGAAGTACGCAACCTCTGTTAACTTTATGCTTCTTCTAACTTGTTATATTTATTTTTATATCCGTTTTGTTAGCAACTAACTCTAAGTAAATAATATTTGAGCGTGGGTGCCCCAAACGAGCCTAAGTACTGTAACATTATTTTTACTTTATAAACGTTTTAACGTCTTATCGCATTCTAAATTTAACATTCAATATTGAATTAGTCTCTTTACAGGCCTTTGTACCCATGAATTTTCAGAGTGCCGATCGATTAGCCAGAAAAAAATTGCTTGTTCCATAACGTAGCTAGATCACAAAGTAAATATTTGCTATGTAGGTCTCATAGACTCAAGCCTTGCGGAATGGTTATATATATTATAATAGTTACCGTGACCCCGGAACATAAAGGGCAACCAAAGGAACCCATTCCAACCCACTCCCCAAAAAAAAATAGAATCAAACAAGAGACTTCACGGTAACAATTTTAATCAGGTTATACAAAATTTTCTGGACGGAAACGTAGGATGAAGATAAGCTAAACGTAATATGAACCATTGTCTACTTCTATTTGTTCGTAGATACTATAGCTAATAAATATTGTATGTTCACTACTTGTAAGTTAAAATTAAACTAGGACTGCAATAGATAACCTCCAGAAAAGGTCTTAAGTGCAAATAAATGAATGCGTGTAGAGTCCAATGTGATGTTTACACGATATCATTGTTTCAATCTATAACTATAGGTACTAAGTTTATTGTTATATTGCGGAAGAATTTCTTGTAGTTTTCATTTGAATGCGCTGAACTTAGAAACTGCTGATCTAATTTAGACAGTGGTGCCGATTCTCTTGTACACAAACTTCACTAAATTTAAGTTAAGTGCGTCTTTCTCTTTCCGTTTAATTAAGAAAAGGACAGAAGATCAAATATTAGTTAAGTCCTGTCAAATTTAGACACTCCATAGATAATTTAGACGCATTTTAAAAACATGGCGTCTAAATATACGTCAATTTTTATCAGGCGCTGTCTAATTTGACAGGATTAAACTAAAATGTATCTTCTGTCCTTTTCTTTAAGAAATGGAAAGAGAAAGATGCACTTAACTTAAATTTAGCGAAGTTTGTGTACAAGAGAATCGGCACCACTTTTTCGCTAAAGTTCCACGAAAGATGTGCTACGAGCCGAAACCTAAGTAGTTTTTATTTATGGCATTCTTATTTCTTTTGAAATGGTCTATTAGAAATAAATGATTTGATTTTGACGTTACGAAAGAAGTCAATAATCCATACTAATATTATAAATGCGAAAGTAACTCTGTCTGTCTGTCTCTGCTTCACGCCTAAACCGCTTTACCGGTTTGAATGAAATTTGGTACAGATATAGTCTGGTACCCGAGAAAGGATAGTTTTCATCCCGGAAATCCTCCGGTAAGGGAAACTATTATTCCACGCGGACGAAGTCGAGGGCAAAAGCTAGTAATAAATAATTATGGAACAAGATTTTTTTAATAAATAATATTTAGGATGACATAATTTTTGGTTTGTAAAAAGAGTTGCTTTATGTATACGCTCTTTACACAGAAATACGTTATTTCACTTACGAAATAATGCGGGTGCCTAGTATTTTATGTTATTTATGCTTTGCCTTATCTATACTCACACTTTTATATTTACCTTCCTTTGCGTCATGCAAACGACGCCACTTGGGGCGCCTCGAGAAATCGCGATCAAAAAGAATTTGAATTAGATCCAATCAAAAGATAAAAAAATAACGCTAATAGATAATCATAACTAAAAGGAGTCGTAAAGAAAAGAGTTTGAAGTAACTATTTTGATCAATAATTACATTTGTTAATTGAATCTTCACTACAATAACAATACATTACTAAAATAATCATAGCGGTTTGGAGTATTGTCATGCATGCTCGAAAGCCTCGCTGATGGTGGCGAGTGCCTTAGATGGTTTAATCATATCCGCACGCAGTGCTTCTCAAAATCCTTTATAATGCGCACCGCAAAAGAGTGGAATTCCCTGCCGTCTGTGTTTCCAAATTAATATAACCCGGAAGTATTTAAGAAACGAGTGCATAGGCATCTATTAGGTGAGCTCGCTCCATCGCATCCCCGTCTATGCCCTCGAGCTAGTCTGGGACCAAGGGCAAGCCCATAAGAGAAAATTAAATAAAAAAAACATTCAGTTTCCTTCCAAATAGTTGAGCTAAATGGTGCTGATGCCATTCGTCATCCTCGTGATCGGGCGTTGTGAGTTTAGATCGTTCAACGCTCTTAACTATCGTGACTTATTTTTAACTAGCTTTTGCCCGTGTTAGATTATTAAAAAGGAGGGTTAAATATATAAACATAAAAGCAAACATGTGAAAAAGCATTTATTGTAATTTAAACCAGTTTTGGTTATAAGTTTAAGTTGCCATTGAAACTAAGCCTTCTGTATGAAACAAAAGCAATTTATCATTAATAATCTTTCTATTTACTACATTTAAAATAAAATAAACTTAAGGTAAAATTCAAAATCATTTATTCAATTAAACGAAAAGCTATTTGCTGGTTCCAAAGTAGTAGGTTTCAATGGAGAAGAGCCAGCAAGAAACTCCATGAACACTCTTTTAAACTTGATAAAATATTACAATTATTCGGTTACATTATTCAAGAACACAGTGTACATAATACACAAATTATAGTCATATTTATCATTTATCATATCATATATCATATATAGTCATAATCTAAAATATCTAAAATAATGGTACATAATAATCTTCTAAAATATAGGTAGCATTATCACAATACACAAGAAGTTATACTTAACTTATATACAATCTCGGAGAGCTCCGCACCGTTCAACGTCTCAAACAAGAATGACCCAGATCGGTCGGCGCAGGTGTTTTTATAATAGGCGGTAACAAACAACTAAGTGATGAGTCATACTTGTTTGTTACCGCTCGAACGTTGGCGGTCCGTTTAATTTTAAAAGTAACATTTAAGACTTATTTACTGTAATTATTTATAGGTTTATTATTTCTTAATTTACTAATATTTTATATATTTATTTACAAATATTATATGTATCTATGCCTATACAACAATTATATATCACCCGCGACTTCGTCTGCGTGGAATAATTCCCGTTCCCGGGGGATTTTCGGGATGAAAACTATCCTATGTCCTTTCACGGGTCCCAGAATATATCTATACCAAATTTCATTCAAACCGGTTTAGTGGTTTAGGCGTGAAGAAGAGACAGACAGACAGAGTTACTTTCGCATTTATAATATTAGTACGGATTGTTTTACTCTTTACCTACATTGTTTTCACATATAGAAGCACCAAAAATAATTAAAAGAGTGTTCGTGGAGTTTCTTGCTTGTTCTCCATAGAAATCTACCTACGTTTTGAAACAAACTACTAGCGTCACCTTTTGCCTAACCGACCTCTCTTTGACAATTCATAAGTGCCTGGAAATGAACGAGAAGGGGTCTAACAGGGCCAACGCCTGCCGGTGTTGCGGAATGTTTATAATAGTTACCGTGACCCCGGAACATAAAGGGAAACCGAAGGAACATGAGTGGGTTTTAGTCAGTAAAAGTCTGACACGCCCTCCCGCCGCACCCAGGACGGGAGCAGTCATTTGATGATTACCCACTCCCCAAAAAAAATTATCTAAATGAAAGAAATGCCTTGAATTTTGAAACTAAGTGACGTTAACCATTTCAATAAGACGGTTAAATATCTAGGTTCCAATAAATTTAGTACTTAAGCGACGATTAATAACTCAACTTTCTACATAATGGGACTCTTCATATTATCATCTTAAAGAAATGTTAGCGCCTGATAAATTAGCTCCTTATACCAACAAAGAACTGAAGCGTAGACAACTTAAATACCAAGTAAGCGTGCCAAAATCTCAGACATTCTGCCCCAACTTAACAATCTGATACAATCAAAATTGATCTTTAAAACAACTGCGTATAGTTTGGATTTCATTGAACAGACAAACATTTAAAAATCACGCAAAATTGCGCTGTAATATTGAGAGGTAGGGTCTAATTTTAAATGGGATGGTTCGGATTTTAGGGTACCCAAATAGTTTTAGTTGTTCTGCCTTAAATTCGAAGTGAATCGCTGGCGTGCTTTGCGATAGCTACTTGAATAGAATTCTCTTACAGCGTTGAACCAAAAATTTTGTTCTCATGGCATCGTTTACTGAGGACAGTGCCTAAGTTGGTATTTCTTACTCCTATTATCTCTGGATAGGTATTACTATGCGTAAATTGCATTACTTGTTCCTTTGTGACGACACACAAACAAATTTTACCCATAATAACTACCTAATTTCTAATTCTAAATGATTCCCATTTAATTTCTAATTCCTAGGGATACCGTATCGCCCAGTGGGTTGTGGAGGTCTGATAGGAAGTCGCTTCACGTAAAACAAATCCGGTTAGTCTAGAAGTCGACCACAAAAAGCAATAGGAAAAGGCTAGGGAGATGAAGATGAATAACAACTAATTTCGTTTATGAAACTTTTTAAAATTAACTAAGTTTTTTTGTAATTATTCTTCCTTTTGCGCGTGCGAAGGTTACAAATCAGCTGATTGATTTAGTTATTAGAAAAGATTCTTTGGGAAAATTGTTTATTATTATGGGTACAATTTTAACCGTGTCTTTATATAGGTAATGTCAGAAATAACCAATCACTTTATAGACGAATGAATAAAATTATATATGACCGCGTTAGTTTCACCAATGAAGTACGTACATTATTATGTATTTGACAGATCCTAATTTTACATGTTAATTGGCCTGTCATGTAGATAAATACCTCAGAAACGCTACAGTTTCGTCTTTCAAGTGGCCATGTCTTGGAAATGTATTAGCTCCTTTAGCATCTTGAGACTTTGAGAGGCTACTAAGATTAAATTAAGGCGATAGGAAGCATCCATACGGCCCCTAATAAAATTATGAGGCGATATTCGATAAGAGAGGGATTTTAGTGCTAATAGGATGCATGGTCATCTGTTTCGAGATTAATTGCCATCTTATTGGCATGAATTCTCTTATAAAAGAATGTATGGGAATAAAAGCTACCTAGATTATTTTTTTAACAAAAAGCATCTAAGAGTTATGCTTCCAATTTATAAAAAAATATGCATTACCTTGAATAAACAAATAGACAGGGATAACTCAAGTAGTAGTAACTAATGTGACTTTTTTAATTCATTTACTTTTTTAAGATGATCTGGGATATCACAAACATTAGTGAAAAAAATTGTGATGTAAAGAGACTTAAAACGGATAGGTTCGAAATCGCCAATCTTCCTTGAGCATTGAGCAGTCGTGGTGATCAATGCTCGTGCCTTCTTTGTATTAGAAGAGGCATTTACCCTGCAGTGGGTCGGTATTGGGCTGGTTTTATTATTTATTAGTCTATCTATACACCTTTGTAATTACTTCAAAATAGTAAGTGGATATATTTATTTGCCTGTCAGACAACATTTTCTTCTGAAACTTGTAAAAGCAATTGGATCGTTTAGTGTTATTACGAATCTTCACTGAAATTGGAAGTTGAATGATTGCTTCTAAAAATATCTTGACTTGAAAAAATATTGGGGAGGTCATCCTTGAGTTATTTGGTGTTTACGGAGAATGAAAATATATCGATTTTAATTTGAACTGTTAAGTTACAGTGTAGATAGTAGAAAATGTACTCGATTTCTTACACGGTGAATAAACTATACATTAATATGCCAAGTACTTACGTTATTCATACTAATACTAATATTATAAATGGGAAAGTACCTATCTCTGTCTGTCTCGGTTTTACGCCAAAACTACTGAACTGATTTAAATGTAATTTGGTACAGAGATAGGCCATAGCCGGAGAAAGGACATAAGATAGTTTTTATTCTTAAAAATCCTACGGGAATGGAAACTATAAGGACAGCTAGTACTAAATTTTAATTTATTATTATTCCACTACTTGGCAATGTCCCTTCTCATACAAAAAAGGCACAGCCAAGCATAAACAGTGATTCTAGACTAAAATTAATTCACTGATGTCAGTAATATCCAAGATAAAAATAAAAAGAAAATACAAAAGGGCACATTGGCACTATAACCGTAAACTTCTTGAAATGGTGCTTAAAATATAAACAAATAACAATCTTCAATATCTTAAGCGAAATACGTGAATATCACTTTGTAAAAGTTTTGCGAAAATTCATAAAAATTTCCTCTTTACCCTTGACATCTAAATAATTTGATTCTAGAGCCTTCTCATATTCGTAAAATAATCCTTTGCTTCAGTTCTTTCACTCTTTATATCATGTTCTTTTGATTACAAGTTCGCGTTTAATTTACATTGTCGTTTACATTTATGTTCTTACAAAGTTAGTACTTTGAAACTTTGTTATAATTGTCTGTTTTCTCATGTATCAAAAGCGGAGTATATAGCTCCGTTTTTTTAGGAATAATGGATAAATTCATGTGATTTTGATATGGGATTTCTTTTGTTTCAAATTTTTGTTAGAAAATATGCTTTTTAAATAAATAAATAAATGAAAAACATATCAAAATATACCTTGAACGTCAGCAACAATACATGAATATATCTTAACAGAATCTGCCATTTTCAAAATCTACCATTTTCAGAATCTGCCATTTACCGAATAAAATCGCAATCGTAATGTGTTAACCATCTCTAACAAACACCACAGATTTACATTTCCAACTCTATACACTAATAATAGAACTGACTATTCAATTTTGTCTCTGGATCGCCCTAAGGTAGACTGACAGAAATTGCCTAAGGCCACGAGGGGGTGTGGAGTCGACGAGGGATGTCGTGCGGTGTTCCACAGGGATCGGTCTTGGGGCCGCTCCTGTGGGACATCGGGTACGACTGGGTGCTGCGCGCCGACCTTCCCGAAGGCGTCAGCGTAGTGTGCTACGCTGACGACACGCTAGTCCTAGCGCAGGGAAGGTCGTTCCAGGCGGCGGCCGACTTAATGTCGAGTGGTGTTGCGACAGTCGTGGACAGGATCCGGCAACTGGGACTTGAGGTGGCCCTGCACAAGTCCGAGGCCATGTGTTTTCATGGCCCTCGGCACCGGCCACCTCCGGGGTCTCAGATAACGGTAGGAGGGGTTCACATCGGTGTCGAGTCGACGATAAAGTACCTGGGACTTGTCCTCGACAACCGATGGAACTTCACGGAGCATTTCCGACGTTTGGGCCCCAAACTGGCGAGGGCTGGAGCTGCCCTCAAACGGCTCCTGCCCAATCTCGGTGGCCCAAACGCCTCCTGCCGGAGGCTCTACGCGGGGATCGTGCGGTCCATGGCCCTCTACGGGGCTCCGGTGTGGGCGCCCAACCTAGCCACGGCTCCGGCCCGGCTTCTGAGGGCGTCCCAGAGGGTCATGGCGATTCGCATGGTGCGGGGATACCGCACGATCTCCTGCGAGGCGGCATGCCTCCTTGCCGGCACACCGCCGTGGGATCTGGAGGCAACAGTCCTTGCACGCACGTACAAGTGGCGCGTGGAAGTGCAACGCCGGGGCGAAGTCCCGCTGCCGCGGGTTATCGCGGCACGGCTCACGGAGCTCCGGCGAGATCTCAGGGCGGAGTGGGGACAGCGACTGTCGCAACCTAGTGCTGGGCACGCCGTGATAGCGGCGGTAAGACCCCTCTTTGAGGAGTGGCTGGAGAGGCGCCACGGCGCTCTCACGTTTCGCCTGACACAGGTCCTCACCGGACATGGTCAGTTCGGGAGGTTCCTGTGTCGGATTCAGGCGGAAGCGACGCCTGGGTGTCACCACTGCAGCAACGGTCGCCTGGAGGACACGGTCGAGCACACGGTGGAGGTGTGCTGCGCATGGGCGGACCATAGACGTGTCCTCGTAGAAGCGATCGGCGGCGGTGACCTCTCGCGCCCAGCGCTGGTTCAGGCCATGCTGCGGGGCGAGACGGAATGGGATGCCGTCGCCTCCTTCTGCGAAGCAGTTATGCTAGTGAAGGAAGCGGCGGCGCGCGAGAGGCAACGACGAGCCTCTCGCCCCGGACAAAGACCCAGGCGAAGACGTCGAGAGTCGCAAGACGACTACCGGCCACCGTAGGCGCGGTTCTGCGGATGGCGAGCGATGGGTAGCTCGCCGCCCGGCTAGGACCAGGACCGCGTAGACGGCGCGTTTTGTTCCACGCGCGCCTCAAAGAGAAGGAGTCAGCACAGGAAGGGGCCCAACAGGGCCAACGCCTGCCGGGGTTGCGGAATGTTATGTTTATAACAGTTACCGTGACCCTGGAACATAAAAGGCAATCGAAGGAACATGAGTGGGTTTTAGTCAGTAAGAGTCTGACACACCCTCCCGCCGCACCCAGGACGGGAGCAGTCATTGGATGATTTCCCACTCACCAAAAAAAAAAAAAAAAAAGAAATTGCCTAAGGCATTAAGTCCGCCGTTGTGCAATGTTTTAACCTTTCAACGACCAAGCGACAGCCGGTTGCCACGCTATTGTCTTTCTATTGTATCTCGAATCACGTGTGTTTCAAAGTTATGTGCATAAAGTTTTAATAAATAAATTAATTTCCTCAACAGGCCAAGAATACAATTTCAACAAGCTAACAGAAGAAGAAGTGAACTCCCTGGGCCAGACGTATGACTATGACTCCATCATGCATTATGCGAGGAACACGTTCAGTAAGGGGACCTACCTGGACACCATACTCCCGCTGGAGGTCCACGGGAAGAAGAGACCAGAGATCGGCCAGAGAGTGAGATTGAGTGTCAGCGATATCGCACAGACTAATCTGCTGTATAAGTGTGCAAGTGAGTGGAAAATTGGTTTGTTTTTTGGTGTTAAGTTATACTAAATTGAATTTTTTTTTGAATGCGATGCGATGAAGAAGGTGTATGCGTTGGGGGTGAGAGGTGTCTGCGCACACCAAACTTCCACTATCTAAATGTTAAATTTATTTGTAATTACTATGAAATGATCATAACTAAGTCACGTCAAAATCAGAAGTATATTAGAAATAACTACGTTTTATTGAGTCTGTTATGGGGTAGAAAAGAACATTTCAACCAGAAAATAGAAGATCAAAATTTTAACAATATCATTCGTTGTATACATGAATAATAATTCCTATATGCCATGGACTTAATAAAACCGTATTCTTACAACCGTAAGAAAGGTTACGTTACGTAAAACATTACCACTATTTGTGCATTAAGTACCCTATTTAACCAATCATTCAAAAAACCCGTCTGAATTTCAAATACAATTAAATTTAGTGCCTACGTAATGAAACTGTAAGTAATTGAATTCAGCCCTCAGCAAATATCTTAAATAAATACGAATAAAGCGGAAAGATATTTCCAAAATTAAATTACTCCGTTCCCCAGAACTGCTGTTTTAAAAATATTACTGGTATCAAAAATGCCTTATAGACTAAGATCCCGGAGTCACCTAAACTATGCCATTAACGTAGCTTACTGTTCTATATTCTGACAAATAAATCATTCTTTCTTAAATTTTGAGGGTTGATAGTAGTTGAGTATAGTTGGCCGCCATTAGCTAGCTTTAATACTGGGCCTTATTGAAATTTAAATTACAGGTACAAAAAGCGCCATGCGTGTTTAGGTTCAAGTGAGAAAGCTATGTTTTATAGGATGTTGCTAAAACTGACAAGAATTATTGGTATTCATTTTCCGTTCCGATCATAAATAAAACTTTAACCAGACGCTTTAAATGTCTGTCATATTATGTTAAGAGTGCCATGGATGACATGTCATGCACAATTGCACATGCTTTTCTGGACTCTACTATTTCTCGAGACTAAATAACGTGGTCTGAGCGACATTGAGTTCTTGGACTGTGCCAGCCTTTTAACCATCAAATAATTCGATTAAGAAAATTAATAAGCTTTTAAAGCCACGCTGACCGTACTTAATTACCTTATATCTGTGTTTTTGGGTAATAATTTATAATTAATTATTTGTAAACAGAATGCGGACGGACATTGCTGGGCAACTCTGGGTGGTTTAACTCCCCCGGGTGGGGGAGTGAGACGCCCCCCGCGACCCCCGAACGGTGTGAGTGGCGGATAGTGGCTACGCATGGTGAAAGAGTCGTCCTGAATATTACTGGTAAGTCTGTTTTGGATCATGATGAGGATTCTTTACAGTGTAGTCCTGGACAATAATCTATTTTAACTGCATAATTATGTCATCTTGTGGTGGCTAGTGTGGGTAGTGAGAACTCTCTTACTAATCGCATGACCTCTCCTGGTTTCGGTAAGGTAGGAAAAAATTATATTAGGTTATTCCATTTGATATTTCTTAGTAGCAATCCAGTACAGAGGCATAATTGGGTGTGAGGGGGGTCAATTTTCCTTTTTGATTTACAAATTATTTATACCCAGACACAGAACACACAATCATGCTCATGTCGGAATGGTCAATCGAACCCACGACCTCGGTTTTAGCAGGAAAGGATACTAAGTAATGGATAGTAAGTAACTACTAAGGAACCATTGACAAACTACTACATAATATCTAACAACACACACTAGCAAGCCACATAGTCCTCATAAGCAAATCCACGGGCTTAGCTAGTTATGTTACACTTGTAGTCCCCTCGGTTTTAAATGTCAAGCCTTCATCAACTTAAGTAAATCGTCTTTCGATTCCATCAGGACGTACTTCGCTAAATTCTAATTATAATTGATTGAATTCATTTCCAAGTGGAAATTGCATATTCTCACCTTTGACTTTTAAATGTGTTTCCTTCGTCTGCATTGCTAAATACAGTTTTGATTACATTCAAGTGCTCTCTTGAAATAACTGCTTCATTATATGTTTATAAAGGTGCGTGGTATAGGCTTAATTATCGTCTTAAGTTGAATTAGATAAATGGTGGCCAATCTTAACCTTTCAACGACCAACCGACAGCCGGCTGTCGGGCTGCTATTGTCTTTCTACTGTGTCTCAAATCACGTGTATTCGAAGGATTAATTGACAACTACATGAAATGTTCGATTTTTGACATGAAACGTCAAACTTTTAACGAATTTCCCAACTGGCCATTGAGACACAATTGCAACAGCAGACTTGATCTCCAGTTGTGTTAATTTCATGATAAAGTTAGGTTGGGTTAAAACAATTGATTAATTAAATTTCAACGACAGTTAACTTACTTTACACGTTTAACAACTTTTTGACACGACTGCCCATAAAAAGAAATGTAGGTAATGGTTTCAAGACAAGAAACTCAGATAGTTTCTTTATTCCACCTTAACTTGTAAACACCTAAACAAATTTAGATGTATTAGGTATTATTAGAATCCTTGTATCGTCCCGAGCAACAGGTTTATTCACTCGTGTTTCTTTTGTTTAAATATTTTATTTACATTACATTACATATTTTTTTTTAGTTACATTTTTATCTTTTGACCCCGTGTTTGTTGGTAACTCCAGGTTAATGTGTAATACATTTTCAAAGGACAATGGGCATTATTGTATGAGATGCGTCCCAACCCTTGTAACAAGTTGCGACTAGTATAAACATAATCATTTAAGCTTTTTTATGATTAATATACCAAGTTTTTATAGTAATTGCATGCAGGTCAAAAGTTATTAGGCTTCAAGTGAAAAAAGGTTTTGTTTTAAATAATGCTTTAATTAATCATACTTTATTACATTTTGTGTTACATGTAAACATAATTATTACATTTATAATAATTGTACAGTAATCACAGGCAGTAATAGTTATTTTTTGACAGTTATTAATAAACGCACAGTTGATAATGTATAAATAACAAAGAAAATAATACAATTTTGATAATCGTATTATTTCCTTTGTTATTTATATTTTCAAATACATAAATAACAAAGAAATAATACCCTTATGTAAGAGTATGGCTTAAACATATGCAAATTGTTTACTGGTACTTTTAATGGTTGGTTTGACGGGCCTGTTGGTCTAGTGGTTAGTGACCCTGACCGTTAAGCCGGAGGTCGTGGGTTCGATTCCCACCCAGGACAAACTTTGTGTGATGAGCATTAATGTTTGTTCTGTGTCTGGGTGTAATTTATCTATAATATGTATATATTTAAAAAATTATATAAGTATGTTCATCAGTTATCTGGTTACCATAGTACAAGCTCTGCTTAGTTTGGGATCAGATGATTGTGTGTGAGTTGTCCAAGGATATTTATTTATTATTTATTTAATAGTGGTTATTATCTATGATAATATCATCCAAAAAGGTCGCGGGTAACAATATGCTTGGCTGATGTCTAGCCCAGCCAAGGTACCAAATGATACTCATTATGTGAGCACAAGTACCTACTGTTCTTTTTCCTGTTAAACATAAGCAATAATAATGAGCAATTGCATCTCTCCCCGTTTCTGCTCTATTTTTTATCAAAATATACGAATAATAAATCATACCGGATATCGGCATAAAGTATCGTTCGCTGCTCCTGCGAATACAATATGGCAGCGTGTGGTACACGGTGGGAGAGGGGGTGTTGGGTTAGAGTAGGCGCACGGTCGACAGTGTGGTTTTTTCAACTTGTTTTAGACCTCTTGTCATTGAAATACTAATTAATTAAGTTTTATTCAATATTTTTATCAAATAAATTAAACCACTATAACAGTTTCCCTGCACGAGGTACAGAGTTACGCCCATACAAAAAAACATAACACTGATTGAGATCTTTCAAACGATATAGGTAGGAAAATGTTACAGCACTTGGGACGAAACCGCTCATTGTTCTTTAATCTTTTGTTAGCAACTAAGCCTGTTTTTTGGCGTAAGGGTGTCTCTGTGGACTCTTTCAGTTTAATGGGAAAACGATGGAATTTCCCATGAATTTTAAATGATGTTTGCAATTAAAAGTTGTGTATCGGTTTTATGGTTATAACTAGCTGTCTCACGCGGTTCCACCCACATCTGTGGTTACTAGCCCGCAGTCCATAAGCCATAGAGAGTATGCGTAATCCAACACGAAAAAAAAACAATTGACCAATGGCTCTTAGAGTTGCAAAACGGTGCTTACTACAAAATAAAGATTAGAGAATAATGTTTAAAAAAAAAAACAAGAAAATAATAGTGAATTTTGGAAATACGTTACATTTTGTAAAACAAGTAACAAAAGATGTTGCTTATGATGTTAGCATATTTAAAATAAAAAATGAAAAATCATATGCATGCCTTGAAATAAGTTTTAGTGCTTTTCAAACAACCCTGTGCAAAATAAATTAAAAATAACAAGGAATAAAAAAACAAAATATAACAATTTATTCTTGTAAAATGTAGATGAGTCCTATTAGTGAATGGAATACTAATGTAGTGAGTCCCCTAATCTGCAGGAGACAGGATTTATTCTTACTTACCTACAATGTCGAATACAATTTTCCGCACTCCAGTGTAATTTCATTTCAAAGTCAAAGAACTTATTTCAATTAGTCAATTTGCAGGCACTCGGAAATCGCTGTTATAGATTGTATATTTTATAGGATATGAAATTAAATAAAAAACGTCTGAAAATAAATATATGATATAATGGCGTTGGGTTAGGCGAGATGTTCACTTTTTAAAATGTGCATGGGTATATTATGATCTATACCTGCTGTACGAAGATTTGCTAGTGGGTTCCAAGTAGCGCCGGTTCACGCAGACAAGCCATGGTGTCTCCGTCGAAAATGGCGCACAAAAGACCTTGTTCTTGTCTTCGAAGTATGCACGCCGTGCCGTTTTGTGGAAATAAACTAAACGAATATATTCGTCCGAAAAATAATGTACTGACTTACTATTGCCGATAATCGGAGGTTGCTCTTTTATCTCCTTGAATTTAACACTACGAAAATCGCTAAAACATCTAAGTAACAAAAAAGACGTCCAAGTGACCACTTGAAGATGTCTCTTCGCATTTCCACTTCCCTATTGTCTCGCCATTGTATCCTAAAACCCATACACTGCTTACTCCTCAATATGTATAAAAGAGCTCTTCCTAGAAGGCTCTAGTGTTTGCGAAGAGCCTCGGCAGCCCAATTTTGTTGGATATCCCTCTCGAGACGACCCTCGGATGATGATATTAGTTATACATTGCGCTGGCTCACACATTATTTTCATTGTTTGAGGAATGTAGTTTAATTGTGAACATGTGAACACTTTGCTCGCGAACATTATAAAGCTTCCATTTCCTAATTTATATAAAAAGTAAAGTTTTTTTTATTATATACATGTAATTTTTGACGGAAATGGTTTTTGGATTATATTCATTTTAAATCACGCCTAACCATGTAAAAAAAAAAACTTTGTAATACAACTATTTTTTAAAAGAGTAAGTATGGAGTTTCTTGCCCATTCTTCTCCATACGTAACAACATTTCCGAATGGGCGGTAGATTCACTTTTGTTTTATAAGTATGACGTTTCAAAGTGCCTTTTTTTTGGTCTAATGAAAATAAATGATTTGACTTTTGACTTTTTTGGATGTTAGAGACTTGTTAATTTTTATAAATGCTCGCAAATGGACGTTTTATGTCATCGTCTTAAATCCACGATTTTCTTGACTATGTGGACTAGTTAAACTATTCTACAATCTGTTATTTTTTGACTATTCTGAATGAATGTAGTCGAAACCAAGGTACATTATAAAAATATTTTATTTTAGCCCTAAACAATCAAAAACAGTAAAATGATTTTGTTACATTTTACTGCTAGCTACAAGCAGTAAAATTGTATATTTACGGTCGGGTTGATTTTGGGTTCGAATTCCTAGTAAAGCAAAAAGTGTTATTGGGTGTTTCCATTACGGATTTCACGATTGTATTTTTTATTTATTTATTTATAGATATTAAGTGAATGGGTCAATTGTTTTACCAAGGGGTAAGGAGTTGTCCAGGCGATCTTCTTAAAACACTGCTATTTAGTTGGATCTGGTTAGTCTAGCAGCTGACCCAATATAGTAGGCTACAGAGATAATTTAAATCATTTTCCAAAACCTCTAAGAAATACTTCTCTACAAGCCAGCATATAAGCAGAGTTATTTATCCTACAAAATATCGTCGCCAACACAGGCGGGAATATCACCACATCTTTCCTACATTATACAACAAGGAAACCAATTTACCATGAATTTTTAAGGCTCTATAAAAGCTAACACAACATAAATCGAAATCTGCCCTAAAATATGCGAACCCAGGCATAACATCTTAGCGTTTTCCGAACATCGAATCTATGTACTTTGTCCATAATTTCCGTTTGACTTGATACAGCAGAACTGAAGGCCTAGCATAAACGCTATGAAGTAAATGCTTTCGATTCTATTTCACTTTCGTGTTGGAATGGAATTCAACAAACATAGTACATTTTCATACTACAACCACAATGAATCACCAATTGATATCGTATTATTTATACTAATATAATTTATAAATATTATTAACCTTTCAACAACCAAGTGACAGCCGACTGTCGCGCTGCTATTGTCTTTCTATTGTGTCTCAAATTACGTATGTTCGAAGGTTTACATAAACTCCCCCATCGCGCCTGTGTGTCTGTGGTGTTAGCGGTCAACTCATAAACTACTTTATAAATATTAAGTACTTTGGTCGTATAACGCAAAGTCGCGGGTAAAGCTAATAATTTTGAATAAAACTTTCATCCTTGTGCGGATCGTAAGAGTTTAATAAACACGCCAAACGGCTAATTTAATTTTTTTATGACAGTTTTTCAAATGTACTTTTCTCAGATATTAATATACGTTACTTTGGCTCTGTATTTATCTTGTAACGTAGTTCCTCGAACAAGAATACAATCATATTCCCTTTTCCATTTTAGTTTTTTGAACCTTTTTATCACTGCGAGTACACAACACAAGTCACCTAATTCTCGCACAGCGCTCGTTATCCCGATACCAAAGCTTCACTTATATCGATAAATTGTCTCCACAATAATCCTTCAGACATACTAGTGGAAATATTACTTTGACGGCCGTATCTTGTTAAGCCTCATCTGGCAGACAAATGGTGTTTGGACAAGCGGTTATAATCCAGTTTATTGTTAGTAAGCTCCCGCTAAAGGAAGTTATATTTTTTGTGCGAAACTTATGGACAGATTTGTGGCTGGTGGGATTGAAAGTAGGATAGTGGATTGTTAGGAGCGGATTGGATAGTCATGATGAATGGTGGAGTTGCTCACTTTACTGGCTTAAGTAAATACCCTCCCCCTCCTCGCATCCGTTTCCTCAATGCTTTTTGTGGATGGCTAATCATCGAATTACTTCACCTGCCCTGGGCGGGGCGGGGGCACCCATGCTCTTTCGGTTGCTTTTCTGTTCCGTGGCCATGGTAACTCGAACAATTCCGTAACCCCGGCAGGCATTGGTTTCATTGGCAGTGAGGATCTGCTGTCGAGTGTAAAGCATTATGAACTGTGGTGATGAGAGTGGTCCGGATCTGGTGGTAGTTTACTATAGTAATACTTGCCTATTACTGTCCCACTGCAGGGCAAAGGCCTCTTCTCTTACTGAGAAGGCGCGAGCATTGATCACCACGCTAGCTCAAGGTCGTTTGGCCATTTCATACTTATATTAATTACTAGCGGCCCGTCCCAGCTTCGCACGGGTAGATATAAGATTACACAATAAAAACACAACAATAACAAAATAATAGATAACACAATGATAACAAAACTTTTTTTAATTTGATCGCAGCGCTAACTGTCGGGACAGACTAAAATTAAAATTCGAATATTATTTAAAATTTGACACTGCGATGGTAGCGCCGATATGTTAAGAAGTATTGCTACGCATTTTCTTATAGAACCTTTTTAATATCATTGTCTATGTTTTTGACATCTGAAAGTGATTATTATTTAAAATTTGACACTGCGATGGTAGCGCCGTCTGTCGGATCCAATGTAAAACATTCCAAAATCAACAACTACTAATAAATTAATTGTGACTGTCAAATAATAACAGAAAAATAATTAGCAATAAATTAAAATTGCGACTATAATTTGAGATTTAAACTATCCTATCTCTCAAGTTGGATCGAACTGCACATGGTGTGCGAATTTTATTATAATCGGTTAAGTGGTTTAGGAGTCCATTGAGGACAAACATTGTGACACGAGATTTATATATATTAAGACTAGCTGTCCCATGCGGTTTTACCCGCGTCTACGATTACTGCCCAAAGAATATTAGTGTAATGTTAAATAGCCTAGAGATCATAAATCAGACTACTCTATACAAAAAAATTGTTCGCAATCTGACTGGTAGTTCTAAAGATCAGCCCATTTGAACAAAGATAAAAAAAAAACTCAAATGGAAAAGTAGTTCATAACAAAGAATTCCATGGAAGTTTCGTGTCTCTTGGGCCAGCGGTTTGGGCTGTGTAGTGATATTTCCCAATCAGTCAGTCAGGTTACCATATAGTGGCAATAGAAAAACCGTCTCAAAACAGTAACTTTTTACCTGTTACGATTCATGAGGTACAAAATTTAACACAATGCAATCCTTTAGAATATTTTCTTTTTTAAACGAATCCTCCTTAAGTGTTTTTTCAGCATAATAAAGAATGACTACCCAAAGAGAGTATAATTCTTTCAACTTGACACCCGTTTTAAAAAATGGCCTCAGTAATTGGCGTAATTAAAATAAATTTGCTTAAGAAACTTATCTGGGTGATTGGTACAACTTAATTACAAATTATGGAGTCGTTCTTTTTCTTTCACAATTTTTATTTTTTGTTGTGGTCAGCGTTCTTCTGAGTTTCAGGATGGTATTAAATTAGGGGTTTAAAGACTGGTGACTCTTATGGCGAGATATATAGACGTTACTATGCACTGAATTTGGCTTAGCCATATGTTTCATTTCTATCGTGCACATGACGTTTGATAGTTATGTAAAGGTGGCGGTTCGCGCCGCGACAGAGACAAGCGACCGAGACAGGAGACCGCGACCGAAGACCGCGACCGTTAAGGTGGCGGTTCGCGCCGCGACAGAGACAAGCGACCGAGACAGGAGACCGCGACCGAAGACCGCGACCGTTACTTGACGTTCGGCAATGTATAGACGACAGTTCGCGAGCGAGACAGAGTCAGGAGACAGAGCTACGCCGATGCCGAACTAAAGTAACGGTCGCGGTCTTCGGTCGCGGTCTCCTGTCTCGGTCGCTTGTCTCTGTCGCGGCGCGAACCTCCACCTTAACGGTCGCAGTCTCCGGTCGCGGTCTCCTTTCTCGGTCGCTTGTCTCTATCGCGGCGCGAACCGCCACCTTAACAGTGTCAGGCATAGTGCTAAGCCAAAGTCAGTGCTTATAAAGTCTATTTATCTCGCTATTACACTAAGATACTACATCTTTAAGGCCTACCGCATAAAACAAGATGTCCCCCGTGGTTTTACCCGCAACTTTGGTTACTACTACACCGCCATAAGTAGTAGCGTGATGTTATATGTATATGACCGATAAAATTAGCGCGTTCAACCAAAAAATAGAAACTTTTCAGCTTCACATTAACATACAAGCTTACCTCTGTGATGTTACTTTGATGAATCGTGTCTAAGAACCATAAAAAACCGCGTACCAAACAGACAGACACACACGAATTAATTTCTAACTTATAACACCCCTCTTTTTGCGACGCGGCCGGGTTAAATTCAATCAGAAAGCTGTATTAATTTGCTTTCCCTAAAATAGCTGGACAAATAACGATCACAAATCAACTCAACAGGTTAACTGAAGAAAATTGGTTTACACAATTTATCCCTAAAATAAGTTTTCTTTTAGTACTGCCAACCTAATAATTTTCCAAACACCTTTAAAATTATTTATTAATGCTTTGGAATCAATGAACGGTTAATCAATTGAGTCAATAACGATTGACGTTACTGTTTCATAAAATCGTATCCATTCGAGTTTCGACAGCAAATAATATAAAGTTTATTGATGGATTGATTGATTGATAATAGTCATAACCTCCAATTACAAACATCGTAAGTATTTATTTTAACGTAAGTTACAAAATAAATCAAAACAACAATCTTCATCAGTCTTTATTTCCTTATTTCCGACAAAATTAGGAAACATTTTCATCAACTTCCCTTCATGCTTAAAAAGGAAAACGCATTACATACATATATAAATAGGCAACGACGAAAATTCACCTTTCTCGGTGCTCTCGTCCAAAAATTTAAGGGATTTTGTACGGGTATTTGATCCTAAATACCAAATTAACGTTATAGAAAAAAATATTCCTTTAAAAGATCTTTTAAGCGCCCCTTAACAAGTACCGTGAAATAGGATCCTTTACACATACAGACACAAATACAACTACACGACGTGGGTGTGTGGGAGTGTATAGGGTGTGTGTGTGTGTGTCTTTACAGACTAAGGTCCAATACATGCAAATAAATTTACCATTTCGTTTGTCCGTTACGAATATAAATGGATTCTGGTGAATTAATGAATTTATTGCCAGCTTTTATTTTAAGTGGCCTACGCTGGTCACTTGTGACTATAAATCTTCGTGGCGGTCCACTGGGCCACTGGGAATGAATTCTTTGTATGTCTGTGAAATACAGTTATATTTATATGTCTATAATCTAACTGCCTATATTAGAAATAATGTCTTGGGAAAAGGATTGTTCTCCTTTCGCCTTTGAGCAGGAAAGGCTTAAACCGAAACTTTTTAAATGGTGAAATAATGTTAATTTTGTAAAACATTTTTACTAGTTAATAGTTTTTTGGTTGTTATTAAGCAAGCGATGGGGTCATTGTTTAAATAGGTTTGGTTAGGCCGCACTAAATACTCAATCATTCAGACTATTATAAAATGTACTCGTAAAATAGTCCTCACACTCACAAATTAAAGTGATAGAAAATAATATACTTGGAAAAGTGCACATCAATGTCCATATTCAATAATTACAATGTCAATGAAAATAAGATTTAAACACACGTGGTTCAAGACACAATAGTAAGACTATAGCAGCGCGACAGCCGGCTGACGCTTGGTCGCCGAAAGGTTAAACATTAAACTGAACATTGGGCCATGAATAATTAATAATAATTGAAACAATCTCAAGCATTTTAGTCCTCAGTGTCTTTAAGCTTTTACTCTGTAAAAGCGTTCTTGAATAATTTAAGTTTTATAAATAGGTACCTAATTTAAATTTTATTAATGCAAAGTTCTTGAATTGGGTATTTTACGTGATTTACCAGTAAATGTAAGACACGATTTCTATAAAACCTTATTAATTTAGGCCTAAAAATCCGGTTAATTTTATTTTTTTCGGATTGTTGGTTTCTTATTTGCTTTAAATTTAATAAATAGTTAGCCAAATTAGTAGCTACCTTAGTGACCTCATAAGGTGACATTGCCATACAAAACCTATGGGAGAATCGCGTTTCGACAGCTCATAATTGATGATGGAGTAAAATACCGTATTATTATTATTATTATTTAATCTAGTATCTCTAATACAAAATGTACTATAAAAAGCGGTGCTAACGGTACATAATAGGTATATATAAATAAAATGGTAAAATGACTGACTGACTGTTGATATCAACGCACAGCCCAAACCACAGATCCTAGAGACACGAGACTTGTTGGGTGTGTCCTTTGTAAAGAGTAGGTAACCAATGAGAAAGGATTTTTAGAAATCCTAACCCTAGTTGAAGCAAAAAAACAAATGAATATTATCAAACTAAAAAGTATCGTTCAACCAGGATTTTGCAAACAATATGCTTTAGTAAATTCAAATAATACCACAAATTAATTATCGGATTATCACAACTGAATAATTGAATATTCCTATTAAGCATTATTTGTTGCAAATACAGTTCATAATAATTCCGAGGACACTAATTAAAATAAACCACTGATGTACTGTTTGATTTCATATTAGTATACATGTTAATGATTAGTATACAGTTAAATTGTTAACTGTAGCAAAACCACTACATAGTATAAAAAATCCGCTGTCCGCCGTTTCTCTGTCCCTATGCACATTACTGTGTGTGTAGCCTGTGCTGTGATTTTAGTCAAGTGACAAACGGTCCCAGATTCACCGCCCCCAGACCTCTTCTCACGGAGAATTTCAAGCGCCTTATGGCACCCGGCTAGCCTTGAAGGTAGAGTTTTTACTACTACCATACTTAGCCCTACCACGAACAAGTTTCTGTGCTCTATCTTAGTGTACGAACTCAGTGAAGAGCGTTCAGCGGAGCGTTGAGCGGTGCGTTGAGCGGAGCGTGCAGCGTTGCGTGCAAGTTGTTCTCGCGCCGCTCGGCCGCCACTTAGGACACCGACGTGTTAATGCGTCTGTTTGAAATGGACGCCGTATGCCCCGCCCCGCTGGACGCTCGATTTGAGCTGGCACTCAGGCCCTACACTTACGGATGGGGCAGCATCTGCGAGGCTTCTGGTCTTGTAGATGTGTATAAGCGGCAGTGGCCATTTAATATTAGGTGGGCCGTCACATGTACAGTCACGAGCATAAACATGTATACACTTCGCATAGATTTGAGTCAATTTTCTCCTAAATGAGCCATAATTATCAGTTAAAACTTATTTTATAGTAATTATATCGTAGACTACTATACAATGTACCCTAAAACTAAATATTATTATAGTTATTCTAAGAGAAAATTGATTTGAATGTTAGCGTGGTGAATACATGTTTATACACGTGACTGTACAACATTCAATGACATTTACGTACTAACTGTCCCCCGCGGTTTTACCCGCGTAATTTCTTGTTATCCCAAAAGTCCCCGTGGGACTTTTGGGATAACAACTATCCTTTATATGTCCTTTCTCAGGCCATGGACTATCTCAGTACTAAATATCATTTAAATCGACTCAGTAGTTTTGGCGTAAAAGTGAGACAGACAGCGAGAGATCTGGTGCCGATTCTGTTGTACACCAAACTAAACTTAACTATCTCTAAAATTTTCTAATTTTAGTTTAGAGAACGTTTAAAGTTATTCTGTAAACCAGACTCTTTAAATTTAGAAACAGTTTTGACGTAACTAAAAATCGACATTGCCATCACTTAATTGAGTAAACCATAGATTACGATTTGTAGGAAATTAAAGTAAAGAGTGAATGAAAGTGAGCAATATGATCTGAAATGCAAAAATCCTGAGTACAATTACATACCGATCTTTGATTGTTTTGCTTCCTTATGTTTATTCTTATTGTATTGCATGCATTTCGTATTGTATTAAAATCAATTAAAATGAAATGAACTCGTTTGGTATTCAACTACTTGCATACTAAACAAATTCAGTTCTAATTTCATTACAGACATGTAAAAGTGATATAAATCCTATGATTCATATTACTTTTACAGGTCGCTTTTGTAAATAGATGGACTCGATATGTCTCAATAGACTACTTTGGAGAAGAAA
Organism: Athetis lepigone; assembly: GCA_033675125.1. Lineage (NCBI taxonomy): Eukaryota > Metazoa > Arthropoda > Insecta > Lepidoptera > Noctuidae > Athetis > Athetis lepigone. Next base: position 3,922,127 of record CM066226.1, on the reverse strand, counting down.
TGCCGAAACAAACAACGGGTTCATCGTCTCTTTTCTAATAACAATAACTTTCTTATTTACCTTTTTTGAGTATCCACAACTGCTGCAATCGCATAAGTTTCCATAATAAATGATTCTTCAATTCGTAGTTGCATCAAAACACCTAAAGAACTTTGAGAAAAATGCGTTTTAAATTTTAATTCATGACAACTAATTTTATTCTACACCTTTTTAATCGCGATTAAAATTAGATTCACAACCTTAATTTTAGGTGAAAACGTCAAAATCAGAATAGCTTTATTGGCATTTTCACTAAATTGAATAAAACTAAACGATATTAGAGCTGTCAAACTATAATAAGTTTAAAAATGTCACTTTAGTCAATTTCAGAATGAGTTTGGTCGTTTGACAGGACTAAACTAAATTTTAGCGATTTTTAATTTAGTTTAGCGATTTTTGTGACAACAGAATCGGCACCACTTTCGCATTATAATATTAAGGGATATTATAAATTGCATATCAAATAAATAATCACCTATCAATACATACTCATCATTTATATTCTTTTTTACATCAAATAATTTACTTCACTACAAATAAACTAAATGTTTCACAAAACTCAAACTGCAGATAATTCGAAATTATACATCAATATGACATTACTTTTTTTCTCATAATGCAATACAATTAAATTTATTTTTGTACAAAAATACTACATACATAGCTTAAATACTGACTGCACAGCAAAATTTCCATATTTCATAGCAAAATAACTATCCCAGTCACATATTAACCAGTAAGTACAACCAAACCTGTTCATCATATTTGTCTTAATTTTCAAGAAGCCATGCTCAGCAAATTTTATAATTATTATAACAAAAAAATCCTGTCACATTGCATTATTTTTAAAAGCAGAACAAATTAACTGAAAAAGGTACGCGGCTTCGCGCGCTTTTTCGTCACTGCGTCGCGCGAGCGAGTAAGATAGTGATAGAAATGGTTGGTTAGGTTAGGTTAGAACTGTGACCACACAAAGCGCGAAGGCGAGCGAGCGCAGCGAGCGTGCCGCGGCAGCGGCCGCCGAGCGCCAGATATCCTCTTTTGCCAAGCAAACATTTTAGTTTCTTTGCTCTGTTTTAGAATAATTGGTGATCTATTTTAATTAGTTTGCTTAAATACTTATTAGGAAAAACCTATTATAGTACATACAAAAACATTTATTTGGTACTAGACCCTACCTGTGACCCTACCTATATCTCCATGATTTTAAGTAATTTATTGTGGAATTTTAAGTTCGTGGCGCCGCCACCTGCAGAAGCTAAAAATGTGCCTATTGGGCAAAAAAGGAAGCGTGGACGCCCCGCGAAAGCAAAGCCCGCTTTAATAATTCAATAAATTACAATTTTGTATCAAATTTTATATTTTTTTTGCTGATCTCATTATGTGGTAATTAATAAATAATAAGACGACTGTGACTAATAAAATGCTGTTTTATTTAGAAAAACTACTGTAAATAATATAAAAATAGAAGCTATATTTAAAAGAAAAAGAGTTAACATGTATAATGTGCATTTAAGATTATTAGCTATGCATTGATTAAAAAGCTTTTGCTTTAGGATAAATCGCTGTACGCTGCGAAAATAAATTGTAGTGTGTTTAGTGATATTTTGAGTTGAATATTTTGCTGTGCAATCAGTAATTTTGATGGGAATTCGGAATCTTATTGCCTAGAAAAAGGATATTTTTTGATTTGCGTTTAAATACCACACTAATATTAAGTATGGGTAGCAGACTACTAAAAGCCGTACGTAGGTATGCGTTAAGAATGAAAACGAAAGGAGTGTGATTATGGAGGAGCTAGGAGTAAACCGATTGGATGTCAGTATTATCGTCGGTAGTAAAATATTTTGGCTGAACCGACATCGGAGCGGGCCTTTTAGACTTTATGAACTAGCCTTCTATGTAAGTTTATTTGTTAATTTAAGGTTAGACCTAATATACTGACATATATCAAAGTCCCTAATAAACAAAAAAAAAGTTGTACGCCCTTTTAGAAAATAATTACTTATTTTACATTAATTCTTTGTTGTTCACCTCGTGGAAGCCAAAAATACCGTACATCAAATTAAAAGTAATTTAACTTTGTATGACTTTTATCCGAGTAATAAAATTGACGTCTAATAATAGTTTATTAGGGAAAATTTTCCAAAAACCCAACGTCAACTCACAGACTTTTTCTGGGAAAAAATAATCCTAATTTACTAACACACAAATAGATGTCTAGAAATAAATGTCGTACGAACAGAATATACAGGTCACTGACAAAATATTGCGAAAAGATTTTGAACACTTTTAATTAGTAAATTGGTCCCTATCCCAATATTTCCAGAGAAACATGCAGTTAAAGCTCTTAAAAGTTGACAGATGGACAAATAAAAAATCGATTTCACCGAAGCAATACAAAGAAAAAATCCGAATTACTCTCGAAAATGCACAGTAAGTTTGTCTGATCTATTTACCTCATCACGACAAAATCCCTAAACCGATTGTAATGAAATTAGACAAAATGTATCTTGTGGCAGCCGGTTACGAAGTAACTATTTAGTAACTAATGGTCATGCTCGCTTAAAAGTCTCGCTGATGGTGGCGAGTGCGTTGGATCATTTGGTTCCCTCCAAAATGGTTGAGCTAAATGGTGCTGATGTCACGCGTCATGCTCGTGAACGGGCGCTGTCAGTTGAGATCGGTCATCTCTTAACTGCCATGACTTTATTATTACTTTTTTTTTATATTAATTTGTAAGTTTTTAATTATTAATTTTGTTATTTACTTGCATTGTTTTCACATATAGAAGCACGAAAATCAATGTAACCAAGATTTTGTAAAACATGATTTTTTTTAAAAGAGTGTCCGTGGAGTTTCTTGCCTGTTCTTCTCCATAGAGATCTACGCTTTGGAACAGGCAATTAGCGTCACTTTTCTGACTGACCGACCGACTCTTTGACTATTCATATGTGCCTATAAATGGTCTAAGTGAAATAAATGCCTTGAATTTTGAATTTTTGAAATACTAACTTTACTACTAACTGTACCTACTAAGATTTTTGTCAATCGATAAGTGCTTTTAAACAACTAAACAAAAAACAAACTCTTTAGCTTTATATATATAGATTCTCCTTTTATGCAGATAAAAACAGACCCAAAAAATCAATAAAAGCCTGTAAGAACTCCCAAAAATGTGTAACAAGATTCAACCCGTACCCACTAGTTGGGTAGTCGACATTCAAATTTATTCAGACATATTATGCATAAACTATGTAGGAGTAAGTAGAGTCAGCGGCAGAATCTGAAGCCAATTTAAGTCTTTGTTTCGTTATCGAAATAGACATAACAGAATACCATTTTCTGCTTTTTAGCATTTCAGGAAATATCTAATAGGTTAAATCAACTTTTTTACTTTATTTTACACTGGCTGTTCCCCGCGGTTTTACTTGCGTTATGTTAGGTTGGCTACTGCTATCTGACTTTTTATCCTTAAAAGAATTATCTTAATTAAGGTTCAATTATTCAAACCTTACCTCTTTACAAAATAAGTTTAACGCTGTATAACCTTTAATATTGTGCTTAATAAATAGGATTTAAAAATCTCAAGGCTCCAAAATTTCCAAGAACTCTTGAATAAACTTTTCATATAAATTCCATAAGAAAAGTTTTCAAATAAACGTCAATAAAAGCTTCTAACTGTACTCCAAGCCCTTGAGTTTAAAGTATAGGTATATAATGCAGAGGCAGACTCGCAAAAACATCATCCATTACGGTGTGGAAAAGTGACAAATACAGAAAAACAAAGGCGAGACTTGAGATTTATTGTGCCTCGAATTGGACGGAGCGGGTTACGAGAACGGTCCGGAGAAAGACCATAGAATAAGAAAAAACAAAAATGACTTTTCACAGCACATTTTTTAAAGGAATAATAATTGCTATGTCAAAACATATTCTCTTGAATCTGTGTACTTCTCTCTTCAGGATGACACCTCAATCATTAGTCAAAATCATTAATTGCTTGTTACAGGTGTATAATCATCATATCATTACATAACATAAAGATTTATGTCAACATTTCACACTGGACAAAGTACAACCTTAAATAGAGAAAGGTGTCTGAGATAGGACAGACCTGAGTTACAGATCACCTGGTTCTTATATGCTCTTGCAATTTTATCAACAACAGCTGTTTTCATAATTGTTGCGTTGTTCTTATTATTAATAATTACTACGTTTCACGTAACAATAAATAATTTACACCCAAGGGTATGTTACAACCCGCGGGGTGTAAAATATTCATAATTTTCCGTTAAAATACATTGCTGGTCATAATTACACCAATTACAATATTCATTATGTAATTTTCAATTTAAATTAAAATAAATTAACGTGGTCGTCGCCTGATTTGACTAATACAATTGAATGGACTTTAAAAGAGACTTTGACTTCAGAGTTTTGTTTTCGTCACCTGATTGCTTGATCGCATAGAAAATACCGACTTCTGCGACTTATCATAATTATAAAAATATATGTAACAACGTTTTTTCACTTGTCGACTTTGTATTTTATAATAAATTACTTCCTCATAGAAAATTGTATCGCTTATTCAATTTACCAAACTGTCATTGTGTATCTGTGGACAAATTCTTAATTTCTTCTTTGAACTTGAAACTTTGTAAAAACTTCTGTATAATTTTTTTCATAATACAGTTTTACCGAATAACATAAATCCACGAGGATTAAATCGGAGCCTTCACACGAGCAGTATAGCACATACCACACCTACACATGCACACATAGCCACAATATAGACACATCTTCGCTTCGGCTATTTGGTCAGCAATTACCTGATGAACTGGCTGGCTGATTGATTGCTCGCTTCATCAGCTAAAAGGGTGGGCCAAATAAAAATTGACGGAGGTGGGAGCTTTCACTTATAGCGTCGAAATGCCAATATTATTTCGTGAATCATTTGGAACATGGTAGGTTTTTAGGGTTCCGTACCTCAAAAGGTAAAAATGGAACCCTTATAGGATCACTTTGTTGTCCGTCTGTCCGTCCGTCCGTCTGTCAAGACCCTTTTTCTCAGAAATGCGTCGAGATATCAAGCTGAAATTAATACCACATACTCAGGTCTGCTATCTCTCAAAGCAGTGAAAAACACAAGTTTCTAAATCAACGCGATAAAAAGATACGGTGGTTTATACTGCATATTTAGACATTTTCAAGGGAATCAAAACCTATAGGGTACTTCCCATTGACCAAGAATCATGAAATTTGGCAAGAAGCAAGGTCATGTAGCACAAGTAAAGGAAAAACTCCGAAAACTGTAAATTTGTAGTTAGTTCACATCCGGCGTCCGTTTGTCCGTCTGTCTGTCAAGAACCTTTTTCTCAGGAACGCGTCAAGATATCAAACTGAAATTTATATCACACACTCAGGTCTGCTATTTCTCAAAGCAGTGAAAAAATCAAGTTTCTAAATCTACGCAATAAAAAGATACGGCGGTTTATATGGCATATTTAGACATTTTCAAGGGAATCAAAACTCAAAACCTATAGGGTACTTCCCATTGACCTAGAATCATAAAATTTGGCATGAAGTAAGGTCATGTAGCACAAGTAAAGGGAAAACTCCGAAAACCGTAAATTTGTAGTTAGTTCACATCCGGCGTCCGTCTGTCCGTCTGCCTGCCAAGAACCTTTTTCTCAGGAACGCGTCGAGATATTAAGCTGAAATTTATATCACACACTCAGGTCTGCTATTTCTCAGAGCAGTGAAAAAATCAAGTTTCTAAATCTACGCAACAAAAAGATACGGCGGTTTATATTGCATATTTAGAAATTAATTTGCAAGCGAATCAAAACCTATAGGGTACTTCCCATTGACCAAGAATCATGAAATTATCAAGAAGCAAGGTCATGTAGCATAAGTAAAGGAAAAACTCCAAAACCCGTAAATTTGTAGTTATTTCATAAAAGAAAATTAACGGAACCCTCGTTGCGCGAGTCCAACTCGCACTTGACCGGTTTTTTATTTTTTAGGAATATAAATATTTTGGAACATCTTAATAAATATTTTCTTAATAATAGTAATATGAAAGTCACCTGTCTGTTACGATTTGACGGCTAAACTGCTGAACAGATTTTGAAGATGTTTTGTATAGAGATCACACAACGAAAAAAGCAAGTATAAAATGAAAAGTCATATTTATTGCTTCATAAAAACCACCAATTTCCACTAGACGCGTCAAAGTACTAAATGAGTTCGGTGGTATCTCCGCAAAAAATGTTTTCGCGGGGCTATTTCGACCCCTATACCCAACTACAGTCGGGCCCAATATCCTGCAACTTTAATATTCGTTCGGTCGCCAAACATCGGACCATCAAACGTTTTATATCATGTAAAAAAGCCTGAAGGGATAACAAACGGAAATATGAGGCTAAACGCAACCATAATGAAAAACTTGAAAGTTATTTGTATGGATTAAGTAATTTATGGTTGGAAATCATAAGGCATAATTTTTTAACTGATTCTGAATTGGAGGAGTTTTATATTCGTCTTTACTTTTTTATGTGATATTTTCATCAATTAAAGTCCTCCCACTTTTGGTATTGAGGCACTTGGCCCGACTATCGTAGCAAAAATTTTTTTTATGCGGAATAGGGGAGGTAAACCCAGCAACCCATATATCTACCTATAGGCAAGGGACCATCTAATACGAATACTGTTGTTGCAATAATGCGTGGTCAGCACCGAGATGTTCTTACTAGAACCCCCACTCCCTACATGCGGCGGTTATCTTTATTTTATTGTTGGCTAGTAGTTCCACACAGTTCGATGTATCGGCTATCCAACTAAAAGAATTTTCAAGCTTACAATGAAACTCTTAAGCTTTATAATTTAAGTATAGATTTTATTTTACTACTTTCTCGGGTGATTAATGCCAAATTACAGGTAACTAAATAAATAAATAACTAATAACATTGGACAACTCACACACGGTCATCTGATCCCAAACTTAGCAGAGCTTGTACTATGGTAACCAGACAACTAATAAACATCCATACTAATATTATAAATGGGAAAGTGTGTCTGTCTGTCTGTTTGTCTTTCTTTCACGGCAAAACGGAGCGACGAATTGACGTGATTTTTTGAGTGGAGATAGTTGAAGGGATGGAGAGTAACATAGGCTACTTTTTGTCTCTTTTTAACGCAAGCGAAGCCGCGGGCAAAAGCTAGTACTTAAATAATTTATAAATAGATACATATTATAGATAAATTACACCCAGACACAGAACAAACAATGATGCTCATCACACAAAGTTTGCCCTTTGTGGGAATCGAACCCACGACTTTCGGTTTAGCCGTCAGGGTCACTAACCAGACCAACAGGCCCGTTAAACTATTCTAGGTAACTATAGAATGCTTTAGAACTTTTTTGTTATACTTCGTCATAAAACAATCAGATCCCTAATATCAACTGGTGTCAACTGGTGTCAACAAGTGTGTCCTAGTAAAATATCCTCTATACATTTTGTTGGTGGAGCGACTAGAATTTAACAACCTGGTCTAGTATCCTATTGAGATATGGCCGAAAGCATCTGCAGCAAAGGCCAGCGACTATATAATATTGTATTTTTACAATTACTTCCTCACTAGCTTTTGCCCGCGACTTCGTCCGCGTGATTTATAGTTCCCGTTCCCGGGGAATTTCCGGGATGAAAACTACCCTATGTCCTTTCTCGGGTCCCAGACTATATATCTACCAAATTTCATTCAAATCGGTTCAGTGGTTCAGGCGTGAAGAAGAGACAGACAGACAGAGTTACTTTCGCATTTATAATATTAAAAGTACGGTTTTTTTTTGTCTTTGCTCGTATGACGTATGTACATGAACGGATAGATTTTGACATTATGTGACACAACCCAAGAGCCAAGAGGTTGCCAGCCACTGATTTTAAGTATAGAATCAATTTTAATGTCTTGAATATATTAATTTGTCAAAAGTGTTCATACCAAATCTTCGACAGCAATTAGTTCCCTCTTCAATTCGCAACGTTTAGAGGCAAGTCGTCAAACAAGCCTGTTGACAAGCCTGTTGGTCTAGTGGTCAGTTACCCTGACTGCTAAGCCAGAGGCCGTGGGTTCGATTCCCACCCAGGACAAACTTTGTGTGAAGAGCATGATTGTTTGTTCTGTGTCTGGGTGTTACTTATCTATAATATGTATGTATTTAAAAATTATATAAGTATGTGTATCAGTTATCTGGTTACCATAACACAAGCTCTGCTTAGCTTGGGATCAGATGGCCGTGTTTTAAAAAAAAAAAAAAAAAAAAAAAAAAAAAAAAAAAAAAAAAAACCGTTGTTGAACTAAAACTATCCATCATAACAAGAACTCCGACGTTTACAACCTCTTCTGATCACCTGACCTAAGCTAACTAATGAAGGAGTTTCAGAGGTCAACATATTCTGGTCCGCCAGAGAAGATCGTAAATTTCTACTCGTCAATTCTACCCAAGTTTACGATTGCATTTGTACTGCTAAACGTCATTAATTTATAGGCTTGAAATTATGCTATCAGTCAAAATGCATGCCTGTTATTAACTGTTACTTAGTTCACAACATCTATAATATCAGTCCAATGTCGTGATGACACAGTAAATATGGAGCCTAGCTCTTATGTTGTGGTTTTGAATCTGTAGTAACAATGATATTTTTTCAATTCATACTAAAGTTAATCTTAGACATCGTTAAAGGAAATATCATCGTGAGGAAACCTGAACTAAGACTGAAATCGCCAATCCGCTTTGAGCAAGCGTGGTGATTAACGCTCGTGCCTTTTTTGCATGTTGTGAAGCCTTTATCCAGTGGGACAGAAATAATCTAGTATTATAACACCAAAGACATGCCCAACTTAGTCGGGGCGAAACCGAGGTCTATAGTTAGTTAATGAATACAGTTTTAATTGAATCAGCGAATTTGTCGACTATTGTTTTAGCAAGAGTGTCCCCCAAACAAGCTACAGTTTGCGAATTTGGCACGAAAAACATTTTGTATTTTGCACCGTGTTATTTTCATTGCGGTGCAGAAATTCAATTTCCATATTGCTTTCGTAACCTACGCTTATAAAGAGGTACCTAGTTTGTTTTTTTGGATTTTTTGTGGTGGGTAATTTCCGAAGTTAGTCCATTTCTTATTGTTTTTACTTATAAAAATGCATTGTTTGCCTTTCAACGACCAATCAACAGCCGGCTGTCGGGCTGCTATTGTCTTTCTATTGTCTCAAATCACGTGTGTTCGAAGGATTAAACCTTTGAACACACGTGATTTTTTACAAACATATTATGTTACCTTAATCTTACACCAACATTTGGAACAAATACCTGCACAAATATTTGTCTGATTCTATTTGTTTTATTATAATTATGCTTGGATGAAGTCGCCGCAAAAAAAGTAGTCTAAAAATGCTTCAAAGTTTATAAATACCTACCTTTACATTATGATCTATAATTTAGCTAAGTAAATAGCTTAGAACATAAAAGTTATGTATATCAGTTGTATATACATTTTATGAAAGTTTTATCGTGAATATTTTTCGTACACTCTTATTAAATAAGACTCATATCTACGTTCAGAATCTGCTTACTTACATTAATATTTTCTTTCAGAAATCGACATACACAAATCAGAAGAATGCCGGTCAGAATGGGTGGAAGTCCGGGACGGCTACATGCCGGACGCTCCAGTTCTCGGCAGGATCTGCGGCTCCGGGAAGGGTCCTATGATGAGGTCCACTGGCTCCAGGCTCACTGTTGTCTACCAGCCGGGACCACGGCCCAAGCCTCATAAAGGGTTCAAGGCGTTTTATGAGGGTAAGTTTGAGTAAAAAAACTAGGTAGAAAAGGGTTGAAGTCGTTAGTAAAAAAGGCACATAACTTAAAGATCATTTCAAACCCCAATCATTTCTGCCCATACTAGGTGCATTTTTGGTCTTGCACAACCCGCTAGGAGATGATTGTACTCATAAAAACAAACAACTTTTATTATGGAACCAACTCCGAAATCTCGAAAAAAATATCAGCTGTTTCATACATAATGGTCGGGAGGGCATTGAACTTTTGTTAGAAGCAACTAATATTATTCTTGCGATTTCAGAGGTGGTTCCATAATAGTAAGTAAAGTACCTACTATAAATAAATAACAATTCAATTAAAACTCAAAGTGGGGCTGTCGCCGATATAAATAAACTTTCCATATCACCTACTTTGGTTTAGCTATGTCTTCGAGAGTTAGTTTCTTCATCAAAGTGACTTATATAATCTTAGACACGTCAACTATATTTATTTATGAACAAAGTTTGTTCACTAATGACTCTGTCTAATGTCTTTATGAAGAAATGTAATATCAAACTATTTAATTATTTACTTTTATGAACATTCGCCCTCTAGCTTGGGCTAAATTTGTCAAAAATAGTCATCTCCCTAGCCTTTTCCCTACTATGTTGGGGTCGACTTCCAGTCTAAGCGGATTCAGCTAGATACCAGTGTTTTACGTGAAGCGACTGCCTATCTAGACCTCCACAACCCAGTAACTGGGCGACACGGTACCTCTTGGTTAGACTGGTCGGACTTTCTGGCTTACCCGGAACAATTGTCAAAATTCTACGACTGACAACCAAGACCGACGGCTTTACGTGCTTTTCGAAGCACAGGGTGTCAGTAATGTCCAAAATAAACTTTAGAAAGTACATATGAATAAAAGAAGTCACATTGGTACTTGGCCGGATTCGAACCCACAACCTCTCAGCGCTCAAAGCTGGCTCTTCTGTCAAAAATAGTAATAAATGCAATTTCCGCAAAAAAAAATTAACGGCGATAATAATAAAGACAGCTTTTGTAAGGAAAACTTCTAAAATTATTCTCTGATCCAAAGAACATCGGCCGAAACCCAAATTTCCTTGACCAGGTTTTGACAATAGTTGGCGTTCAAATAAAATTGCGACTAGAGTTTTCAGAATTAACTGAATCTGCCTTCAGATCTAGCTAAGGATGAAACTATTCAGCGTTTAATCTAAACTTTTCTTTTCAGCCGTGTGTGGTGGAGACATAGAAGTGGACAGCACAGGACACTTGGAGTCACCGAACTATCCAGACGACTATCAACCCAATAAGCTCTGTATTTGGAGACTTTCGGTGCCTCAGGTAAATACTGTTTTAGTCTAGATTAGGGACGTTAGACACAAGCTTAGGCACATTTGGTACGGCAAGCTTCGACGCAATTGTACCTAGGAGTTAAGAATACTGAGCCGATGCGTCTTTATCTTTTCCATTTCCATCCATTCCATCACTACACATACCACACTACACCTCACACACCACATTCACTACATTACACTCTACACAAACTGCCTACTACATAATTATGTACCTTGTTAAAGCTAAATTTAGTAAAAATAAACTTTGTTGTCTTTGTTACTGTACTTACCTTCTGATCATGGATTGAAAGAGACTGGACTCCGCAACACAGGGAATCCTAGTGTGGGGTTCAGGGCTTCATTTAAATTTGTAAAATTTTAATGAGACAATAAATGTTTTTTGACGTGACAACGTCTTAAATTAGGTTGCGGCTGGGAGTCACTTATGAAAAAGTGTAACGCTCGGTAACGTTACGATGAGTCACCGAACGAGAGAGAGGCCCGCCGAATGCCTTGCGTCTCTCTCCCACTCAACTATGATCGGTAAAAGACGTTGTCACGTAAAATCTTCGCCCGTAAAACCGACTTTACAGGCAACCATTTTTTTATTATTATTTACGTATCCTGCGAATAAGTTTTATTAACTTGCTTTATATAATGTATAATTCCATACAAATACTGTTATACTACCTACCTTATTCTCTATGCCTACATGACAAGTTTTTCTCAATTACTATTGACGATCGTGACCAAAATTATGTCTAAAGAGTATTTTTATGCTTTTTGAACCCCCCATGATTTCGAATAGCCTATGAATATCTCACGTAGTGTATTTTTTCAGGATTATCAAGTAGCACTTCGGTTCCATTCGTTCGAGGTGGAAAACCATGACACATGTTCGTACGACAAGGTGAAGGTCAGAGATGGAGACTCTGCGGACAGCCCCCTCATTGGCATGTTCTGCGGTCACAAAATACCTCCAGACATCAGGTAATTCTTTTGTAGTAGTGGCACCTTGTTGGTATAATATGTTTACTAGCTTTTGCCCGCGGCTTCGCTCGTGTTAGAAAGAGACAAAAAGGAACCTATGTTACTCTCCATCCCTTCAACTATCTCCACTTAAAAAATCACGTCATTTCGTCGCTCCGTTTTGCCGTGAAAGAAAGACAAACATACAGACAGACAGACAGAAACACTTTCCCATTTATAATATTAGTAAGTATGGATATTCTCGTTCTTTTTCCACTACTTTGAGCACTTCCGTCACGTTACTCCGAGCTTGCAATTTGTTTAAAAAAGGTTATATATTTTCAGTTAGCTTACTAATATTAACAATGCTTAAAACCTATCTGCCAGATCTATTTAAGACTTTTTCATTGGGAAACATCAAAAAGACAAAGTAGTTGTTTTAATTTGATAAAGCACTTAATACTGTTTTCATTAACCTTTTGCCCAAATCTTCTAAAACTTCATCCGTTATTCCAGATCCACATCCAACAAGCTGCTGGTCATCTTCGAGTCGGACAGCACGGTGCAGAAGGCAGGGTTCTCAGCAACCTTTATGAAGGAGTTCGACGAGTGTGCCTCTATAGAGCACGGGTGTAGCCACTCTTGTGTCAACACTCTGGGAGGGTATGAGTGTGCTTGTGACATTGGGTATGAGCTGCACTCTGATGGGAAGAAGTGTGAGAGTGAGTTGATAAATTTTAATATTAACTCAATCCATCCATCCGTCCACTGGATGGATTGAGTTTGAGGATTACTGAAGTCATTGTCATGCAATACTCCATTGCACCCATAGATTTGCTGGGGGCTGCAAATCTATGGGTGCAATGGAGTATTGCATGACAATGACTTCAGTAATCCTAGAATTTAAATTCACTTATTATTTATTGGGATTTGACACACAATGCAAATTAATTATTGATTTGAAGATGCATATTAGAGACTTAACTAAAACTTTTTCGTTACGTTACTTAACAATTAACTTTTCCTCCAAATCTTTTTGTATTTCCTACCTGAATAATGTTCAGAAATAAATCATTATTATTTGATAAAAGTCTACAATCGCTAATCCAACTTCAGCTATCTTTGTGATCAATGCTCGTGCCATCTCTGTGTTTAGAAGAATCCTTAGCCTTGCAGTGGTACAATAAAATGTATTAAAAAATAAAAAATCATAAAATCATATTTATTTTGTAAATAGGTTATATATATAACACTTTTACACGTCACTATTTTGTTTTTTTTTATATAATTATTTTGTACTTTTTTACCCTAGATGCTTGTGGCGGTTCTCTCTACGCGCCAAATGGAACCATCACATCACCATCATTTCCTGATCTCTACCCGCCTTCAAAGAACTGCCTCTGGGAGATAGTAGCCCCGCCACAGCACAGGATCACGCTGAACTTCACACACTTCGATTTGGAAGGAAACAACATGTATCAGCAGGTTAGAAACCTACAACAAATATAATTTCCTGTTAATGTCAAGTGATGATGAGATCTAATTTGCTAAAACACCTTTGTCTGATAACAATTGTTCTTCATACCAAATAATAGCTTAATCTCCTGTGATTGATTGTTAATATTCAGTCAACCAATCACATTATCGTTTATCATATTCATTAAACTGAGTAACTTGAAGATTGGGCCAAAACACGGAGTTGCGTTGTGATATATCCCTTTCAGCTATATCACACTGCATTTCATCTTATGGTCCTTCGATGCGGCTCATGCTCATTGTGTTTATATACATTGTTTTGGCCCTTTTTTTGGGAGTGGAAAATCATCAAATGACTAAATGACTGCTCCCGTCCTGGGTGCGGCGGGAGGGCGTGTCAGAGTTTTACTGACTAAAACCCACTCATGTTTCTTCGGTTGCTCTTTATGTTCCGGGGTCACGGTAACTATTATAAACATTCCGCAACCCAGTGTTTTAGCCCTCAGCTTTCAATATCGTCAGAAATACCCAGTGTTAGTTCTTATTAAACTTACCTATTTATCTACTTTCTTCCCTTCCACCCCATTTTCAACACTTTTCTTTTATTTCTACTTTTTTTCTCTATTTTCTGCCATCTTCAACTCATCATCCTCTTCTTCCACAATAGCTCCAATCCAGAAACAAAGGTACTGCTTATAGTCACCAGGGAAAGTTTATGTATTTCCAGGAGTGTGAGTACGACAGCGTGACGGTGCATTCGAAGCTCGGAGCTGATGTGCTGAGGAGGCATGGTGTGTTCTGCGGCTCTGCACTGCCGCCCCCTGTGACGTCTGATGGATCGGTGTTGAGAGTTCAGGTGAGTAGCTCATAAAGATGTTTTTGAGGTTTTGAATGTAACAGAAAAGAAGAAAATAAAGTAATTAAAAGAACTTCGTCCTTAAGCTGGGTATTGACGGTCAATTTTCCGCGTCAATTGAACTGACGTCCATCCAAAATTTTATCGTGAGTGTCGAATCGTCACTCCAGAGTTGGTTGGCCGCCTAAACTATTTGAAGTGACGTCACAGTTTTACGACTAAACTAACGTGAAAAATGACCGTCAATGCCCAGCTTCATAGAGCAAATGTCTGGCGATCTTTTTGCGAACGTACTTCTATTAAATATTTTTGTTCGTGCAAATTTTCGTGCAAGTGCAACTCGGGTAATTGTAACGGTACTTGAGAACAATAATGATTACAAGAATGGTCTTACGATCTACTAAAAACTGTATCCAACACGGCAAGTTTTTATGATTTAATGCTTGATTATTATAGATACTGCAAATGCAATTAGAAAAGATAGCTTACGAGTATAACCACATTTGTTGTATATAGGTCTCCCCAAGGTATTTCAAATGGATCGTTTCCATCATCGTCCATGTTAAGAGATTCCAGAAGAATCCAACTAGGTCATCAGTCGACTACAAGGGCTTTGTCTACCGGACCTTTATACCCCACATCTTTAACCACAAACTTAAATCCCATTATTAGTACCTTCAAACCTACTTTTCCATTCCCAGTTCACATCAGACGGCTCGGTCCACCGCTCAGGCTTCGCAGCCGCATACTACATCGATGTGGACGAGTGCGCCGAGAACAATGGTGGCTGCCAACACGAGTGTCGTAACACGCTCGGCGGCTACGAGTGTGCGTGTTACAGTGGTTTCACGCTACACCCCAACACGCATGATTGCAAGGAGGGTGGCTGCAAGCATGATGTCACGCAACCACATGGAACTATATTCAGGTAAGGAATTCTTGGGGTTTCCATTTGAAGATTTCTGCAGGACCGAAGTAGTCGGTTTCTAGACTAGTCAGATGCTAGTAAATACCAGTATTTTATATGAAGTGACTGCCTAACTGAGTCTAACCTAACGTAACCTAACATTCTGCCGCGCCTTTTTTTTTCGATCCGAATTGTCCGATCAAGAAAACTGAACGAAAACGTCTTCTGAATTTGTCAATACTCCTTGAGATCCCGCGGTGTATAATGCTCGTCCATATGAGTATTTGCCCTGCGTAATGCGTTAAAATTATATTAGCCCGATATTAATTGTATTCGATTGCCTTCCACAGCCCGAACTACCCTGCCACATACCCACCCCGGAAAGACTGCGTGTGGCAATTCTCCACTACTCCAGGTCATCGCATCAAGCTGATTTTCCAGAAATTTGAATTGGAGCCACATCCAGTAAGTTCTTAGTTAAACTTCACCACGTTTTAATTGATGTCGACTTAAGAATAAAGACGTCTCTATTGGTTAACTCATTAGAATAGAATGCTAAAATGCAGGAATATTAAATTATAATTGTGCCTCTCCTTCGTATGTATTATTAATAATAATCTATTCATTTGTATCAATGGAAGAAAAAACTTTTTTAATAATGGAACTACCAACATTACAGACTGCAAAGAAATACTGTGACCAATCATAAAACTACCCATTATTATCTCCCTCAGGAATGCGCATACGACTACGTCACAATATACGACGGAGCATCAGCGGACGAGAAGACTCTCGGTCTGTTCTGCGGTAACAGACTGCCGCATCCGATCGTCGCGTCGCAGAACCAGATGTATGTGGTGTTCAAGTCTGATGGCTCCGTTCAGAGAAGCGGCTTCTTGGCCAACCATTCGACTGGTGAGTTTGGTTCACGTTAATCGCCTTTTAAACTCTCTATTTAGATCAATTATTGGTGTCTAATTTTTTTAACCTCAGTTTCTATAATAAAAGTGATTGTACACAGTGTTAGGATCATCAGAATGTACTGTATGAATGGCCAGAATTAAGCATGAGCTTAGATCGAGACTACTGATTCGATGCTTAACTTCTCTGTATGTCTCCACTGTATCTTCGGGATTTCTGGAGATGCAAAAATTGGGAATAACGTCTCTTGGGAATGACTTCCATATAAGCACTTACGTTGAATACATTATAGTACAACAGCAAATCTGATAGGCAATAACTGAAGTACCCATCAACTTACTTATATTTATTTAAAAGAAACCATCACACTAAACAAACCATTTCCTACCTTCTCTTCTAGCTTGCGGCGGCTACCTAGCAGCCACGGAAGCAGTCCAGCACCTCTACTCACACGCTCGCTACGGCGACAACGCGTACGAGTCCAGGGCCAACTGTGACTGGAACATCGAAGCTCCCAGAAACCACTTCGTAAAGCTGACCTTCTTGACCTTTGAACTGGAACCTGAAGCCAACTGTCACTATGACTATGTTCAAGTGTTCGGTGGATTAGATGGCAGCGGAGGGAACTATGGTACCTTCTGTGGAACTAAGGTAATCGAGTCAATTATATTGTTAGTGCTAGAGAGGTCTTTGTGAGGATCTCGTTTGGAGAAATACCCATTGGATAGGTACCTACTACTGCCACAATGCAGCGTTTTTGTCCGCGTAAAGGGAATAGGTCCCGGGTTAATTGTAGGCGTGAGACCTGTTAGTTGTCAAGGGAATCGCATCTATCAGTTTTTCAAAAAAGAAGTTATTCAAAAAAAGAGAGACATTAATTTACCACAATGCGACTTTTTCACGTGAAAAATAGAGCATAACCTATCTTCCCTTTTTCAGATGCCGCCTGAAATAGTATCTACATCTGAAGCCCTACTTATTAGATTCCGAACAGACGATTCCCTAGTCTTCAAAGGTTTCTCAGCCTCATATCAGATGGTCAAACCAGTGTGGAGCGAAGAGGATAGTGCAGAAGGTGCAGAATACGACGAGGAAGAAGATGAGAGGATGCCCCCTTTAGTGGTCGGCAGGAGAGGTCTGCGAGCGTCCATGCCGCGCTTCGTGCGTCGTCCTACGTGACGCTGGCCGCTACCCCGACACCCGCGACATCGCCGACCGCACCGCAATAGCCGGATCTAATCGGTTTTACGGTTTTCAGTTTTTGTAATCTAGTAACACTGACGTTGAACTAGAGCAGTGTTACTAGTGTTTATGCTGACGTTCAGGAATTACATTTTAGTTGCCATAATAATAATATAATTTGAGTACAATTTTTAAGCAGTTTTAAATGAAATAGTTCGTTATTTTTTGTTAAAACATATTGAAGTTTGTTTTAATATAGTGAAATGCGGTCAGTTGCTCTTAAATAGTTGCGATCTAGACACGTTAACGTTAATATCTGAAATGTTATTTTTTATGACTGAATAAAAAATGTAAATAAATTAATATTCCTAGTCTAATTAGGTCTATTACTTAAAATAGTGGTTACAAATACTCGTACGAGAAATGTGTGAATCACATTACATAATTAATACAAATAAGTGATGTTACTTATCATATTAAAACTATAGCAGCCTATTACCAAAGAAATGTTCATAGCTCTCATTAGTCGAAGTAATAAGTATATATTTTTTATTTAGATATTTATCCGTTTTTACTACGTATATAATGATTATATCGGTTAATAATGTTAGACAAACGCACATCATTTTACCATTTACATGCATTTATAATATAAATAATAGAGTTAGAATTTGAGACAATATATAAATTTAAGAACTAATTTAAGATGTATAAAGTTATTTTATGATAGGTGTTCAAATCATATCAATATTTGAATACATTTACTGTGTATATTGTATACTAGTAGATAAGCACTTTATTAATTATTTTAAAGTAGGCATTTTGTCTATTTTGGCCGTCAGAAACCAATACTCATTTTTTTTATCAAATGTAAGTACAAGACATCAAATATTTTAGTTATAGGAATATATTTAATGTTTTTTTTTTATCAAAGTGTTTTTCTTGTATCCACCACGCAGGCATATTTTCTCGATAGTTCTTATTGTTATGACTATAAGAACTATTTTTGATACAATACATTAAATTGAGCCAGCAAGTTACTTACTTTGTATTTGGTTTACTTACAATATTTTTGTACTTATATATTATTACAAACACAGACTAACACCAACTGTCAGATTTTTGTTCAAATTTAACATGAGTTTTTTTGAATCTCAAACGTAGGAACATAATGAAAGTCGTTTACAATGTTATAATTTATTTTTATCATTGTGCCAATAAGGGATACTTAGTTACTGTTAATGCCATATAATAGTAAAATAGGCTAGCATTTTGTAACTTAACTATGAATATTTATACGTAGGGAATGTTATTTTTATTAAAACGCAATGAAATGTATACAGGATTGTTTGAATTAAAAATTTCCCTTACTCCTAAATCTCGTTATTCCTTTTAGTTCCACTTAAACTATAATAACAAACTTGCTAAATATACTAATGCATTTAATAGTTTGCAATGCAAATAATAGACAATTAGCCTGATCACTATTAATAGTCTGGCAATACTTTGAATTGAATAGAACTAAGCAAAGAGATCATCGTACCGACAATCCATTCTCGATATTTTCAGTCTACCTTAGTCCTCACCAGATCTAGAAAAAGTTTGTATAAAGGACGGCCTATATTCGTACGGGTTTTACTCCTAGTTGTCAAAACTATACACTTACGGAATTAGAATAAATGTTTTGAAGTCAATAGATTTCTTGTTTGCTGGAATGAATATTAAGATTTGGCGTTATATTGTGGTGGAACTCCATAAATACAGAACTAGTACTGTAAACACGGAAAAGGTCTATCAGGGCAATGATTTTCTTAAAATACATAGAAGTACAGTCGCGGTCTGAAAATGTTTACCACCATAAGGACCACAATTGCATGCTCATATTCAGGTCACAATTCTAAGGCCCGTATTAATAAACGTTACTCAGATCAAAACTCGTACTTGATGCCCAGCTTAAGATCTTGTTCGTATTAATGAACGAGATTGATAAAGAGCTCAAGTTCCAGATCAGGTGTACATCATCAGCCGAGTGTAGACTGATTAATAAACGATACTGGACAATACGGTATTTGACACTATTAATATTATTATTATATATTATTTATTTATTATTATTTTATTATTAACTGATAAATCTTTTTTTTATAAAACCTATCTTTTTATTAGTCCTAAGCATCGGATTTGTTTTTTACTTTAAAATTGCTTTAAAATCAATAAATAGTTAGTCAATAGGGTTGCTAGCTTGTGACGTCACAAGCTGGTATTGGCATACAAAGTCTATTGGGGAAATGCGTTTTGACAGCTCGTAAAAAGTACGTCAATTGATGATGGTGTCAAATACCGGATTAAGTATACAAGAATGGGT
The DNA here is from genome assembly GCA_033675125.1 of Athetis lepigone. NCBI lineage: Eukaryota > Metazoa > Arthropoda > Insecta > Lepidoptera > Noctuidae > Athetis > Athetis lepigone. The sequence continues at coordinate 3,902,228 of CM066226.1, read as the reverse complement.
GTACTCAAGATGGCAAATCTTGGGCCCGTATTAATAGATGTCACTCAACTCCGAGACGCTCTCAAGTCTCTTGCTGTCCTTGTCATACTAAAGGGAAAAAATAAGGACAGCAATAAACTTGAGAGCGTCTCAGAATTGAGTGACGTCTATTAATACGGGCCTTGGAAACTGAGATGTGTTTATTAATTAGCGACGATCTTGAGCTTCTGTCATTGCAATAATCCGGTATCAAATGATGTCGCACTTAAGATCGTATTTGAGTAACGTCTATTAATACGGGTCTAGGCGGTGAAATGACTACTATAAAGGTTTGATATAAGTACAAAACACCAACTTTGAAAAACAAATATTTTTTTAAATAAGAATAATTATGAAGAATTAATAAGAATTTAAAAAAATCTTTATTCAAAATCCAATGAGCAACCGTGGTGGTTAATGCTCGTGTCTTCTCTGTATGAGAAGAGGCCTTTGCCCTGCAGTGGGAAAGTTACAGGCTGGTATTATTTACATATTATTCAGTATCTGGTATAACATCACCCTGCAACTACAAATAATTTAGTTTTCTGAATAAGAATATGAAGAAATAATAAACACAGAAATATTCTTTATTAAATACTAGCTGCCCCGCAGTTTTACCCGCGTAGTTTACGTGCATACCCACTTTATATAGTATATATAAAATACAACTCTTCGATATACGAGGCTTTGGTATTTGGAAAAACCACCTCAAAATTTCCGAAACGACCACCTTCTTTAATTAAAGCTGGCGACATGACGTCAGAATAGATTACGGGTTAAAAAAAATGAAACACACAAAAACAATTAGTGTTTCGCAAGGCGACCATTGCAGCATTGTAGACAATCAAATGCCAAAATATTATTCATTTTAGGATAGGTAGGTACTAACAATAATTTTTATTTTAGCCGTGAAGGCGTAATTAATTAACGGTAATGATATTTATATCATTGATCCCATAGTCCCACACCCAGATCAGAATTTGAGGATGGCAACCTAGAGAAATCGAGGGAAATCTTTAAATTTATAAGCACACAAATTGTGATTTTCTTATTTTCTGTCACAAACCAAGCGTTTGGTTAAATATAGAAAGTCTCTTTTGGTGAAGTAAGACCAAAGACAAAGCTCTTTGAGTAAGGCTGATGAGAAAAACTATACCTACCTGCGGCATAAATCAAAAAAATCTATCGAAGTATCATTCTATTACTTACCTATATAACTGGACTTAATTTGGACAACGGAGTAAGAAAATTAGACTCCGCACTAAAATACAAATAAAAAAAAGCTTTTATCTCAAAAACCTTGAGAAAATTTTGGAGGTCGGTAGTACTTAATTCATACCACCAATTATAAATAATACATAATTACATACCACGACCGAACTTCAGAATGAACTTCTAAAATTTATGTAATTTTTCTGTTTATTTGTTTATAATTATTATCCTTACAATTTAGAAATTAAATTCTACCAGTAACCGTCTCTTACCGAAATAAACAAAAAGTATTTTTTTTACCTACAACACATAATATTTTTGATATAGCAACATTTTTCTGAACGTCAACTCATTGTTTTGTCATTTCAAAAAGAAAAAGTCAAATCTAGTAATTTATTTATTTCATCTTTAGTAGCGTCTTTTTGACCTAATTACGACAAACTTAACTGAACACGTATTAGATTACTTACGGAGCGTATATTTGGTTAAAATGTCTGCGTTAGCGTTTAAAGTTAAAAGTAAAAATGGTCAACAAATACTTAAAGATTTGACCTCTGATAGTACCGTGGGCGAATTGAAGATGTTTTTGTCGAGTATATCGGACGTGACCGCCGAGAGAGTTAGTGTACTGTGTGGGTATCCACCGAAACCTTTGGACATAAGTAATGACAGTTTAAAACTCAGTGATATTGGTTTGAAAACTGGTGAGACCCTGATCGTTGAAGAGAAGGCACCGACTGCGACCGGCCCAAGCAAAACTCCCGACTCCAAGCCACAAGAGAACGGTATTGCGTCACACGAAACACTAGTACCTATTAGACCAGGAATTTTAATGAAGAAGGTGGTCCCATCTGATAATTCTTGTTTATTTACCAGTATAGGTGAGTTTTCTTAAGATTTCTGAATGGCGAAGTACTTCTTTAGTTCTTAGTTTATTTGTTTCAGTGTTTGTTTTGGTGTATGACTATTCTGTATAGCTTCCATTGTTCTTATAATAAGACACTGAAGAGACACTTTAAGATTGCATCTAATATAACCACAGTTACTGTTGGTATCTAAATTTAGATCTGTGTTTTTTTAATTAATTATTGGTCAGTGTTTAGTACTGCTTGCAGTACATAACTAGATGCGCTATTCTCATATAGTGATTTCGCTTCATCACATTCCTGTGAAGAGAATCGTTGAATGCACAAGAAGGCTTCAAGCATATAGTAATTCAATACTGACTGCAGTATTACACATTGGGTTGGTATGATAAGCTTGAAACAGAGCATCAAAATTTTAATAGAATTTCAACAAAAACTGCAAACAAAATTGTTTGTTGTATGAAAATCCCCCTTAGAAAATAAAGGTTTTGTTTTGTTATAGCGGCAACAAAAATACATCATTTGTGAAAGTTTCAACTGTTTAGCTATAGCCATCCTTTGATATACAGGGTGAGAGACAGGCAGATGAACAGACAGCAAAGTCTTAATAATAGGGTCCTGTTTTTACCCTGAACCCTAAAAATGAGTAACCCCGGAACATAAAAGGCAACCAAAAGAACATGAGTAGGTTTTAGTCAGTAAAAGTCTGACACACCCTTTTTAATTTAACATCTGTTACTGTGGTTGTTTGGTATTGTTGACCTTTTACTTGGTATATTAAAGTAACCTGTTTGTGTGAAGATTTTAAAATATACAATTAAAATTTCAAAATAATAAATTTCTTAGGAGTTTTTGTTTCTTCCAAAAACAAATTGTTATGTACATAACATGTTCTAACAATAGGTCATAATAAAAGTATTGATCAAACTAGCATCCACTTTCTACACTTAATAACTATTAAAGATTTCATAATAGGAAATTGCATATGACATAGAACTAAGGTAAACAGTAGATTCCTGAGTACAATATTAATTAGCAAATATCATGCCCATTATCTTAATAATTGTTTTAACATATTGGTAAAGAATTTTGCAATCTAATATCTAATTGAGCTTAGGTCTATGAAAGCTAGTCAATTTTGCAATCCCTTATTAATAAAAATGAATTTGCTTCATGGAATTATGTAAAAATAATTTATTTTGCTCAATTTTATTTTGTTTCCCAGCAATCACAGATTATCTTACCACTTCAGTCTTTGTTCGAGATGTACATAATGTAACGATTTTTTTTATTACTTTCCATACCATACCCTATTCAACATTTTTTTACAGGTTTTAAAAATAAAGCTGCTAAAAGTTTTATTTCACTTTCAGGGGTCAGTAAGATAAAAATAAAAAAGCTTTATTGACACAAAAATATTTTACAAGCTGATTTTGGTAAACAGTAGGTACAATTCTGCAATTGAACACAATTCGAAGTCAAAGTCAAATCATTTATTTCCATTAGGCCAAAAAAGGCACTTTGAAACGTCATACTTATAAACAAAAGTGAATCTACCGAATGACCACTAACACCTGTTCTAGGCCGAGCCTGTATCTTAGGCGTTAGATCTTGCCCGGGGAACTATCTGCAGACGTGTACATTAAGAGGACAATACCTTAACTATTGCATCATGTCCAAATGTTAATTACATATTTTGTTTGTATATTTCAGGATTTGTTTTAAACGGAAATGTAGACACCACAGTACATACTCTAATGCGAGAAATAATTGCGATGGAGGTAGCTAGCGACGTAGAAACATACAATGAAGCAGTACTCGGTAAACCAAATGCTGAATACTGTGTGTGGATCCAACAGCCTAGCTCATGGGGTGGTGCTATAGAGGTAACTAGAATATAATGTTACTTAAATAAAGGAAAATAATAGTTAAATAATAAAAAAACCCAACTGCAATTTCGAAAGTTGGCAATTACATGAAACAGACACAAAGCTACCAACTTCCGAAATTGCAGTTGGATTTTTTTATTATTTAGTTAATATTTCTTTTATTTCTTTTTTACAAGTTAATATACCCTATGTCACTCCTACAACTGAGATGAATTCAATGACACCTCATTTATTGAAATTTTGGTTTAGGCTGTAGAACGTGCCACGGAATGAGACATACATACACCCCAAAAACTTAACCCTTCTTTCGGCAGTCGGGTAAAAATATATTATGACTTGTATGTTAATCAAATTGTCTAGTGTCTAATGACTCTGATAGCTAAACCGAAGGTAGTGTATGTCCCAACCAGGACAAACTCTGTTCATGAGCTTGATTGTTTGTTCTGTGTCTGGGTGTAATTTAATTCTTTATAATAATTGTGTATATATTTATAAACTTTAATTTATTATAAATTAGCTGGCAGACCCTGTAAAGTATTAAGATAATAATTTGGGATGGCATAGGTATGTGTGAGTGTCCCAAAATTTAGATTTTCTTATTATTAAATACATCACAACAATTTCTTAAGGCCTACAATCAACAATGTCAGAATCTATGTTATTATCATACTAAAAGATAAATCGAAGTCATTAACATTGTTATTCCAATAACAAAACAATAAAGGCATGAATTATGTCTTTCAATAAAAACTTATTGTTGTATAATTTATTCTTTTTAATCATGCAATACAGTACTGGCAGTTTTGAGTATTAAAATATATGCAAAGAGTATTTTTAATATTTTGCAAATAAATTAAAATGGAGTGCATCTTTTTAATGTAAATGTAACTAAATACATATGAAAATAAACAGGATGGAAACTTTCAGCGGAACAGTAAGAAGAACTGCCTTAACCATTGCACTTGCAGCCAAAAACATTTGATGCCAGTTAAGCCAGGGTGGAGTACTAAAAAGTCAAAGATTACAAAAAACTTTCGAACACAAGCATTCCTGAAACGCAAATACGCCATTTGCTTACGGCCTTAATACTGATTCAAAAGTGGAGTACTAAAAAGTTAGAAATTGCAAAAAACTATTCTCATTTAATACTTTGACTAATACCTACATTATTTTCAATTATTCCAGGTAGCGATCCTATCTCGTTTCTATGGGCTGGAAATGGCTGTTGTAGATACATTGAATGCAATAATAAACAGATTTGGCGAAGACAAGAATTATGGACAAAGAGTATTCTTATTATTTGACGGTGTTCACTACGATCCCTTATATTTGGAACAAGTTGATGTGAGTATACTCAATATAATCTTTTTGTATGATAATGGCTTACCTGCCTCCTGGGGAACTGGAATAATTAATATAGATTGTTTGTATGAAACTGTCATAACTTGATTGCCAATTTGAGAAAACAATTATTACGCTTTTCCAGTAGAAATTGAAAAGTCTGACAGGGAGTTATAGAGATTATTCGCGTGCGCTAATTGTGGTATTTCGGTGTGGTCCGCCCCCGATTCTCGTAGCTTTCTTCAATCCCTTTCAATCATAATATCAAACGAAAATTAATACTCTTCAGCCATATTATGACTGGTTGGCGCTTTGGCTCAACGATTGGCATGTAGCGCGTTCGAAACCCGCACAGGACAAACATTTTTAAGACCTACAGATATTTGTACTGCCTGGTTATTTGTCTGAGGCAGGCTTAGAAAAAAAAATGTTGTCGGTAAAGACAGTTAACTTTACGTAATAACTTCACAAACCAACTGCTTAGGCCGATCTTGCCTCGCCACCGCTTGTGCACTCTCGCTCTCACGCACGACTCTGGCGAAATGTGACACTTTCATGCGTGCAGCCGGCGTTCATCGATTTATAAGACGTAGTTTCGTCAAAAATATATAATTATAGATTTCCTATTTTGCTAAAACAAATATTGCCTTCCAGGGTGGTATCCAAACGATATTCCCAGCCGAGGACATGGAGATATTTCGAGAAGCGGAACAATTGGCACACGAAGCTAAGTCATCGAGACAGTTCACGGACGTGAACAAATTCACGCTCAGGTGTAATGTGTGTGACAAACTCATCACCGGCTACGTAGAGGCACAGAAACATGCCAAAGAAACCACACACACGAATTTTGGTGAAGTTTAGCGAACAATTCATATAATAAGGTGTATGTATGTCTAATGGTGATACTTCACTTGCCCTATTTGTAAAAAAAATCGATGCAATGCAATATGAACCTTATTGTAATAAACGTAAGGTATAGTTTGTATTGACCAAGTAACGATAATGTTTTGCCAAGTACGTCAAGTGAAGTGTTGAATATGATTGTGTCTGCTTGTTGAAATGTTGGTGATGATAGATAATTATTAATAAAGTTTTTAACTAAATGATGTTGTGGACTTTTATGATTTTTACGATTTTATTAATGTCTGGTCTATCTTAGTGTCTTCCGACTTTCACGCTCCTTTAACTGTCAGACTGTGACAAATAAATGTTACTTAGCTTGCTATCTTCCGTCTCTTTCTTGCATTCGTAGATTGACAATTGTGTGAAAGAGACAGAAGTATTGCTTAACCAAAGTAACGTTTCATTATCGCAGACTTATTCACTTAAGCCTTTTCAAGTTTGGTTTTATTTTGCTCTTCCATACAACACAATAACCTCATTTTTACTTAGTATCAAGTGCACTTATACTAGACAAAATATTCCTATTAAAATAGTATAAATGTCAAGCAGACACAATCAAATGAATTAATTAGCTTAATTTTGTTAGGATTTTTAATAGTTTTTTTCCAATTCCCGAAAACCTTTATCATAAATGACATTAATTAATGAACTTAGAATAGTTCGATTCGAGTTAAATGTTGTTCATTTATATTCAGATATGAATTGTTAATGCGAGATTCTGTTATATGAGATAATGCACATATCTTAGTACTATCTATTTTGTGTGAAATAGATATTTTTTTAATGAGGTCTCGGTTGAAATAAAACAATTATTTTTACACAATCACAAGCCCGTTCTAGTCTTTTTGTAAGGTAGTTGTGACACTACGTACCTGTTTTATTTCTATACAAATCGAATGATTCAACGTCAAAAACGCAGAGTAGTGTTATAACTACCTAAAGAACGGTGTCTTTTTTATATAATAATTATTTATTTTTACCTTATATATTATTTGTTAGACGCTCAATGATTTTTCACCAAAGTAGATTACAGAAAGCAGCACATAATAGTTTAGTCAATTAGTACCAGCTAGACAGATGATCTTAATGCAGAAGAAGTTATTATAAAGAAATGTTAATTTGATATAAATAGTATCTTGTCTTCAGATCTGCTGAAATGGAAATAATCCTTTAGAAAATTTTAACAATTGATAGTAAAATTAAATATAACAGAAATGCAGTTGAAATTTCCTTGAAGATATCAAATGACGAATATCTTGCTTTCAACTGTTATTTTAGAAGGCCAATTCTACTAATTTACAGTTAACCTTACCGGTTAAAACCCATACACATTACAGTATTACAGTACCTAAATAAAAAGCATAATTATGTCGGATTATAATAATGATTTTGGCAGTTTAAAAAAATTGTGTTATGGGCTCTTATGTGTTTCCAAAAGTTAGTAGAATTGCCTTACTGTTGTATTTTTGTTCACTTTATCAACTAATCAAAGAAACTCCACCATTTCACTAATGTGTTTGCACTGACCATTTAAATATAACTAATATTTCTCAACTTTCAACTAATTCAATATTACATCGTAATAATAAATGTCTCTAATGTAAGCTTATATTTAAAAAGAAATCACACGAGTACAAACGTAAAAAAATAAATTAATTCGATGGAAAACGATATGCAAAGCAGACAATAAACTGTAATATTTTATTACTTTTTGTTATTCGCTTCAATTTGAAACTATTCGCTTTTCAAAACGAATAGTATGTCCTTACTAGCAAATGTATCAGATTTATTGTAAATGTAACGTGCAACTTGTAACAAGTAGTGTTGCAACGTTGCATTGTGCGTTACGTTACGATCAGCACAAAAGTACCAACAATATGCTGGCACAGTGTTAATTGATAATGTACTACAATGTAGCAGAAATTGGGTTGAAAATTGTGTAATTACATGCAAGATGATAAGAGCCGCGCGCAATCATATTTTGTTTGCACATTTTTTTCAACACTATTTGTGAAGTGTTTAGCTCATTATTGGTTTAATAAAAGAAAATTGCTCTACCCAATGATATTATAAGTAAAACGACGTGAATAAGTCATAAGCACGGTGAGATGGTCAAATTAAACTACTCACTCGAGACAACTAGAGTTGCCCTTAGCTTGATTTAACTCGAGTTAGAGTACTCTTAGTAAATCGAGTTAGGTCCATACCTACCTGAAGAAAAAAATTAGCTGTATCTTACAGGATTTGCGATAGATGTCGGCATAAAACAAATTTTAATATGTTGCTTTATCCTTGTTCTCCTAAGTCGAGTATAGTATATCACCTTGAACCAAAATCTAATGCAACGACGCAACGCAACGCACTATTACACTTCACTCCTAATATTACGTATTGAAATACAATGATACAATTCCACCAGTGTTCGGCAGAAATATTTCTTCTGGTAGACTCAGCTTAGTGCATTGCTGATATTTTGCGCTAATGTTGTGCACAATATTTTGGTGGAGTCGTGCTATTACGTTATACAGATACTCATTATGTGAGCTATTTTTGAAGGACGAACTTTAAAGTTTTACTTATAACATCATTGGCTTTAAAATCGTTTATAATGCGCACCGCAAAAGAATAGAATTCCCTGCCTGTCTGTCTCCAAATTCATATAACCCGGAAGTATTTAAGAAACGAGTGCATAGGCGTCTATTGGGTAAGCTCGCTCCATCGTAGGCCCCGCCTATGCCCTCGGGCTAGTCTGGGACCAAGAGCAAGCCCATAAGAAATAAAAAAATGCATATTTCTATAGTCTATGTTTACCTCTTATCTGTGCAATATTGGCAAATAGGTCCATTTCCAATGCTTCTAGAGACAAGATAAGATACATTAAAATAATATCAAGGATCATTTAGATTTAGTTTGAACATAAAAAAGAAATACTATGAAGTCAGTAGTCTTCCCTATTTCAATCACTTTAACTCAAACATCATAAGATTTATGAATTGTCACTTATGTTATTTTAACTCAACCTTCATAAGATTAATGAATTGGCAAGAAAAGTTATTTTGTAATAATGCTCATTGGCGGCTTAAAACGAAGAAGCGCAAGCTATTTATTTTTTGTATCACGTTGTTGAGTCGCCAATGTAAAACATGACTTGTAAATTGTAAAATAAGGCTCAAAATGGCATAAATAAAATTTGATAAATGATATGTTTTATTTTATTGTTGGCGAGAACGGAATTTGTTTTATTAGATGTTAACTGGGCCCACCGGGTTTATGTGCTTGTCGAGGCAGGGGATGTTAGCCATGTCCATTTGTTTAGGTATTTAACTTAGGGCAAAAAATCTTGACTTGTCCATTAATCTAAAAAAATGTTAATTAACTAATTGTAATCATTTATACCTATATGAAACTTTTAGACATTTTTTTTTATTTTATAAAAGTCGAATGTCAATATTGTTTACTTTTATTTAAATATCTAAACAAATGTAGTATGTACAAGAATAAATGATCACTTAGATACTAACCGCTGGCCCATTACATGACCTAACTCTACAAATTATAGGGATATTTTATTCCAGGGTTTATCCTGCAGTAAAAATATGTTTAAACCTTCGTACACACATGATTCGAGACACAATAGGGAGCCAGCCCGACAGCCGGCTGTCGCTTGGTCGTTGAAAGGTTAAATAATATAATACCTGAAATATTATGACAATTTCTGTAATTTTTAGTATATATACCTACCTAATGACCTAGAAATCAAAACATATTTGCAAATTACATATGAATTATTAATTATAATAAAATTATATTAAAAAAATATATATCGATAATATGCCAGCGTAAGTCAATGGCACTCGCACAATCCGATTTTTTCATATACCCATAACCATGTGCGTGTGGATTGAGAGATCCTTTCGAAAAACTCTTCCAATCCCAACCAACCGTACTTCACAACGTACTTTTAAATTACTACTCGTACAATAAAATTACAGTACTTCTCTCGCCATATGAAAAGAAAATTGCTTGTATATTTTGCTTAGTGTACAGCTACATGCCTATATATGCTCACAACTACATCCCTAGTAACAGGTACTTTCCCAAAGTCTCTCGGAGCTCCCCACACTACCACAACTTAGGTATTACTCTCCTAATAAACTGGAAAATACTAATTAATCAGTTGGGAAACCATTATCCCTTATTAGTCAGCTTTATCGGTTATTACCTAATAAGGTTATTACACTAATGCTTTATGGTAGCTTTCCTCCGTGGATTCACTTCACTCTTCAAAGTTAGGTCTTGGCTACTGGCTCAATTTCCTGAGACATACCTACTTACTTAGCGTGATGTTATTATTAATATATTATTATGTTATTCCTATTGTGTTATTCTAATGTATGTTATACACTATTGTATGTAATGTTTTTTATTTATTATTGTATTTGCCATTTGGCCTAGTTCTGTTCTGTCTCCTGCTTGTTGCGGAGGGAAGTGGAAATATTTTTTTTCTTACTCCTCCGCAGTTCTTTTCTGATAAATTTCGATTGATCGTTTCTCCGGGACTCTTTGAGCTTCATTGCTTCGGCGCTTTTCTGGCGGACTCCACTGTTGTATCTGACTTTCAGGAGTTGCAGTGGTTGGGAATAGTGTGGCAGGATTGTCCCTAAAAAAAAATATTGTAATGTTTCATCGGATCCGTTCCGTACTTAGTTTTCTGCGTGAAAGGTAAGATCACGTCCACCAATGTTGTAATTGTTTCCATTATTTTGTCCGCTACCGAAGCCAAAATCTCCGTGTCTTTTGACTCTGTGGCTGCTAGAACACTACTCACAGTGGTGGGCAAGTGATTTTTCCATAAAACTGTCAATGTTTCATCAGTGACTTTTCCTCGTGCTAGGTCTTTCATTTTCCGCAGCAGCTGCGATGGTTTTTGATCTCCCAGTTCCATTTCTCCTATCAGCTTCTGCACTTGTCGGGCTTCCGACTGCGCGTAAATATTGCATAATCGCATTTTTAGCGCCTCATACTTTCCTGATGCAGGTGGATCCAGTAATATATCCGTAACCTGCGATAAAACCTCTTTGCCTAGCTTGGACACCACAACCTGGTACCTAGCCTCGTCGGATGCCTTTTGTGGGTTCAAAGCCGCTTCTGTTTGTATGAACCACAACTTGGGTTCATCACGCCAAAAATCTGGAATGCGTGCTGACACTGAGATGCTAGTAATCTGCTGCTCCTCGTTCAGCGCTTCCTTCACTTTTTCTGATGCCATTATTTGATTCTACAAATTATTATGCAAGGCACTTCCCACGTGGTAGTTGAGTCGCCCGGCTGAGTTATGTGTAACGCGATATCCTTTCCTGCTAGATCACGTCGGGGTCACCAATGTTGTAATGTGGTGTTTTGGGTTGCAGGATGATTAAATGAATATATCAACTGAGAGTTCACTTGTAGTTTTATTTGATCATACAACAGTTAGACAATTACACTTAATTGTTACACAAAGTCAATTCACGTCACGATAACACTATCCCGAGTGGGGCTCACCGAACGACTGGCTTGCCCGCGTCGCCTGCGCATTTTCTATGAGAATGCTTACACTGCAATAACTGCCGCATGCCGCTGTGCGGTCGCTACAGTGGCATACATACAAAGATCCATCCGCACATGAGGGTTATCTTGGATGCAAAGGAAGTCTAGATCTTTAGTCAAACAATTAGACAAACATTAGTCGATATGATCTTTCTTTGTTTCAAGCTTACTCGATGTCCAATTTCATCAAAATCGGTTCAGAAGTTTAGCTATAAAAGTAACCTACGTAGGTAACTGACAGACAGACTAACGTACAGACTTACTTTCACATTTAAAATATTAGTAGGTACGATATTACATGTTGTGGTCCTTTGTGTCGTACGTAATAAGGTTCGAATTAGAACGATGAGAATGTTGTTTGGGGAAAATATTAATTATTACATTGTATTACCGAAGTGCGGTATGTATTTTCCCAAAGTTACGTCCCTATGCATAACAATACGTAATTGTTGTCACCGGCGGCGGTGGACTTTGTAAAAGGATAAACTGTTAATTTCTGTTGTTAGGTAATACATTAGAAGAGTTTATAATTAATTAAATAAATAAAAATAAAACCTACAAAATAGTAGATTGTATTACAAGAAAGCAAAGTAATATTTTTACGGCGAGGGCGTTTTTTGAATCCAGAGCGAAGTGAGGGATTCTAAAGTAGAATCCCGAGCTTTGCGAGGGATTCTTAAATAGAATCCCGAACGTAGCGTAGGATTCAAAGTACGTCGCCCGAGCCAAAAATATATTTTGCGCCCGAGTGATACACTCTACTTTTCATCACCCCCTATGAGAAAATAAAAGCGCCTCATACTTTATTGTAAAATTATTATTGTAGCTGCTATTATTTTCAAGCTATCTGCTGCAAAACAATCCGTGAAAATGTTTACGAGAACTCGGACTGTAGTTTGCACGTTTTATTAAGTGAGGACAAGCTTAAGCTTAAAATTGCCTACGATACATCTACCTACCTTTTTTTTTTGGTGAGTGGGAAATCATCCAATGACTGCTCCCGTCCTGGGTGCGGCGGGAGGGCGTGTCAGACTCTTACTGACTAAAACCCACTCATGTTCCTTCGATTGCCTTTTATGTTCCAGGGTCACGGTAACTATTATACACATTCCGCAACCCCGGCAGGCGTTGGCCCTGTTGGGCCCCTTTCTGTGCCGACTCCTTCTCTTTGAGGCGCGCGTGGAACACTAACGCGCCGTCGACGCGGTCCTGGTCCTAGCCGGGCGGCGAGCTACTCATCGCTCGCCATCCGCAGAACCGCGCCTACGGTGGCCGGTAGTCGTCTTGCGACTCTCGACGTCTTCGCCTGGGTCTTCGTCCGGGGCGAGAGGCTCGTCGTTGCCTCTCGCGCGCCGCCGATTCCTTCACTAGCATAACTGCTTCGCAGAAGGAGGCGACGGCATCCCATTCCGTCTCGCCCCGAAGCATGGCCTGAACCAGCGCCGGGCGCGAGAGGTCACCACCGCCGATCGCCTCTACGAGGACACGTCGATGGTGCGCCCATGCGCGGCACACCTCCACCGTGTGCTCGACCGTGTCCTCCAGGCGACCGTTGCTGCAGTGGTGACACCCAGGCGTCGCTTCCGCCTGAATCCGACACAGGAACCTCCCGAACTGACCATGTCCGGTGAGGACCTGTGTCAGGCGAAACGTGAGAGCGCCATATGGCGCCTCTCCAGTCACTCCTCAAAGAGGGGTCTTACCGCCGCTATTACGGCGTGCCCAACATCTACCTACCTTTTCTGGACATTATGAGAATTGGTTAGAATTTCATGACACTATGTATCTCTCATTCACAATAACGGCAAAATACCTAAAATTAGCAAATTTCATTATTTACGGTCGGCATTAAAACACAAGGCGGATAAACCAACACCATCAAAAACGAGGACACCGGGACGAGATGCCTCAACATTTTCATTTTAAGTTTTTTTTTATTCAGCCGCGGCGTGACTATGGTATGGTATGGTTCATTATTTGCGTTTGATTCTTTGGCGTTGAGCATTAAGACGTTCCAAATTCAAAGAGTTTTTAGGCGCACTTATAACAGGGCGTAAAACATGCACAAAGACGCTCCAAATTCAAAAAGTGCGATTAAAAGTTACTTTTAGGCGCACTTTTTGAATTTGGAGAGTCATTATTGCCCGCTGAAAGTTTCTTATAGAAAACACCAACTTTGGGCGTACTTAAAGGTAACTTAGGGGAACAAAGTCGTCTTTTTCGAATAGGTGGGATGAAAAAATATTTTTACTCACTGGCTTAAAACTTAAACAACACAACTCGACAATTAATAGCTATATTTTAATAAATAACTGACATTTTTTTTATATATAAATGGCTCTGATTATATACTTATTTAGCTGGCTTAGCGTGATGAAGACAAGGGGTAGCAGGCGACGTTGGAAGAAAAAAAGATTGAGAAGCTTTGTCTCAATATTATTTCTGTTTCTGTATTAAGGGTGGTATAATAACCCCTGTGCGAAACCCACGGTAAGCCTCGCCAGCTCATCCCAAGCGTGTTCGATTGGGTTGACATCAGAACTACTTGTTGGCTAAGGCATCAAGCTGATACAAATGAGTGGTAGGTATGTGGCCAGGCGTAGGCGTTTAAATCCTTCACCAATAGGTACTAAACTAACCAAATAATTTTGACCCTGCAATGCCTTGCATGCTCAATAAAGACTTAAAAAGATTGTACTCAGTCCGAGTGCCTTTATCTATACCTTCCTTATTATTATACTATGAAGGGGTATTCATAGTATACTACGTAAGCATATACATATTGCAGGAAGGAAGGATGTAGCGTCATGTAATAGGTATTATGTAATGTACATACGTATACGAAGCAAATCATATTGCAGGAAGGATGTAGCGTCATGTAGATAAGTAATTATAGGTAATGTACGTCCCACGTCGACACGTACATATCTATAGGTACCTACACATAATTGACTGGCCTGTTGGTCTGGTCTAGTGGTTAGTGACCCTGACTGCTAAGCCGGAGCTCGTGGGTTCGATTTCCACCCAGAACAAACTTTGTGTGATGAGCATGATTGTTTGTTCTATGTCTGGGTGTGATTTATCTATAACACGCGTATATTTATAAAATAAATAAGAATGTATATCAGTTGTCTGGTTACCATAGTACAAGCTCTGCTTAGTTTGGGATCAGGTGACCGTGTGTGAGTTGTCCCAAGATATTTATTTATCTTTACTGTTAAGCCGGTTTTGGCTTGCACCCGTACAGATGAATTGGAAGAATTAAGGTCATAGGTCATTACAGCCACCCGGCAGCCACTCCGCACCGACTCGCCTTATAACCGAGGCGATCCGGTGACGCTACGGAGTTGATAATATAGTGAGCGCATGCCCATACAAATCCATATAAAGAATACAAGCCGCAGGAAGCGAGTCGGTGCGGAGTGGCTGCCGGGTGGCCGTAATGAGCTATGACCTTTAAGGTGTTCGATATAAATACTTACAGAAGTACTTATACGTCATTGCCGGTGTCAATAGTTCTCAAACTTTATATTTTAGGGAAAATACTCACGTAGATTCATACTACAATTTTTTTTGGTCAAACTTGATGAGTGATGAAATATTTTTCTAGTGACGCAGGTAAGGAATAGGTACGTGAGGATAATTATGTTATATATATATATATATATATACCTCTCTATTTATCTGGCGTGATCACTAACTGAAAAAAAAAACGTTTGTTTAAGTATGAATGAGCGAAGTTTGTGTATTCAAGAGAGTACGTGTCTCCTAGTAATGTTGTTCGGAGAACAGTGAATTTTTTTCGCGAGTTTAGTGTTGGTCATGTTTAGGGTTGCCATCTGCCTAGGTTTCCTCGAAAGTGTTCTAGTTTAGAGGACATATGGGGCCCCCCAGATATCTCTAAACACAAATAATTAATAATTATAATTAATTAATAACAATAATTATTATTTTCTAATTCTCTACACTTGGCCGGTCAGCATTTTTGGTTAGGGTTTTTGGAAAATTTAAGATAAACCGACAAACGTACTGGCCACCGAGGTATTCACTCGTCTTGACTTGCTTATCTTGCCCCAGTCCTGTAATAATGATAAGTAGGAACAATGACCCCTTAAAGTACAGACACCAGTAGAAACTACTACAATGTGTCAAATTTCTTATTATTTTAAATAGATTTTCAACTTTCTCGTTATATAAATAGGGCTGAAACTGCGTTAAGCGGGGACCGCGAATTCCGTTTAGGGACTAGTTATGGGTTTATGGGAGTTACCTAAAATAATGCCCACCAATGGTTTAGTGGGTAACTAAATTCCCACCATTTGTTATTGTTTTGATCCTATTAAATAATATCTATTGAAAACTTTCCTCATTCATTAGATAGTGAACAACAACAAGTTAAATATAAATACTGGGAATTTCTAATTGTAAAAAGTCCCAGTAAATGTTATTCTCTATGGTAACAAGGTACCTACTGGTACCAAATCCGGTTTCCCCTGCCCCGAAGGCACTGAGTAATTCTGCTGCCAAATGTTCTAAGAATTATGATTAACGTATTATATCTGATTCGTCATGTCAGTGCTGATTATGACCTATATGTTGTTAACACAGACCAAGTTAGGGTTGCCAACAACAAAATTGCAGACAAAACTAATACTATAAAGCTTCAAGTACCTATTAGTATTTTTCCCGGACGTCTACGCCGAAAATATTGTTATACAAAAATGTAGATATAGTAATTAATTTTAAAAATTATTTAAAATATACTAATAGGATACTTATTTAAATCGGAATTTCCAAACACATAAGGGGTTCGGCTTTTACCCGAAACACTCTTCCCGGATGATTTCTAATACTTTTTAAACTAGGACAAATCCAGGGCACCCCTAACTAATTGCAGACCTTGTTGCAACATTCCTACTTTAAAATAAATATCAAATAGTAATTTAGAATTGAACTTCTCAGGATGCTTCTAAGTCCTATTTTCTACAAAATTAAACGCTGATATCAATAAAGAGAAGATAAGGATAATTATATAAAAACTCGAGTAAAGACCACCGGCTACTTCCTGTAGCGTACCGTTAAGTCCGTTAGTTCTATATTTAGAAGCGTATTTACATCGTAAGGAATATAAAAAAAACCGGCCAAGAGCGTGTCGGGCCACGCTCAATGTAGGGTTCCGTAGTTTCCCGTCCGTCACAATAAGTGTACCTATTTATAAGTTTAAAAAAAGGCTATTTGTTACGTTGACATACTAAGTACGCAAAAATTATTTTGTACAACCTTCTTGTCTTTTTTGTACAAAAACTGTTCTTTCTATCAAGTTCAAAATAATTTTCCTAGAAAGTCCTTATAAAGTTCTACTTTCCAGATTTTTTTCATATTTTTTAAACCTACGGGTCAAAAGTTAGAGGGGGGGGGACGCTTTGATTTTTCCTTTTGGAGCGATTATTTCCGATATTATTGACATTATCAAAAAATGATTTTAGTAAACCCCTATTCATTTTTAAATACCTATCCAACAATATATCACACGTCAGGGTTGTAATTAAAAAAAAAACCACTTCCCTATTTACATATAGGGGGGCTACCCTAATAAAACGTTTATTTCCAATTTTTATTTTCGCACTTTGTCGGCGTGATTGATATACATATTGGTACCAAATTTCAGCTTTCTAGTGCTAACGGTTATAGAGATTAAGCGAGGACGGACGGACAGACATGGCGAAACTATAAGGGTTCCTAGTTGACTACGGAACCCTAAAAAGACCCATACTACCGTCAGTGGCGTAGCTAGATCTATCTAGCCAGGTTTAACAATTAGGGGCCCCTGGTACCTACACGAACGGAGAAAAACAAATGACATACCAATTTTGATTGGGTGCCGTCTGAGGAACCCATGATTTTAGGGGCCCACCCAACCCGTACTTAGATACGGGACTGCATACAATGGTGCCAATTTCCTTGTTCACAAACTAGACTAAACTTAAGTCCAGTGCATTTTTTTCCCATTTCATTAGGAAAAGGACAGAAGATAACGTATTAGTTTGGTCCTGTCATATTAACACACTCCACAGATAATTACATGACGACTATTGTTCCTTAAACCTTCGAACACACGTGATTTGAGACAATAGAAAGACAATAGCAGCCCGACAGCCGGCTGTCGCTTGGTCGTTGAAAGACGCTAGGAACCAATTTATATTTTGGAGCAAGGAATCACTATTTAGGGAAATCTGCGACATAACGGAAAAACTTTGTGGTTACAACAAGTGCATGAGACAGTTCAAAGTTCATTTGGGCGTTTAAAGTTTAATTAGAACATTAATATCCTGTAAAACTTATTTTATCTACTTAACTATTAATATTGAAATCTTTCACATATTAAGTACTTACTTCCTAAGTTTTTCTTTGAAATCACAGATGTCAAAGGAAAATCATATTTATCAACACTGAGTCAAGTCAGTCCGTATTTTGTACATAATACCTAACATAATGTAGCAAATTATCTCCACGCATTGTAACGAGGCCGACCGTGCGTCAGGATTCGAAGATTGAATTAAGAAATCTAATATAAAAATTCGTGACTAAAGATTAAGAAATTTTATTACTTTTCCTCATAAGTGTGTTGAAAGACATTCTTTGATATGTGTATGTATTACGCACTCTGGCACAATACGCCATCGCCTTCGGAAATTCGCTTTGGACGTGATATAACTATCTCATAGTAGCTTACTTGTCTTGTAATATAATGCATTCATCATCGCCCTAGCCTTACTCTATAAAAATACCAGTACTTGAATAGAGCGACTGTTTGTCAGCCCCTGTTACTACTTAGTTAAGATGATAGGTACCCCTTGGTAACTTCTGACTACTCGTAGCGACTGTCAAAGATTTAAGAAAAAAACCTGAGACCAAAGTCAAAGGAGTGTAAAGAAAAACACGTAAAACTGTGAAATACCTATTAGGTACATGCTTTCCTTTATACAAATATAGAAAGCAACATATATAATTATGTTTTTCTACCAACTAATTACAAATGAAAGAAACCTACACTCCTTTTTTCTAAAAAGTCGTTAGTTCTCCCTGAAATGGCTCGATATTCAATTACTTTATAATGAATTCCTCTCACTACAGGAAGTAGGCGCTTACTTACGTAACTAATGTGAGATAAAGAGAAATATGTTAAGCCTACGTTTAAAAGCACCGTCATAATTAAAGTGACGTATTACGGGAATATTAACTACGCAAGTTTGCATATTTGAGTTACGTTTATAGGGATGCCAATATATTAATTAATTAATTAATTTTCCCCGCGCAGTCCTGAACAGGAAAACTGTACAGCATATAAAAGCTGATCGAAGAAACGACTTGTCATTCGTTATTTAGCACTGCAATTTAGCAGTCATAACAATACCTCAATTATTGTTTTAATAATTGCCAATTTTATTCCATAGTGCTCCTGATGAAATAAAAGTTTGAGTTGCAAATAATTGTTTATTACAATGGCGACTTTTACTAAAATCTCACTGACGGTAATTGTTTTATAATATTTTTAATTTACATTTTAAAATAAATATACTTTTTAATTCTAAGGTTATAATAAAGTCACGATGTTTACTTTTAATATAACATTTATTTATAGTATTTATAATTATTCAAGATTGTGTTATTAAACTTTTTTATTTTTGTTTTACCAGGTGGCGATCCTAGCAGCATTTTGCAGTGCAGCCCCTAATAAGAGTGAGTTTTCTTTATTTATTTATACATCTTAAGTCTAATGTTTAATTTTGGCTTCAACAAGAAGTTCCTATAACTTTAGCTGAAGTTTCTGAAAATATATTAGTATACTTTACTTACGATTTTCCTTCATCCTAAATGCGGTAGCTTTGACCCTGTTTTAATTATACTTCCTTAGACTATTATTTTTATTTTAAGCATATTGCTAATCTATATATAAAAGAAACTCGGTTTATTTACAACATTTATAACTCGTAAACGGCTGGGCCGATTTTTATGATCTTTGAATAGTTAATTGATTTTCTCCTAAAACGAAATACCTGTTAAAAAATAGGAACAAAAGAAACAATAAAAAAAATCTTTTTTTAAAAAAACAACGCCCTCTGTGAATCACTACAGAAACAAATCACAGTCAGTCTTGGTACAGCTGTAAACTATTAATACATGTTAAAAGAAAAGGACTTATGTACTCAATAATAACTGGGCACATAGATATGTTTATTAATAAATCAATTTCTTTCCAGATCTCAGCCTAAAAGTTCCTGATGAATGTAAAGGCAAAGGATTCTGTTCAATCAAACCAGAAGGTTATGACGAAATGCAGAGGATGGTGAGCGAACTACTACCGGCAAGTTTCATTGGAGTAAGTATAATTTAACTAGCTATATCCCGTGGAATACCCGGTTACGTCATATGGATCGTACTGTTATGCCATTAGTACTTATTACCATCCTCAATAAATGGGTCAATGGGTTTCTGAGGCTTTGTTTAACCTTTCGACGACCAAGCGACAGCCGGCTGTTTCGCTGCTATTGTCTCTTGAATCACTTGTGTTCGAAGGTTTAACCTTTTGGCGACCAACCGACAGCCGGCTGTCGGGTGGCTATAGTCTTTCTATTGTGTCTCGAATCACGTGTGTTCGAAGGTTTAAACAACAAATTCATTCTGTAGTATTCTACTGTACTAAGTATAGATTTACGATGTACGTACATTCCTATAGTTATGTATAATGTAAACTACTTAATTTGGCTCTCATCTACATAGAAATCTTTCAAATGGTCGAGTCAGTTAGTGCAGTGGCTGCGAAAATTGCAATCGTGGGTTCGATTCCCGCATAGAACAAATAATTGTATGCCCTAAAGTTTGTTGCTCCGGATCTTGCATTAGATTCATAGTGTGGTCAGTTTTATAAAAAAGTACGCCCTATCTATCACATATTTTTTAGATGAATATAACACTCTTGTAATTTTTTAGCAAAGCCTTGGAGAC
This sequence comes from Athetis lepigone, assembly GCA_033675125.1. NCBI lineage: Eukaryota > Metazoa > Arthropoda > Insecta > Lepidoptera > Noctuidae > Athetis > Athetis lepigone. The sequence continues at coordinate 3,881,401 of CM066226.1, read as the reverse complement.
CGTATAGGGGAGGATGAGAACACAGTGGAACTTTCTTCTGAGTCTGACTGGCATAACTGTCCTTCTAGAAAAACGGTATGACATTTTATTTAATTTATTTATCCCTATTACATGTAATAATATGAATCCTGAACATTTAATCTAAAGCATTAACCTTTCGACGACCAAGCGGCTGCCGGCTGTCGGGCTGCTATTGCTTTTCTATAGTGTGTCGAATCGCGGGTGTTTAAAGGTTGTACAGAAAAATGTGTCATTGGACTTGTGTAGTAACGAGTTTTAAAAATATCGATCGTTAACAGTTCAACATAAAAAAACCTGAAACAATGATTTGAATCTCAAAAGTATGACCTAACACTTTACTTAATTAATTTTTAACAGTAACTAATTCAATTTTTTTTTTACTTTATAGACGAAAATATTCTACGCGTACAGCCAATCTAACGACACGGATGCTGACTATGTCATCCAGCTTGACAATTATAAGCAACATATCGATATCGTCACTTGCGCGTAAGTACTATATTGTTTTTAGATAAGTACCTACTTACCTGCCTTCTTATGACTGCCTTGTTGATAGTGTGGACTCATCCTTGTTTGTTGAGCCTGGAGTCGCCTGGTTTTGATTATCTGCAGAGCTTTTCGTTATAAATTCCACGGTGCTAGCTAGTTGCCGTTCGGAAGTTGTACAGTGTCCACTTGTGATTTTGCATACATTTGTGCACTTTAAGATAAGGACAAAAAATGCACATTAATTTAGTCCTGTCAAATTAGACAGCGCTTGAAATAAATTGACGATTTTTTATTTGCCATGTTTTTAATCGCGTCTAAATTATCTTTAGAGTACCTTAATTTAACAAGACTTTTGAAATCGAAGTCAAGGAAATTGGTACCATAATCTAAAATAGCCAAAGTTACATATCGTCAAACTTATATCCTTATGCCCTTACTAATAATCACTGTGTAAAGTTATGCAATGAATAAAGCCTGTGTAACCATACATTTTTTGACGTATAAACTTGTCATAACTTTATGCAGCGTTTATTAGTAAGGCGCTTAGAGTATTATTCTTTGCCAAACACATTATGTATTTACAAAAGTTGCACATCAGTTTCGTAATCAAATTCCACATCATCTATATAAGTATCAGTTTCTGACATAATTCTCTTTTGCTACAGAAACGACAAAATCGAGACCGGCTCTCAAGAATGCTTCCGAGACCTGGGATTGGGCGGCTTCAATTTGAAGTTCACTTGTGTGTCCTCGTCAGCTAAACGCAACATTCTCGTGTACGATTATAAGTCTCACGAAATCAAGTCGAAGCCTTACGATATACCTTGTTGCTGCTCTTGCCAAATTACCAGCTCAATTTAATTAGTCCATCTTCTTTGTTGGGTTGGCAGATTCCAACTATCCGATTATTTTGGGAGGGATGATCAAACTTTTGACCATTAATATCAGTATCATGGATACTGTACTTTCAAGACAAGTTCCTTGTTTAATTTAAAGAATGGAATGGGCTGAAATTGTTAGTCTCCAGTTTAGGAGACCCTAAGGAGATTCCAATTCTATTTAGCCACGCCTTAAGTACAGTCCATATGTTCCTGAATCATCTATAAACATGCACTTGATCAGGTTTTTATTTATTCGGCGTTTCTGTCAAGTCTTTTAATAAAATATCTGTTTATTATTCATGAACTTGAGTAAAATCTTCTTTAAAACTTAGCTTAAGCTTATTTAAAAAATATTGCGTCATTTTAATGGTTGGCCTAAGAATAGTTCCTTGAGGCAGTCCTTAAAAGATAACTAGTTCAGTGCTATAATTGGCGTAATTTTCTGTTCAGTGATTGATCATGGAGTTAACAACCTTCATATTTGATAAAGTTTAACGTCAAATAAATAATTAATTATATCTGTAGGCACTAATGAAGATGTTGGCTTGCCCAGAGATGATTAACGTATCAAACGGCTTTGTATTATTTGTAAAGACTGATTTAGTTATTATTTTTATTTATTTTTAGTTGATGTTCTAGAAAATAAATGTAAATTTTGTATAAATTATTTCTTTGTATATTTATTAATAAAGATTATGTCGATGACTTTATCTTCTTATTTTGTTTTTCGGTTTCTAACATTGTAAATAGGTATATAGTGTAAGAAAACTTCAAAGCAGGTTTTATTCGATTTATTTTTAACACAAATGTACAATATCAATAAATATAGTCACATCGGCTTTCTATCACCTGTCGTTACACTATGATTCACTTTATACAATGTTGTTTTACAACATTAACTTATCATTACGCTCAATATAACTAACAAAATTGTGCATTAGAAATTGGGCCGCCTCATACTTTGTTATATTTTAAAGCAAGAAAGACTTTTAATGGACAGCTTAGACCAAAAATTAGATGCCTATGTTACGCTGTGATTTTACACGCCGTATTTTCGAATTAATACTACCTAAATATTCTACCTAGACGATTTTTTATTTGTTGTCAATTTTTAAAGAGTCTTTGATGCAACAATAATTTACTACGGCATCGATTCCGAAATATAAAAAATGCTGTTTCTTTATGCAAAAGTACAGTACAATTGAAACATAAGAAACAACTAAATTCTTTTTCTTATTTTAGCTGGTATAGTACTTTCGCCTCTTAAAGATTGTGAACTAATTAAAAATCATTTACTTTCCTACTAATAATCGCTATGTAAAGTTATGTCACGAATAACGAATGTAAACATACTTTATTTGTTGTTTAAACCTGTCATAACTTTACACATCGATTTTAAATCAGATAGCTAATTATTGAAACATACATACTACAATATCAGTCCCTATTTCTGTTTACACTTCTTGCCTTAAAATAAAACATTTCGATTCAGTTTTAGGAACCAAACGGCGATAATAACTTATGTTTAAGCGTATACACAGCGTTTATTGCTAAATAGGTATGTGAAGATATTAGAAGACGTGCCCAAGCTAGCTAGATTATAACTAAGATTAAAATTTGCTAAAACAAACTAGCCCATACCAAGTAGGGGGTCATTTCGACGTATTTTTTTTTAAAAGCGTTTTGGATATATCGCTTATTAATAAATTTTGAAAATAATTTACTTTGAAAGATACTGAAATACAGTCAGACGTTGGGACACGACACTAAAAATTAAAAAATTAAAATCATTTTCCAAAAAAGTTATAACCGTCTTTTCTACTCGCTTCTGTCAATTTGTGTTGACACCGACTTCCGAAATTTTAGTTATTTTTGGGTTTTTAGTTTTCGAAGACGGTTTTTATTTTTTGTAAAAAGATTTTTTACATTTCAGTTACGGGTAAATATTTAACAGTTTGTTAGATTATAGTGGTAGTACTTTGATTAGATTATATTATATATTACCTACATACGATTGAATGTTCAACAATCCTATATAATGTGTTATTGCAATGTTACGGTAGCGGGAAAATTTATGTACACCCGACTTTAGGGATAAGCAGATGGTAGACTGTGACGTCGTAATGACGCAGAGAGCTTGTATCTTAGTCTGTTTTACGTATTACTACTATGGGGCAAGTCCCCTACAGAAAAACCTGGAAGTTCCTTTTGGAATTTTTCCTATTAACTTAATAATTTTTGAAAGTAATTATTTTATTTTTGTTTGTTTGGTCTTTCGTTTTAATGCCCAACTTCCAGTGTTAAGATCGTGTAAATCTATCAGTAAACAAATAAGGAAAATATATAAAAAATAATTATCGGAGAATTGATTACGTAAAATATCTGTCGGGCTTTCCGCTAAATAAAATACGTTGTCTTTTATTTTTTTATATATTTTATTAAGGTTCTGAATTTGTTTCACATTATTAAATTAATTATTGAGAGTGGGCCGGCTTGTTTTAGCAAAACTAAGATCAATTTAGAATATTGTAATTTATCGCCTTGTTTATGCAAATCTTATTTTTTTCAAGGTTAGTCAAAACAAGGCTTGCGAATATTCTAAATAATCTCAGTATTAAAATTGATAGTTTTTAACGATTTAGTCCTTTATGCATGTCTATAGATTTTATATGTAGTTTTCTACTTCCATTAAATGAATTATATCTTTTATAAGTTATTTGAACTTTTTTAAATATTCTTTGGGGACTAACTATTTTTTTATTCACTTATAGTACAAATTGCTTTTAAATATTTAAACAGATAAAAAAATAATCGAGTGATTAGTAGTTTAATCTAGGTACACTTAACTTATTTAGAAAAATATATTATTATAATGATCGCTGTGTTTAGATATTTAAAAGCTCTATGAGATATGGACATTTTGGAGAATAAGTCTAAAAAAAAGGCTATAAAAGGTAAAAGTTATTTTTAAAAATCAGGGGTCAACTCAAATAACGTTTGAGTATGTTTGCAATTTGATCTCATACCGAATATGTCAAAAAAGTCCTCTATACTATTTACCGACATTTCTCGACAAAGATTGTCTCTGAGACCTAATCGCGACAATTTTCAGAACGTTTGATTTGGCCTTCTGGCTTTAACCACAAATTCTTCATAACACAATTTTAGCTAGCATCAAGCCAATTTATGACCATTTGTTTTAACAAATAAAAAATAACAATTAAAAGTTTACTTTGATTTCGATTTTCACTTAAAACTAAAGGCATTCAGATATGTTACAATTATCAAGTTCAAATGTGTATTTTTTATACTTATTCATGTAAATAAATATAAAAAGGTAATATAACAAGATGTAGTAAAAAATTCGATTTTTATTTTACAAACTAAATGCAAATATAGAAATGGTTTTCATAAAAAATATAATGCTTATAATATAGTATACTATTAAAAAGCAGTTTATAAAAAAAATGCACAATTAACTGCAATCAGAAAGAAAAATAAGTTAACCTTAAAAGCAAGTAAATAAATAGAAAATAGAAGCTTTAATGGTCCTTAACACATAAATAACATCTAGCCAGTTTTTTTCAAAGGGTTATGCAGGATTCGGAATAATGTATAAATCTCTTTAGATAACTCCACTGTTAACACTACATTACACCGAATAATAAAATCAATAGTTTGCCATTCAACTTCGAGATTTAAATCGTATGTATTTGAGTAACTTTTATAATGGCAAGAAAAAAAATAGCTGCGATGACACTTAGCTATCCAAGCGATTCTAAGTACTATTTAAATAAATATAAAGTTTAAAATGCTATGAAACTTTACGTGTCAGAACGGGGTTGCTGTAACATTGATTATTCTTATATAGCTGTAACATATCGAATGCTAAAAACAAATCTAAAAAGTTGGCCTTCAGTTCGAAGAGCTTTTTAATTATTTTAATTAAAATGCTATTACGTGCGAGCAGACTACGTTTTGCTGTCTATCTATTATTATGGTCTACTTAATAATATGTGTTGCAGTAACGTTGTATGAAAACCCTCAGGTATTCAATGTAAAGATAAATAACTTTCTCAATTGTTTTAAAAACAAATAGAGTGTTTTAATATATTTTTAGTGGCAAAAGAGAGCTTCTAGTACTAATATATGTAACTCTTTACAATGCAAAATAATAAATTCATCAAAAATATTAATTAGTTATAGTAATTTCAATCGTTTTTAGGGCTAATAAGGACCCACTTGTAAACATTATTTTCGAACGTTTTTCGATTTGTGTCTATGTAGAAAAGAACCGTTCTTGATATGCATTTTTTACATAAATATCATAATTATCATCTGCCTAGCCTTTTCCCAACTATGTTGGCGTCGGCTTCCAGTCTCACCGGATGCAGTTGAATACCAATATTTACGTTATTTACAACCCTGTTTCTGGGTGACACGATACCCCCTTGGTACAACAGAATGTTAGACCAACGAGTTAGGTCAACAAGAAATATAATTGCAAGGCAATCAATTTTGTGCCTACAATGTAGATAATTTATTATAAATAAAATCTCTTATTAATCTCCTCAGAAAAATTTGCCCTAAGGGTTTTTATACAACGTTGACAACCAAATATGGCTAGCCTAGTTAGACCGCCTTTAGTTTGGAACACCATTGAAAATGGAGCTATCAGTAAGCAGATTATTTCAAAGGTTTATTTATTCATTGAAAATCGTGACGTAAGACGTTGGGTATAAGAAAAATTACACTAAAGATTTTCACAGTTACTTCTTTCGTATTTTATAAATATAACATTTCTTTCGGTGGTATGTGGTGCCATCGATCCCCAAAATGCACTAACGTTTAGCGTTTACATACGATTATAAAACTATTATTTCCGTAGCCAAATAAATGTAAAAAATGTTAGTATATTTTTAAGCATTTTTTGTTGTTAAAAAGGCATGTCAAGATTGTTCACATTTAGTTACCTACCTAAATCGCTCGTCGAATAAACCGGTTAATTTAGGTTTTAAAATTCTTAAAAAGTTCGAGTCTTTTAGAAAAACATCAAGCAAAATCGGTACACCTGTTTTGACCTGTATTTTATTAACCAGTTTAGTCACCTTGCACAATGTTATTGTAAGTCTAGGACCAGCATTACATTTGTCACCAGACAATCTATTCTGTAAACATCTCTGCTGACAATCTATTCTGTAAACATCTCTGCTGACAATCTATTCTGTAAACATCTCTGCTGACAATCTATTCTGTAAATATCTCAGCTGAATTTTGGTGAAGCGAGTTTCTTAGCCAATGTTAGGTGATTAACATTTCACCCTATACTCACATCACTATGATTCACAAAAGATTGTTTTCTCCTAACCGTTCGTGTTAGGGATCGATCAGATTGCGAAAAAATATATGCTGAGGCGATAAAATTGGAATATGAACTCTAAAGTAAATAATTTAGTGTGTTATAAAATTTATAGTGTCATTTAAATACTCCTTAATCTCACTCGTTATGTCTTATTCTCGAATAACGTTACAAGCTTATTTTCTTTATTAGACACCATGCAATTTTAGTGGGGAGAAAATTCTTTAGCGGTAAATACTTGGTCTGATAATCTTTTAACAATATACCTATACATTTAAATTTTCTCGTCATAAAAATGTTTTTACCAAAGAAGAATTTCAAATTTTAATGTATTGTTTCTATTTCTACCTGACAATTTATATACAAGATGTTCCCTAGAACTTTTATTAGTGATCCAAATGTGAAACCACTAAGAAAACTGCGTATCAAAAGATTCAGGTTTTCATTTAAGTTACTCCTTGTAGTTGTCTCACTTACACAGTCACAACCAAAACGAGACAAAATGTATTTGACTGCCAGTATTTACTTCTAAAGATTTCCTATCCTCCTCTCCACTAAAATACCAATTCAATATGCCCGGATAAGGACAATACAAAATTAAAGGGGGTGTAGTTTTATAATTATGATCAATTTCTACTGAGCACCAATCAATGAATTGCAAAAATATTTAGCTATTTGTAGTACTTTTAAAAATAAACAGGCTAATTTAGTTTTTGTTTAAAGTTCTTACTACGTTCGTGTCCTTTAGAAAAAATCCGAAAATAATCTATATTATTCGGTATTTTAATAATCGGTTCATAGTCTTTATGCGCAATGTTAGAGAGTTTATAGAGCGACAGTTTTATTTTGCGATTCTAGAATTGTTCCCATACTAAAACTTGCTCAAAATAACCTCACTCCCTTTAACTTTGTACAACTACCCATACATATTGACCAATTAAGTTCGAAATTCCTCATCAATATATCTACATACATGTATTCTCCAGTGTCCTGCCTACTGTGCCTGTGTCGGCGCCGGTTTGGCTGCCGACCACCTGGGTAAAGAGATGCCGAACTTGGTTTCCAACCCAGTGAGGACTGGTAAGGCTACCTGGTAGCCTCCGATGTGTTGGGGCTTCTTCATTGTTTCTTCTATTGGTGTTGCTACGTGTAATTCTGAGCCGGCTGGGCGTCTGTGAAAAGAATCGTGTGGTTAGATATTTTTAATGTTTTGGGATCTTTGTATCGCCGTCAAGGACGGGACGAGCCCACCAGGTCTATGTAATATATTTTTACTTTTTTGCCATTACATGACAAACAATCTGACGGTCCACTTGTTGTTAAATGCTCACCGTTACCTATTTAATATTAATAGTTGGATTACTTGTACTGTGACGGAACTTTGGGGCAACTTCGGGCAACTTGTGGTTTCAAAACGAAAATAATTTCTCTCAATGTCGTGACTTAATTCAACAAAATTAAAAATGACTATTTTGTGCTGGCATTCCAAAATAAACGGGGTAAACGTGAATTGAGATTTTCAACTATAATGTCAAAATTAATGGATAATTAAAAATTTTTTTTTCTTTTTATGACTTTTTTCCATCCAATACAAATAAGTGTTATACTAAAAAACTACTCACGATCCTCCGAAATCGACGAAGAACAGACGCTGTAGAATCTCATACGTGACGAGAGTGACACCGAACTGTGGCGACGAGCGGAACACTCGTGCGGTGGCTCCCTTCCAGAATGCTCTCGCGCCTTCCTCCGCGTAGATCTTACGTGTGGCGTCTATCACGCCGTTGTATGTCGTCTGGCCGGACCGGGCTACGACCTGGGTTTTATAGATACTTATATGTAATGTAATAGCAATAACTAAAATATACTAGGTGTATTTTTGGTCATGCACAACCTGCTAGGAATACTTTTATTATAAATAATAAATAAACAATACTTTTATTATGAAACCAACTCTGAAATTTGTTGAAAAACGTTGTTTGTTTTCATGGGTAGAATCATCTCCTAGCGGGTTGTGCAAGATCAAAAATACACCTAGATATTGGTATGTTCTGGTGTCTTGAATGATATGGATTTATATTGTGGAAAATAGTACATTGTGTTAGTAATGATTAGCGCACAGTTTGTTAATGTACCCGAAATGGGTTTACACAGACCAAGTCGTACATGAGCGCATAATGGAGACAGAAGTGTATTATAATAAAAATCATCAATTGTAAGGAAAAGTATAAAAAAATATATACAATGAGTAACTGAATTAATGCACTTAGAGAAAATAGTTGGTTCAGAATCGTTTACTGAATCGATTTTTGTAATTTTTAATATAGGTAATATTTTATCCCAAAAATAATTAAAACTACGTAAACTGCTGTCACACTTCCGCCGTACAGTCAAAACAAACTAAAATGGATGAAATACCTACTACGCTAGACCCTTATGCAAGTGCGACTGTGTGCATGCGTAGATTTGTAATGTGACTATAATTTTCTCCCACAATCTGTACAACTAATTTATAAAAGAAAACAGTGTTTTGAACATAATAATAAAAATTCAGTGTATGTATTATGATTATAACATAATATTCTAATTGGGGTGTCTGGTGGTGTGCGTTTATTCCGGGACATGTTGTAAAGTTTAGCAAACTTAGCTACAACTAAGAAGCTGCATCATACCTGTAGCCTCGTCTTGATGACGTCAGCGGGTGTGACGAGCGAGGCGGCGGGGATGCCGGCGATGGCTCCGGCCGCTAACAGCGTCAGAGGATGGTTGTAGCCGTTCTCGTCCGCGAACTTAGCCTAAGAGCGATGTGTTTGTTTTTAGATTGTGTTTTACTGTTGGCATGTGGGTATATGACTCATAAATTCATGAGCTGTTAAAATAAATATCTTGATACAATTCACACACGGCCATTGGATACCATATAAGGCAGAGCCTGTATTATGGCAACCAGACAACTTTACTGATAAACAAAAAAAATAATTACAAAAAGATAAATTACACCCAAACATAGAACAAATAATCACAAAGTTTGTCTTGGGTGAAAATAGAACCCACGACTTCGGCTGGCTTATTCCCTATAAAACAGCAATCAGCAATATTTGCGCAGTGATCGCGCGGTCACCGCGCGATTAATCGCTTAGCGTCAAAAAAAATCGTATATGTATAAACTGATTGCTAATCGCTCGCTGATTGTTCTAATGCACCCTTTGCTACGATGACGATAAAGTAGCAATCGCTGGAACTAATTAAATATCACCTTTAACAAAAAAATACTTAACTTTGCTCTTAAAAACCATACTAAATACGAAACCACCAAACAAAAAATGCATATTTTAGTTAACTGATTGCTCCACAGAGGCAGCACTATCAACTTCAACTTCAACTTTTATATTTGTTATGGCAATCCACCGAATTTTCGGTGATTTCTGCCTATGTCCAGTTTGAAAATAATATTTCAGTTTAAATGACAATTGTTCGGTAATAAATTATAGTATGGAGATCATACACGTGTTCTTATAACCAAGAACACGAGATGACTCCCAGCACTATCGCTAGATTGCTATTTGACTTGACGTATTTTGAATTGACGTTTGAGAAGCAAATATTGCTAAATTATCGCGATCGCTCGGCTATTGCAAGTTACGTAATCCCGGTGCGGGGCTTAACCGGCAGGGTCCTTAAAAACTAAACCGGCAGACTCGTCAAAATACGACCCATTTTCGTACAGCAACATCAGTCTATGACGTGCCTTAGTTGCAAACTTGATTGTCTTAAGCCTAAATAATGTTTAAAGAGAAATAAGGCCTTGATATTATTGATTAGCCGTGCAACAGACTGCTTGGTAAGAGTTTTAACAATTAGTTAAAAAAAAATCTTAAGTGCAACTGAAAAAAAATTGCCGTAACACAAGGCTGATGACTTTTTTCAGACATTAGCATGATGTTGAGGTAACAATACTTTTAAGGTCAAAGAGTCAAGTTTTCGCAGAAAAATATTGAGACGGATCGGTGCCTTCAAAACATTATAGTAATAGTTACAGGTTTTCAATCATTCATTGATTCAACTATAATGAATGAATAAAATTTTACTACGTTTTTTACAAGCTTTTATTTGAGAAGGCTAATCTTTTGCCTTATGAAGTCTATAAGAATTAGATTGCATTTAACAAATTAAAATGTGTAGTACAAAACATTTACACTAACCTTAACATGAGCATAAGCAGGGAAGTAGATAGCACTGAAAGGCACATCTCTGAGCAGGCAGGCCTTCGCCCCCTTGTACAGTCCGAACAGGCCTAGGTCTTTGACCACAGACCAGGCCCTGACTTTAGTACCGCCGGCGATCTCTCCCGCCACTTGAAGACGAATTTTTACTATTTCTAATGGGTTTGTAAATACTACTTGTGAGCCTCCGGCCTGTAGAAAAGAAAAACGATGTTTTAGCATTAATTCTAGCTCCCGAAGGTCATAACGTAATGTTCTATATCATGTATATTATTCCTTTTGAATTAGGGTATCATTTACAAGATTTATTCTATTAAATGTGTATGGCAGTCCCATAGATTCACCAGTTTAAATAAAGTAACAATAAAGCCAAAAAAACAGCTTTATTTTATCAATGCAGATGACAATAGAACTTTATTGAGGTATTCCGCGTGCGGAAGAAATAACATATAAATAAAATGGCAAATAAATAAATAAAGTTTCCAATTCCATGATAATGATATACAATACTTTTTATTCTGTATAAAATATACTTACACAAGCACCGGCTAAGATTTCAGCGTATATCGAAATATTGCCCTTTTTGTCTGTGAATTTGTCGCGCACTAAGTCGTTTATCTGGGAAAGTAAATTGACACATTATTGTACATAGCTGACAAATATGATGGCCTCAACTGAGATTAGACGCGTTTAGTGGTGGTTAATATAAAGTTTGACTTTATATAAAAACGATGATAAATTTAAACAACAATATTTTTCAATTTGGACTATCTGCTTATCACAAGAATACAGGGAACTCGTCTGTTACTTATGGACAATAAGCTAACCATTTTTCTTTCCTCTAAATAAACTGTCTTACGGCACGAAAATGGCCTCTTTTCTAACAAAATAAGCACACCTTTGATCAACACACGTCATCTAGACGAATGTTAAATTCAAACTTATACAAATTACTCGTTTTATCAATCCCACTTCTGATGCCCAAAAACAAATTTCAACATTCAAAATAAAGTACAAAAATCCTCATTACCGTCAATTTAATAGCCTTTTCTGGGGCGACACCAATCAGTTGCGGGACCAATCCTCTATACAACCCGAAGACACCTTCGTGTCGGATGACTTTCTTGAAGCAATCCCATGAGTTTCTGTACGCCACTTCACCGATGAAGGAACCAGTGCGTTGGTTCTGCATACGTGTCTTTACTAAGTCGATGGGGTATACTGCTGAGGCTCCGACGGCTGGAGAGGGAATAAGGGTTTTTAATACAATTATATCAGGTAGGTATTATTGATAAAATAAGTCGTCTTTTCCGTTAAATTACTTTCGAAGGATTTCTCTGAAATTTCTCTCTTCTCTGAAAACTAAGTGGGTGCATTTATAAACATTTAAATTTTCATTTCTGAAAGTCATACTAATATTTGTTCCGGGAGTCGGACCCGCAACACAAAGCGCAATAAAAATTAATAATAACTATCCATCCTTCTAAAATTTTGTTTTTTTTTTTTCACAAAATGTATAATTTTAACTTCTTGTCCTGAAAAACTGGCTTATTCATTAACCCAGAACTTAACGTTGTGGCCGGTAGTTGATGCTTTTTGATATTGTAAGAAAAGGCGTTAAAATGAAGGATGTACTGCAAGCCGAAATTTTAAAACTATATTCAGACGGGTAATGAGCAATAGCTAGTTGCGGATTATGATCGTCAGGCTACAGTGTTATCAAAATGTAAAGCATTTGACACACAATGTTGCTAATGCTCTTGTTCATAAACTTAACTACAATGTTTCAAATATAAGAAGTGCAATTTGACGTTTCATACTTTTCATGACGACACAACTTTGTACATGCGTAACTCAAAAATTGACATTTATTTCTTCCGTAAAACTACGTAATTTTAAAGTTATTTTTATTTTATCACAAACTGCACAATTCTTAATCACTTAATTTACATTAAAAATTTTCAAACAAAGCAATATAACCATTGTTGACAATAAATAATATTTTTTCTCGACGTCGTGTCAAAGTCACGTAGTAAGATACTATACCGTAGTGTTGTGACTCTTCAAATTCACTTGTATACCAATAATCGTTAAAAATTACCGAATAATCGAACTTACTAATAACGATCGGTTTCAATGAAAGCGACATTTATTATTTAAATATATTTTTGATGATTTCTAAATGTCAACGAAAAAGCATATTTAAAATTAAACATATAGTTATTATAATTTTAATAAGTGTTTGTAAGCAAAATCGCTCGTGCTCAAGTCTTGACAAAAAAATATTTTTTCTTTTAATTTGGCAACACTGGCAAGTGAGAATTTGAGAATTTCTTTCGTCTAAAATTCAGAAATTTACAGTCATAAAATAAATAAATCTGTAACTTAAATCGATTATAAATTACAAAGAAATTAAATCAATATCTCGTATAAATCGGTTATTGTAGTAATCGATTTTTTTAACCCAATCCCTATTCTTCAGTAAGTTAGAAGTGTCAAATTGCACTTATTATATTTGAAACACTGTAAATTTAAGTTAAATGCATCTTTCTCTTTTTATTTCTAGGACAGAAGATACATCTTAGTTTAATCCTATCAAATAAGACAGCACCTGAAGAAAATTGACGTATATTTAGTCGCCATGTTTTTTAATCGCGTCTAAATTACTTATCTATGGAGTGTCTAAAGGACATTGACCACCATACTATAGGACGCCGCCGTTGCGCATAAAAAATAATGTAATCTTAGTGTAAATTGAATATAAAAGAGGGGAGAGGTCGTACTTTCCAAGGAAATAAAAATTATCTACATATTTTTAGGGGTTTTTGTTGAATTTTGATTTATATGTGCAAGTTTTTAGGTTAGTTATGTACCATAACTTCTACCAAAAAAGTACAAATTACAACAATATTATGATTTCTATTCTCATAAAACAAAACGGAATAGTTTTAAACAAACCAAGGAAAGTTCCCAAGTAAATGGTAATTAGGTCATACTAAATCTAATTGGCTTATAGGCATAAAGAGTAGAAAATAAACAGGCCCCGCATAGAATAGGGTTTTCTATCCCCTTTTTAATTGTTATAATTTATTTTTAAAATGATGTTTACATGATTCGAGACACAATAAAGACAATAGCAGGGCGACAGCCGGCTATCGCTTGGTCACAAAGGGTTAGGTTTAAGGTGGTAAGACGAGGACGGGCGGACATGACGAAACTATAAGGGTTCTTTTTGTAAAAACCATTTGAAACTAATTTATTATTGTAAACAGACAAAATCTTATTTTAGTCATCATTGCAATGCGTGTAATTAAACATTTGAAATATTAATGTGTTTGTGTGGAAATAAAAATATTCAAAAGTCAATGGCATTTATTTCACTTAGATTATTTACAAGCACAACTAAATTGTCAGAGTTGGTCGGTTATTCTAAATACTCTGTATGTTTTAGCTGTTGATGTCCATAAGCTCGTTCAACACACATTACACTTCAAGAGTTTAGAGATGCTCATTCGAGTATAATATAACATTCCTGAGAGAAGAGGATGTTCTTCTGACATCTGAAAATAAATATAATAAATATTATTACATATTGTTGATTGATCTTAGCATTAGTTTAATAGGAAATTCGTCCGCGTGGAAACCGAAAATGATTCTAATAGGATTTTCAAATAGTTTTTTTCGTTATCTGCTGTTACAGTTAGCTGTACAACAAAATACAAATAGTGCTATTGACTTGGACCATCTTTGGTATTATCCATAATAACGTATAATATTGTTGATAATATAACAATAATGCGCTCATTTTCTACTACACTAACGTCAAAAAAACGTGTAAATACAATATAATAAGATACTAACCGTTGCCGGATTAATCCAGTATCGTAGAATTGTAACCATTGCATCCGTTGCTTCCCCCTGTTGGCGACGGGTAGAGGATGTTTCAGAGCAAGGGGGGCACAGTCCGCACAGCGTGTTATTTTTATTTTAACAAAATTGTCGGTACTGCCTAAAGAGAGAAACGATCCGAAGTCGTAAAAACGTCGACGTACGAAAGTTTTGAAAAGATTGCTTGATCGCACAGAAATCGGAAGAGTCTGCTGTACACGAACTAACCGCAATGATTCGTTATCTAATAACGCAAAATAAACTCAATTTTCAATAAAAATATTCGTCGCTTTGTTTTACTTGAAAGTGTCAATTTTGACTGTTAACATTTGAATTTCCGTGGCAGTGCTGCCCACAGCTGATAAAAATCAACCATAAGTGATAACTTAAACACCTAAATACTTTTTGTTAGTAAAATAACATTATTTTAGAAATGTTAATTAAATATAAATTGTTGGTAACGCAAATGAATGTTATATTCGTAATTATTTTTGAGACATCAACGTGTGCTCTTAAAAATAAAATATGTAATACTATCAGTTAAGACTGATTATGGGAAAGTTTATGAAATTGGCAACACCGCTTTTACTTAAGTACGTCATTAAAGGAAGAATGCAACAAAGTCGAATAAATAACTAATTAAATATAAAATATTAACCCCTAAAAAGATTTCCATGAAGTTATTTTAGGAAAGTTAAAATATTATATTATGATTTATGAGTACATTTTTGTGGCTATGCCCTCTTATTTTAAAGCGATGCTAGATTTGAACATTCTCCTTTGTCAGGACTTAACTAATATTTTATCTTCTGTCCTTTTCTTAATTAAATGGAAAGATAAAGATGCACTTAACTTAAATTTACGTTAGTTTGTGAATAAGAGAATCGGCACCAATATTTATTTTTTGATTGTGAATTATTCATAACAAAGAGTTTTGAATACGTACCACCAGCAATAGAACCGAGTGTGAATCTGTACGTGCTCTCCAAAATCTGTATCAACACGCCTCTCTCTTCTGGACTCTGCAACAAACATACACGAGTATTCACCACGACCTCATACTAAGAAACTCAGAGCTAAAAAGAAAAACGAAAATTGTTCAAAGTTTATTAGGTACAATACTGAAACGAGGCATTGATACGATTGTGTATTTTAATAAAACAGAAATTGGGTCGATAATTCTGTGGCTGGCTTTTACTTAGATGAAGTAACCTCTAGAAGGAAAGTTACTGTGTCTATTTTTGTGTGTTTTTAAGGCCATCGCTCAGTATTGTAAATGGCAGTGTTAAAGTGCTGATTAGCTTCACATTATGGTATGTATTAGGTGTAATTGTCGTATTATTGTAAAGTGACCCAGCAATTAGCTTGTTTAGCGTGTCTTGTAGGTGTTATGGCTGTGAAGATTTGTGTAGGTATAAAAAGACAAATATATTAACTACGCATATTTTCCATTAAACTAAAATTATTGGTAGAAATCTACTCATATTTTTATTCAAGTGAACATTACTGTATATAACGTTTAGTAGGTAACTTATTAGTAGAATATTAACGTAATGAGCAAACAACTAGTGGTTAGGATAGTGTTTTTAGGGTTCCGTAGTCAACGAGGAACCCTTATAGTTTCGCCATGTCTGTCTGTCCGTCCTCGCTTAATCTCTGTGACCGTTAGCACTACAAAGCTGAAATTTGGTATCAATATGTATATCAATCACGCCGAAGTGGTAAAATAAAAATTGGAAAAAAATGTTTTAACTCTAACTTTTGAAACCTACGGGTTAAAAAATATGAAAAAAATCTGGAAAGTAGAACTTTATAAGGACTTTCTAGGGAAAATATTTTGAACTTGATAGAAAGAACAGTTTTTGTACAAAAAAGACAAAAAGGTTGTACAAAATAATTTCTGCGTACTTAGTATGTCAACGTAACAAATAGCCTTTTTTAAACTTGTAAGTGGGAACACTTATTGTGACTGTGTGGTTTTTTAATTCTGAGCACAGTAAGGGTTTTAGTACTCAAGTTTAAAATAATATTGCGGTTCCTCTTTATCACTTTATGAAAAAATAAGTAATTGAGTGTAAATTTAATTATTATTAGGCTGTATCATTTAATAATAATATATTTTGTAACTTTATAGCTTCAAGACCTAAGTCCATATGAACTTTTAGCGTAGTTAAGAGTCTTTTTACACCAGTGTAGACATGTAGTATTATTTGAATATCAAATAATTGGTTGATCATGCTCGTAATTCAATGACCTGTGTAGAGGAGAAAAATCAAGAAAGGGCCGGAGCGATAACAGAGTAATGATACAATAGAAATTGGTGCCGATTCCCTTGTCCAGAAACTAAACTAAATTTAAGTTTAGTGCATCTTTTTGTTCTCATCTCATTAAAAAAAGGTCAGAAGATAAAATATAAGTTGAGCCCTGTCAAATTAAGACACTCCATAGACAATTTAGACACTAAAGATACGGCAATTTACTTTAGGCGCTGACTTATTTGACAGGACTAAACTAATATGTAATATGTATCTTCTGTCACTATCTTAATTTTGAAGAAAATTGCACCTAATATAAATTTAGTTTAGCCTGGGGGGTGGGGGAGTTTCAGAATAAGACTTCCCACAACCTGAAGTCCAATTTTAACTTCGCTTTGTCCCGTTTCTGCTTTCAGCTTTGATGTAATATTGATAATGATATCGAATAATGAAATGAAATATTGTCTGCTTGAGAAATGTTTTATGTTGTGAATACTTACTTTAAAATAATTAATCAATAAAACAAAAAGAATTGAGTGTTTTGAATAAGAACAGTGAATTTTTGGCTATGTGAAGAATTCTGTATTAAAAGTGCACTTGGACACACACAAAATCCAAAATTCTTTGCACCAGTAAGCGATAAGCAATTGTGTTTTATTAGAGACTAAAGGACGGACAGACAGTCTACCAAGTGCAATCGAGCATAGCTCATGACGTCACAAACATTACAAGTGATTTATATAGGCTGCTTTAATTCAATGCGCATCTTCAAGGGGTGAAAGTAATGCGCAGTGACTTTACAAGACAGTCTGTAAATAAAAATGGCAAATTGACTTTTTTTCCTGATAAGTTAATTAACTATAGAAAGATTAGCCCGAAAGGCGAGGTCAGAACACCGCAGTGGTAGGACGCGCAATGGATCACAGTAAAGATCTACAACATTCCGCGACCCTTCGTAGAAGTCCCCGATGAGGTGTCGTTTAATACAAATATGCATTTCGACTATCCTTTTTTTAAGGAAGGGAGATGACTCAAATGACTCTTCGCTCTGGGCGAAACGGAGGGGGGGAGAGTCAGACTTTTAGTGACTAAAACCCATCCGTGTTTCTTCTAATGCTCTTTGCGTTCCAGTGCCGTAGTAACTGTTTTGAACAAATTCCGCAACCTAGGCAGGAATGCGACTAAGCTTAAGGGCCATATTTCGCACACAAGGTTGGCCAACTTATAAATGTATAGCGGGTGTGTGACTTTATGGCGTGACTAGTGCCGCAACCAGTTGCTACCCAGTGAGCTGTTACATTTTGTTGGTGGCGCGACCAGGTTTGCTAAACCTGGTGACCTAATGAGATCAAACAAAATGGCCATAAACCAAGCAAGAGGCCTTAAATTCACTTGAGACACAACAGGAAGGTCCGGTTACGCAGACTAACTGGTCAGTGGACCTGCGAGACCAGTTTAAAAATAAACCTGCAATCGCACTTAAGTTTCTTTGTAAAGAATTGACCCTAAGAAACACAAAAAAAAAGTATTCTTGTTTGGCCGGTATCCGTGTTTCAAATAAACAAGATGGGCATGCCATAATAATATGTGATAAAAATTGCATTATGGTATTGGTTAGATTCGTAAGCTCGTCAAAGCACCGTAGTGTTAAGACCTCATCCTTAGTCTGTTGATTTTTTTGAGTTGAATTAAGTCACCATAAACAGAATGCAGCAGACAGAATGCACCCACCAAAAATTCACTGCCCCAAGAAATAGTAAAGATAGAAACATCATAAACCCCGTCGGCCTTACTTACCAGTAGTCGTTCCAAACAGTACACAAATCGATAAGGCTCTAACATAGTTACCTCCTCCTTTAATAAGCATTGAAAGAAAGAGAACAATATACCTGTCAGTTAGTGATGTTTCCAAACAAAACACAACTCTTACAGCGTAAACATTAGGTCTAAATTACACTAAACATACATTTGAATACGAAGGCTGCTCCTGTGGAACGAGACAGCGTTATGCCGGTTAGTATGGGTAAGAAAGAGAGGGGTATACTCACGGAGACTGCTTTTATTTCGGCGACGCGGCGTGTGACTTGCTTGAAATATTGTTCTGGGGTTATGGAGTTGAGATCATTGTAGACGATTCGGCTGAAATGGAAAAAAAAGATGAGCTAATTTAATATTCTTTCACACATTGATTAACGTTTAGTTCTCCCAAAACGAACCAGGCCATTAAATATTTTTAGATCAATTCAAAGCATAAAAGTGGATGTTGATTATTAAATTCTTGAGTAATTGTCGATAGTTTGTTTTGGCAGAACTAAATTTATTATGTCAAAATTCAAAATCTGAAAATGATTTGAAGAAGTTGTCCAGATTACGGTATTTCATATTCTTGTAATAATTATGCGAAAACTGTTAAAGAAGTCTAAAGTCAGGTTCACACCGTTCCATACATACCATGACCGTGCTATGAACGTATCAGGCACGTATAAAAGTCAAGCCATTAAAAAAAAACAGACCAATATCTTGGGTTTGTGTTGACTAATGCAGAATTTGCAAATAGTTGTGCAAAGATAAGATCTTAAAAATAAGAAGATTGTTATTTATATTTATTATTAGACAACTTCATAAAAAAAACTTTGTAAGTTTGTGCGAAATAAAAATGAAAAAATCTTAAAAATTATATTTTGCCGTAAAAATATTGTGCAAAAAAAAAAAATTAAGTCTCGTAAATTAGGACTGTTTTGTGCCAAGATAAAACCTATTTCAAATAGGCTTCTTATTTAGTAAAAAGCTTTATTTATAACACTCGCATACTCTTCAAAATCTTATTATTTTTAACCAACCCTCTACCGCCGGGAGACGAACTCGCTTCCTCACTGACACCGGCAATGTAATAAAACTACAATTAGAATATAATATAATTTCGCTATAAAATAAGGACATTTTAATCCCATGCTTCTTTTATCTATATAAAAAAGTTGAAGAGAGTTTTGTTCGTTTAAAAAGGTTGTTACGTATGTAAAATAAATATGTGTTTTTGTAAAGAAAAATAAATGACATCGAGAAATATTGTATGTTGAATCGCTGGCATTGCCACGGCAAAGTTTCAACGTCGCAACCTCCGGCTACAACACCGCAATTATCCCTACATTATTTATTCAACTGCACAGGAGTGCAAGTCAGTCGTCTTTGAGAACTCTTTGGGAGCGGTCGCGCGCGATTCGACGTACAAGGCTCTCGAAACTGATCTATATATCGTCTTTCACTTTTTAATATATTCCCAACTAATCGCGCAACGCGTGCTGTGCGCAACAAAGGTTATATAATTATAGTCTTAAGGACTGCCAGTCGGGTCGGAATATTTGTTTTGGATGTGTATCAAAATATTTGTTTTGGATATGTATTTTTTTTTATTATTATTATGGGCTTGCTCTTGGTCCCAGACTAGCCCGAGGGCATAGACGGAGCCTACGATGGAGCAAGCTTACCCAGTAGATGCCTATGCACTCGTTTCTTAAATACTTCCGGGTTATATGAATTTGAAAACACAGACGCCGGCAGGGAGTTCCATTCTTTTGCGGTGCGCATTATGAACGATTTTTAGAAGCGCTGCGTGCGGATATGAGGAATATCAACCAAGAAAGGGTGGTA
This sequence comes from Athetis lepigone, assembly GCA_033675125.1. Lineage (NCBI taxonomy): Eukaryota > Metazoa > Arthropoda > Insecta > Lepidoptera > Noctuidae > Athetis > Athetis lepigone. Next base: position 3,860,637 of record CM066226.1, on the reverse strand, counting down.
TCCCGCCGTACGTCTGGATGTTCGGTGGTAAAATGGAGATGAGAGAATGAGCTCGTGTAGCTCATGAGCACACTCACCAAAGTGCAATCTGTAAAATACCGCCAGACAGGCAACTTTTCGCCGATGTGCCAGTGGTTGAAGTTGGGCCACCAGCTTCATGTCGCCAATCAACCTTCTGGCCCTGCGATCCACCGAATCCAATGCGGCCAGTTGGTATTTGGCTCAGCCATCCCATAGGTGACTGCAATACTCCATACACGATCGGACTTGAGCTTTATAAAGTGTTAGAAGCTGTCCCGGCGTGAAGTATCGCTTAACCTTGTTAAGGATGCCCAGTTTTTTCGCCGCAGTCTGTGCTTTGGACTCGATGAAAGTGCCGAAGTTGAGCTGAGAACTCATCTTCAACAACCCAAGGAGTTCAAGGCAGCCGGTTACATTTACAGATGCACCTCGGAAAGTAGGAGCCAGGTCAAATGGGCTCCGTTTGGCGGAGAGCAGACACGCGTTTTGGCGGCATTGAACTGCACTAGATTGTCATCGCCCCATTGGGACACACGACTCAAGGCAAAGTCCACTCGCTCTACCGTGAACGAATATCGTCCCAAATGTATCAAAATATTTGTTTTCTATAATGATAGCTACATTTAAAAGTATAAGCACCATAACGTCGCGTTACGGCCTATGGAAGTGGAGCAGAAAACTATTTGGCAGGTAAAACTTGACTAATTCTTAGCACCTTATCTCCTGATAATTATTCTCACTTATAAACTGAGCTTTGAGATAATAGTAATGCACATTTGAGCGAATGTGTACGGTATATTCAACGAAGATACTAACAGAAAATGTATGTGAGATGAATTCCGCTAACAAAGACAAACGATTCTAGGAGAAACAACGGTCTTAAGCAATGAAATTTATCAGAAAACAAGAAGAATAAGAAAAACTCTAACTTCCTCTTCACAACAACGAAAAATGCGGCAATTTAAAAAGCGAAGATAATTTAATCAATACATAACAGCTGTTGTAACTAGTAAAGATAGTGCCGCCAAGTATTACGAAATGTTATCTTTATGACATTGACTTATTTTAGAGGTTGAAACACCACGTGGTTGGGTAATTAGTTCACCTAGTGTCAAAATACTACGAAGGTCGAAGTGTTGAATGAAAAATGAGTAAAGGAACAATTGAGACGGAGTACTCGTAGTCATGCGTAATTAGGTTGTACTTTTTTTGAGTACTCGTCTTGACATTTTTCTTATTACTTATAAACATAAGTTTTTTTGCCTTGTTTTCAATACATCCATTATGGTATCAACGACTAGATTCAATTTATTTGTCGAACATGACGTTCCAGATTATTTTTTTAAATGGTGTAATGGAAATAAATTAATCAGGTTTCGTTTTTTTTTATTTTTGTTTCATGATTCTTTATTGTGATAATTTTTGTTTAGGAATGAAAATCATGTTCAAAGTTTTTGTTCAGTTTTCCATCTTTCATGAAAGCATTGTTTTTAAATAATACTATTACAGAAACAAATCTGTCTATTTGCCTGTAATGCATTTACGGCTAAACCACAAAATCAATTTCGTTAACCCACTCTTGACCCAATACTAATATTATTCAATTAGTTTCCTCGAAGTAACATAACTACGAATAACAATCGTAATTATTGTTGTCAACATTGTAGAAGGACACAAAATTGGAGAAGGATAAATAAGAATCAATTTAGGATTTTTGGGTCATTAATTAATTTTATTAACAAACAAGTTTGCGGTTTGCTTACGTAATTAAAATGATTTGTTTACATTGCGATATTATGCTAAATTAACTTCTATTTCTGTAGTTTTTATTTGGTAATTTAGATTGAAAATAACTAAGGCGTTAATCTGCTAGGAACTGGGCCTGCCAAGCCTGTCGCGTGGCAAACGAATCCCGACTTTGTATCAGACTCGGGCTAAGATGGCGGGAAAAGCTTGAAGCTATAGACAAGAGTAGTTCTCTCTTACCTAGAATAAAGAGGGGAGGTGAATGCGAGTGTATTCCATGCTCCCCCCCCCCTTCCCCTTAGGTCAGTCAAAGAACAAAATGGTTGGATTAGCCGGTAAGAGTCCGGATAGTAAATGAGTATATCCGCACGATTATAAAAAACAGAAGGGTTTGAAAAAAGAAGGGGAGGTCTTTGCTCAGTGAGACAAAGGAAACAAGATTCTTGGAGCTGTATTTTACATAGAGCACAATAAGGATAAACAGTTATTTTTAATGTTATTGTTATTACCGAATTTACCTGCTTTGTTTACGTAATTATAGAGAATATTGCACGAACGTGGCGTCATATTATTACATGAAATAATATGTTGTTTGTCAACAATAACTACGTCATATATGACGTAGTTATTGTTGACAAACAACATTGTATATATACAAGTTTTCACGGCTGTCTACCTTTTCCTTTAATTTTATGTTTTGATTAACGTGAACCACAATTGAGCTTATTTTAGAAAACAAAAAATATATGAGTGATTTTGACGTAGGTTGCGTCAGAATAACTCATCCTCCTTTCTTTTTTTTATTTACGACTCATAAAATGGTAATGATCATGTACCAGTAAAAATTATATAATTATTTTCAACCGCGTACGCCAAATACTCTGAGACATTCGCAGATGCCAGTCCGTTATGTTAGGATACACATCGTTGTGATAAGGTGACTGGTAATTAGTTACCGATAAATAAACACATATAAAGCCAATTAAAACCGACAGCAGCCGCAAACATAATTGCCAGTACGTTTGATAATTTAAAAGTTTATTTGAGTTAGTTAACTGTTACCGTGGTTTTCCTAATATTTTTTGATGTGTGAAAAACCTCTTAAAACCTCTCAAAATTTAAGTGTATCTTTGTTGTAATGTCTCTCGATAGATTCCAATCAAAAGCCCGTATTCTATTGAGATTTCAACCTAGAGATACCCCGAATAAATTTACTACAACTCACCCATTAGTATGATGAATCATGTCACACAAGGTGAACAGTATATCAACTTCGAGAGGAGTGATCTGTGACATCATCTGTGCTGAGTGAAGGAATTCCTCTTTCGTGACCTCTTGAGTCCTGGTGCCGTTGGTCGCGTTCAGGTACACTCGCTTTATCAGCTCCATGTTATTGAGTAAGGAGTTGAAAGCCATGTAGTATGGGAAACTGATCTTTCGCTGGCCTTGGGGGAAGCCTGAAGCCTGGAAAGAAAGGTGAGAAATATGTAAATGTGTTTTTTGATGTGAAACATCTACAGCCGCACGTAAAACAAATTTCTGGCTTGGCGACGCATGCCGTGGCGACGCGTCGCCACGGTATATGATGGTGTATACATACAGTCACAGTGACACTGATGCCGAAAATGAGGTTCAAATCAGAATCCAAGATGGCGGCTTAATTTTTTTGCAAAATTTAGGTCATGGGTATCGTTTCCGTGATTTTCGGGGATACTGATGCCGAAAATGAGGTTAATTTCAGAATCCAAGATGGCGGCTATTTTTTTTTATGTGAAACATCTATAGCCGCACGTAAAACCAATTTCTGGCGTGGCGACGCATGCCGTTGCGACGCGTCGCAACGCTATATGATGGTGTATTATACAGTCACAGTCTTGTGTACTGTGTGGCGATGATGTAATGTCGATGTTTCACATCTGCCAGGCGTCCCGTGACGGCTCACTTTTTTTTAATTTTTAGGGTACCCAAATGGTAAAAAGAACAGGATAAACTTTATTTCAGGCCATAGGCCCATATACACCGTGTTAGGTAAGATGAGTAATATTGAGGAGGGCTATTCAATATTCGATTCTCATTACAAATATGAACTGCCCCCCTAGACAAGTGGCATAGAATAGATAGCGAAAACGAATAGATTGTCAAATGTATGGAGATGTCAAATTGTTTAGCGAAAGCTTATGTCAATTCTATACATTTGACAATGTATTCGTTTTCGCTATTCTACAATGCCACTTGGCTAGGCCCTCTGGTAGCAGGAACGTGACATTTAAATTTTTAATCGGTAATAAAGAACAATATTTATGTTGAAAAACTTACATTCAACACCTTCATATTCAAGTCCTTAGTCAACAAATGCTTCTTGACAGACAGCATAATATCCCTGAAGTCTGCCACACTGATGAACCCTGACCCATCTTTGTCGCACTTCTTGAAGGCTTCTACTCCGTACTCTTCGTGAAAGTCGTGAAGAAACTGGCTGAATTCGGGGTAGGTTACCAGTCGCTTCTTGTCCTTGCCGAAGTATAGACGTACGAAGGTGCTCTCCATGTTAAATGGGAGTTTCTGGTGGAGGGCTGTCTTGCGCATGACTTCGGCGAATTCGTCTGTAATTGGTAAAATTTTTGGCATATTAAACCATCGAACACACTTGATTTGATACACAATAGAAAGACAATAGCAGCGCAACAGCCGGCTGTCGGTTGGTTGTCGATAGGTTAATAGCAGAAGATAAGGTACTTAGAGATGCTTTGGTATAATATGGTAATATGGTTAATTTCGGGGATTCTCACTAAAACCATGTGATTTATGGATGATGAAATCAGAAGGTGTAGGCAACAAGTTTGTCGTGAACACTTATTATTTGCAACTGTTACAACAAAATTTGAAATGCAGATCCAGTTGAGAGCATTTTTAGATTAATAGCGAGGATTATTTTTCATTTGAATACATTCATTCGTTTTCAAGAAAACCTCAATAGTAGATGACGGCCCTGTATACTTATATACTTTGATGACTGAACAATTAAAAAATAGTACATTATGATGTTATTACGTGAGTTGCATGATTGCAGCCCAAACCGAACGCGGGGGAATTAAATAAACCTTTAAAACATGCAAATGTTCTGGACATTTGCACGTTTCAAATTAATCCACAATCTGGACAAAGACCTTGACACACACTAGGTATGGTAGGGTGTTTTTGATCACATAATTTCTCTTTAACCTTGTTAGTAGGAAAGAAAAAATAATGTTGCCGATTCTATTATTGACAATCTTTCTATTTCATTTCATTAAGAAAAGGATAGAAGATAAAATATTACTTAAGTCCCGTCAAATTAAGACACTCCATAGATAATTTAGACGCGATTAAAAACATGGCGACTAAAAATACGCCAATTTTTTTCGGGCTCAGTCTAGTTTAGCAGGACTAATCGACTAAGATCTCTTGTCTTTTTCTTACACAAAAGGGAAAGAGAAAGACACACTTAACTTAAAATTAGTTTGTGAACAAGAGAATCGGGACCAATATCTATTCAAACTTACCAAAAGCAACAAGCCCATTGCCATTAGTGTCGAACAGCTGGAAGGCGGTCTTGTACAGCGCGTCGGGGACGCAGAGCAGCCCCTCAAACGCCTGGAACTCCGGAAACGAGATGAACCCGTCTTTGTCCATGTCCACGATGCCCGCGATGAGCTTGACTGATTCCGCATTGTAGTCATCTAGAACATTTACGTTGTAGAAATGAGTTGAGTGGTATATGTGTTTTTTATTTATTTATTGTGATTTAAGTAGATACAGAACATATAAAAAATTAGGCAAATGTACAATCCACGACGTTTCCACACATTACTAAGGTTAGAGTACAGTGTAGACGCAATATTTTTAAATTGTAACAACATATATAAGGATAAGAGACAATAAAACAACAACAGGGAGAAGCAAGAAGCAAACTATTGAATGGATGTGAATTCTGGGCAGGGCGGCAGGGTCAGACTTTTACTGACTAAAACCCAGCGTTGTGCCTTCATGTTCCGGGGCCGCAGTAACTATTAGAACTATTCCGCAACCCCGGCAGGCATTTGCCCTAGAGGGCCCCGTCACGTGGAATGTAGGGGTGTCGTGACGGTTTAGCACTAATCAACGAGCAACGCTGTTTGTTATTACTATTTTGTAAATAGAAATTATTATATTTAAACATAATTTTTCATTTTTTCAAAAATACTGTTAACATTATTTGTATTGCTATGAGTGAAAACAATAACGTATGAGCAATATTTACAATTATTCGAAGAAATAAACACGTTAAGAAACGACAATGACACGCGTCATGCTCGTGAACAGTCGCTATCAGTAGAGTTTATTCATCTCTAAACTTCAAAGATGCAAGAGCCCAGCTGTTTCTTATCTTAAAATTCAGAATCTTAGCATTCCACGCTTCTGATTCACGAATACTTAATACTCAAATAATTGTATCTGATTGCTTATCTTGTCGATAATTATACTATAATACAAAAGTATTATGATTAATAGTAATTTTCCATTCACCGTACACGCTGCGCGCACGCATGTTGGCGCGTGACGTCATAATTAAGATATCGTGGTCTTTGATAAGGCAATCGTATTTTTTTCTTGTTACTATTATTTTTGTATCACAAGTATAAGGTTTGTAGGGGTTGCCAACTGCAATATTAGTACTATATTTCGGGTGTGTACATCTCGAAGACGTCTCATCTAAGAAAATGTTGACAGCCCTATTGTGATTGTAAATCATTACGAAAATTGATCATTTTAGATCCAAGATATCAACGTTTTGCACGATCGTGTGATGTGCTTTTGATAAAAATATTATCTATTATTATAGGTATTAGATAGCAATATTACAATTTATCTGATGAATTTGGGTCTTGTTTGTTTTGACCGACCACGAAATATTATATTAATTTTTAAATACAATCAACTTATTGATCTTTTAAGTTGACATAGCTTGATGAAATGTAGAAATCATCAGATTAATAATTTTTCGTTCAGTTTTCTAGTAAATGTCGGATTGGGATTTTTTTTTCATTTAATCGTCTCTAAGCAAAAGTACACCCCATGGTAAACTTTTGACGTGAAACACTCAGAGATGCTTTTCACGTTAATAAGTAAAAATGGCACATACTTCGAACTTCATTTCCACTTTTTGCAGTGCTTAGCATACGTAAAAATATTTTCATACTAACCTTCTTCAAATAATCCTAAAAACTTTCGTACAAAATCTTCACTGGTGATGTACTTCTCACCGTCCTTGGTAACGGTAGCGTATTTCAGGAATATCTCATGGAGACGGTCACTATCCGCCCGCTTAAGATAACCAGCCCCCTGGAAACAATATCATTGTATTAAAAAAATGGTATGAACTTTATAGGTAAATTATTAAAGGCTTAGATAACGCTCAACATATCATATGTGAATAAAAACTATTGTTAATTTAAAGAAGACATTGAATCATTTTCTATTTACTTTGCAGTTTAGCTCTCTATGGCCGTTTACTGCTTAATCGGGCTGAATTGAATCAAAACTCGCTGTAGACATTGTCAGTAAAGAAATTATGGCGCGATGCAGAATTTGATTCTTGTACGGTGCAATCCATAATTCGGTACCAAAATTGTCATACAAAATTAAGTCATCCTTCAACCTAAATGCTTAGAGATAAAGTTGAGACTATTAAAGAAAGACAGATTTAGTAGCTTGTTGTGATGGCATCTGCGTGACATGGTTGTGACCTTCAAAAATAAATAAAACCTAATGCCCTTACTAATAATCACTGTGTAAAGTTATGCAATGAATAAAGCCTGTGTAACCATACGTTTTTTGACGTATAAACCTGTCATAACTTTATGCAGCGTTTATTAGTAAGGCGCTAACAATTTTATTTAGGTACGGATTTGGTTTTGTTAAACAGAAGGGTGTTGCAGTTCCTCAGCGATTTTGGAACCCATTTTTATACTTAGGAGGAATAACATTTAACAAGAACACGTAATAAATAGTATAAATACTAATCTAATTCTAAGTGGTAAAACGTCACAACACGCAAACATTTGTTTACAAGAAGATGCGCAGGAGTGCATTACTAAGTAGTATTGTGTTCAATTCTTTTCATATGATATAAAGTAATTGTTTTGTTAGTAATAATTGCAAATCGCATGTACTTGACCTACTTTACTCTGATATGTCTTGCTTCTGACGTTTGAGATAAAGAAATTAATGTGTCTAACTCTTATTTTTTATTGCATTTAAATAAAGATATTTATAACTTTTCCAGTCGGTTTAATTAAATTAATCTATGCTAAAGTATTAAAAGATTTTTTTAAATTGTTATGTATCTTTGGAATTTATGATTTTATTGGTAGAGAGATTTATTATTCAATAATTTATTTTCATTTAAACCAAAGGTCGTAATTTCTGCTATACGGCTATTTCGCGCGCGCGTATTCTCCTATTCTGAGAACAAATTCCGATCAGGGTCAACGGTGATTAGCCGAGAGCACAGGAGATATTACAGTACTAGTATGCGCTAACACATGTGCACTCCCCCCTTCCTTGCTCTCAGTTGGGACGGAAATTCGAAACAAACGGGAGAAGGCAGACAGGTGTACCTGAATATTGTAATTGGAACTTTCCTCAAGAGGTCTGACCGAAACGAATTCTGCATGGTTTGTTGCACAAAAAAAATTAAAATCTATGTCTGGACTTTAAAAGAGACGATAATCCTTTGAGTTTGTTTCGGCATTTCTTCTCAGAGGTAGTAGTAGAGGTAGGTTTAAAAAAATGACATGTAAAAGTGATTTAATATCCTACTTGCATAATAAACAATTTCAATTTCAGAAATCAGGCGAATATCCAACGGCTTTACACGCTTTCAGAGGAAAGCGCCACAGGACCAATTAATAAACTTCGGGCTTCAAAGGACTTTCGGTCCTTTAAATTTTTCAGTTTTTACCCAACTAACTAACAGTCGCATTTCGACCACGAGATCGATGAGGTCCATCAAACATGATATAAGAAATCACTGTCTGATGTTTGAGCAGTTTACAATACACCAAAGTGTTTAAAATTCTATTTCTGTTGCGTTTTAGTTCATTATCAAAATCTGGTCAAACTTATACTGGTCTTGTTAATCAGCCAATTAATATCAAACAACTGCCTGATCGATTGATGGATAAACTGCGTATGACTGTCTGGCTTTTTGTCTATTATTAAAGAACCCTTTTACGATATTAATAAACAAATAGATAATAACCCCGTTATGTAGTTTTGATTGTTCACACAATTCTAGATGGAAATAGACAGCCTTTAAAGCTTCTAGGTTTGACTATAGTCAAATTCGAAACCAATAGCTTTGTTTAGGAATTTAAACTTAGATTTAAATTTTGGGAAGGAGAAATTGGGACAGTTACTTATACGCCGAGACATATGACAACCTGGTTGAGGTTTGACAATCAGGTCGTCATGGTCTCAGGTTTGACAATATAATTATTTTAACACACAACAGGTTTGACAATATAATTATTTTAAAATCTACAATACAGTCTAACCAAGAGGTACCGTGTCGCCCAGTTACTGGGTTGTGGAGGTCTGATAGGCAGTCGCTTCACGTAAAACACTGGTATCCGGCTGAATCCGGTTAGGCTGGCAGCCGACCCCAACATAGTTGGGAAAAGGCTAGAGAGATGATGGAGGATCGGTTTGTAGTCGCAAAATCGGATGTTTACTTCAGCAAGATTAGGTTTTTTTGCCGTCTAACTCCGTCCACTAAACCGAATTCCGCAAAAAAACCGATTCGGTAGAGAGATTAGATTTCGGTAGAGAAACACACGACGCCGTATGAACGTACCGTTAGACTATAACATAGACATCGATCCGACTGATTGAAAAAAAATATTCCATTTATGCGATTTTGAACGTTATGTCTCAATAACAATATTTATTACCCCTTATAGCAAATTTGTTGGTATCTGATAAGGAAGCGTGGTTATTTCGCCATCGTTAGGAACTGCGCGAGGCACTTTGAGCCTTATCAAGAGGTAGTTAGATAGGGTTTTTATTGAAGGATACATCGATCAATTTTGTGAAATAAAGACTCATTTATGCGTTTCTATTATGTGCTCAATTACGTTTATATACTAAATGGAGCATATACCATTTTGGAAGACTTGATGAAGTGACTGTGAATAATTGGATACAGAAGATATTATGATCGGTAATTTCAAATACGTTGGCTTTATAAAGTCGACCGAATTTGCCTTTTATTTCTTCACTTTTTTCTCTCATTAAAATCACAACAGATTTATCTTTTATCTTTTGCGACAAATTATGATAAGATTTTTTCTTCAACACAGTTAACTACAGTTTCGTGCTAAGGTTAAAGGAAAAAAAGTATAAGCCTTACATTTTTACGATTTAAGGTTATGACCTTGGCTCATTACAGCCACCCGGCAGCCACTCCGCACCGACTCGCCTCCTGCGGCTAGTATTCTTTATATGGATTTTTATGGGCATGCGCTCACTATATCAACTCCGTAGCGTCACCGGATCGCCTCGGTTATAAGGCGAGTCGGTGCGGAGTGGCTGCCGGGTGGCTGTAATGAGCTATGACCTTTAGGAAAACCGCGTCATGTCATTGAGACACTTTTCCATAGACTATTATATGATAATTATTATTATTTTTATTGACTAGTGCAAGCATTAAATGCAAAATATCACCCTTCTTTAAATTCAAAGTTTTCTCTTCAAGTACCTATCATCGTTACATAATATAAAACAAAGTCGCTTGTCGCTGTCTGTACCTATGTATGCTTAGATCTACGCAATGGATTTTGATTCGGGTTTTTTAATAGATAGAGTAATCCAAAATGAATGTCAAGGTGTATAATACATGCATATTACAGTAAAGAAAATCAGAAATTTTCAAAGACTTGTAACCCCTAAACGAAGCCGGGACAGGTCGTTAGTTTATTTATAAATTATTAATACTGAAAACTGTTAAAAGTAGGTACTTATCATGACTAATATTACTAAGCAGATGTTTCTATTTTTATACTTGTTTGTCATTCAAATAAGAACAAGTTCTAATTATGTATCTTTTACCTATACTAATAATAACTGAAGGCCAAGTCGTGTAATAAATAAAATCGACAAATGCTAAAATAACTTTAATAATTTACTTTTTCTCATTAGAACTGGGTTTCTTTGATCGATTGCCAATTGATAAGTAAGTAAGTATAATTGCCAATTTAAAAAAATCGGTTCATTAATGACAAAATAACCAATGGAAAAATAAATATAGTCGATTAAAATATATACCTAGATACAGAGTTTATTTTTATTTAGAAAGAAATCACAATACAAAGATCTTTTTTTTTTAATTTTTCTGACGTTATGACACCCACACGAATGGAGGGCAGAAGCTGTTCTATATTTAAATGAGACCAATTCAATTTTAAATTAAGAACTGTTATCAGTTATCGCGTGATTTATCAATATCACGTATCCGCCCCCCTTCCCCTCATAGCTTTGTGGCTGTGATTATAGACAAGGTTTTGTTGCAAGGCCAAGGCCAAACAATATTCATTATATACTTGTAGCACATGCAACCAGCATTATGTAAAAATTATATAATAAGTTTGCTCGCGACTTTATCCACGTAAATATCGCCCGATTTCCTTGTTTACAAATTAAATTTAAGTTCAATGCCAGTGTATCTTTTTCTTATTAACCGTTTCTTATTTTTTGTATTAATCTTTCAACGACCAAGCGACAGCCGGCTGCTATTTTCTTACTATTGTGTCGTGAATCACGTATGTTCAAAGGTTTAAGAAAGGGACATAAGGTAAAATATTAGTTTAGCCCTGTCAAATTAAGGTAAATCCTCCATAAATAGTTTAGACGCGTTTAAAAACATGCCTACCAAAAATACTTCAAGGGTTTTGGCTGTCGTTCAACGCCCAACGGCTGGCTAATTTGACAGGACTAAACTAATATGTTTCTTTTGTCCTTTCTTGATGGACTAAACTAATATGTTTCTTTTGTCTTTTCTTAATGTAATGTAAAGAGAAAGATGCACTAAACTTAAAATTAGTTTAGTTTGTGAACAAGACAATCAGCGCCCTTAGTTGATGCTGTCGAAGACGATGTTTAAAAACTAACTAATGCAATTTTCTAAGGTTCAATTTACATCTGTACCAAAATTCATCAAAATTGGGTTCAACAATTTAGGTGTAATTACGTGACAAAACAGACTACTGTATTGATTAGCATATTTCAGTTTGGATTTTGCAAACCAAATGGTCCACTTCCTATGATGACTCAGGCATACATTACCTACCTAGGTACATTTTTTTAACACTGACTGTTAGTATGTGTAGCGTGGTATTCTACTTAATGACGTTTTGGTCAATTGTGTGTTGTTTCCGTATAATGTATGTAATGTCGACTCGCATATTTTTTGTTTCCCACAATATTAGAATTTTGTTGGCAAGCTGATTTTAAGTCTGATAAATTTGATCCAAAAAATAATCATGGCGGTCCATTTGATATGTTTACCTGATATGACTGAAATACAAGCTGTGTCTATTACTTTTCACTTAATAAGTACAAACAGTATTAAATGTTCTTATTTTTATGGCTTTAAAAATCAGTGCAAAATGTGCAAATATGATGATTTATCAATATCAAAATGTATACCTAAGTACATAATATTATCAATCAACCCATCTAAAATAATTCATTTACACCTGTATCGTTTGTGTGTTTACTAACGTAAACATACCAAACAACCAAACACCTACCTAAATACCTGTAGAGCATACAAATATTTCTCCCGAAGGAATCTGAACCCACTACAGACACTGCAGCAGCTAAGTCCTTAACCATGCCGTTAATATAATTTGATTTTTCTTAGGTATACGATATCCTTTGGTTAGACTGATTGTCACTTGATGTTCTGACTACTAATTTAAAAAAAACCGGTCAAGTGTGAGTCAGACTCGCACGACGTTGTCGTAAGTTGTTTTTATTTTTGTGAAATAACTACAAATACTTCGGAGTCATCTCGTGTTCTTGGTTATAAGAACACGTGTATGATCTCCATACTTACTATAATTTAATAACCGTACAATTGTCACAAAAAAAAATATTATTAATCGAACTGGACATTGGCAGAAATCACCGAAAATTCGGTGGATTGCCATAATTTTATAAAAGTTGAAGTACAAATACTTCTTTTTTGAGGGATAGCAGACCTGAGTATGTGATATTAATTTTAGCTTGATATCTCTTTCTGAAAAAAGGCTCTTTGATTTGACAGACGGACGGACAACAAAGTGATCCTATAAGGGTTCCGTTTTTACCTTTCTAGGTACGGCACCCTAAATGCGACAGTCACTGACATCTCGTGCATCCGAAGCACGCGATGTCACTGTCAGTGTTGACCAAGATAAACTCAAACAGATAACGATTATAAATAAAATTATTTTTGTAGGTAGTAACCACTTTCGATGTGCCAATAATACTAATGAAGGTTATTGGTTTATTGTCTCATGTTTTCCTTAAGAAAACATGCATATTAACATGTATAATTTGTAACTAAATCATTCAAGTACAGTAATTAACATGTAAAAATTGACACCTTTGAAAAATAATATATCCTATCTAACAGAGTCAAGTGATTCAGGACTAATCTATTTTCTCTATTCGAAAGAGATTTTTCTTTAATTTTTTTTAAGTAGTAATTTGTAAAGGTTGGTCCACTTACAAATAAACTTTCACCAATGCGCTATAGCCAAATGAAATTGACTTCCACACTAAGTCAGAACCAGAAATGAATGTACATGTTTTTAAAGATTTGCAATTATTTGACAGCCAGAGCAGAAAAATGCCATTGACTGATAACACATATTATTATGCCTAAGTACAACATGGAAAAATTGTACACATTTGAATAACATGAACATGTTATATCATCAATGATTACATATTATCTACTGTAAGCTGATAACAGTACAGTACTGTTAAGCTATATTAGATGGTTTTGCTGAAAATACTGAGGTCAAGGAAGGTGATTTACTTTGTTAATTTTATTAGCAATTGCCTCTGTGATTGTTAGCTCGTGGATACAAACATAGTGTACACAATGCTATTATACGTAAAAAGGTGTAGATTAGATAGGTTACCTAAACGAAATTCTGTCTTCAAAAACGGCACACTAACACACTCATACATTACACATTAAAGTAGGATGGCATGTTTGAAGTAGTGCGAGTGAAAAAGAGATAAACTTCGAATGTCAACGTGATACTTAGTATAATGTTGGTCAAATGGCAAACTTTGTGCCACTTTTTGACTGCATATAACCTATGTATACATTGTTACTTATAATATCATTGAAATAAAACAACTTTTGTTAATTTTGTATTTCAAATAGAATCCATCAAACTTGGCTTTGCAGTTTAGCCGTGAAAGAGTAATAAACAACATAGTAATTTCACTTAATGTGCACTGTTTTTAAAAGCATTTTTTCATTATCGTAATTTTTAATTAAGATTTTTTTTCTCTTTCAATGCTTGTTGTCATGTCACTAAGGGTGCGTTCCTAAAAGGGTAAGAATTACACGGAGTAGTGCGAAAGTTACTCTAGAGCGTTCCGAAATGAGCCGAGTGAAACCGAGGGTAACCGAACAATTACTCGACAGCTACCCGAGCAGTATTTTGGAACGCTTTCGGTAGAGTAATTTTCGCACTGACAAGTGTGATTTCTCACCCTTGGCTGAGCGTCGTTAAAAATTACCTGACATATGTCAAAATCATATATGCGCCAATGTTGAAGTTTGATGTTGAAGAATGGATTTACTAAAGTAGAAACGAACAGGTAGTACTTATTTATTTGCAGAATATGCTTAAAAACACAATTTTCCTTCTTTGCAATAGAGATAAAAGGTTATGTTGACAGTGTCATCATACGATCCTAACCATCATGACCCTAACCCGTTCCAAAACAGTAAATCGCTCTGTAGCGTTCAAAAACAGTATAGCCGTTCTCTTTCTTTCGTTGTTTCTATCTCTTTTTAATTTACGAGTGAATTATTCGCACGTTTTGGAACGCACCCTAAGAATATCTCAATGTCAAGAGACAGTAAAAAGTAAATGACTGCTAATTAAACGCATACAAAGACTGACAAACATTGTAAACAAAAATGGCGTCCGGTAGTCTTTTCGAATTGTATGAAAGTACATGATACATTCCATACATACATGAATATTTCATAGATTTCTCAAATTTCCCACCATTTATTATTTTTCCTTAGTAGTTTTAGTTACCAGGAAAATTATTTCCTCAATATACTTACTCAAGTTTTTTATTGACACACACCTAATTAAATAGGTATGTAATCTGATCAGATTTCCTTTGGGGTTTTTTGCTATTTACTGCCGTACAAATGAGTTTTACTCATAGCTATGAGATTAATGTACTTAATAAAAGTGATATAGATGTCTTGTATGTGTGGGAGTCAAGTAAAAAATAAAAGATAGGTCATTGGCATTTGACAACAGTGTATCAACAGTGAAATATTTTTTATGATTGGAACAGAATAAGCCTACCTGTTTACTATAATGTTATCTTAATTCGACAATGCAAATAAATTTCAAAAACAATCATTTTCTACCTATGTATAAATAGAAAAGATGTTTTAGGAAAATGTAAGTAAAAATAACCTAAATCTGAACATGTTTATCAATTGACATAACCCAGGTTTAGTAATTTGAATCTTATTGTGATACGATCAAGATTCGAAATACAAAACCTAGCTCAATGGTTTAAACCTGGTTTAGAGAAAAACCTTGTTTTGTAATAAGGCGGAACAGGTTTTGGATTTAGGTTTAATCATTCAAATACACTTGACTCAAGACACAATAGAAAGACAATAGCAGCGCAACAGCTGACAGTCGCTTGGTCATCGAAAGGTTAAATAACCGATAAGGTGCGTAGATATTTAATTATAATACTTTATAAGACCCACAGAATGATCACGGGTTACTCACATAAGAAATGCTAAGGTATAGTATTCTCCATTAGCATTAACCAAGCATTCCTAATTCAAAATTACAAAGAGGTTATTATGATATTTGTCATTACATAAAATAACTGCAAATTAAAAGGATAAATTGCCAGTAAGTGTTGAAGATAAAAATCATATAAAGAGTAAACTGATTCCAAACCATGTCGCACTGATTTTTAGGCACATTTTTCATTAACAAAACACATAGTAATCACTATAGGAACACAAATCACAGTCACATATAAAAAGAACTATTTAATTACTATTTCATTCCTGAATTAGTGGGATTCACAAGTAAAAATTGAAAAAAAAAAGTTACCCGACGAGTTGACATTTTGTTGTGAAGAATCCTATTGAACTGAGCTAAGGCCATCACGAAGTTGACGTAACTGATAAGAATAATATTATCTTGTGTACTTAAGTAATATCATATATTTTACAGTTCTTATCTTACATTTAGCAAGTTCCTTCATTCAAGATTGACATGTTTTTACTACAATGCTGTTAATAAATGAAAATTTTTGGATCTAATGATTAGCGGGTAAGTGGAATATTAATTTTAATAATTAAGTAAAATAAATAAATATTTAACAACACAATAATAGAACACTGAATTTGAAATGTCGTTCTAAATTCGAAAGATTCAAAGTGTTTTTTTTTATCTGGCTGAAGTGTTGTAATATCTTATTTATTTTTTATTTCCTTACAAAAGGTCGTAGAGGTTATGTGAATAGGTTGGTTATCTAATGTTTGAACTTGGGCATGGTTTGTGAAGATTAAGGAGAGTAATACTAGATGTTTATCTTATTAATCATTGTTTAGAACATATTAGGTGTTCTCGGTATGCGAAGGTCACAAGACGCATAGTGACGTACCGCTGCAGTTCAAGGGCGGACAAATCAAGGGCATTAAAAAAAATATAGCGCATTGACAACATCCCTTCTGTCAATATCAAATGCACTAATTAACTGACACAATTAAACCTTTTTAGTTATAATCAAAAACTTACCCACCTCTTGACAGCTGGCCTGAGTGATTACAGAGCTCAACAAAGATTTAAACATTACAGTGTTTTTTTGTCACAACACAATTTTTTTGAAAGAATACTATAATGTTTAACTCGACAACAATTGTATAAACTACGGTAGCCCTGATAACACGTCACGATACATAAAAATGTACAAAAGTCTATTTTTGTTAGACACGCAGTGTGCTCATGATCGTCTCAGCCGCCCGGCTATGATAACACAATACTATTTAAAAGGTCTTTTGTTTATTCCCTAACCTAAAACAATTTCGCACTCTTCAACTTAGCCGCACTGCTCGACGTTTTTATGCAAATTTTGACGTAATAGTGATGAACGTCGAAGTCGGTTTTACGCTTTTTGTAGTGATGTAACTTTACGTGTTATTGTAACGGTATTATTTGTACGGTTATTAGATATTTTAGAGGGTGTGAATAACAACTATTGTTTATATCGTCATGTTTCTGCACGTTGATAATCTTGTTTTGTGTTGTCTCACATTGTTTGATAGTTCGAATTTAATTTTACTGTCTTTGATCTTGATTTATTGCATTAGCCTTTTCAAATTATAACGACAGCGATGATAAATTAAACAATATTTTTAAATAATAGGTATTTATTTTGCTTTACTGTAGGTAGGCACTTCCCATTAATTTATACCCAATCGCAAAAATTCACAAAAGGGTTCTACATCTTCACAATTAATATTCGGTACACCTATTTAGCGTAAGTACAACTCTGCTAATATTCACTAAAATTGTAGGTTAAATTATTAACCTTGATCGTAAAACTTGAACATTGATTAGTTGTTTTTATGCATTTTTTATTGTATTTCTTGTTTCCGATAGATGTTTCGTAAGATGCTGGTAAGTCCTTACTTTACCTAACTTTTATATGCGCTAATGCGGATACAGCATGCATTATTTTCAAAGTTGTTAGTTCTACTTGATTACTCATCTCAGTATCTAGTCTTCAACATAGATGTCGTTAGTATTTGTACAAATAAATCTTAAGTTGTTTATGACTTTTATGTAGTCCAAGTGGCAGTCGGCTGTGTCGAGCTGCTATTGTCTTTCTATTGTGTCTCGAATCACGTGTGTTCGAAGGTTTAAAGCGGAAGAGTTTGTTTGGCACACGCTCATCTCAGGAACCACTGCCTGGTCCCAAATAATTGGGGTAGACCAATAAATGTTACAAACAATTTCTATAAAACCTCTTTTAATTTCAGCCCAATAAATTTGGTTTATTTTCAATTTGCTATAAAATTTGATTTTTACTTGCTTTGAAATCAATAAATAGTCAACTGAGTTGTTATTTTAGTGAGGTCACAAGTTGCCATTGCCATACAAAGGGTGCGTTCCAAAACGTGCGAATAATTCACTCGGAAATTAAAAAGAGATAGAAACAACGAAAGAAAGAGAACGGCTATACTGTTTTTGAACGCTACAGAGTGATTTACTGTTTTGGAACGGGTTAGGGTAATGATGGTTAGGATCGTATGATGACACTGTCAACATAACCTTTTATCTCTATTGCAAAGAAGGAAAATTGTGTTTCTAAGCATATTTTGCAAATAAACAAGTACTACCTGTTCGTTTCTACTTTAGTGAATCCATTCTTCAACATCAAACTTCAACATTGGCGCATATATGATTTTGACATATGTCAGGTAATTTTTAACGACGCTCAGCCAAGGGTGAGAAATCGCACTTGTCAGTGCGAAAATTACTCTACCGAAAGCGTTCCAAAATACTGCTCGGGTAGCTGTCGAGTAATTGTTCGGTTAGCCTCGGTTTCACTCGGCTCATTTCGGAACGCTCTAGAGTAACTTTCGCACTACTCCGTGTAATTCTTACCCTTTTAGGAACGCACCCAAAATGTATTGGAGAATTGCGTTTTGACAGCTAATAAAAAGTACGTCAATTGATAATGGTGTAAACTACCGTATTGAAGTTTCTTTTTTATATTGGGACATCGCACACATAAAAATATGACCGTAGTAACCAGACAACTGGTATACTTACATATTTACATGATTTATAAATACATACATCCGTACTAATATTATAAATGCGAAAGTTACTCTGTCTGTCTGTCTGTCTCTTCTTCACGCCTAAACCAATAAACAGATTTGAATGAAATTTGGTATAGATATAGTCAGGAACCCGAGGACGGACATAGGATCGTTTTTATCCCAAAAATCCCCCGGGAACGGGAACTATTCCACGCGGACGAGGTCGCGGGCAAAAGCTAGTATTATTATATATAAATTACACCCAAACAGCAGGCCTGTCTGATTCTGTGGCTTTTTGTATTGGATAGCCCTTTTGTCAAGGAAGGTTACAGGCTATGTAACAACACGCAACGGCCTTCATACTACAGAAGCGGAGTAGTAACCAAAAATAATGCGGGTGAAACCGCGGGTGGCAGCTAGTCTTATTATTTGGAGTGTGTTGTTGCCCGTTCCTCTATTGTTTCCATGATTATGTCCAAAGCTCCAGCTATTGTTTCTAAAACAAATCGTTAATAAATGTTTAACATTTCATAATGTATGTAAGTACTTCATTATTACCTACGATTAAGTAAATACCAAATAACTAAGTAGGTACCTACTTAGCTATTATTTTTATTGTACTAAGTATATAAAACATCATTTTGTCGTAATCTGTTCAAATAAATAAAAAAAAAATTGTTAAGATAGAAATTGAAAAACCTTTTTTTAGATATCCTCGTGCATTTGAGACTTGAGTCCTTGACCCATAACTTCATAATAATAGTATGCGATCATAACTTCATTACCGATACGATACAAAATAGTACTTACCACAAAATCAACCAACTCAGAAAACTGAACAAATAAACCTAACAAAACTACATTAAAAGTAGCTACAAGCTTGTCAGTAGCTACAAGCTTGTCAACGAGCAACAAAGTAAAGCCGCAACCCGAATGCTTATCAACTAACCGTCTAGCTATCTAACGTAAATTAGGCACAAATCACTAGTATTAATTATCTGCATGATTACTGTAGAACTGCAGTTGCCGATAGACTTGCCAGTGGAATAGGAGCTGGAATAGTTTTGTACGTTTAAATATTAAAAACTAATATTTTAAACTGCATTGTCAGTTCAAAAATTGTAAACAAGATTGCTGAGGAGATTAATTCTTAAGACGTAAGTGTTACCAATTTTCAATAGTGATGTAGTACTTAGATCACAGATAAATTAGTTGAGGTTTTTTAGTAAATGTTAATTTTTAATTAACTAGTTAAGAACTTAAAAGCTATCCCTTTCTTTCTTGGAACTAATTATGCAATTCTAAACATAAATTCGAAATAAAGACCGCAAGAAAAGGCTTTTATTTCATAATTTTGATTTAATTTGTATAAAGTCATTTAAGTGATTATTTTTTTATCTACAAAATAGGGAACGAGTGAGAGGAAAATAATATTTTTACCTAAGATAAAATGTATATCTCTGTTGCGACTAAAAGTGGTCCGTTTAACAATAAAGCCGCTACTATACTTACAAGCCAGGAACATTATCTGACAGTTCCACAATGTACCTAAGTAATTTCCACCTCTAGTTCTGCGAATAACAATTCGGATTTCGAATAATAAGTTCGTTAGCGTATTCGCTGTTGTGGTCGCGACTGCAAACAAATGCACGTCACTATTTCGGCTTCAGGCCTGCAGAACAAAATTGCAACCTATTTTAAACCACATGCCTAATGCGATAAGGTTTTAAATTATTTGTTTCTTGTTCAAAAAAGCATTCGGGGTTTATAGGTTTTGTGTTTTGGTCCTTCTATATTGCAGCTAAATCACACGAGTTTGATTAAATTTTCCACTAATTTTGTCCTTGTTAATGTTGTTTTCTCAAATGTTAGATTAGAATAACACAAAAATAACAATATGGTTAAAACTGTGAAACTATAAAAGTCGGCTTATTAGAGCTTATGTATTATTTAAAATCATTTTTGATTGACTATCTTTAACGTTATCCCTTTTTTTTTTTGGGAGTGGGAAATCATCAAATGACTTCTCCCGTTCTGGGCGGGGCGGGAGGGCGTGTCAGGTCAGACTTTTACTGACTAAAACCCACTCATGTGCCTTCGGTTGCTTTTTATGCAACCCCGGCTATCCCGCAACCCCGGGTAACGTTATCCCTTCAAATATAATACCTACCTACTTATTTAACATTTTCTTTGTCAATTCGCACATTTTGCACACAATACAAGTTCATGCGATTCGTGTACCTATAAAATATACATACTTACATATTTTATAAAATGTTGATTCACTTATTTAGTGCGAAACAATTTATGCTTATCAGCTAAGTAATAATCTACCTACCTTATCTTTGGCTTGGTATCCTACTCCACGAATGTCATCTGGTATCTAGGACGTGATAAAGTAATAAGTATAATAATTGACACAAATCTAATGCAGAATATGAATAAACAAGTTATACTTTTATACTAATACTAGCCGTCCCCCGCGGTTTCACCCGCATTATTTCAGATTTTTGGTTACTTCTCCAATCCTGTGGGTCTATGCGTTATTCATATATTACTACATTACTGTAAACTTTCAACAAAACACGTTCTTTCATTCTTGCGTGAAAGATAAACAGACATTCCAATAAACTACAACATTTATAAAATTAGTAGGATAAATGAAATAGGTTTTACTAATTTAATAAAACTCACGATAAAGTTTTCGCATCTTCAAACTTACATTAAAAACTGGCCGTCATATTATACAAAAAACAGATGACGGCCATTATTTGTTGCGAAAAATAAGAAATAAAAAAGAAAAACAAATGGCGTTTCGAATTTTTGCGACGAAAGAAGGCCAGCGACCCTTATTAAATAGCAAATCAATGAGGTTCTATTCAAAATATTATAAGAACTTTTACAAAATATATCAGCACTTGTGAACAAGATTTTGAAAATTGTTTTACCAATAGACACTTTTTTTGTGAGTGTCATAGGCTATATAACAAGTAACAACACGCTATGGCTTAAGAGAGCGGAGCAGCAACTGAAACCGCGAGGAACAGCTGTCGCCACTTTTGCATATTTAACTTTTTTTTTTGTTTGGTTTTCAGCGTTTCGTACTTCAATAGGTAAAAGAGGGACAAATTTTTTTTGTCCTTCTGTCCGTCTATCCATTCGTGAACACAGATTTTCTCAGGAATGGGTAAATCTAGCAAGTATTTTTTTACCAGATACTGAGATCTTTAGTCCTTAGTAGGTGTACTAAAACCAAGGTCTAGAGTCACACGAAAAAAATATATTTTTCCGCGAAAATCTTGTAAGTACCAAAATTTCAGATTCTGATTGCTAAGCAAAGTCTACTTATCTTAACCTAAAAGTTAATAGAATTGCCTTGCTGATAGCATACAATGAAAGGTCAGAGAACAATATTGCAGTATACAATCAGAGTATACTATGACGTATGTATCGCAATGTATGTTCAAGATTGCCACAAGTTAAGATAACAAGAACAAACAAGAAAAACATGTTATTCTAAAAATAACTTTTCAGTCCGTGTGTATAGACAAAACAATCGGTTCTTTTTTGACGTACAGTTAATAACTTTTATTGAATATATTAATACTGAAACGATTTTGTCTCAAAATTCGTCCTTTAATTTAGGCACATTTATGAAAAACTAGCTTTTGCCCGCGGCTTCGCTAGCTTTAGAAAGAGACAAAAAGTAGCCTATGTTACTTTCCATCCCTTCAACTATCTCCACTTAAAAAATCACGTCAATTCGTCGCTCCGTTTTGCCGTGAAAGAAAGACAAACATACAGACAGACAGACACACTTTCCCATTTAGTATGGACTAGCTTTCGCCCACGTGGATGTCGAAACTTCTATCTCCTTATATTACCTCTTTAGAGTTGGAAATTCCAAAAATCCTTTCTTAGTGGATATTTAATTCACAAAAAGGCATGTTACCTTCCAAGTTTCATGCGTCTAGGACCATAAAAGTCGTAGCTCATTATAGCCACTATATACCAATACCAATAATACCAGCCGCAGGAGGCGAGGCAGTGCGGAGTGTCGCACTGCCTCGCCTCCTGCGGCTGGTATTCTTTATATGGACTTGTAGGGCATGCGCTCACTATATCAACTCCGTAGCGGTATCGGATCGCCTCGGTTATAAGGAGAGTCGATGCGGAGTGGCTGCCGGGTGGCCGTATTGAGCTATGACCTTAAGACCAGCGCGGCGGTTCGGGCTGTGCGGTAATATATCGCCCAGTCAGTCAAACGCCATCTATTAAAGTTATGTATTTTAATACATAACTTTTGAGAGTTTTTTGTAAACAGTGAGTAACCATAAAGAAAAGATTTTTGGAAATTTCGATCCTGAAGGAGTAAAAAAGGAGATAAAAGTAAATAAGATAAAATATACATTTACGCGGGCGGAGATGCGGTCGAAAGCTAGTTTTATACATATAATTGTAGGCAGTATGACCTATATTACATCATACGGTCTTCGGGAGTAGAGCCTAGAGAATTACACATAGACGCGAGTAACTGCTGATACTATAAATGTTGTCATACGGCTTTATTTTTTAAACCTGAATCCTGAAAACTGGCAAAAAATTGGCGTTGAGTACGTGTAAACTTGAAAATTTGTATAGATTCTGCAGATTTTATTTATAGTACAATGACTCCATTCTGAATAAATAAGTAAAGAGCAAAACCCAATTTTCAAAATATTCTCAACACAAAAGCAAAAACCAGACCCTGAAAAATGGTTCTCTAACAAGCAATAAACTAAAATCCGACCAAAATTTCCTACAATGTGGACACAGCACAAAATACGAAACATTTCACAAAGATTTTTATGCAGTGAGGTCTTCAGAAATTCTATTACAGTACACGGGAAAGTACTGTATGCTTGACATTAAATATTTTATAGATGCATAGATGCCTAAGTGCATTCAGCTGTAGGGGCTCAAACGGTATGAGTGTGGGCATGGCTGTACGCAATTTCCATAATAATATTCAATAAACGCTGTAACGGGACTTTCCGAATAAGCTTTCAGACCTTTATGACATGACTGACATTGTCTATGCCCGGTATACGGACTCCTTGGAGAATTTGGTCATATTGTGTGTGAGTTGTCGGGCTTTTTAATACTATTGTTTTATTAAGTGTTAGTGTAGTGGTTTGTTACTTTTTGTAAAAGGATTGTCTTGCTCTATTTGCTCTATGTTTTAGGAGACCAAATGATCTTGATTTCGGCAGTATGAGCCATAATTTGTCTGTAAATTATGCTAAAATCGTTAAACATACTTCTTTTCAGAAAAAAAAAACATTTTGACGACGTTCTGCTCATGTTATATTTTTATGCCCTCTACACACGACATCGATTTATCTCAGCGATTTAAATATGCAGTATCCTAAGCAACTCACACAAGGTCATCTGATCCCAAACTAAGCAGAGCTTGTGTTATGGTTACCAGACAACTGATATACATTATAAGTTAATTATATTTTATAAACATAAATATTACACATAATTTACACCCTAACACAAAACAAATAGTTATTTTTTTGGGTTTTTTTCATGATTCTTTTCTTCGCACTTGTGGGGAGTAAATGAGAGAATATACAATATACGATAGACAAAGAAAACGTAGCATGTGCGATGCTAGCATTAGGGGAAAATATGTACCTAGAATAGTACCAAATAACCTAGATCGTATTAATCATCATCGTACTACTCCAGCTGATGATGATGATGACGTGCAAAGCTGAATACATGCCACCTAATGGCCATAGTAATCAATCGTTGCTAGAATGCCAGCTGACTAATATATACACATACATTTTGAGTATTGTTCCAAGTGTCTTGCAAACTTTAGAATATTTGGTAACCATACATAAAGTGCAAGGCGTTTTTTTTAACCACGGGCAAATATTTTAATATTTAAACTAGTTGTTTCCCGCGGTTTATGTAATCTGAACCTATAGGTTGTAATGTAGGCTATAATCTTCCTCGATAAATGTGCTATCCAAAGCAAAATATTTTTTCACTTCAAGGGGCGTACCACAAGACCTTATAGCAGTATTACTTTGATATTACTTTCAGTGGGAAAGAGACGGCGCTAGACAACGTGTCTAAAGGCGCTCCTAAACGGGCAACATAATTGCTGCAATTTTATTGCAGCAATTTTTTGAGCATGGCCCGGCAACTCCGGCAATATTGCCGGTGTTGCTCGGCCATATATTGCAGCAATTTTTTGTCATACATAAAGTGTTGCCCGGCAATACCGGCAATATTGCAGAGAGTTCGGAAACATTGCCGGGCAATGCCGGCAATGTATTGCAGCAACACAATTGCAGTAAAAAATTGCCCGTTTAGGAGCACCTTTACGCTGTCACTTGCACACTCCTGCAACAGGACTAATACAATCTTACTTTAAACGTCATGGTAAGGGGGCTGGTCATTAAGTAGTTCCTGAGAGTTGCGTGTTCAAACAAATAAACAAACTTTACAGCTTTTTAATCGTAGTATACATGACTTAATATTTCGAAACGCAGATTCCAATAAGTTAAACAAAGAAAAGGAACTTTTAACTGGTTTCAACTACAGATCTATTTCAAAACTATCCTCAGTGCGGAAAATAAGGATATCTTCCAAACTTATGTAACGGTTAGAGAGAAGTCCGAACGTTTGAAACAGGCCCATTGATACTAAAACTAAATTGCTTTTAGAGGCATTCAGTTCAACTTGTGAGGCACTAAAGCTATTCATGGAGATTATAATCTGGACGTTGTCAATTTCACGTACGAATTTAGTTGTTTTAATGTTATGTTCTACTGATAAAGTTTAATGTACGGGTTTCTGACATGCGTTTAACTGTGTAATAAATCTAAATTTTTAAATCCATACTTATGCGAAAGTAACTCTGTGTTTCTGTCTCGCTTTCACACGAAAACGAATAAAACGGTTTAAATGAAATTTTATACAGAGATAGTCAAAAGCCTGAGAAAGGACATCTAATAGTTTTTATCCCAAAAAATCCACGGGAAGTCTTATTAAATATTAAAATAAAAAATGATCAACCGGCTGACTGATTGTTGCTTTATAAACGCACAGTCCAAACCAAAGGGTGTATTCTTTGTGAAAAAAATGGTTGCCTGTAAAGTCGGTTTTACGGGCGAAGATTTTACGTGACAACGTCTTTTACCGATCATAGTTGAGTGGGAGAGAGACGCAAGGCATTCGGCGGGCCTCTCTCTCGTTCGGTGACTCATCGTAACGTTACCGAGCGTTACACTTTTTCATAAGTGACTCCCAGCCGCAACCTAATTTAAGACGTTGTCACGTCAAAATACGTAGCCACACAAACCAGTATGAAAGGAAAAATCCTTTCATACTGGTTTGTGTGTGTGTGTGTGTGTGTTGTTAATGGAATTTTAGAATTCATGAAAGCTAGCGTATAATTATTATAATATTATCTGTAAAAAAAAGTGGAGCTATAACTTGAATACGCAAATAGATTGTTTTTCTTACTTAGTTCAAACTTCATAAAATTGGTTCATCAGTTTCGTTGTAAATGAAATTACAAACACAAAACTGATCGACAGGTATATTTCAGTTTTCATTAGTTTCGAATTGGACACAAAATAAAAAGCAAAGAGTAATCGAATCCAGTTGGAAAATGTTCAAATTTAAGCCCTGGTGTCCACTAACGCGTGGCGTCATATGCCTTTATATTTACAGCACTACACAAAGTGTAACTACACAGTGTTCATCCGATTAGAGAGGGACAAAACATACAAATCGAAGGTATTCTATGTCTCTTTCACACTTCAGTACTTGTAAATAAAGTGCGTTGTACGGAGATTGGTCACAATGGGTAAACTATTGATGCACGCTCAAACGATATCATTTTTCCGACGCTACGGTAAATCTATGATGTTACGGTTCAGTGGGCAATTGGTTTTATTATACAGGGTTGATTTATCTAACGTAAAAGGGGAATGTCACTGCTTTTCACCACGGCGAAACAAAAAGCATGAGTCTAGGTCATTGATTGCCAAAAGACTAAATCAGCCCCCAGGGGTCGGAGACAATTAGCAAGGGGTTAGCAAAAAAATATATAGAGGATCCATAAGTTGTAAATGGAGGTCAACAATATAGAGGAACTCTTTTTGATAAAAGGTTTTAGCTTTCCTGCCCTTCCTGTGTAGAAAACACATAATTGAGTACAAGAAGCTACCTAGTGAGTCTCTACCACATAAAAAGCTGCTGTGAACAGTTCATATTTCTAGCTACAGTAGAATAAATATCTTGGGACAACTCACACACGGCCATCTCAAACTAAGCAGAGCTTGTGCTATGATAACCAGAAAAATGATTAACATACTTAATAATTTATAAATACACACTTAATATAGATAAATTACACCCAGACGCAGAACAAACAATCATGCTCATCACACGAAGTTTGTCCTGGGTGGGAATCGAACCCACGACCTCTCGCTTAATAGACAGGGTAACCACAAGACCAACAGGCCCATCAACAGTAGTTTCGGCTGTGCGTTGGTTACCACCGAAAACCGTGTCTCTTCCTACATGAAGATAAGCCGCTTCTGACGGGGCCTTCAGTATTCTAAGAATAAAAAGTAGAACTTGATGATTAGAATATAAATAAAGAAACTGTTGTAATGAATAAACAGTGTACCTATTGCAGTAACAATGTTATACGAAATCATAAATTAGAATATAAAGATATCTTGTACTTTAATATTCGTTGTTCATTGTTTCTCTTACATGTGACCGAGTTGCTTTAAAACGGTACGATTTAAGTCTATACTATTTTTAGAATTAAAAGAAACCGGCTAAGTGCAACTCAGACTGGCGCACCGAGGGTTCTGTACATACGTATAGAAATCTTGCTAAAGTATTTTTTTTTTAGATAAACTACATAACGGATTTTAGCTTTTTTTCGCATTTTTGACATTAACTTGTTCTTGATAGACTGACAGACAAGCGGACTACAAAATGATTCTATAAGAGTTCCATTTTTTTCCTTTTGAGTTTTGAAACCCCTTAAAAATATAAAGAAAGCCGTAATGGCCCAATTGTCTTTAAGCTAAACTAAGCTAGGCAGAGTTTGTACTATGGTAACCAGAAAACTGA
The DNA here is from genome assembly GCA_033675125.1 of Athetis lepigone. Lineage (NCBI taxonomy): Eukaryota > Metazoa > Arthropoda > Insecta > Lepidoptera > Noctuidae > Athetis > Athetis lepigone. The sequence goes on along the minus strand of CM066226.1, from coordinate 3,832,577 downwards.
TATACATACTTATGTTATTTATGAATACATTCATTTATAGATAGACAGAGAACAATTGAATCATATTCATCACATTAAGATTTGACTTGGGTGGGAATCGAGCCGGGCGCGGTCTTAACCGCCTGGCTCAAAATACACTAGACAAGTAAAAAAAAAAGAATCTTTGTATTGAAAAGTGTGTCTTCTATACTTATTGTTCCGCCACTGACCAAAACCGTTGCGTGCTTTGCTTAAAACATCCGCAATTGACGGCGAGAATATTTTACTGGTGTCGTAGCGAACAGAACAAAGCCTGTTAAAAACTATTTTCCAAAAATGCTTTGTCCGTTATTGAGGTGTTTCATTGTGGGCTAAGGCTACAAGTAGGCAGCGATTTGCAATGCGACTGGAAGAGCGAAACGAGATAAACATGGAATGGCTACATTATAGGCGAAAATCTAGAGTATATTCGATTCAATTTCGCTGTTACGTCGATAGCCGGTGCCGCGATTACAGTAATATAGTTCCTCTCGCAGAAAGAAATCAAAGACCGCTAGTAATATTGGATGAACGGTGTAGCCATACACGTGAGCATCCATGTATTTGTTTCAGTCGCTCAAGTGTCGCAGCTCGCGTCGCAGCCTAGTGTAGCCTCAGCCTAAAATTCTACGATATTCACGAATATGGGACCACCACATTTTTTTTGGTGAGTGGGAAATCATCAAATGACTGCTCCCGTTCTGAGTGCGGCGGGAGCGCGTGTCAGACTTTTACTGACTAAAACCCACTCATGTTCCTTCGATTGCCCTTTATGTTCCAGGGTCACAGTAACTATTATAAACAAAGTACTTACTTCTTTTTAAACATACGATTTTTAACGCAAATCGGTTCGGTAATCTCAAAGAAATTAATGAATGTTATCACGGAAGAGTTCCGCTGGTCATCTGTGATTTTCTTTATTTCAACAATCAATAAATCAATCAAAATCTCTGTCAAATATTAAGGATCAAATAATACTTTCTGAATGCAAGTGTTTGAACTGTTGCTGAAAATATCTTTATCTTCTAATATATAAAATTCTCGTGTCACAGTTTTCGTTGCCATACTCCTCCGAAACGGCTTGACCGATTTTGATGAAATTTTTTGTGCTTATCCGGTATCTATGAGAATCGGCTACTATCTATTTTTCATACCCCTAAGTGACCCCATTTTTAACGCGGGTGAAACCGCGGGAGGCAGCTAGTGTATTTATAAAATTTGTCGAGTTCCCTCAATTCTTCATGGATCCCGCCTTTTTTTATGGATGAGAAATCATCAAATGATTTCTCCCGCCTTTAGTTTCATACTTTTGCTGACTTAAACCCACCCTTGTTCCCTCGGGTGCCCTTTATATTCCGGGGCCGCGGTAACTATTACAACTATTCCGCAATATGGATCCCACCTTCATAATTACCTGGATTTTGATTCAATTTCTTAAAAGAGATTCTAATATATCCAGGAAAAGTCGCGTTAAACGGCGAATACGCACTGTAGGATTCGTCAATTGTAATTCACATGTGAAGCAATAGATGTCGCCACTTGTTACTCACTTGACATAATCGTTCACTTGGCGTAGGTATTAGACAAATATTTGCGAAACTTTGGTCATACAAACTATACCCGATTCGCATCGAACAGGCAAGTTTTTCATCACAGAAACAGAATAATATTACGAGTACTATACATTATATATCTATGAGAGAACAGCGATATAAAACTCATATAAATTATGCCTTTTGATGTGTAATGTCAAACGCTCTAATTTAGACATACTCTCTTACTACCAAAGAAGGTTCCCACATAGTCATTCCATTTTCAAAAACAAACTCCTTTCAAGCCACTAAAAGTACCACACAAGACCGTGACACTAGGACCCAGGTAGGTAAAGTAAATAAATCGAATTTAGAGTCGTCTCGGAGGCCAAAGTTTCTTTCCACAAAGGTTGAGATATGAAGTTAGTCGAGTTTCTATTATTCTGCACCAGGAGTACAGATCTTGCTTCGTACCAAACGCTGTGTACAATTTAAATGGAAATTGGTTTTACATACTTAATTTTAGTTGAGGCTTTCTTCTCTCGAGATTTATGTTTACCTGGGTTTGTTTCACGATTTCTGTGCTGTGATAATTGTTTGTAAACTATAAATTGTCTTTGTTTAGGAGAGAACGTTGTAGTCGTGTTCTGTTGTAAGTAAACTGTAGGCATTTCGTAATATAGGTACTAGTCAAAACAAAATAGGGCCCATCAAACTTTATTCAGTTTTTTGAGTCGAAAATTTTTAAGAGACTATGATTATTAAAATTAAGTATGTGGTTATGTAGTTGACATGGTAATGAGTCATTATTAATAAGGATTCATAAAGATGTCAACTACATAACCACATATTTAATTTTAATACCTAGTCATAGTCTCTTCAACAATTCTGATGACAAAAAAATAAAATATGTTTGGTGGGCCCTATTTTGTTTTAATTTTTGAGGCGTTCTCTTAGGCCAATTTGCGTATTACATAATTACACACTTGGTTTTTTTATGGATGGGAAATCATCAAATGACCTTCCCGTCCTGGGTGGGAGGTTGTGTTAGACTATTACTGACTAAACCAGCTTTGTTCCTTCGGTTGCCCTTTATGTTTTGAGGCCACGGTAACTATTGTAGGTAACTAATCCGCAACCTCGGCAGGTTACACACTTAGATTGAACTATGTTTTCGTTTCATCTTGCAAACGATGCAAAATATTACTAAGTCAAAGTTCGTGCTTAGTAAATTCTACTTATATGGTAGAGTTAGTCCCTAACACAACATTAAAAAACAAAATGCGATACCCACCCCGGATTGCAGTTTGACAAATGAGCAAGCGAGATAGCTGCCATTGCTTGTCTGACGATGGACAACCAAAACGTTAGGCCCAAGTCACACCGGAATGGAAGCGGCCGGCAGCACCTTCAGTGTGAAATAATTTTAAACTTTAACTACATACTTAAAAGACTAGTATCGCTAAAAAGCTAGAAAAGGTCGCGAGGCCGCCCGCGGCGCCGCGAGCGGCCGCGCGCCTCGCGCTTCTTCGCTGCCGCTGCCATTTCGGTGTGACTCGGCTCTTAGTGACTGTTTATCAAATGTAAACCCCAGTTTAGCTTTTGGGCTCGCATTACCAACTATTACGGAGTAAAACGATTACTTATATTATTAAGAATAGGGGTTAAGTGTGAGCCCTTACCTATTATGTAACGAAAAGGTCTTATAACTGATAGCTAATGGAAGATCAAAGCTTTGTACAACCTTCTGAACCGGCTGTAATCTTTCCTACTTAACATTATTTAGAATACATTATTATGTAGTATTTTAGATAACAAATTAATACTATTAGGCTTCACTATTGCATTGGGTTCTACCTGTAATAAATAGTTCTATGATCTGCCACTACTCTTTAAGCGACATAGATTTCTTCAGCTGTGTTTTTTATTAAAAAAAATATTATCGTAAAGTCTTCTTTACAATAATATTTAATGAAAATTTTTTTTCAGAATGTGATGAAATTTGCGAAACAAACTGAGAGGTCAAAGTCTCAAAGTTCATATTATTGTAATAGTCTGATCATGAGGAACCATGAAAAACTACACCACCCAAAGTTAGACCGGAAAGGTCCGCCTCTGTGCGATGTTTGGACATAAAGTTTAATAAACAATAACTGAGCAGTTTTGATGAGAGAAGCACACAGATTTGAGTGGACCTGTCACTCTAGGGCTGACTTTGTGGACTTCTCAGTAAATGATTAGCTCATAATACTCATTGATATGTTTGTCACTTTATTTCCATATCTAGACTAGTCAACTCTCAAACAAAAAGCTCATCAAATCACAGCCGACAAGAATAAAAAAGAAACAATTTGAAAATATTATCATGACAAGCGTAGGAGTCAACCCGTCACCCGCCGCGTTATTCTGTCGTCACTGGCCATAAACCCTTCAATGCATACAAAAAACTTCATTTTCAATATCGTGCCGGTTCGCTGGCCGGCAATATGTCGGTCGGGTACGGTTCTAAAACATATTTTACGTGTACGCTTCGAGATCGTGAAGGGTTACTATGGTTTACGGTCTGACTATAGCTTTCGATGCGCGGATGACCTAATTCGTACATTTTTATATAAGGTTCGTTTGAAATATTGAATATCAATATTTCATATTGGTTTTAAATTCTGTTATTTAAATTGATTTTATTGTGGCGAAAATATATGGTCGACGAGGAAGTTTAAATTTAATAAATTTCTGATTTATATATAAAATTGTTGAACTTGCGTTGTCGTGATTTTTGCACTAAATGTTTTATACTATCTCCACTGTGAAATTTATAGCAAAAAACTCTAATTACAAACGATAAAAACTAGGAAATCTGAAAACCTCCAACGAAAATATTATTACACCCTGAAGGCATATTACACAAGAAGCAATCTATTACAGTCATTCTAATCTTTATTACTATGTATTATATCAGAGTATCGACATCATTTTATGGCGTCTCATATCCTCGGGGTATAATTTTCGTAACACCCTGTAGCTATTTACGAGGGACAGGCTTAAAAGCTATCTGGACGTTAAAATTTATATTATAGGCGTCTACGCCTCCAATTTTTGTTTTCACAGCACTTTTTTAAGATGCTATACGTGTTCTCATACTTGAATGTTAATAGGATCGATCGTAGTACGTCGTAAACAGAAGATTTTTTCATCTCAAATGTCTTGCTATATGCGTTTTTATTTAGGTAGTTAAACTGACAGAAAAGTTAAAATCTCGTATTTTTTTTGTTTCAGATTTACCTCAAAATAACGTTTAAAATCGCACTAAAAAAATTGTAAACAAAATGGAAAGCAATATTGCGCCAAACTGCATGGTGGTGACACCTCATCATCTTGCCACTCAGAGTGCCGTAGCAATTCTCAGAGAAGGTGGAACTGCTATTGAAGCAATGGTAGCAGCTGCTGCCACAGCAGCCGTAGTATACCCACATATGAACGGCATTGGAGGAGATTCGTTTTGGCTCATAATACCTCCCAGCGGTGACCCTGTAGTTATCGAAGCTTGTGGGGCAGCCGGGTCATTAGCTACACCAGTATTCTATGAGCATTACGAGAAAATCCCAACAAAAGGGCCAAAAGTGGCTAACACAGTGGCAGGCACCGTTGGTGGATGGGAAGAAGCTCTCGAGTACAGCGCTGAGTGTGGCTACCAAAGGATTTCTCTAAACAAGTTACTAGCAGATGCCATAAGGTACGCAGAAGATGGATACCCAGTTACAAAATCACAACATGAGGGTTTACAGAAAATGTCAGCCGCCGGAAATATTCCACGAGAATTTGAAAGTGTTTTTCTATCAAACGGGGAGATTCCAAAAGTAGGGGAGAGATTTTGCCAAAAGCAACTTGCAGAGACTCTGCGCCATCTAGCTGAAAATGGTCTGAATAGTTTCTATAACGGTGATTTGGCGCAATTGATTGCCGAAGATATGGCGTCGGTAGGCATGCCCATCACTAAAACAGATCTTGCCAACTACTCTCCGGTTAGAAAAGATGCTTTACGATTACTCCACAGTCATGGCGAATTATTTAATGTTCCTCCCCCCACTCAAGGCTTAGTTTCGTTATCTATTCTCGGAATGTTAGACAAGTTAGGCGTTGATGGTGAAGATGAGGGACAATTTATTCACGCTACAGTAGAAGCTACTAAACAAGCTTTTAAGATGCGAGACCAGCACATAACTGATCCAGCCTACATGAAAACTGATCCCAATTCATTGCTAACGAGTCAAAATTTATTCAAAATGGCCAGGAATATCAATTTCGACGAGGCATCTAATATTGATGGAAGTAAAGGTCCTGGAGACACAGTTTGGATGGGAGCAATGGATGATAAAGGCTTTTCAGTTTCTTTTATTCAGAGTCTGTATCATCACTTTGGCAGCAATGTGATGCTGCCCCAAACAGGTATCTTATGGCATAACAGGGGCATATCGTTTAGTTTGGAAAGAGACCACAATCTATTCATAAGACCTGGAAAAAAACCTTTTCACACATTGAACCCCGCTGCAGCGCGTCTTCATGATGGTCGTATTTTAGTTTATGGAACAAGAGGAGGTGATGGGCAAAGTCAAACACAAGCCGCAATCTTCCACAGATACGTTGTACAAGGCAAAGGCTTGCAACCTTCAGTATCAGACCCAAGATGGCTTTTTGGAAGAATAGCTGGTGATCATGAGGGTACTTTGAAATTAGAAGGCAGGTTCGCAGAGGAGACTGTCGAACATTTGAAGGAGTTAGGTCATGAGGTTGAGGTGTTATCAGATTATAGTGAAGATGTTGGTCAAGCTGGGATATTGGTCAGGCATCCTGATGGAAATATGGAAGGAGCTTTTGACCCTAGAGGAAGTGGAAGTGCAGCAGGATTTTAATTTTGTTCACTTCGTACGTGAAGTGTGACACATTCATCGAAGATGAATGTTGTACAAATTAGCTTTTTACAACTTGGAAGTTAAGTTTTTTATTCATAGGTAACAGGGATATTTATGCGATATTTTATGTAGTTTTTATAGATAGCTGTAATAATCGGTTCAGTGTTAAATGAATCAGATACTTGAGGACTTAAAACAGGGATTTACATTTTTGCTCAATTGTTTTATATATAAATTGTAACAAACCTTCGTAGTGTTTTTGTTTTATAATTGTTGTGATATTAAAGATAAAGCTCCTAACAATGAATTTGAACCCGACAAAAAAAAATGTTTGACAGTATTATATTTATGATATTCTAAATCAACTCAACTGAAAAAAAATATGTATTAGGTAATTTTATATATATTTAATTCGATTTTAATGTTGTAAGTTTTATATGATCGAAGAGTTGTAGTAGTAAAAATAATTAATGAAGAGAAGTGCTGTCCGTCCTAATTACAATTCACACAAGTTGTGTAAGTCATCCTAAAGAGTATATTAGTTTAAAAGATTAGTTTCCTTTTTTATTTTGATGTCATTTAAAATTAAATAATCGAACACAAAAGATTGGTCTTTTTTTTAATCTTCCACATGACGGCACTGCCTAACGGCACCAAACATCATGATTGTTTTAAGGCTGTAACGCTATGCCACAAACTTTTCTTGAAAGTGTTTAGATAACGACCTACTTATATTAACTGTAACTTATATAAAGACGATGGGACGGGACGAGGGATGACGGGCCTGTTGGTCTAGTGGTTAGTGACCCTGATTTCTAAACTGGAGGTCGTGGGTTCGATTCCCACCCAAGACAAACTTTGTGTGATGAGCATGATAGTATGTTCTGTGTCTGGGTGTAATTTATCTATAATAATTATGTGATTATAAATAATATAAATATGTATATCAGCTTAGGTTGGGTTCAGGTGTCCGTGTGTGAGTTATTCAATAGATGTTACTTAAACTTGTAGACCGTGCTTTTTATTTATTTATTTAAACTTCATGCACATAAAAAATGTACAATGGCGGACTTAATGCCTTAGGCATTCTTTTTCTTTCTTTAAATAAATATAACATAAAATAAATATCTGTCCCAAGATATTTATTTTATGTTATATTTATTTAAAGAAAGAAAAAGAATTGAAATGAATTGAAAAGAATGGGTTAAAAATCATTATCATAACCCTACGTTGCTTGCTGGAAGTATGGCTCTTTAATTACACGTCGAGACGCTCTCAGCCCTAAAGGAGTGGTGGTCTATTCAGAATGTCTGAATAGATCACCACTCCTTTAGGGCTGAGAGCGTCTTACTCTGCGTTTGCCGATTCGCTCTCTCAACTTTGCAAGGACTCAACGGTCATCGCCTCTACTGCTAATGTGACCGACCTATTGCCACTTCAGTTTGCTTTCGGTGAGCTAAGTGGAATACCATGTCAAAGACATTGAAATATTATCCCATTATTAGCTGAGTCCTGCGGTTTCGCCCACTTATTTACAGGCTTTCACCCCTATTTTATATTTCAACTCCTGACTAAGACTAAAAATATTTTTTGGAAATCCACGCCTAACGCAAGGCGTAGAATTTTTGAAAAATGATTCCATGTATCTAGCTTCTAATGTTGGCTGTGCATTGAATATATAACAACCTTTCACCTTATCTTATCTGTATAGAATGGTAAACTGACTGAGTGGGTGATACATCAGCTGTTTCTAACAAAAGCTCAATGCCCTCCCGACCATAATGTATGTAACAGCTGATATTTTTTTCGAGATTTAAGAGTTGGTTCCATAATAAAAGTTGTTTGTTTCTATGAGTAGAATTATCTCTTAGCGGGTTGAGCAAGCCCAAAATACGCCTTGTATGTCAACGCACAGCCCAAACCGCTGGTCCTAGAGGCAACTTGGAGGATGTGTTCTTTGTGAAGAGTAAGTATCTATTAAGAAATGATTTTTGAGAATTATACCCCTGGGATAAAATAGTGGACGGAAGTTCGATGTCCACGCGGGCAAAGCCTTTCACGAAAGCTAGTAAACATATAAAGATTTTGACTTTCAGTACTAATTGTTTTAATTAAAACTTTGAATCGCGTACTCACTCAATATTAATCAACTGGAACATAAAAGGAAAAGACAAACTCTTCTAGCTCGTAGACAGTGAAAATTATTAAGTTCTATTATAAAAAACTTTTTTTAATTCATCGTTCAGACACGAGCGTTGCTTAAAACTTCTTTGGACATTTTTGGAACTGTCAAAACCAAAAGGAAAATTTGCGAACTCCCAAGACTTATTTTCAGTAAAAACTTGGAACTCTTTTGTCTTTTAAAAAGGGAACGAGAGAGGAGCTTAAAATTAACAGTCTAGGAACAGTTTTAAATTAGACAATCTCTTTGAAATATATGGTTCGTTTCCTGAACAGTGGTCGGCGATAATTCACATTTATTGGAAAGATAAGGGACCGAACAAAGAATGGATGTAAATCAAAAAACGACGCTTTAAAATAATATTGGAGTTTGGTTTGACGTGGTTTTGGTACGCATTGCGAATTTTTTGATAAACGAAGCAATAAATAAAAAATAATGGGAATGTTATGGAAGTAATCTCATCAAATATATATATTTTGTTCAATTTGGTTTCACATATCCTGGTTTTGAGGTATCCGTCCAGATTGCTAATGATTATGCCTTCGTATCATTAGTATGGGGTAAATATTGATATATTTCTGTAACTTCTATCATTTTGTGTTACTTGATGTTGGCTGTTTAGATGATGAGCTGATGTTTAGCTCTAAAAAGAATGGTGTGAAAATGGAAGGGAAACCAGAGGGGTTTACCTTTTTTTAGGCACCATGTTTTTACTTTTCTCCAAATTAGCCAATATATCTTGTTGCGTGGGTGCGTTTTATAAACGCATTTTACAAACTTACACACACAAACACTAGTAACCATAGATCATACGAGTATTTGTCCCGTACGGAAACTGATTCTGCGACACGCAAAACAGCAGCCTAGAGCTCAACCACTGCGTCAACTGTTATTTTACTTCATTAGGATTTGAATTCCCCAAAAAGTAATTTGCTAGTACGTATTTTCGACATAAAAATAAACTGCGTAAGACATAAACAAAAAAGGCTAGTTGAAGCAGCCGACTTCAACTAGCCTTTTTTGTTTATGTCATACGCATTTTTTTCTGCCCCTTCTTACTGCTGCGCAAATGAGTTGTTTCAGCAAAAGTCTGTCTCTATAATATGAAGATAGGTTTGACGTGCACACAGCACGTCAATCTTATTCTCGTCATCTGGATTTCTGAATCTATGGGGCATCGTAGCTTTAAACGAATGCATCATATTAGATTTAGTTTGTTTTTTCCGAAATCAGATAAAAATACGAATCTGCCATCTGACAAGTTCAAGCGGCTCCCCTACTCATATGCCATTGTTATCAAAACTCTACAGCCCATACATTCCACCTTAAACCTCTAAACTCACGTGATTAAAAATACAATAGAAATACAATAGCAGCGCGACAGCCCGCTGTCGCTTGGTCGTCGAAAGGTGAAAACGTCTACCTAATATTAAAGTTACTAAAAGACTTTCGTAGTCTCAAAAGTCTTTTGTGTTTTGGGTTTAGTGGAATAACCACTCGTATACCTCGTATACTTCATATACCCTCAATTCACCAAAATTCCTAAAATTTTCATGAGCATTGGGCGTATTGGCCCGAGCCCTCGAATTAGCCATGCCACAAGTAGCACGGACAAAAGCCTTAGAACAATAAATCTGTATACGATTCGTATCAGTTACATCGTCTATTGTCTCCCTGCCGTCCTATAGTTTCAGCTCATTGAAGTGATCTCAAGGATCTATCGATCTATTGTGCAGTCAATAGGGACATGATTGGATGATATATACGTTCTATAGCTATTTTTGGTTGCGATTATTCTGCGTTGGTTTATGTAGATCGTGTTTTGTCTTGAGTGGGATTGATTTGATTTTGGAACTATGTGTGGCGTATTATTTGGAGTGGTCGACGTGTAAAATCGGAATGCTTTTCGTCATTTATTTAGCTTACAACTGGGCGGATGTTAAATGGCCACCGCCTTATAGAGACATCACTTTTAAACAGATACATCCACTTCAAAAGTAATCTCGCAACACTTTGCAAGCCACTCTTATCACCTTTGTGATTGGTTTTGTATTCTCAAGACAAAATCAAGCCAAGTGAGAGTTTCGAGAATCCCAGTGATTTGAAAATGCCAAAATATTGACATCCGTCCTTCACTCAGTCGTGCTAGTGTTAATCTTATTTATTTTAAGAATGCGAAACTTCAAGCCTTGCTGCAATACCAGATAAATAATAATAAATATCTTCGGACAACTCACACACGGTTATCTGATCCCAAGCTAAGCAGAGCTTGTGTTATGGTAACCAGACAATACGACTAGACCTATATAATTTGTAAATACATACATATTATAGATAAATTACACCCAGACACAGAACAAACAATCAAGCTCATCACGCGGAGTTTGTCGTGGGTGGCAATCGAACCCACGACCTCCAGCTTAATAGACAGGGTAACCACAAGACCAACAGGCCCGTCTCTTTATATACCTCTTTGTAATTTACTTTTATAAAGATGATAACATGTCATGTGTACGCAACCCCTGTCTTTTTTGAATTTCGTAACCTTCTAGTATGTACGTAGAGTAAGGTTTATTTCTTGCATCCCTAACCCTCTTTATTCTAAGGTCCATTTCCCTAAACATAAATGAAAAACTTAGCCCATAACTCAAACTAAACCTTCGTTACAAAGCAATAATTTTCCCCATATTAAATCCTAAACCAAAACTATGATATTACTAACATGCCAGTACTTTCAGGGCTCGATAAATACACTGCTTAATATAGTGGGCTGGCCCAAAACTGTCAAACAGCTCTCATTGGGTCCTGAGCTGTGGCCTGCGAAGTTCAGCGGTACGACTTAATATGAGACTAGGAAAGTTTTCCCTTACCAAGGTCGTAAGACTCGCTTTTTGTTTTATTTTTTACTAGCTTTGTCCTAGATTAAGTTTGCGTGATTTCGGTTATCGATGATGCCTTACTAATTTCGAAACTATATCTTGACTTAAACGTTATTTAAACTTAAATTAAACGCTGATTGAAATCTATCTAATATTATAAACCAGAAAAGTTTGTGTGTTTGTTGGAATGCTCTAATATTAGGAATTACTCGCCCTAATTGAAAAATATTTTTGTATTAGATAGACCATTTATCGAAGCAGGTTGTAGGTTACATTACATCACGCTAGGAGTGGAGCGGAGGAGTGGGTGAAACCGCGGGACAGCTAGTGTACTTAACTTCTTTTTCAAGGTTTAACTTCACTCTGTACCAAATTTCACGAAAATCCGTTAAAAAGATAAGTTGTGAATAAGTAACAGAATAAATTGTGTAATTACAGTATTTCAGACGTCGCAGAAGCCTTTAGCTCTGCATTACTGAAAATCCTCATTGGATTCTTAGCCACCACTTCATAATTATCTATGCAATATCAGAGGTGAAGGAAGCCATCCGCTTGTGCATCAGCAAACAGCTAAGACGCTGCAATTGCTGGTATTAAATGCAGAACAATTTTTTTATAAATCTACAGTAAGCTGTCGGCTTACTTAATGACATGTGGTCACCTACGCCTATAGTCATCTGCAATACCTTAAAAGGAAAACGAATGGTTTTTAGTCAGTCGAAGTATGACATTCCGCTCCGTTCCGCCCAGAGCGGGAGAAGTCATCTGATGAAGTTCCATCTAAAAAAATCTAGTGCAACCTATAACAGTGGGAGTCCCAATGTTGTAAATAACTTCTGACGATCTTATTTTATGTAACTAATAATAATATGAAAAGTAAGACAAACATTTCGAGACACTTTGAGACATTTAATATGCATGCAGTCTCAACGTCTCATACGTTGAGACTGCATGCATATTAAATGTCAGTCAAGTACAATTTAAACTTGTAAGCGTCTTATACACTACACGCTAGAACACTTTACATTAAGCGTTCTGTAGAACTAATATTAAGATCGAGCAAAATCAGCCGAAAAAAATACTTATGTTAGGGTTCCGTAATCTTAGTATCTTTTATAAACTAACCTTAAAAACACGTAACTTATATGTAATTAAAAAAAAAGCATAATAACAACTCTTATTTTTTTTTTATATCAGAAGAAATTAAACAAGGAAATTATTATTTTTATGTCCCATTTATTCCAAACAAATATTAAAAGTTTTATTTAAATTAAACCATTTTTATAAGTCGTCGTGATGGCCTAGTGGTTAAGGTGCCTGGCTCTCATGCAAGAGGTCGCGGGTTCGAATCCGGGCAAGTACCAATGTGACTTTTTCAATTCATATGTACTTTCTAAAGTTTATCTTAGACATCACAGACATCGGTGAAGGAAAACATCGTGAGAAAACCTGGGCTTGTAGTTAATATAAGTCCGAAATCGCCAACCCCGTCTTGAGCAACCGTGGTGATCAATGCTCGTTCCTTCTCTGTATGAGAAGAGGCCTTTGCCCTGCAGTGGGACAGTTATAGGCTGGTATTATTGTTTTATAATTTGTTCATATATCGTTAATTTCCCGAATTTGTTCATTACATCGTATGGTATCATTATTTTTCATTGAACTGTCAAGTTACTAAACAAAAAATTAAAAGTCCAAATTTCCTAATTTTTTGGTGAGCCATCAGCAGTGTATGTATTAAAAATAACATTTAGGTAACAAAGCCTGAAAAACGGCGCAATGTGCAACAAAATCCCTATTACTCTCATTCGTTATTTCATAGTAGACCCAGCCGTATCGGTTAAATTAAGATGAATGCGGTCACTTCATTATTCTGTAAGTTTAATTTCGCAATGTTTAGACCATTTGTTCAAATTAGTGGGCTCGTGACAAATAAGGAATCATTGCCTTCTTATACACGGGAATTGTGTTTGTTTACGGGTTTCACCAATTAATGGCAATGTAGGACAAATGGAGTTGTTTCCATGGAAAGAGATGTTTATAACATCAACTATAAAAGTGTTGATTAAAATGATGAACAGTATGTTAGTGCGTCAAAGCATTTGTGAGTGAATCTGCAATATAGGCCGAGGCATACATATCATAAAAATGTCTAGGTCAAAGCTTGGTTTAGTACTTTATTTAATGAAGCTTAAATCTTAATAATGGAATTTCTGTGTAAATGAGGTTTATTTTGTGAAATTTTTAATTGCTTGTTAAAAATGAGTAAAAATTAATTGACAGTTAAAAGTAATATCAATAAAAAGAAATTACATGACATTAAAAAAAACAATCTTTCATTTTCAAATTAGAAAGCTACTCGGAATTAAAAAAAAAACACTCCAAATGGACCTCGATTTCACGGAAAATCCAGTAACGAGGTCAATTGCAGCCAGCATTGGGACGCTCGCATGATGTAAAAGGCAGAAAAAGAACAACGCCTTTGCCAATTTTCTTCTTATGAAACGTTTCCGCTTAATGCTATTCTTTATCTACTTTCGTTGAAGATTTTTTAAACCGTAAACGAATAAAGTGTTCAAATGTTAATATTATTATGTGACAGGTGATAATTGATTTAGTGGGTAGTGACCCTGACTGCTACACCAGAGGTCGTTTTAACGATTGATATAGGTGAAAATCTCTGTCTATTTTTTGATTAGATGATCGTGTGTGAGTTCTCCCAAGATATTTCTTTATATTATTTTAATTTCTTCTATTTATATAATCTAATACGAATAATGCTTTTATTCGTTAAGTATTTTAAACGTGTGTGCACTGTGTGCAGGAAAATTTTGGTTCGAACAACATCACAAGGTACTATTTTTTAATCTGCGCACATTTCGCTTACGAAAGCTTAACATAAATCTGAAATCGTCCAGCAAAAACAATTCCAAATTTGCGAAAAAAAGAGCGTGCTATGAGCGATAAAAAACGGGCTTAATAACAATTTTAACCTGTATTATCCTACTACAGCAATCGAAAAGCACAAGTGTACAAAACTCAGAACCTAGGTAACATGATATAAAGCCTGACCAGTCTAACTAAGGGGTGGTTAGACTGGTCAGACTTTCTGGTTTCTGACTATTCATAACAACTCAAAGTTCAACGATTGACAACCGAGACCAACAGATTTCGTGCTTTCCGAAGCACGAGGTGTACGTGATGTCCAAGATAAACAGGAAGGGGCCCAACAGGGCCAACGCCTGCCAGGGTTGCGGAATGTTTATAATAGTTACCGTGACTCTGGAACATGAAGGGCAATCGAAGGAACATGAGTGGGTTTTAGTCAGTAAGAGTCTGACACGCCCTCCCGCCGCACCCAGGACGGGAGCAGTCATTGGATGATTTCCCACTCACCAAAAAAAAAAATGTCCAAGATAAACTTAAGTACAAGCAAATTGGCAAAGTTGCATCGGTCCAAAGATATGCAGTATCAGAAACTGTGCAAATTATACATTGCGCTATCATAACAAAACTACTACTTACTATATTAAAATGAAATACAAACAAAACAAGGAGTAAAAGCATCTTATCATCTTGTAAATACATTTCCCTGTTATGAGCCATGTACTTAAAACTTCAGTTAAGCTCAAGTAGTTGTAGTTAGTTGCAGGTAAGTTGTATCACACTTTAACTAATGTTAATGAGAGTTCCCGTTTATGAATAACTGAGCATCGCTCTTGGCTTGTTTGTTGTGTTTCCAGTTATACGTCGTTTGTTTGTTATGAATGTTTTATTAATGAAGGATGTAAGCTAGTACATAAATAATATTTGGAAACCTTGCTTTTCTTCAGAAGAGAAGAGCAAGACGTCAGAGGGAGGACTTTCTAGGGGGGATGGGGAAGGATTAGTTGATTTATGGAGGACTAGCTTTTACTATTATATTACTCCTTTAACCTATTTCCACAAAATCCTCTCTTAGTGGCTACTTACTCTTCACAAATAAAAAACCTTACAAGTTTCATCTCTCGAGGTAGGTGTGGTCAAAACGTTTCACATTTTTTAGTGCGAATTTTCCTCTATCCCTATGACGATTTTGATAAGAACAGTAAAAAATCCAATATATAGGCTCCACAAGCTCTTGGCTAAAGAGGAGGACTGTACAGAACCCCCGCTACGAATGGCTGACTTACACTTACCCGGTTTAGTCGAAAATTTCTACGAAACCATGTTTACATGTTTCATGAAATGCAAGTTCCATGTTTTCTTGTTTGTTCTTCTCCAAAGAGTCCAAAATTCATTTTCGAACAAGCAACACGCTTTAATTTTTCTGACTAACCGACTGGTATTTGACATCAAAAGTGCCTGTAAATGATTCAAGTGAAATAAATGGTTTGATTTGATTTGCCATATTAATATCATAAAATCTCTTTTAACGATAAAAAAATAGTTATAAACATAGATAAACCATAGTTATAAACATAGTGCATTAAGATACACACACACACAACACATAAAATTACAGTTAAAAATTATAGCTAATTTACATAAAATATAAAAAGTAAGCGTCTGTTTTACATTCTTTTGATAAGTTCTAATTAAAATATGTGGCAGATAAATTCATACAAAATCCATTTTTGAATTTATCTTGTAAATAAGGACTATTTTGAGGTTGTGAAACAGGCCCTTAGTGCCATAAACTATTACATAAAATAAAAAAAGTGCAGAAAAGTACGGTGTACGTCTCAAGGTTGCACCAAATGGGAGTCCAGCAGCATCCTACAGCGACATACGGATCACATCATACTATCTTAGCTACAAAATTATTTCCACCGCGAAAGGAAGTTTCCCAATAAAAAAATCTATTACTCAACCCAACCCAGATGTACCTTGAGTAGCCATTATTCCTCCAGTCTCACCGCACATAAACAAAATGAACGAAAAACAAAGCACATTTCTGTCTGTCGCAAAATTTTCAGACGGCCATTTTTCATTCGTCGTTACCAATTAGACGTTGAAGTTTGTCCCGAAGCCGCAGCGTTGTCTTATAATATACAATCTGAAGTTGTGACCCATTTATCATTCGGTCCCTTTCAAGGTGTTCCGAAGAACTAACGTGAAAAAATGAATATAAACTGGGTGGGGTATTTTTGTATTTGTTTGAGATGTTGTAATCAAGAAGATATTGTTAATAATGAATGTTTGTGTAATATGTGTGTGTAATATAAAAAAAAATTATAAGGCTATTAATTTTCTACTACTCGGTAAGGTCCTCTTTTTATACTGAGCAAGTGTGGTGATTAAAGGCTCATTAGAGCCACCCGGCACCCACCCCGCACCGCCTCGTCGCACGGCATTCACTCGTTCTCGACAGGTTATCTACCGCGGTCAACCAGTGGACCTCACGCGGTCAACGAGTGAACGCCGAGTGGTCAACAAGTGGACGCCGCGCGGTCCACGTATTTTACATACAAAATAATTTTGAGCGGTGCATCGCAAAGTAACGTCCTCGCGTGTGTCAATCGCGAGCAGCGCGCTGTCCACTCGGGACCCGCGCGTTGTCAACGCAAGGCAAGCATTCGAGCGGCGAGTTGTCACCGAGTGGTCCATCCGCTGTCAGCGCGTGATGGGCTTATAGTCGAGGCGATCTGGTGACGCTACGGAGTTGATATAGTGAGCGCATGCCCATACAAGTCCATATAAAGAATACTAGCCGCAGGAGGCGAGTCGGTGCGAAGTGGGTGCCGGGTGGCTCAAATGAGCTATGACCTTAATGCTCGTGCCTTCTCTGTAAGAGAATAGGGGATACCCTGCAGTGGGACAGTAATAGGCTGGTATTATTAACCAGACTGATATTGTCATTGTAGAATTTCCTTACCCAGAAACGGTACAGTTCCACTTACGTAATGTTGAAACAAACTTCGATCCACAGTGTGTTTGTAAAACATTACCTCTTTAAGCCGTCGTAGAGTTGGCTAACTAACATAATTGAACTAAAGGAGCCTTTGTTTGCACCGACTTGCTTTTTATTCGCTTTGTTGTAGAAAACGTTGCCAAGTTTAAATCTCAGCTCTTTTTAATGTAATGTTGTGTTTTTGGGTATTTGGTTTTATTTGACACTAGTTTTAACCGCGACTTCGACCGCATACCCTAAATAGTAGTACTCATAAATGAGGTAGCTTTTAATCTGTAATTAAAAAAATATTTATTCATTTCCGAAAACTCTTTATCACACAAAATAAAAATAACCTAACCTCTTGATTATGCGTCTACACAAAATATTATATCATTTAAGTAAAATTACAGTTTTTAATATTATTGTAGACTTCTTGCTAAATCTTCTTCATACAAGATTACTTTTTGGAATTGATTTTATGTCGGTACTGTTGCCTATGACATTTGTAACACCAAATAGGTCTCCCAGATGCGTTATCACTCCAAAGACAACTAGAGACAGCTGAAACCTACTGATATACAAAAAGCTAAAGAGTTATTTGTGTGTTCTATGCGATAAATAATCTCTATAATAATCTGTTTATACAATGATATTTTAAGTAAAAAAGGCGTAGATAGGTTACCAAAACGAAATTGTATCATCAAAAACGTCACACTAACGCACACATACATTACACGTCAAATTAGGATGACATGATTGAAGTAGTGCGAGTGAAAAAGAGATAAATGTCAAATGTCAACGCGATACTCAGTATCATGTTTTAATGTGCCACATTTTGACTGCATATAACCTATCTACACTTTTTTACTTAAAATATCATTGTGTTTATATGTTTTTTCTTGTAAATTAAGTTTCAAAGTATCTTTTCATAAAGTATTTTAATATTGTATATTCGGTAATTGACAATTTAGTGTAGGATAGAGCAGCGTAATACAAATAGGATTTTATTTTAGAAAAAGATGTATTCTTCAAAGACGGTCTGATTTTCTTTGAATGTCTCCTACAGTAAAAGTTCAAAAGCTGACATTCAAACCATAATCTTTTATTCCCAAATATTTTAAATCAAAGCCATTAATTTACTTTGCATGTTTTAGACACTGATAATCGTCTGGATATTAAAACTATGAGATTTCGATAAAGGTTATCGTAATGACCTATAAAAGATTAAGGTTTCTTTAGGCTGAAAAGTTCTGAAGCTATAATACGTACCTCTCAGAAGCAGATACTCCTTAAGTGGCATCTTAGTAGCCAATAAGGCGATTGATACTGGCTGGCGGATATCTTTATATACCATCGGTGGCCAAATTATTAGGGACAGTATTCATTGAGCAACATTTTTTTGTTCAAACACCTTTTTCAAGAAAATAAATAATGTTATATAGGTTTTTCTGGCATGGTTTTACTCCTGGTATTATTATTATTAATTTTGAAATGTGATACCACAATGTGATCGAGTCATTTTCAAAAAAAGTGATATTGCTTATAATATGTAGCAATTTTGTTAACTTTAGTTGAAAATT
Organism: Athetis lepigone; assembly: GCA_033675125.1. NCBI lineage: Eukaryota > Metazoa > Arthropoda > Insecta > Lepidoptera > Noctuidae > Athetis > Athetis lepigone. Next base: position 3,813,604 of record CM066226.1, on the reverse strand, counting down.
ACTTTTGTTTCATTGATGGCAAAAACTATTTTTGGTTTTAATTTTACAAGATGTTTCTGTTAAAACTAATCAAACCGCAGATATTGTTTCTGATGATGTCCTATTTTTCTTAAATTGAATACAAAATATTAAGTTTTGAGAACAATATTACGTGATACGTTTAAAATTTCGCCTTTTTAAAATGGACAAAGCTGTAGACACGTCTCTATGAAAGTTTATAAAAATAAAAACGTTGTTTCTGTATTTTACACTTTCTCTGAAAGATTTCACAGCTATTACAGGTGTCTAAAAGCCTGAAGTAAACAGTATTAAAGTAAAATCTGATCAGAACAAACTTCTAAAAACACAGAGTGTGAAAAAATGTGGCAAAAAACGGATCACCACTCTTTGTTCTGACCTTAAAAACAGAGATATCTGCCTAAAACATGATTAAAAGTGTATTGTTTTCCCTGACTACGATTATAAACGAGGGATAAGACAAGAAATAGAAGTATTCGATCGGGCAGTTTGACGGAGGTGGGCCGAGAAGAATTGGATAAATCGCCGGCCGATCAAAAAATCGTACCTCAGCGAGACCATGAAGTAGAAACGACTGCAGTAGGCCTGGCAACACCGAAGTATGACAGTGGCAGACTGGAATCGGTTAATAATATTACTTTTAATATTCCCATACGTCTTAAATACACTATTCAGTAATTATTGCATTATTTTCTGTGTATGCCTCTTCGACGAATATTTTTTTCAAGTGGAGGTCGATAAGAGCTCATTTGCAGTCGTACACATCGTGGAATTGTTCGAGAACAGCTCCATGCAGTTTGCTTTTTAGGGAAAACTTAACAATCAGGTAGCACCATTGTGTGATATAACATCTCAGCTAAAAGCATGGGGTGCCTATATTTCGTGAAAGTGACTACAAGGCAAGATCTGTACAAGTTAGTACTAGAAACTGAATTATGGCCGCAAGTCGAAGAATGAGTGCCCAGTAGCCGGAGAGTTAAATTTTATGCACGATTCTACATCGTGTATCAAGGCCAAGAGTGTTAAAGCATTCCTGTCTAAAAAATAAATAAATATTTTCTACACTAACTAGATAATTCACCAGATACGAACTCTATTGTGAACATGCAGAAGCTCAGCAAGAGGGCTATCGTTAAGCACTTCGTAACCACTAAACACCAGCTCATTGCAGTTTATAGAAATGAGTTTTATCATGACACAAGCCTAAACAACCGGTTATATAATGTATAGAACGTATAAAACGTCTTATACGAGCTGTTGGCGGCGGCGTCGCAAAATATTAAGTTATACACAAAATATTTACTTTCAACTTATTAATGCGTTATTTTTTTAAACAAATTACCAGGTTTAATTTCACCTTCATATTTCTTATTTTTATAATCTTAAATAATAAGGTTTTTGAATAAAAAATACCACTGAAGTCTACAACCAATCACTTTTCTGAAAAAATCAATCGAACTTCATAATACAAAAATCATGACACTGTCCCTAATAATTTGGCCAGCTACTGTATATAATTCTGCTGTGCGTGTGTATGTCATTGAACTCCTCCTAAATGACTTGACCGATTTGAATGAATTTTTCTGTATGCGTTTGAGTGGCGACCTGGATGGTTTAGATTCACAAATCAGCCTGGCAGATGGCGCTAATTGCTTGAAAAAGCATACAGTGATCTCGGAAACGACCCTAACGATTTCGCTGAAATTTGATATGTGGAGGTTTTCGGGGACGAGAAATCGATCTAGCTAAGTCTTATGTCTGGGAAAGCGCATGTTTTCGAGTTTTAAGTTAAAAATTTTGGCGCCCAACGAAGTGGGCACGGGCCAGCTAGTTTAAACATATAATAATTTATACTCAACAAGCTCAAATAAAAATCTGCTCAGAAAAAAAATGATTATTTTTTATATTTCTTTCCCGTTTATCACCCTAAACTGTGCACAACTATTATTTCTAACTGAATTAATGTTCCTTGCTCAAAACCTGCAATGTAAATAAAACCAAGTACGAATCTGTTATATGATTTATTATGATACTTATTTATTTATTTAAACTTCATGCACATGTGTACAAGGGCGGACTTAATGCCTTAGGCATTCTCTTCCAGTCAACCCAGAGTAGAGGAGATAAAACATGGCAGGTGCATAATTAAAGTACAAGAAAATAACACAACTAGTCTAGTGTAGTAGTCTTAAAACTAACATAATATAAGCCACATACACACAGACACACAGATGAATACATTTTTATCGAAGATATACATATATATATACATAATTTATAATATATAAATATATAATACATATATAAATATACAAGGAAGAAAATGGTGAATATACTGTGCTCATTTGTTCTGAAAATAGATCCTCAGCTAAGAAGGGGTCAGATACTTCAGTATAATGTAGTATTTTACGATTGATTTTATTAAAAACTCTTACTTTATTATGTATTCCAAAGTACAGCTTCCTGTAACGTATAGTCTCTGCCTAACCTAAGCCGTAGAAGAAGATCCATATATAGTAAACAGGACATTTTAAAACTATAACGGTTTATCGTTGCCAACAGTACCCTAAAAAGGACGACAAACTTGCTCCCAATTGTTAAGCTAAGCTTATTCTACAAATTCCAAAGTCTAGTTAAACTGTGGTTATATAAAGCATCCGGCGCTACCGGCTTAAGTGGCAACCACTCAAACTTATTCCTATGTGTCGCTCCGTCGATAACTCCTATTACCATCTAGTTTGGGACTTTGGATTCGATTCCTATGTTCCTGAACTTAGCTTCGATTATACACTCGCGGACTATTAAAAGGGGTCACCCTGTGGCTTGGCTTACAGCTGCGAATATTGGTGAGTTCGGCTTGAGGTGAACTTTGTTTCTGGGACGGTGAGTTGCAATGTATAAATGATTTTCTGAAGGCAGCCTGTGTTAATTTTGGCTTTCAAGATTGTCAAGGTCGGGAGTGGTGTGCGGCAGTACTCCCAACCACTGCAATTTTTGAAAGCTGGTTTTAAACAGACTGCTTCCAAAAAAAGTTTGAACGTTAAAGTAACTTGGTTCTCGCAACTAAATAAATCAGAAAAGAATAGCTGAGGAATAAGAAAAATTAATCATTTTCGCTAACCTTCATATCAAACTAAAGACAGTATAGAACACGGAACTAAACTACACCAATAGTAATTAAGCAATGATTTCAACTGAGGCAAGTAAAAACTGGGAATTAACAAAATATTTTTTTGCAAAAAAAACCGACTTCCCTCGATTTCGGCATGATACCATCATCAGATCCTGGACCTGATGACAATGGGACCATTTGCAAACAAAAAAAGAATTGTTCAAATCGGTTGGTAAAAGACGGAGATATGCGCGAACAAACATAAAAAAAAGATACAAACATCCGAATTGAGAACCTCCTCCTTTTTTTTGGAAGTCGGTTAAAAAGATCATTTATTCCGGAGATGTCTCGATACATATTTGATATTTCGAATACATACCTAAAGGAATGCAAGCTGAGTCCGTTTATTAGTCCGGGAGTGTACAAGCTACCCTATTCAGACCATTAAAGGAGACTGGACTGGTGGGATTATTACATGTATGCTTCGGTATTGTATTGATATAAGCTAGATTGTCTTGGAATGTCTTGCCGGTTCCTATAGCGCTTTTAGGAATGTATGCTATATATTTAGTATTGAGGAGGTGGATTTCTAAATGTAAATTACCAAAACGTACAAGTATGGTGTTTGCGGTTGAAAAAGAAGTCGAATAAGAATATTCCAATAGACCTTCCTACCCATTTTATTGTTGATCACTAACATAATTGCTTCCTGAAAAGTTTTGCAGATTGAAAAATGCACCTTGTATAACGTACCAGAGTGCATAGAAACGTATTCAGTTTAAATTATAGCAAAACAAATATGTCTTTAATAATTTTGTTACGTCGTGACTTAAACTTAAGGTAGATAATCAATAAATAGCGAGTTCCTGGTAAGGGAACGGAAGCATTCAAGTAGTGTGCCCTGTGAGACTTTGGAGTTCACGCTGAGCAATAGCGGGAACACTTTAAGATAGTACGTAACGCGATACGGTTCAGCTTTATTTATTTAAAACTTTATGCACATGTAAAAAAACAATGCTCAACGGCAGAATTAATGCCTGGGCATTATCTACCAGTCTACCTTAGGGTACAGTCTACCTTTACTAGTTTATTACTCGTTCTTGTCCATTAAAAACATGAGTGAGCAATTAGCTTCAACTGACATAAGAACTACGCACACTTATTCAGATCTAAGCTTATGTCCACAGAAAACAATGATTTTGTATGAAGACGCATTCGTTCAGCTTTCAGTTACTGTCAGTTTGACGACTTTTCCCAATATTATTGTAGAAATCGAACTGTATCAGTGCGACCAAAATTGTTCAAAGAAACTCGAATAGAGCTGAATAAGTGAGTGTAGTCAATTACTGTATACTGAATGATTGTAAATAGTTTATTTGAAATACCTGTTTCCATGGTTTCACTCTAGTTATGCTAGGTCTTAATAATTATTGCTTGACTATTAGAAACCTCTGAACTGAATGCTGTTGAAATCATGGGAGCGGAACAGACTGACTGAAATAACACGAGTGAAAACCAGTAGTACTGTCAATATGTAATAATATCTGCTTATCAGATCACAAGCCATAACAAAACCACAGTTTGGCTACACTATCAGCTTTTCTGTCTTTTGATAACCCCTAACGCGTCTCAAATGTCATTCAGGTAGATTTTGCGTTTAACATCTCCCTAGCCTTTTCGCAACTGTGCTGGGGTCGGCTTCCAGCCTAACTGGGTTCAGCTGGATACCGGTGTTTAACGTAGAGCTACTGCCTATCAGATCTCAAGAACCCAGTCACTGGGCGACACGATACCTCTTGGTTAGGCTGGTCAGAGTTTCTGGCTAACCAGTAACGACTGTCAAAGTTCTACGAATAACAACCGATGTCGGTGATGTTCAAGATGAACTTTAGAATGTACATAATGAATTAAACAGTCGCATTGGTACTTGCCTGGATTCAAACCCCACTAGGCTATCACGACTACACTACACTAGATATTGCGTCAATGATCAACTTCAGATTCTAATGTCTTTAAGCTTCATGCATAAGTTTACGTTCTCTGTCCTATACATAGTTCGGTGACGTATCGAACAGGGTCCATATTCCCACTTCTCATTTCGACGCTGTATATTATGCCGCGACAACTTTAAATAATATATTCAATTTTTAATCTGTGATGTTTAGTTTGGTGTATAGAATGAAGAAGATATTACGCTTTAACAGAATACTTTAGAAATTTATCCTTATCATCTCGATATCATAATAATATAAAATATACAGCGATGTTCTGTTTTCCTACAGTTCTCAATATAGAAAAAAAGTGGATTGTCACTCTCTCACTCACTGACTAAAAACAAATCTTGAAAACTGCTTCACCAATGAAGCTGAAAATCAGGTCGTTTACAAGGTGATATTTGAACACAATTAATCGGAGGGTTTTCGTTCCCCAAGCGGGAGTTTTAAACAGTAACTTTTTACGTACATCCAGAACGCTTCATGACTTTGAGATTGAGATAGCTATCGACCATATAACAGATGGTAACAGACTCTTTTATCCACCCTTAGAGTATCATCTCCCATTATTTGGGCGAATAAGATCTGATAGCATCCACAATGTGCTGATAAGGTCACCCACAGCTGTTAAGACCAGCTTTGCCCAGAAGTGTTTTTAATCTTGCTAACTTTTTATACGTGTTGGGATTTCATCGAAGTGCCATTTTGAACTTTAAGAACGTTAAGCGTGTTATTAAATACTGTGCATTGTTTATTAATTACAAATATTTTTACTCTTAAATAAAATGAAAAATGTAATCAATATGACTTTCTCAATTCATATGTACTTCTAAACTTTATCTTGGGCATCTGTAAAGGAAAACATCTTGAGAAAACTTTGACTTAATAATTAATGTTAGTCTGGAATCACCAATCCACCTTGCCGAATCTTGGTGTCCAAGGCTCGTGCATTCTCTGTAAGAGCAGAGATTTTTGCCTTACAGTGGGTCATTATAAGCTGATACTAAATGAGTCTTGTAATTTCTTACTTAATCGGATAGAATAACTTGATTAAAAAGTCATTATTCTGTCTGTTTCGTGTCGAGTTATCTCTTAAAGTACTAATTCGATAACAGAACATTTTATACTGATAGAAAACTTCACTATTTCCGTGTAAAACTAGCATATCATAACTACAAAGTCGGCAAAGTTGCGGGCAAAAGCCAGTATAAAATAAAGCCACTGAGAAAGCTCTGCTGCATATCGCAATAACTGCACAGAAGCTAACAATAGATGTAAAGAAGACAAACAAAGCTTCGCAGACTACCCTCATTCCGGTTTACGAGTGTGAAGTTACATAGAATCTATTACTGCTCGACAAACGATAATCACTGCCTTATTCGTTGCACGAAACGGTACCAACTTTGTTCGCCATTAGCAGATTAGTTCACTTCGGCGTCACAAGAAACTTACCTACTGTCGTTAACAAAATTACTACTTACACACAAACATACGATAATCAACCTTGTGGGAAAAACTATAAGAGGTTTGGTTACGAATGTTTATGCTGGTTTCGTAAGGTATCAAATAAGCAAACTTGGGTCTGTGAAACCACAAAAACAGGTGTTTCTGCTCGCGACTCGTGTAAATTTGTCAGGGATAGATTACAATGTTTAAACTGTGCCTATGTCTGTTTTACTGAAGTTTGCTCGTAAGTTTTCTGGGTTACATTACCACATTTTGGTAAAAGAACATATATCAACCACTTTAATGATAGGTTCATTACATACTAGGCCCGTATAAAATTCTCGTTTCCTATAGAAAATGTGTTACTACATACAGAACTGCATCACCCACATTACAATCTGCCTAAAAAGATGTGTAACAACTTATTTTTTAATTACGTGTAACAAGTTAGTTTTATTTCAGTCATAAAGGTCCAAGTATGGGTAAGAGCAAACATTTAAATCTTAAAAAAATCAATGGCAGTACCTATTGTGCATTTTGCCAAGAATTTAAAAATTTTATAAGGTTAAACTAGTAATTGGCCTCAAAAAACCTTTTTCTAAAAGAAACTTAAACTATTCACGAGTGCAATAGATTGAACCTAATTATCTTGTCTATGGGTTGCTGCTAGAAATCGCCCTCATTATGTTAAGCAGTTTCCACGCCTATACTGCAACACCTGAAGTCATGAATAAATGCCACAGAGACAAAGCTGAAATGACATTGGCACCTGGCTTCAAACCTGAATAGTAACAATGCTTTTGCTATTGTAATTCCTCAAACTAGCTCTTTCACAAGCACCTTTGCTACAGTTTTGTTTGTGGGGCGGCAACGCAGCTATTGATGTCTTTGGTATTCCAAATGTCTATACCCAGTGTTGGCCATTGACATCAGGTCATATAATTATCAGCTGATAATAAAATAATATCAGCCTATTACTGTGCCACTGCAGGACAAAAGCATCTTCTCATTTAGAGAAGGCACGAGCATTGATCACCACGCTTGCTCAAGGCAGATTGGCGATTTTGGTCTTATATTAAACTACAAGTTCACGGTGTTTTCCTTCATGGATGTCTGTGACGTTCCAGATACATTTTAGAAAGTACATATTAATTGAAAAAGTCACATTGGGACTTGCCCGTATTTGAACCCATAACTTCTTGCCTCAACCACCAGGCCGTCACGACTTTAATATCATCAGCTAATGTTACTTAAATGCAGCTGAAGCTAACATAGCGTAGAATGCTTATTACCTACGCTAAGTAGCTTCAAGCGTGTTTAATCCAATAAGTAGGTTACTTTGTAGTAAACTTACATAGCCATAGTTAGTTTGATTTGGTTGAGAGCATTCTGTGTGATCCACTCGTTCTTGAGAATGGGCCAGCGATGCGTTAGCAGCGTCGGGATTATGTTACCTAGTTCAATCTCTTATAGTCCGAGATCATAACATTAACCTTTCGACGACCAAGCGACAGCCGGCTGTTAGGCTGGTATTGTCTTTCTATCGTGTCTTGAATTACGTGTGTTCGAAGGTTTAAGACATTATCTACTGCTTGTTGCATGCACCGTTGCGTGTCAATGCACCTACGCGCGTACTTGGGGGAGCGCAGATCTGTCATACCTTTTTTTTTGAGCGTGGGAAATCATCCCAGATTGAGATGGAGTATAAGCTATACTGACTAAAACCCACCCTGGTTCTTTCGGTTACCCTCTATGTTTCAGGGCCACGGTAACTATTAGAACTATTCCGCAATCCCGGCAGGGTGTGTCATACCTTGCAGTGTAATGATCTCCTTACGCGTGATTTATTTTTAAGCATCCTTACATAAAACTTAATTACTCCGTTAGATAGAGTGATTGGAACTTTGTAGGGTCTGACTATTCGTAGCATCTGTCAAAAATCTGAAAATAACAACTGGGATAAACGCTCTTACCATTTTCGACGCCTTTGATGCTCTGGATAAACTAAGAAAGAATTTATTAATGAAAAAGTCTTTCTGGGCAAGTAACAATGTCAGATTGCTGCTTTGGCATCAGCAACCTCGTACTTAGAGGCGGGCATCACGACAAAATATAAATATCAAACTAGACACGACAAGATAAGTTAGTGTAAAGAATAATAAACCGCTAGGAAACGACATTTTTGTTCCACGCGCGCCTCAAAGAGAAGGAGTCAGCACAGGAAGGGGCCCAACAGGGCCAACGCCTGCCGGGGTTGCGGAATGTTATGTTTATAACAGTTACCGTGACCCTGGAACATAAAAGGCAATCGAAGGAACATGAGTGGGCTTTAGTCAGTAAGAGTCTGACACGCACTTTTTTCGACATTTATTTCTATTTTTTTATGGCAGTGCGTTTCATGACGCACGCCAAACCTTATCCTTAGGGGTGCATGCAAAACTACATGGATCGTGAAGGAAACAGTTTTATTATAACATTTAAAACCTGTTTTTGTAACTTTGACTTCATTAAGTGCCTTTTTATTACTACTGTTCTGAGGGGAAGGAACAAAATGACGAAAACTTTTACTGCGATTTTAGTTATTGTTTCTTGAGTCCCCAAAGCTTTAAAATGTTTTCGTTGGTTAATAAAGAAAATTCGCTGTTATTATTTGTTTTTTTTTTATAGCAGTTATTGTTACGTGACACTTGTTTCACCCCTCCACGGAGCATCCTTAGGAGATATTGACTCGTGACCGGCGCTTGAGCGCGCTGACTTTTGACGTAGCCAAAAACTAGCAGCCTTAATTGGTCTGCTAGCAATATAAACAAAATACTTTCTTAATGTCACTATTCAATAGAAAAATGTTCAGTTACGTTAAAATGTCATAGGTTTAGCTGTTCTGGGATCTCGGTCTATTAAAAAAGCTGCGACATACGGCTGTTTTCGTCAGCTCCATTTCTATGTTATTAAAACTCCGGATACTGGCAAAAATCATCCATAAACCTTAAAAAGTACTATTGTCTAAACCCTCCATTTATATGCAACTACCCATTCGCGTGCATTAGCAAATAACATCAAAACAGTCCGTTTAATAGGGCATTATTGTGGTGAGCGTATCGATTGCTTGCTCTTTTACGACCACAGGCTAACAAAACTGTTTAAAAAGTGGTTCAGAACTTTCAGTAGGCCAAAAAAATTTATGGAGGTTGGGTATGCTGTGGGTTGAGTTTGATATGAAACTGACCACACGTTTGCAATACGTTTTTACGAGGCATACGACGGTAACTGTTATTAGAATTGTTACTATAGTCTGTGTTTGTTTACTGCGTGCACTTATGCGATGCAATCCGCACATTTTGATTTCGCTGGCTCAATAAGATACGCGAGTGTCGGCTTTAAAACCGCCATTTGCGTTGTGGCCGATTTTGGGGTTCTGGGTTTGCTTTTAATCTGTTTTGTGCATTTTCGGTTCTTGATAAACTTTTTAAGGTTTTAGCATTTTTCATTTTATGTTCGACTAGCTGCATCCCATTCTTTCTTTCTATATTATTTTTCATTACATGTTATGATTTGAATTGCTTAAAATTGCTTCTTAGTGCATATTCTCCACATCATAAAAAAAATATCATCTCTCTAGCCTTTTCCCAAATATGTTATAGTCATCTACTAGTCTAACCGGATTCAGCTAGATACCAGTGTTCTGACTGAAGCGACTACCTTTCAGACCTTAACAAACCAGTTACTGGGTTCACTATATAGGTAGATTAGTCAGACTCTCTGGCTTTTGACAACCCGTACCGACTGTCAAAGGCTGAATGAAAACCGGGACCAAAGATTAGTCAGACTCTCTGGCTTTTGACAACCCGTAACGACTGACAACCGGGATCAACGGCTTTTCGTGCTTTCCGAGGCACCGGATGTCAGTGATGTCTAAGATAAACTTTAGAAAGTACACATAAATTAAAAAAGTCACATTGGTATTGTCTCGATTTCGAACCTGCAACCCCTTATATCTCATGTAAGGGGTTGCAGTGGGCATCTTAACCACTAGGCTACTACGAAACTAAAAGTCATAACAAGAATTTCTGCCTATAACTGAAACCTTTTAAATTGGGTAATAATTTTCTCAACGTTCTACAAAGAAAATTAAAACAAAGGTAAAATTACCCTCGAAATTATTAAGATTGCCGCTGCACCTAAAAAAATTGAGAATAGAACATGATTAAGAACCTTTGCAAATTAGCCAACTTTCTAATAAAAAAAACCGCATCCATATTGGTTTACCCATTTAAGATCTGCGATGCCATAGACAGATACACACATAGCCGTGGGTTCGATTCCCACCCAGGACAAACTTTGTGTGATGAGCATGATTGTTTGTTCTGTGTCTGGGGGTAATTTATCTATATTATATGTATGCATTTATAAATTATGTAAGTATGTTTATCAGTTGTCTGGTTACCATAGTACAAGCTCTGCTTAGTTTGGGATCAGATGACCGTGTGTGAGTTGTCCAAGGATATTTATTTATTTATTTATAGTAGCCAAACTTAAAACATCCACCTTTTTACATCAGAATTTAAAAACTTTACCTCTCTATCATTACTCTAAATAAACACTAGAACTACGCTCAAAGAGAGCAATAAACAGAAGCGTACATAATTGGTATTTCGCAACACGGCCGCAGAGATCGCCAACACTGCATTAATTATTCACGATACACAGACACTTTCAATATAAATAAATAAAACGCGTAAAAATACTTGTTTTCCGCCGTGCACCGGGATGAAGTTATTTACATTCCTGTGAAGTGTGACGGGTATGCGAGCTATTCTTTGTGTCAGGGGTAGCCAACCTTTCAGTTGTGCAGTTTAATTTTGGCCTTTCTGTTGTTACAAAAAAAAAAGGGATTTCAAATGAAATTGTAGTGTTAATATTAAATGAGTCAAACACATTACTAGTGTTGTTGTGCTAAAGTGCACTTTCACTTCATTTTTTGACACAAATTTCGCCTTGTTGTACAGGATACTCACGCTCTTGTCACGTATAAGTGACTATGGCTAAAATAGTTGGTCTTCTAAGCGCCATATACTCATTTGATGATGCTAATCTATAATTATTTCCAGAGTTAAGAAAACGTGATAAAACCTCTCATAGAGGCTTGTTTTTTGGGCAATATGGTTTTTTTGCAAGTACATTAAATAAACCAATATCTATATTGGTTTTTCGATTAAATTAGTTTTACTTAACTTCCGTAAAAAGTAATTTTTGACCACTCACCCCGTTTGTAAATGTACGAGATCACTAGGCCGTATTTCGCAAAACAATTGCGTGTTCGATGCAACGTAATAAGAACCCTTTTGTTTAAAAACTAGAATATAGTTTGTAGTACCCAAGTACCGCAATCATTTTGCCAAATAAAGCCGCATCATAAAATGTGAGCCAAATGCAAGTAAACCTTGCAAAGAAAGAGTTCGTTTATACAAACATGAATAAATATTTAAATTATTAATTTATTATCATACTTTATATCCAAATCCAATCTTCTCATTGTATTTTTACCTTTCCAAATACAATTTTAAATTATACTTTAGTGCTACATAATACGATACATTTTAAACTGAACCGCATCAGATGTGAAACTGCCCATGTGTCGTCGTGTCATCTGCTTTAATATACTTATATAATAGGTGGGTGAGTACGTAGCATCGTTCATGAAATGCTGTAATTCAGAGAAGGATTGTGGTCATGTCGTTGGCACCTCGATGACGGGGTTTATATTTTGTAAATGTAGGGAGTAAATGCTCTTTTCTCGTTTGACATCTACACAGAGATCATTGTAATATGCCGCTAAAATTTATTAGGGGTCTGCAGTCCACGTTGCTTTTGTTTTGGTTTTGCAAACAAAAATATTGTTGGTTTTGTTTGGTTTTATAACCAAAATCCTAGAAAGATCTACATGATTTTATACACTTTCTGTCTTCCATGGGTGACTTCACAAATGAACTTAAAACGTTGTTTTTTATTAAAAATCTGTATCAATTAATAATTTGCTTACAACAAAATTTACAAATCACGAAACTTAAACCTTTCTTTCTCACCTCATATCAAGCTTCATTGATAAGCTCCTCTCTTTAAGATCTTCTTGATTATTATACGTCCAAAATTTGGTAACACTCTAAAGAGATAGATTTAGAGAGCCATAGCAATGGTAAAATAGATAATGGTGCCGATTCTCTTGTGCACAAACTAACGTAAATTCAAGTTAAGTGCATCTTTCTCTTTCCGTTTAATTAAGAAACGGACAGAAGATCAAATATTAGTTAAGTCCTGTCAAATTTAGACACTCCATAGATAATTTAGACGCATTTTAAAAACATGGCGTCTAAATATACGTCAATTTTCATCAGGCGCTGTCTAATTTGACAGGATTAAACTAAAATGTATCTTCTGTCCTTTTCTTTAAGAAATGGAAAGAGAAAGATGCACATAACTTAAATTTACGTTAGTTTGTGCACTAGAGAATCGGCACCAATGTATTTTTTTCATTAAGTTCTGTTGTTCACGACCATCTACACCACCAACATAAAATGAGTGCACGACTGTTAGGTATATAGCATACTCTGCTCCAATGCACTCCTCTCTCGGAGTTTACCTTCAATATTCAACTCAACCCCGTCACAGGGTTGCACCTCAACTTAAAATAAATATAAACATTAGCGAGATGAATCAGTGTCTCTCAGTACAGGGAACTTCACTTATCAACACAGAATATAGAGTGTAGCAGAAGGCGATGCACCAAATGTCATAATACCGTGCTGTGCAATGTGTTAAACTAAAAGAAAAACGTTCTTCTTACTTAGACCGACTCACATTATTATAGGTAGGTTAGGAATGCCTTATACTTACTCTTTTTGGTAATATGTGAAATCTAATGCCTGATCACGATACTGTTTTGAAAGGGTAAGATATAAATACATTTAACAGTAGAGCATCCACGATTCATAACTAAGCAACTTTCCATTTCCGTCATCATCTCCATATACACCATCCATCTAACTCATTGCTGGGTATAAGCCAATCCTTCCGAGTCAATCTCCTCACTCTTGCGAGCCTCGTCAAGTCTCTACCCACCACGTTAATAAAAACTCTTTAACTGTAACTATGCAAAACTTCCACACTACAATCGAGAAATAAAACAAACATATGCATCAAACAAAATAGCAAGAAAAACACAAACAAAGAAACTTCAAATAATTACTCATTTTTGATGTTTTGATTGAGTTAGCGGAGCGCATTTGCGTTCTCTGGTTGTATCTCTATTCTGTGTTTATCGCTAACTTCGCTGGCACTGCATCAGCACTCATGAATAACGCAGCTGAAGTCGCTTGAAAGTGAATCAACGTTTACTTTTTACGGCTGCACAGCTTACAGCGTACATAAAAGTGCCACAGTGCTTTATATAGCATTATTTATTTGGCGTTTAAAATTTAAAGCGCTTAATGAGTTTGCTAGGTTTTAATGTAGCTATTTTTGCTGAAAGATCAATTAATATTTCATTATTTTCTATTGCCATCTTTCATTTAATTGTGAAGCTTTAGACATATTAAGCCTATTTTAACAAACGAACTAGCTGACTTCTATCGTTGTTCATTTTTGTCTGTGATTTTATTTTTGTCGTTTGTTAGAGATGACGTAGTATGGTATGAGAAAATCAGTACCATAATGTGTTTGTCTGGCCAATCAAGTTTTATACTCCAAACTTATTTATAAATAAATGTTAAAACTTTATGTACAATTATGAAAACAGCAATACTTGAACAATAGACTCGTAAATGGCAAAATGTGGGAGTTGTTTACTCGTAATATATATTTCTTAAAATTAATTTTCTAAGTTTCACCACAATCCTTGTAATTACCGAGAAACACCAAATCCATAAATAGGCCAAAGTAACGCAACAGTTGGAAACGTTAATGCATTTATTTAATTTTTCCTGATCACTAGATATATTTAAGGATTAACATCAAAGGTAGTAAATAAATTAAAATAAGGTATTTAATGTAATGGGTATCATGGATAATGCTATTTATTATTTACGATTTGCACAGAATATTTTCAGTGTTAATTGATATGCAAAATATTGTGAATTCATTGAATTTTCTGAACTTTCAATTAATTGGTTTGAAATAATAGTCAACTTTATTGTTCAAAAGTTGATATTTTACGACATAAATGCGAAACAAATTCTGTCTCTGTGTTCGTCTGTTAGTTACGTTTTCACGACTAAATTACTAGTTCCATTTTCGCGAAATTTGACATACAAGCAGATTAGAGAAGATACGAAAAGCTGGTAGTGTTTTGAAATCTAATAATTCTCGTGACTAACACACTTTTAACCTTCTTCATCATGGGCCTCCCTCTGGGAGGTTTGGTTTCCGCACTTAGTCCTCTTATATAGGACCATTGTACGTGAGCCACGGCGGCCGCTACTCCAGCCAGCCCACCTCCTTCCAGAAGCAGATCACCTTCCGTAGACTTCTCAGGGCATCCGGGAGTGAACTTGGGGAACCAAGAATCTCTTTCCGGACTTCGGTCACGCCTGTACATTCAAGAAGTACATGCGCGACCGTCTCCTCGGCATCCATACACGCTCTGCAAAGAGGGCTATCTGTGATACCTAGGTTGTGGAAATGTTTGTTGAGTGAGCAGTGTCCTGTTATGGTCCCCGTCAACAGGCGCAGACTAGGTCTGTCCAGTCGCAGAAGGCGTCTGGTCAGTTTACGATCCAGGGTCGGCATAGCTTCCTTGGATTGTCTGCAGCCTGGTGCCGAGTGCCACAAGTGTTCAGCCTGTGTGTGAGTGTGTTCCCCTATCCATTTACGTATTTGGCTAAAGGGAATGGGTATTGTCGGTTCAGGTCCAATCGCTGTTGTGTTGGATCCCCTCCTTGCCAGCTCATCAGCTGCATCATTTCCCAGGGATCCGCTGTGTCCTTTAATCCACTGTAGTGTGATCGTGTTGCGGTTGAGCTCCGCAACTCGTTCTAACGTTTTATGACATTCTAGGAGTAGTCCCGAAGTGAAACATTTCTTGCTTAGGGATTGTAGCACTGAGGCGCTGTCAGAAAGGATGCGTATGTGGGCATCCTTGATTCCTCTAGCTTCTATGGCTAGTCCTGCAAGGATTATGCCCATACACTCCGCTTGGTAAACAGTGTTGGGCTTGCTCAGTGGGCGGGATATCTTCATGTTGAGGTCGTTGGAGAAGACTCCAACACCAGTTCCTGTTCTGGTCTTTGACCCGTCAGTGTAGATCCTCAGTTCTTTGGGTCCCGAGTATTCACGAGGTTCCTCAAAGAGCTGCACATCGTAGTGTTTTTTAAAGTGGTAGGTTATTTGGATTTTGTCGTTGGGGGCTGTTAGAAGAGGTTGTCTTTTGACAGCATCTCTTATTATTCGTGTGTGTTTGATTCTGGAGTCTTGGCTTAAGTTGCCCGCAGTGTGGAGCCTAAAAGCTGCTGAGGCGGCTTCCTCCTGAACAAAGAGGTGCAGTGGTGGTAGGCCCAGCATCGCCTGTAAAGCGGCTGTGGGTGCAGTTCTCATGCTGCCAGTGATGGCAGCACAGGCAAGCCGTTGCAGCTTATCTAGGTCTTTTTGGGCTGTACTTAGGTCTGTTCTGGGCCACCAGACAAGCGAGCCATATGTAATAATTGGTCGTATTACTGTGGTGTACAGCCAGTGCATAACCTTGAGGCTTATGCCCCAGTTCCTACCTAGCAGTCGTTTACACTGCCATAAGGATAGGCTGGCTTTCGTTGTGATGTAGTCGGTGTGCCTTGCCCAATTGAGCTGTTTATCCAAGTAGATTCTCAGGTACTTGGTCTCGCTCGCTAGGTTCAGGGTGGTGTTGAGGAACCGTGGTAGTTGTAGCTTTGGCAGTTTCCTCTTTTTCGTAAAAAGGAGTAGTTCGGTTTTCGATGGGTTTACTGTGAGTTGATATTCCCTGCACCAATTTTCTACTACTCTAAGAGCATGGCGCATAAGGTTGCAGAGTGTGTTCTCATGTGTGCCATTGATTATTATCGAGATATCGTCCGCATATCCCACGGTGTAGAACCCTTCGTCGTTTAGTCGCCTGATTAGGCTGTCAGCGACTAGGTTCCACAGGAGCGGCGCCCCCTTGGGGGCATCCTTTCGCCACTATGGCTCTCGTGGTGTCATTCACTGTGACTTGAACGGCTCTTGATTTGAGCATATTTGTGATCCATCCATTTAGTGTTTGGCTAACACCGTATTTCTCAAGTGCTAGGCTTATGCTTTTGAACGTAGTCTTGTCAAAGGCTCCTTCGATGTCAATGAAGACCGCCAGGGAGGAGCATTTGTGGTCTATTGCACATTCTATCTTCGATACTACACTGTGTAGCGCAGTTTCGGTTGATTTTCCTGTGGAATAGGCGTGTTGTTGTTTGTGCAGTGGTTTTTTCTTGAGAGGCTCGTCCCGGATGTGTCGGTCGCATAGTCTCTCTAGGGTTTTCAATAGGAATGACGTTAGGCTTATTGGCCTGTATGCCTTAGGTTGTGTATAATCGGGTTTTCCAGGTTTGGGGATAAAGATGACCTTTACCTCACGCCATGTGTGTGGTACGTATCTGTGTGCTATGCATGCTCGGTATATCTCTACCAACCATGGTGTGATCGAGTCGATACCCCATTGTAGTAGGGCTGGGAAGATTCCGTCGATGCCTGCAGATTTGAATGGTTTGAAAGTCTCGATTGCCCATCTTGTCTTTTCTGGTGTAACAATTTTGCGTGCTATGGTCCAGTCTTGTTCCGTTGGTACCCAGGTATCCTCATCCTCCCACGTCTTGTCATCTAGTATGTGACAGTCGGGGAAGTGCGTCTCCAACAGAACCTTGCTGGTTTCACTGTCAGTTGTGGTGTATGTATTGTCTCTCTTTTCCAGTGCGCCGAGGGTTCTGTCTTGGTCGGTTGATAGTACCTTCCTGACCCTCGCAGCTTCGTTGTTTGCTTCAATGCTATCACAGAAGTTCCGCCAGGCTGTTGTTCTGGCTTTCCTTATCTGTTTTTTGAATGTGTACTGGGTTTCTTTGTATATGTCCCAGTCTTCAGGTAGTCGCGAATTTTTCGCTCTATTAAACTGTTTACGGAGTTCTTTTCTGAGTTTTCCCAATTTTAACACTTTTAACCTTTCAGGCCTTTCAAGCGACAGCCGGCTGTCTTTCTATTGTGTCTCAAATCACGTGTGTTCGAAGGTAAATTAACATAATAGTACGTACGGTCAACAAAAGAGAATAATAACTAAATTTATTCATAACTCAATTATGATTAAATTTATTGTAACGAGCCGTTACAATAAATGTAGGTTTTATTCAACACCAACAGATGTCTACAAATAAATTAATCAACTGTATACCTATTTGTGAAAATGAAAATTTTAATTATGAAACTGACCATCAGCCCTGGTTACCTACGTAAGTGCCGTCCTACATACATTCACTAAGCGTCTTACTTATAATCGTTGCATAAAGTTATGACAGGTTTATACGTCAAAAATGTATGGTTACACAGGCTTTATTCATGACATAACTTTACACAGTGATTAATGGTGATTAGTAAGGGCATAAAAGTACAAAATAATTGTCAAATTCACATTGCTACTCACCCGGTTTCAAACCCACAGCTCCATGCATCTCTGTGCATCTGGCGATCGCTGCTGGTGCTTATTCGACGAAAAAAGCCTGCAAAAACGTCCAAAAAACATTAAAATACTCTACAAAATTAACAAAGGTCTAGTTAGTGAAGCTTTACAACTCCATTGTAACATTAAAATCAATTTGCAATCGTCGGCGTGAGTAGGGCCGATAATTCACGTATAGCTAATTGTACGCGACAACGCGAAAACAAACGAAATGGGCGACTGTCTGTAGGGAGTATTGTGGGGGACGATAGTTTTACGATATTTACGATGCCTGAACGTAGACTGGTGGCCAATTACCGTTAATTGATAGGTTCAGAATGTAGTCGCAATCTATGTTCTGTTTTTAGGGTTTCGTATCCAAAGGGTACAATAATAATGGACACTATTATTAAGACTGCCTATCCATCCGTAGGCTGTCACCAGGCTGTATTTTATGAACAGTGATAATGAGAGTTGAAATTTTTACAGATGATGTATTTCTGTTGCGCTTTAACAACAAATACAAAAAAAAAACAATATATACAAATAATGGCAAGTCAAAAGTAAATTGAAATTGCAAGAGTAAAAAATAAAAAAATAGGAGGTTGCCCCAATCCCCCTTGCACTACCCCCATAACGAGATAAAGCACCGTTCTTGTAAAAAATGATATTTTTGTAACCAAACCTCAAAATATTTCAAAGTTATTAGAAGATGCAGAAGCGCGCATCTTCAGTATATCCTCACTTTACGGACGGAGTCACGCTTTATGGAAAATATTTTAGAAAATATTTTTATCCTAACTACCCCGATTCGAATTGCTCTGAATCGGGTGATAACCATTTCTATCCTGTTGGCAAAGAGTCTCGTCAAAGCCTTATCGGTGAACAGTCTGTCCGCATTTAGTACACTGCACTTACTTGCGATTGCACAAAATTTTTAGATTGTTATGAAATTACATTTATTGATGTATGTATATTATAATATGTCAACGCAGCAAACAGATATGCGCAAATAATAAGAAAAAAAAAATAATGAGAATCTAGTCCGTTTTTACTAGATTCTTATTATTTTTACTGACCTAAGTCCTCTACAACAAGACTTTTTTGTTTACCTTTATTTTCTTTCATAACGTTTTAACATCACCAAATGTCCGTCCCCCAGCATACATCAATTTTCTCTGAAAATGTTTTACAATTCAATCGAGCGTCGCTCCCAGCTGTTAATTGGGGGCGTTTTAATGAATATCAATTGACCGTGAAGGGTGCCTGCGCACATACAAAAGCTCCCGGGTTCACTCGTGCTTGAGCTACAATAAATGATGAGTTTTGATTCTGCGAATATTGTGATGCATTCCATTTTGATGTGATTACAGATTTTTATTGGCTTTTTTATTGTTTTATGTTATTTAAACGAGTGCATAGGCATCTATTGGGTAAGCTATTGGGTAAGCTCGCTCCATCGTAGGCTCCGTCTACGCCCTGGGGCTAGTCTGGGACCAAGAGCAAGCCCATACGAATATATAAAAAAAAATTGAATTGGTATTTAGTGGGCCAGCATGACATTCACACAGAGACACACGACATCAGTCATATTTATCTATGTATGCTATCATAACTATATGAAGTTGTCATTTCAAATTCGGGCAACCACCAATGTGTCTTTCCCATACGTGTCCTTTCTAATTCTGTCTTAGACATCACTGACATCGGTGAAGGTTAACTTATAAATAAATCAATTAAACTAACTTTTACCTGGTGAAAAAATCTATACCTGGTCTTAAGCATGTGCAGTAATCAATGCTCTTCTCTGTAAAAGAAGCCTTTACCAGTATAATCCTACTGCGCTTACTTGTGATGAAGTTTCGTGACGACTGTCAAAGCTTTATGAGCGACAAGAGGAAAAATTCCAAAAGTCATTATCTCCCTTCACCTTTTCCTAACTACATTAGGGGCTGCTTCCAATCTCACCGGGCATCTCGATACCAGTGTTTTACGTAAAGCGGCTGCTTATCAGACTTTCCAAAATCAGTTACTGGGTGACACCCCTTAGTTAGATTAGTCAGACTTTCTGGCTTCTGGCTACCCGTAACGGCTGTCAAAGTTCCACGAATGACAAAAGGGACCAACGGCTTTACGTGCTTTCCGAGGTACAGAATGTTAGTTGAAATGGATGTCAGTGATATTAGGAAAAAATATAAAAGTGAGGTAAAAAAAAAGTTAATGACAGATAGGTGACATGACATGAATGACAAAAGAAAAACACAACTTCATCAGCCATTGAGTATTACGCAATATTTACTCATAACCAACCGCTCCTTAAAACATTTCTTGGGGTTTGTAGAAGGGCGAGGTTAGGAGGGGTTTGCCCGCTCCGGTCGAAACAGGAATTTCATTCTACTTAATATTTTTGAGGGTTGTTTCATACGACAGCTAAATTTATACAGTCAGAAGGAAAACACTTTTCATTCTCTACAATTTAAAGTTATATATATATATAAAATCTAATTAATAAAATAAATAAATAAAGAATATAATTAAATAACCGTTTATTAAGAAGAAGTTTAAAGACAAAGATTTACAAATCGGAAACGAAGATAGCTACAAAAGTCAAAACTGCGGCGCAGCTACCAACGCCCAGTTAACACAACAAAATATTATAACAAAATAAAAATTTGGTAAAACGTACTAACTATGTAGGTGTGTGTGTCAGTGTTAGTGTTGAGGAGTAGTCGAGTGTTGAGTGAAGGGAAGGGAATTTTTGTGTATGTGAGTGTGTATTAGCATGTTTGTGAGAGTGTTATATCGATGTCTAAGATATTTGGTGTTGCGTTTTCACTTGATTTTCTATTTGTTCTTTCAGTTAATTAATTTTGTTTAGTCAGAATAAAAAGGTGTTTTTTTTCTGACAGTAAAAAAAAAATCGTCAAAACACCTCTCAAAAATATTAATAATAATGGGATTCTTGTTTCGACCGGAGCGGGCAAAACTCCGCGGATTAGACCGCGGAGTTTCGCCCGCTCACCTACTAAGTCTGTAAAGATACATAAGCAAGATAATGAACCTCATGCACAGAACCTTCGCTACATCTTAACGCTATAACCCAGAATCTTGTACATCATAATACCAAGACGCAGCTTTATTAAAATATTTGAACAGTTTATTAAAATACTTTATTTAAGACCATGCAAAAAGTAGGGAGGAATATGCAAAAAAGTTAAGAAAAATTGACATTAATTTATGTGACAAGCGATGTCACATTGTTCACGGAGGGTATGTTATTAAACATTTTTATTCATTTTTCTTGTTGATAAAAGAATCTTAAATTGATTAGTAAATTTTTCTTTTTTCGGCGTGGTTGGTTTGATAGTTGACAGAAGTATCAGGTATTTGTTCCGAGTCTTCTTGTTTGGCAATGTGAGATTATATTGAGAACGCTCTAACAGATTTTTAGTGTAAGGCAAAGGTAGCACAAACAAACAGAAGAAACTTTTGAAACCGAAGTTCAAAAAAATTTTCATTGCACGGCTTATTAATATTAACTTTTTGGAAAGTAGCCATAACTATTTTTAACTCATTACATTACATTGAATTTAATTTAAAAAATGTTATTCATTTTGTATTACCGCAATGAAAAAAAAAACGATAAAAAATAATCTTTTCAATTGAAAATTGCATTTTCCAAATTAAATGAACTTGATAAGTTCGTAGAACTTTGACAGTCATTACGGGTAGTCAAAAGCCAGAAAGTCCGACCAGTCTACTTAGGGGTATAGTGTCATCCAGTAACTGTGTTATAAAGGTCTGATAGGCAGTCGCATCACTTAATCCTTCGAACACACGTGGTTTGAGACACAATAGAAAGACAAGAGCAGCCCGCAGCCGACTGTCGGTTGGTCGGCAAAAGGTAACATAGCTTATTGTTCCGGAATCTGCCGTAACAATAAGTGGGTTACCAATCGCTACAACTCTTAGTATTTTCAATGTCAGTTATTGACAATTTCAACATTTTGTCCTCCTCTGACAAAAATACTGTTTCTATATCAATAAGTAAAAAAAGATGGACGATTAATTCCCGGAAAACAGAAGCCTTGTTGCTCACAGAAAAAGGTAAATAAAACTTGGTGTCACGTTGGCACTGCAGCCGCTATTAGCAGAACTTGCAAAGACGTGTCAATAATGTGTCCAATTGAGTATATTGTACCGTCTGTCGAGGAACTTTAGTGTCTGGTAGTTTAGACGAACGGTATTCCATAACTGCATTTTTTTCTGTCTATGGTGCCGATACTTGTTCACAAACTAAACTAAAGGAGAAGGGGACTTCTGGGCCCAGCAGTTTGGCAGTTAACTAGTTGAAAAGTGTATTAAAAAAACCGATTAATTATTCTAAAGTAAATCACAAAATATGGTACCATATTTCTACCTAGGAAGCGAGAAAACTTAAGTTAATGAAACTAAATATTCGATATTGTGTGATTGCGACTGGCCGCAGTAACTCTATTGCTAGCAGTCTAAGAAGGTGAGGCGATTTTAACAGTTATTCTTCAGTGACATGCAATTTCGTAAATAAAATAAAACTTAATGTTTTAATATAACCTCACTTTTACTATATTTCGTATGTACATAACTTGTTTCTTGCACAAAACTTTTAGTGAGGCCTTGTTATTTTATCCTCTTACAAATAAGGCTTGTTTGAATCGTTTAACCTGCCCTATTTCCTATTATTTACCTGGGCCCAGGAATGTATGCAACCATTTCCTTCTCCTTTAAATATAGTGCATCTTTTCGTTCTTTTTTTGTTGTGTTAGATGGCCCATTTACCGAAGAAGTCTGTGGGCTCTATAAATAACCTTACGATATGACCTAAGAGCGGTGTAGTTGCCAATGATGTGGTTGAAATCACAAAGGCTAGCTAGCTAGTAAATAAATTAAATATTTCGTTTATCTTGGTCTCATAAAAAAGTCTATTTTAAGGAAATTTCGTGCTCATTCTTATCCATAGAAACCTGAATGGACCGAGCTAGTTTTAACTTTCTGTCTTACTGGATCTTTGATAATTCAGAAGTGATTTTAAATTACTGGCTTATACTAGCATTCGCCCGTGGCTTCCCCTGCGTGATTGTTGAAATTTCCATTTACCCTTTTTTCAAAAATCCTTTCTTACTGGACTATTAACAAAGCGCATACCAAGTTTCATGTCTCTTGGTCCAGTGGTATAGACTGTGTCTTGATATATCAACAATCTGTCTTCTCTGTGTGAAAAGAGACCTAACCCTGCAGTGGGTCAATAATAGACTGTTATTATTAAGTTACTTGGATCTAGTAATCACAACTATTGATTGCTGGGCCTTAGGTTTTTGGGGTTGAGTCCTGGATTGGATAAACTCTAATTAGATTTTCGCATGAGTATTTTCTTTAAAACAAACTGGAACTGGACTCTTTATGTAGGAGTCTATAATTTTTAGATGTAAGAGTCTTTATTTTTCAGATATTAATCAATTCGGTTTTTTTTTTATGAATGGAAAATCTTCAAATGACTGCTCCCGTCCTGGGTGCGGCGGGAGGGCGTGTCAGACTTTTACTGACTAAAACCCACTCATGTTCCTTCGATTGCCCTTTATGTTCCAGGGTCACGGTAACTATTATTATGATTTTTTATACTGTGCTATTATAAACATTCCGCAACCCGTAAACATTCCGCAACCCAATCAATTCTGATTACAGTTTTCATTATTTATACGTTTTTTTTATAGATTAGCTCATTTCTTCAATATAAACCTAAAACACACAAGTCTCTTTTTTTTAAATCACCATCACCATTCCAAAACACCAAATATTTCTGAACACAAACAATAAAAATAGGTACAGTTTTCGTTCAATTATCGCCTTCGCTCCCCAGATATAGGGTCTTAAGCGCCTCCGTGCGAGATAAGACCGCCCCATTATTTTTCTCATTAGTTCCGAACCCAAGATAACATTGGCTATTACTGACGTGAAGAGGTGTGAATTACTTGACTAATCTTTTCCGTTATTGCTTAAGATTAAAAGATAACACTTATAATGGTGTGGGCGATATTTTTTCGTAGTTTTGTTCATAATTTATTGGTGGTTTGTGTGTAGTTGGTTTTCTTTTATTGGCATTTCTTTCTAGGATTTCGGGTGTTTGAGCATAAAATAAGAAGTAGGTTGTTGGGTTTATTAGGTGTCTCTAGCTGAATGTTTATTTTTTGTTTGAAAAAAAAAAGTCTCCTCGTTGCAAAAAACGAGCTGGGTTGCCTGTCACCGAGGTTTCGAGGTGGATTAATGCTTCGCTCCTGCAGATCGTAGCTTTATGCTTGTTTATTTATTTGTGTTTTAATCCCCAATACGATAATGTAGTTACTTTATTTTGACTCTGAAGATAGCATTTAGGTAATATAACATAGCTTAAAACACATCTCGAAAGGTCTGTTATGTATAGCCTATAACTATTCCTCAATGCTTTTCTCTTTATGAATGAATCCACTACTCAGCAAAGGCTATTAAGTCAGTTTCAGAGATAGCCTGCAAACAAACAAAGTTTCTCCTTAGCTTTACTAACTGTCGCCCACGGATTCTGCCGTATCCTTGGTTACTACTTCGCTCCCTTTATAGTTTATAGTGTAATCTTATATAGCCAAATACCCTTTCTGGATAAAAGGGCTAACACAAAAAAAAACAGGTTTTTTTTCTTGAGGTTAGCGTGTTCAGCCAAACAAAACAATAAACAAACAAACAAACTATTTAGTTTCATAACATAGGTAGAATAGAAATTGTACTCTCGCTGAAAACCATACATTATTGCACATGACGATGAAAGCATGTACGCTGATACAAAGTGCGGCCACGTAAGAATGCTTGCCGGTAAGGCAAAATTCTTCATGGAAACACATAATGAAATTGCTGGCGTGTTCTGGAGAAAGACGGGCTATAAAGCTAGGCTATCGAAAATGAACGATGACGCTCTTTATTTGTTACCTTAGGTATTGAAGAGAAGCGAATTATTTTTACTTTAGAGGTATGAGGGACAGTCATGATGTTGTGATGGCCTAGGGGAAAAGGCGCTAGCCTCTCGTGTTATTTTTTAAATATTTGTTGTAAAAACAATGTGGTAATCAGTTCTCAAATAATTTAACTGCTAATTTAACAATTTTTTATTTCATAATTTATAAAGAACTGCAACTTTATAATCTACAAACATCTTTACACATCAATTTCAAAAATCTCGAAGAGGCTGTGTTGGTATTTTTTAAAAAGAAAACATATTATTGTTTTGAGTATTTCGGAAATGCACCCCAAATTCTTTCAAAAAATTAACATTGGTTATATGTAGTATAGAAACATATACGTTTTTCTGTGAAGCAAATACTTTGTTGAAAGTACTTAATTATAAAGTGCTGCATATAAACCACAAAGTAAGATACCAACTAATGAGCTATATCAGGTAAACATGATTGGGAATCAAACCTGCAGTCTATATACAATTATACATAGATACATATAATGTGGCTGTGGTTGTTATCGAAACAAAATATGGCCTACTAGCTTTGGTCCGCGACTTTGTCTGAGTTCCCAGGAGATTTCCGGGATGAAAACTATCCTATGTACTTTCTCGGGTCTCAGACTATATCTGTACCAAATTTCATTTAAATCGGTTCAGTGGTTTAGTCGTGAAGAAGAGACAGATAGATCGATATTAAGATATTAAGATGGCATATTTTTTTACTTTTGAGAAATCCCATGTAATAGTTTCTAGCTATTTAATCTAGGGTCGTGATAAATAACCTTTGCTGAGCAATGGTTTTAACAAAGCAATATTGTGATAGCAGCCCATAGGCTAGTTGGTCTAGTCACCACTATCGCCACACACGAGAAGCGGTTACCTTAACCACTAGGCCATCACATTTTCATCTCTCAAAGTTAAATAACTGTTTAAATATATTATCGCAGGTAAAGTCAGAAACAAGTCGAGTCTAACATAATCTTGTTTTACGACTCTCTCGGGAGGAGGAAACAATATCCATGGTGATTAACTAATTTAAGAGCTCGTCGTGAAATAATACCAACAAAATATTAGGTGCTTTATCTGTCTTAAATATATTAAATGGGTATTAAGCTTCTAAGGCCTACTTAACAGGGTCGGTTACTAACGCGAAGGTAAATTACAAAATGTCATACGTAATGGGTTCTTGTTATCAACTCAAAATTGACGAACTTTTAACTAGTTTTTTTACGGATTCGCCTGCAGTTTTATAAAAAATATTAAATATCTAATGTCTATAAATCCTGAAACACATTCATGACTTTAATGTACCCAACCTTTGACATCCTGTTCTATCTACATAAACAAATCGTTACTGAAACAAAAATTTTGCATCTGAAGGATAGGATAGGGAGGATGGACAAAATGGTAACACCAATCGGTGCAGGGCTCATCCGTAGTACTACGGAATGAAATAACCTAAACCAACACTAAAATAATTTTCAAATCAAAATCCTGAAGTTAGCGCATTGAACCTAACAGAAAAAAAAAAACCTTTTTAAGTGTATTCACACGTATTCATCACTCACAGCTTTATTACACAAAATGTTAAACCTTGTGCTCTATCTCTAAACGGATAAAACATTACCTACTCAAAACTATTGCATCTGATTACGTCATCGTCTCAGTACTCACAGGAGCACAAAATGGTAACGTAGTTAAAAGACCTTCAATAAATTGGCTTTTTAACACTAAAACAATCTTCAACAATGCATCTGAGCAGGTTCAACCTAATAAACTATTTACTTCTCAGCTTTATAATTAACTTATCATCTAATTTTAAGCATGCAAGAACATACATCACTCATTTTTAAAATCACTAGTCACAATTTTCGACTTCTTACTCCATCTACACAGAGAAAGCATTACTCAAAAAATTGTTGCATCTGATTACGTCATCATCGTCTCACTGCGTACAGGAGGACAAAATGGTAACGAAAAAAAAACCTATAGCCTTCTTAGATAAATAGACTTTCTAACACTAAAATAATTATCAAAAATGTGTCTAAATGCCAACTATAAAATCTCATACATAAGTCAAATACATAAGTCTATTCATCACCCATTTTTAACTTCACTAGTTACACTTTTCGACTTCTTACTCCATCTACACTAAGAAAACATTACTCAAAACTATTGCATCTGATTACGTCATCGTCTCCCTGAGCACAGGAGGACAAAATGGTAACGGCGGGTCGCGTCCCTGATAACGCCGAGTTGGAACGATGCACCGGGGGCGAAGTTTGTCGCTGCCAATTAATTAGTATTTACGGAGTCTACCGTATTGTATTTTAAAGTAAACGCACACCTACGTGCTTGATTTTAGTTGTTTAATTAGATTATGTTTGGTCTGGTTTTGTTTGTGTGGTTTTACTATGAAAATTTATGACTTAAGAAATACTTAACTAGGTACTAAAATTTTGACTTAGAAGTCTCAATGTAGGTTTTGCGTTGATAAATCAGTCAGAGAGAGTAATAATATTAGTGAGAAACTTTCCTAGCTTGCGCTTGGTCTATTTTGGTAACTTTTATGTACGGAAAATCGACAAAGAGCCTACCGCTCTTTGACGAGGTCGTTGATCTCGGTCATAATGCGATAATTTTGACATCTGTTACCGGGTGACGCAATACACATGGTCAGTTCTATTGGCTTTTGTAACGGTAACGATTGTTAAAGTTATATGAATGACAACGAGACCAACGGCTTTACGTACTTTCCGAGGCCCGAGATGTAAGTGATTATATTTATATTATAACTAAAATCCTTAAAAATATGTAGCGTCATTAACTTTGGCATAAGTTACTGACGCTAACCACGGGGTTTTGTGCCCCCCAGTTACTGGGTTATTAAAGTCTGATAATTAGGCTCCATTAGTATCCACCTGGGTCCCATTAGACTCAAAGTCGACCTTCATAGAATTTGCGAAAAAGCTAGAGATAAATAAATGATGAGTTATTCAAATTCAAATATTTTATTTCAGAATTACATCCATATATTGTTAGTAGTAGTATAACTTAGCCTAATATTAGTATTAAATTTAAATTACAATAATAAATAATAAACAAGTACCGCTATTTATTTGGATACCGTGTATGAACACTTACCCACCTTCGTAAGAGGGGAGTGTCCCACCGGTATGTAAACATCATTGTTATTAAGGGTGCGTTCCAAAACGTGCGAATAATTCACTCGAAAATTAGAAAGAGATAGAAACAACGAAAGAAAGAGAACGGCTATACTGTTTTTGAACGCTACAGAGCGATTTACTGTTTTGGAACGGGTTAGGGTAATGATGGTTAAGATCGTATGATAACACTGTCAACATAACCTTTTATCTCTATTGCAAAGAAGGAAAATTGTGTTTTTAAGCATATTTTGCGAATAAATAAGTACTACCTGTTCGTTTCTACTTTAGTAAATCCATTCTTCAACATTGGCGCATATATGATTTTGACATATGTCAGGTAATTTTTAACGACGCTCAGCCAAGGGTGAGAAATCGCACTTGTCAGTGCGAAAATTACTCTACCGAAAGCGTTCCAAAATACTGCTCGGGTAGCTGTCGAGTATTGTTCGGTTACCCTCGGTTTCACTCGGCTCATTTCGGAACGCTCTAGAGTAACTTTCGCACTACTCCGAGTAATTCTTACCCTTTTAGGAACGCACCCTTAAGTTCTGCTTCGGTAGAACTTTGACAGTCGTTGCGAGTAGTCAAAGCCAAAAAGTCTGACCAGTCTAACCAAGGGCTAAGTCTATCGTGTCGCCTAGTAACTGGGTTGTGGAGGTCTAATAGGCAGTCGCTTCACGTAAAACACAGGTATTCAGCTAAATCTGGATACGCTGAAAGCAGACTCCATCATAGTTAGGAAAAGGCTAGGAAGGAACATGATGATTAAAGTGTGGTAATAGCAAAAAGAACTAAACTCTACTAACATTGAATCCTAAAATCCAGTAGTCAAACATTTTCTCTACCCAAATATATTTCTATTTTCTCGGCAACCCTATTTCTCATACTCAGTCCTTTTGACACTTAAAATCGCTCTCACCACTGCGAAGCAACACAAACATCTAAAGTGCCCGCCGCCATTATTTATCGAGAATCGAGCGCCCATATCAATAAATTCGGATACTACAATCGATCACAGCGAGTCAAATGTCTACGTGCAACGGAAAAGTTTATTCCAAATGGATTTATTTCGGATACAGATCATTTCGTTATGTGAAACGTGTGTTGAGTTTGGATAGAAGGCGTTTGGCTTATTTTTTAATGGATGCTGTGTTGCTGGTTGAAGGTCGGTTTGGAATAAATAGTTAGAAGGTTCTTTTTATTTTTTAGTTAAAATAGTTATCCGCAAAGCAGTCAGGGCCTTTTCCTTTATTGACTATGGTTCTGGGGGGCTTAGTTTTTGCACTTAGTTTCTGAACGTTTGACCATTTATGTGTTAGTACAATGCTTGTGTATTGTATTGGTCAGGGTCACTAGCCCCAAGACCATCAGGCCAGTCGAATAGTTAATTAAACACTCTTTAAATCGTCCCTACATAAAAAGTCCTATCATGTATTTTGAACCTTTAAATCCCTAAACACATTCGTAGCCCACAAGCCCACAGGTAATGCATCGTGCGGCGGCGATCTATCATTTATTTCAACGTCAGAAATCCATTACGGGGCGTCGTCTCGCTGACTGACTCGAGCCACTATCTAAGCAAATACGTTAATGTAGACGGTACCTCGCGAAATTGTCGACAGCAAACTGACGGTACCATTTAGGTGGAAGAAAAATCGCGTGCTGTAGCATTGAAATAAATGAGTTTGTTTTTGTTTAACTCCAGACGAAAATACCTCTCTATCTTCGTTTTAAGTTTTGACGTGCATTTGTGTGTCTTTTTCAGCTTCAAAAGGGATGATGCAGTTTTGATTTAGTTTCATATTGTTTGAATAGTGTCTTTCTGATTATCGTGTCGGGAGTTTTTTGACTTCAAATACAAGAACTTGTACTCGATATCTGTATTAATATTAATATTTTAAATGTAAAAATGTGTATGTTTGTTTGTCCGCGTTTCACGGCAAAACTACTGAACCGGTTTAAATCAAATCTACAGACTGGAAAAGAGAGATGTACATAGGATAGTATTTAACCCAAAACTGCAGTGGGATACAAATACTTCTGACGGACAAGTCAAAACATTCAAAGGTTTCTGGTCGACTATGTCATTTTAAAACAACGAACCATTCGTTTCTCTTAACATTTCCGTGTTCACCGTAATTTAATCTAGAACACTACGGACCGCAGGATTAAACCAGGATTTACTAGACGTCGAACAGTAATTGTCTAGCTGTATCTCTGCAGCTGTTGTTCATATTGTTTGGTCAATCGCCTTGGTCCCTTAGATTGCTTGGTGTTTAGCTTCCAGAAAGAGCGAAATTTAAAATAACAAGCCAGTAAATAAAAAAATAAAAACTACATATACACCATGACTGGTGAGACGAGGGACATATTCAAAGACGATAACTAATAAAACTGTAAATAATAATAAAACAATTCGCCTAAAGGAAACCGTACTGAAATTTAGCAATAAGACTCTTAAAGTCTTAAAAAAGTAATCCATTCTTCTTTCGATAGGTATCTAGCGCATCTGTCATTTATTTATTTTATGAGACAATTAGACAAAAATTAAGGTATTGTTTTAAACATATTTGGAATGAGAATGGAACACTAAATTGTCCATCAATATGTCCTTCGTTTAACCAGTCATGGTGAATCATACTTGCATCTTGTCACGACGAACCACCACTCCAGCGCGAGCGCCTCACCTCCCTGCGCCGCAGATCCCGGGCGCCTATTTAAGCCACGGCAGACGAAGATACTCGGCCCTCTTTCTGCGCCGGCGACAGCGAAGCGAAGCAAGTTAAGTGGCCACAACTACATACCACGGGACCGCTTGACCAGTCTTACTTGACCTACTTAACCCTGAGATTCTGTATATTTCTTTCATAAATAAACCTTTTTAAAGCTTTGTTATCGAGTATGAATTAATCTCCAGCATACACCCCGCCAATGTGTCAATCTGCAAGGCAAAGGCCTCTTCTCGCGCAGAAAAATCACGGTCAATAAACACCACGCTTGTTCAAAGTGGATTGGATCCGCCACTGTCTTCGCACGGGTATTATAGACCGCCTTAAAATCGCTTTTTTTAAAACACATAAACCTAATTGCTCGCCCAAGTCACTCAGAACGAGTCAACGATTCTAACGATACCATTTAGGTTAGTCCTAAGCTTAGAAGATTTTACTTAAAATGCAGGCTAGTGCTAATGCAATATTGTAGCACTCTTAAATTTTACTATAACTAACCCTATAGACGGGCTTTGTTCATGGTGAATAAGAAATCATACATACATAAGCCATAAAAAAAAACACTTATTCTTGCAAGCAGTCGTGTAAAATGTCAAATTGGTGTTTAATCGGTATTGAACACACAACATCATAAGTATATATGAGAACGTCTTAGCTCCGAAGCAACACTATCTTGACATAACCTACATTTAATCTATCTTCATCCAACCAACCTCCGCCAAAACCAAGCAATTTCAACTGTGTACCTTCATAATTCACATCAACACTTTGAAAATAGAAATTAATCAATTATAACTAAACTAGTCTTTACCGCAAGTTCGGAGGCTGCGAACCAAGAGCGTTTCATCTCACCGCTAATCCGCGAATCGTGTTTAAACTCTCGCTTGTCATAGTTTAAGGAAAATTAACTTTGTGATCAATAGGTAAGGTTGTTGTTGCAAAGTTTTTGTTTGAAATGCCTTTGGTTTTCCGTTTTCTAAAATTGTAAAGGTCTTTTGAAGTTCGTTGGTACTTTTGGAGTTGGGGTAATTGGTTTTTATTTATTTTATTTTTGTTATTGAATTTTGGTAAAAGTTTCACAGTTAACTTATGCTTGTATACATGCCTCAAAGAGAAGTCAGCACAGGATGGGGCCCAACAGGGCCAACGCCTGCTGGGGTTGCGGAATGTTTATAATAGTTACCGTGGCCCTGGAACATAAAGGGCAACCGAAGGAACATGAGTGGGTTTTAGTCAGTAAAAGTCTGACACGCCCTCCCGCCGCACCCAGGACGGGAGCAGTCAATTGATGCTTTCCCACTCCCCAAAAAAAAAATGCTTGTATACATATACAGTCAGTCGGAGTAATGCTGCATAGTGCATATGATGCTCCAGTGAGCAGAAGTGATGCGGTGTTGCTGTTGCATTGTGTCAACCACTAGAGAAGTGCGTGTCTGCTTGCGGGCCGGCTAAAGCAGTGTACAGTGCCAAAGTCGCTGATGAT
Source organism: Athetis lepigone (assembly GCA_033675125.1). NCBI lineage: Eukaryota > Metazoa > Arthropoda > Insecta > Lepidoptera > Noctuidae > Athetis > Athetis lepigone. The sequence continues at coordinate 3,780,957 of CM066226.1, read as the reverse complement.
GATGGCAGTGGGTGATGACCAGGAATTTGCGTCCGCTGCATGCGATATCCCTTGAAACCTTGGATGGTGGCTGGCTGTTTAATTTACTCATCACAGCTTAAGAGACTTTTGTAAGTTTCAAAACGCTGAAGAAACAATTATTTCTATAATAGTTAGGCTCTACGACATCAATGCTACAACTTTCGAAAGCAGATGGCCTAGACAAGTGGCATTGTTGAATAGATGGTGGAATAGAATAGATTGTCAAATGTATGGGGTTGACATAAGCTTTCGCTAAATAATTTGACATCTTCATACATTTCACAATCTATTCTATAGGTATAAATATCTATATTATAGGGGGGCAGGATGCAGTAGCAACGTTTCTTATATCTATATTTTCTTAGAAGTAATTAAAACTATTTTAACTAACTACATGTTTATGGCAAATAAATGATCCGCCATTGTACATATGTGCATAAAGTTTAAATAAATAAATAAATAAATGATTCTATTCTCTTCTATTCTAACTATTTTATTTATTAAAACAGGCTATAATGTATTCGATTCTCATTCCATATAAATGTAAAATAAACAATACCTTATTTTATTATTATTAACCTTTCTACAACCAAGCGACAGCCGGCTGTCGTGCTGCTATAGTATTTGTATTGTGTCTCGAATTACGTGTGTTCCAAGGTTTAGATTGTATTATTTATTTGCATATATTTTTATCGTGTCCTTGAATATGTCTCTCCTCTCACTAGTCACGGTGTATAGTTCTGATTTCGCAAGAATTTAAAGCTTCCAAAGTTTAATAAGGTTTAAAAATCCACAAATAAAAGATAAATACACCTCCGAAAAGAACTTCCCACATCAATTACAAATGGACCAAAAACACCAAATCACTTCGAAAAAACACAACAAGAACAAGACAGTCCTTCTAAAAGTGAGCTATTACATGCCAACCTCTGAAACTAAACACATTTGAATTATATACGAGTATGTTTTGCGGTAAATCGGCGTCGAATACAACAGAGCAAATCCTTTTTACGAGATTTACAACGGGATTCGGGAGGTCGTACCTCCACCTTCTTGGGTTTAGGGTCCGTCCTCACGTGGCGAGCCAGCGAGAATTATGTATTGCCTACGCTTTTTTGTTGTTGTTGTAATCTGTTGTTTTTTTACAGCCGGCTTTTTACGATTGCAGGTCGGTTTGGTTGGTCAATCTTGCAATCTGAGATTGGCTTTGTGATTTGATAGGTTGTGAATAGAGATAGCATTGTAGGTCTCGTGATAGTGTGATAAAGAAGCTAAATTCAAATGTTAGCTAAGAAACTATTACTTAATTAAAAGTTATGAGTAAATACATAGAAAAAAGTTAAAGATGGTATTTAAACACGGAAATAATACCACTTCTAAGAGTATTCAAAAGACAGTCAAGTAATAATAACAATTAACTGTTTTTGCTTAAAGTAAAATAAATACAAAATATTGAAGTTAAAACCGAACTGCACTTTCTCAAACAGAAAAGCTGATAATAAATAGGTACCAACACAGGCTATACTTATAAATGTAACAACAGTAAAAATATAAAAAAAACTGCTTTATTTTGTAAATGGGTTAAATATTATTATTATTTACATTCGTTTGAATTTCTCGGGACCCAGGGGTCCCGGACCTTTGGAAGGCGTGCGAGGGGCCGAAGCCAATCGCAGAGGCCCCTTGATCAAGACCTTATATTATTATGTAATGGGACACCAACTGACGATTATCTCCATATGCGCTACGTAAGTGCAGCTAAAGACAATCCCCGGAAGATAAAAGACTATTTTTGGACATGGAATTCAAAAATATTGGGCTTTGGCTTTGGATTTGGGTTTGTTTGGTTTATTATTTATTATTATTTACTTATTTTGTCTCGTAATCAAACAATAGGATATTGTATTGTGCTGAAGCTTCAAAATGACGCAAGTTGATTGGTTGTACGGAACATCTCTCTTCTCTGTTTTAATGGACATCGGGCCTCAGTATCTTTTAAAGGCCATGTTGAATCATCGTTGAATCATACTGAAAGAAAGAAAGAAGAAAGAAAATACATTTATTTCACACAGCAGTGCCGGTATGATGGTTCACATAACATACATACATTACATGGAGTTTGAAAAAAAATAAAAAAATATAACAGCTTAAAAGTAGTAACTAACATAATATTTGTGCCCGGCAGCTGTGGCAAAAAAGTCCAGTTCAGCAAAGTGTCAGGCCGCAAGTGCCCAGTTGAAAACCAGCGTCAGCGCTGGTTTTCAACTGGGAAAATACTGGAAAAATGTATACTATGACTAAGGTTTTTTTGGTGAGAAAAGCACACACATTTGATTTGCCTGTAATAGTGCAAGCATTTGTAAACGTTAGCTCTACAAAAAAAAAAAACTCAAACTAGATCAAACAACATTATTTTACTGATAGGAGATAAAAACATTAAGTTTATGACTTACACCAATATCTAAGGCAAAGTAGGTCTCGCACAGTCGAGTCAAAAGCTCAAATGGAAGAAAGGTACACATTATCTTATTTGTACGCTCTATTTTTATCTTTTTTAGTCCAAGAACAAGAATGTATCAAATTACCTAATCTCTTTATCTAGCACAAGATAATGTTTCCTTAGGTATCTTTTTTACTAAAGAAGTTTTATTTATATAGAGAGAGACGGGTATGAATAGTTCAAAGATCTTAATTGTAATAAAATTCCGGTCTCAAAGTCATTGTTTTGTTTTTGCCATAATCTACTTTTATATAAAAATGAATCCCTGTGTTCGTTGATTAACTGATTTAATTCAACAAGTGCTCAAAAGGCTGGCAGCAAACCCACGCTGGTTATCAAATAGTTACTGAATATAAACATTTGTAGTAAGAAAATCGTCTAGGCATTTTGTAGAGTGTATGTACAAAAATGTGTCCCTCTTTTGTTATTATGTGCATTGCATACCATGTTTGAGTCCCACAGCTGGGCCAAGACAGCTTTTATTTTCATTTAGAAGGCACGAATTTTGATTACGGTGCTCGCTCAAGGCAATTTGGAGATGTCTGATTTACTTTTATATAAATCTAGATTTCCTCACGATGTCTTGCCATTACCGATTTGTGATGTCCAAGGTAAAACATTAGGAATTCCATATTAATTGAAAAAGTCACATTATTACTTGCCCGATTTAAACCCAGGAGACACCACATGAGAGGCACCTTTACCACTAGCCTAAGTCAGAGTCAACGTCAAGGCATTTATTTCACTTTACATTTACAGGCACTTTTGAATTGTCAAAGAGTTGGTCAGTTAGTCAGAAAGGTGACGCTAATAGCTTGTTCCAAAACGTAGGTAGATATCTATGAAGAAGAACAAGCAAGAAACTTCACGGATATTTTCAAAATATCATGTTTTACAAAACTAGGCAGTACTTTGACGCTAGAGCATTTAATTACCTGCTTTACTTCTTTTCTAGGCGCTCTTAATCTGTTAAAAATATTAGGTCGGGTAAGAAGGTACCTAATTAGGTTTTTTCTTTAAGTTGTATTTTCTAATATACTAGCTTTTGCCTCTTTATCACTGGCATAAGCATAAGGTGAAGAAACTCCCAAAAAGTTGCATGTTTAGCGGATTGAAAGGTAAAACAGATATGAAACATATTGAAAGCGCATATGGTTTCAAATCCGTAACCTGCATGTAAGGCGGGCAATAAACACAACTTACATCAAATAAAAATTACAAAATTAAATACACAAAAAAGCCACCGTATCTAATTTAATTACACAATTTTCCGAGTCTAGAGCCAAAAAAAGAGTACTAAAAGCGTTCGTAGGTGTTAATTAAAGCTCCCTTTGAGTCTGTAGCTCATCATTATTTTTCTCATTAGTGCAGAGCTGTCGGTGGCGATTAAAGATGACGAGGGGCTTCGGCCGAGGACAGACTGGCGAAAAGAATATAACGTTATTGAGAAATATTAATGATCAAACGTCCTTGATGTGGAATTTTCTAGAAAGTGGTTGGATGTAAAGTTAATTGTTTTTTTTTGTGATGGAGTGCAGTTTTGTTGGTCACTTTAATCCGTACTATCCGTACTAATATTATAAATGCGAAAGCTTTCTTCACGCCTAAACCACTGAACCGATTTGAATGAAACTTGGTACAGATATAGTTTGGGAGACGAGAAAGGACATAGGGTAGTTTTCATCCCGGACATCCCCCGGGAACTGGAGCTATAAATCCACGCGGACGAAGTCGCGGGCAAAAGTTAGTTTTACATAATACTAGCCTTCATCGTCGGAACTTCCATCCCCTATTTTATCCCTTTAGGGGTTTCTTTTTGTGGAATTTCCAAAAAAACCTTTCTTAGTGCATACTTACTCTTCACAAAGAATACACCTTCTAAGTTTTATGTCTCTGAGACCAGCGGTTGGGGCTGTGCGTTGATATTAAATTACATCAGTCAGTCAGTCAATTTACCATAGAAAATTGATTGATAAATTGTAGAGAGAGTGTGCTTATTCGTTTGCAGACAAACTAATTTAAATCAACTAAAATACGTTAGGAACCCGACTCTTTATGTTTGTAGTTAAAGCAAATGCTTTTGCTGCCTAAGAAGGTCCACTGAAATCTGTGTGGTTCTATTATAAAGCCACCTCGATCATCAACTTAAATTGTCCTCGTATGATTCTACCGGTATAAGGGCCTGAATTTTGTAATGTTTTCTTGTGGGCTAGGTTGCGGGCCAATGCTTGTATCATAATATTTTAATTATCAAATTATAAAAAAAACTGGTTTTATAACATTTTTCCCGAACCATTAAAAGACTAAAATAATTTTTTTCTACGAATAAAGTCAAGTAGGTAGGCACATAATATTCTAGTCTTAAAGTGCCTAAAACAAAAGAGGCTATCAAATTTTTCTAAGAATTCTTTTTGCTTAATGTCTAGACGGTTTTCTTACTTTAAACCTACTACAATGTTTATATTCAATTACTATTAAGTACCTTTTGAACTGTTCAAAGCTATCTGTAATGCCGGGGTTACACGGAGCGAGCCAGCATGCTGTCTGTCTAGTCATTTAGTGCTGCATTCGCATTTTGTGACAACATTATACGACTTATTGTTAGTCATACGAATATACATGTGAATCAGTATGTAGGTCTCTTCACAGTCACTAAAATATGTTTATATGCCACACACATTTGCCTTCCACTGTGTATGGACTAGGCAGCACACGCATCTCAAAAATCAACTCAAACATCGTTGCCGGAGGACTATTGATTAACGCTAGGCACCATAAGAAAACAAGCAAGTGTAGATATTAAGTTTAGACTTATCTTAATACCTGTAACAAGCTTTCACTCGCGTGAATGTCGAAACCATCCCCTATTTACTCATTTAGGGTTGAAATTTCCATAAATCCTTTTTTAGTGGTTACCTACTATTCACAAATATTACACCCTCCAAGTTTCATGTCTCAGTGATTGTAATTTTGATGCTGTATATTTATAAACAAAATATGTGAGCACGCAAGCCAGCTACTTGCCCTAGTGTGACAGACTGAAGAAAGTCAAGCTACTATCATGCGAGTACAGTTACAGTAGCTTTCCACTGTCATGCTTGCAACTCATACTGTGTAACCAGGCCTTAAAACTAAGAAAAACTGCAAACTAAAACGAAACCAAATATTTTGTCAAATAAAAAGATTAGAGTAAAAGAATTCTATATTAGAAGGACTAAGGGTGCTGCGGAAAAAAATAATCTATAAAAATTGTATCGCATGTGGACGAATTTGAATGCAGAGGCATTTGTGGGACAAATACTTGAAATTCTCGGCTTTTCACGTAAATCTTCTTCATGAAACATAAACGTGAAAATATTTTTATTAGTTTATCGCAAACAGAAAAACAAAGACTTTATTTTGTAAATTTTTATATAAGTCTAAGCAGATTTACTGGACACTTGGCTTACAGTCCAGTGTACACTATATCACTTCTAGGACCGTAAGCCCAGGGTAAAGTCACTTCTAGAGGGTATATCTACAGTGTATACACAGCCTTAAACCCCGCCCTCGTTAGGAGCTATCAGGCACGGGATGAAGCTTTTATTTGTGGACTAATCTGCCCCCGTGTTAATAGTGATAAATGGGCTTAGCCCACATTTTTTCGCCTTTTTTCTTGAAACTTGTGGGAGATTTTCCAGATAAGTGATAATGCTTTTAGAGTTTGAGAAACTTATCTTTAATTCCTAGTTGGGTCTGTAGATGGACAGATGGTCGGTGGACAAGTGCTGGTATTAAAAACATGTTTAGCCAAATGTAGTATGAGAGGTCCTGTTAGAAAGAAAGAACGAAAGAAAACGGTAATTTTTATCTCACAAAATCGGTCATAATACATACACAATACAATAAAAATAACATTAAAATCTGTGCGAGGCCAAAAATGCTACTCGGCATATGCAGCGATATTTAGATTCTACTCCAAAATTGTGTAAAAACTTTTCCCTTATTTTTCGAAGAAATTTTATTGTTGTGGGCTTAGATAAGAACAGGTCTTAATGGTCAAACACTCATTTCTATAATGAAAAGAAAAGACAGGCTATTTTTATATCCTTTGTCTGACTCTTTGCGAGCTAAAGCTATGATGATTTCGAAACAACTTATAAAGTAGCACACAAAAAATAACATGTAAGTCATAACGGAAAAGCATACCCTATCAAATTATTTCACCTCGTTAAATATATTACCAACCAACCAGATAGTGTAAATTAATTGGCGCCCCTCTAATAATTTAGGAAATGCTTTCTTAAAAGCGACTTTAGTAAGTTGTAACATTAGTATTCTCGAACCGTTTTCCCAAGGAGCCGTAACTAGGTATCTTAGCTTCAAGCAGCTACAGCGCTGTAATAAAAACTCGTGCGTACGCTTAACAGTCGAAGAAAATTTGAGTGCCTTCGGATATTATATTTTTGTGGCATATAAAGTAATAATACGTACGGTTGTACCTATAATATATATGTGTTACGTGGTCTACCTTGAAAATGTATATTTCTATCTATATACTGAGAAACGTTTATTTAAACTCGCTTCTTGTATGCACGTATCTGTTATATATAAAATAATAGTAATAGTTGGAGTTGAAGCATATAATAATAGTTGGAGTAACTTCGGCCAACGAAGCCAATTTTCGCCCACACTTTGAAGTAATGCGGTGAGTTTTTTTTCTGTTATCAATGATTTTGCAGAACTTTTGTGTAATAAAGTAGCATTATAAATTTCTTTGTGAATGTGAGTGCCATGCAGTTACTTTATTACGGGTTATCGAAAAACGCAGCGTGGGCAGGCCTCCCGCAAGATGGACCGATGATCTTACCAAAGTCGCCGGGTCCATTGGATGCGAATGACGCAGGACCGATGCATGTGCAGATGCTTGCGGGAAGGTATCATCATCAGATGATGATGTTGATGATACAACCGAGCATGCATTGTCGTGCTCGCTCAAGTCTCAAGATGGTTTAAACGTTCCTCATTAAATTTGTTTAAATTATAGATATTAACTGGTATTTTATCCATCATAATCTAATTAAAAACCGAATATATTTCATGATAATACTATTAAAATAAATTTTAGATGATTTAACCAGTCAGTTTGTAAACCAAATCGTACCTTCTCTGCTAACCCATACAACGTACAAACATACAACAAAGCTTCAATGCATGTGGTCGAACTGAATTTGAGTGGTCTCTTCAAATATTCATTCGCTTTGATGCGAACAAAGGTCCATGGTGTGTATAGCTTGCGTTGTAAAGGCAGGATTATAGTGGCGAGCGAAGCGGAGAGTTGACGCGGTTTATGAGAAAAATTGTTTATGAAGATTTTTGTCATAAAAGCAGTGGCGCGTGGCAGAGTGATTATCTGCTAACAATGGATCATATGTTGCTTTCGTTGTAGAGGTACGGATATAGTGGCAAACGGAGCGAGGAGTTGAAAAAAATTTTGATAGAAAATGTTCAAGAAGTCAAAACATAACGCAGTGGATGAGTGATTATCTGCTAACAAAGGTCCATGATGTGTATAGGTCTCGTGAGAAGCTGAAGCGATTTATGAGAAAAAATGTTCAAAAATCAAGACACAACGTAGTGGCTGAGTGATTATCTGCAAACAAAGGTCCATGATATATATTGCTCACGTTATAGAGGTAGGGATATAGTGGCGAGCGCAGCGAGAAGCTGAAGCAATTTTTGAGAAATAAAAAAATAATGCAAGATATCACGACCAATACAGGTTTAGCGATTGGCTGGTAACTTGAGTGACATCATTTCCCGCAAAATGTTGTTCTTATATTATACTGTGACCCGCCCCAATTTCTTATACAACCTGTGTGTTACAAATCTCTGAAATCAGTCTTAAATTTTCTCAACTCCATGGTCTTTTTCCCAATCACGTTGGTGTCGGCTTTCAGCCTAACTAGAGCCAGCTGGATACGTGAATCAACTGCCTGTCAGATGTCCAGAACCAAGTTACTAGCCGAAACAATACCCCTTGGTTAGGCTTGATAATTTTTTTTTGCCTTCTGGCCACCCGTCTCAATCTCAAAGATCTACGAAAGACAACCGGAACCAACAGCTTTACGTACTTTTTGAGGGACGCAAAGTCAATGATGTCCAAGACTTTTTCGGGAAAAATGCTACAAGTCGTACTACTACCTTGTGCATGAGAAGCAATATTATGAAATTATTAAATGAATCCTTCAAACACATGTGATTCTAGACACAATAGAAAGACAATAGCTGCCTGACAGCCGGCTGTCGCTTGGTCGTCAAAAGGTTAATTAGTCTCGTCTTGATGTATATCAATGCTAATATTTTATCCATTCTTTGAACAGCATTATTGCTATGCCGGAAACTGTTAATCCGCCTTAACAAAGCGTGGTCATCAATGCTCGTGCATGCTTTGCATGAGAAGAGTGCATTTAATTAATGAATCATCGTCTCATTAGCCTTTTCCCAAATATAGGTCAGCTTCCAGTCTAACCAGATTTAGATGGATCTTAGTCTTGTACATGATGCAACTGCCTATCAGATTTCCACGACCCAGGTACTGGGTAGCACAATACGCTTTGGTAAGCCTGATTCTTAGACTTTCTGGTCTCTGAGCACTTGTAACGACTGTCAAAAATCTATCAATTCAATTCAATTCATTTATTGATTCAAGCAACCATGGACTCATTATGTTCTAATACAAATACAAATGTCAATAAATTAAATACAAATACAAAATAATGTCAATAAATTTATCTATGGATGACAACCGTGGCCAAAGGTTTATTTGCTTTTCTTATATAAAAATATTCATCTTTAAGGTAATATTTTATTAACAAATACGTGTAAGATAAAAAGCACCATTAATCCGTACTATCCGTACTTCCGTACTAATATTATAAATGCGAAAGTAACTCTGTCTGTCTGTCTCTTCTTCACGCCTAAACCATTGAATCGATTTGAATGAAATTTGGTACAGATATAATCTGAGACCCGAGAAAGGACATAGGATAGTTTTCATACCGGAAATCTCCCGGGAGCATGAACTATTAATCCACGAGGACAAAGTCGCGGCCGTCGGCAAAAGCTAGTAAAATAATATGGACTATTTTTGGCAAAATAAACATTATTATTTATATCCGGGATATATTATATCCTGCAATTAAGTCTAAGTAGCAAAAAGAACTGTTACTAAGAGATAACTTTCTTTCCTAGACTGAAAGAAATTAACATTTTCACATAATTGCTTCGAAGAAAAACAAATTCCTTGAATAAAACCTTCCTTAGTCTCTTTAATCTCCTCCTTGGTGTATATTTAATATCAGTTGATTTTGATGAGCATTTTATAGTGCAACGTGCAAAGTTAGGCTCTAATGAGAAAGTAATGAATTTTGAGCGTCGGTGTAAGCTGTGCCTTAGATTGTGATGGATGAAATTTTTTGTGAATATTATGGAAAAATATCTTGGTATTCTTTCATATAATTAACTCGACCGAGTTATTTACTGCCTGCTTTTTATTAACCTCTGACCCAAAAAGAGGGGTGTTTGAGTTTGACCACTATGTGTTTGTGTCTGACTGTGGCACCGTAGTTCTTAAACAGCTGAGTCAATTAGGATGCGGTTTTATTTAACGGTCATTCTCCGATTCGGCGTTATTTGCCTAATTACCGTAACCATTTTTATTTTTCACTAATTTTACTTAAACTCATTAAAATATGAAACTAATAAAAAATACGAATTCAATAATCAATGAGGCATGTTTTAATTATTAGTAGTTTTCTAGTTATTGAGACTTAAAAAAATTATGAGTACGGTAATTAGAAAAGTTTAATATCTAATGCCACGGTAATTAGAAAATGCCGTCAATTCTATGTAAAATGTGATATAATATAATAAAAATAACACACATTAATAATTTGTATACATCTATTTATATAAAAATGAATCCCTATTTCTCTTTGTCATCTTTGGACCGATTTCACTAATTCTTTGTTGTGTTTGTTATTGTTTGGAGGAGGTTCTTATGAAAAAAAAAGTGAAAATTAGGTTACTTTAGGATAGTGTAGGTTAGAGTAGAATAGAGTAGGGTAGAATGGGATAGAGTAGGATAGATGATGTAAAAAAACATAAACATGTAAAAATATAAAAAAACAGTTAAGTAGCCCAAAGGCATCAGGAACAGGGTCCCAGCTACAGGTGATCAGAGCTCCAGAGGGAGGAACTTCCTAACGATGCGAGCCGTGTCCAAAAGCTTCTGAAAGATCCAGCCATCTAACGAGAGCCTCCGAGAGAGAGGTGTTGGTCGAGACTCTTGGCTATTAAACCATTGGCAGAAACAACTATCGGCACATGACCGCTGAGTCCACATTCCACATGTCAACAATCTCGCAAGCCAAGTTGATATATAGACTTTTTTTTATCTGTCTCGGTCTTCATAAGGTTCCCGTCACGCGGGACCGTCACGATAACGAGCATTTCGCGCCGCTTCAATTGATCCACCATCACTATATCAGGCTTGTTTGCTACAACAGTCCTGTCAATGATGATGAATCGACCCCAGTACAATGTGACATTGCCATCTTCAGATTCTACGAGGCCGTATCCCAGAGCAAGTTGCTGATTGATAATCCTGGCTACTAGGTTATGTCCATTAAAGTACTCTTCGTTAGCAAGACGAAAACAACCAGTGATAATGTGTCGAATCGTTCTCCCGTCAGGTGACACGCCCGACATAAGTCAACCGTAGCATCTTTCACAATAAATCTCCGATAATTCTTCGTTATGATGACTTCATCCATAATTGTACAGACGAAACCTTCGGTTTCCCAAATAAGTTACCAAATCGTAGCCACTAAACAGACGCTAAACAGTCTACATCGGGCCCATGCAGGGCCCGGAAAAACCGTCCGTGTAACTCCTTACTCTGCCATACTTCCTTACGATCCTTCGTCTCAAGCACTACAGGTTTGCGCCAGTTCTCTTTAGCTAAGGGGAGCGGAGTGAGGTCCTTGTCCACAGTGACCACATCTCGGTGCATCCCCACGTCAGCTTTAAGGAAATATTCTCGGAGGTTGTATGCCTCGCGGTTGTGGAGAGACTTAGCATTGAAAAAAAAAGCCTCATATACAGCCTCATCAACTCATCACTGATGATTGCGGGTGATGCTCGAGCGCGCTTTGTATGTAGATTGACTTCTGTACCCATCAATTTGAGGCTACAGTTAGTAAATAAGAACTAATTTTTCATACAACGGTAATTATAAACATATGGTAATTAGTATACGGTAATTAGAAATCGATAGATTTTCTTAAAAATTTCGGAAACAACAAAGTATGCAAATATGAGCTTATTACAACGTACGGAGGCCAAAATACTGTCTCGATTCACTTGATCAACTTGGGTCTAACTTAAAAATCAAATATTATATTTATGTAAAACGGTAATTAGAAAAGTTTTTAACCAAGGTTACGGTAATTATATACTAGCGTGCTTCATTCGCGGTACACTAACGTTAGAGACGTGCAACTGCTGTCTTGCTGCGGTACCCATTGAGGAGAAGAGACGCGCGCGGTAGTGGTGTGCCAAATACTGTTTTTTAGGGATGTGCACTCGAGAACAGAATATGTCACGGTAATTATAACTTTCGATCGGACATCCGATAATTTAATGATAATTATTTATAGACTGGTTCTAGTGACTCGATATTTTACTATGCTATACACGTTGTTTAACACTGTTTAAAATGTTAAATGGATCAAAGTAAATCTGTTAGTCATAAAAATTACAAGTAAGTTTTAACATTAAGTCAGTGTGCGGACACGTTACGGTAATTAGAGAACAGAGGTTTTTGAACTTAGGTTAAATTATTTTGTCTTAACTACTTAAAACAGACGCCTGTGTTTTTGTTTATAGCTAGATAGGGATGCTATCTAACATATAAAAAATATTGGATGATTGAATATGATACGAGTGCGGATTATTCAAGCGCGGACACGTAAAATTTGCTTATCGGAGAATGGCCGTTAAGTTGATAATGCTAGCGATGGTTCTTAGACATGTTACATCATAATCGAGTCAGCCGTTTCGAAGTTATCAACTCTTTTGTTGGCTGAAAGCAATGCGTGTTAAAAAAATATTAAAAAACTAAATTATTAAAAAACAAATTTATATACAAGTGGTAACGTGTTATTTCCAGCAGTTATTGCTCAGTTTAATAGTAATCGTACAGAACCTTCCGCTTAAGAAACTCGCATTTACCCAGTTTCCTGACTCCTACCTAACCTAAGCCCTAGATAATTCTTCTGTTTTTAAACCCTACCGTCGTCAGTCGTTAAGCCCCTCGTCTAGTGCAAGCTTCTTGCTAGTCTGACGCCTCTCCCGCCTTTGTCAACGTCTGTCCTAAGAACTGCCATTAACTATGTCAAATTGTCTAGTTTAGTTAACTTTGTACCCGAGAGCGTAGCAACAGTGTTAGGAGTAAACGTAATGTCGATTCGAATTTTGAATTAGGAACTAATATTATAGATTCTACTAATATAATAAATGTGTGTGTTTATATAGGTGTATCTGTGTGAGTTTGTGTCTATGTTTGTTATTCTTTTACGCTGAAACCCTTGAACCGATTTAAGTGAGGTACAGAGTTATTCCATAGCCTGAAAAAGGACTTAAGGACAGTTTTTATCCCAAAAATCCTACGGAAACCGGATCTAGGCGGGTATAACCGCAGAGACAGTTAGTAAGCAATATGTATTTCACTCAAAAATGAGAGTCAAAATTTAGGCTCTACAATTATATTTCTTTGACCATCATTTCTTTTTGAACAGAACATAATTTTTTGAAAGTGAAATTCAAATTATTTTAAAAGCGTCATCAGCAAATGTGTTGTAAAATATAGTGCAATAAATGTCAATGTTGTCGTGTACGTAGTTGTTCGGTTAGTATTATCAATGACGTCACAAAAGCGCACAAAAATGGCGAGCGCTTGAAGTGCGCGTGTATTTTAGTCGTTTTTAACTTTGTCTATATTAATATTATAAAGAGGAAAGATTTGATTGTTTGTTTGCATCGATTAAGTTTCGAAATTTTTAAACCGATTTATGAAAAAAAAAATATACCAATACAAAGCTACGTTCATAGCGAGTAACATAGTAGCATAGATACAACATCACGCTATGACCAATGGGTCCGGAGCATCAATGAAAAATGTGGCAAAAATGAGGAAAAAATATCGTATAGGCATAACCCGCTATGATGCGTGGTGGCACCGCATGGAACAGCTAGTAACTTTATATACTTAATTACCTTTTTAAGTACCTATAAACAAAAATAGACATATTCCTTATATCTGACTCTCACAATATATTGTTAAGTAGAATGCTTTTCTATGTTCGATAGAAGAAACTAAATATTTTTACTTGTAACTCTACCAATAAAAACGACTGACCAGTCTTAAATCCGATTCAGCAGTCGACCTGCATTGAATACTTTTACCAGGCGTCCGTCACTTGCTCAAGGCCACGCGTTTTATGCCTACCGCTTCGCGTATCGTTGACGGTACAACGAACACCGGGCTGTCGCGCGCCCGGCTGAGTGCTCGCGCGTCATTATCAAAATGCCGAAACCACGTAATTATTGTGCAATTCCCCTGTTTCCCAATTCTCCTGTTTCCCTTTTGATTATTTATTAAAATTATTCACGCGGTTTTGGATATTTTCGACACTAAAATATAATAATCGGGAATTTAAGGAACGAAAAATATGCATCAGTCATTTTATTACTAAAAAATATTTGATCAACAAATAAAAAAATAATTGTTTTTCTAAAACATTCGTTTTATTACCATTATCATCATACGTATAACCCTAGCACATTTACTGGATGGCACGTTAGTCGCGCGGCGGGCAAAAGAATCTCAACTCTCTTTGTGCGTACTTATGGTACATTTCTCCTCGCTGCAAACAGCTGGTATTATTATTATTATTTTGTAGGCTATTATAGCGTAGGTATTTTAGTTTTTGTATTGGAGTGAAGTATCTGTTACGTAGTAACTATTTATTAATCTGTGTTTTTACGTCAGTGCGCTTTTGCAAGGGAAAGCAACGTTTTATTGAGTTAAATTAAGTTTATTCCAAAACATGATTTGAAAATGTTGGTATAAGACGTGGAAGGGAAGCATTAGTTTAGGAAGATTTTCTTAAATTGCATTCTTCTTTACTGATAAATGAATTATGAATATCTTGGGCAACCCACACACGGCCATCTGATCCCATAATAGGCTAAGTTTATACTATATTGTAACCTTTCGACGACCAAGCGACACAAGCATTGTTTTTCTATTGTATCTCAAACAACACGTGTTCGAAGGATTAAATGTCACAAAGCACAGAATAACCAAAACCATCATTTATAATATATAGATTTATTTTGTCCTGAGTTAGGAACCAAATCCACGACATCGCATCGGTCGGTGTTAAAAAACACGTGATTCGGGACACAATAGAAAGACAAAAGCAGCCTGACAGCCGGCTGTCACTTGGTCATTGAAAGGTTAATTTTAATGTGATTGCAGAAAACATTACAATAATTTCGTCCTATCTCCCAAAGATTAGTGTGTTCAAATAAACAAACTCGTCAGCTTAATAGATAGACTGCCGTGTAACGTAATTATGAACTTCAATACAGATAATTCATTCAATTACCCAAAACGTTGAAGTTTGTTGACTCCTAAAGTTCGGAACACTTGAAACTTCTTCCTATAGATGCTTGTAAGAAATTACTGTAAGTTCCCGAGAACCTTTCTAGGTTAGGGCCTAGATAACCTCACCAGGATCGGGGATGTTACAGATATGAACTTTTTGATTTATATTTAAACACGGATATTATGTTAAAACATTTTTTGGTCTTGATTTCGAAAACGAATAATTTTACGAACTCTCGAAGAATTCTAAAGTTCTTTCACTCAATAATGAAACAACAAGAAAAATAATACTCCAATGATAAAAGACTAAGCACACAACGGAGGTACAGTGACAAGCATGAACACTTGAAATAAAGTAAGAAGCAATTTTCACGAAAACTTAGATCGGTCAAACGAATGAATCAGAAAAGAGCATAGAAGAAGTAGGACAAAACATGAATTCGCCTTTGCTTCGTATACAGCAGGAGACGGAACAGAACTAGGCCAGTAGGTCCCTTTATATGGGTGATTACAAGCCTAACCGTCTAACATAACATAGTAACGTTAACTAATAAACTGGTTACCAAAAAAAAAAATGAATGAAACGACTGAAATTGTTTTGTATTTGGCAGGTCTATTAGTCTCGTAGCTGATAAGCCCTGACTAAATCAGAGGTCGTAGCTTCGATTTCCACCCAGGGCAAATCTTTGTGGGTGGCGCATGATAGTTTTCTGAGTCTGTATAATGTGACACACATCTTGAAATGCAGACTAAAAAGAAAACAGATCTCTGGTTACCATAGTAAAGATTCGACTGCCTAAGCTTGTGAGTTTAGAGGGCCGTGTGTGTTTTCCCAAGATATTTATATAAAAAGTACAAGCCTGAAAAGAAGAATGTAATTGCACACATATTCTCGCCCGTGACTGTACACAAATCTTCTGTACAATTTTTCTCGCTCCCCAGAAAGCGCAGGTGTTATCCCAACAATGAAATATAACAGTTGGCCGGAGTTCCCGTGAAACTGAAATTAACTAAACTCAGCGGGGACTGTTAATTTCATTAGCTGGCTAACGCAGTGAACACTTTTTGTTGGATATAATTCCGCTTGCTTCATACTTTTGGGGTTCTTTCAAAAATTTTAAATTAAAATTGTAAGTAAAATAAAAATCAACAATTTTTCTTTGTCTTTCACAGTTTGTTAAATAAATAAAAGTGTTTGGGAAAAATTAACCAAACGGTTTTTTTTTTATTTTACTCTCGTCTGATCAAATGTATGTATGCAATTTCTCCCTTTTCAACCAATTCTTGGTATCTGATTGAACTAAAATTCTGTATTCGGTTCTGATGACAAAGCATTATTTTGGTAAACTGATGCTATTATCCTGTACCAAGGATTGGCTCCAGATAAAGCCATACGTCAACGGTCAACGTTCAAGTTTATTGTTAAAAATCCATTGTTTAATTCCCTTATTGTTAAGCCCGTATAGGGTTGCCAGGTCCTCAGACGCAAAAGCCGGACAGACCTGCGAGTTTGTCCTGACATTTGGGTAAAAAATCCGGACATCTTGTTTTTTTTGTCCATTTTTTTATAAAAAGTGTAAAACTAATTTTTTTTTGTCCTAACATTCGGTCGAAAAATCCAGACGCCTCACATTTTTGAAAAACTTTGGTGTTACTTAAAAAAAATGGAAATCCGGGATTTTCTGATTGCATTTTAATAAAACAAAAGCAAAATCAAGCTAATATTTCTTTATTATAAATCAGTCTCTAACTCTCTTAATCATCAGTCGTTATATTATAACAAAACAAAAATTATTTTCTTACTTAGCATTATCAAAATTAAACATAACAACAAAAATAAATCAACGTAACGTAAGCGAAACAAAACATATATCTTCTCCTTTATTTAAACAAAACAAAACATAACTTCTCCTTTATTTAAACAAAACTAAACTTTTAAACTTTAAAAGCTTGTGTGACAAGTGTGACAACAACTAATAACCTAATATTTTTCGTTAGCGAAATTGAAAAATCCTACCTAAATCCTAACAGGCCGGATGCCGCTTATTTTGGCCGGACAAGCAATCAAAATTCCTACGTATGTCCTGCTTTATCCTAACACCTGGCAACCCTAAGCCCGTAGTGTTCCACATATTGCTGATCAATAGCCTTTATTGATTGACATGTTCACTATAAATAAAATATTTCAAATTGCAAATGTTTTTCTTGGAAGTTGACTATCTACCTTTAAGTACTAACATACATATTACGATATTTTTCGTATTCGGTTTGGGAAAAATATTTCTGTTTAGCCAGTGACGAATAGTTTATTTATCACTCGTTTACTCGCTGCAACCCACGGGAAGATTAAATAAATAATTAATAGTTTTTTTTTGGAACCACTCACACTCGTCCATCTGATCGCAAACTAAGCAGAGCTTGTACTATGGTAACCAGACAACTGATATACATACTTATATAACTCATAGTTTCATACATTATTATAGACAAATTACACCCAGACCCAGGACAAACAATCATGCTCATCACACAAAGTTAGTCCTGGGTGGGAAACAAACCCACGACCTCCGGATTAGCAGTGAGGGTCACTATCTACTAGACCAACAGGCCCATCAAACTCCGAGGACTGTTAGAACTCTTCGACAACGCCTAGGTATACCTATAAAAATCATAATAAAGACCAATATTAACACATTCATCCCGTGTGAGCGAGTGAGACAAAAAATCTGATGTCACCATAGATTTTTTATTACAGCCAATAAAGATTTCTTCACGCAGTGAAATAAAATACTGCGGAACCCTCATTACTTTTATTTGCAACATCTTCAGCTCCTAACGAACTGCAGGTAATCGCTGAGAAATAAAAAGTGTCCTCCTTTCTCCTACTTTTTAATATATTGTGCACACTCAAATTTTATATTTCGTAATTTTATTCGCTTAGTTTTGTTTAACTTATTTTATTTCTTTTCTTGGCGGAGCTGTATTTTACATTTTAACTCAAAATTATTTTTTAAACTATGTGATTAATTTTTAATCTCTCAGGACGTTTTCAACCAGTCTGCAGACTGGTTAAAAACATTTGCCATTGTACCACAGATTAATAAATAGTTACTACGTAACAGATACTTCACTCCAATACAAAAACGAAAAAACCTACGCTATAATAGCCTACAAAATCATAATAATAATACCAACTGTTTGCAGCGAGGAGAAATGTACCATAAGTACGCACAAAGAGAGTTGAGATTCTTTTGCCCGCCGCGCGACTAACGTGTGTGCGTGTCGTCCAACAAATCTGCTAGGGTTATACGTATGATGATAATGGTAATAAAGCGAATGTTTTAGAAAAATAATATTTTTTTCATTTGTTGATCAAATATTTTTCCTTTTAATAAAATGACTGATGCATATTTTTCGTTCCTTGAATTCCCGATTATTATATTTTAGTGTCGAAAATATCCAAAACCGCGTGAATAATTATAATAAATATTCAAAAGGGAAACAGGAGAATTGGGAAACAGTGGAATTGCACAATAATCACGCAATAATTACGTGGTTTCGGCATTTTGATAGTCAGCGCTATACCCGTGACGCGCGAGCACTCAGGCGGGCGCGCGACAGCCCGGTGTTCGTTGTATCGTCGACGATACGCGAAGCGGTAGGCATAAAACGCGTGGCCTTGAGCGAGTGACGGACGCCTGATTGTACTAACTTTTAGAAGGAAACAAATAAAATTTACTAGTTACTTTACTGTTTGTTGGCTTAATATTATTCCTGTCACTGACACACATCTGTCAAACTAGATGTGCAAGATAGAGACAGAAACATAGCCTAGGCAAAGTACGCCTTAAGGCAGAGTTAATGTGATATTAAAACAATTAAGTATTAATTTAAAGTTTAAGTTTTCTTTATATAATTGCGTATATTGTGAACTTGAAAGTTGATTTTTTCAATAAATGCGTCAATAACCGCGTTATTGTGTTTAAATTACCTCTTCTATGTCACGTTAACTGTTCTTTGTGGCGAAGCCATTATAAGTAGGCATAAACACGTAATCTAAAAGTGACAAATGTTCATTAAAAAGATTTTGATGAATGTTACATGCTTGCCGATCGAGTCATCATATATTTGAGCGTGGGTTTGGCCCAAAAGTAACAAAATAAATAGGTAATAAAATGTAGAATGGTTATTGTGTATGACATAAATCATTTTCCTAATATAATACAATAGAATTTATCTGCCTATTCAATGCAATAGTCAGGCCTCTTCATATGGTCATATGGTTTATTATTAGTGATGGTGATGAGGCTATTGACTCAAGAGAAGAGTCAAGAGGTTGGGCTCCTTAAATTTTTGTTTGAGCTAAACGATTTTGAATAATATTTACTTTTAAAAGTGTTACCAATTTACAAAATAAATGTAATTTTGTCATAAAGGCTAGTGTCTAAATAGTATTTATTTGAATTATCGTAGTATAGGCGAGACGACAAAAAAAAAGTAATTAGGCCGTCAGTTAGATAATTAAAAAATTTGGGACACGTATTTTTTCTTTTTTTTCGTAAACAGAAAATGACGACAACACAGTGCGTTGAAGTTTCGTGAAACGTCACGCCTTTGTATATTTTTTACTGAGAAGTGACGTCACAAGCCCCCTCTCCGGAACTTTGATGCTCTTTATCTTTGTATTTTGTTATTAATTTGATCGAGCAAAAAATATGTGTCCAGTATTTTTGACTAAACAGAATGTCATTCTTTTGATGTAGTCAACATCCCTATTGTGGAACTGACGTATGCTCGTTTGTCGACCTACAGTGTTATCCCTCTTCAGTGTGTTGAACGTAACGAAAGAAAGTTCAAATCCGATTAAATCGAACTTAAGTTTTGACGGACCTGTTGGTCTAGTGGTTAGTAACCCTGCCTGCTAAGCTGGAGGTCGTGGATTCGATTTCCAACCGACAAACTTTGTGTGATGAGCACACGAATGTTTGTTCTGTGTCTGGGTGTGATTTATCTATAATATGTATGTATTTAAAAATTATATAAGTGTGTTTATCAGTAATCTGTTTACCATAGTAGGTACAAGCTCTGCTTAGTTTGGGATCAGATGGCCGTATATGAGTTGTCCCAGGGTATTTATTATTATTTATTAATTAAGTTTGACAATCATACGTAGTAAAATTATGCAGGCCTATCACCCACTAAAACGCCTTCAATGGTGATTTTGACGTTTATTTTATAGCCTAGAAAAGCGCGGTTAGGTTAACTATATTTAAATTATGATAAGGAAAACGGTACCCTATTTATTCCGAGCAAATTGGAAACAAAAACAATCGTCACTTACTACTCATCAAAGTAACATTGTGCTGTAAATAATTTAACAAATTATTAGTGTTAATGTTGATTCCGCAATAGAAGGAATATTATTGTTACAAATTATCATGGCTTATTACGCAGTTGCAATATTAACGGTAAACCGATGCATGAAAGATTTTTTCATCTTACTTTGTACAATTGTAATAATTATATTTTTTTTTTCAGTTTTCGCTTTTTGTGACCACCGCCAGTGCTGCCCCCAAAGGTAAGAAGTTCTAAATGGTGTACTAAATATCTTTTTAGCGTTTTATGTTTAAAATTTTATCTCCATACTGTTCTAAGAATGTCAAAGTCGTGATGGCCTAGTGGATAAGGTGCCTGCCTCTCGTGTAAGAGGTTGTGGGCTCGAATCCGGGCAAGTACCAATGTGACTTTTACAATGTATAATTATGTACTTTCTAAAGTTTATCTTAGACATCATTGACATCCCGTGCCTCGGAAACCACGTAAAGCCGTTGGTCCCGGTTGTCATACGTGGTACATTCAGTACATTGACAGCCGTTACGGGTAGATAGACGCCAGAAATTCTGACCAGTCTATCCAATGGGTATCGTGTCGCCCAGTTACTGGGTTGTGGAGGTCTGATAGGCAGTCGCTTCACGTAAAACACTGGTACACAGCTGAATCCGGTTAGGCTGGAAGCCGACCCCTACAAAGTTGGAAAAAAGCTATGGAGATGATAATTATTCTAAGAATGTCGCTGTCGTCCATTGCTGAACTTAGGCCACTCCAAAACAGCACCATCCATCCTAGTCTTGGGCAGGTCGCTTCCACCGGTTGTCCTGCACTTTCTTTAAACCATCGCATTAATAGTATTTTCATCAATTTCCAGATGCCAAGGATAGTGTTCTGGTTCCCAACCAGAATACTGGTGGTTATGACGAATACGCCAAGAAGATCAACAGCCTACTCTCGTCTATTTTGATTGTAAGATACTACGCCGAGAAAAATTATTCATTAGTTACTTAGCACTAACTTTGGCTTCTTACCATCGCAATGGTGACAGTAATGTTGCTAGTCGTAAAATTTGCCAAGTATGGTATATATTTCGGCCATATTTTACCCCGCTCGCTCCGACTTGCCCCTTACTCCTTTCTCTCTTATTGTTAGTTCATGGTTAGTTCTGTTATTTTTTTGGAGTTAAAAATATTTGTCTTGTGCTTTAGCTCTTTTGATCACTTCGTATATACAAACCGCAGGTCCCAGAGAATGAAACTTGCAGATGTTTTGTTTCCAGCAAGCAAGCACAGCCGACACAACTATTACGTCTGAGTCTGATGATGATGATAACTGCCCTACAATCACTACGGTAAGAACAGCTATCTTTGCGGTGAAACCAGCCCCTCTAGATGAGTGGCATTGTAGAATAGATTGTAGAATAGAATAGATTGTCAAATGTATGGAGATGTCTTATGACTTAGCGAAAGCTTTTGTCAATTCCATATATTTGACAATCTATTCTATTCCACCATCTATTCTACAATGCCACTTGTCCAGGTCCTCAGGCCTAAGTTTCCTGGAACGTTAGCATATCAAAATTCTGACAACAACTGTCATCTGGTATTAGGTACCAGGTACCAGACATATACCCACCTGGTCAAACTTCTCCTTTTTCAACGGCGAACTTTACATGCTGTACCTAATCTCTATATTTTTTAAATATATAAATATGTTTTATTTTTATTCTAAATTATGCTTTACAGACTTATATGATGAATCCTATATCAAGTAACAGTACGATAACGGACGTAATCGTGCAAACTGAGCTGTTTTCTCAAAGTTTAGTAGTAGTGACTTGCAAGTGAGTATTATAAATTAATGTCATTTGATGATTTCCCACTCGCCAAAAAAAAAAGTATTATAAATGTATATTAACACCTGATCCTCATTGGTATAGCATTTATGGACTTACAAATAAATAAATAATATATATCGATACCTTTGGGTAGAAAGGTCGTATAAACCAAAACCCGACTTTTCAGGAGAGCAGAAAAACAAATTTTTTTTTACAAAAAAATTCATAACTTTTTTGTCTTAAAGGTTCTTAGAATTTGCAAATGAAAAAGGTTAAATCATGAAAACTTACCTATCTTCTTTAGTTTTAAAGTTAGCATGGATTTACGACTCAGAAAATATCAGTTCTTGGTTTATACATCCCATGAAAATGAACTTTAAAAAAACTGTATAGGTCGTATATCCGTTTTTGGTAAGCTTTTGGTCACATTTACGGTCGTAAAAACCCATGTATGTAGTTTTTTTGTAATAAAAACCATTGTTAAAGTCACAGATTAATTGAATTTTGACTAATAAACACTCTGTTACTCTCCGAATTATTATGATATTTACAATTAGTTATTATAAAGTGCAGTTAGGGACATAATCATCACCTTTTCATGTGTATCTCTCTGCTTTATGATCTTTTATTACCTAAATCTTTTTTAAACATGGTTTATACACCAACCTCACGCATCCAAAGGCAATTCCTTTGGATTTACGACGTCGAATTTAAACTGTGTTTAAGTAATGCATTTAACACGTTAGGGCGTATAAACCATTTACATTTAACGACTATTTTTACGCCCTGAGTTAATGTAAATCATGGTCATTACATCATAATAAAACTAAAAAATAAAAACATTTGGCTTTTACGTTAAAATTTTTTTTTAAGAGTGTATGACCGAAAATTTCTTGGTCGTATTAACCCTTTTTGTGCGAATTTCGGCATTTTAAATATACAGATCGATAGAGAAAAAAATTCTGAGCAAAATGGTATATATAACTCAATTTGGCCAAAATGGTTTATACGACCTTTCTACCCAAAGGTATCGATATATATATATATATATATATATATATATATATATATATATATATATATATATGAGGTTTTTAAATCAATGCTAGGTAGGCTGTTGTCTATAGCCTAACCTAGCATTGATTTAAATAACCTCTTAATTTTTTTGGGAGCTGGTAAATGTATGTATGTAAGTATCTATTCTGTTCTGCTGCCGTAGATCATAGTGTGGTATTATATAACCTTTATGGCCAATACCATTTTTCATAAACCAGATTACAACATAACAGAATTATTCAAATCCGACTAGTAGTTTAAGAAGCCCGTTTAAAAAACAGACATGAAGTCTCATCAGCATGTTTGTATTAGCTGTCATGTGTTGTTTCACTCCAGTTATGCTAAGTCTTTGGTTACTGCTCTTCTCCCATGAATTATAATAATAATAAATAATAGTAAAGCTTTATTTGTCCATTTACAATATTAGTTAAAAAAAATACCGTATCAACCCGTGAAATTGTGCGATGTTAATGACGTATATTAATAAATTCTGTTTTCGGTTCTATAGGAACAAAGTTCACCCACAACGTTATTTCGAAGACGGTGAGCCGCAATGCTTCAGGAAATTGGGACTGCATTACTTCGGATTGAGGCCTATCTGTGAAGAAGTTATTGGGACAAGATCTTTGATGGTATACGACCCTGAAACTCATGAAATTAGGATGAAGAGTTACGATGTTCCAGTTGGCTGTGCTTGCAACATCTATAATACTGTGTAGGCAAAATTGTTTTTTTTTTTCATTAAAGACCATTATCTAAAATAAAATCTCATTCTTCACTCATAATCATAAAATCATAATCATAATCATACGTTTATTTGCTAGAGATACATTCATTGTATAAAGGTAAGTTCTTAAATCCTAAAGGTTATAGTACTCTGCCTGCATGCAAGCGTGCAAATGTCCAATGTTACAATAATTATTAATTTTTTAATTACTATTTATATAACCTTAATTAAACATTACAATTTTTATGTTCCAAAAACTCCTTAATACTATAAAAACAATATTTTTGAAGCCACTCTACCAATTTCCTTTTAAAGACACCACCCTCCAACAGTTTCAAGTCACTCGGAATGTTATTATAAATTAAAATACACATATTAAACACATTTTTCTTATAAATATCTTTTCTACAAGGTGGTTGATACAATAAGTTTCGGAACTTACTCCTTTTTTGTCTTGTCAAGACCTCACTGCGTAATTTAAAATAATGCATGTATTTTTTCGTAAAAATGCAGATGTCTCTTATATACATACAAGGTAGAGGAAGGATTTTACATTTTTGAAATAGAGGTTTACAGCCGTCTAAGAACCATGCTTTATTAATAACCCGGATACACCGTTTCTGTATTTTGAAAACTATGTCGGTGTCGACTGAGTTGCCCCACATTATAAGCCCGTAAGTTAGTACAGATGACACATAGCCATGGTAAGCTGATAAAGCCGCTTCTACAGAAACATTTTGTCTCAATTTTTTTAATGCGAACACAAACCTATCTAATTTCTGACATATAGATTCAATGTGTACTTTCCAGTTTAGATGTTTATCAACATAAAGTCCTAGAAAATTTAAATGATCTATTGATTGTACCTTTTCACCTTCACATGCAATGTCTAAATCTAAATTTTTGGCGTTGTAAGATTGAAATTCGATTAATTTAGTTTTACTTATGTTAATGTTTAAATTATTACTTTTCATCCAGTTATCTACACTTAAAAGAGTTTTTTCTGTAACGGATTTGTATGCATTCTTATCTTGGCATTTTATAACAATAGTAGTGTCATCCGCGAAGAGGATGCAATTCTGCGAGGTGCTTTCTGGGAGATCATTGATATATAATAAAAAAAGCAGAGGCCCGAGAATGCTACCTTGTGGAACACCATTTTTATTGATTATCTCAAGTGATTTAAAATTTTCCTTAGAATATTTTTTATTATTTTCTATTATAACTTTGGATATCTCTGTATATTGTTTCCTGTTTCGTAAGTAGCTGGATATCCATTCGTGCGCTTTTCCCCTTATGCCATGCCATGCTCACTGAAGACCATTGTATGAAATAAAATGGAGTTTCTTGTACGCTTAGTTTTTTAAAAGATTTTTCTTTATTAATAAATAGTGGTCCTAAATGATAAGACACTCTCTTTAATTTTTACCTTTTATCCAATTAAATTGATTAAGTTATCATCATCTGCCTAGTTTTTTTACCCAATTATATTGGGGTCAGCTTCTAGACTAATTGGAATCAGCTGGATACCAATATTTTACGTGAAGCGACTGCCTGTCAGAGTTCCATACCCCAGTTACTGGGCGACACGATATATGGCTAGACTGGTCAGACTTTCTGTCTTCTGACTACCCGAAACAATCCCAGGTCAGCTCTCAGACTAACCGGATTCAGCTGACCAATGTTATACATGAAGCGATTGCCTTCACACAATTTGATTAGACTGGTCAGACTTTCTGGCTTCTGACTACCCGTAACGGCTGTCAAAGTTATACTCATGACAACCAGGACCAACGCCTGTACAGTCATGAGAATAAACATGTAAACACTACGCAAACATTAAATCAATATTCGGCGTGTTTTGATCTCTGAACCATCTCTATTAAGTAGTCTTTTGGAAGCTTAGCTGATGAACATTACTTAAAACTAAGTAGTGATTAACGCCTGCTTTAAGTAATGTTTTTAAAGAAATTTAAAAATTCACTATAGATATTAAATTAATCGTATCGGGGGCGTCGGCCACAGGTGCGTCGACCACTGGGGGCCTAAGCCACGGACCCGCCTATTTTAAGTGTTAAGTTTAAGCTACTATTGACGATAAAATCAACATTGTTAGTTGTTTATATAAATATATTATATTACTTACGCCTTATTTTTTAGGAACGATTGCATTATATTTACCTGAACATCAAAAATACCTGAAAGAAATGTTGTGCCTCCCTTTAATTTTTTTTTGCTTTGTTTAAATTTCGAACTTTTGTTACCAGTAATGGTTCCATCCTATTATTCCTACTAATATTATAAAAGTGAAATTTTGTATGTTTGTTTGTTACTCTTTCACGCAAAAACCACTGAACGTTTTTGATGAATCTTTGCAGTTATATAGTTTATACATCAGAATAGAACATAGGCTTCATAATACCACGCTTTGGTCTACGGAAGCGGCGCAGTAACCAAAAATCTAACAATAGCGGATAAAACCGTGGGGGACAGCTAATAATAATAACTATAATTAATAATAGACCAATAACTTGTCTTCCCACGGTCTATAAAGTTCTTACATCCATTTTGAGAGCAAAAATTAATAATCATATTAATAATAATTCTATCATGTCTGTCTCTCAAAATGGATGTAGGGAAGGGTCTCGTGGTACTAAGGAGCTACTCCTCATTGATATGGCTATCAGTCAGCAGGTTCGTCGTTCTCGAAAGAACCTGTCGACATGTTGGATAGATTATAAGAAGGCCTACGACTCGGTGCCACATACATGGCTCATGAGGGTGCTGGAGTTGTACAAAGTAGATGCAACTCTGCGCACCTTCTTGATGTCGTGTATGGGGCAATGGAAGACGGTCCTTCACTATCCAGGATGTCGACAGATTCGAGAGAACGGCGAACCTATAAAGATCGAGCGAGGTATATTTCAGGGCGATAGTCTGAGTCCGCTGTGGTTCTGTTTGGCCCTGAATCCTTTAAACACATTGTTGGAGGGTTCAGGGTTAGGCTATCGGTTGCGAAGAGGCGGCCAGGTCATATCTCATCTCCTTTACATGGATGATCTGAAACTCTTTGCCTCCACCGATTTGCAACTGATGAAGCTACTGAAGGTAACAGAAACTTTCAGTAGCGCCATCAGAATGGAATTTGGTGTGGACAAATGTGCAGTCATGCATGTAAAGCGAGGAGAGATTGTGGAATCCGAGGGGACCCAACTCTCGGATTCCATACACCTTAGGTCCCTCTCCTCAACCGAAACTTACAAATATTTGGGTATGTCGGAAGCGTTAGGCATCAATGCTGCTGACATGAAACAGGCGTTGAGGGAGCGCTTCTTTGGCCGCCTGAATAAAGTACTAAATAGTGTTTTATCAGGCGGAAATAAGGTGCGCGCCTTCAACGGTTGGGTCATGCCGGTTTTGATGTACTCTTTCGGCATACTCAAATGGACTCAGACTGAATTGGACGCCCTGGATAGAAGGGTCCGCAGTCTATTGACCGCAAATCGGATTCATCACCCACGGTCATCGGTAATGAGACTGTATATCCCGCGGAAGTGTGGTGGTCGAGGCTTTTTGAATGCTAAGACCCTGCACAACCGTGAGATATGCAGTCTCAGGGAGTATTTCTTAAAAGCCGACGTGGGGATGCATCGGGATGTGGTTTCGGTAGATAAGGGCCTCACCCCGCTCTCTTTAGCAAACGAGAACTGGCGCAAACCTGTGGTATTGGATACAACTGACCGCAGGACGGTATGGCAGAGCAAGGAGCTCCACGGACGCTTTTATCGAGTCTTACATGGGCCCGATGTAGATTTCTTGGCGTCCGTATCCTGGCTACGTTTCGGTGACCTCTTTGGGGAAACCGAAGGTTTTGTCTGTGCGATAATGGACGAAGTTATGATGACGAACAACTACCGGAAATACATTGTGAAGGACGGCACGGTTGACATATGTCGGGCATGCCACCGTCCCGGGGAATCAATCCGTCACATTATTTCTGGGTGTTCTAGTCTGGCTAACGGAGACTATTTGCACAGACACAATCTTGTAGCTAGGATTATTCATCAGCAATTTGCCTTGACATACAGTCTTGTGGAATCGGAGGTACCGTACTACAAGTATGTGCCCGACCCAGTTCTTGAGAATAGCCATATCACACTGTACTGGGATCGATCTATTATCACAGACAGGACTATTGTTGCCAATAAGCCTGACATTGTGGTAATAGATCGATTAGAGCGTCGGGCAATGATTGTTGACATAGCCGTTCCACATGACGAGAACCTCGTTAAAGCCGAGAAGGATAAGCAGTCCAAATACCTTGACTTGGCTCGCGAGGTTGTCGACATGTGGGACGTAGATTCAGCAGTCATTGTGCCGATAGTCGTGACGGCCAATGGCATAATAGCTAAGAGCCTCGATCTACACCTAAGGAGGCTCTCGCTAGGCAGCTGGATTAAGGGCCTGATGCAGAAGGCGGTACTCCTGGACACGGCGCGCATTGTCCGGCGATTCCTCTCTCTGGAGCCCTGACCATCGGTAGCTTGGACCCTGTTCCCGATGCCGGTGGGCTACTATTTTTTATATTTTTAAATGTTATTATTATTTTTATAACAATATTTAAAAATGTAATTTATATGTATTTAAATGAAATAAATGGAATACTATAATTAAAAAATCTAAATCAGTAGTGTAGTTAGGTCACTTAAGTGGAACTGGACATGCCAAGAATACTTTAGAGAATAGTTTATGAACCCAAAAACCAACATGTGCACACCAAAAGATTAAAATGGAAATAGAATTCAATCCAAGGAAAAGGCGTAGATATAATTAGTTTAGTAGTAATTAGTAAGATGATTAAAGCAAGAATCAGGTAAAAAATATTCAATGAAGGTAAAGCAAAGCAGTTACTTCTACTAGAGTTTTTAATTATATAAAATAACACAGAAGTATAATTTGTATAATAATTGTAGTAATTGAAAACATATTCAAGATGAAAAATTTCAATGGGCCCTGAAAAAAGCTACTTTAAATTATTTTATTTAAACAAAATTCCTTTATCTAAAAACATAAAATAAATGTAGGCATATCAAAGATATTCGTATCACACTTGGCACACTGGAAAATCGAACCGCCTAAAATCCGAAAAAGTAACACTGTATTTTTATGTCATCAGACTAAATCTTTGTAACAAACTTTAGTTAAAAGAAACAGATAAATCTGAAGAGCATTATTGTTATTTTAATTTAATATCATCATCATCTCCCTAGCTTTATTCCCAACTACATTTATGTTGGGGTTGGCTTTCAGCCTAACCGGATTCAGCTGGATACCTGTGTTTTACGTGAAGCGACTGCCTATCAGACCTCCACAACCCAGTAACTGGGCGACACGATACCTCTTGGTTAAGGCTGTTCAGACTTTCTGGCTTCTGACTACCCGTAACGACTGTCAAAGTTCTACGAATGACAACCGACACCGTGAATACGTGCTTTCCAAGGTACGGGATGTCAGTGATGTCCAAGATAAACTTTAGAAATTACATAAGAATTGGAAAAGTCACATTGGTACTTGCCCGGATTCGAACCCACAACCCCTTACACGAGAGGCGGGGGCCTTATCCACTGGGTCATCATGTTATTTTAATTTAATAACAATAAATAAATAAATTGTTTTAAAAAACTGTCTAATAAAACCACACACTTTAGGGTAAACACAAGAAAAAAAAATCCCCACTTTATTGGCATAAGAAGGACTCCAAAAAGAAATTGTTTTCCTAATTTTATTTTACGTCTTAATTTGTCGACGTAGCAAATATCGAACTAGCATTATTTCATCTATCTAAAACTAGCACGGACATAAGTGCACTGATGGAACGAAACTATTTATAAGAGTTCCTTTTGTGCCATTTTCGTACGGACTCCTTAAAATGTAGGTAAATAGTCGCTAAGTTACGAGAGTGACGCTACTGGACGTTTGCCGTACCTTTACCATAATTAAAGTCACCCCCGTATTTGCCTGTTTGCAATAGACTCAAAAACCACCGTACAGATTTCGATATAGGTTGAAATATACGGTTCTTCATTTTTGTCTGACAGCAAAAAATAATGGTGGCTATGTAAAACAATAAACAGAACGGAAGCGAGCGGCTTCGCTTCTGTTTGTTGGTTTACTTCCGAAATTTAAGTTATTTTTAGTTTTTTGGTTTTTGAAGGCTAATTTTTTTGGAAAAACCTTTTTACCCACGACGGAAGGGAGAAGGTGTATGCGTTTGGGGCGAGAGGTTGTGTGTGCGTACACCAAACAAAATGAATCCATTTATCTCCAGAACGGCTGGACCGATTGACATGTAGTTTTCTGCGGTAGTAATGTAATTATGTCTACAGGGACTAGTCTATGCTGGTTCTCTATTGGCTGGCTATAATTTACGTGACATACTGTATTTGGATCATAATTGATAAACACTCCAACAACAAAACCGAACGCAAAATCATCTGCCAATTGTATTGCGAATAAGCGAGTAAATAGACTTCCAGTCTGTTATCCTATGACGCATTCGTTAATATGATGATCCTGTTGCGTAATGCGACATAGTATTTAATTGTTCTGTATACATAATAAGGTATGATAGAATTGGTAAAATAAATATTACATACAGTGTAATATTTATTTTACCAATTCTCAGTAAAACAATAATCCCTACCAGCTGGTTATTAAATAAATATATTAATATGAACAAATATCTTGGGGCAACACACTTACAGCTGTCACATTATATCTGATCCCAAACTAAGCAGAACCTGTTCTTTGGAATCTAGACAATTGATAATACATACTTTTGTCATTTATAAATACATACATGTTATACATAAATTAAACCCAGATAACAGAACAAACAATCATGCTCATCACACAAAGTTTGCCCTAGGTAGAAATCGGACCTCCGACGAAGCAGTTAGGGTCATTAACCACTAGGCTCACAGGCCCGGCGGCGTTGTCCCATTGTAAGACAAAGCCTCTTATACCGTGGAGGTACGAGGGATCACCATGCGGCCATGCTTGCTTAAGGCAGATCGCGATTGACCAATTTTAATTATACCACAGGTATCTATTATTTGGTAAAATTACTGAGACCTGGTCTGAGTAATGTATAACATTTAAGTTTTAACAGCGCTATCTACGTACGTACAGACAATTTCAAAATGGTAATTTTATTTAATTGGTATACTGATCTCCTGGGGCCCTAGACAAGTGGTATTGTAGAATAGATTGTAGATTAGAATAGATTGTCAAATGTATAGGGTTGACATAAGCTTTCGCTAAATAATTTGACATCTCCGTACATTTGACAATCTATTCTATTTTGCAATCTATTCTACAATGCCACTTTGTCTTGTGGGGCTGACATGTCTATTGTCTACAGAATTGTCCGTGAAGTATTTAAGGTGAATGTTTTCTACTATTTAAAAAAAAACCTTCATGTTTAGTCAATAATTTGAACATTATCTACGTGTGTGTATGTAAATAAAAAGAAAAAGAAAAACTTTTCGATCGGTTAGTGTAAGTAAATTTCTTCTAAGTAGCGTGGTAACTATTGATATGGGCGTTAAGTATCATCTGTCTAACAAATCCGTAGTCGCACGGATACTATGAATTTTTACAATAAAAGATAAAGTTTGAAATTATTTGACACTGAAGATGTTCGCTGCCATTTCGTTGTAAATTGACCCTTATAGAAATATAGAAAACAAAGGCATACTATACAGGGTGTCCCACGGCTATGCCACATGGAGGGAAAGTACCTTAAATATTGTAGATAGAACATTTTACTGAAAGAAGACATTATTTGAATTTTAAAATCATTTTAAACTGTAGAAATAGATATTTAAATTAATACATAGTTGAACCGGGAATCGAACCTGTTACTTGAAAAAATTAATCAACCTGTAGTTTTATCATACCGATCGGAAGGCTTCATCACAAGGATTATTTTTTGCTCAATAACATAGTGTCAAAAATAAAAGAAAGACCATGAATTTTAACATTTTAAATACAATATCAGTAAATTTTTCAAATGCTCAAAATGAGTTCCTTCTTCTTGAATACAAAGTGATAACTTTTGATTACTTCGTTCTTTGACGATTTTTTGCCCTTGTTGTGGTGGATATTTATTTATTTAAATGATGCGTACTACTCAAGTGGGTAAATTAATTAGTAGTAAGTAGTTATGATTGTCTTTGTATGTCCTTACGGCAATGTAAGCTTTTAATTTTTCTGAACAAAATTTCACATCAAATGTTAAAATTCACGGTCTTCCTTTTATTTGTGACACTATGTTATTTACCAAAAAATGATCTTTATGATGAAGCCTTTCGATTGGCGTGATAAAACTACAGGGTCATTATTTTTTCTCGTAGAACAAGTTCGATTCCCGGCCCAACCATTTAATTTTTTAAATATCTATGAATGCAGTTTAAATTGTTTTTAAAATTGAAATAATGTCTTCTTTCAATAAAATGTTCTTTGTACAATATTTGAGGTACTTTCCCTCCATGTGGCATAGCCGTGGGACACCCTGTATAAAATGTATCTAGATCATCACAGCGTGGTGATGAATGTTCGTGCATTTTCTGTTTGAAAAAAAGTCTACACCCTGTGCAATAGGTAGTTTAGACTGATAATACAAAATAAGATATAACATTAATTTCTGTAGGTATGTGTAACCTATAAGCCACTACAAAACTATGAGTCTCACAAGTAGATAAAAGTTTCCCTAGGACATTTAAGGGCATAGTAGCACCGTAATCACAAATAGCGTTGAAACAAGTTTTATTTACATGGGTTCTGACGTGTGCTGCTAATCATTTCATTCACTCGATTCGCTTAATCTTATGCCCTTACTAATAATCACTGTGTAAAGTTATGCAATGAATGAAGCCTGTGTAACCATACATTTTTTGACGTATAAACCTGTCATAACTTTATGCAGCGTTTATTAGTAAGGCGCTTAGTATATAGAGCCAAACTAATGGAATGATGACATGACATGATAATTGCTACTGATGACGATTTTATAGAGTTTTTATGTCAATGATTATATCGTCGTATCCTACGAATAGGGGCGTAACTGCAAAACAGCTACTTTTCAGGAGACACTTATTTGTGTTTAATTAAATTAAATGTGAACAAATAGGTTTTATATAATGTGTATTAATATTTTATGGTTGTGTTAGCATTATTTTCAATAAATTATCTTTACATTTTATACGCATTTTGTCCCTTAATTCCATATTCTCCGTTGTGTTAAGGCTTAGGTTGACTAAATTTGAGCAATAAGTTACATTATGTCTTTTATCTGCGGAAATGTCGAGGCCACAATTGCCTTTACGCCCTATTTATATTTATCTGTTGCGGGTTTTCTTTGGTTTTCATAGAAATTTGTGTATAATAACTATTTTACCATAAATAGTAACACGTGAATGTAATAAAAGAAAATGATAGAATCATAAAAAATAATTCGAAATAAAATATGAATTTTGTTAACATAATTATTTGCTTTGGTAAAAAATATATGTTTTAAAATAATTTGGTTATTTTAATAATCGTAATGTTTAATTTAATTTATATATGTGATTTTATATGTAAAATAGTATAGAATCACAATCGGGCCCTCCTTAAATTAATACTGTAAATAATCAAAATCAGTTCTTAAAATCAAATTGCACGTTATGAAAATTAGTGTTTGAACTCAAATTTCACGTTATTAAAATCGTAACTAAATCAAATAAAACGTAACCGAAATCAGGAAAATTTGAATTCAACGAAGAAGACAACTGTCTTCTTCGTTGATACTGCCAGAAATATTAGCATTACCAACTCATGAGGCAATGTACTAAAGAATGTGTAGTTTTGGCTAAAAACAAAATTAAATTTTAAATTGTTGTCAAAGAAAACTGCCGGAATCCCGTAAGCACCTACACACATCATAAAAGTTTAAAATCACTTTGATACTACGGTTTTTTTTGTTAATAATCTCCATACTTTTAATAACAAAAGAATCTGAAGTATCAATTGTTTTTCTGTATAAAAAGAGATGAAATCCTTGTTTACATTTATTCAGAAATCTAACAAACTTGAAGCGTTTTGTCTGAGTTTTAGAGGATTATTAGAAGTTTTGCAAGCAAGAATTGTTACTTTTGATGAAGAAGGACATTCTACGAGAGGAATATCACGCAGAATGGCTGTATCCATATCCTGTGTCGTGAACACGCTACGGAGGTATCACGGCGTGGATAACTTTGCTGATCGACCTCGCAGTGGTCGGCCAACTGTTGCTCAGAAGCGCAACATCAGATTGCTGACTGCCCGAGGCTCTACAATCAATGCCACTAAAAAGTGATTGAAATTTTGTTGAGTTTTTCCTCTTCTGCTAAATTTTCTTTTATTTAACTTTATCTAAAAGTTTCTTGTCAGATTAGGTAGGCTATTAAACAAGGTTTATTTTAATCTGCTGTTGGTGTCTTAACAAAAAGTTAATGGAATATTAGTTATTTAGGATTAATTGAAATATCCCTAGATCCTGTTGATGTGTGTAGTTACCTCGACCCCGGAACATAAAGAGCCACCAAAGGAACAAGGGTGGGCTTAAAAAATCTGACTCTAAAGGCGGGAGAACTCATTTGATGATTTCCCATTCATAAAAAAGGAGAGGAATTATCTTATAATAAATAAAAACAATTTCATAATAAATGTTGACAATATTTAGTTAAATCCTCTTTTTTCAATTATTTGTTTGTCGAAAATTGGATTAGGACTTGGTTTTTGTTTTAAAAGTAACTTATATTTTTAGTTTTAGTAGGAATCTTTTTATTTAAAAAAAATGATGCTAGAGAAACATTCTTTTAAAAACAGAAATTTAAAAAATATTCCGCCTTATGCTAGTGATCTCTAACTTTTATGATGTGTGAATAATATGAATTAGATCGAACAAATAACATCAATGACCGTTAACCGTAACATATAAATTACATTTTTCTAAAATTTTAAGAAAAAACGTAAAATAATTAAAACAGCGTAATTGTAATTTTCTTGCGGAATGCTAATAATGCGGCCACAAATGCTTTTATATCAATTTTCAAGCAATAGAAAAAAGACCTAAGTGTACTTAAGTCCCAAATCAGAAAAAGCATGTAATTGTGAAATCAGTGTTTGAATTAAAAAAAAAGGTTAATATCATGTCAGCGTAAAATATATTGTACTTTAAAAAGCAAAGTGAATATTTCAAATGCACCAAAGAGGTAATAAAAGACAAAAATATAATTTGAACTTAGAAGAAAGACACAAACGTAATTAGGGCTTCGTCTCTTCTATACATACGCAATATAGTCATTCCATAGAAAACGGTCACAATCACCATAAGAGTTTTTTTCTATGTACCCTATATTGAAAACGAACAAGTAATTAAAATACAAGCTAATAGGTTATTTATTTAAAAATCAGATTACGCTCGCCGTAACAAACACTCTCCGCGTTCCGCCGAATAGTAGCCGAACGGCGCTAGCACCCACTCCCCGCGCCCGCACACCTCCACTACTCGCGAAAAACGAAGGCGCGTCGGCGGTTGTGACTTTATTCTTCGTTGAAAACTTAGTGCTTGAAATTGTGGCTTTTTAGAAAACCTAATTAATTGATAACCTGGACTGTTTTTAATTGTTTTGTCAAACTGGTATGATGTGGTATGATGAGTAGAATTGAATTATGCAATAAAAGAAAAAAGCCCCTATGTTCGTTAGGGCACTATTCGTAGGATACGACGATATAATAAAGAATGCGCATGCTATGGATAAGTCTTCCGCATTCTACAAAACACGTCGATGTTAAATAGTATACTAATACAAATCTATTTAACAAAACTACTATCCTAACTCTGCAGTTCCATTTACTACTATTATTTTGGTTTAACCTTTTAACGACCAACCGACAGCCGGCTGTCGGGCTGCTATTGTCTTTCTATTGTGTCTCAAATCACGTGTGTTCGAAGGGTCAATTAAAGAAATATGATAATATTCTTTTTTATATTTAATTAGGTTATATCGAAACCACTACAACCTGCTTGGCCTAAAGGCCTGTTTCACAACCTCGAAATATTCCTTATCTACAAGAATAATTAAAAAAAGAACAGATTTTGTATGAATTTATCTGCCAGACATTATAATGAGAAGTTATAATTAGATTTTTTTTTATTTAAATAAAATAAATAAATAAATAAATATCCTGGGACAACTCACACACGGCCATCTGATCCCAAACTAAGCAGAGCTTGTGCTATGGTAATCAGACAGCTGATAAACATACTTATATATATTTTTTTTTTAAATACATACATATTATAGATAAATCACACCCAGACACAGAACAAATATTCGTGCTCATCACACAAAGTTTGTCCTGGGTGGGAATCGAACCCACGACCTCCGGCTTAGCAGTCAGGGTAACTAACTACTAGACCAACAGGCCCGTCATTTATTTTATTTATTTGTTGTAACAGTTGTTTACCTTGTTATTTTAAGACAATAAATTGGTATATGGTCACAGTATTTCCTGTGATTCATAGCAATGTTATGATTGAGACAGAAATTCTGTTCGTTTCTTCATAATTGAGTCACGCTACCAATTTTGATGAAATTTGTCACAGACTTAAACTTGGCTACTATTGAATGCATACGCAATGAAATCTGCGAAGAAATTGCTGGTACAAATCGTTTTTTTTATTCCTATTAAAATTCATAATAACTGAAAATGAAAATTAAATAATAAATTATGCGTTTGAAAAACATCGGTAAATCAAAACAAGACGGGGTTTCCTATGACGAGTACACGTGACGTAAGCGCAGATAAATTCGCATAATAACCGTAATAATAATACTCTGTATGAGGTAAAATACTTACGCACTTTAAATGTCTGAATACTGTTGTAAATGCTGCATACTGTAAATGTTGTAAATAGGTAAGTAAAAGTATATACCTAGTATCAGTATATTGCGGGATAACCCCGTAATTAATGAGGGACTAATTAGAAATTATTCATTATTGTGACAAGCCAAAAGCAGAGTTTAAAGGATTTCAGCAAAACTCTAAAATCGAAATATCACCATGGAAAATGATGTTGATTCTACGATTAAGCTTAATAGCTTAATATTATTGTCGTCTTTCATCAGCCTGCCTTTCCCCTATTACTTTTTTTTTCAGAGGTCAGAGAAAGATGAAGGGTTATGTCGGACTCTTACCGACTAAAAACTGTCCTTCGCAGATCGTCTCTCCATTTGACCGGGGCCTGTCTCGAACTACGCTTACCTGAACATTTTTTTTTTGTGAGTGGGAAATCATCAAAGGACTGCTCCCGTCCTGGGTGCGGCGGTAGGGCGTGTCAGACTTTTACTGACTAAAACCCACTCATGTTCCTTCGATTGCCCTTTAAGTTCCAGGGTCACTAGAACTTTATAAACATTCCGCAACCCCGGCAGGCGTTGGCCCTGTTGGGCCCCTTCCTGTGCTGTCTTCTTCTCTTTGAGGCGCGCGTGGAACACTAACGCGCCGTCGATGCGGTCCTGGTCCTAGCCGGGCGGCGAGCTACCCATCACTCGCCATCCGCAGAACCGCGCCTACGTTGGCCGGTAGTCGTCTTGCGACTCTCGACGTCTTCGCCTGGGTCTTAGTCCGGGGCGAGAGGCTCGTCGTTGCCTCTCGCGCGCCGCCGCTTCCTTCACCAGCATAAGCAATGTTCGGTTATTCTGGTACTTTAAATTAATTTTTTCATTAAATATCCGATGACCTAGCATACTTAACAATTTTGTTGCTGCTGTACTCGTAACTATCCTTATTACTAGAGAAAGGTCAATACCTTTATAGTTACGAGTCATACATAATTCTTGTTACAACTTGCCACATTTCGATGAAACTATTGCCCAATGTAATCTATTAATATTTATTATTAATTACTGCGGCCGAAGAGGAAAACCATAGTTGTGGCTTCCAATCCTGATTGGTTAATATGCTATACTAACAATTTTCCTTAAAACTGGGCCTCACTATAAATTCCTCGGCGCATTGTACATCAATACCATTCAATCCTCGAGCT
This sequence comes from Athetis lepigone, assembly GCA_033675125.1. Taxonomy (NCBI): domain Eukaryota; kingdom Metazoa; phylum Arthropoda; class Insecta; order Lepidoptera; family Noctuidae; genus Athetis; species Athetis lepigone. The sequence continues at coordinate 3,742,633 of CM066226.1, read as the reverse complement.
TTAAACGGATAACATCAACAACAAGAATACAGATTTGTATTTTAAGTCCGCACTTGTTCATTTTTGCTAAATAATTATTATATAATAATCATGGCAAAAATGTGTTTTTCGCTCGTTTTTGGACTCTTGGTAAGTTATATTGCCTTAATGATTATTATTACTATTAAAAACAGTTTTTTAATAAGTGAGTAATATTAAAGCTAACCGTGTTTTAACATCGTTACTGAGAAACCCTCACTGGAAAACCCCGAATACATTTTGTTCGACCTTAATGAAAGTGTTTCCAATATGTTTTAACCAATACACATTTCTATTGCGTTTTAACTAGATTTCACGAATTTTGAAAGTCCCTTAAAAATTGTAAAAAGTGTTTTGTTATTAGTGAATATTACTAACACAAGTACACAAGAGAACAATATTTTTTTTTGGTTTCTCAGCCAGCTGTTTGGTCAGTAGTCATTGCCACTTAGCACGTTGCGTCAGGCAGCGAGTGCCATCTTGTCAAATGTCAATGGCGTAGGCATTATTCTCTTTAAGGTGGATTTTTAGGGGGAATTTTAAGACTTTTTCTATTTCCCCCTTAGCTTAAATTTTAACTTTATTTTTTCAATTCCCATTTCCCCCCCTAGGGGGGAATTTTGGGAATAAGCCAATTTTGGTACTTACGGTAAAGCCAAAAACTTAATAGCGACGTTTAGCTAAGCTAAAAAATCTAAAATAAACCTATCACAACCGAGAGGTTTTATACAAGGTGGACCAATTTGAATGTACTTAGTGCCTATTTAAATTTTCAGGTCACACTTTATACGGTTTCAAGTTCAGTGGTCCCTGAACCTATTGACGGAGAAATGCTTTTCACCGGCAGTTATGAAAGCTTGAGTAAGTATCAAACTTTATTTTACAATGTCCAGTGGTTTGTGACCCTGACTGTCACCCGGAGGTCGTGGTTTTGGTTCCAACCTAGGACAAATGAAAAGGTTGAAACTTTTTTTTAATAAGTTTTAATAAATTATAATTATGTGTATATGTATCAGGTTACTGGACGTCAATTCAATGATTGAAAAGAGGCACATATTTTTAATAATGTCTGATTTGTTAAGGATTTAAGAACTTTTGGATCATTTAAGCAGAAGCGCTCAACAACAAGATAAATTATCTTTTTGTGATTTCATTTAAAAAATTTGTTTTACAGTCGATGACACTGAAGTTAGGATGCCAGAATCCTGCGAAGGAAAGTCCTATTGCTTTGAAAAGGGTCCAAACTACCCCGAAGAGACAATTGGAGAACTCCTTAAAAGCCTTCGCAACTGGGTAAGATTTATTTTTTCGTTTACCTGTGCAATTTGTAGTACACTGTAGCGGTATCTAACGGGCAACTTAAGAAGTACATCTGACATTCTACATCACGCAATCAAAATTTGAACAGACATTAGCATGCATTCAAAACCGCAACAACAAGTTCAAGCTTATCATAGCTAATCAGAGATCCTTAAAACAAAGGAGAGAATTTTATAAGCAGCTATTTGTTCCGTATACCTCTAAAAGCTTATTTTAAATAACTAACTATAAACACTTTGTACATATTTACTTTCATAGTACTCGTACAAACAAAAGTATATTATTTATTAAAATGTCTAATACTTGGCATTGTTTATTACAGAAAGTAGACAATTTGTTTCCGCCATCCGAGTTTGGTAATCGCGATGGAAACGGACAGGACCAGCGAGACTGCCCCGAAGAGTACTCCGTAAGTATAAACATTTTATCAATATTACATTACCTAACAAGTGACTTCATAGTACAACTATATTACACTACTGTCCCCCGCGGTTTTACTCGCGTAGTTCCCGTTTCCGTGATATTTTTAGGATAAAAACTATTTTATGTCCTCTCTCAATCTATGGACTATCACCGTACTAAATTTCATTTAAATCAACAAACCAACACACACACTTTCACATTTTTAATGTTAGTATGGATGCTAAATCTAGCAAATTAATTGGTGATATCAAAATCAATTAATACCCAACTATATGGATTAAAAAAACTTAACATACCTACTAAGTTACAATCTAAAAACTGACACAAATCGGCAATCATTTAATTTAAACCGTCTTTAAACAAAATTTTGAATTAACTTTGTTTTCAGAATGACCCTATCTACTACATCAGAGATACAAACAATAAAACAAGAGTAGTTTTGCAGTTGAAAGATAAGTTCGAGCAAACCTACACTGTTAGGTGGTGCCTGTAAGTTTTTTTTTATTTACAACCAAAATGCAATTTTGAGTAAAAGTCTCCCCATAATCTTTCACCCTTCTCTGTGTTGTCTTCTATAATAAATATCTCCAAGAAATAAAACCACTATTTTCTGAATTCTCAATGTAAACGCTAATACTACAAAGACCGGTATTCATGATTAAAATAGCTGAATAAATAGTGGAGAAGCCAGGTACAGGCTATGCTGGGCTGGGCTGTGCAGCGTATTATGGCTTTTATACTTAACCTCCTGTACCCTAACCGAAAATTTAACAGAATTACACATTCTTCTAAGAAATTGTTAAAACTGTTCCAAAAATGCAATGCGTTGCTTGTTCATTCATCTGTAGACAATAATATGAGGGACTCGACTATATCGGAGCCCCTAGCTATATCTCTGTATTTAAGGTCTTTTGTGAGGTATTGTTGGAGTGTATTTATTATGATTCGTCAATATTGTCTTGTTCACTGTTTTTTTTATAATTATATTCAAATGTGCAAAGAATACTAATAAAATACTTAAAATCGATTCTGCAAACATATTTGCAATACATTATTCTGTAACAAATGTTGCTACTATAGAAAAAGAAGGCAAAACAGTCAAACTCTCTTCACTCTCCACGGTGAATTAAATTCCGTTAAAGAAAAATCAAACATTTTATCCAGCACATTTATACCTGTTACCTTATTTCAGTAAACCAGGGCCAATCACAGGAAACACTCCACACTTCTTGGAGGGCAGTACTATTTTGAACAATTATAAAGTCGAATGTGTCGACGCAAAAATGGACTTCGACTTTTTCGTGCTTCGTGATGACGTGGACCATGAAACTGGAAAGCCGTCGCCCAAGATTGAAGTCGCCAAAGCATTTGGAGGCATTCCTGTATGCTGCAGATGTCGGTACGATGAGAAGGCCTAAGAACTGCCGAAAATCACCATATTTTAACGAACAGAGATTTATTGACGAAGCCAAAGAAGATAGACAAAGTTATAGCAATAATAGACAGCCTTAATGTAACTATCTGGTATTTTAAGATTTCATCTGAAACCTAAGCCAAGTGGGAATCAAATCTAAATTAAAATAACCACCATTTTGCTGACAATGCGTTTTCCACGCCTTTCATTACAATCCATAAGATTGGATGAAATTACAATTCTCTGTAATAAATCCTTAATGGATTTGGAGACTTTGTATCATACAAATCTACAAACTGGAAAGCGTAGAACGCATTATACTTTTAATCTCTATTATTGTGTAATTTTTTAAATCGAACTGATATTTATGTTTTTTTTTATTAGATTTTTGTATACTCAGATATTAATTTAAATAATCAAATATATTTATGAAATTATGAACTTTGTTTTCATTATAATCTTACCAGCCGGACTAACAGTAAAAGAGGAGGAACATGCATTATAATCAAAAATGAACATAAATTCAGGGAAATTTGCGAAATCAGCAAGTTCTGTCTATCGTGTATATTCGAGTGCTGTGCAGTCGAACTTATCGACTATAATATTGTTATTATCTGTCTCTATAGAGTACCAAAACAAAATAACATGTATACATTTTTTAACAGGCTAGAAAAACTGCTCACGTATATTGCTAAATGTAATTTTAAAAATGTTATAATTGCTGGTGATTTCAACATAGATGTTTTAAAAAGCAATAATGTTACTTTAGATTTTGAATGTCTGTTGTTAAACTATAATCTAAAATTAGCATTGCATGAACCGACGAGATTTGCTAGTCAAACTTGTATCGACAATTTTGCACATAATTTCAATAAGGGTTGTAAAACCAAAACCTTAGAATTAGGCCTGTCTGACCACACGGCTCAATTAATGAAAGTGCCAGTGAAAAAAATACCAACACTTAAATTTTGGCGTTCAACTAAACGAGATTATAGCATAGATAACATTACAAAATTTAAAAGATGTATTAAAAGCCTATCTTTCTCACACATTTATCATACTGATGACCCTAACATAGCTTACCAATATTTTATAAATGACTTTAAATTGTTTTATGACCTTTGTTTCCCTCAAACTCAATTTTTAATAAAAGTTTGTCAGACACCAAAATGGGTGTCACGCGGAATCCAAGTTTGCAGCCGAAAGAAAAGGGACATGCTATGGGATTTGAGACTAAAACCATCAAAAGAGAATAAATCGAAGTATGTAAACTACTGCAAATTATTTAAAAGAATTATATCATTGACAAAACGTGCACAAAATAATTATAAAATAAAAACATCAAGTAATAAAAGTAAAACGGCATGGCGAATAATAAATAAAACAAGACTCAACTTACCAAAAAATTCTATTGATAGCATAAAAGTTGATGATAACACAATAATTAATAATCCTACACAAATAGCAAATGCATTCAATAATTATTTTGTTGACAAAGTAATCCCCATTCCGGATGTTGGGATTAATGTAACTTCATTAATTAATCATCGTGTAAAATCAATGTTTCTTGCACCGTGTTCACCCAACCAGGTAAAACTAATAATAAAAACCCTGAAAAACACAAACAGTGTAGGGTACGATGATTTTTCTACAAAAATTATAAAAACTGTAAATGAGGATATCTGCCACCACTTGAGCCATATAATTAATTTATCTATATCATCAGGTATATTTCCAAATGATCTAAAATTGTCTATCATAAAACCTTTATTTAAAAAAGATAATAAACACTTTATGGAAAATTACAGGCCTATTTCGTTAATATCAATATTCTCGAAAATTTTCGAAAAATATATCTATGGTGAAATAAATTCCTATCTTGAAAAAAATCATATTTTGTGCACTGAACAAAAAGGCTTTCGACAAAATAAAACAATCAATATGGCAATTTATGAATTTATTCAAAATGTAATATACCACGTTAATAAAACAACTCCCGTTTGTGCTGTATATTGTGACATGTCACAGGCATTTGATTATGTAGACCCTCATATATTAATCAGTAAACTTGATGCCTATGGTATTAGAGGTAACGTTTTAGATTTAATTAAATCATACTTAACAGATCGACAACAAGTAACAGTAATTAGTAAAGTAAACCCTAAAACTAAAAAAGAAGAAATATACAGCTCAATGAAACATGTTTTAAAGTATGGTGTTCCCCAAGGTAGTGTCCTGGGGCCACTTATGTTTATTATATACATCAACGACTTACCAGAGGTAACGAATCATCCAATGACATTGTTTGCTGATGATAGCACTGTTACAATTGCATGTAAGGACATTAATCAGTATAATCGTGACATAAATAACTCTTTGACATCTATAATTTCTTGGTTAAATAATAATAATTTAAAAATTAATTTGACGAAAACAAATATAATGCATTTTGCACAAAGACTGCAAAATCCATTAAACATACAATTAATCCATGATGATTACAATGTAAAAGAAACTACTGCTACCCGTTTTCTCGGCTTAACTATAGATAGTCGACTCAATTGGAAACAACACATTGACATATTATGTAAAAAAGTCAGTAATCTATCTTATGCATTACATAAACTTGCCCCTACTATAAATCTTGACGCGTTACTATCGGCATATTACGGCCTTGCTGAGTCTGTCCTTAGATACGGCATTATTTTTTGGGGTAATTCAACCAATAAAGATATGGTTTTTAAAATGCAAAAGCGATGCATACGTGCCATGTTCGGTATCCATAGTACTGACAGCTGTAAACCATTTTTTACTAAACACAAGCTCCTTACATTACCGTCCCTCTATATCTTTGAATTAGCTTTATTTGTCCATAAAAACCCTTATCTTTTTCCTCGCATGTCTGATATTGTAGAACGTAATCGACGTGATAATAGCAGGCTTTGTGTTCCTCCTGCTAAAACAGCTCTAATGCGTAAAAGTGTCGTATGTAGGGCTCCAACTATTTATAATAAAATTCCAAAGCATCTGAAGCAGTTAAACATAAACCAATTTAAAAAAGCATTAAAAAAAATATTGACCGAAAAATGTTACTACGATACTGATGACTTTCTTAATGATAAATTTCTTTGACTGAACAAAATTATTCCTAATTCTATATATATGTAATTACCTGCTGATATATTTAAATAATTTGTAATCATGTTGTTATTGTAAATTAATTATAATATTATTCGATTAAGTAATTAATGTAATTTAAAAAAACATATTTGTAAGTAGATGTATGTTAGCTTCTAATTATATTTTTTGCACGCCAGTCATGGTCAAAACATGTTGAAACAAAATATCAATTCCACCTGTAATGATCACAGCCATGTATTATTATCACCTACACATGTTTTTGCAAATAAATCTATCTTTATCTTTATCTTTACCTAAAATTTAAAATAAAGATATAAAAAACGTACAAAAAAGGTTAGTCAGATCTTATAGCACGTTTCTATATCATTCTTATAAAGTTTCAAAAGTATTCTGTTAATATAAGCTTAGCTTACATCACTACATCCAAAAATACATACAAACGCGTACACAATATTGACAACCTCTTTGCTACGTCTTTCGACTCTCAACATTAAGATCTACGTCCGTCACAATAAGTTTTCCCTTACTTATGAGTTAAAAAAGGCTATTTGTTACGTTGATAGTAAGCTAACATAAGGTCAGCCAGACAGAAGCAATCAAATTTGTTTTATATTTTATAACAATGACCGGGGACCAAGGACTCTGCACAAACCACAGCAACATTCAATCCCCGGGCAGTTACTGAGAAATTTCTAATAAAAAAGCTCAATTTTCCTCAACCCAAGCAACGGCCAGTCCTTATTTTTAATCTTTTCCGGGAACTCGCCAATTCACAATTCCACATGCTTATCACACCTCCTACATTTGCACACAAAACGGTCGCCTTTCCCCAAAGAAAACTTCAAGAGAAAAGTTCTCAAGGTTTTAAAATAGCGCCGTACAATGGCGAACTATTTTATTTCTAGCTGCTCCACGTCGCGGAGTTCAATCATCACATGTATGGTCTCTGAGGGGGGAGGGGGAAGGAAAGAGTTTGAATTACCACACTTACCTCACGGGATTACTGTGGACCACTACTATTTGTTTCTACAGGTAATGTGTTTATTTTTGAGAGCTTTGATAAAATACGGATGATTATCTCTCAATGCCAGAGAATGTCAATAAAATATTAGGTATTGCGAGATAAATGGACAATACTAAGCACGTGCTTTGGCTAAGCACTATACCACTGTTATACAACTGTTAAAGGTCAAGTGTACGAAAGAGACGAAACATGGCTAAGCCAAAGTATGTGTTATGTAACCTATATTTATCTTGCCATAAGAATTTTCAAGAGTGGGTATAAGTGACCTATTTCCAAAAGTTCTAGGTAAGGTAAAACTTAGGTCGGGCAGTGATTTTACAAACACACTCAAGAAATTTCTTGAAGACATTTAAAACATCTGCAATACCAGAGCCCTCACAGATAAGTTACCATCCCAGACACAAAGATGAATGTCTGTGATTATGGCAACTAGCACTGGAACACTGCAACATTGCTTTCCATAAAAACAAATAGGTATGGTAGTTCTTTCCTGGACAAGATCCTTAACAAACAGCTCTAATGTTACTATGCAACAGTATGAACGTGTAAACCATGATGACAAATGGAAATATTTTGGCAAAACATTAAAAAGGATGCTCAAAGCCGTTCTCCAATTGTTGACGGAGCATCGGTATTTTTTTAGCGTCTATAAAAGAAAAACTAAGGTGAATACGAATACCCGTAGTACGACAAAGCGGGATATAGTCGGTGAGAATTTTAACTCGGCTATAAATGCTTCGTGGCAATGATCGTAAAGCATTTTCACGGTATTGCGCACCGAACACTGATCCCGATCAAACTGGTTCGTTCCGGTTCAGACCAGTTGAAAGCGGTTCAAAGCGGTGCCCGGTAACTGCCGAGTATTTAAATCGACTTTGAACGAAAAGTCACGTTCAAAATCAGTTTGGTTTTGGCATATTTTGTTAGATTTCAAACTCAATGGCTTATTCAGTGGCTTTGACGTTGATGTAGCTATATTTGGAAATGGTTGAATTGGATATTAATTTTTAATACGTTTCAGTAACTTGTTTTTGGGTCGGGGTTTGTTTAAAACGTCAAGTTCCATGGTCAATTAAAACAGTTAAGAGTTAGAAATAAAAATTCATTTATTGAGGAAATTATAAAACGTTAAATAAGCTCAGTGTTTTTATTGCTGCTTATTGTGCTTAAGTAAATTTATTCCGAAACGATGCTTTTACATTTATAAAATATCATGAGGAAAAAAATACAAAGAAGTCTATTGTCTAAATAACAATTCCTCACAAACTGCTTTCGTCCTTCACCTCAATTGATTCGAACAATATCAGTCGAAAAAATTAGGACGCTGCGTGAAAAACGTCCGGACCGCAGATTCGTACCATCTGATATACTCCACCTTTTTCAATGTCCGATTTCTATAATACACTTCTTTTTTCCTTCAATCGAAGCGTGCAAATGCCATCTGATTGGTGGTAAATCGGTTTGAGTAAAAAAATAAAAGACTCTTTTTTTGTCTTCTTTTTCTTGTAATTGGTGCTTTGTCAGCTTTGAATTGCTTTAAAGTAATGTGCTCGTAGGTGGGCGTTTAAAATAAGTTATAGTGTTATTTTTTATTTAATTTTGTAATTATACTTCCATTGTTTGAAGTACAGCACATACCTGGTAGCTCGCTTTCATAACCTGAAAAAAAAATATGACATTAGTCTTCATCTATCATCCTTTATCCTTTTCCCAATTGGTTAGGATCGGTTTAGTCTAAGAGGATCAACAGTTTTTCAGACCTCCACAATCGAGTTACTAGGTAACCATGATAACTATGATTGCCAGACTTTTTTTCTACCAGTTTCTTTACTACCAGTAAAGACTGTCAAAGATTTTCGAATGATAAAAATTGTTTTATACGTGCTTTCCGAGGCACGAGGCGTTAGTGATGTCCAAGTTAAACATATGTTTGGATTGAAAAACTGGATCACACATATATAACGACAATGGGTTGTCTCCTGACTTAAGTGAGTAAGTAAGTACTTATGGCTCGATGACGGTGGCTGTGATAGGTGGTTAGTAATTCAGTCACCCCACCTTATGCTTGCCGATTTGACAGATTTATTCATTGTAGAAACCTAGAGCAAGTTAAGCAAACGTTTGAATTGAAACATGGTCTTTCAGAATTATTGAATTTGAAGTAGCTATGCGAGTCACGACCAAGTAATGCTTGTTACGTAAGAGCTATATATTACACCGTTCAATAACATAACTATAGAATTATTGTGAATGTACTAGGTATAGGTACTTTGATAGCGAATCAGGGTGTCCCTGGAGGTCAAAAATAGGGCTGCCGAATATAATCTTAATCTACTTTTACTGTTTATATCGATGTAATAATATTAATATATTATCTGTGTTAAAACGAAGCGAGTTTGTCAAAATGGTTTAGGGGATATTTTGGCCTTTCAATTATATTTTCAAAAATTTGCTTGTAGCAGATCAGCTAGACAAGACAGGCAAGTCAGGTGTGGGCCCAGTTCCCCACTACCAATTTTTAAAAGGGGTGACTGACTCTTGGTCCAGCTGCATAATGGGCAAAATGACTCTTAAACCGCCAAAATACCCAGATTTCTATTAGTAGATTAATCCGTGCTAATATTATAAATGCGAAAATAACTCTGTCTGTCTGTTCGTCTGTCCGTCTGTCTGTCTGTCTGTCTGTCTGTCTGTCTGTCTGTGTCTTCTTCACGCGTAAACCACTAAACCGATTTGAATGAAATTTGGTACAGATATAGTTGGGAACACGAGAAAGGACATAGGATAGTTTTCATCCCAGAAATTCCCCGGGAACGAGAGCTATTAATCCACGCAGACGAAGTCGCGGGAAAAAGCTAGTTTTAAATAAACTTTCAGGTTTTTTAACAGCAATTAGCAACCGCTCCCAGGTTGTAAAAATCGGTAACCTCACAAGTGAAGAGCAGTTTCTGACCTACGGTGTCCCACAGGGCAGCGTCCTGGGACCCACCCTCTTCCTTATTTACATTAACAGACTTTGTAGACTGTCCCTAACAAACTGTAAAATCATAGCTTATGCTGATGACACAGTCTTACTAGTTCACGGAAGTGATTGGGCTGATGTGAGCGCTCACGCAGAATCTGCCTTACGGGAAGTAATGAATTGGTTGAATAGTAACTTGCTAACCCTGAATTTACAAAAAACCAAATTCATTACTTTTTCTCCACGCCTTATATCACAACCAGATTCTTCTTTTAAGCTAATAGCTCACAATTGTCGCTCAAATATCAACACAATCTGCAACTGTACTGCAATTATGCGAACCAATCACATTAAATATTTAGGTGTCATTATTGACAGTACTATGACCTGGCAAGAACAAATAGAGTCATTGGTGTCACGTGTCAGAAAACTAATATTCGTGTTCAAAAACCTCAGACCCTCGGTTGACTTTGACACGTTAAAAACTGTTTATTTTGCACTTGCACATTCCGTGATAACTTACTGCATAAGTGTGTGGGGATGCTCTGGTAAAAACATTCTTCTTCGTCTCGAAAGAGCACAAAGGGCCGTTCTTAAAGTCATGGCACATAAGCCTATTCGCTTCCCTACGCACGACTTGTATGTCCTTTGTAAGGTTCCTACAGTGAGACAAGCATTTTTGATAAGCACGTTATTACGCAAGCATACTACCATCGAATATGACCCTAGTCTCAATACTCGAAAAAGAAGAGCAATCAGAGTATGCCAGACGGAGAGTGCTAACCTTCAGATTGCAAGAAGACATTATAACTTTTTAAGTCCTGTTATTTACAATAAAATAAATGAGAGATTAGGTATCTATCCGCTCTCGTTACGAGAGTGTAAACAAAAAATTGTAAATTGGCTCCAGAACTTGACTTATGAGGAAACTGAGAGCCTCATACAAGTTTAAATTAATAAGCACACACAAACTCATTGTTAACTCCTTAAATACATACACGCAACCTTCCCTTACACACACACACACACACACACACACACACCAACTCACACATCATCTATACTCTCTCACTCACACACTCACACACATTTAGTCAGTTTTTACTTTACTTTGGATGTCTAGCTTTAGTTTTTATTTTTACTATTAATATTAATTTGTAATGTTTATTTTGTTGTGGAACTTAGCTTATCTCGCTCTTGGGGTGGGCGCTAATAACTGCAACACAGTTACCTAACTAACGCAGTATTAACGTACACATAAATTGTTACATGTTTTTTTGTTCCAATAAATATTTTGTATTTTTGTATTTGTAATTGGACGTGAATATCTATAGCTTATCTCCCTAGCTTTTTCCTAAATATGTTGGAGCGGCTTTCAGCATGACCGGATTCAACTGGATACCGGTGTTTTACATGGAAGCGACTTTTTACATTACAATTACACCTCGCCAACCCGCAACCCGCCAAGCCGCCGCGCAGTCCACGTATATTACATTCAAAATAATTTTGAGCGGTGCATCAAGTTTCGTCCTCGCGTGTATCAATCGCGAGCAGCGCGCGGTCCACTCGTGGCCCACTCGTGGCCCGCGCGTTGTCAACGCAAGGCAAGCATTCGAGCAGCGAGTTGTCACCGAGTGGTCCACCCACCGAACGCGCACGAAGGGCTTATAACCGAGGCGATCCGGTGACGCTACGGAGTTGATATAGTGAGCGCATGCCCATACAAGCCCATATAAAGAATACTAGCCGCAGGAGGCGAGTCGGTGCGGAGTGGTTGCCGGGTGGCTCTAATGAGCTATGACCTTTAGTTTGTACCTTACAATGTCAAGTTTTTTTTAGCTATTGTATTTTGGGTAAATCGTCTGCACATTTTTTTACTTTGAAGTACTTACTCAAATGATTTATTGTAAAAGTAATATCTACCTACTGTAAACATATGAAAAACATTGTACACATAAACAAAAAATAATTTAGTTGCCATTGCTTAGTTTGTACCTAATGTAGTTTGTAAATTACAGAAGTAAATTACAAAATAAGAAAAACATTGACAGGAAACCTGAACTTATAACAAATATATACAAAAAATAAATAAATGCTCATCTCCTCTCGGTATAAGAAGAGGCTTTTGCTCCACAGCGCAGCGGGAGCAACCGCCAGCCGGCTGTCGCGCTGCTATTGTCTTTCTATTGTGTCTCAAATCACGTGTTTTAGAAGGTTTAATGAGCTTCACTATATACAAAGATGCCTTCCTCTATCTGCCCCTATGTATGCTTAGTAGGGCATGCAATTATCGAAATATTCCGATAATCGATAAAATGAAAAATATCGTTATTTTTTTCGATAAATACCGGTAATTACCGATAATTCGTTATTTTTTAAAATAAAAACAAAAACTTGTTTTTTTACGTGTAAATAAATGGATAAACTAATGCAATTACTTGCCTTAAATAAATAGTAATATAATATACTACAAAATAAATAAAACAAAGTTTTTTTTAATCAACGTTTGTATTTCTTAATAATTTTATTCCAGGACAAACTTTGTGTGATGAGCATGATTGTTTGTTCTGTGTCTGGGTGTAATTTATCTATAATACTAGCTGCCTCCCGCGGTTTCACCCGCGTTAAAAATGTTAAGGGTGAACAACCCTTATCACTTATGGGTATGAAAAATAGATAGTAGCCGATTCTCAGACTTACGGAATATGCATATAAAATTTGGTAAAAATAGGTAAAGCCGTTTCGAAGGAGTAGTTCTCGTGTAACTAACATTGTGACACGAGAATTTTATATATAAGATGTATGTATTTATAAATTATGTATGTTTATCAGTTGTCTGGTTACTATAGTACAAGCTCTGCTTAGTCTGGGATCAGATAACCGTATATGAGTTGTCCAAGGAAAAAAAACGCCGCTATACACTACGCGTCAATCTTAAATTTTAGAAGCTTCTTGCTTAATTATTAAAAAAGTTAGACTCTTCAAAATAATATAATAATTATTATAAGTCAAATATTGACACTTTTGAACGTTTACTATAATTAAATTAACTTTGAATAATTTGGTAGCATGCTGAAAAGGTAAATATATCTGAGTCATAAAACTTTAAATATACACATCTTAACAAGATTTGTTAACGATTAATACAATAAGTAGTTAAATTCAAATATAATATACGTTTTATAATTAAAAGAGATCACATTTAAAATAAATAGTAGAAAATATTTTAAGGATTATTGCACTATAAATAAATTACTTAACATAAAATTATTATTTTGTATTGTAATTAAAAGAGATCACATTTGAAATAATCCCATTTTAAAGAGATTTTTAGGGTGTACATACTGATGCTATTTTTTTTGCTGCTAAAAATATGTCCGCAGAAATGACAAACATCAATAGTTTTGTCATTTAGGCTAGTCCGCACAGTTCAGAAATGTGTTAGAAGTCGTTGTAAAAAATTGTCGATTATCGGTAATTATCGTTTTTGTTTTCGATATTTATCGTTTAGTCAAAATGGATCGATAACCGATAAATTATCGATTATCGGTTATCGGTTTGCATGCCCTAATGCTTAGATCTTTAAAACTACGCAACAGACATTGACGTGGTTTTCTGATAGATAGAGTGATTTAATCCTTCGAACACACGTGATTTGAGACACAATAAAAAAACAATATCAGCCCGACATCTGGCTGTCGGTTGGTCGTTGAAAGCTGAGGAAGGGTTATATGTATGGTACACCGATATTACTGGATTTTTAAAGGTCGCTAGTATATTTATAACAAATTTAATTCTTACCGAAGTCATTGTAACAAGAGATAACTCGTTTCCCAAAGCCGGCTTAATTCTGAATGGTTTGTTTATGTAACTGATAATAATGAAATAGTTCTTCTTATCACTGATTCGCATGCTTGACCAATCGAATTCTAAGAGGGCCATGTATGTCTGTGTACCCTGTTCAAAAGAAAAATATATTAATAATCCCTACATTCATAACCCAATGCCAATGCAAGAACAGGCAATGCCCGAAGTTTATTATTTATTTGTGAAATATGAGTGTAATATACAAAGTTATGTTTGGCCTTTGTAAATATTTGTATACCAATGCCCTTACTAATAATCACTGTGTAAAGTTATACAATGAATAAAACCTGTGTAACCATACTGTCGCGTTATGGAATAGGATTAACACAACATAAGGGGGGAAAATCTAGTGATAGACTTTCAACGATATGAAGGCTTAGTTAAAACGATTAGCAATATATGAAACGACTCACCAAAATTCGATGTTCCCCGGTCTGGAGGCTGTCTTCACTCGTCCGCTATGTACTTTATGATTGCAGGGTTATATGATTTTGAAGGGTTTTGGGCGGCCGCCCGAATTATTATCACTTAAAGAATTGATTAACGTGGAGTTCGTGGAGCGCGCACTTCCATGTTTTTTAGCGAACTGACGACTCAATAGTGATGTGTGTAATCACTAACTACTTTAGTGATGTGCAGCAATGCACGCTGTAGGTTGTTAGTCGATTTCCACTGGGCAAATCGTTTTGCGCTTTTCATTACGCTTGCTACCGTTTCATACTAAGAAGCACATATCGTTGAGAAAAGGTAGGGAATAAGCTACTGGTATAGAAATCGACTGCGATTACGATACATTCCGCCCATCAAAATACACGCTAGTCGTATTTTCAAAGAAAATTAGTTACTCATGGAAAGGAAAGGGGAAATGTGAATGCTCATTGGCGCCGGTAGAATGTAAACTAAATAGAAGCCAATGGCTGTTATCCTAGTATATGAACAATTTGCTTAATTCTAACTTAACGATTAAAAACTAACCTAACGTGAAGAGATTAACGTATGAAAAGCTAATCTGTGCAAGTTGGCAAAGGACATACCTTTGTCAACGGACGTATGAGGGAAGAACCGTTTGGTAGACGAAGAGTAACGATACGTATTATTCCATCCGGACCACGATGCAAGTGTTCTACACGAGCTATAGGCCAGTGAAGCGGAGGAGAGTCAGATTTGATAACTACCATGGACCCCACTTCCAACGGTTGGGAATGTTTCGTCCACTTTGCACGTTGAGTCAACGAATGAAGATATTCATTTTTCCAACGCTTCCAAAAATCTTGTTGAAAACGTTGAATTAGCTGCCATCGCCCTAAACGAGTTATATTACATGAGGACAGGTCCTCATCCGGAACAGACGTCAGAGGCTCTAATGTTAAGAAATGACCTGGTGTAAGAACCGCGAAGTCATTAGGGTCTGAACTCAACGGGTAAAGTGGTCTTGAATTTAATACCGATTCTATTTGAACGAATAATGTAAACAGTTCTTCTAACGTTAACGATTGATTGCCAACGGTACGATACAGTAGCGACTTGACTGCCTTCACCTGAATTTCCCACACTCCGCCGAAATGTGGGCTAGCAGGAGGATTAAATTTGAATTCAATCTTCTCGATGTGTGTCGCGTTTCGCATCAAAGACGACAGCTCTCGGTGAGCACCTACGAAATTAGTACCACAATCAGAGTGGATAACTGAAACTCGACCGCGACGTCCTACGAAACGTCGAAGAGCGGCGATAAAGGCGTCGGATGTAAGATCAGTAGCCACTTCTAAATGAACTGCTTTTGTTGTGAAGCAAACGAAAAGACATAGATAAGCTTTACTAATCCGAGCACCGCGGTGTTTACCGGATTTGATGCGGAACGGACCTGCGTAGTCGACACCTACAATACTAAAAGGCTTGACTTGATTAATGCGTGCTGAAGGCAAGTCACTCATAAACGGTTCAAGTGAAGTTGGATTTGTTTTAAAGCATTGTAAACACTTCGAAACCTGATGTCGTATGGCACGCTTAGCCGACAATATCCAAAATTGTTGACTAATTAAGTAATGTAATGTATTAATGCCAGGATGGCAATTCTCTCTATGGAAGGCATCGATTAACATGAAAGTTAACTTAGCTTGACGAGGAAGCAAAGCCGGATGTTTGTGCGCGTAGGCTAAGCCTGAACGCGTAAGCCTACCGCCCACCCTGAGAATACCTAGGGTGTCGATGAAAGGATTAAGCTTTCGCATTTGTTTGGAAAGAAGTTTACCTTCCTTCAACCTTTTGATTTCTTCGCAAAAGTGAAGAGACTGAACATGTCTTACGACTATTAACAAGGCGTTATGAAGTTCTGTACGATTTAAATGAAGATCAGAACGGCGATTATGTTTATAACGCGAATTATTAATGAAACGTAAACACAATCCTAAGATACGTTGAACTTTACGAATTGAAGAGTATTTAATCAAAAGGTCATTAATTAAATCTGAAGAATTATTGTTTGTGATAAGAACCTGTACCTTTTCTTCAGCACGACAGTCCTCACCACAAACATCTGAACTGGTACAAGGCCAGAACTGAGAATCTTGCGTGAGCCACGGAGGCCCCGCCCACCATAGAGAATTGTTGACAAGTTCCGCTGGGGTTTGCCCACGGGAAGCTATGTCAGCTGGATTGTCAGCCGTGGGTACATGACGCCAAGTTGCACCAGGGATCGCATCCTGAATATGGCTGACACGATTGGCCACAAATGTCTTCCAACGCGAGGAAGGTGAACGAATCCAGGCGAGGGTGACAGTTGAATCTGACCACGCATATGTTGCTGAAACAGGAAGAAGAGGCTTATAAACCTCAACAACGAATTTGAGAAGATCTGCAAGTAATACTGCAGCGCAAAGTTCGAGCCGAGGAAGTGAAACAACTTTGAGAGGAGCAACTTTTGCTTTCGAAATAACGAAGAAGGTTTTGACGTTTTCCTGAATGTTTACAACACGAAGGTACACGACACAGCCATACCCACGCTGACTGCTATCGGCGAATCCATGAATTTCGCACGATTTGATTTGAGGAACTAAAAGGAAACGCGAAATTTTTAAATTTTGAATTATAGAAACTTCAGAAATATAGAGATTCCACTGACGTTGAATGTCCTCAGGAGGATTGTCATCCCACGATACTCCTAAGACCCACAGCCGTTGTACAAGATACTTGGCAAAGAATACCAAGGGCGATAAGAAACCGAGTGGGTCGTAGATGCGTGCGAGTTCGCTAAGAATGGTACGTTTACTACAGGCACGGTTCTGAGGTTTAACTTCGAACACGAAATGGTCAGACTTTGGGTCCCACTTCAAACCCAATATCTTGAGCGTGTTAGATTTCTCTACATCCATCGAAACATTGTCCGTAAGACAGTGTTCTAGTGGAAGATCAGCTAACAGCTTTGGGTTATTACTGGCCCATTTGCGTAGCTCCATTTGACCTCGACTGAGAAGTTCAATAACTTCTGCTTTTGTTTGTAAAGCCTGAGTTAAACTCGAACAACCTGTTACTACGTCGTCAATGTACACGTCATTCAATAAAGCGGATTTGCCTAACGGAAGGCCAGTGCCTTCATCTTCGGCGAGTTGCCTGACGGTGCGACAAGCTAGAAAAGGTGAAGAAGAAATGCCGTAAGTAACGGTGTTAAGTCGGTACTCTAAAATAGGTTGAGATGGATGAAATCTCCAGAAGATTCTTTGATAATCACGATGTTCTTCATGAACTTGAATCATCCTGTACATCTGACGAACGTCCGCCGAAAATACTACAGGATGAGTACGAAACCTTAACAAAATTTCAATAATGTTAGCTTGTAACTTCGGACCTACGAGTAAGGTTTCGTTTAACGAAACGCCTTTGACTGAGTCTTTATTCGACGCGTCGAAAACGACGCGCAGTTTTGTACTCGCGCTATCAGGTCGAAGAACACAATGATGTGGTATGTAGAATTTACCTTTAAGTAGATCGCCACTGGGTACAACACTCATGTGGCCACTCCGAAGATATTCAGACATAAAGTCGGAATACTGTTGCTTTAGAATCGAATCAGTGGAAAGTTTACGTTCTAAAGAATGAAAACGTCTCAATGCAGAAGCTCGTGATCCAGGAAATGATGGTTCCTTGTCTTCCTTGAACGGCAAGGCTACGCTGTAACGACCGGTAGAATCACGAGTAGTTGTTTCACTATAGATTTGCTCGCAACGTTGATCGTCCAAAGTCATCTTGTTCACGGTAGGGATAATGTCTAAATCCCAGAATTTCTTGACTTCCTGAAAGATCTGGTCGTCAGAGACGAAGAATGAATCGATGTTGTCTGTGTGCTTATCAGACACACTTCCTATGAGAAGCCAGCCGAACACAGAATTCAACGCTGAAGGCTGCCTCGGTCCACCACTCACACAACCAGGTAAGATGAGTGAGGAGAAGAGCTCAGCGCCAAGAAGAACGTCGATCGGACCAGGTCTGTCACAATCTGGATCCGCCAAATTGAGACCGCGAAGATGAAGCCACGACGATTTATCAAGATGAACTTTAGGCATATCATTGCATATGTTAGGCATAGTCAGTGCTTCAATATTGAAAGCCACTTGACCTTTAATACCTATCTGAAGAGTAACAGCTCCAGAGATGGAGGCTGGCAATTGACCTACACCACGAAGTTGGCGCGAAGTCACGCGTTTGTCAAGTCCTAGTCGATTTACTGCACGCTCTGAAATTAGATGGGTTTGACTACCAGTGTCGATAACAGCACGGAAAGACTGGTAGTTGCCCGACGAATCACGAATATCGATAGCGGCAGTCGATAGAAGAACAACCGAACTATCTCCTAAATTAGTCATAACACTAACGGGTTCACTGGCTGAAGGCTTTTGTTCAGAACTATTCGAATCTATATCATGGTGAAGCAAAGTATGATGCCGTTGACGGCATCTCTGACAAGTAAAAACAGATTTACAGTCACGAATTAAATGTGAAGGTTTTAAACAGTTAAAACACCAACGATTTTGTTTTGCTAAATCACGCCTATCCTGAGGGGACTTCGCGGCAAATGATTTGCACTGCATAATTGAATGAGGTTCTGAACAACACGGACACTTAGAAGACTCGCTTCGTCCAGTGGAAACGGAGACAGACGCTTTGGTGGCTGTCTTCTCTGAATTCGCTAACAGTGACGAAGAAACCTTTTTCTTATCATTGTTAGAGAGGTTCGACTTGACACCTTTACTAGAAGAAGAAGAAGAATGTTCGCGAGAACCCACGAAATGAGTGTCGCGCTCGAGGGCTACACATTGCGATTCAAGAAAGTCTTTAAGTGTGTTGAAACAAGGTAACTCAGGAGACGGGTGCGCCTTTTCGAACGCACAACGCGTCTTCGAATCTAATTTCGACAATAGTAGATAACAAAGGATAAAATTCCATTGGTCCGTAGGTAAATTAAGGCCTTTTAAAATAATTAAGTTTTCATTAAAAAGATCTAAAGTGCGTCTAAATTCGGTAGGTGGACTAAGTTTCAAATTAATGTTTATCATTTCTCGCCAACAAGTAAAAGCGAGTTCACGATTATCGCGGTAACGATTTACTAATGTTTGATAGGCTTGAGAATAATACTCGCCTTCCACAGGAAAAGTACGAATGAGTCCTAATGCGTCCCCGAATAAACTCGACCGCAAATACTGCATACGATCAGAGTCCGAAAGTGACTTATTTAAATGAATAAGATTATTGAACGCATCATAGAACATTGAAAATTCTTTAATGTTACCTCCGAATTTAGGCAGTTCTAACTTTGGTAAACGTACAGCTGACGAGGGCTGCGGCTGACTGATAGACGGTGAATTAACAACTGACTGGACAGACGGAAAGAGTAAACTATAAATCGCGACAATTTTATAATAAATATTGTCGAATTCAGAACGAATGACATCCTCACGCTCAGCATGTTCATCATCAATCACGCTTAAAATATCTAAATGAGCTTCTTCAAAACTTTTAGAATGCTTTGCAATGGTAGAATAATAAGCGAGAAACTCATCCGAACGAGAAGAATCTGATTGAGCCAGTTCAGCCACTTCCAACGTCCTTTTTAATCGATTTAGGGCCAAAGTACGCTTTCTACGTAGTACCGGTAGGTCGTCATACGACAGACCACCTCCATCTATAGATTTAGATTTCTTTGAAACACTACAACGTTTTTTAGTAAGATAAGACATGATGAATCACTATCTGAAATTGATTTAAAATATTTAAAACACGAAACGGAAAATATATAGTGAAACACTGAACTAATTCACCCACGGAACCACACGGATACGCTTACGGAACCCTACAGTTCGCGTCAACACAATAAAACTTTCACTTGTCAATGATAAATGCATGCAAACTTCAATGTTATAATATTACGATACTATAACAAAGAACCGAAACGATTGATCTGTACCTACACGTATACTAAGTTAGGAAACACGTTGTTTACCTGCTATTAATTGTTGCGACGATAAGTTGTACGCACAAATTTCTATGCACTGAAATAACACGATAATTTGCATAAAATTTATTACGTACGAAGCAACAATTCTGAACATTGATTAGGTACAAATCACTGGTCTATATCCGTGATAAACACTACGAATTAATTGCGAGCCGTCCAAATTGAAGAAATACACATCCATTCCAAACTAACTTTTGAAATTAGAATTACGTATTAATTAGGTCACTCACGATGACTGGGCAGCCATTACTGCCTTGTTAACTACGAATTCAAATAATCGAATGAATGAATGTTTGTTAATTTCTTCACTAATTCACGATTTGGCATTAAAATATACCCTGCAATAATTAAATAATATTGAATAAAGACGAATTGTTCATATACTAAGGAGAAATATTCAATACTATTCGAGATTTAAATAGATAATTTTCGCCGGCCGGCAATACGCCGCGGTCACTTAACAATGATGGCGGACGAGACGTAAAATTGAATTGGGAATTTTAAATTTACTATTTTCTATGGGATATCTTATCTAAAGATTCCCTGGTTTCGGCACCAAGAATTATGTCGCGTTATGGAATAGGATTAACACAACATAAGGGGGGAAAATCTAGTGATAGACTTTCAACGATATGAAGGCTTAGTTAAAACGATTAGCAATATATGAAACGACTCACCAAAATTCGATGTTCCCCGGTCTGGAGGCTGTCTTCACTCGTCCGCTATGTACTTTATGATTGCAGGGTTATATGATTTTGAAGGGTTTTGGGCGGCCGCCCGAATTATTATCACTTAAAGAATTGATTAACGTGGAGTTCGTGGAGCGCGCACTTCCATGTTTTTTAGCGAACTGACGACTCAATAGTGATGTGTGTAATCACTAACTACTTTAGTGATGTGCAGCAATGCACGCTGTAGGTTGTTAGTCGATTTCCACTGGGCAAATCGTTTTGCGCTTTTCATTACGCTTGCTACCGTTTCATACTAAGAAGCACATATCGTTGAGAAAAGGTAGGGAATAAGCTACTGGTATAGAAATCGACTGCGATTACGATACACATACATTTTTTGACGTATAAAACTGTCATAACTTTATGCAGCGTTTATTAGTAAGGCGCTAAATGTTTAACTATCAGTCTCTGATAGGCAAAAATGATTGATTAGCGAAACGAAGTCATCCGGCAGTGTTTCTTAAACTAGGTTCTTATAAATTCTATAAAACTTTGAATACACTAATCAATATGGACAAAAATACACAAATAATAATTGTATCACTATAATTTATTGAATTGTGCAATCGTTCTTAAAATAATAAAAAATAGGTAAACACTTTTGTACAATCTTACCTTACTTTTTACTTGTTCACCAAGATAGTTAAAGGCAAATATCTCTATCGCTGTAGGTACTAAGTTGGTCAAAAACCTCCATTCTATATTCTAAAAAAATAACATAGATATTATATAAATACAATTAATTAAAGGAGACAATTTTTTTTCGGCCCACTATTAAACGGTAACGTGTATTAATTATTTTACACATGAAACAAGTGATCACCTTATTATAATTAAAACAACAAATATTATATAGATATATAACGGGAATAATGAAATAATAGTAAAAAACTGTTACGGAAAATGCTTGTTTAGGAGCGTTTTTACATTTATTTCAACGTGAAAATAAATATATTATGTAAAACGAAACGTACCTAATTAACATCCCGTTGTAGATGCTCTGTGGTACAGTTTCAATGAGTTTGACACTGACAGACTACATTTTAAGGCTAAGCTCATACGACCGCGCGAAACCGCGCGGTACCACTAACCGCGCGGTACAAGTCAATAGTCAATAGTCATTTATTCATTTGCAAACATGGGTAATTGCACATGTACAGGTATTAAATTTATAGTAGGTCCTCCATATTCTACCGACAAATGGGCATGCAAATTACATTAAAGTTTTGAATTTAAGATACAGAACTACAAAAATATTTATGCTCAAATTGAAGTTAAATAACAAAATACAGAAATAATGAAGTGACAAGACCAAAGTAAGCAGTGATTATCGTTGGCATTACCGCGCATTCTACATTCGTTTTACGTAGGTATATGTTCATTCGATTGCCGCGAGTTGAGACGGGCAGACGCATAATTAAAAATGTGGACGAAGTTTAAAACGAGATGCCATAAGGAATCTTAATTCTCATAAAATAAAAATAATAAGAATTATTTTTAATTTGACAAACATTTTTCACTTGAAATAGGGTGCACCCAATATTGTCTTTGTCTTTTTCTGCGACGACTCAGCCTTCGGTATAAAATCCATAAACAAATTGTCTCCTCCTTGTTTGTTGTCACGCAACGTTGACACACCCGGGCTGCACGTACTTACATATTACGCCGACTAGCGAACGCCCCAACCGCACGGCGACGCGCGGTTGTTGCGCGTAATGTAAGCTTAGCCTTATTGTTTCCGATAGTTTTCTAAGATGAGTGCTTCTCGTGTTCTTTTCGTAATTTTATTCAATTATATTTATAAAAATGGCGTCTATAGACACAGTGCATGATCTACAAAGCTGTTGTAATAAGTGTGCAGCATGACTTCAACGAAATGTGCGACAACTTTACTTATAAATATCATTGACGAAAACAGTAAATAAATTAATCGTGAAAAACCACATCAAAACCTATTACGTAGTACAAACATGGTTTAGTTTATACTATATTATTATTGAACAGTGCACTATTCTAACATTAAATACTTAGGAGACCTATATCGCTCTTGTGAGATTTTTGGTCAGTATGAGAGTCATATTTTGATTGTCGTATTTCACAGTATTCCGGTTAGATAGAGTTTTGCTAATATTACCACTGTAATCTAGAGACTATAAGGAATAAACAAACGTGCACTTCATTAATAAATGCCACAATTTGTGGTGGGCCTATTCCCCGAACAAAAAAAATTGTCTCCTTTAATCAGTTTTGAGAAGACAAATGGTTCTGTATAATGGAATCAATATTATACTTAATTGATTCAAAGGTTAAACTGCTCGCCTGTTAAGCATGAGATTGCGGATACGAAGTTTCGAAGTTAAATTTTTTAAAACCCTTTTTTAGGTTATTTTTTGAAAATTATTAATAGGTTCATACTTCACTCATACACAACAGTATGAGACAAGTTGATAGCAGGACGCTGACTAGAGGAATTACAGTAGGCCACTTGTACAGATCGCTCAAAATATTCAAATATCTGTAAAAGATGAAGTAATTTAAATACCGAAATAATTACATTAGATCAGTATCTGAATTCAGTTACATAAAAAAATATCAAACTTACTCCATCAGTGTTACATGGTCCTTATAAAACCCCCTGAGCGTGTCATTCAGACGATCCATATATTCTATGTCGGATTCATCAGGCATCTTAGGTTTCGTCTTCAACTTATTTACCACACTGTCGCTAGCCGTACAGAATAAAAACATTTGAACAACAAACCATAAATCTATCACACAGAAACTGAATCCCATTTCGACCAAAAAGATTGTATGAAGAACCAACGCGACTTCGTAATAAGGACTTGTCATCGGCATCAAAGTCGAAGTTGTTTTCGATAAAGTTACTCTTGTACCCAGAGTATAATTCCATAACGCAAGCCCAAGATACATGTTTACTGGGCAAAGAACCCCAGAAAACATAACCTTGACTACAATCTTCGCTTTCGACAAAAATTCTTTGGACTTTTCTTTGGAATCTGCCTTTACAATATCCAGTAATGATGTCTTCGCAGTCAAATACGATTTGCGAAAAGTTTCGCGGTTGTTAATGAAAATCACGTACTTTAGTGAGAAAAATAAGATAATATCGAAAGTGTAATAAGCTTCGCCTATAGATGTAACATCTGTCGCGTGTTTGAGGTACTCCTTGGTACCAAAAATCACGTAAACAATCAACATTATGATGAAAAAATGCTTCGCCATTTTGTTTCTCCATGCCCAATTTGGATTTAGAACGTTTTGGCCGAAAATTTCTTGGAAAAATAAGGACAACATCACAGCTTTGTCGAATTCGTTCCATTCTCCTACGGTTCTAGAATAGTCTTTTATGGAAAATATTTTCATTTTCGCGTCGACCGTTTTCCGCGCAGTGCAGTTAAGAATTGTGACTCGAGTCGGTGTGAAAGTACTGTCGTGGGGAAAAGTGAAATGAAATATATTATTTGAGAATGTGAAGTTAGAGTATGAAGTTTATGCGCAGTGGAATTTCTGTATGATATGCAAGTAACGTAGATTTATAGCAATACTAGCTTTTGGCTTTGTAAACGTGAATGCGTGTTTATTGCGGTGGGCAGAGGAGTGAATGAAATTTATCTTTATAAGATTGTTTTAGCCAGGAAAGAGTGACAGACAGGCAGAGTTACATAATTTTTGTATATTATAAAATATTGAAACACATTTATTTTAATATAATAGTTTTTTTGCCCATTTTTGTCCACATAAAACATTCTTTTGTAAAGGACAAGTGGAATCGTTGTTTATTTGTTTGTAAATGTCATTTCAAAATGCCATTTAAAAAAATTAACAATATGAGTTTTTATAAATTGTCACCATCTGACCAAAGTAACCAAATAGTAAATTATTTGTCAAATAATTCATAATAACAATGGTTTATGATTCCTGTGGGCTGTGCTTCGAAACGTACCAATTCCTGAGTTTTGAAAAGTTATATTTCAAAATTAATATGTTTGGGCTGACGTAGCTTAATAAAGAATTATTATAGTATGAACATTTATAATAATAATATACCGTTCCGCCGGTTCTGCCGTTCTTGAGTTATAAAATGTGTAACTAACACGATTTTCTTTTATATATATAAGATAATAGTAGCTTTCGCCCACGGCTTCACCTGCGTGTATGTCGATACTTGCATCCCTTATTTTACCCCCTTAGGGTAGTAATTTCCGAAATCCATTCTTAGTGGTTACCTACTCTTTACAAAGAATTTACCCTGCAAGTTTTATGTCTCTAGGACAAGCGGTTTAGGCTGTGTGTTGATATATCAACAGTCAGGCAATCACTCAGCCAGTTTGCCATTTTCTATAAATATAGACACATATTTTAAATATCAGATATAAGTTAAAGTTAAAAAACAATACATTTGAAAAGCTTTTTTAACCGATTTCAAAAGAAAAGAGGTTATCAATTATTTTGTATATTTTATAGGACTCCGTACCCAAAGGATAAAAAAGGACCTATTGCTATGGCTCCTCTGTCTGTTTCCGCTATTACAACATAACTAATACCTACCAAAAGTCAGAATGAAGTTAATAAGTCCCATACAACAAACGTGGTTTACTTGTTGCTTTTCGCTGATTATTTTGGTGCAGAACTCTTCGACTGCCACTTGGCCGGATTTTTTATTTGTGTCTTTAAAAAATAAAAACACTCCAAAAATTATTATATTGTGATGTGGTTAGTAGACCGGGGTTCCAGAATGTTTATAATAGTTACCGTGACCTCGGAATAAAAAAGGCAACCGAAGGAACATGAGTGGGTTTTAGTCAGTAAAAGTCTGACACGCCCTCCCGCCGCACCCAGGACGGGAGCAGTCATTTGATGATTTCCCACTCCCAAAAAAAAACGTGGTTAGTAGGCACTGCTAAATAAAAAACTACAAAGACTTAATCATTAAACTACAATTTGGAAGTTTATTGTTATTTTCCCTTTCACGAACTCGGTTTTATTTTAAAGTTTTCACTTTTTCTAGTAAGTGTACCACAGATAATACTGCGTCATTATTCAATCAACGTAATTAATCTTTTGCCGCCTTATGTCTGTAACGTAACCGTTTTATGCAATTTGAGACAGTTAGAAATTATCGCAATCACGACGCTATGAAGTTATGAATAATACGCTCCATGTCAAATAAATTGACACCTTATCCTACAGCACTTAAGGTGTAAATTTAAACGAAACCAGTCCAATTTCACAGTTAATTACACTGAATCAAAAGCCATTTCTCTAATTAGGCTTGGAAGTTCAAAATTGTGCAATAATAGTTTTCCTTGGCAATAAAATAGCTATAAAAAGTAAGATTTATGTGCTGAAGGAGCAGTTTCATGAGTTTTCTATTTTGTAATTACTTAAAACATTTGGGCTTTTAGCCGCTTTAATTTGGCTTTTAGCCGCTTTAATTTTATGGTCGCACTAAATAGTGGATGATAAATTGTACACACGCCATCCGATTGAAAACGGTGACTTAATTTCTGTTAACTGGAAAGCTTTTCATCATTGGCATCGTTAACTTTGGTTTACGACGAACCTCTTAGGCTCCTTTACAAGACCGTATCTCAGAATATCGAAGTTCGAAATTTCGATGTTTTATACTGCGTAATATCTAGGAATTACGTAAGTTAATACGGTATGTCGAAGTGACTTAGGATGTTCAACATATCGATGTACAAAGTTTCGAAAGTTTACTATTACGAATTATTGAATCTCGAATGCGTATCACGCGAGATTTTGCTGTCAATTGTGTTGTCCTAATTTATTTATGTAACCTTTTTATTTTCATGCCATTTATTTTCTGACCATGAAACCATTTTTTTTAATAGTGACGTGATGGCCCAGTGGATAATGCGCCCGCCTCTCGTGTAAGAGGTTGTGGGTTCGAATCCGGGCAAGTACCAATGTGACTTTTTCAATTCATATGTACTTTCTAAAGTTTATCTTAGACATCACTGACCTCCCGTGCCTCGGAAAGCACGTAACGCCGTTGGTCCCGGTTGTCATTCGTAGAACTTTGACAGTCGTTACTGGTTAGCCAGAAACTATGACCAGTCTAACCAAGAGGTATCGTGTCGCCCAGTTACTGGGTTGTGGAGGTCAGATAGGCAGTCGCTCCACGTAAAACACCGGTATCCAGCTGAATCCGGTTAGGCTGGCAGCCGACCCCAGACCCCAACACGATTGGGAAAAGGCTAGGGAGATGATGATGAAACCATTTTTTTAATAGAATTTAAAATGAAAATAGTTAAAATTTAAAACTATTTACAAAAAATAATTCAACAACCAATTACAAAAAACAGTTTTCCACAAACAACGAAGTCAATTACATGGTGCGACCTCTATGAACCCGGAAATACACTACCTATAAATATTATTAATTATTAATAATATGTCAAATTAAAATATTGTATTCTACCCAATAATTACCCTGAAACCAGGCTTCAACAACGGTCGTCAAAAGCCGCTAAGCACGCGACCGCGACACGACTGCAACTGTTCGACGAACGGTCGCATGTTGCATGTTACATGTTATATGTTGCGTGTTGCGTGTTGCGTGTTAATTAAGAGCGCCATAAAACTCTCAAATGACATGACGTCATGGGGCAATCGTTAAAGGTTGTAATTAAAAATAAGTCGTAAAGAGAGCAGTTTCAAGTTTTTATAATTATGTAATTTTAAGATATGGCTGTTATTTTTATTGAATTTGATTTAAAGTTTAGAATTTGTGAAGGTTTTTAATTTTCCTAGTTATTTCTGAAATGTTAGCCTTGAGTTTTTCTTTCGTTAAGTGTAAAATGCCATACAATATAAGCTGTTGCCTCTGCTTTTTCATTATCTTACAAACTTTCAACCCCTATTTTCTAAAATCTCTCCCTTGCGCGCCTCTACCTAACAAAAGAAACTATTGGGTAATTTTCATGTTACAAGCTCCGAATAACAAAGCCTGCTTTTTTATGGAAATTGTAATAAGTCTTAATACACGATTTAATAAAAACATCAATATGGCTGACACTTGACAGAACGCTTTCCAAATTCAAAGTTTGAATTTTGTATGACTTTAAACTCTAAGTACCAACATAATATTTGATGTGTATACTTATAGCGTAGTTTATGACTGGTTGGGCTAGCGTGCAACACAATTTCATTACAGTCTCCTTTACAGTGTCGTTAAGTCATAATATGAGGTACTGCAACATGACTCGTTAAAGTGGGAGTCATGGAAGTCTCTTTACTGGTTAAGAGTAAACCTCTTTGTGCGTCAGAGACAATGTCAATCACGTTGACAGCAACTTGTGTAATGAGTATGCACTTGTTTAAGGCTTTATGGTAAACGTGTTTAGTGGCAGTAAGTTGCTTTATTATAAAGTTACCTTCTTGGTATTTGATATAAGCTTTTGATGCTATTTGCTTTGTTCTAATTTATCTATTATCGTACTTACTTACATATAAAATATTATTTAAATAAAAATATATTGCTGAATGTGTGGCTAAGCGCAAAACTCAAAAACAAGCAATTCGATTTTTTAAGAAAAAATACATTAAAAATAAAAAAAGTTTTAACATAGTGCATGACAAAAATAATATCCTATAATATCTTTTTTTTTTTTTTTTTTTTTGGTGAGTGGGAAATCATCCAATGACTGCTCCCGTCCTGGGTGCGGCGGGAGGGCGTGTCAGACTCTTACTGACTAAAACCCACTCATGTTCCTTCGATTGCCCTTTATGTTCCAGGGTCACGGTGACTACTATACACATTCCGCAACCCCGGCAGGCGTTGGCCCTGTTAGGCCCCTTCCTGTGCTGACTCCTTCTCTTTGAGGCGCGCGTGGAACACTAACGCGCCGTCGACGCGGTCCTGGTCCTAGCCGGGCGGCGAGCTACCCATCGCTCGCCATCCGCAGAACCGCGCCTACGGTGGCCGGTAGTCGTCTTGCGACTCTCGACGTCTTCGCCTGGGTCTTTGTCGGGGGCGAGAGGCTCGTCGTTGCCTCTCGCGCGCCGCCGCTTCCTTCACTAGCATAACTGCTTCGCAGAAGGAGGCGACGGCATCCCATTCCGTCTCGCCCCGCAGCATGGCCTGAACCAGCGCCGGGCGCGAGAGGTCACCGCCGCCGATCGCCTCTACGAGGACACGTCTATGGTCCGCCCATGCGCGGCACACCTCCACCGTGTGCTCGACCATGTCCTCCAGGCGACCGTTGCTGCAGTGGTGACACCCAGGCGTCGCTTCCGCCTGAATCCGACACAGGAACCTCCCGAACTGACCGTGTCCGGTGAGGACGTGTGTCAGGCGAAACGTGAGAGCGCCGTGGCGCCTCTCCAGCCACTCCTCAAAGAGGGGTCTTACCGCCGCTATTACGGCGTGCCCAGCACTAGGTTGCGACAGTCGCTGTCTCCACTCCGCCATGAGATCCCGCCGGAGCTCCGTGAGCCGTGCCGCGATAACCCGCGGCAGCGGGACTTCGCCCCGGCGTTGCACTTCCACGCGCCACTCGTACGTGTGTGCAAGGACTGTTGCCTCCAGATCCCACGGCGGGGTGCCGGCAAGGAGGCACGCCGCCTCGCAGGAGATCGTGCGGTATCCCCGCACCATGCGAATCGCCATGACCCTCTGGGACGCCCTTAGAAGCCGGGCCGGAGCCGTGGCTAGGTTGGGCGCCCACACCGGAGCCCCGTAGAGGGCCATGGACCGCACGATCCCCGCGTAGAGCCTCCGGCAGGAGGCGTTTGGGCCACCGAGATTGGGCAGGAGCCGTTTGAGGGCAGCTCCAGCCCTCGCCAGTTTGGGACCCAAACGTCGGAAATGCTCCGTGAAGTTCCATCGGTTGTCGAGGACAAGTCCCAGGTACTTTATCGTCGACTCGACACCGATGTGAACCCCTCCTACCGCTATCTGAGACCCCGGAGGTGGCCGGTGCCGAGGGCCATGAAAACACATGGCCTCGGACTTGTGCAGGGCCACCTCAAGTCCCAGTTGCCGGATCCTCTCCACGACTGTCGCAACACCTCTCGACATTAAGTCGGCCGCCGCCTGGAACGACCCTCCCTGCGCTAGGACTAGCGTGTCGTCAGCGTAGCACACTACGCTGACGCCTTCGGGAAAGTCGGCGCGCAGCACCCAGTCGTACCCGATGTCCCACAGGAGCGGTCCCAGAACCGATCCTTGTGGAACACCGCACGACATCCCTCGTCGACTCCACACTCCCTCGTGACCGGGGTAGATAACGGCTCTGTCCGTCAGATAGGCCTCGACCACACGACAGAGGTAGGCCGGCATCCGGTGATACCGTAATGCGGCCCCTATGCACCCCCAAGGCAGGGTATTGAAGGCGTTGGCGATGTCGAGAGACACCGCCAAGACGACCCTGCCCCGTGCCACCGCATCCCCTGTCGTGAGGGCTCGCACGCGCATGATGGCGTCCACCGTGGATCCTATAATATCTTGAGAATTGTGTTTCTAACTATCAAGAGTTTTTGCAATCGACTCTCTCAAAGATTCTCTCAAAGATTACACAAAGCAATTTATCTTTTTACCATTTTAACCTTCGATACAATAAGGTTGAAATTCAAAAGACAGTGAATAATTATACTGTTTAAAACTATTGAAAAATTACGCGTATTAGTCAAAGTAAACGGAACCCAACGGTACCCCTAGTGTTATAAAGTAGCGGTCAGTATAGCTTGTTTACCCCGCAATATATTTAATCGTGGCTCCTATTAAAGCGAACCTTTCAATTATGACTGCACTAAAGCTAACAACTAAAGTAAGTACCGTTGGAAACTTATTAAATGTTTCATTATTTTTCTTTGTATTTTTATGAAATTGTGCACTAATGAAGTTTATAAGAAGTCTAATGATATTTAAGTCAATGTAAAACATTTTAGGTCTCATTTGTCAAAAAATGCCCAGTAATAATATTTCAATTCTAGCCTATTATTATTGCACTAAAGGACAAAGGTCTTTGCCCTGAAAAGGGAAAACTCAGGCTCATAAAAATGATAATAAATAATAAAGGACATAGGCCTCTTTTGATAGAGAGCAGGTACATGCATTTATCGTCTTGCTCTAAACGGCGATTGCAGCTCAAAATAAAAAAATAAACCATTTACAAGGACTTTTAAATTGTCACGGAGTCACTGTTACAAAATTTAAGCTAGTTGCTGGTTTCTAACAATAGTTTTCTATGGGGAAGAACGAGCAAGAAACTGCATGAACACTACTAAAATCAATAAGCAAAATAAACAACAGCTGTTCAGTACATTTATGCAAACATACAAAGGTTATAATATGCAGTCAAAAAGTGGCACATTAAGAGTTTGCCAATTGGCAAACATGATACTGAGTATCGCGTTGACATTCGACGTTTATCTCTTTTTCACTCGCACTACTTCAATTATGTCATCCTACTTTGACGTGTAATGTATGTATGCGTTAGTGTGCCGTTTTTAAAGATAGAATTTTGTTTGGGTAACCTATCTACGCCTTTTTTACTTAAAATATCATTGCATGTACTGAACAGCCGGTTTTTTTTCGTGATTTAAGGTTTGTTCCCATAGTAAAAGTTGTTGGTTATCATGAGTACAATCATGTGTTTAAGTATCGTACACTAATTAGTAGTCACCCTTTATGTAATAAAAGTAAATATGAAAGACTTGCTTCTGCCCGCGGCTTCGCTCGCGTTAGAAAGAGATAAAAAGTAGCCTATGTTACTCGCCATCCCTTCAACTATCTCCACTTAAAAAATCACGTCAATTCGTCGCTCCGTTTTGCCGTGAAAGAAACAAACATACAGACATACAGACAGACAGACACACTTTCCTATTTATAATATTAGTATGAATAGGCTATCATTATACCAGAAGATTTTAATAAACTCGAGTGGCAGTATTTTTAACGAAAGCGGAAAAAAAAATATAGAGACGATTTAAAAAGGGGTCTTCCTACAAGAAATACATTTGTTTCCTTGTATGATGGTAAAAAAAATGGTAGTATGTTAGTCTTATCGGTCTTTGTAATATTTATTTATATATAGGTTGATTTTAATATTAAAATGTGGAAAATTTAAGTTTAAATAAAATATAAGATGTAAGTCTGACAATTAATCTTAATAAAAAAAGATCATCAACATTTTAAAGTTGTTTAACTTTGTATTATGTTAAGCCTCTGTTTGTTTTAAAATAATAAACGAATAAGTAATGCAATTATACTATATTATAATTTAAACAACGTCAAAAATAGCCTTATATTTAATGTTTCTAGTTACATTAGCTCTAATTGTGATGACCGTCTGACCTCACCACGACTTTCGACTATACTTTAGCCAAATGGTATGAAGAAAATTTTGAACGATAAATTGTATTAACCTATAATGTGGTATAAAAATAACCTGCTCATAAAGTTTAAGCCTTTGAACACACGTGATTTAAGAACCAATAGAAAGACAATAGCAATGCGACAGCCGGCTGTCGCTTGGTCGATTAAAGGTTAAAACATTTCGAGGTCGTGATGGACCAGTGGTTAAGGCACCCGCCCCTCATGTAAGAGATTGTGGTTGTGGAAAAGTATTCCATATTCGCAGTTATGAACTTTATGATTACGATCATCGACATTTCAAACTTCGATATTCCGTGATACAAACCCACCACACTATTCCCAACCACTGCAACTTCTGAAAGCCAGAATCAACAGTGGAGTTCGCCAGAAAGCGCCGAGCAATGAAGCTCCGTGATCCAGTCAGGTTTTGGGTTCGATTTCGGACAAGTACCAATGTGACTTTTTCAACTCATATGTAATTCCTAAAGTTTATCTTGGATGCCACTGACAGCCCGAGCCTTGAAAAGTTGTGAAGGCGTTGGTCCAGGTTGCCAATCATAGGTATTTGACAGCCGTTAAAAGATAGAAGGTCTGCCAGTCTAACCAAGGGGAATTGAGTCACCCAGCTACTGGGCTTGGAGGTCTGATTAGCAGGCACTTTATGTAAAGCATTGGTATCTAGCTGAATCCGGTTAGGCTGGAAGCCGACCCCAACAGACTAGGGAAGAGGTTAGGGAGCTGATATTGAACGGGAAAGATTATGTCGACCTCCACATGGTGTTAAGCGGTCACCTGCCCTAGTATCTACCAAAAACCTTATTAATGCATTGTCTTTTCAAAGAAAAAGTTTATATGTGAGACATGGGTGCTTTAACCACTGGCCATCACGACATTCAAAGTTTCTCGTTTAATGACATAAAAAAGTCAACCTGCTTAAGAATACGTGCATTTCTTTAGCAGGTCGACTTTTTTACATAAATACGTATTATTTACTAAGTCGTACAAAAGTAAAATTGTAGCTCGAAATACCTATGTGTATAATTATACACTTTTGAAACGTACAAGTACCCACATATGCTTTAATCGTAGATTCACAAAAACTAACCAAAGAATGAAACTAGGAGAAGAAGACGTTAAAAGCTATGTCAAAATTAGGTTAAAGCCAAAATTAATAAGTTCGCGTCAGCTAATTTCCAATAAAAATACAACCAATCAAGCATTGAGCTAGGCTATATAAAATTAATTCGTTTAGTATAATAATAGTCGCGTCAATTTTTAAGTTTTTGCTATTACTCAGATTTTAGATTAAGATTATGTACAAGCTGATTTGCGAATGTATTAAAATCCGTACTAATATTCTAAATGCGAAAGTAACTCTGTCTGTCTGTCTCTTCTTCACGCCTAAACCACTGAAGCGATTTGAATGAAATTTGGTACGGTTATAGTCTGGGACCCGAGAAAGGACATAGGATAGTTTTCATCCCGGAAATCTCGGACGAGTCGCGGGCAAAAGCTAGTTCTTTATAACTATGAAAAGATTAGCTTAGTCAGGATAAACCTTTGAAAAGCTTAGAATACTTGTATAATCTCAAAATTCATACTTATATTATAAATGCCAAAAATCAGTTTCATTCTCATGTCCTTACACGTAAATCACTGAACAAATTTGTTTTTTTTTAAGTAGAGATAGATTAGACTTTGGAGTAATAATTCTTCTTTTTACTCGGACAAAGTTGTGCTAGTAAATATCTATACGAAATCAAAGAAAACGAGTTTGTGCTTTAATTTAAAATCTATTAAAATAATTAACAGAATAAACCTACAATCTGTCCGATCTTCAATCTCATGTTCAATTTCCGATAGAAATGTTTTTGACTCGATCTCTTTGACAAATACAACGGTGGACGAATTTATCTAATTTAATAGAATTTATATTATGATGAGAAACAGTTATATTAATATTTTAATTATTT
Organism: Athetis lepigone; assembly: GCA_033675125.1. Classification (NCBI taxonomy): domain Eukaryota; kingdom Metazoa; phylum Arthropoda; class Insecta; order Lepidoptera; family Noctuidae; genus Athetis; species Athetis lepigone. The sequence continues at coordinate 3,707,890 of CM066226.1, read as the reverse complement.
TGAACGGGAAACCTGAGTTAAATTATTATCATCATTCAAATGTTTATAAAATTTTGATAATTCTTTTTTACAACAACCGTGATTTCTTTGTCGACTTTTAAAAATAATTATAATAATAGATTAATTTGTTAGAATATTGTTGTTACAAGTTGTAACATGCTGTTTTACGTCCAAAATATTCTGCTGTTTCCAGCGTACAAATTTTTCAGGCATTTAAAATCAAACAATAAAAGTAGTACACAAACAAAGGAAAACATTTTCTCATATTAAATACAATTTGAAGGTATTATTACCTATATAGTTATGTTAAAAGTTATCGAATTCAATATTTAACTGAGAACTAAATATGTCAGATAATGATAATGGATATGATTTGTAGATAATGGTACGAAACCTTCCACGCGCAAGTCCAATTCGCTCTGGCAAAATATTATGTTTATATCCTTTATTAAACTTTCAAACTTTATTACAAAAGATATGATAATGTAATTATTACAAAAGCAAGATAAATAATGTTTTTTCCTACCCCGAGTTTTCCTCTAATTAATTTCTTTTTGTGATCCAAAACAGTTGGACCATATTATATCCGTGACTCGTCAAGATTCATCGCACAAACAAAATAAATAAGCAATTTTTCCTATCTATAATAATAATATGTATTATTACAGATCTAAACAATCACAGCCAAACAATACAATACCAAGATAAACTGGCTATTCATCATGCGACAGAACCACACCTCAGTTATCCGCACAATAGTTGCAGCAACCAGTCGCAGTCGCTAACAATGGTTGCGGAATGTTAATTGCTGTCGTTTGTCGCGAGACACTGATAAATGTTGACGCTTGTCACTTAGAGATTTGGGTTTGACGCACTAGGTGGAATAAACGCGGCGGTTTTGTAGAAAAGCTAGTTTTACCTGCATGGTGTCCTAGGATTGTGCAGACTCAGAGTAACCAAGTCAGGTAATTTATAACAAATAAAAATATTTAATTCCTAGTTTTGTTTATTATAGCGGCTCGGCTGTAAAATATACGTTTTTTTCTTTACTATCTAATTCTAAAATGTAATCCGAGTTCTAATAAACTTTCAAAATCGAATCAAAACGTCATTTCATTTTAATGTCAAAAACTTGACAAGATGTAGGAAAGTTTTAAAATCACACGGCAATCGTTTTGGAAATTGCCATGTCTCTCGTCTGTAAAAATTTACATGGCAGTACATTGCTCTTTCATTTCATTGATATAATCAAGTACTTAACATGATAAGGTCGTGTACTATAAATAAATCGTTTATGAATAGAAATAGTAGAAGGTCAGGTCAACCGTTGACCAAGTTAACTTTAATCCATTACGAAACGGGTTATTTTTATCAAGGAATACGCATCAAGGCTCTTATAAAAGGTTACCACAAAAGTGAAAGGATTTTCGAACGCAAAATCATCTTTTCGCCAGTGAATCTCACGTGAAATGGGCTAAGAATTTGCCTTTTTGAAGTTTTGTATTATGAATTTTATAGGAATAAAACCAGAGATACTTTACATCGGTTACATCCAGATCAATAAAAAATATTTTTCTTTTGTCATTTTATATTTTTTTACTACTAATATTATCTAATGAAAATCTTGTCATGCAAACACTCGTTCGGGGGAATCCTATCACCATACTTACCTCTGCTTCATTTATTTTTAACTTAATTGTTATCCAATGGCAAAAAACGCAACGTGTAAAACACCGAGTGCACAAAAAATTCCGCGAACCTGTCTGGAATATAATCTCGTGAATAGAGCAAGATTCACCACAAACATCTTGCAGGCATCTCTACAATTTGATAGAGCCAGTGAGACGATATTTTTAATAGAGTTAGCCTCCCTGTGGGATATATTGGAGTAATTTCACTGTTTTATTGTTGTTTGACGAAATTTTGTTGAAATAAAAGTGAGAGATTGCTTAGCGCAAGGTGGAGCAGTTTTATTACAGAGTTTGGAAGTTTTGTGTCTAGGACCTTTTTCTTTTGATTCTTTTTAGATGTGTGTTGGACACTAAGGTTTTACAGCGGTGACGTGTTTTAAAATGTTTCTATTTAGTTTGGTTTTGATTAAAAAAAATTGTCAGTCCGTGAGAGTATCTAGACATTAATGTAACTCAGAAATCACTTATTCGCGTAGAGATAGTGTTGTGATTAATGCACACAGTTTGAGAAATCTGTTGGAACAACAGATTGCTATATAGGTGTATAGGTATAGGTTACATTGTAACTTACAAATGTAATGTTCATTTCCAGTGATGCCCTATTTTTTACTGATAGCTAAGAGGTGAGTTCAGATTCAGGGTCCACTTTGGGAACATGCTGATGAGACTGTCTCCAAGGAAGCAAGGAAACTTTGTGCTTTTACCTTAAAACTAAGCGTAGTTGGAAACTCTTAAGAATAGTGGCTCTGGCTGCGGGGTCGATTGTAGGTAACTAGGTATGGAAAAGATATGGAAGTCACGGCAAAGATTTTTTAAATTATGTACTGGTCGCAGAGTCGCGATTATGACTTAATATTATGCAGGTTTGCGTGTAAGCAAGGTAGACATTTTGGGATTAGATAGATATTACATTATGTATGAGCAAGCATAGTGTTTAACACTCGTGCCTTGTCTATGCGAGAAGAGGCATTAACTCTGCAGTAGAAAATAAACAGGCTAGTATTTATATATAATCAAATGGATAGTATACACGCGTATGTTCTGATTCTATTATTTTTAGAGTTCCTTACCTCCACGGGTAAAAACGGAACCCTTATAGTATCACTTTGTGGCCCGTCCGCCTGGCAATACCCTTTTTCTCAGAAACGTGTCAAGATATCGAGCTGAAATTAATGTCACATACTCAGGTCTGTTATCTCTCAAAGCAGTGAAAAAATCAAATTTCTTATTTAATTTAATAAAAAGATACGGCTGTTTATGTTCTATTTATATTGCATATTTAGACATTTGCAAGGGAATTAAAATCTAGTACCCTAGCACAAGTAAAGGAAAATCTCCAAAAACCGTACCGTATTATACCGTATTTGTAGGTCTTTCACAAAAAAAATGTTGATGAATGTAAGTGTACATTTTTTGCATAACTGCGTACACTTTTAAATACGTGCTTATTATTATTGAAGATTGTATATAATAACATATTTTTTTTTTTTACGGTACCCTCGTTGTGCGTTTCCGAATTACACTTGACCGGTTTGTTTATTAATAAAGACCATGAGAAGTAAAAACTTCATTACACCCAAACATCTGACGCAAAATATTTATCAAACCTAACCGTAAGTACAGCACCCATTAACGGAAAATCAGCATTTTTAATCAAAATATTTGCGTAAAAAGGTTGACGTAAAAAATAATGCTTTATGGCCATTAATCTCCTAAAAAGGTCCGGGGTCGGCAGGGACCAAGGTAGGCCAAAAGTAATGGAGTTCTGTTGTACAGTCGCAAGCCAAAGAGTTTGGACGTCCCAACCCTTGACGGTATTACATAAAACATTTCGGCGAGAGTCGCAACGAAAATAAATGTACCAATATTTCTGGGACACTTTTTAGGCCCAATTTTTTGTTTGCCTTTTTGCGCGGACATGTAAAATGATGGATATGTTATGTCGCGGTCGGTGTGTAACTGTCCCGTAGGGAGAAATAATAAACTCTGATCTGAGATGATGAATATACTGGGCTGCTAAATACTGTTGATTAATTATTCTTGTTTAACGTTTTCATTTTTTACTGGTAATTTAATTCAATTCAATTTCAGTTCAATATATTCATTTCAGACTTTCGGTCCATATGGTGTTAGTAAATACTGAATTTGAATTTTTTAAATTCAAATTTGAATTAATGAAGCTGTGTTTTTTTATTGTTTTTATATTAAATAAACAACAACTCGTAGCATTGCAGCAATTCGGAATTTGCATGTGATTCTAATGTCTAATAAAGTTAAAAGTCGATTTAGACCAGATCTTCGTTTTCGTGACTCAGAATCAAAAAAAGCCTAAGACAGTCTTACAAGCTTCAACGTTTAAAATATCATCAAATCATATATCGATTTAGCAGCTTAGACGTTAAAACGTAACAAACAAACTAGTCAACAAACACATAATTACATTCGCATTCAAATTACCGGCAAGAATATTAATGAAAATAACAAAATCTACGTACTCTAAAAATAAATAGTTCTACGAACAACTTGGTTGAACCCGGGTGTTATCAAAGGACCCTGGATTCTGCGTTGTCAAGCCACAACATACTGAGATAACTCTGCGCACATTACAAAGCAGTTGCCGGGACATTCTACAAAGAAAATAGTTGACGGTCGTTGTGCCCCTGGCGGTGCCGTGATTCGCTTAGTTTGGTTTGCATTTAAAGTGAATGGGGCTTAGATTTGTTTTTGAGAAGAGATAAAAGAGGCAATTTTGATTTTTGTTACGAATGTTTGTAGGTAAATACTTAAATAGACTTCAATTTTAAGAAGAAGCTGGTTCTGTATTAAATCTTATTCGGTCCCAAAGGCTCTCTGCGACGTGTCTGTATCGAGTGATTCAATTTTTCGGCCATATAGCTCGTAGAAGCCCCGACAATTTGGAGCGCCTGATGGTCACTGGAAAGGTGAAAGGCAAAAGGCCTCGTGGACGAAGCCCCTACGTTGGGCTGATCAGATATCAACAAGCCTTGAGATATCTGTCAGCACGGCCTTCCACGATGGTTTGGACAGAAGCCGATGGAGAGAAACTGTCAAGAAGAAGCTTTTTTCAAAGGAGTCCCGATCCTCAGTAATGAGGAATCGACAGAGGAGAAGGAGTTCTGTATTATTTTCAACTAGCTTTTGCCCGCGGCTTTGCTCGCATAAGAGAGAAAAAAGTAGCCTATGTCACATTCCATCCCTTCAACTGTCTCTACTTAACAAATCACATCAATTTGTCGCTCCGATCCGTTTTGCCGTGAAAGAAGGACACGCTTTCCCATTTATAAAATTAGTATGGATTTCAACATAATAATTATTGCTACAAACTAATTCTCAACTTTTTTTCTATTACTCTAAAAATAGACCTTCACGAATTAATAAGTTCTCAAGCCCCAACTCCTTGATTCAGCTTTTACGCGTAACCTAACAACAAAGCCATACATACTTTAACAGTCTTAAGCTAGAATTAAATTTCCAAAGTGAAATCGGGTGTAACACAACACTCCAAAATTGAGCCAAAACAAGGCATAGCATTACAACTTGAAGCGGGACCTACTGAACTATGTTGCTATGTTATATGTTTACATGTTTACTATGTTTACGGTCAATTTGTAACATGGGCTGGCACTAAGCGGCATGACGTCACGGTGGCTGACACAGGCGCAAGTTAAATTGTGCGGCCGCGCTGCCGTTGTTGCTTGTTTGTACATTATGAGGGAGCGCTCGCGTTGGTGTTGTCGAGTTATACTCGGTTTGGTGTAATGGGAATTGGAATTGGAGTGATGGGTTTTGTCTTGATAGTGTAGGAAAGTAGATGATAGCCAAAAAAAGTAGAGCGTTTTTCGGAAATTGCGCAATTTTGAAAACTCACATATATTTTGGAGTTATTTGTGATTTTAAAAGAAAAAAAAAAGTTCAATTGTTATAGTAACGAAAATATTAAGATAAATTATTTTAACCTTTTGACGACCAAGCGACAGCCGGCTGTCGGGCTGCTTTTATCTTTTTATTGTGTCTAGAATCACGTGTTTTCGAAGGTTTCAACTAAACTAAATAACCTACATCCACTTCATATTGTATAAAACCGCTAAACCTCGCATTATGTCATAGGGTTTAATAAACATAATGCGCTCATTTCTCAGTGTATTCTCACTAACAGTTTTTTAACTTCTACCTGACTAGCCCACTAAAAACACTAAGCGATAATTGTAATTTTGTTTTACTTATTGTTGTATTTTCTCAATAAGTGATTTATATAATCTTCTGAGAAGAATTAATATCTTGAGCGTAATTTTATCGTAAAATTTTTGATACGAGCCTGTTTTAGCTTTATCTTTGGAGGGTAGTTTCAGCAGTCAGCGCGCTCGCACAATTTTTCACATATTTTTATCTTGTTTGTCAAACTAGGATTTGTGTGTAGTGTGTGAATACTGACTAAAGTATTGTTGCTCGATGCTCGTACCTACAATTGAACGAAACAAAAACATTCATAAACAACGAAACGTATTCAATCTTATGCCCGCAACGCGAATACCAAACAAGTAATAATTAAAGACACTGTACCTACGTCAAAATGATGACTGAAGTGTAGCATAATATATTAAATTATCTCCCTGACCATACTATATACTCAGCAATGTAATTGAAAATATGTAATTGAGTTTTTAGTAATTTGCCGTTTCGTGTTTATGAAATGCTTGAGTTCTATTGTTTTAGCTGACTCTGGTTTTTATTCTTATTATATGATTACAGTTACTGTTCCTTATGTGTGCATAATTAGTCCTTTTTCAACTGACTAAAAGAGGTTATCAATTTCTTTGTATGCTTTTTTTAGGTGTATGTTCGTTACGGAAAAAAATACTTAGAAAATGCGATCCATATTCTCGTAATATGATGAATGCATAAATTTCTTAGACAACCAAATTACTTCGTGTGGTTAATTAAAGTGACACCAAGTTCTTTAGACTTTGCTTAGTGCTTTCGTCAAATCTCGTCGTCATTACCAATGATATTACAAGGCAAGGCAAGTGACAACCTGAAACTTTACTATGTGCAAAACTTTACCTACTGTGTTTTTAGTTATCCTCACGGTTTCATCCTAGTCTTTGGAAGTTTAAATTGTCACTTTTGTTTTTACTTTTAGATCCACAAGAAGTTCAAAGTATTAGGAAATAAAACATTCACATTTAAAAATAAGTGGAGCATTTTTGAAGACCTTTTTTTTTAAAAAGGGTAATCATCTAATGACTTCTTCCGCCCCTAATGTCAGACTTTTAATCTTTGGTTGACTTAATAACGTTGTTGGAAATATTTTTGCTGTTACACAATTAGAAAAAAACTTTTTTTCAAAAAAATATTAACCGCCTTCAAAAACTAAAAACCCAAAAATAACTAAAATTTCGGAAGTCGGTGGCAACACAAATTGACTGGCAGAACAGAAGCCACCGACTTCCGAAATTTTAGTTATTTTTGGGTTTTTAGTTTTTGAAGGCGGTTAATATTTTTTTGAAAAAAAGTTTTTATTTATTACTTTTTAGTGTAGACTCCCAATGTAGATATAGAAACTTGAAGAAAAAACACACATCGTCTATGAATATTTCGTCAATTTTTTTTGTTCTTGGTGAATTTTTCGAGAACCACTGAACCGATCGCCACAAAATTTATATGGGACCACCCCTGAATCATGACTTATCAAACAAAAAAAGAACCATCAAAATCCGTTTGCAATTGACGGAAATATCGCGTAACAAACATACAAAAAAAAAAAAAAAAAAAAGAACATACAGACGAATTGAGAACCTCCTCCTTTTTTGAAGTCGGTTAAAAATAATTTTATTTATCTCGAGATATTCCTATTTAATTAAATTAAATAAATAATGGACGATATGTTCCCAGTTCATATTTTTTTTAATCTATTTGTGCTCCATATTTTTGTGGATAATTAATAATACCAGCCTAAAACTGTCCCACTGGACAAAGGCCTCTCCTCATACAGAGAAGGCAAGATCATTGATCACCACGCTTGCTAAAGGCAGATTAGCGATTTCAGACTTATATTAACTACAAGTCCAGGTTTCCTCACGATGTTTTCCTTCACCGATGTCTTTGATGTCTAAGATGATCTTTAGAAAGTACATATGAATTGAAAAAGTCACATTGGTACTTGCCCGGATTCGAACCCACAACACAACCTCTTGCATGAGAGGCGGGCGCCTTAACCACTAGGCCATCACGACAACTTCGACAACTTTGTGGATAAATATATTATTATTTTCAACAGAATAATTCACAGGAGAAAATTCTGCGGCATGGAAATTGGTGGTAAATATTGGGAATTTACTTTGCTGATTATCTTTAATAATTAACAAAATATATTTTCGTTGAATTTAATTTTTTTTGTCATAAAGACATTAAGGCAATTCATTTAAATTAAATTAAAATATTTTTCATAAGGAGAACTTTATCCGAAGCTGTTCAATATTATTTTTTGTGGTAGTGTTCGTCGATAAATATGAATTTGCATTTAATATTATCGTTAAACATGGTAAACTGACTAACAGACACAGCCCAAATTGCTGGCCCTATAGTGGTATGAAACTTGCAGGGTTTATTCTTTGTAATGAGTAAGAAAAGATTTTTGGAAATTCCAACGGAAGGAAGGACGAATGGAAGTGTCGACATTCACGAGGGCGAAGCTACGGGCGAAAGCTAGTATCAGAATATAAGGATATAATAGTAAAAACGTATTTTATATACTAGTTTGTCAAAAGAACCGGGGTTCAATTTTGTATTGTTTTATAAGCATGCAGATGCCTAAAGTCAAATAAATTCCGGGGTTGCGGAATGTTTATAATAGTTACCGTGACCCCGGAACATAAAGGGCAACCGATGGAACATAAGTGGGTTTTAGTCAGTAAAAGTCTGACACGCCCTCCCGCCGCACCCAGGGCGGGAGCAGCCATTAGATGATTTCCCACTCCCAAAAAAAAATTAATTAAGTAAGTTGCCTCCATAGACGAATAAAAAAAGTAATATTAAACTTTTATCTCGAATTTTTTCTAAATTTAAAATAATTAAAAAAATAATTTGTAATTAAAACCATTCACACCTAAAATTGAAAATCCCTTCATAAAAACTAAACCTTCAAGAGAAACTAGGCCGACCCTAAACCTAAACTTTAGCCAAGTTCTCACGAAAGCGCTTATTCATGCAAAATTAATGTACCAAAATGAATTGGACGGAGGTGTCGGAGGAAATCTCGAATGGCAACACATTACTCCATAAACATCATCCAAGTCGGCTAAAGGGAGATTTATTGACGTTTCGCGAAACGTGTGCGTAAGTCCGAAAGTTTTGAGGTAACCCTATGAGGTGGTGCAAGTAACAGGCGAACGTGTTTTCAAGCTATTGCCAAATTATACAGGGTGGGAAGTTTTTATGGGCCCTGGAAAAAACTACTTTCAATCTTTGAGATTGATTACTTTGGATAGTAGAAAAGGATTTCTTTTTATTTTAGGCCAGCTCGATTCTCAGGAGTGACACATTTTCAAAAATCTTTAAAAACTAAAAGAATGTTTCTTTAAGTAAAATAATCTATCTTAACGATTTAAGCTACTTTTCTTTCAGAGCCCATTCAAACTTTCCGCAAAGGTTGTGGCATCACGTTGAATAGCGAAAAGCATTCATACCATTATTTCTGCCAAAACCAGCGTTATCGGATACAATACAGAATAGAGTGCAATACAGAAGCTTTGTTGTAATTTGACAATGTCAGTTGTAAATGAAAATAATTATAAACACATGATAAAATATCAGTTTTCTTGGGATGGCAACGTATCTCTCACGTCACTGAAATTTCAGATGCCAGTTGTGTATCAGATGGGCTGTAAGTTTAGCAAGATAATACTGAAAGAACAAGAAAATATATAAAATTAATACATCATAAAATTTTGAGCATTATTTAAATATTTAACCAAAGTAGTTGAGTCTTATACCTTACACCAACCACCCAAGGTCCTAAGGGACCTTCATACATTATAGTTGCGTATAAACAACATCGGTTGCTGAAATTTTGAGCACTACATCAACGTTCGACGAGGTCATAATTTAATTTGTTTCCGTGACGTCACAAGTGACGTATTTACATGATAAATTGTATGGAGATGAAGACTAATTTATGGACAAAGGGTGTTTTGTTATGAGTAATATACAATATGTTATTGCTATTATCTTAGGGATCATGATAAAGGGTCGCTTAGTATTCCGTTTGATGGATGTTTGAGGGTTGGGTTGAATTTGTTATAGGGTTGATATTGTTTTTAATGTTGATATTTTGTTATGGTATCAGTTTATTATTATACCACGCTTGGGTAAAATAGTCTTCTTACACAATAAAAGTTTGAGTGTGATCATCACACTTGCTCAAGGTAGCACTGGCATATTCTTCATGAGAATGCTTTCTAACACTTTTCTCGACCAGCCCAGTTAAACCCAGCTTACAACGTTTAGCAATTGCGGTCGTGAAGATCAATGGGGGTAGTGATCAACTGTTCCAGTCTACTGGTATTTGACGGATTGATCGTAAGACTAAACATTGTTAAAATTTTTGTTTCAACGCACAAATCTTAAGAACAAGAAGTATAATTGGAAACAATCTTTTTCGCATTACACCAGATTTCACCTACGGCTTCGTCTATAGCTTCGCCCGCGTGGATGTCGTACTTCCATCCATTATTTTACCGTTTAAGAGTTGTAATTTTCAAAAATTCTGTCTTAGTTGTCAAGCATTCTTCACAAAGTAAACACCCTACAAGGTTCATGACTCTACGACCAGTGGTTTGGGCAGTGCGTTGATATACAAACAATCAGTTAGCCAATTTATCCATACTAATATTATAAATGGGAAAGTGTGTCTGTCTGTCTGTATGTTTGTCTTTCTTTCACGGCAAAACGGAGCGACGAATTGACGTGATTTTTTAAGTGGAGATAGTTGAAGGGATGGAGAGTACCATAGGCTACTTTTTGTCTCTTTTTAACGCGAGTGAAGCCGCGGGCAAAAGCTAGTTATTTCATAAACAGATTTTCAAGGTTGTACAAGATTATGCTTCAACATACAGGATAATAGTAGAAAACAAGAGATATAATGTAACATTTAACATCGGTCAACTCAAGTCGGCTGAAAATGTTCTCAAATGGAAAATGTCTAAAAGGGCACAGTCAAACCGCCTTTTAATATTTATCTAACAGTTATAGCCGTTTCCGACGATATCGGTTGGGGCCGATAGTTGTAGATACGTTAAGGTCCTACAAATTGATACATGTGGCCAAAGCTTACACATTTGGGGCCAACACTGGGGGTTTGTAGGAGATTACTATGAATGTGTTGACTCTAAGCCATTTTCAAGGTCAAATTTTGATATATACTAATATTTTGAGAAATATTAATGAGGTAGGATCTTGGGTTCCTTAAATATATGTGTAAGTGTTTCCGTAACGAATTTTCCTGCATATTACTGGATCAATATCCAAAAAGAGTTGGCAAGTTGGTGATGTAAAATAAAATAAATATCTCTGAACAATTCACACAGCCATCTAATCTTAAGCTAAGCAGAGCTGTTGTGATAGCAACCAAACAAGTGGTATATACTTCCTAATATAAATATTTCTACCAGACACAGATCATACATTCATGCTCAATACACAAAGTGTGTCCTAGGTGGTAATCGAACCTACGAACTCCGGCCATAGCAGTCAGGGTCACTAACCACTAGACCAACAGGTCCATCACGTGCAATTACCTGGGTTAATAAAAACAAATTGGATAATAATATGATAAAATTTTTACCAGTCCATTTTGGAGTTTTAGGTCATCTATAGGATTATACTGATCAACAGTTTCAAGTCAATCCTACAAATAAAGAACCTAACGCATTCTTCCTTCCTTACAAGATACATACATCCTCTGATATCGCAAGCTAGGGAATGACGCAACGGTTCTAAGACAAGGCCGCGTGACCAGTTGTGTTCGACATCTGTTGTCCCACTTTACTGCTTTGTTTAATGTCGGGTTTCAATGACGTAATACGATAATCCTTGTTTGTTTGCCCTGATAAACATAATATGTTAAGTGGAGGCACCATTGCTGTAGAACTGTTTAAGGATGGGCTTGTTTTCAAAACATTCGAAACGTGTTAAGGACTAATTTACTTTATTTGACTGACTTTTTGGTGTGGTTAGTGACCCTGACTGCTAAGCTGGAGTTTAAAGGTACAAAACTCAAAACTATTTTATTCAAATAAACCATTTACAGGTACTTTTGAATCGTCAAGGTGTCAGTCTGACAGAAAAATGAAGCTAGTTGCTCGTTCCAAAGAGTAGGTCTCATGGAGAAGAGCGAGCAAGAAACTCCATGGACACTCTTTTAAAATCAATAGATTACAAAAATTTGGTTACATCATTCATTGTAGAATTTAAAGTACTATGTGAGAACAACGTAACAAGTCATAATGTTAGAAGAGATACTGTAAATTAATGGAATAAACTAAACAAATTTTAAAATAACTGTGGCGGCTAAGAGATGACCAGTCTCAGCAGACAGCGCCCGTTCACGAACATGACGTGTGGATCGGCACCAAATAGCTCAACCATTTTTAAGGGAACCAAATGATCCAACAAACACGCCACCGTCAGTGAGACATTTGAGTGAGAATGACAAACTCCCAGCTGCAATTACAATACAACGCAATTATAATTACAATTATAATTACAATTACAAGTCGTTTAGACGAAGGCTGTTAATAGTACATTATCGTAGCATCTGACATAATCATGTTACATCAGTACAATTAAGTCAATCTATCGAAAAAAAAAAACCACCACATCTTTTATCTGTACCATTCTTTACCCAGTTAAATCAGACCTAAAGACCTCATTGTGTTTTCAAATAAATAAACCCAATATTTATTTCAAGACGAACTTCCTACAAGAACGGGCTTTCAAACTTCAATGCGAAATTAGCATATACGGAATAGACAGCGGTGCAAACACTTAGATGCTGAAGTTAGATGCCAACGCTTTACACTCCACCCACCTATGCACGAACTAAAGTGGCCCCCATAAATTCAGACGGTGTAAGTTTAAACGGGGATCGAAGTTAGGTGTCATGGAAGTGGCTTGGGTGTAGGTGGGGTTCGGGTGTGCAATAGGTAGGTTTTGCTTTGTCTAAAATTTTTATAAGGCCGAATTTTGGCTACATTGGTCAAACTCAAAGGTGAAGCCAAGTCATCATCATCAGCCACTGGACAAATGCTTCTTGCAAAGATCTCCACATGTATCGGTTCTGCGCCACCCGCATCCAACGGGACGCGGCGATCTTGATGAGGTCATTAGTCCATCTTACAGGAAGCCTGCCCACGCTGCGTTTTTTTGTATTGTATGTGAGTGCACGTACCGATAGTGTAGAAGAAACTTGGGGCATTTATTTAAACAAACTTATACCGGCGTAACTCCGTCCGCACCTTCATTTCTTTAGGTTACTTTAATCCAAAATTCAAAAATTTTTCTCTATTTCATGCACTCTATTCATGTCTAGTGCTAGTGCTAAGCCACTGCTCAAGATTCAGGCTCGGTAGTGTACTTATGACTACAACACAAACACTGCAGCCACATCTATCCACGCAACATCTGCGCCCTAACTTTTCCCCGAAGGCGTATATTTCTCTATATACTGGTGTCTATGTCTAATAAAGTGGTCACAGTCGAAGCAAGATTAACCGTTCTCCTTTATTATTGTTTGTGTTCGGGCGCGCGCATAATGGAACCATGGAAAAATATGGCGGATTGGGAATCGAAAAGTATTTCGGTATTATTATGATGTATGAGTGTGGTGTGACATTGGGAACGTTCGCGGTCCGGTTGGGAATTGAATTTTATTTTGAGTGAGTTATGGTTTATTTTATGGTGGTGTTGGGGATGATTGAATTGATATATTATGTGCTGTCAATTTTATTGATTTTTAACTTACTCTGTCGTAAAATGTGTCAAGTTTTGTAAGATTTAAAGGCAGGCAATTACAAGATTAACAGATATGGACAGTTTCAAAGCATTTTGTAAGCATTTTCATTAAATAAATTTTAGTTAATTAAATAGATACTAATTTGGAACAGGTAAAATTTCTTTAGGCTACAAAAGGACAAGCGTTTTACCTTTCAACGACTAAGCGACAGCCGGCTGTCGCGTTGCTATTGTCTTTCTATTGTGTCTCGAATCACGTGTGGTCGAATGTTTAAAAACGTTTAGAAATTAAAAAAAGACCTTGTGTCGTTAGTTACAAATTCATGAGCAGTGAGATGATGACAACTGTGAACCTATCAATTGTAATATTACATTAGAAAGTGACTGTTTGACTGTTTATCTCGTCTCTGTAAAACCACTGAACCGAATATAATGAAAGACAAAGAAGTGTCGCAACAACGTCTAAGCACGAAATCAATAAACGAAATTGTCACGGGAGGAAGTTAATAATAACAAAAACCATTTAAATGGTTCTTTTGATTGGTGAAATTGAGATCACAGAGTCGTCAGTGCCATTTTATTATAAAAAGAGAAATGCTGTTATAGAATTAAATATCAGGACTTATGACTTTTTTATTTTTTTTATGTATCTAACCCTTGCTGTTACCCTCGGTTTTTATACTTGCAGACAGATAGCAGACAACAGAGTAATCATATTCTTTTTTTAAGTTGGGACATTCCCACCACACTATTCCCAACCACTGCAACTCCTGAAAGCCAGAATCAAAGTGGAGTCCGCCAGAAAAGCGCCGAAGCAATGAAGCTCGCTTTCTGGCAGAGTAATCATATGCAGATTTTTTTTACCTTTTAAGATACGGAACCAAAACTTCACAATTGTATCTATCAATGTAAAGGACCCCATAAAAATTGGTTCCTTATTTTCAATTTACAAAAAGAATTGATTCTCCGCATTATAAACGCTGAAATGTATTACAAATTTAGACCCTTACAAAACAGGGGCCTATTTCCTGGTCGTTATCTTACCATCGGGGGCTATTATCCGATGCCTTTCCAAATTATATTCAGGAACAAAGACAAAAGAGACACGTTAAAATTTGTAGGTGTTTGTAAAGAGGTGGGCTTATTGAGGAAAATGATAATTGGTTTATAGGTATGTAGACGCGTGGTTAAAGTTTTTATGAAGGTAAATCTTCTATGGGGTAATAAAATCTTTGAAGGGAAACAAAGGCCCAGAATAAGACTTCTTGTAACAAATTTAGTTTCAATGCAAAGAGGTTTTAAGTTACTAATCCGTCGTCTTGAAAATTTGATTGTGTTAATAAATATTTTTTTAAATTAAATTGTTTAAAAATATATGCGACACTTAACGTTTAAAAAGCGTAGATAAAAATTCAAAGCCGACTTCAAAAACTACAAAATAAAAAAACATTCTCAATTTTCAATATAAAATATCAGGAGGACAAAGTTAAAGTTATTTATTTCCGTTTTAGTTTTCGACGCCGGTTCTGTTTTTTTTTAAATAAAATAAACATACTTACAGGACGCTTTCAGAACTTCTTCCAAGTTAATTAAAACAAACAAAATACAACCGCCATAATCTACTATGCGCACACCTTAACACCACTTGGGAGGTTTGTATAAATTAAATGAAAACGGTACAAATGAAAGAATTTATCATTTTGTACGTGTCCCGACTTATTGAGTATCGCTTTTCTTTATTTAATTTAGTCTGTCTGTCCTAGGGAATTTCATTTTCTACATATACGTGACAAGTCATTGGCATCGTGTGACGGTGGGTTATATTTAAATTGGTACCATGACACGAGTTTTCTGAAGGCAAAATGTGTGTAATATTCGTCTCGTTTTGTGGGCTCTTGTTAATATTCGGTAGAGGAAATATTTGGCGTACCAGTTGATTATTACTCGACATTTTTGCTGGGACGTTCACTCAATATACGAGGTATGTGTGTTCAATCACATGTTTGGAAGTAATAGTAATAAGGAATGGATGTTGGTGAAATATTCTGAGGGATTTGTAATTTACAAATCCAATGCAATTTAAATTGCAATGAGATATAAATAATGAAAAAAAAAAACAGATTTACAACAAACAAAATAACGACGAAAAAAAGTTTTCGAATTTACACGAAAATATGATTAACCCACTCCATACTGAAATAAAAGCTAACAAATATACTTAAACGTGCTAAGCGCACACTGTCCTACAATTTAATTTGTTAAATTTAATACATTTAGACGGATACACAATTTGTTAAATACACTCACACAAAGACACAAGGTCCTAATAATCCGCAGCAATTGCGCTAGTGATGAACGCACACACGCGCCCTAAAAGCGCACATCGGCCATTTGCATGCTTCATTAGTGCTTAGAAGAGGTCACGTTTGTCTTTTGTTTATGTCCGTGAGACGAAGTTGTTTTATTTAAACACTAGGAACTTCCAGGAACTTCCTTTATTTTACTCCTTTAGAGTTGGAAAATTCTAAAAATCTTTTCTTAGAGAACATTTACTCTTCACAAAAAACACACCCTCCTAGTCTCATGTTTCTAGGACCAGCAGTTCGTGCCAGGGCTTGAAATACCGTTAAAAATATGGTATCGTTACCAAATTTAACGTTATATCTGGCACATTTTACCGTTAAACATACGTAACGTTATAATGTACGATAACGTTAATTTTATCGGTATGAGTCAGTTTTGTTACCGGCGCGGCGCGGCGCCCGCCGCCACTACCCGCCAAGCCGCGCCCGCGCGGCCTTGGAAAAAAGGGCAACGTTTACCGCTATTTTCACAATAACATTAAAAATACCGGTAATTTTTAACGCTATTTTTAATGTTATGTTACTAAATAACGCTACCAAATCATACCGATATGCAAGTATCTCTATGGAAATAACGTTACTTAACGTTATTTTTAATGTGAATTGGTAACGTTTTCAAGCCCTGGTTCGTGCAGTGCATTTAATACATGACCCAGTGAGTCATTCAATCAGTTTACCATCTTATAATATAGAAAAGCCGATGTCCAAAAATAATAACAAAGTACCCACCGACCTTTTTTCATCTTATAAAACGAAAATATCAAAACAATGTCCAGGACGATGGCTTTCTTATTAATTTACTTTAATTAAAACCGACTTTAGCTAAAATAACTTGATTACAACGCTGGGGAACGTTACAAAAAATCGTTATTACAAAACAGTTTGGTATAAAGAATTCTTGTTCTTTCTATTAAACTGAGTTTCTGAAATGTTTATTCAATATTATTTTACTTTTAATAGTGGAGAATATTGTTGCTGTGTTTTTATAAAATGTTTTGATGTAACTTGTTTTAATTAGATGAGTAAATAAAATTTATTCACATACTTCGGTTATCGGTGAAGGAATAAAACGTGAAGAAACCTGGACTTATAAGTCCAAAAACGTCAATTTGCCTTGAGCTAGCGTGGTGAATAATGCTCGTGTCATCTCGTATGAGAATATACCTTTGCCGATAATTATAGACTAGGTTGTATTGTTTAAGCAACCTAGCTCGGTTTTATCAACGGCTAAGTAAAATAGCTAAAAATTTTCAAATAAAGGAAAACTTAAACACGAAATAGAATGACAGTAGCAATTAAAGTGCGTAACAACATAAAAAAGTAATAAAATTTTTGATTTAGTTTAATTTAATAAGTCCTTATCTTTTATAATGTATTATTTATTCAGATGGAAAACCAACAGCTATACTTTAAGCTCTACTTATTGATGGTTCTATCAAAATACTGTTGCAATAGTCTAATGCAAATTAGCGTCTACCATCGATTCTACATATTATCATTTCAGCCTATTATACTGACCTATTCACCTCGACAATACCGTCCATCAGAATCCTAAAACTCGAGATCAACACGGCTGTATCATTGTGAAATAAGGTCCGATCTACATACGCCCGGCTAGGTGGGCCACCGACAAGTTTTACATGAAAATACGTCCCGAATGTGACACATTTTCAAAAATAATTAAATGCAGTTTTATATCTTAAAAAAAATAAAATAATGTTTCCTTTGAGTAAAATAATCTACCTTAACGATTTATTATAGTTTTCTTCCAGGATCCATAAATACTTTTCACTCTGTATAATGCCGCCCTTTAGAAGTCTAAACTCTTCTATTATTGGCTTTGTAAGAGAAGATTTATTATTTTTTATAAGATTCTATCTTTTATAATTTTTCTATCAAGAATAGCGCAACAGTCCAAAGCAAATTAGCATCTATCATCGCTTCTACATCTCCATTTTATCCTGCTGACCTCACCTCCATAATGCCGTCCTTCAGAATCCTAAAACTCGAGATCAACACGGCTGTATCATTGTGAAATAAGGTCCGATCTACATACGCCCGGCTAGGTGGGCCACCGACATGTTTTACATGAAAAAGGAACCGTCCTATATGGGAAAAAGCAATATCGTGTTAGTGCCAGTGTTTTGTTTTTGGTGCAAGTTTGGAGATTTACGCGGGTGAGAAATAATGTTTGAGTTGGTTTTGTGGTGGTTAAATATTTTTGTTATACTCTTATGCCCTTACTAATAATCACTGTGTAAAGTTATGCAATGAATAAAGCCTGTGTAACCATACATTTTTAACCGACTTCAAAAAAGGAGGAGGTTCTCAATTCGTCTGTATGTTCTTTTTTTTTTTTTTTGTATGTTTGTTACGCGATATCTCCGTCAATTGTAAACGGATTTTGATGGTTCTTTTTTTGTTTGATAAGTCATGATTTAGGGGTGGTCCCATATAAATTTTGTGGCGATCGGTACAGTGCTTCTCGAAAAATTCACCAAGAACAAAAAAAAATTGACGAAATTTTCATAGACGATGTGTGCTTTGTCTTCAAGTTTCTATTTTGATAATAAATTACTTTGAAAGATACTATACACAGTCAAACATTAGGAGTCGACACTAAAAAGTAAAAAATAAAAAACTTTTTTCAAAAAAATAATAACCGCCTTCAAAAACTAAAAACCCAAAAATAACTAAAATTTCAAAAGTCGGTGGCTTCTCTTCTGCCAGTCAATTTATCTGAATTTGTGTTGCCACCGACTTCCGAAATTTTAGTTATTTTTGGGTTTTTAGTTTTTGAAGGCGGTTATTATTTTTTTGAAAAAAGTTTTTTTGACGTATAAACGTGTCATAACTTTATGCAGCGTTTATTAGTAAGGCGCTTACTGTTTAGTATTTATTTAGATGCAGGAATACTTTATTGCCTTACAGTATTAAAGTTAAAAATTATAACACATGTATTTTTTCTTTTTGTACCAGTCTGTACTAAATCATTGAGGTACGGCATCGCATCATAGTCCAAAAAAGTCAATGATGGACGTCATAATGTACCGCGCAACTCTAACCGCTAGAATCTAAGATTGATTATAACCAAAACACACGGTTCAAAAGAATTGACTCGATGTCAGCAAAATAAATTTGTATTTTTTCTATATATCTTACTTTTTACTAATGAAAATGTTAACTTGAAATTCATCTGATTCGTAAAAAAATTAAATTGTGGTATAATAGCTGATATTTTATTTCAATAAATAATACAAAGCGAAGAAGTTTGATTACTTGTCATGTCAGCGTAGCCACCGTAGCGTAAGCTACGCCGTAGCGAGTTCGTTGCAACAATGAAAATTGTCGTTTGATACCTCTTTTATAGCTCTTCAACGGTAAAAACTGTTTGATACACTGTTGATTTTTTTGCAAGAATCCTTCAAAGACGTCTTCATAACACCATACCAAAGACACATCATTATCTGACCAATGGCTTAGAAATGCAAAAAAGACAAACAATTATCGTATAGCAGATAAAAAAAATTGATCACTTCTCTCTAAAACGCTATTCTTTGATCACTTACACCCTAACCTTTGTGCACTTGTGATAAAACGACACTATGTTCAGTAGGATCATTGAGAAAGTGTACTAACAATGAGAGGCGCGAACTAGCGTACCCTCACTGTGTTTACACTGCTAATAGGAAGCGAAATACATATTTTGCATATCCGCATTTTATCTTTATAATGTACTAGTTGCGTGCCGCGGTTTAATCCGCGTTGTGATAGTTATTCGGCTACTGCTCTGCGTCTGTGGGTCATGGCGTGTTATATAGGCTATTTATGTTATTTTGATGTAGCTATATAGCTATATAAAGTTTTAACAATATCCGTTTAGTAATTTAAATGAGCAACAAACATCGTTCCGTACATTCTCAGAAATTTCAATTTTACTTCCATACTAATATTATAAATGTGAATGTAACTCTGTCTGTCTATCTGTCTTGCTTTTTCGCCAAAACCGATTTAAATAAAATTTGGTGCAGAGTCTAGAGTTTTATCTCAAAAATGCCATTATAACGAGAACTACGTAATAAAAACCACGGGGCACAGCTAGTTTATGATATTAGAAAGATTATGAAAAATGTTTATAGCATCACCAAAATTAAACTTTTGATAAACTATATATTTTTAACTATTGCACATGACTTTGCGTCATTCGCGTGTAACTCTGAGTTTTAAAACAATATAAGTTTACATGCCTGTTATTATACAAATATTTAATTACAGGAATTAAACCTGCCTCACTCAACATAGCAAATAATGGCTCAGCCACTGCGTCAAGTCAACAAATCACTAAATTCAAAAATCTCGCTCAAAAGACAACCAGACTCATTCACCTCCAATCATCCTCGTGGACGCCATTTTAATTTAATTACAGATGCTAAAAAACACAAAAAACAAGCAACATAGCGTGCATCACTAAGTGTCTGTCTATAATAAGAATTACTTACCTCGGCTTTTAGGGCAGGGGCCCACTGGGATGACCCTAGTTAAGTTCTCGTTAGCCACTAATGAGTCCAATAGATCTTGATTAGCTACGACCTTTAGTAATTTTGGTTTGGGTTTAGTAACTGCCGCTTATTTAGTTTGTTGATATAATTTAGTTTGGGCTCTACTAAAATATGTATATTTTAGGTTGCTTTAAATTGAGGATTAAATGACATTGAAACTGTTTTGAGGTTGTTAAAATTGGTGTGGAAGTTAGATTTGGTATGTTTTTTGTGTGGTGTGGAAATTATAGGTATTTGTGTCATTCTAGTTCTTCTCCGCGCTTTTGGGTACTGCTCCGATCGTAGCGGGATATAATAGGTCCATACTAAATTTATGAGTAGAGTAGAATTTATGTGGATTAGTTATTTCATGTATGAAAATTTTGTTTTTGAGTTCAGAAAGACTATTTGCAATCCAATTATAGCAACAAACAAAAAACTGAATTATATTAGTGAATATTATACTTTAAACTTTCGCGTTGCATATTAATACTTTACTGTTCTACGGGTGTCGCCGAACAGTCTGCTTGTGACCATGGCAGGTGTAACCCTGCCGAAACGTCAAGCATAAAACAAATAAAAAAGGTACGTGCGCGTTAAATCCCGTAGAACAGTAAAGTATTATATTAGTGAAGACTAAAACATGTTTTTTTTTTATTTTAAGGTGTTGTAACTGCGACATAATGCAAAGCAATGTGAACTTTATGCTAATAATCCTAGAATACGAGTACAGTTTGTATTACCAAAGTAAAGTACCATGATGGTTCTGTTTCTCGATATTGTTTGTGAAACGGTTAAGGGATGATTCTCATTAGAACGGGCCGTGCCAGGGTCGGGGCGTGGACGAGCCTGGGCCCGTCCGTGCTACGCAATTTATATTACACCGAATGTATGGGACGGGGCGGAACCGTGCAACAAACCTGGTACTGAAGTGTGTCGAGCGGGCCCGGACGGGACACGGATAATGCACTGTGTAATATAAATTGATTCATACAAAATATATGTAACCTGTATGTAACAGATTAAAACCGTGCCCCGTCCCGGCCCCAGCAATGGCACGGCCCGCTCTAATGAGAATCATCCCTAAAATGTGACGTGTGTGTTAACCTTTTTTAAACCTTTAAACACACGTGATTCGAGACAGAATAAAAAGATAATAGCAGCGCGACAGCCGGCTGTTGCTTCGTCGTCTTAAGGTTAAGAATGTCTTTTTAAAATTGTTTTTAAAAAGACATTCTTATTACATAACATTACATTACATTAATTTCATCCTGTCGCTATCAATTATTTATTTATTTCTTTATGTATATAGAGAGACAGGTTTTTTATTGGTAGCCAACGCTTTACAGAGTAGACGCGCATTCTTATTTTTGCAAATTTATCCCTTAAAGACGTAAATTCATACAAGTTTGTATTAAAATCCTCGAGCAAGGTCACACGAAATAGCTATATAAGTATCTTGAGTACTTATCAATCGTTTCTATATGCTTTTATTACCATCCAGTCAAGTCGAAGAATAGTTGATAAATCATTTCGGTACCTACGTCAAATAATTAAGAAAGAAATAAAAAAAGAAGGAAAAAAATAACATGTCCCGATTGTATAACAAATATTAAACAGTCTCTACAAATAAATCGAAATGTAAGTAGGTTGTTAACAAAAGTTTTATTCATGAGGTCAAAATAAATAATTTTGTAACAAAGTCCCGATGTCAGTCAAATGAGAAAGTCCTTCGGGCGAAGAACTTAATTTTCGATAACAAAATAAGATTTGTTATTGAAAACCGAAGGTTGATAAATATTTTCTTACTGTTATTTGAGTACAAGTATTTTGAGTAACGATTGTTGGTGAGTATTTTCTTACTGTAATTTGAGTTTAGGTTTTTTTGCGTAATAAATGTGAATGAGCATGGTGGTTAGGAACACGGTCTGCTTGTGGCCGCGGCAGGTGTCACCCTGCCGAAACGTCGAGCAAAAACAAATAAAGTACGTGCGCGTTAAATGCTGCTGAACAGTAAATCCATACTATCCATACTAATATTATAAATGCGAGAGTATGTCTGTCTGTCTGTCTCTTCTTCACGCTTAAACCACTAAACCGATATGAATGAAATTTGGTACAGATATAGTCTGGGACCCGAGAAATAATATAGGATAGTTTTCAACCCGGGACCGGGAACTATTATTCCATGCGAACGAAGTCGAAGGCAAAAACTAGTATAAATATATTCAACGCGAAACTTTAAAGTATAATAATAGGAACACCGTTTGTCATTCGGTTTTCTTCAAAATGGCTAAGCTGAATGGTGCTGATGCCACGCCTCATGCTCGTCAATGGAGGTTGGTCATCTTTTAACTATTGTGGCTTTATCTATATTTCTTGCAACTATTTGGATCCTCGACTAACTTGTTTTCAGATAAAAAGTAACAAATAATAAACTTGGCTTAAAAAAGTGTACATGGAATTACATGTTATTATTTTTTCCATAATAGAGAACATACCCAACGTTTTGGAAAAAGCAACTAGTGTCACCTATCTGACTAAATCTGACTCTTTGACAATGAATAAGTGAGCATGTAAATTGTTTAAGTGAAATAGGTACCTAAAATTTGAATTATAATTTAAACTAGATGGTTTTTTACTAAAACGTAATGTCAAGCCCGATCCCAAACATTATTTCCCTGATTTCCAGTAGGTAATTTCAGAATGCATCTGATATAGTGTAACTGTATCCTATGCTCGTAAAACATTTACATAATATGTTAAAAATGATTTATTTGAACCTAATTTCAATGTTTGACATTGCTGTGGCAGGACACCGAACTCTAAGATAAATCTCTCTCTTAGTATAGAGGGTTTTTATGTTTTTCACAAAGTCAGCAAATCAAAGTACCCTAAACTGTCAAACTTTCCCGATGAACCTTTTACCCAATGCCTCAGCAATAAAGTTGAAAATCTATTAAAGGAATTTGACAGGTAGCTCGATGTGGAGTCTGAAATTTTTATAAGCCAAGGAGTGTATACTTCTTTACCTACATATTTATTTATTTATTTTATTTTTAAGGAAAGCTTACAGACTAATAGTACAATGCATAAGTAAATGGTATGGTAATGGTATGGTTGGTGGTGGTGGTGGTATATAAAGAGACAAACGTTTTAGGATAACCAATGCAATAGAAAAGCTAGAAACATGAAATTGACTACTTTACTGTAAGATAGAACAGGTTTTTTATTGTGATCGTACCAAATTAGCTTAAAGTAATACAAATAAACAATCTGAAACCCATACCTACCATGACTATAAATTTTGGGAACATTATACGCCTGAACCCTTCGAACACACGTGATCCGAGACACAATAGAAAGACAATAGCAGCGCGACAGCCGGCTACCGCTTGGTCATTCAAAGATAAAACCAGATAATCTTAAACAGAGAACGCAGAACCTTCTTTTTATAATAGAGATCATTGCCCGCATTTAGACCATCAAAACTTGGTATTATTATTTTCATTTGATACAAAATGGCCACTTACATTATGACAAGTATTATCCATCTATCATCCGATATTATTTTTAACAAAAACAGCCAAGTGCGAGCTGCATATTCTCACAAAGCGTTCCGTACCACCTGGTAAGAGTATTGCAATTAAAGTTTTTTTTAAATATTATTTTGAAACCATGACGATTTTCCTGTAAGTGATCTTTTATTTTCTGTAACATTATCAAAATATCTTTATTTTCTTGAAGCTTTTTTAGTTTAAAGCAAGAAGAAAATATTCGTTTTATTTCTTTAAAAACGTTACCCTTCTTCTGGATCACTCGTGATGGCCCAGTGTATTAGACGCACGCCCGCCTCTCGTGTAAGAGGTTGCGGGTTCGAATCCGGGCAAGTACCAATGTGACTTTTTCAAGTCATATGTACTTTCTAAAGTTTATCTTGGACATCATTGACCTCCCGTGTCTCGGAAAGCACGTTAAGCCGTTGGTCCTGGTTGTCATTTGTGGAACTTTAACAGTCGTTACGGGTAAACCGGAAACTCTGACCAGCCTAACCAAGAGGTAACGTGTCACCTATTAAACCATTTAAACCATTTATTTTGCTACACATACATAGACTGAACACAAAAAAAAACATTTAGAAAAAAAAATAGTGCGTAGTGCTACTTTTTGTCTCTTTTTCCCGCGGCTTCGCTCGCGTTAGTAAGAGACAAAAAGTAGCCTATGTTACTCTCCATCCCTTCAACTATCTCCACTTAAAACATCACGTCAATTCGTCGCTCCGTTTTGCCGTGAAAGAAAGACAAACATACAGACAGACAGACAGACACACTTTCCCATTTATAATATTAGTATGGATGTGCATCTCAGTATGTGCTATTTCTTCCAAAGTGTTAAAGTGTTGAAAAAAATTATTCCCATTTCAAACGGGCGAGTATATACTCGCCCGAAATGGTAATCATTCTAAGAACTACGCCACACCGTACTCTCTAACTCACATAATTCCTAGTTTCGAACTTTATGAATAGAGTACATCGACATTTCAAACTTCTATATTCCGAGAAACAGTCGTGTTTAGGTCAAAAACATATTTCCCACGAAATTTCAACGAAATCGGTTTAGTAGATTCAAAGCAAATCATGATGAGATGGGCTGACAGACACACACCGCATTCCATTCAAACGTACTGAACCCTAAAAATATCTACAGAACTTTATTCGTCCATTATGTAACAACCCTAACATCAAAAAGAGAGTGAATAATGGAAATGACAGGATATTATCTTTCTGCTGTGACGTCACTATATTAGATTAGGAATTACTAATGGTCCGAGATCTCCGAGTCGTCAGACCTTCGTCATTTGAGCTCGGCTGTAATTTTTAGAATAGGTGAATATGTAGGCAGTTTAGATATGTGTGATGTTAGTTTCAATGCTATGTTTGTTCATTTCTGTGGGTCTTCTTCAGTCAAATTGGGGCTGCCTTTTAAGAATACTTTGAGTGGCAGTAACGAATAAAGAGTTTTAACAATAAGCTGTAAAACTATGTGTGTCCATCAATATATATTTTTTCTAATTGTTATTTGTAAGTTTAACTATCGTGTTTTATTTATTTTAATAACAGGACAAGTGCATATATTTTACCGTCATTTGTTTAATTTATACTGCTACTATTTTTGTTTTGTTTTAATTGAACAAAAAAATTTTTTTGGGGTTTTTGTAACTAGTTATTGATAATTGTTGATATGCTGGTCGTAAGCATAAGTATAAAGAGTAATGGAAATGCATTCTAACATATTACATACTTTAAATTATAAATGCAAAAGTAACTCTGTTTGTCTGTCTGTCAAAACTACTGAACTGATTTATATGAAATATGCCACAGTGATAGCTTATAGCCTAATAAAGGACATGGGATAGTTTGTATCCCAAAAATTTTACGAAAATGGGAACTATGGGGGTAATAAATAAACGCAAGATGGACGACTACTGGCCACCGTAGGCGCGGGTCTGCAGACGGCGAGTGATGGGTAGCTCGCTGCCCGGCTAGGACCAGGCCCGCGTCGACGGCGCGTTAGTGTTCCACGCGCGCCTCAAAGAGCAGTTAGCACTAGAAGGTGCCCAATAGGGCCAACGCCTGCCGGCGTTGTGGAATAGTTATAATATTTACCGTGACCCCGGAACATAAAGGGCAACCAAAGGAAAGGTTTTAATCAGTAAAAGTCTGACACGCCCTCCCGCCTCGCCCAGGACGGGAGAAGTCATTTGATGATGGGAAATCATCAAATGACTTCTCCACACCAAAAAAAAAGCCCCCTATATTATAAAAAAATCAGCCCTGTTAAAATGGCGAAAGTTCAAAAGTTCTGGGCTCTTGGATCATAACTACGAAACGTAACATTCGTTACGGCATGGCAGTGCGGTTGTCAGGCGAAACGGAGATATCTTTGAAAGTTTGCTTTGTTTTCGTGGAAGGATAGATTAGGGACACGTGCTTGGGATTGGGACTTGCAATGTGATACTAAGTTGTTCATGAAAAGAGACGGGTATAAAGTTACTTATAAAATACTAGCTACTTGCGAAACTAATTTGATTAACGGTATGTTAGGCGAAAGGTGTTGTATTACCGTAACACTTAGTTTTTGGACATAGTAAAAGAATATTCATATCGAAAATGTTTTATGTAGATAATAAAGTAAAAAAAAATATTCGTAGATCGTAGATCATAGCGCGGTGTTATATCTTATTCTGATGTATAAGCTATATTACTGTGAAGTTTCATGAAAAACCGCTCAGTAGTTTTTGCGTGAAATAGTTACAAACATCCACACACTCACACACACAAACTTTCACATCTATACTATCTATACTAATATTATAAAGAGGTAAAATTTGTAAGTTTGTAGGTTTGTAAGTTTGTATGTCTCTCTGTAACTCCTGGTCCGATTTGAAAAATTTTTTCAGTGTTAGATAGCCCATTTATCGAGGAATGCTATAGGCTATATACCATCACGCTACGACCCACGGGAGCGGAGCAGTAATGAAAAATGTGGGTGAAACCGCAGGGGACAGCTAGTCTTAATATACAGGGTGTCCCACGGCTATGCCACATGGAGGGAAAGTACCTTAAACCTTGTAGATAGAACATTTTACTGAAAGAAGACATTATTTGAATTTTAAAAACAATTTAAATTGCATTAATAGATTTTTAAATAACTAAAAGGTTGGGCCGGGAATCGAACTTGATCCACGAGAAAAAATAATCACTCTGTAGTTTTATCATACCGATCGAAAGGTTTCATCATAAGGATAATTTTTTGCTAAATAAGATAGTGTCACAAATAAAAGGAAGACCGTGAATTTTAACATTTGATATAAAATTTTGTTCTGAACGTTAAAAGCTTACATTGCCGCAAGGACATACAATTGGCAATCATAACTACTTATTACTAATTTATCTACCCACTTGAGTTGTACGCATCATTCAAATAAATAAATATCCACCACAACAAGACCAAAAAATCGTCAGGGAACGAAATAATCAAAAGTTATCCCTTTGTATTCAAGAAGAAGGGACTAGTTTTGAGCATTTGAAAAATTGACTAATTTTGTATTAAAAATGTTAAAATTCACGGTCTTCCGTTTATTTTTGACACTAAGTTATTTAGCAAAAAATAATCCTTGTGATGAAGCCTTTCGATCGGTAGGATAATACTACAGGCTGATGATTTTCTCGAGTCACAGGTTCGATTCCCGGTTCAACTATGTAATTATTTAAATATCTATGAATGCAGTTTAAAATGTTTTCAAAATTCGAATAATGTCTTCTTTCAGTAAAATGCTCTATCTACAATATTTAGGGTACTTTCCCTCCATGTGGCATAGCCGTGGGACACCCTGTATAAAAGAGAGTCGTGTTAGTTACACATTTGATAACTCAAGAACGGCAGAACCGATTTGGCTGAAAATTGGTGGGGAGGTAGCTTAGGACCAGGGGACTGACATAGAATACTTTTTATCTTCTTTTTTTAGTAACCAAATATCTAATATAACGCGGGTGAAACCGCGGGGGACAGCTAGTTTATAATACAAGTAGGATAGGATTTTTTTAGTACGTACGTCTGAACGCTGTCTTATTTACTGCTGTTACAGAGGAAATTCTTACAGTATTAATGACAACGTAACCTCTTTACAGCCCATGCCTCGGAAAGCCTATCAAGACGTTGATACAGGTTATCATTTAAAGAACTTTAAAAGTCGTTGTATGTGGACAGAAGTCAGGAAGTCTGACTATTAGTCTGAGATGTATCGTAGAACACATATTATGCTAAACACTGGTATTCAGGTTAGGGTGCTTACATAAAGACACAGGTTTACGGTACAGACAAATCCGTACCGACCGGCACAGGTATATTATTTCAATATAATCTATTCACTCACTTATAAAGAAACAGGTTGTAACTTGTCGGTGCCGACTACCTGGACCAAGTCATACGGGTTTAAGCGTTTACTGGAGTAGGGTGTGTGTTTAATACAAATTCATCTGTTTCTTTATGCGAGACAACACTGTACCGATCGGTACCGATCCGTACTGAATTGTCTGTACCGGAAACCTGTTTTTTTATGTAAGAACCTTTAGACCAGAAGCTGATTTAAACTCAGGTGGGAATTGGCTAGAGAAATCTTTTGTTAATCTAGATATTTGACGGCCCTGTTAGTCTAGTAGTTTTTATTTTTTTTGGTGAGTGGGAAATTATCAAATGACTGCTCCCGTCCTGGGTGCGGCGGGAGGGCGTGACAGACTTTTACTGATTAAAACCCACTCATGTTCCTTCGATTACCCTTTATGTTCCAGGGTCACGGTAACTATTATAAACATTCCGCAACTACTCTAGTGGTTATTGTCTCTGACTGCTAAGTTGTTTTTTTTCCAGCCAGGACAAGCTTTGTGAGATGAGCGTGATTGTTTCTTCTCTGTGTGGGTGTAATTTATCTATAATATGTATGTATTTATAAATTATAAAAATATGTTTATCAGTTGTCTGGTTACCATAGTACAAGCTCTGCTTAGTTTGGAATTAGATGACCGTGTGAGAATTATCTCAGGATTTATTTACTATTTATTAATTTAAAATTCAAGGCATTTATTTCACTTATACCAATTACCTACAGGCACTTATGAATGAGGGTTTTTGCGTATGAGAAATCCGCTAGGTGGCAATACGTAGGCAGATCCAACTGCAGCATGATTAGTGAATTTTGACATAATATCTAGCAATGTCATGTCGATACGCAAAAACCCTCATTGTCAAAGAGTCGGTCGAATAGTCAGAAAAGTTTTGATTAATATCTACATTCAACTTAACTAGATTAGTATATCCCGAATCATATTAATCTAGAACAAGGTTTCCTAACGATGGTACCCTTGCCATTGGAAACCTCAAAATTAATCGGAAATTTATTAATACCACCAACTACTGAATATTACAATGAGCAGAAAATGAGTAACGAATTCAAATTTGCGGGCATGTGGCCGGCGACCGCGTCATTTGCAGTGGGTTCCGTACGTATTTGTGCGGTTCTCTATTTACGCCCAACGAACCTTGATTACGGGTTCTGCTAATGGTAGGTGGTTCGTGCGGTATATAAATTGTATTTTAATTTGTTTATCTGACATTCGCATGGTATTGATTGCATCGCTATTTATTTTAAGACTTGTGTGAATTTGTATTTTTGTCTGTATATGTGTGAACGTGTGTACATAAATTAGTGAAACTTTAAATATCGCGGTGATCAATACTCTGTAAAATTAATAGCAAAATTAAAATGTTGTCTAAATACTTATGATGTTAAAAATGTTGACCTTCTAGTGCGTAGGTAACCTGTCTGCTAAGACAGAGGTCTTAGGTACGATTCCCGCCCAGGATAAACTGAGAGCATGATTGCTCGACCAGCCTCGATCGGTGACTGTAATTGAGTGTAATTGATATAGAATTTATATATTATGTATAAAATATATAAGTATGTATCAGTATGTTACCATAACACAAGATCTGTTTAGCTTGGAATCAGAGGGTCATGTATGAGTAGCCTCAAAATATTTATTTATTGATTTTATTTGTGTTTAGGTTAAAAAGATACATTAACAGCCTGTTAATCATTAAGTCAGTTTACAGACGCGTTTCTTCCTTTACAAGGAGCTCTACAAGTTGTCAACCAGAACGCTAAATCTCATAATTAAAATACATTTATAATTAAGTCGCAAATTTATCTCAAAGATAAACTTGTCCGCGTGGTTAGCTAGTTAACAATTAAAACGAATAGTAAAAATATATTGCACTAATTTTGAATTTTCGATCGCTTTACCACAAAAATACTTTTTTTTCTTTACAAAGTCTGGCTTTCACCTTGATCGGAGGCTTGGCATTGCTATCCAATGTGTCAATGCTGCCAGCCACTTGCCTCCCTAGACAAGTGGCATTGTAGAATAGATAGCGAAAACTAATAGATTGTTAAATGTATGGAGATGTCAAATTGTTTAGCGAAAGCTTATGTCAATTCCATACATTTGACAATCTATTCGTTTTCGCTATCTAATCTACAATGCCACTTGTCTAGGCCGTCTTGACACTTTATCAGTTGACAGCGATGCGGAGGAGTTTTTGATGTCGTCCTGTTTATCCATTATTATTATTTTAATTAACTTTGTTTTAGGTAAGTAATGTAGTTCGTGATTTGTACTAATGTTTGCTGTAATATCAGTTTCATTTTCTTTTTATAAATAAATTCTTAAAAATACCGTCACCTGTCTATCTGTCAACTGATGTCATTATTCCACGGGTACCTGGACTTTTACATTAAAGGAAAATGGCACCACACTTTTTATAAGTTTGATGCCGTTTATCTATTGACATTATTATTTTTGGTATTATAAAGATATTTTTGCCAAGTTGACAATGAGGTTAGCCAGCTAACGAAAAGCTACTAGACCTACAGTCATCCAATTAAAACAATGATTACTCAATTTAATGCACGATCCAGCACATTTCCATTTCAGTTAACCCTACTCACGAGGAAAAACAAAAAACGAACGGAAAAACAAAAAAAGTCCACTGAAAGAGACATCATCAATATTCACGTAAAATGTTTTAAATCAAGCGTTTTCAATAAATACATACGACTCTGTATCATTTACATTGGGACAATGGAAACGTGGACTTTTTACGGGAGCTTTTAATTTCAACTTTTTCAGCGCGCTGAGGGTTATTGATCATCGGACCGTATTAAAACGCAAACACGGGGTCTTAATTTGCATGTCTCTGTAGGGTTGATCGCATGAAACTTTGCCTTCGTATTTTTACTTTTGTTTCAGTAAAGTTTGTGTTTGTTTTGTAAAGACGGCATAAAACTACTGAATCAAGCCTTTGGCCAACAAACTTGAGATGTAGAACGATGTAAACTGTACTGTGTACTTGAACTAGTCTGTAGAACGCCGGTTATAGCAATAGTAACGCACACGCACACAATTTTCCGTAGAAATATAAAACCTATATAGGAAGACAGCTCTTTTGACGTACATTCCGAATCAATAATTAAAAAAAAATGGCCACTTTCGACTTACTGCCCTCTCGATTACTAGGGCAGACATAGTTAGGTTACTTATCCGCTCTGTAGATCCAAAGTATGAGCGTTTGACACTTTCAATAAACCAATGCGTCTATCTCATACGTTGCACACTTGAGTGGGTAACCCCATCAGAGTTCGATAGACTCCGAAATCACCGAACGATGGTGGCGCCGAGAAAAAAGAGAAAAAGTCATCGCCCGAGCTCGACGCAACTGCCACGGCTAGCGTCACAGCACTCACGTTGAGGTTGGATTTTGGAAGAGCCATTTGGAGCTGAGAAACGTCCGAAGGCGTTCTCTTAAGTGTATAACAAACCGTTATTATTACTCACCACCCAATTAAAGTTGTACCACCTAAAATAACCAAGTTCCAATGCCTTCCTCCCAACCATGTCTATGCTAATCAAGGTCACAACGCCACAAACTCACAAACAAAACAAAACCAATTGTAATTAAGTAATCGGATTGTAACAACAGTTAATTTTTGTAACAAAATTATTCATGTAAGCCCTGCAAAGCGGCAACCCTGCAAAATGAATATGTAACGAGTAGATATTAAAATATCAAGTGTTATTTACAGCGAACGAAGTGTTGTGCGTGTAGGTAAATTATTCTGTGTCTGCTGTCGACGACGGCTTAGTGGGTCGTGATGTTTATTATAAACTGTTTACTATGAGAGCTTGCAGCGGTGTGTGTGTGTTGTTGGTCAGTGCCGTTTTTAGGCTTGCGTATAATATGGGTGACAAACATGTATGGGGTGACTAATAACGATTGATTCTTAATCACAATAAATCAACAACTCCTGACAGCCGGCTGTCGGGCTGCTATTGTCTTTCTATTGTGTCTTGAATCACGTGTGTTCGATGGTTTTATTATCTCAAAAAATCTTTTCTTTTAAATCAAGTTATTTTAGCGAATGTGCTAGGAATCGCATTCGATGTCAATGTTAATAATAACATCAGCCTAATTAATGTCCTTATTTAAATATAACAAATAGTAATTTACTGTATCATAGCCCAGAACGCACTTCTAAAACTGAAACTCGCTCATTGGTACTTGTCCTATTGTAAATCCAAAATTTCATGTTTTACTAAGAATTAGTGAGTTTAGCTCTTCACTAGAATTTCTCCTGTATTTTAATGGGTTTTCCTGGAAATAAACTGCAATATCCATACAGCCCATACAAATGCTCGTTGGTCAACTGCTCTGTGTTTCATTAGAAAGCTTCCCACGTTCAACATCTATCTAGTTATTTGTCAACTATGTTAAAATCGGTTTCCAGTCAGACCGAAATAAATTAATACCAATGATCTGCATAGAGCGGCCGACTATCGGAATCCTACCCAGTTACTAATACATTTAGGGCCAATTTTGCAAAACTGTTTTACCTAGTGTAAGTTATAATGTAAATTATCAATGATGTTATACGTAAAAAAGTGTAGATAGGTTACCCAAAAGAAATTCTATCTTCAAAAACGGCACACTAACGCACACATACATTACACGTCAAAGTAGGATGACATGATTGAAGTAGTGCGAGTGAAAAAGAGATAAGCGTCAAATGTCAACGCGATACTCAGTATCATGTTTGTCAATTGGCAAACTTTTAATGTGCCACTTTTTGACTGCATATAACCTATCTACACTTTTTTACTTATAACACCATTGTAAATTATTATACTTAGTGTCTTGATAGTCAAAATCGCAATTTCATTCCATAACATTTTTTGTATCAAGATACTGTATATTTTATTTAAATTTATTAAGTTTATTTTTATACTAGGATGATGATGTCGTAATGGCTTAGCCTCATGTAAGAGGTGGTAGGTTCAAATTTGGGCCAGTATCAATGTGTCTTTTTCAATTCGTAAGTTCTTTCTAAAGTTTATCTTTGACATCACAGACATTGGCGAAGGAATGCATCGTGAGGAAATCTGGGCTTGTAATGAAAGTAAGTTCAAAATTTAATTGGCGATTTGCGATTGCCTTGATCAAGCGATTAATGCTCGTGTCTTCTCTGTATGAGACGAAACCTTTGCCTTGTAGTGGGACAGATATAAGCTGAACTGGACATAAAAGTTTCATAAAAGTTACATTTAGTAGCCTTGGACCAGCACTGGCATAATAAATACAAGCAAACGAAATTATAAATCGTTACACCAAAATACAGTAAAACCCTGTTTAATATTTATAAGAATTTTAACACAATACCGGAACATTTAAAGACTGTCCTGTTTTATGTTTACACAATTCAGTCTCATCAAATTCCAAGAATTTTTAGATTTAATCGGTGGTTACTCAACTCAATATAATGTCGTGATGGCACAGTAGTCAAGTTACCGCCTATCATGTAAGATGCTGGGTTCAAATCTTGACTAACAGTGCTGAATTCTAAACAGCAACTTTGTAAGCTATCTCGCAAATCATTTCTTAATCTCACTTTGGTCCTCATCACATTTGTGATTGTCTTGGACTTCGCGAAGCAAAGTACAAATTTTATTTACTTTCTGAAGTTTATTTTAGACATCACAGATCTCTCACATCACCCACCTGGACTTGTAATTAATAAAAGTCCAAGATTGCCTATCCACCTTGATCATTCGCGATTCCCTGTATGGGAAGATGCCTTTGCCCTGCCATGGGGTAGTTATAGGCTGGTATCATTATTATTTTTGAGTAAAGTTATTGTCTCGCGCGGTTGCAAACGTTATGTAAACAAAGTGCGTGACCCTTCGTTTAGTTTTAATTTATTGCGTAAGAACTTAGACGCATAATTTATTTGTGAACTCCTATACTAAATCTATGGAGCGTATTTCTGGTCTGAATGACATCGTTATGATTTTGTTCTAAAATGTCTTAGAATTATATTTTACTTTCAATGTTTATTAATAAGAAATATGTAGTGCAGCAATAGCTTTAATTGCTGTTTCTCTTTCAGGTATGTTGATTGATTAAAGTATGTTTTATATGTCCAACGTTTTGTAACGTAATAAAATATTCTCTTTTCGGAGCAACACGTTATAGTTTTATTGTTTACTCATAATATCTAAGGACAAACACATTATACACATTATGTTAGGTTTTAGTTTCTGCTCCGTTTCCGTGATCTTATATATAGCCTATGTGTTATTCTGATGTATAAGATACATTGCTGTAAAGTTTATCAAAACACGTTTAGTAGTTTTTGCGAGAAAGAGTAACAAATATCCATACATACTGTAAAAAAACTTCCACATTTATAATATTAGTAGGATAACAGAACTCAACTCAACTCAATAACTCAACTCAGAAACTCAACTTAGCAACTCCTGAAGCTCAACAACACCTGTAGTGTATATAGTTTTCGTTGGAAATTATGTATACTTGTTACTAAATAGTCTAGGAGTTAGGTTGTTGTTAGGTCTATGTAAAGTAGTAGTAGTAGTAGTTCTAAATAACCTTGGGTGCTTATGGTCTGAGATCCCAGGGTTGCGGGGTTACGTCATGAATGGGTGGCTGTAATTTTTTGTTTAGGTTGGTGAAAATGTAGTTGAGAAATATTAGTTTGGCTAAGTGTCAAAATTAGATCACTCTGAAAGAGCTTTTAAAATTTTAAAAACAGGATTAACTATAATTTTCAAAAACATGATAGCTATTGACTTTTTGGTATTGTTTTTTTTTATATTCGTCATCTGTAGGCTCATCTATTCAAAAAAGTTTGTTTAATTGAACGTGCAAATCTCAAGAAGTACTGATTCGAAAGGAACTGAAAAAGATAATTTTATTGTTGAGTTGGATAGCCCGTTTTGAAGAGAATGTAGAGTCAGAGCTAAGAAAGGAATTTTAAAAATTTCAACGATAATTTATATATAACTAGCTTTTGCCCGCGACTTCATCCGCATGGATTAATAGTTCCCGTTCCCGGGGGATTTCCTGAATGAAAACTATCCTATGTCCTTTCGCGGGTCCCAGACCCCAAACCAAATTTCATTCGAATCGGTTTAGTGGTTTAGGCGTGAAGAAGAGACAAACAGACAGAGTTACTTTCGTATTTGTAATATTAGGACGGATAGGAGATGGAATTTTCGACTTCGGCGTGGGTGAAGCCGAGGGCGAAAGTTAGTTAATTAAAAGTCCAGATTTCTCACAATATTTTCCTTCACTACTGTCGGTGACGTGAAACCCTGAAGTTATTCAGAGGCTGCTTTTTACATGATTCTGGGAAACATAAACATAAACTCTACCCGACCCACTTGGACAAAGAGTAAGGTGCCTTTTGTTGCCAGAATTGAAACTAGCAAACTTTATTCGCTACACTGCAGAAACTTTAGCTGAAATGACGTAAGTCTGGCGATTCCCGGACCTTGGACAATTAGTGTTTATGTTTCTGGTGAATATAAAGTGTTAAAGGTATTTCTAAAAGTTGGGAAACAAGATTTATAAAATTAATCAATTCATACCCTGTTTGCAGTTAGGGTCTACGGGGAATGCTACGCCATAGCCGATACGCTACGGTGCTACGCGATCGTAGCCAATTACCAAAAGAAATTTAGTTACGAACTATTGAATGTGTGTGGTGTTGCGGGATAGTTCTAATTTTCAGCCTTTTTTATCACCTTTAGACAATATTTAGAGGTGACTGGATTTTGACGTTCATTTCCATGCGAATAAAGTCAGAACCAAAACCTAGTTTTCAAATAAACAATAAACTCTCCTACTTAAATATATAATGTGAACACGTATCTCGTTTAAGAGGTTTGCTATATACTACGTGGCTGGTCACAAGTAGCTGCATGCAAACCGCACGGGACCATTACTTGTGACAATTTGTGGGAGGCTTACGTCCTGTTCCTTCGTACGTCTTAACTAACAGCATAAGGTGGAAAATGGGGGTTTTGGGACGAGGAACACTGGTAATGACGTCATGTGGAGCTGTGCTATCTTGGTTTGTGTTTGGAACTGATATGAGTTTTTCAAAAATGTATTAGAGACGTCAAATTTCAATGTGGTAATGTGATCAGCGGCCCCGGAACATAAAGGGTAACCGAAGGAACAAAGGTGGGTTTTAATCAGGAAAATTCTGGCACTCCATCAAATCATTTAATGATTTCCATCCCCGAAAAAAAAGGCTTCATGAACACTGTTTGATTCCAGCACGAGACTGACAGTATGACTAGAAATAATTGTATGGACTACCAGTATTTGATTTGACTCTGGAATTTTGTGTGTGTTAGTTTTATATTTTGTAAACGCAGGGTGCGATTACAAACAATAGAAGTAACAAAATATGAGAAATTCCTTATATACAAAATGCTTTATTATAATCGTAATAAAAGTCTATTTATGACTTATGTTTTGATCTTATTACTGAGTTGAGAATGACTTTTTTAGCTTAAATAAAGAAAAGGCCACAAATAATGCAGATATAATAATACCCCAGGCATTACTGATTCAGTGCAGACAAAGGGCTCTTCTCATATGGAGAAGGCACTAGCATTGATCGCCACGTTTGCTTAAGGTGGATTGCTGACTTCAGGCATACAACAAGATCCAGGTCTTTGCATTATTTTTTCCATCAAAAAGTATCTCTGTCTGTCTGTCTTTCTGTCTGTCTGTCTGTTTCTTCTTCACGCCTAAACCACTGAACCGATTTGAATGAAATTTGGTACAGATATAATCTAGGACCCGAGAAAGGACATAGGATAGTTTTCATCCCGGAAATCCCCCGGGAACGTGAACTATTATTTCACGTTACGTAACGTTAAGCGTTAGATAGGGCTAGCGATGGTGGATGTAAATAAAAAATTATGGAAATACGTTACAAATTTATTTAAAATTAGAAAAGCCGGTGAGCCGGGATGAGTCGGATAGATATCGATATCGCGCTAAGTTAAACCGCCTATGGAACACTACAACAACCCTCAAGAATAAAAGTTTTCTTTGCATGGCACAATTGTTATATAATAAGTTACCAGATAATGTTAAATTAATAAACCTAAATAAATTCAAAAGGACTGTACACAGATTTCTTATTGACAAATGTTACTATTCAATAACAGATTTCTTACATGACAACATTTCTTTAGATTCTTTTAATTTTAAGTAATATATTATTCAGTCAAGGAGTATCTGGTTGACAAATTAATTGACTTTTTGATAATATTATTAGTTGACTTTCTTTAATTTTCAATTTTTTGTTTTGTTGACATTATATGATTTGTATTTATATTTTAATTTAGATAATAATTTGCAATAACTTCTCAATTGTTTTGTTGACATTATAATTATATATATTGTATGCATAATTATTTAATTAAGGCAATAATTTTAATTGTCAATAATCTATGTTTTGTTTAGTTGACATGTTAACATTTATTTTAATCTATGTAATAATTTGCACACCGTAAGGTAGACTGTAGCCGATCTCATTAATTTATATTACATCCTATACCTGTACCTACTCTCTTAGCAAATAAAGTTCTGATTCTGATTCTGATTCTACTGTCCTGCAGATCCTATAGGCGTAGGTAGCGGAGACTGGAGGTAGGCCAGGGTCCCGTAGCGTGTTGCAGGGTTGTCCAGCCACTCCCCTGAACACGGCGGTGGAAAGCAGTAGTAACCGCTCCTGGACCTCTAGTTGCTTGCGCAGCACGGGTAGACGCGCTGAAGGTGGTATGGTAAAGGTGTCCGTGGAACCGTAGTCGTCCGCTGAGCAGCGCGGGTAGACGCGCCGGTGGTGAAGGTAAAGGTGTTGGTAGAACCCCGTCTGGGGTTTTTCACAACACTGATTTTAATTTGAGAGATATACGATTTTAAATAGACTTTAGTCGTCCTATTTTTTATAATGAGAAACAGCGTGAAGATGTTTAGTACAAGGTGCTCGGTCGTCTGTGCCCCTAGAATGACGCTGCAATGGCTTATAAACGAGGTTTTTCGAAGATTCTGGAACTAATTAAGCGCAGCCAATCACGTACGATTGTCATGTGGTGTCTACGCCCCTATTATGTTGCCATAGCAACTTCTCCATATCCACTTTATGTTGCCAGTTATTTCTGATTATGTTTATGAGTAAATTAAATGTTTGTTTATTTTAAGAGCAGAATTAACGTGCAACGTTACAGCGGACGCAGTACAGTAGCACTATTTTTGAGACGCCTTATCAACTTGACTAAAAGACAGGCAAAAAATGTTTGTCAATTTATAATATCAATTAGTACTTTTCAGAAATAATTTCTCCTTCCTGATAATGAAGTTTAAATACATTAACAAGTTA
This sequence comes from Athetis lepigone, assembly GCA_033675125.1. Lineage (NCBI taxonomy): Eukaryota > Metazoa > Arthropoda > Insecta > Lepidoptera > Noctuidae > Athetis > Athetis lepigone. Next base: position 3,668,895 of record CM066226.1, on the reverse strand, counting down.
ATAAAATGACGCATGAGTTAAATATACCGAGACCCAGAGTCACCAGAACTACGTCATAAATATGACTGAGATTTACAGAATAAACTAAAGAATATGTAGTTTATTATCACAGAAACCCTTTCTCCTGGTTGTCATTCGTAGATCCTTGATAGTCTTTACGGGTATGCGTCTTCGTAAGATTAAAATCCGGATCATTTGTTAGTTATTTAATATAAAGTTAGTGTTATTACATTCTTTAAACAGCAAAAGCGTCTTTCTTATTTTGTGTTGTACTTTACTCAGGCATCAGGTAACGATCTATGGCAGCCATTTTAATTACCAATATTTTAACGACTTGTTTTTAAATCTTTAGAGTAACAATTAATGATTTATTTTTACATTAATATATAATACCAGCCTACCTGACACGGGATGTCAATGATGTCCAAGATAATCTATAGAAAGTACATATGAATTGAAAAAGTCACATTGGTACTGGGCCGGATTCGAACCCACAACCTCTTGTAACTATGAGAAGCGGGCGTCTTATCCACTAGGCCATTACGACTTTATAGGTACATTAACAGTTAAAATATTATATTACTGCTGTCAGACATATTATTATATGAACGAGACTGTGGTTGGTCGAGGCGTACTTATGTGAAGAATTACACAAGTCGTTTATAAAACTAAATGCATATAGATATAAGTATTTAGCTTTATAAACGACTTTTGTAATTACATAAGTAAATAAAAATGCTACAATAACGTAGATTCGATGGCTCTAGCCTCTTGAAACAAACACATTAGTGAATAAACCATGTACAGCGATGCCAAAAACCGATACATTACTTATAACGAGATATTAATAAAAAGCTTCGCGCTGTAAAATGAGAAACGCATTAATTACAAAGATGAAATGGTACCTATATTGAAACATAATTATTGAGCTCAGTTTTATAGGATTTATTGACTTTTACACTATTAATTTTGTGTGAATGTGTGCGTGTATGGATGATAAATTGAGACGGTTATGTGTGGTTGTGAGATATTGATGTAGGTAGCTTGATCTGAGGGGGCTTGATGTAATATTGTATTCTTATCTTAGATTAATAGACGGGCCTGTTGGTTTAGTGGTTAGTGACACTGACTGCTAAGCCAGTCGTGACTACGTTTCCCAACCAGGACAAGTTTTATGTGGTGAGCCTGATTGTTTGTTCTGTGTTTGGGTGTAATTGAAATATTATTTGTATGTATGAATAAATTATATAGGTACGTATATCAGTTATCCGTTTAACATATTACAAGCTCTGCATAGATTTTGATCAGATGACTATGTGTGATGTTGTGATGGCCCAGTGGCGCCCGCCTCTCGTGTAAGAGGTTGTGGGTTCGAATCCGGGCAAGTACCAATGTGACTTTTTCAATTCATATGTACTTTCTAAAGTTTATCTTAGACATCACTGACATCCCGTGCCTCGGAAATCACGTAAAGCCGTTGGTCCCGGTTGTCATTCGTAGAACTTTGACAGTCTTTACTGGTTAGTCAGAAACTCAGACCAGTCTAACCAAGAGGTATCGTGTCGCCCAGTTACTGGGTTGTGGAGGTCAGATAGGCAGTCGCTCTACGTAAAACATCGATATCGAGCTGAATCTGGTTAGGCTGGCAGCCGACCCCAATACGGTTGGGAAAAAGGCTAGGGAGATGACGATGACTATGTGTGGTGTCCCTAGATATTTATATTTTATTTATAGTTATAAAGTTGCTTTTGAGCATGCACTTTCACTTAGTTTTTCTCCGTCTTTCTCTTGCCATTTAAGTTTACCAGTTTTTGAACGTATGAGGTCAGAGTGTAAAGTCCCTCATCCTCTATTGAATAGGTAGGATCCTCCAGCCAGACAGGTTTTGTCTGCTGCCCGACTTTTTAGAAAAAGGTTAGACTATTTTGGAGATAATGAATGTACAAATCCCTTTTAACATTTAGCACACCAAGGCACGATTAAAAATAACAAAAAAATAATAAAAAACCTTTCAAGTATATTCTAGAATTTTCTCTCATTCATCCATACTCACTACTTACTAATATTATAAATGGGAAAGTGTGTCTGTCTGTCTGTCTGTATGTTTGTCTTTCTTTCACGGCAAAACGGAGCGACGAATTGACGTAATTTTTTAAATGGAGATAGTTGAAGGGATGGAGAGTATCATAGGCTACTTTTTGTCTCTTTCTAACGCGAGCGTAGCCGCGGGCAGAAGCTAGTAAATAATAAATGTTAAATACTTCCTACCACTATTCCTGGAATATTTTAATAACAAAGACTTTACTAGCTTTCATTAAATATAATAGACCAGAGTCCGTTTTGTCTCGATCTGTAGCGCAGTACGCCCTGAACTTAATGTTTTCATTAACTGAAAACAGTTTTCAGATAATATCTGTAGCGTTGGGAATGAGTTGAATGAAAGTTTTAGAGGTATTTAAACTAATATGTGCGATATTGGGTAGTTGGTGGTAAAGTAGTTTGTTTTTAATATTTAAAAATTTATAAAATATTACGATTTTAATAAAAATTTTCATAATCGTAGACTTCTTCACAAATTTAAATTTATAAACCCTGCTTCCGAAGATTGCGACGGCAGTTAAGAAAAGAGTTGTATAGTTCGAAATAGTTAAACTGATTTCCATGATTCGGAACATGTCTAAGAAACATTGATAGATAACCTACTTCAAATCTGTTCACCCGTTTAATAGTTACAGACAGACACACATCGTCGTATCCTACGAATAGGGGCGTAACTGCAAAACAGCTACTTTTTAGGAGACACTTTTTTGTGTTTAATTAAATTAAATGTGAACAAATATGTATTAGTGGTTTTATATCATGTGTATTAATATTTTATGGTTGTGTTAGCATTATTTTCAATAAATTATCTTTACATTTTATACGCATTTTGTCCCTTAATTCCTTATTCTCCGTTGTGTTAAGGCTTAGGTTGACTAAATTTGTGCAATAAGTTACATTATGCCTTTTATCTGCGGAAATGTCGAGGCCACAATTGCCTTTACGCCCTATTTATATTTATCTAATGCGGGTTTTCTTTGGTTTTTATTGGTTTAATTTGTGTATAATAACTATTTTACCATAAATAGTAACACGTGAATGTAATAAAAGAAAATGATAGAATCATAAAAAATAATTCGAAATAAAATATGAATTTTGTTAACATAATTATTTGCTTTGGTAAAATATATATGTTTTAAAGTAATTCGGTTATTTTAATAACCGTAATGTTGAATTTAATTTATATATGTGATTTTATATGTAAAATAGTATAGAATCACAATCGGACCCTCCTTAAATTAATACTGTAAATAATCAAAATCAGTTCTTAAAATCAAATTGCACGTTATAAAACCCAATAATGTAGTATGAAAATTAGTGTTTGAAATCAAATTTCACGTTATCAAAATCGTAACTAAATCAAATAAAACGTAACCGAAAGCAGAAAAAATCGAATTCAACGAAGAAGACAACTGTCTTCTTCGTTGATACTGCCAGAAATATTAGCATTACCAGCTCATGAGGCAATGTACTAAAGAATGTGTAGTTTTAAATTGTTGTCAAAGAAAACTGCCGGAATCCCGTAAGCACCTACACACATCAGAAAAGTTTAAAATCACTTTGATACTACGGTTTTTTTTGTAAATAATCTCCATACTTTTAATAACAAAAGAATTTGAAGTATCAATTGTTTTTCTGTATAAAAAGATATAAAATCCTTGTCTACATTTATTCAGAAATCTAACAAACTTGAAGCGTTTTGTCTGAGTTTTAGAGGATTATTAGAAGTTTTGCAAGCAAGAATTGTTACTTTTGATGAAGAAGGACATTCTACGAGAGGAATATCACGCAGAATGGCTGTATCCATATCTTGTGTCGTGAACACGTTACGGAGGTATCACGGCGTGGATAACTTTGCTGATCAACCTGGCAGTGGTCGGCCAACTGTTGCTCAGAAGTGCGACAACAGAATGCTGACTGGCCGAGGCTCTACAATCAATGCCACTAAAAAGTGATTGAAATTTGTTTGAGTTTTTCCTCTTCTGCTAAATTTTCTTTTATTTAACTTTATCTAAAAGTTTCTTGTCAGATTAGGTAGGCTATTAAACAAGGTTTATTTTAATCTGCTGTTGGTGTCTTAACAAAAAGTTAATGAAATATTAGTTATTTAGGTTTAATTGAAATATCCCTAGATCCTGTTGATGTGTGTAGTTACCTCGACCCCGGAACATAAAGAGCCACCAAAGGAACAAGGGTGGGCTTAAAAAATCTGACTCTAAAGGCGGGAGAACTCTTTGATGATTTCCCATTCATAAAAAAGGAGAGGAATTATCTTATAATAAATAAAAACAATATCATAATAAATGTTGACAATATTTAGTTAAATCCTCTTTTGCTTTTAATTATTTGTTAGTCGAAAAATGGATTAGGACTTGGTTTTTGTTTTAAAAGTAACTTATATTTTTAGTTTTAGTAGGAATCTTTTTATTTAAAAAAATGATGCTTAAGAAACATTCTTTTAAAAACAGAAATTTAAAAAATATTCCACCTTATGCTAGTGATCTCTAACTTTTTTGATGTGTGTATAATATGAATTAGATCGAACAAATAACATCAATAACCGTTAACCGTAACATATAAAATTCATTTTTCTAAAATTTTAAGAAAAAACGTAAAATAATTAAAAAAGCGTAATTGTAATTTTCTTGCGGAATGCTAATAATGCGGCCACAAATGCTTTTATATCAATTTTGAAGCAATAGAAAAAAGACCTAAGTGTACTTAAGTCCCAAATCAGAAAAAGCATGTAATTCTGAAATCAGTGTTTGAATTTAAAAAAAGGGTTAATATCATGTCACCGTAAAATATATTGTACTTTAAATAGCAATGTGAATATTTCAAATGCACCAAAGAGGTAATAAAAGCCAAAAACACAATTTGAACTTAGAAGAAAGACACAAACGTAATTAGGGCTTCGTCTCTTCTATACATACGCAATATAGTCATTCCATAGAAAACGGTCACAATCACCATAAGGGTTTTTTTCTATGTACCCTATATTGAAAACGAAGAAGTAATTAAAATACAAGCTAATAGGTTATTTATTTAAAAATCAGATTACGCTCGCCGTAACAGACACTCTCCGCGTTCCGCCGAATAGTAGCCGAACGGCGCTAGCACCCACTCCCCGCGCCCGCACACCGTTGCCGTTGTGACTTTATTCTTCGTTGAAAACCTAGTGCTTAAAATTGTGGCTTTTTAGAAAACCTAATTAATTGATAACCTGTACTGTTTTTAATTGTTTTGTCAAACTGGTATGATGTGGTATGGTGAGCAGAATTGAATTATGCAATAAAAGAAAAAAGCCCCTATGTTCGTTAGGGCACTATTCGTAGGATACGACGACATATATAGCGGTCAAACTTACTTGAAAATGAAAAGAATGACTAAACTATAATGTGATCATAATTAACATAACATGTGCCCACAAAAAAAAAATCATTAAATGACTTATAACAAACTAATAGAAAAATCAGGATTAAACACGTAATGCACACACTTAATAACATTACTTTTTAAAACAGAAAAAAAAAACTGCAATCGCTCTTTTTTTATTAAACTAAATTATTTTAATAATCATCTCTCTAAAAGATTACTTTTTAGGATATAAAATGGACGTTAATTCTTGTATTACGTATTTTATACAAGGATATGCCCGCGACTTTGATCACGTTACATGGTGCAATAGCATTGCAGAGTGACGGCTGACACTAATATTCCTGTGGTGTTCCGATAGTTCAGGATTTTTTTCTCATGAATGAGATTGCGGAGTCAGACCGGTGAGGTATCATAATTTCTACGTTTATCTTTTTTTTTTTTTTTGGTGAGTGGGAAATCATCCAATGACTTCTCCCGTCCTGGGTGTGCGACGGGAGGGCGTGTCAGACTCTTACTGACTAAAACCCACTCATGTTCCTTCGATTGCCCTTTATGTTCCAGGGTCACGGTAACTATTATAAACATTCCGCAACCCCGGCAGGCGTTGGCCCTGTCGGGCCCCTTCCTGTGCTGACTCCTTCTCTTTGAGGCGCGCGTGGAACAAAACGCGCCGTCTACGCGGTCCTGGTCCTAGCCGGGCGGCGAGCTACCCATCGCTCGCCATCCGCAGAACCGCGCCTACGGTGGCCGGTAGTCGTCTTGCGACTCTCGACGTCTTCGCCTGGGTCTTAGTCCGGGGCGAGAGGCTCGTCGCTGCCTCTCGCGCGCCGCCGCTTCCTTCACTAGCATAACTGCTTCGCAGAAGGAGGCGACGGCATCCCATTCCGTCTCGCCCCGAAGCATGGCCTGAACCAGCGCCGGGCGCGAGAGGTCACCGCCGCCGATCGCCTCTACGAGGACACGTCGATGCTCCGCCCATGCGCGGCACACCTCCACCGTGTGCTTGACCGTCTCCTCCAGGCGACCGTTACTGCAGTAGTGATACCCAGGCGTCGCTTCCGCCCGAATCCGACACAAGAACCTCCCAAACTGACCATGTCCGGTGAGGACCTGTGTCAAGCGAAACGTGAGAGTGCCATGACGCCTCTCCAGCCACTTCTCAAAGAGGGGTCTTATCGCCGCTATAACGGCGTGCCCAGCACTAGGTTGCGACAGTCGCTGTCTCCATTCCGCCATGAGATCTCGCCGGAGCTCCGTGAGCCGAGCCGCGATAACCCGCGGCATCGGGACTTCACCCCGGCGTTGCACTTCCACGCGCCACTCGTACGTGTGTGCAAGGACTGTTGCATGCCGCCTTTCTACGTTTATCTACCATACTATTATTAAACTATATTATTTTAATAATCATCTCATTGCATTCTAGCCTAAAAGATTACTTTTTAGGATATAAAACGGACGTTAATTCTTGTATTACGTATTTTAAACAAGGCTATGCTTGCGACGTTGATCACGTTACGTTACGGCATACTGGAGCATCTACCTTACGAGCTTTGCGGTTAAATGGTGCAATAGCATTGCAGAGTGACGTCTGAAACTAATATTACTGCAGTATCCTGGCTTTTAAATACTGTGGTGGTCCGATAGTTCAGGTTTTTTTTCTCATGAATGAGATTGCGGAGTCAGACCGGTGAGGTATCATAATTTCTACGTTTATCTAGCATAATCACTAATATCCCGGACCTCGGAAACTCTAATGCAAATCTCACTACCAATAATTTTGGTTTGCTGGTAAAAAACTTTGTTGTTATAATATGAACAATTTGCTCCATGGAGCTCTGCTTCATTCAAATAAACAAATTGACCACACACATTAGATTCTCTCCTGTCAAGAGCTACTGACAAGTTACAACCAACTCAATCCTGGGTTAACTTCAGTATATCGGTTATTTGTATATTGTTATTAGTTTGTGTGTGTTTTTTCGTGTGCAATAAAGAACGACAGTCGAAACCAACTGTTGAATTCGTAATACAACAGTTGGTTCCGGCTGTCATTCACAGTTATTTGACAGTGGTTAGAAGACAAGTCTTACAATCTTTTCTGTCGTAAACTAACGAAGGGTCCTAGACAAGTGGCATTGTAGAATAGATTGTAGATTAGAATAGATTGTCAAATGTATGGGGTTGACATAAGCTTTCGCTCAATAACTTGACATCTCCATACATTTGACAATCTATTCTATTTCGCTATCTATTCTACAATGCCACTTGTCTAGGGGGCCAAGAGTTACCGTGTTATCCAGTAACTTACAAGTAAAACTCTTAACAGGAGTTCAGCTCCGTGTTGGTATTCAGCTGAATGAAAAGTATAGGGAGATAATACCGGCTATTCAAAATGGTTGCTGCAGGCTTAAAAAGCCTGGGATCCGGATAGCAGCAACGCTGTCGACGACAAATCCTTAGCTGAATAAATTCCAAGCTATTTATTTATTTACACTTTATGCACAAAAGTACAAAAGCAGACTAAATGTCCCAGATATTATGAGTTGCTTGGTTGTTTTTATATGTACATATTATATCAGTTGTCTGGTTACCTTAATACAAGCTTCGTAATACATAGTTGGCCGTGTGTGAGTTGACCCAAGATATTTTTTTATTTGTTTATTCTCTACCAGTCAACCAGGAGTGGTAAAGAGATTATTCCTTTATCTATCTTATCTCCTTAAAATCATTACGAGGAGCTCAGTGGTTTTGCCAAGATAAGTCAACAAACAGACAGAGCTATTTCCTCATTTATTATGAGAGCGTGGATGGAAAAAGGTAAAGCTAGTCTTACAGAATATAATATTTCTTTGTAAATAGTTCTTAGTTAGGGATCAGAGTTTTTAATCTGTTGTAATCTCTTTATGAAGTCAGAGCCGCTTAAGGAATTATTAGCAGATGTAAATGGTTGTAGTTTTGTGTGTGTGTGTGTGTGTGTGTGTGAGTGTGTGTGTATGTGTATGCGTGTGGTTGTTTTTCACTCTTTCCCGAAAAGTATCGAACAGCAGTTAATGAAAGTTAACAGTAGTCTAGCATACATCAAAATAACATGTATGTTACATAAAATCACGTTACGGTAGCGGAGCAATAATCAAAAGCATTACGTAACCCGGACAACTAGTAATCAATAAAATGTTACATGGTTTAACGAAATCTCGTTATTTACATAACCAATTTATATTTTTTGGGAATGTATTTATTTGCAAAGTTTATAAAGCTTGGAAATCCCACCACACTATTCCCAACCACTGCAACTCCTGAAAGCCAGAATCAACAGTGGAGTCCACCAGAAAAGCGCCAATGAAGCTCGACGAGTCCCGGAGAAACGATTCAACTGTCTTGGATCCCGCAACGAAATTAATCAGAAAAGTACATCGGAGGAGTAAGAAAAAATATGTTTTCCACTTCCCTCCAAACAAGCAGGAGACAGAACAGAACTAGGCCAATAGGCACAAAGGGGCGATTACAACTGGGAGAAGCCCAGATTGCCTTGCACCACGGAATAAAATTTGTTAAAATTAATGGGTCCTAAAATGTGAGCTGTTACGATTGATTCCAATAATAGGTAAAATATAAAGCTTGGAAAGCCCCTTTTTTAGAAATTCTCATATCAGTCTTTTTTATATAAAATATTGCGCTAAGTCCTACTGTTAATTCCTTCATACAATCCCTATAAAACCCAATCTCACACAATTCTCATCAGAGTACTTCTTCAATTTGAAGTCAAACTAAGCAGCAGATAACCGGCGCTAACCGGTTGGTACCGGAGTGCAGTATTTGTCAACGTCTGGCTTCGAATAGCTCACATTAACATCCGCTACTGAGACGTTGTGACGATTGCACGGGGATACTGCCTGGTAGGATGGTGAACCGATTTTTGAGCTGTAGAATAGAAAAAATGTGGTTAAAAAGACGTTTTTCAATTTTAAAGAGAAATTTTTGACTAGCCCGTTGGACACTATTGGTATATAGACCGATTGTCGGACAGTTGACCTTTTAATCACAATCACCCGTAATAACTGCCAAAAATGTATAAATGACCGCTGAGAAACTGCTTTTCATAATTTCCGCACCACTTCTATATTTAGAGCTGCTGCTGATTCCACTGAAAAAGCTCGTAACTCTGTCCGACTGAACTGAATCCAGCGCCCTATGCTTAACACTCATGTCTCTGTATGTGAGTCTTACCCTATTTATTTAATTATCTTGTTTTAATCTGCTTTCTGAAATCCAAATCACGAATAAAGAAAAAACATCCTTTAAGTCGAAAACGGTTTTTAGTCCTGATCCTTAAATAAGGGAGAGCATAAAAGTCAACTACGTAGTCCTCAATAGACTATACAAATTCTAACTGTGCTATCCCTATCCCTACTAATATTAGAAATGCGAAAGTAACTCTGTCTGTATGTCTGTCTGTTACGCTTTCACGTCTAAACCACTGAACTGATTTTAATGAAATTTGGTACAGAGATAGAGTTGACCTTGAGAAAGAGCATAGGATAGTTTATATCCGGAATATTTGAAGTTCTCTTGAAAACGCGATATAACTGACATCCATGCGGGCGAAGCCGCGGGCAAAAGCTAGTGATGTATAAATTTTGTTTTTAATTTCTGGGCTCAATCCGAAGAAAATTCAAAGTATCAAATTCAGATCATTTACGGGCACTTCAGAATTGAAACTCTGTTTCAATTTTCAAGACAGAAAGTTGAAATAGCTTTTCCAAACCGTACTATGTTGGTCTGGAGAAGAACAACGTTCTAAAACTTGTTCTAAAACTATTGTCCAACCTACACACCCGTGTGTCCTCTCAGTGTATAATGTGCGTAACAGCGCGTTATACCGTCGTGATCCCATTGAAATGATTGCGTCCTTACCCAGAATTATGTGTTTGTGATGTCCTCTTTTGTTTTTTCGTGTTTGATTCGCACATTCTTGTGATTTAAGCGTTTGGAATTGCTTTTAATGGGTTAACCTTCGGAGGTTTTGGGATGAGATTTATATTGGTGTATTATAATAATAATAATAATAATTTTATTTCAGGCATCGGAGGCCCATAGTATAAAATACATAAAATAATCTTAAACAGATAAACTAATACATATATTTTTTTAAAACAAAAACTTAATACTAATATTAGAGTATTGGTTGAGTATTGGTTTGTTGTGTTATTTAGTTTGTGGTATTTTTCGATTTCTTTTGAAGCTTGTCATGGGAAGTAGTGCTATCATGTAGGTATATTTCTGCCAAAAATCAGCGTTGTTATGTTCCAGTTTGAAAGGTATGTGTGAAGTGATAAAATGAGATTCTTTCAGCGGGTTTTGCAGGACCTTCAAGACCTATGCGAGCCCAACTCACACTTAACAAGTTGAAAAAATGAAATGTATTTTTTTTTCTGGTTCGTTTTCACAAAACTAAGTCGAATACTCGAATTAGCTGAGAAAGTAAATAAAAGAAAACATTAACACATAACAAAAAGGAAACCCAGATTCCTAAACCAAACTTAACAATGCCGAGATAAAACCTCTATCGTCGTTCAGCAGCCCTTAATACCAATTGAGACGGAAAAAAAAACAAAAAGAAAAAAAGTTCCTATTATCTAAAGAAACGAGTTTGTTGCTTTTACTGCGTGATAATGTTGGGTGGATTAGCACAAGAAACTGAAATTTTGTGGCCTTTTTTACAACCTTCATAAAAACAACGATTAAATTTAGAACGAAGTTCCTTTCACGCGTTAATCCTGGCTTTACAAATCAATGTTCGTTCCAATTCGAGTAATACTTTTCAACTTTGACGGTAAACTTTTTCTCATAAAAATTGGAGTAGTTCTGCCAATAACTAACCTACGTGGGTTTATTTTTATTCCAGTTATTTTGGACGGGATTGAGAAGAATGGGCAGGTGATTACGTGGGAAGTGGAATTTGAATTCGAATGGTCCACTTCCTGGTTTAAGTTAACCAGACTTATAGAGAAAGTAAGCGACTGCGTGATTTAGATGAAATTTATTTTCTGGCTAACATTTATTAGGCAGTAAAAGGTAATAGTGCCGATTCCTTTGTTTACAAATTATAGCATATTTAAGTTCAATGCATCTTTTCCTTTGTATATAATTAAAAAAATGACAGAATAAAAAATATTAGTTTCAAATTAAGATAATCGATAGGCAATTTAGACGCAATAAAAAATATGGCCTCTAAAATTGCATCGATTTACGTCAGGCGCTGACTAATTTCACAAGAGAAAACGAATGTTTAACTTCCTTTTCTTAATAAAACGTAAAGACAAAGAAGACTTTGGTTTGTGAACACGGAAATAGGCATGAAAGTATGTTGTGATGGTCTGGTGGCCCGTCTATCATGTAAAAACTTATATTCCTATGTACTCTCTAAAGTATATCTTGTACACCACAGACATAGGTTAAGCTCTATTGTACAAAACTCATGTTTTTTTTTCTTGTGAATTAAATAATAATAAGTCATGGGTGAAAAACAAATGTTAAAACACCAAAAAAGTAATTTCCACTAACATAATAAAGCTGAAAAGATGTTGAAGTTAATTTGTTTAAGAGTTATCTGATTATTTTATCTTGAAAAGAAACATTTTTGCATATTTTTACCAATATTGGGTCAGTAGAAATAGTGATGTATTTTAGTGTATTTAACAACACGCAAAGGAATCGGTGCAAAAACGGAATATTGATTTAACATGTGGAAAAAATAATTATGTAGTTCTTTGTGTGGTTATGGTTAAAAATATCATATTAATCCGTATTTTTTTTAATTTAAGCAGTTTTGAATTATTCTCCTCGCTTTTTCCCGCGGCTTTGCTGGCCTTAGATAAATACAAAAAGTAGCCTATGTCACTCTCCATCCCTTAAAAAATCACGTCAATCTGTCGATCTGTTTTGCCGTGTCAGACAGACACGCACACACACTTTCCCATTTATAATATTAGTGTGGATATTTACTATAGATATCACCGATTTTGTATAAACTGTTAGCTTATATTTAATTAATAAATAAATAAGAATATGAACATTGCATTCGAACGTCGAGTATACTAACGCTGACATTTCTAGTCGACGATGTGCGTCCACTCTTGAGGTTTCAATATTAAGACCCACTTGAGCTCGCATTAAGTCCAAGTAAGCAATCTTATTAAGTCCAAGTAAATGGCTAACACAGGCTTCGTTCATTATATAATCTGAGTTTACGTCCAACTAAGTTTTAATAAAGTTCTTGGTGTAAATGAGCTTCGTTATTTGACGAAGCTCATTTTGAAAAATATTTCCTTGAAAATAAATAATAATAAATATCTTGAGACAAGTCACACACGGACATCTGCTTTTTTTTAAATTCAACGCCAAAAGGGGTAAAAATTTTAGAAGGAAGTTTGATATCCAAGTGGACGAAGCCACGGGTGAGCGCTAACAATGTATTAACCTTTCAACAACCAACCGACAGCCAGCTGTCGTGCCGCTATTGTCTTCCTATTGTGTCTCGAATCATGTGTGTTCGAAGGTTAAATTAAATACATAGCATACATAAATTACCCCCAGACACAGAACAAACAATCATGCTTACAGCACAAAGTTTTTCCTGGGTGAAAATCAACCCAAAACTTCCAGCAAAGCAGTCAGGGTCACCAACCACTAGACCAAGAGGCCCATCACAATACATCAGCAGTGCGATTCCGTAAGAACTCACGTACGAATACGATTTCGATCTCATTTCCTAACTCATCTGAAGTGAAAATTATTTGGTATTCAATGGCAAATTAGACAACTTTTCACTAAAAATAGTTTGTTCCCTTCACCCACGTTCTCATTAAGTGGCGCTAGCGTAGTTTCCATGGGGCTACAAAATACCTAATACAGTTTTCACCGCGGAATCAGAAGTGAGCACTGAATATATAATAGCACAGCAGGCGTCCATTGACACAACGGTTTTAACTTCTAAGCAAGACCAAATGTAACAGCATCCGACATTATACATTTGCATACTATCATCATTCTTCATCTACCTCCAATTTCAGCATCTTTCACGCACATCTTGAGCTTGATAGATAAGGTTTCATCTTCCCTTATTCTCATCTTTTCATTTACACCTACGATATATGGCTGTCATTTATCAGACATCATCAAAAGGGAGGAAGTTGAAAGCTGAGTAGCGTATGTTATAAAATAAGGTGAGACAGGGTGTGCTTGAGAAAGAGAGGGAAGGAACTGTGTTGATTACGGCATGTGCGTTTTTACAGACAGTAGTACAATATTATTATTATAAAATCGAACTTTTCTTACTCTTCATACACATTTATACATTCGTATTATTAAGATTACAAACTGTGAAATTTTAGCTCTATTCTCAGAAACATGTTGTCATCTTTTTTTGTGTTAGGCAGCCTATTCAGTCAAGGAAGGCTATGTAACATCATGCTAAGACATACGAAAGGTAGGATTTGTAAATAGATCTCATCAAAAGAAACAACACCGTTTGCGTACAAGCATAAATCGCATTATTTCAATTTAAAAATAAAGCGTTAATTAACAAAAAATAGCAGAACCAAAACTGTCCATGTCAGAGGCAAAGTTTTGATCGTTTTACTAGTACTCGATCCTTTTTATTCGCTGATCTGAATTCAGCTAAATAAACTAGACTCAACTGGATGACACCAGATCCAGTAGCGAGCCGGAAACCACTAATGCATGCCATGTTTTGTCTGTGCATCACCCTAAGGTAGACTGGGAGAAAATGCCTAAGACATTAAGTCCGGTCTTGTACAAACTATTGTAAATTGGTTAAATATAACAATCGGTATTGAAATCTAACAAGTTTCCACTGTTTTTTGTGGTTTTCTTTTATTAATTTCAGGCGACGCAAGCCCATTAAAATATGTTTTATATTTTCTTCATCCTAAATATATAATTCCTGCATAATTGTGCTATTATGTGTAAGTATGCAAAACTATTATCGCAAACAACTAATTATGCTAAATTAGATAATTAATTATGAATACATTGATAATAACCCTGTAATTGTGCAATCTGTTCATTGAATTGTAAACGTCTCATGACCATTTCATAATATAATTTAATTACATTGAAAACATAGTATTGTATTCGTTTTAATAAGTCACTCTGAAAATTCCCGTATCGTGGATGTGTTTACAAATATTAAAAAAAAAATAACCAGACCTAAAACCTATAGTTTGTAGGCCATACTAATATTTGTCACATGCCGGAATCGAACCAATGACACACAGCACAGCGATCAATCGTTCAGTCACTGCACCAATCATGTCGTAATACTTAATCGTCAAATGACTCCAAGAGAGAGAGGGTCATATTTTGAAGTCCAAGCCTTTAAATGTCGAGGCACATTGATAGTGGGAAGCCAAACAGTCATTGGCGGACGATGACAAAAAGTATCATATGTATATTCTTCACCATAATCCAATCAAAGTTAACTCACACTGTCCCTTCCATACTGTAAACATACACTCATCTCTTTCCTCCCTACATAAGTACAGTACATAATACCTACGAGTACGTATACATAATGTAACACGCGGTGTCTCCGAGGCAAGCTAAATCTCTTGTAATAAATGACACAAGTTTTAATTGTTCAGTACGAAGGAGCGGTCGCTTCTGCTTTAACACTGTCCCATGATTTGTTCGACGATATGTTGGGCCAAATGTTTGTTCCATTGTTTGACAGTTGCGCAAAGGGGGGATTAATTACGGTATGGTTATGGTGATTTTTTATTTGGGACTGGTTTATGACGGTGTTTTTGTGCTGATGAGTTGAACGTTTAGATGAATTTCAGTTTAATTGTAGTCATTTGTTTTTTAGGAAGGTTGAACGAAATGTACCAATTAACTATAGAGCTTTTTGTGGGTTTGTCCGGTTGTTACAGGCACATGAGACACATAATTTTTGGGATGGCAGTGTATGCGCTAGCTGGTATAGTAGATGTAGGCAGCGGTAACCATTTCAAATCTGATAGGCTGTTAGCTTGATTGCTATCCTTTTCTAATGGCCAAAAAAAAAAAAAGCCGGAGACGACAAATAGCGAGTGCGGTCACAGTGTTGGTCAATAGTTTTTGTATCAGCGGATCCACGCCAAAGTTGTCAGTAGCGGTCTGAGTTAGTGCAACTGCATTATCTAATGCGAACACAACAATTTACCTGCTCCGGCGACACCATGCTCTTCCTGCACTTTTATCATTTTTTTCATTCTTATCATTCTTTTCTCTATCCAAGCCTCAGTGCAAAATGTAGTAACAACATTTTGTACATTGACCCCGGGCCCCGCTAACCTAACTACGCCTCTGTATGTACTAAGCTTAGTAATTACACCAATGAGAAAAAAAAACATTTCAACATTACCAACGTAACCTACATTTCATCTTTCCCTCGCAACCCGTGCAAGGAAAAATGCACGTCAGAAAACCCCATTAAATTCGAAATATATATCGACAAAATAATAAAATCCGCCTACAAGCTGATGTAGAAATTCTTTTCTAGCAAAAATATAGTAAAGTAAGCTTCCGTTTGGCTCCAAGATGGAACTAATTTATTTAATGAGAAGCCAGCGGCTCCAACTCTCTGGGATTTAGACGGCGAAACTTTATTTCATGCTGAAAAGTTTTATGTTAATAATTCTTGTTTTATATTGTGAAAACAACAATTACCTGCCGACAGGGATTTATATTTGGCAAATTAAGTTTTTGAGGTTAGACAATGGAATTGATGTGTTAATTTTTTTTGGAAAGATGTTTGGAAATGTTTTTCTTTTGTTTTATTTTGCGGTTGTAAGTAATTCTTACTAATTATTTTCCTAACAGGAAGTTATTTTCACAACAAACAGGCATAAAATAAAAGTATTAAAAGGAGTAAAAAAAACATATGATAATTTAACATATTCGCTATTCAAGTTTTTGATCTGACTTGTTAAAGCATACCAAATTGATCGCAATATTCAAGGATATTTTTAGTAACCGTTGAAGTCCACTGTCTATCTCCTATTTCCATCATCGTACCAAGTTGAACATAATATTGTCATAAAAGCTAAAAATGTATGCAAAGTTTCACAAAAAAAAGGTATACTAAAAGTAGTTAAAAAACCTACCGCAAGATTTGTGTCAAACGAGGTTAAGCTTTATTTATCCTTTAATAAAAAAACAACCTCACCGCAAAGCCATACAAAATCAGATCTATATTAATATCGCCAGCACTCTGAGTACACTCATTGCACTGTTAATTGTAAAATAATCTAGCTCTTTTCTCGCTATAAATCTGAGAGTGCTCAGATTAATGAGGCGAGATAAAGGGGAGGTATCCAGAAAATGGCTGCCATCGCCTTTGTCTGTTACTAAAACGATGTAGGTGCTTGTGTGGGAGATTTTAACGTAAGTAGAAGCTGATGTATTTTAGATCATGGCTGTAAAAATGTAGGGTCACTTCTCATAAAGAGGTGGCACGAACGTTGATCACCACTCTTGAAGGCGGGTTGGCGATTTCAGACTTGTATTAAGTTCCTCACGATGAATGAAACTTGAAAGACAGCACGTCTTTCAAGTTATGAAGTGCTACTGACATAAATATAAATTTTATTACTAATACAAAAGTATTATAACTACATTGTCAGTTAATCTGAGCTTAGGCCGCCTCATTTTATCCTCACTGAGAATTAAAAAAAAACAATAATTGATAAATTAATTGATAATGACACATTGACATTTCACAATATTTAAATTAAAAACCTCATGTTACGCTTTAAACTGACCTACCAAGACTTTACTTACTCGTAGTATAAAACTTTTTTGGTTAGATGACGCTTAGATACAGAGCATTACTTAAACGGATTTTAACGAGGTTTTCTTTAAAGAAGGAAGATCAAGAGGAAGGTTTATAGTATGTATTATGTATAAAATACTTGCATATTATAGTGAAGAAATTCCGAGATTTCCAAAGATTTTGTAACATCACACATTAGTTTTTATCACATTAGTAAGTAAGATAACTGTTTTATTTATTTTATACAACAATAATATTATTATGACGAATCTAAAAAATATTATGGTTCGTAACAATATACGAGTTTGTACATTTTTATGTTTACAAAAATGTTCTACAAAAACTAAGTCCGAGATAAATATAGTATTTTATACGCATTCCGGCTCAACGACACTGCATCTCCCTCTTTCATTCGTTTAGCGACAGGGTTAAAAAAAATGCTTAGCTAAAACACTTGCTAAGCAACATCTATTTATCCCGGCGTAAGGAAAAAAGGCTACCAGGCTCAAAGAGGATTCATATCAGTTAATCAAATGCACTATGCCCGTTAGGCAAAAGTCGTCACACAGTAGATGCTAGAAGATGGACGAAGTCGTTGAAACCAGTCCAGGAAAAGGTGGCGAGACGATCTCGACACGTACCATAAGAGTTTCGAAGAGACGGAGAAAAGAGAATCCGAATGGACTTGGGAGAGGCTTTCGCTCAGGAGTAGAACAGGTATAGACTACACAATAGAAAACCATTTTCTCTAGCGTAAACCACAAACAATAAACCTTCCTAACTGAATAATGTACAACACAATCAGGCAGCAATAAGGCTAAAATTATAATGTGTACCCAACACAATCGTATAATTTGCTAACATCGTTCGGCGGAACACGCATTGCATTGCCATACAGCCTCATACAAGCCTTACATATTCTATACATGGGGCCGCTGCTAATAGTCCATTAAGTTGCTACGGCACGCGATGCCGCAGATCGGTTTGTGTTCATATTTATTGTTGGCGACGACGGTTTGGGGTTAGGAAAACAGCGGAGGTGTATTTTTTGAAAGATTTCTTGGATCAGCTTTTAAAGTTCTGTTTGGCTGGAATTCTATGCTTTAGTTAGACCTCTTATTTGAAGGTTACTATTTAAAAATTGTAATGTATAATTAATTTTATTTTGCAATACGCAAATGTCTCAACACAAAAGTCTGTGCCTAGTGTGTGTTGCTAGTAATGACGCCGAGACGGGTAATGGAAAGGGCAATGTTAGAAGTTTTTGTTTAAACAAGTACTTTCTAAAAGGATGAACAACAACAAAATTACTTGTATCAATTGCCTCACAATTCTCCATAATCCAGTAACTGAGTAATACCTCATTCCATGAAAAGACTAGTTCATATTATCATAATTTCGGGCTTCTTAATACGAACAGTTACACGTATTTTCTGAAGCACGAATCACTAACTTCCAAACTTCGACCCACTACTGAGAAATTCATAATTAGACAACCTGTCATGTATGACAATTATTTCTCGTGTATGCCTTTGATCTAACTTACCTATATTGCTTCCTGTTTGACTTTACCATGTGGTAAATCTATTCAACGTCACTCTATAACTTTTCTGATATTAAGTCATTACAATATTAAATTGTACTTGCTTTTGCGTTCGGTTTTGCCCACGTAGATGTCGATTTTAAATCCATTATTTTACTCGTTTAAGGGACAAATTTTCGAAAATACCTTCTTAGTGGCTACCAGCTCTTCACAAAGAACACACTCCCCAAGTTTTTATGTCTCTAGGACTAGCGGTTTTGGATGTGCGTTGATAATTATATTAAGAATCAGTCAGTTTACCATTTTATATTTAAATGTTTTTATATTGTTGTATGTCTTCCGTAAGTAAAATAATCTATAATAAAATATAAAATAATCTATTATAACGATATAACATAGTTTCCTTCCAGGACTTAAATTTCCACCATGTATAGATGTGTAGGATATAACGCAATTGGGCACGCCGTGATAGCGGCGGTAAGACCCCTCTTTGAGGAGTGGCTGGAGAGGCGCCACGGCGCTCTCACGTTTCGCCTGACACAGGTCCTCACCGGACATGGTCAGTTCGGGAGGTTCCTGTGTCGGATTCAGGCGGAAGCGACGCCTGGGTGTCACCACTGCAGCAACGGTCGCCTGGAGGACACGGTCGAGCACACGGTGGAGGTGTGCCGCGCATGGGCGGACCATAGACGTGTCCTCGTAGAGGCGATCGGCGGCGGTGACCTCTCGCGCCCAGCGCTGGTTCAGGCCATGCTGCGGGGTGAGACGGAATGGGATGCCGTCGCCTCCTTCTGCGAAGCAGTTATGCTAGTGAAGGAAGCGGCGGCGCGCGAGAGGCAACGACGAGCCTCTCGCCCCGGACAAAGACCCAGGCGAAGACGTCGAGAGTCGCAAGACGACTACCGGCCACCGTAGGCGCGGTTCTGCGGATGGCGAGCGATGGGTAGCTCGCCGCCCGGCTAGGACCAGGACCGCGTAGACGGCGCGCTTTGTTCCACGCGCGCCTCAAAGAGAAGGAGTCAGCACAGGAAGGGGCCCAACAGGGCCAACGCCTGCCGGGGTTGCGGAAAGTTATGTTTATAACAGTTACCGTGACCCTGGAACATTAAGGGCAATCGAAGGAACATGAGTGGGTTTTAGTCAGTAAGAGTCTGACACACCCTCCCGCCGCACCCAGGACGGGAGCAGTCATTGGATGATTTCCCACCCACCAAAAAAAAAAAAAGGATATAACGCAATTGTTGAAGCTCGATATAATATTTTGAAGTATAGGTAACATAACGTACCTTTTTCAGTCTGTTTACTTTTAATAATACAACTTTCTAACAAACATTCCCTACCCGCTTTCTTCCAAGCCCCACATCGAAGATTTACGCAGTATCGGAACACGAAGCATGTTGACCTAGCAGTTGAAATCTGTAGTTATGTGTGTGCTCACGTGCCTATGTATTGTTCGTGCGATTCCGTGATTTGCTGCATGTTACCAATGCTAGGCCGGCGTTCCATCACTGGCTTTTGCTTTGTTATATGCGATAATGTGTTTTGCTGCTTGCATGAGCGTCTACGTCGATGTCTTTTATAGTCAATATGGTTTATAATTCGATATGTGTAGGGTTAAAGTGATGATTATATATGGAAAATTGTCGCGAGCGTGGCTTGGTTAGGAGTTCTAAGTTCTATTACTAGATCGTTTATCGTTTGTTCCGCTGATTGATATTGTGATATTAATTTATTTATTAAACTTTGCACATAGTGTAAGAAAAACACTTCACAATAGCGGTTAACTTTGTTATTAAATTACAAAAACACTGTCTAAAGGCGCCATTACACTTGGTTGTCAGCTCATATTCGATTGCCTATGGTTGATACTTCACCACTCGGCACAATGACAAGTGTTGCTCTCCAAAGAAGCAATGTAATGAATGCATCAAGTGCCCGAATTCGTGCTAACGACCCAGTATCATTCCGCCATAGGTCCGTTTGGAAGTTGCATACTTTGCGCTGCTATTGTGTCACGCGTGTTCTGAGGATTAAGCAAAAGCTAGAATTTCCATTTCGGAATACCCTCAAAACCAAACACCTGCACAAAAAATATACAAAAACTAGCTTTTGCCCGCGACTTCGTCCGCTTAGAATAATAGTTCCCGTTCCCGGGGGATTTCTGGGATGAAAACTATCCTATGTCCTTTCTCGGGTCCCAGACTATATCCGTACCAAATTTCATTCAAATCGGTTCAGTAGTTTAAGTGTGAAGAGGAGACAGACAGACAGACAGACAGAAAGACAGACAGACAGAGTTACTTTCGCATTTATAATATTAGTACGGATTCACTCAAGAAATACGCAAAGTCGCACAATCAGTCCGTCCATTTGAAAGGCTTTTCTTAGAAACTTTATTCATTAAATTTTGTCAGAGATGTAATCTATTTGACACACCTGACGGCGGTGCTTCGCCCTGATCTGTTATTAATTGTAGAACGAATAATTTATGAGATGTAGCGATCATCGGTTCGGATTATTCGGTATCGCACCATTAGGATGCCTGTCGTTAAGGGATTCATATGTTCTGGATATGGTGAGGGGTTTCGACGCTTTTGAAGCAGTTCATGTCTTTAAGTTGCCTGCCGGGGTTGCGGAATGTTTATAGTAGTCACCGTGACCCTGGAACATAAAGGGCAATCGAAGGAACATGAGTGGGTTTTAGTCAGTAAAAGTCTGACACGCCCTCCCGCCGCACCCAGGACGGGAGGAGTCACTTGATGATTTCCCACTCAACAAAAAAAAAAAAAGAAAAATGTCTTTAAGTTTTTTTTTGTTGGGACGGTACTCAGTTTTTTTTTATGGAACGGAAGGGAACGTTAAAAACAATATTATAGAACAATAATATAAATATAGAGGTAAAGTTTGATTTTATTTAACGGCTAGGAAGAGGGATATTCTATGGTACTAACGATCAAGTTTCTGAAAGTTTTTTAAAGATTAGTCTAACCTAACCCAACCTACATTTTTCCTGATGGTTTAAAAGTTAAAATTATGCGAGACAAAGGTGTAAAACAAAAGTTAAACTTAATGATGAATGGTTAAAATAAAACTTAATTGAGTAAAAGAGATGAAAACATAAACTAGGTCAAAAATGGGAAAAAAGCAGAAATTAAAATGGTGGAACATAAAGATTGTAAAAAATTGCTTAAAAATCAAAAAACCCAATTGCAAAAAACGGCATCAATTTACCAATCAAAGAAATTTCAAATATTCCGCTCGATAAACGTGGGTTGTGCTTTTGAGCGTGTTTTTTTCGGTAACCGGGTAAAAATAACGCCACCCTTTCTTGGTTGATATTCCTGATATCCGCACGCAGCGCTTCTCAAAATCGTTCATAATGCGCACCGCAAGGGAATGGAACTACCTCCCTGCGTCTGTGTTTCCAAATTCATATAACCCGGAAGTATTTAAGAAACGTGTGCATAGACATCTACTGGGTAAGCTCGCTCCATCGTAGGCTCCGTCTATGCCCTCGGGCAAGTCTGGGACCAAGAGCAAGCCAATAATAATAAAAAAAATAAAATAAAATAAAAGTTTATAAAGCAACCTGTAAACTATTTGTAGACTCTTCAATACATTTAAACAGTCACTTTTTCAATTCACTTTTTTTAAAAGTCACTTTCTAAGTTTACAATTATGTATTGGAAATACATAATTATGCATCCCGTACTTCGAAAAGCACGTTAACACGTTGGTCCTAGTCCTTCATAGACCTTTGACAGTCGTCTGGTAGTCGGAAACTAACCAACTAGCAAACTCACACTAACTCGTAGTTACTGAACTTTATGAATACAGTACATCGACATTACAAACTTCGATATTCCGTAATAGAGTCAAAGTCTAACATCGGTCTAACCAATAAGTATCGTGATGATGTATAACTGGGTTGAGGAAGTCTAATTGGCAGTCGCCAGCAGTAAGCAGCCATGCGAAACATGTATTCAGCTAAATTAAATAAAACCGACCCTAACATAGTTGATAAATGATGATGATGATGATGCGTTATTTAAGAACATGAATGAACTAAATACAAGGTATATAAAAATTTAACAACTCTTTTGTTTGTGCCATTTGAAAAAAATGTGCTTAATATCTATATATAGGACATTAAGCAACATAAATGTACTGAACAGCTGATAATTTTTTCGCGATTTCAGGTTTTTTCCAAAAGTAAAAGTTATTGGTTTTTATGAGCACAATCACGTGTTTAAGTATCGTACACTAATAAGGATGACGACAGCATTAAAAAAATGGCATTATGTTTAGTCCGTCTGATAGATCGGCCGAAAATACGAGACACGTATTTTTTGATTGATCAAATTAATAATAAAAAAATACAAACATAAAGAGCAACAAAGTTCCGGAGTGGGGGCTTTTGACGTCACCGTCCTGCAAACAATGTATGTGATCGTGACGTCATGCGCAATTTCAACGCACTCTATCGTCGTCATTCTTCAAGGCCACAGGTAAAGCCTTATATTTATTTATTTATTTATTTATTTATTTATTTATTTATTTATTTATTTATTTATTTATTTATTTATTTATTTATTTATTTAGGATCTCCAACAAAGGATATACACAAATCATGGAAAAAATATAAATGGAAGACAATATTATCACGAAGGTGTACTCCTTCACTTACAGGAGACCACAGCATGCATAAAAGAAATTACAACTAAGCAAACAAAAATAAGAAGTTAAAATTAAAATTAAACATATTCGGTAACATTATATAAAACAAACTAAATAAGTATATGATGATAGACTAAAATAAATATTAAATCACTAGTATAAAAAAAAAAAAAACATAAACATCAACAGAAAATCAAAACCATGATTAAGATCGAAATAAACATAAACATAAAAAAAAACTAACAACCAGTTATTTCGTTGAGACATTTTATATACTTTGCAAGAGGTTCACAAATGTAATTGTAGCTTATAATCCCAAGATAAACATTTACATTTAAAAATGCTATCGTAAATACGATTATAATTCAGTATCATCGCGTTGTGTTTGCAAATTTTTGTTTGTGTAACAACCCAAATAAAATTTATACTTATATTTTATTTGGGTACAACGAACACATTTTTGTTATTTAACTTAGAAAAATCTAAATTAAAAAAAAAGTTAAAATCAAACGTTTTATGCTGTAAATAATTAAAAAACAATGGTTCACCGCGAAAAGCTACACCTTTTAAAAATTATAAATGATATCACATTACGCCTAAAAGCTTGTAAATTTAACTTTTTTATGCATTTGACAAATTCGTAACAGAAAGTCAAAGACAAAACATGTTCCTATCTCTGCTTTGCCACATGGAACAGAAACATATTGAACATCAAAGTTTGAACCTTCGAACACGCGTGATTCGAGGCACATCAGAAAGACAATAGCAGCCCGAACGCTGGCTGTCGCTTGGTCGTTGCAAGGTAAAAAATAGCGTCTTTTTGGGTCTAAACAGTATCGCATCACCCACCCCTAACTCGAGTCCATTTCGAATCCGTTTGATGGTTTACGCTAAATTTCCCAATGAGATATCGCATCGGATTCATGGCTTGTAAAACCGATGAAAGGGACGCCCGGGTATCAGTTGGAACTGAAAAATTATATCTACGTACATTATTGCTGTCAGTGTTCGGTGATCAGCACGGGTGGTGTAGTATGGGCTTTGAAAGTGCTTATTAGCATTTATGATAGTAAGGGAGCTACAGTTTAGTTATTTGTATAAATATCCTGAGACAACTTACACACGGCCATCTGATCCCAAACTAAGCTGGGCTTGTACTATGGTAACTAAATAACTGATAAACATACTTATATAATTTTTAAATAAACACATAATTATTATATATAAATCACACAAACATTTGTGCTCATCACGCAAATTTTGTCCTGGGTGGGAACTGAACCCAAGACCGTATGAAACGTAACGTATAAAATTTGTGTAGCATTTGCGGTAGACTAAAGGCTTGTTTTACAACTTCGAAGTAGTTATCTACAAGATAAATTCAAAAATGAAACAGATTTTGTATGAATGTATCTGCCAGATATTTTAACCAGAACTTATCAGAAGAATGTGAAACAGGCGTTAAGTAAAATAGGATAAAATATCTGGTTCCCTATCCATTTGCATAAAATTTTAAGACCTAATACATCTTCGCATAATGTTGTTTGGCATAATAATATTTTCGCATAACATAATTACGCATAACTGCTCATGCATAACTTTTTTAAGCATAATGTCTCTAACCATAATAATGATTAGGCATAATATTCTAAAGCATAAACTTATTAAGCATAAAGTTCTAAAGCATAACTTTTTTAAGCATAAAGTTCTAAAGCATAACATTTGTAAACATAATGTCCTAAAGCATAAAATTTAAAGCATAATTTTCGCATAAAAATATTAAAACATATTTTTATAGGTATAACAATGGAAAATTTATTAACACCTAGAATATTTAGACACTATACCCGCATGCAAGCAAGCATGCAGTATGCAGCATGCAAGCAAGCATGCAGCATGCAAGCAAGCATGCAGCATGCAAGCAAGCATGCAGCATGCAGGCAAGCATGCAGCATGCAAGCAAACATGCAGCATGCAAGCAAGTATGCAGCATTCAAGCAAGCATGCAACATGCAGCAGGCAGGGTTTCTGTGACGGCTCCGGCGCTGCGGGCCTCCGGCGGCTCCACGCGTGCTGATCGTCGCAGACGGCTTTCGCTCACCACCGCAGCTTCGGCTTGTTGGCCGGCTTCGCCGGCCAGCCTCAGCCGCGGCGGCTCGCTCCATATCATTTGCATGAAAATTGTTTTTGTTATTTATATTAATTGTATGCCTAAACATTATTATGCTAATAGTCATTAGGCCTACTAACGTTATGCTAAATAGTCTTTAGGCCTACTAACGTTATGCTAATAGTCATTAGGCCTACTAAAGTTATGCTAATCAAATTTATGCCAAAACAAATTAGTCTTTAACATGATTATGCCAACATAAAATGTATGCCTAAAAAAAATATGCCGAAGTATTATTATGCCAAAACAAATTGTGCCAAAATCGTTATGCCGAAGTATATTAGGACAAAGAATATTATGCGAAAAGAAGGGATCCCAAAATATCTGTATGACAATAACTAAACTACACACATCAAAAGTGTCTAGGGATATTTTAATTAAACCTAAATAACTAAAATTCTATTAACTTTTTGTTAAGACACCTACACTTTAAAATAAACCTTGTTTAATTGCCTATCTAATCTGATAATAAACTTTTAGATAAAGTTAAATTAAAAAAAAATCTTAGAAGAAGAGGAAAAACTCAACAAAATTTCAATATAACTTTATTTTTGAAATTTCAAAACCTAAACAACAAAACAATTTTTTTTTATAAAAATTGTTAAAAACTTAAAATTAATAATTCGTGGATCCACCTAAGACTCTCCTGACACATTTGGAGCGGTTCTGCATACTCAAAACAAGGGTCACAATATCCTGTTGTGGAGTACTGTCCCAAATCCTGCTAAGATGCAAGAAAAGCTGGTTTTGATGCACAATATCAACAGGGAAATTCCTACGAGCTCTTCTCTGAAGCATATTCCAGGCATGCTCAATAGGATTTAAGTCAGGGGATTGTGCAGGCCGGTCTAAAGCTTGGATAACATGCTGTTGTAACCAACTTGTAACGATACGCGCCGTATGTGAACGGGCATTGTCATGCATTAGCTGGAAATTTTGTCCCATTTGCTGTTTGTGGGGCAAGATTACAGGCTCTAGCACCTCATCTCGGTATTTTCGAACAGTCATATTGCCTTGTATCCAAACGAGGTCCGTTCTACCGCCGAGACGAATTCCTGCCCAAACCATAATTGTGCCACCTTAATATGCATGAACTTGTTGTGGGTGCTGCAGTCGATTCCAACGTCCAGGTTTTCTCCAAACGCGTACTCTTCGCGAATCAGGATGAAATCAAAACCTAGATTCATCAGTGAAAAGCACAAGTGACCATTGAGAATGGTTCCAGTTTTCGTGTGCAATAGCCCATTGTAATCTTCTTCCTCGATTACCTCTCCTTAGTGCTGATACCCAAAATGGCCTACGAGCACGTAGATTGACTTCATGCAGTCGCCTTCTCAAAGTTTGACCGCTTACCAGCAAACCATACTCTCTCTGTAGCCTTTGAACCAATTGCATCGCCGCTGCATTTAGTTTACTTCGTGCAGCATTTACTATGAATCGGTCCTGTACATGTGTTGTAATGCGTTGAGGTCCTCGGTGCCGTTCCACCACTTCCTCCGTGACACGATAACATGACCAAAGCCTGGATATAACGCTCTGACTGGTCTTCATGGCTTCAGAAACAGCAATTATGGGACAGTATTCCACAACAGGACATTGACACCCTTGTTTTGAGTATGCAGAACCGCTGCAGATGTGTCAGGAGAGTCTTAGGTGGATCCACGGAATATTAATTTTAAGTTTTAAAGAATTTTTATAAAAAAAATTGTTGTTTTGTTTAAGTTTTGATGTTTCAAAAATAAAGTTAAGATTGAAATTTTGTTTGAGTTTTTCCTCTTCTTCTAAGTTTTTTTTTAAATTTAACTTTATCTAAAAGTTTATTATCAGATTAAATAGTCTATTAAACAAGGTTTATTTTAATGTGTACATGTTTTAACAAAAAGTTAATAGAATTTTAGTAATTTAGGTTTAATTGAAATATCCCTAGACACTTTTGATGTGTGTATATAATTATAATATCTGTATGTAATTATAACGTCTATATGTATTTTTAATCATACTAAAAGTTGTAATTGGCTTAGAGCCGTTTTTTGTTAAATAAATAAATAAATAAAAACTCGTAAGTATAAATAAAAATAAAAAAAGCCTTCTTGATTTAGATTTTTTTTAAGTATGTGTTCGTTTTATTTTGTTCATTATATGTTATTTATTTTTCTGTTATTTAATATAACTTTGTGTGTATTCTATGTTATATGTTTATTCTTTGTGTGTATTCTGTGTGTATTCTATTGTATGCGACGTTACGTCGAATACAATAATATTAACCAATAATTGTCCCACTGCAGATCAAAGGCCACAGATGGGAGGAAAAGACACATTAGTACTTTCCTTTTAGTCGAACCAACATAATAATTATTGTCTGTTTCGAAAATATTCACCCCCTCTATTTTCACATATACTTTCATCCCCCATTTTATTAATTTAGGGGTTGGATTTCTAGAAATCGTAGTGTTTTTATACTTATACCAATGATGGTATAAGTAAAAAACCGGTCAAGTGCGAGTTCTACTCGCGCAACGAGGGTTCCGTTAATTTGTTTTTTAGTGAAATAACTACAAATTTACGGTTTTCGGAGTTTTCTCTTTATTTGTGCTACATGACCTTGCTTCTTGCTAAATTTCACGATTCTAGGTCAATGGGAAGTACCCTATAGGTTTTGAGTTTTGATTCCCTTGAAAATGTCTAAATATGCAATATAAACCGCCGTATCTTTTTATTGCGTTGATTAAGAAACTTGATTTTTTCACTGCTTTGGAAGATAGCAGACTTGAGTATGTGATATTAAAAAAAATTAAATGTATTAACACTTGCGGGTATGTTCATTTTTGAGATCGGTTTATTTGTAAAAACATATCCTGAAATATTTACGAGAGCATCGGACGTTTTTCCTCGCAACAGGAGAAATGGAGATAGACTTATATTGAACTGTACACCAAAAACAACATTGTTCCATAAAAATTCATATGCTATGTGTGTAAAAGTGTATAATGCCCTCCCACAAAGTTTGAAAGATCTTCCCCTGTTAAAATTTAAAAAGGTACTTAAACACTGGCTTATCGGAAAGTGCTACTATTCTATAAATGAATTGTTTTAACTTTTACCCAGAGTGATATAGACTCACCTCAATTATGTGGTAGTGACTTTGAGGTTGTATAATGACATTGTTTTATTGAAATACTAGCTATTGCCCGCGACGTCGTCCGCGTGGAATAATAGTTCCCATTCCCAGGGGATTTCCGGGATGAAAACTATCCTATGTCCTTTCTCGGGTCCCAGACTATATCGGTACCAAATTTCATTACAATCGGTTCAGTGGTTTAGGCGTGAAGAAGAGACAGACAGATAGACAGACAGACAGACAGACAGACAGAAAGACAGACAGACAGACAGACAGAATTACTTTCACATTTATAATATTAGTACAGATTTAGATTAATTATTGAGTGTTGTTTATGACTAATTGTTATTATCTGACTTTTATATTGACATATTGTATTCTTAATGTAAATTCCAAATTATTTTAGACTTAAAATTTCACATGCTGATCACCAGCAAAATGGATGAGACTAACTAAATTAAGACCATTTGATGTACTCTATTTTATGTGGAATAAATGAATCTGAATCTGAATCTTAATTTCAGTTTGATATCTCGACGCGTTCCTGAGAAAACGGTTCTTGACAGACAGACGGACAGACGGACGCCTGATGTGAACTAACTACAAATTTACAGTTTTCAGAGTTTTCCCTTTACTTGTGCTACATGACCTTGCTTTTTGCCAAATTTCACAATTTTAGGTCAATGGGAAGTACCCTATAGGTTTTGAGTTTTGATTCCCTTGAAAATGTCTAAATATGCAATATAAACCGCCGTATCTTTTTATTGCGTTGATTTAGAATCTTGATTTTTTTACTGCTTTGAGAAATAGCAGACCTGAGTATGTGATATCAATTTCAGCTTGATATCTCGACGCGTTTCTGAGAAAAAGGTTCTTGACAGACAGACGGACAGACGGACTCCTGATGTCAACTAACTACAAATTTACGGTTTTCGGAGTTTTCCCTTTACTTGTGCTACATAACCTTGCTTTTTGCCAAATTTCATGATTCTAGGTCAATGGGAAGCACCCTATAGGTTTTGAGTTTTGATTCTCTTGAAAATATCTAAATATGCAATATAAACCGCCGTATTTTTTTATTGCATTGATTTAGAAACTTGATTTTTTCACTGCTGTGAGAGATAGCAGACCTAAGTATGTGATATTAATTTCAGCTTAATATCTCGACGCGTTTATGAGAAAAAGGTTCTTGACAGACAGACGGACAGACGGACGCCTGGTGTGAACTAACTACAAATTTACGGTTTTCGGAGTTTTCCCTTTACTTGTGCTACATGACCTTGCTTTTTGCCAAATTTCATGATTCTAGGTCAATGGGAAGTACTCTATAGGTTTTGATTTCCTTGCAAATGTCCAAATTTGCAATATAAACCGCCGTATCTTTTTATTGCGTTGATTTAAAAACTTGATTTTTTCACGGCTTTAAGAGATAGCAGACCCGAGTATGTGATATTAATTTCAGCTTGATATCTCGACGCGTTTCTGAGAAAAAGGGTCTTGACAGCCGGACGGACGGACAGACGGACAACAAAGTGATCCTATAAGGGTTCCGTTTTTACCTTTTGAGGTACGGAACCCTAAAAAGTGTAGATAGGTTACCTAAACGAAATTCTATCATCAAAAACGGCACACTAACGCACACATACATTACACGTCAAAGTAGGATGACATGATTGAAGTAGTGCGAATACAAAAGAGATAAACGTCAAATGTCAACGCGATTTAAGTAACGCGGTATCAGGTTGGTCAAATGGGAAACTTTTAATGTACCACTTTTTGACTGCATACTATCTACACTATTTTACTTATAACATCACTAGCTTTTGCCCGCGACTTCGTCCGCGTGGAGTAATAATTCCCGTTCCCGGGGGATTTCCGGGATGAAAACTATCCTATGTATGTCCTTTCTCGGGTCCCAGACGATATCTGTACCAAATTTCATTCAAATCGGTTCAGTGGTTTAGGCGTGAAGAAGAGACAGACAGACAGACAGACAGACAGAGTTACTTTCGCATTTATAATATAAGTAAGGATTGCTCTATACCATAAAAATAAACTACGGTGCTTTTATATATTTATAGTTTTAGAAGTTTTGACTGCGTTGAATACCAACAAAAATAATCTCTATTTATTTATAAAGATAAAGAAGATATTTATTTATCCGATACGCATTATCTGTTTTTTCTTTTAATTTTAATTTTTCTTATAAAAATAATTTGATCATAAAATTAAGCATTTACGTTTGCACCGGATCAGACTTAGCTATAATCGGAGAGTGAAGTAGGTATGATCTGTTTACATCTCGATGGGTATCTAGCGCGCGTATCAACTATTTATTTATTTTGTGGGAAAAATAGTCAAAAAAAGTATATATATTTTTTTACATAATTATTTGGAATGAGAATCGATTACTGGAAAGCCTCCTTCAATATGTCTCTCGTTTTTTTTGGACAAAGACAAAACACGTCATCAAAATATACAGCGTGATTTTCAAAATCCCTTACGAAAATCCTAATCCCATGCAAGAACATAATAGTATACTTAGTACCCTTGTGTATAAACACCATCGTGGCCATACTTTCTTATGGTGCAGTTACGGGTGCGCCTAACGGCCTAATAATCGTCCTTAGGGCGAAAGCAACTTAGTAGTATGAAGGTATCCATACACAACCGTTGTACGTGGTAGAAAAAAATATGGGCCTCACTTTAAATTCTTATATAAATAATATTATCATCCTATTTCTGCATGCAATTGCTTTAACTGGTTTTTTATTTTGCCTTTTTTACCCGACTACGGCAAAGCCAAAGGAGGGTTATGTTTTTGACAGGCTATGTATGTATGTATGTATGTATGTTTGTATGTATGTATGTATGTATGTATGTTCATCTGTTCCACCGTAGCTTCTAAACTACTTGTCAGAACTAAGCAAATGAGGTATCGTTAGAAGCGTCTTAATTGTCCGCTGGTTATAGGCTATGTGACGTATCACTGTATTCAATGTAGCGCCCTCTGACGGATAATAAAGACATGAAAAATAAAAAAAAATACGATAAACCTACCGTGTTTGGTATCATTTGAAAGGGGTTTACTAGTGCTTTTCAAATATATATAACACTTACTTGTCACTTGCCAGAAATGGTCAAAACATTTAATAAAACTCGTTGAAAATCTCTTAGAGAACTGTTTAAAACGATAAATATTATGACGGTACCTTGCCAATTTATTTATGCAATCATCATGTATGTAAGGAAAAACCAACATACCTTTCGTTTAGTAGGTAATAGACTTATTTTTAATACCAGAAATATAAAGATAAACTAGCTCTAAACTAAAGACTGTCTAAAGTATATACATCTTTCATTGGGTACTGTGTAAAATGCTACAACAAAATTCCTTGTTATATATTGAAACTAACGAAAGGAAATTTAAAACACATTTATAAGAATAAATAATTTCAACAAGCATATTATAATTTGGAAGATTATTTCCAAGATAAGAATAATTGGAAGCATGCTAGTCCTGCTCTATAGGTTAATTCACAGTGTAGCTAGCTTCTGCCCGCGACTTCGTACGCGAATCCTGTTGCTAATGCCAGCGACAACGGTGTCGTCACCATTGAAAATCTGAAACGTCTAATGTCGAATTCTAAGGCCCGAGGGCGGGGAAACAACGGGATGTGCGAGACAAAACGAGACGTTCAAAATGTTTCATTTTTGAAAGTCAACTCAAGCGTGATTCTGTATCGGTAAACGTCTCCGATTCTCGAGACCAACACATGTCGCCCACGATCAGCGGTCAGTTGCGCATCACGTTCCGTACTTACATCTAGAGATCTAGAAGCAGATGCATATATACACTGAGAGCTCAAGCATAATTCCGTCTATCCGTCAACGACTGCGAGTCGCAAGACAATGCTGTCGTTGACGATCAGCTGTCAGTCGCGCATCATATTCTTCACTGGTCTCTAAAGACCTATACGTAGATGCGTAAATACGCTCAGACCGCAGGCATACTTCGCGATCGGAAGAGGTATATTATACAGAACGAGTTGCAGCCTGATGTTCTAGAACAGCATCAAGTTTCTCCTAACGCTTTTTGGTAGATTCTTGGGATCTTATGATCCTCAATCATTTAGCTCTTTTGGAACATTGGGAAAGATTTGACCCCTTTCTAGACACGGATAGTATTATTCTGATACCTGGTCAATAAGATCTAAGTGACTACTCCCCTGCATAACCGGGTAGGCTACCGTGTCACGAAGATAAATGGAAAAGGAAAGTAAACACTCAAATAACATAAGTCCGACGTCATACTTATTCGATAAAATAAAAAAAATGTTAGTCTTGGCCAGTACAATTGAATTTACAATGATTCATCGAATTTTCATCGAGAATAAGTCCTACACTGTATTTTATCATATTTTATTTTATAATTATACAGGTAAATTAGTGATAACTTTGATTTAGTTCTACATCACATTATGTTAGATCTTCGAGTTTCATAGGACATCAGACCGAACACCTTTTGCTAAGAAGGCATTCTTATATGTGTGTTATGTTATAGTGTAGCTGAGCGCTTGGAATTCCTCATCAGGTGTTCCAGATCTTCAATTTTATACGTCACAGAGAGTGCTCATCAGCCCGAATATCACTTGCTAAGACGTCATTCTTGTATATGTTATAGTGTAGTCTTTATGTTATAGTGTAGCTGGGCTCTTGGAGTTCCACATCAAGTGTTCAAGATCTTAAATTTTTACACGTCACGGAGAGTGCTCATCAGGCCGAATATTCCTTGCTAAGACGTCATTCTTGTATATCTTATAGTGTAGCTGGGCTCTTGGAGTTTCACATCAGGTGTTCAAGATTTTATTTTTTTAAACTCTAATTACTCACTCACTAACAACTCTTACACTTAACCATGTACAAATAATATTGTATCAACATTAAGATAAAAGAGTAAGCATGGAGTTTCTTGCCCATTTGGAATGGTAACTAGATTAAATTTTCTTTATTTTTGACGTTCTAAAGTTATTGTTCTATTCGAAATTAAAAATTTGAGTTTGAGTTTGTACTGCTTGAAACAGCTGGAACATCTTGCAGCTAAGCAGCACTTGTGGAGAATGTTCGATTTCTGTAAACTAAGCCAAAATATGCGCAAAGCAAATGATAACACTTTTGTAGATTCTGTTAAACAATGTCAGAGTAGGGAAACTAATCTTGGAACTTGGATCTTGTCGCGATGAGCTGAAACACGGAGAACAGCCAAGCTCTGTTTTCATAGATACTATTTGACAACGCATATATATAATGCTAATAATAACGATATTTTCAGAATCGAGCCTTGTCTCACTGAATTCGATAGATTAAGGGATCTGGAAAAGATCAGCGTAAAATGCTTTCACTGGTACTTTTTATGGAGCTGTACCGTCCATAAGCTACATATGTATAGAGGGATAATAAATACTTCAAGTTTCACATGGGATTCGGTTGTTTGCAGAATTTGATAGATTAAGAATAAGAAATCTTAATTTCTGACGGCGGCACAGTATAATAAACACCAAAATTGGTAAAATAAAATAAAGTTAAAAAACTAAAACCCGACTACAACAAAAAGTGATCTAAAAAGTATGAAACAAGAAAATATTTCTCACAGAAATCAAGACATAGGTACAAAATGGTCAAGGTAAGCCGTGGTTGCATGCCATTTTGATTCATATTCACCGCACCCACATGGTATATATAGGCATGCAACCACGGCTTACCTTGACCATTTTGTACCTATGTCTTGATTTCTGTGAGAAATATTTTCTTGTTTCATACTTTTTAGATCACTTTTTGTTGTAGTCGGGTTTTAGTTTTTTAACTTTATTTTTTCAATTCTATAATATATAAAATTGTAAACAGACTGACTGATTGAGTGACTTTTTATATATCTGCACAGCCCAAACCGCTGATCTAGCAGGGTGTGTCCCTTGTATAGAGTAGTAGTCCAGTCATTTTAGGTTTTATCTACGGAAAAATTTCTAGTGAGGTGAATTTTTGTATGCACCTTTATTACGGCATTGTAATGAAGATGTAAAAAATCGACATTGATATCGTGCCGACTACCGGCTCAGTTTTTCGCAAATAACTCGCGATCTATTTCTCAGAGGTCAATGAAGGTTATTAAGAAAATGTTTGTCGTGAAATTGTCCACAAAAAGTGACTCTTGCATTTTTCTGTAGAATCAACCGTTTTTGATGTAGAGACTAGAATGAACTCACATACGGTATTGTGTACCGTACGGCGTATACCAAGGCGTAAATCATATTGCATTTATAACTTTTTTAGCCGGCACGATATCAATGTCGATTTTTTACATCTTCATTACAATGCCATAAGGTGTATACTAAGAAAAGATTTTTGAAAATTCCTGTCCTAAAGGGATAAAATAGGGAATGGAAGTATCAACATTCACGCGGGCAAAGTCGCGGGCAAAAGCTATTAAAAAATAAAAACCAACTCAATAAGCATTTCCTTTTAGAGACACTACATTGCACTACTATCTGTCGCAAGAGGCAATACCCAAACAGATGGCTACATAAAACGATGAAACACAACAAATTGAACTAGTGTGGGTACATTTATCTATATACTTTAATATTATAAAGCGGAAGTGTTTGTTTGTTTGTTTAAACGCGCTAATCTCAGAACCTACTAGTCCGATTTGAAAAATTCTTTTTTTGTTGGATAGTCCATTTATAGATGAAGGCTTTATGTTATTTAATATCACGGTGCAACCCAACAAGGTACGGGAACGAAGTAGTAAACGAAGATGCGGGTGAAACCGCGAAGGACAGCTAGTAACACAATAAAATTCTTAATCTTAATCTATCAAATTGTTACACATTGTTATAAAATGTTATAATTCTCCATAATGTTATACAACATTATATAATTGTTGTGTAGGAGCACCTTTAGGCCCGTTACAAGATTTAAATATACGTATAGCCGTTCTAAAGACCATCGATTTTTATGCTGATCCATCGGGGCCCGCATAATTTTATAACTCACTGGCCTGGTCTTAGGGCCATGGGACTGAAATGAAGGTTGCTACCGGTGTTGGTTAAGTAAATTAAGAAATTTAATTTGTAGAGATTTTATGACAGCGCAGGTTTTAATACTGGACCGAACTGGCCTGTTGGCTTTGTGCTGAAGAGTAAACCTGACCGCCCAGCCGGAGGTCTCGACTCTCACCCAGTACAAGTTAAATGATGAGGATGATAGTGTGTTCTGTGTCTCAGTATAATTTATCGTTATATCTTAATATATATAAATCTCGTGTCACAATGTTTGTCTTCAATGGACTCCTAAACCACTTAACCGATTATAATAAAATTCGCACACCATGTGCAGTTCGATCCAACTTGAGAGATAGGATAGTTTAAATCTCAAATTATAGTCGCAATTTTAATTTATCTTAATATATATGTCGGAGTTTTGTCGCCGGATGGTCGAGCCATCGCGATGGACACGAAATAACACTCACAAAACTTTGATTTTAAATTATATTGTCTAATCACAAAATAAGTATTGCAAAATAATAAACGATGCTACAGATCTACACAGATTTGAAATACGGAACGCGGGAAGTTTAGCGCGGAGTAATGGCCAACCGTGTCACTCGGTGTCCGATCTAAAAGTGAAGTGAACTGCTCGCTCCATCACCAAACGTCAGAAAAGGGCTGTCAACTGTCAGTTGGTCATTTGTCCAGTATTGCCATTACTCCACACTAACCATCCCCAAGTTTATACTTGACGTTCCTACGAACAACAAATTAGTTCTTACAAACAAAGTTAGATGGCGTTAATTTGAATGTGTGCGTCGGCGCTTCGACACGGCCGTCCTGATGATCACACGTCCTCGTGTGAAGTACCTGAAATGAAAGAAAACTTCCGAAAAGTACTCATTCAAAAATGTTCGGCCATACCTGACCCAAGTAGATAGGGTATTAAGGGAACTTCATTAAAAACCAGTACAAGTCTAATGAAAATCATTATCAAATCTTTCCTCAAAAGCTGACATGTTGAACAACGCCAATACTCTGACCCTCAAGGGTATCCATCATCACACTTATGATCTCGAAAAACGACCTCCATCCGGCCATCACCACGTAACCTCCAACCGGTTACTACCACAACAGGCAACCTCTATCCAGTCGCCAACACACGTAACCTCCATCCGGTTACTACCACAACAGGCAACCTCTATCCGGTCACCAACACACGTAACCTCCATCCGGTTACTACCACAACAGGCAACCTCTATCCGGTCACCAACACACGTAACCTCCATCCGGTTACTACCACAACACCAGCCGGATCGAATCTCGAGCCTTTATCAAATCATACTAACTAGGTTTGTTCAACATGGTAACTTCATTTGTCCAATTACGGTACAGGATATTTTCTACTAGCTGTCCTAGATACATTCTTTTACTACTAAGCATTCAATCAGTTTTGTCGGCGTCTTTTGTCGTGTCAGTCTCGTCATTGTAATCGTCATCTTATGTGTCAACGTCAGTAATTTTTCGCAGTCGGTAGTGCGCGTACTTGTACGTCCGGGCAGAAGAAAGAGACTTCAAAACATAACGGTCACCGTCAAGTCGTACCTCGATTACCTTAAACGGTCCCCCGTATTTTGGGTCAAGTTTGGTCTGGTTTCGCTCTTACTCTCTGCAGCAAAACAAGTCACCTATGGAGAACGGTTGTACCTTTGCCTTTGTAGAGTCGAAACGTTTCTTGTCACAAGCAGAAGCTCTGTCCATGTTGTCTACAGCCATCTTTCTAGCCTCAACGATGTCGACAAGAGGTTGTTCATCACTTGCTGTCATAATGTCAATAGGTCTAGCAGTCTTACCTATCAGCAACTCAAGAGGGCTAGCTTTCGTGACTCGACTTACCGTGCAGTTGAGAGCAAGCTGAACATCGGGCAACGCATCTTGCCACGAACGATCGCTCGTTTCTACGGCAGTGAGCATGTTCTTGAGCGTGCTCATTACTCGCTCAACCTGCCCGTTGGCACGAGAACTACTCGTAGCTATTAAGTGTAGCTTGCTAGCGAAGCAGCGTCCTTGGTCGGCGATCAAGCGCGACGGAGCACCGAAGATAGCGACACAAACCTTCAGCACTTTGATACTACTAGCTGTATCGATGCACAAAGTGTGATGCAGCAAAACGTATTTGGTGAAGGCGTTTATTATAACAAAAACGTACTCCTTTTGGTCGTTTTTGCCACTCAGCTTCCCGGTGGCGTCGATATGCAGTGTGTGCCTTGGTATTGCCACTTTTGGAATCGGGTGCATTTCTGCCTGGATCTTACATGCATGTGACTTTGAAATCCTGCACGTTACGCAGTTCTCTACGAATTTCCTTACGAACTTCGACATATTCTCGAACCAGTAGAGGTCGTAGAGTTTTTCCAGCGTTTTTTTTTTCCAGCCTAAATGCAGAAATCCCTCGTGGACGTTTTTGACCACGGACCAGCGGAAGGAATGAGGAACAATAACCAACGGTTCTTACCATTTCATTGCACTTTTCGGTGTAAGACACCCGATCGTCGTTCGTGGGTCTTGGCAACATCAGCAGGGAGCTCGTTATTATCGATGTCAGCCTCAAGATATCAGGGTCACGTTGCTGTTCCATCATCAGCCAATTATGTGAAAGTTCTGCGATGTTTACCTGTTTCTGTACTACCTTCTCACTAACCTTATTTTTAGTTTCAGGTTACGGTAGCTTGTTCCTGGAGAAGAAGTCGGCGTGGCACATGTGCTTACCTTCTCGATGTACTATGTCAAAATCGAACCCTTGCAGGAAAGCCCACCATCGGTGAACGCGCGAAGTCAGGTCCAATTTCTTGCGCGTGGACTGCAGGCAACTACAGTCGGTAACTACTATAAACCTGCGACCATGCAGTTAACGTCTAAAATGCTTAACGGCATTGACCACTGCGAGGTTCTCAAGTTCATACAAGTGGTACCTCGATTCGGTGTCAGACGTCCGTATGCTGTAGTAGACGATTGGATGTAGCGACCTTCCATTCTTTGCAGTAAGACCGCATCGTAACCAATGGCACTGGCATACGTACGGACTTCAGTTTCAGCATCGGGGTGGTGAATCATGAGCACAGGCTCATTCGTGAGACCGGCTTCAATCTTCTGCCTGACTTCTTCATGTTCCGGCTTCCAGGTCAACTTACAGTTTCCAGAAGTGAGAGCATATAACGTGCATGTAACGAAAAGTAGTGTCCACCATACAACCTGTCAATCTTACCTGATTTGAGCGGCAAGGGAAAACGATCAGAGATAGTGTTGTCATTCAGTTTGCGGTAATCGACGCATAACCGAAGAGACTTGTCCTTTTTCTGTACTAAGAGCATAGGACTAGCATGGGGAGATGAACTAGGCCGTATTATACAAGCCCGCAGCAACTCATCAGTCTTACCTCGCACAATCTTACGCTCATCCACACTCAAGCGGTAAGGACGACGATTCACAGTCTTACTTGGATCTTTCAGACGAATTTTCATCGGATCCGTGTCGGCTGGAGCAGTAGGTGTACTTGTAGTAAAAGACTTTACAAAAGACTGCAAAATACTCACTAACTTTGCTCTATGATCCGCCGGTACATCAGTGTTGATTGTGTTCCAGTTGATTTCGGAAATTCGCTCTACCTCGCACACCTAAGGATCTTTATTCGGTCGGAAGTCATCTGAACAGTCAACAGTGTTCTAATATCTCACAACCAATCATAATGTCATAACGTCGAAAATGATCAGGCAATAAGTGAAAACAAATTTCAATAACAATGTCATCAATCCCTACCAAGGTCAAAATCTGCATCGTAGAGTTCAC
Organism: Athetis lepigone; assembly: GCA_033675125.1. Lineage (NCBI taxonomy): Eukaryota > Metazoa > Arthropoda > Insecta > Lepidoptera > Noctuidae > Athetis > Athetis lepigone. The sequence goes on along the minus strand of CM066226.1, from coordinate 3,629,181 downwards.
GGAAGTCTGCCCTATCCCAGTCATGGTCACAGTCTCCTCAATACGCTTTCCTTTAAATTTACAGGTCAAAGATTCTTTCATAAGAGAACACTCAGCACCAGAATCATAACAAAATGAAAATTGCTCACCAGATGTCGTGATGTCCCAATCGGCGCATTCAGGAAGCACAGGTCAACGCTCTTCTCACTGGTTGGCTTGGATGACCCGGAGTCAGCGCTGTTTCTCTCGTTGCGTCGCGGACAGATGGACACGTAGTAGCTTCGCGCGCGGCAGTGGAAGCAGGTGATCCCAGTTGCTTGAAACTTCGCAGGTGTTGGAGAACTTTTTCCATTGCCGTTGCCATGTTTGTGGTGCTTAGGCACAGCTTGCGGAACCCGTTGCACGTCCTTGCGGTAGCATTGCACGGATTTGTGACCCAGCTTGCCGCAGTTAAAACACTTCAAAAGCTTTGCAGTACTATTTGGTTTGTACCGCTTCTCAGGGGCATCGCGGTCATCGTTGGGTAACTTTCTCTTCATAAAAGAAACCGCTAGTAGCTCTTGCTGAAGCTGGCTGCGTGTCTGAATATCGGTCGTGAAGGATAGGCGTTGCACATGGCGATCGAATTGTGAAATGTGAGCCATTATAGTAGCTATAGCCAAGCGTTCGGTACTAAGGCCATTCCATCATTAAGCCAGCAGCATAGGAGGCAAGGCACTCATTTTCTCTAGGCCTACTGGCATGTAGGTCAATCAGGAACGAAGCAATAGTTGTGGAAGTATCGTACCTCGCAATAAAAAGTCGTTTGAAATCTGTCCAGGTCATCCCAGGAAACGACACGGTAGATAGCCAGGTCGAAGCTCCTCCCTTCAAGGTTGGTCAAGCACAAGTCTGCAGTCGTCGCCAAAGCACGTGCGTCCACATCTTTTTTTTTTCAAGGTCGAAGTCGGGTAAGCGAAAGCCATGTGACGTAGAAGGCTTGAATCAGCGACACAAAATTGCGATTTTTTTTGTTCCATCAAACGCATCCATTTGTCGTCACTAACCTCTTTGTTTCGAACACGTGGGACGTTGCGGTCCAATCTCACTTCTGATGTCGGAGTTTTGTCGCCGGATGGTCGAGCCATCGCGATGGACACGAAATAACACTCACAAAACTTTGATTTTAAATTATATTGTCTAATCACAAAATAAGTATTGCATAAAATAAAGTTAAAAAACTAAAACCCGACTACAACAAAAAGTGATCTAAAAAGTACGAAACAAGAAAGTATTTCTTACAGAAATCAAGACATAGGTAGGCACAAAATGGTCAAGGTAAGCCGTGGTTGCATGCCTGTATGTGCGTGAGTGCGGTGAATATGAATTACAATGGCATGCAACCACGGCTTACCTTGACCATTTTGTGCCTACCTATGTCTTGATTTCTGTAAGAAATACTTTCTTGTTTCGTACTTTTTAGATCACTTTTTGTTGTAGTCGGGTTTTAGTTTTTTAACTTTATTTTATTTTAACAGTTTTGGTGTTTAAATATACTGTGCCACCGGTCAGAAATTAAGATTTCTTATTCTTAATCTGTCTAATTCTGCAAACAACCGAATTTCATGTGAATCTTGAAGTATTTTTTATCCCTCTATACATTTAACTCCACTGACAGTGAAATCATTAACTGTTTTATCGAGAGAACAGCTTTGTAGTTTATGGACGGTACAGCTCGAAAAAAAAGGCCCAGCGAAAGCATTTTACGTTGATCTTTCCCAGATCCCTTAATCTATCGAAATTAGTGAGACAAAGCTCGATTCTGAAAATATCGTCATTATCAGCATTATATATATGCGTTGTCAAATAGTATGAAAACAGAGCTTGGCTGTTCTCCGTGTTTCAGCTAATCGCGACAAAATCTAAGTTCCAAGATCAGTTTCCCTACGATGACATTGTTTAACAGAATCTACAAAAGTGTTTTTTTTTTACTTGGCGCATAATTTGGCTTAGTTTACAGAAATCGAACATTCTCCACAAGTGTTGCTTAGCTGCAAGATGTTCCAGCTGTTTCAAGCAGTACAAACTCAAACTCAAATTTTTAATTTCCAGTAGACCAATAACTTTAGAACGTCAAAAATAAAGAAAATTTAATCTAGTTACCCATTCCAAATGGGCAAAAAACTCCATACTTACTCTTTTATCATAATGTTGGTACAATATTATTTGTACATGGTTAAGTGTGAGAGTTGTGTGTAAGTGTGTAATTAGAGTTTAACAAAATAAGATCTTGAACACCTGATGTGGAACTCCAAGAGCCCAGCTACACTATAACATAAAGCCTACACTATAACATATACAAGAATTACGTCTTAGCAAGGGCGATATTTAGCCTGATGAGCAGTCTCTGTAACGTGTAAAAATTTAAGATCTTGAAAACCTGATGTGGAACTTCAAGAGCCCAGTTACACTAAAACATAAAGAATGACGTTTAAGCAAGAGTGGTTCAGCCTGATGAGTACTCTCTGTGACGTATAAAATTGAAGATATAACACAAATAAAAATGCCTTCTTAGCAAAAGGTGTTCGGTCTGATGTGCGTTTCCTGGTGTCCTATGAAACTCAAAGATCTAACATAATGTGATGTAGAACTAAATCAAAGTAATCACTAATTTACCCGTATAATTATAAAATAAAATAAGATTGGAGCGCCTTCTTCTAATTGCCTAAAGTCCTACACTGTAATTGCCTTCAACGCGTGGTACCTTCACGCGTTGAAGGCAATTACAGTGTAGGACTTATTCTCAATAAAAATTCGATGAATCAATTCGGTAAATTCAACTCTACTGGCCAAAACTCACATTTTTTTATTACATCGAATAAGTAAGACTTCGGACTTATGTTATTTGAGTGTTTAATTTCCTTTTCCATTTATCTTCGTGACACGGTAGCCTACCCGGTTACGCAAGGGAGTAGTCACTTAGATCTTATTGACCAGATATCAGAATAAAACTTTATCCGTGCCTAGAGAGAAGTCAAATCTTTCCCAATCACAAAATCCCAAGAATCCACCAAAAAGCGTCAGGAGAAACTTGATGCTGCTCAAGAACATCAGGCTGCAACTCGCTCTGCATATACCTCTTCCGATCGCGAAGTACGCCTGCGTTCTCAGCGTATTTACGCATTTACGTACAGGTCTTTAGAGACCATCATATTCTTCACGAATATGATGCGCGACTGACAGCTGATCGTGAACTACATGTATTGATGGTCTCGAGAATCGGAGACTTTTACTGATACAGAATCACGCTTGAGTTGACTTTCAAAAATGAAACATTTTGAACGTCTCGTTTCGTATCGCACATCCCGTTGTTTCCCCGCCCTCGAGCCTTAGAATTTGACATCAGACGTTTCAGATTTTCAATTTTGACGTCACCGTTTTCGCTGGCATAAGCAACAGGATTCGCGTACGAAGTAGCGGGCAGTGGATTAACCTATCGAGCCGGACCAGCATGCTCCCAATTATTCTTATCTTGGACATAATCTTCCAAATTAATGGAAGATGCTTGTTGACATTTGTGTTTTATTTAAATTTATTTTCGTTGGTTCCAATATATAACAAGAAATTTGGATGTAACATTTTACACAGTACCCCATGAAAGATGTATTTACTTTAGACAGTCTAAAATATGGTTGAGCTAGTTTATCTTTATTTTTGGTATTAAAATTATGTCTATTACCTACTAAACTAAAGGTATGTTGATTTTCCCTTACAAACATGATGAGTGCATCAATAAATTGGCAAGGTAACGTCATAATATTTATCGTTTAAAACATTTCTCTAAGAGATTTTCAACTACTTTATTGAATTTTTTGACCATTTCTGGCAAGTGACATACAAGTGTTATATATATTTAAAAAGCACTAGTAAAGCCCTTTCAAATGATACCAAACACGGTTGGTTTATCGTATTTTTTTTTTATTTTTCATGTCTTTATTTTCCGTCAGAGGGCGCTACATTGAATACAGTGATACGTCACATAGCCTATAACCAGCGGACAATCAAGACGCTTCTAACGATACCTCATTTGCTTAGCTCTGACAAGTAGTTTAGAAGCTACGGTGGAACAGATGAACATACATACATACATACAAACATACATACATACATACATACATAGCCTGTCAAAAACATAACCCTCCTTTGGCTTTGCCGTAGTCGGGTAAAATATTTTTCATGTCTTTATTTTCCGTCAGAGGGCGCTACATTGAATACAGTGATACGTCACATAGCCTATAACCAGCGGACAATCAAGACGCTTCTAACGATACCTCATTTGCTTAGCTCTGACAAGTAGTTTAGAAGCTACGGTGGAACAGATGAACATACATACATACATACATACAAACATACATACATACATACATACATAGCCTGTCAAAAACATAACCCTCCTTTGGCTTTGCCGTAGTCGGGTAAAAATAATAAACGATGCTACAGATCTACACAGATTTGAAATACGGAACGCGGGAAGTTTAGCGCGGAGTAATGGCCAACCGTGTCACTCGGTGTCCGATCTAAAAGTGAAGTGAACTGCTCGCTCCATCACCAAACGTCAGAAAAGGGCTGTCAACTGTCAGTTGGTCATTTGTCCAGTATTGCCATTACTCCACACTAACCATCCCCAAGTTTATACTTGACGTTCCTACGAACAACAAATTAGTTCTTACAAACAAAGTTAGATGGCGTTAATTTGAATGTGTGCGTCGGCGCTTCGACATATATAAATCTCGTGTCACAATGTTTGTCTTCAATGGACTCCTAAACCACTTAACCGATTATAATAAAATTCGCACACCATGTGCAGTTCGATCCAACTTGAGAGATAGGATAGTTTAAATCTCAAATTATAGTCGCAATTTTAATTTTTTGCTAATTATTTGTCTATTATTATTTGACAGTCACAATTAATTTATTAGTAGTTGTTGATTTTGGAATGTTTTACATTGGATCCGACAGACGGCGCTACCATCGCAGTGTCAAATTTCAAATAATAATCACTTTCAGATGTCATAAACATAGACAATGATATTAAAAAGGTTCTATAAGAAAATGCGTAGCAATACTTCTTAACATGTCGGCGCTACCATCGCAGTGTCAAATTTTAAATAATATTCGAATTTTAATTTTAGTCTGTCCCGACAATTAGCGCTGCGATCAAATTAAAAAAAAGTTTTGTTATCATTGTGTTATCTATTATTTTGTTATTGTTGTGTTTTTATTGTGTAATCTTATATCTACCCGTGCGAAGCTGGGACGGGCCGCTAGTGGTATATAAATTGCAAAAACGCTTTCCGCTATCTGTCAGTCCCTATACTAGGAGTATTTTTGGTCCTGCACCACCCGCTAGGAGATAATTCTACCCATGAAAACAAACAACTTTTATTATGGAACCAACTTTGAAATCGCGAAAAAAATAATATATGAAACAGCTGATATTTTTTTCGAGATTTCAGAGTTGGTTCTATAATAAAAGTTGTTTGTTTTCATGGGTAGAATCATCTCCTAGCGGGTGGTGCAGGACTAAAAATTCACCTTGTATATATATGCTTAGATCTTTAAAAGTAGACAATGGATTTTGAGAGGTTTTTGTAAATAGAATTAAGAAAAATGTTTTTTTTTTTGTAATACGTGCTTTTATAGTAGAGAAATGCTAGGACTTCTAAAGAGTTTAAAATACTTATTAAGTAATAAGTATTAGTTGTCTGGCTTACAGACTTTGCCTAGTTAAAGTTCAGATGACCGTTTGAGTTGCCACAAGTTGTTTATTAGGTATTAAAATTTTAGAGTTTTAGAGAGAAAAGTTCAATGCCCTCCCAACCATAATGTATGAAACAGCTGATATTTTTTTCGCGATTTCCGATTTGGTTCCATAATAAAAGTTGTTTGTTTTTATGAGTAGAATCATCTCCTAGCTGGTTGAGCAAGACCAAAAATACACCTTGTATATACATTTTAATGCGGTAAACTGAACTAACTAATGATATATTAGCGCACAACATAAACCACTGGCCCTAGAGATGTGAAACTTGGATGGTGTGTTCTTTATAAAGATTAAGAATCTTCTTAGAAAAGGTTTTTTAAAGTTCCTAAGAGAAGTTTCAAGATTGACGCGGGCGAAAACTAGTGAAATAAACTCACAAATTTTATTGAAATGGCCGAATACTAGAACTGCTTAAAACTTTCATAACATGTAACGTCAAGATATGACCTACGTGAGCAGAGTAAATTTCAAAAACACGGGTAGAACCGCGGGAGACAGCTAGTATAAGATAAAAAGCTTTAATACCTTAAAGAAATTATATAATCCGTACCAATATTACAAATGCGAAAGTAACTCTGTCTGTCTGTCTGTCTCTCCTTCACGCCTAAACCACTGAACCGATTTGAATGAAATTTGGTACAGATATAGTCGAAAAAGGACAAAGGATAGTTTTTATCCCGGAAATCCCCCGGGATCGGGAACTATTATTCCACGCGGACAAAGTCGCGGGTAAAAGCTAGTACTCTTATAAAAAACCTTGTCATTCTCAAATCCCAAAACTCCATAGACGTCATAAAATAATTCACTTTATAAATTACCATTGTCACGTTTGACAAATAATTCCTTCCCGAATCCTTACGTGTCGGTATTCTGTCTAGGGAATATAATTAATTATTTACTGGCGGGGATTCGCGGCTCCAGGGTATTGGACTGTCGATCTTTTGGTACTTATAAATTAGGTAAGTATAGATTTGTATGGGGTTGGTTTTGAAGCTTGTTTTATACAAGATGTACGTACAATTTTATTATGAATGTGTAAGTATCTATGTTTGTTTGTTTGCTAGTTTATTATGAAAAAATAGCTTAATCGATCGCTCTAAAATTTTAATACCTAATAAACAACTTGTGGCAACTCAAACGGTCATCTTAACTTTAACTAGGCAAAGTCTGTAAGCCAGACAACTAATACTTATTACTTAATAAGTATTTTAAACTCTTTAGAAGTCCTAGCATTTCTCTACTATAAAAGCACGTATTACAAAAAAAAAAATTTTTCTTAATTCTATTTACAAAAACCTCTCAAAATCCATTGTCTACTTTTAAAGATCTAAGCATATATACAAGGTGAATTTTTAGTCCTGCACCACCCGCTAGGAGATGATTCTACCCATGAAAACAAACAACTTTTATTATAGAACCAACTCTGAAATCTCGAAAAAAATATCAGCTGTTTCATATATTATTTTTTTCGCGATTTCAAAGTTGGTTCTATAATAAAAGTTGTTTGTTTTCATGGGTAGAATCATCTCCTAGCGGGTGGTGCAGGACTAAAAATTCACCTTGTATATATGTCGCAGTCATCTGGTTGAATCAGCTATTCAATTGTATGGCTAGCGCGTTAACTGAATAGCGACATTTAATTGAATGACTAGGCCGAACGTTGATTGAACAAGAGTCGCTCAACGTCCAACTAGATAGCGGATTGAAACATAGCTCTTTGAACAGAGCGGACGTAAAATCAGTCAGGTGATTGAAATTTAGTTCATTTTTTTCCCACTGCGGCGTTAGTAGTCACCAAAACAAATATGGCGTAAAACAGCTTGTGTAGATAGCACTGTCTTGATATTTTTTTGACAAAATTTATATTAAAGTGACTTATTAGTAATAAAATAGCGTAACCTCCAAATAAGATTTATTTTGCTTTAGCTTCAAAACGTATTTACGGTCTATAGTCACTCTAAGATTCGGTTAACAAGTTAATTCCGCTACTTGATCACAGATGGCGCTATTCTCAGAGGTCGCAATTATCAACTTAATTGCATTATACATACGGCTGACATTTGCGTGATCGGTCGAATTCAGCTCCTACTCGGTCAAGGCTGCACCACGTAGCATATTATAATTCTTTATCGATATCGATAGAAACCCGATATTTTGATCAATTAGCATAAATAAGACTTCTTGCGAGTACTTACATTTATTTATTTGGTACACAAACCGCTGTTTAATTTAAAACAATAATTAATAGATAGACAGGTAAATTTAAAATAAAATAAAAGTGCTGGTATACTTGTATATTTAAATTTTACACAATTACTGCAACGTTATGAATAATGTATTTATTGCCCTTGAAATAAAATATATTAATTGTTAGGTTTCTTATTAACTTTCGCATTATTTGTTTTATCGCCACTTCTTTTCGAAAAACTTTTAAGTAAACACAAATTATTCTTTGTATCGATATCAATCGACAAATTCAATATTCGACTTGACCACATCACTACTTGAGTAGCGCAGTTGTACTATTGTAATAAATCAATCCAAAATAAACTTTCTCGTAATGGAATAAGGTTGATTTTGACTAACTGTTATATTAAATATTAGTAAATTTAAACAAAATAAGATTTTTATTGGAAAACAGTGAAAATCATACATAACGATAATACGAAATACCTCCATTTTTAAGATTTATTCTCCTACTATAATGTTTGCTCTCTAAAACGTAACAATACGGCATAGCTAGGGAAATATGAATTTGTGGCGAGACAAGCAACTCGTCGCGATGTCAGAACGCGACTGGTATCGGTTAAGAGTTACAATGCTTAATTGTGCCATGCGTGCCACGCCTACTTAGCACTTCCACTATTTTCAAGGTCGGCTATATCCCATTCAACGACAACGCTAAATGACGTTCAGTCAAGACGTTGAACGTTACATTAAACAACTTGACGAATTGTCCTTTAGTCATTCAATTAAATGTCGCTATTCAGTTAACACGCTAGCTATACAATCAAATGGCTGATTCAACCAGATGACTGCGACATATATATGCTTAGATCTTTAAAAGTAGACAATGGATTTTGAGAGGTTTTTGTAAATAGAATTAAGAAAAATGTTTTTTTTTGTAATACGTGCTTTTATAGTAGAGAAATGCTAGGACTTCTAAAGAGTTTAAAATACTTATTAAAGAATAAGTATTAGTTGTCTGGCTAACAGACTTTGCCTAGTTAAAGTTCAGATGACCGTTTGAGTTGCCACAAGTTGTTTATTAGGTATTAAAATTTTAGAGCGATCGATTAAGCTATTTTTTCATAATAAACTAGCAAACAAACAAACATAGATACTGCCACATTCATAATAAAATTGTACATCTTATATAAAACAAGCTTCAAATCCAACCCCATACAAATCTATACCTAATTTATAAGTACCAAAAGATCGACAGTCCAATACCCTGGAGCCCCGAATCCCCTCCAGTAAATAATTAATTATATTCCCTAGACAGAATACCGACACGTAAGGATTCGGGAAGAAATTATTTGTCAAACATGACAATGGTAATTTATAAAGTGAATTATTTTATGACGCCCATGGAGTTTGGGGACCTGAGAATGACAAGGTTTTTTATAAGAGTACTAGCTTTTACCCGCGACTTTGTCCGCGTGGAATAATAGTTCCCGTTCCCGGGGGATTTCCGGGATGAAAACTATCCTATGTCCTTTTTCGGGCCTCAGACTATATTTGTACCAAATTTCATTCAAATTGGTTCAGTGGTTTAGGCGTGAAGGAGAGACAGACAGACAGACAGACAGAGTTACTTTCTTATTTATAATATTGGTACGGATTATATAATTTCTTTTATGTATTAAAGCTTTTTATCTTATACAAGCTGTCTCCCGCGGTTCTACCCGTGTTTTTGAAATTTACTCCGCTCACGTAGGTACGTTGTAGGTAAGTTATGAGTACTTCTAGTATTCGGCCATTTCAATAAAATTTATGAGTTTATTTCACTAGTTTTCGCCCGCGTCAATCTTGAAACTTCTTTTAGGAACTTTTAAAAACCGTTTCTAAGAAGATTATTACTCTTTATAAAGAACACACCATCCAAGTTTCACATCTCTAGGACCAGTGGTTTAGGTTGTGCACATATCATTAGTTAGTTCAGTTTACCGCATAATAATATAGGGTACACTCAAAAACAAAACAAAAAACATTCATTATTTCATTAATAAAGAATAATGGTAATAGTTTAGTATATTAATATAGTAATAGTTTTAAGCTCTAGCTTTGTCATGGCCTAAAATATAACCCTTTTTTCAGTCATGTAAAATCACAAAACCCTATATCTATATATATAAAATGCTTCCGTTACTGAGTGACTGACTGACTGATGGACAACGCACAGCCGAAACTACTGGTCGTAGAGAGCTGAAATTTGGCATGTGTGTTTGTTGGGGGATGTAGGCGCCCACTAAGAGAGGATTTTTGGAAATTCCCCCCCACGGGGGAGAAAAGGGTGAAAAATTGTATTTTTTTATTTCTTTATGAATTCACCTAAAATTTTGTATGTAGGTTCCACCAGTGATGCGGCTGATTACTGAGAGAGGATTTTTGGATTTTCCCCCCCATGGGGGAGAAAAGGGGTTAAATAGATTTTTTTTATTTCTTTATGGATTCACTTAAAACTTTGTATCTAGGTTACACCAGTGATGCATTTGAGCATTGAGAGAGGATTTTTGGAATTTCCCCCCCATGGGGGAGAATAGGCTGGTAAATTGAATGTTTTTATTTCTTTATGGATTCACTTAAAACTTTGTATCTAGGTTCCATCAGTGATGTAACTGAGCACTGAGAGAAGATTTATGGAAATCCCCCCATTGGGGAGAAAAGGGGGTCATTTAATTTTTTTTTATTTCTTTATGGATTCACTTAAAACTTTGTATGTTGGTTCCACCATTTAAGCAAGTAAGCAGAGAGGATTTTTGTGTTCTGTCACCAGACTATATATCATGCACCAGGATAGTCGGATACTTATCTGTTGCCGCTATAACGATATCCTCAGCCTATAAGTGCCCACAAACTGTAGACAGGTCAATTCTACAGTTCTAAAATTAATATTGAAGGATGATTGGTGATCGATACTGATGCCAAAAATGCAATCAGTAATTTTTTTGTCTCTCTGTCTGTCTGTCTGTATGTGCACGCATGGGTGTGAAAAACTACTGAAGGAATTTTAATTAAACTTGGTACGATTATAATCAGGTTATAGGCTATATAACATAATTATCACTAAGACACATAGGAGCCGAGCAGTAATGAAAAGTGTGACAAAATGGTTGAAGTTACGCAAAAATTATGTACTAAAGAATATTGTTTCTTAAAATGTTCTAAGAAAAAGTCCGCGAAAGCATATGTCTAATATCAATAATTCACTCACTATAACCATTTTTATGGCAATGAAATTAGTCTTAAAATAATGCATGATTGTCAGGGGATTTTCATGAATATAGTAAATCCATATAAATAAGTACGTTATGCAATACAAGTTTTAAATTTTGTACAAAATTGCCGTTTACTTAATTTAATTACAATAAATATAATTAGAATTATCACAGAGTTTTAAAATGACTCCGCAGCAATATAATGATGATACATACGAGCAGTAAGTAGCAAGGCTGGCCGATGGCTTTGCAAGATATTCGTAGCTTATATATCAGAATAACACATAATATTGTGCTACATAACATTGCACCATGAGCCACGGAAGCCGATCAGTAACCAAAAATAACTGCGCTGCCGCGGTTAATTGCAGCGCGATGCACCTCAGCTCCGGCGGGATCTTATGTCGGAATGGAGACTGCGACTATCGCAATCCAGTGTTGGGCACGTCTCTTTGAGGAGTGGCTGGCGAGGCGCCACAGCACTCTTACATATCGCCGAAAACAAATCCTTACCAGACCGGACATTTCGGAAGGTTCCTGTGTCGGATTCGGGCGTAAGCGACGCCGGGTGTCACCACTGCAGCAAGGGTTGCCTAGAGGACACGGTGGAGGATACGGTGGTGGTATGCCCCACTCGGGTGGGCCACCGCCGTGTTCTTGCAGAGGATATCGGCAGGGGTGACTGAATGGGAAGCTGTCGCCTTCTTCTGCCAAGCAGTCATGCTGGAGGAGGAGGCCGCGGCGCACGTGTGACACCGTCACGCCTCACGCCTCGGACAGTAACCCAGGCGTAAAGAGTCGCAAGACGACTACCGGCCACCGTAGGCGCGGGACTGCGGACGGCGAGCGATGCGTAGCTCGCCGCCCGATAAGAACTAGGTTCGTGTGCATTGGTTGCGGATTAATTCTAATAGTTACCGCTGCCCCGGAACATAAAGGGCCATCAGTCTGACAGTTCTTTCCGCCCCGCCCAGGGTGGGAAAAGTCGTTTGATGTACATATAATAGTATACTCACAGACTGATACCAACGCTTTGTTGATATTTAACAATAACTAACTATAGAGACATGAAACTTGGAGGAGTTATTCTATGTGAAGAGTAAGCATAAGCCACTAAGGTTTTTTTATCAATTCAACCCCTACAGGGTTAAAATAGTGTTGCGGAATATTCATAATAGTTACAGTGATCCCGGAACATAAAGGGCAATCGAAGGGTGGGTTTTAGTCAGTAAAAGTCTGACACGCCCTCCTGCCCCGTCCTGGACGGGAGAAGTCGTTGATGATTTCTCACTTCCAAAAAAAAGGGTTAAAATAGTGGATATAAGTTCGACATCCACGCGGGCGAAGCCGCGGGCAAAAGCTAGTTACAAATAAAGCTTAATCCAAACACATTCTATAACAAATAAAAACACTATAATTACACCTCTCTATAACAATCTATCATCGTTTCATTACCTAAATTATCTAAAACCGCTCCCACTCAACTATTCATACCAAAACACATCCCTATCCCATTATCCATTCACACATTATAATCCGGAATATTAATAAAGTAGCCAATGTCCCATTAACAATGTCCTGTGTTGTCACAGCCGAGCTTTAGAACTAGAGGACATTTTAATTTGGTTGTATTATGCAGCGTAACTTGGTTAGAAGTTATTACAAAGGTATGTGGTTAATAATTTAGTGATAGGACTACGACCATTGTTCGTTAGTTTATATGTGTTTGTGTGCTTAATAATATTTTGTAAACAAAGCTGTGTTTACGATAAAATATGCTGGTAAATAAATCTAGAGTAATATGGTGGATATAAAACGGTGGGAAATAAACCTAAATAATAAAACGTGTCATATCATAATTACAGGTTTCAAAATGTTGTATTTATTTTAATAACATTTTTTATATCGGCATTCAAACTCTAACTCGAGCCTTGGGTGCAAGACGCAACACTATCACTTTCGGACACGTCTTGTCGGTTCGATCATAGGACTTTGTCCATTGCGTGGAAATGTCCAGACCCACAGTGTCTATACGTGGAAATGTCTATTACCTAAACGTCGATTCGTACATTTATATCCACTCGTGCAAAGGACAAGTTTATTATATCGTGGCTAGATCTCATTGTGGTGGATTTAAAAATATTTACCCTGATGAATTTAAAATTTAATTTAATAAGACGTTCTAAGCTAACCACTTCAAATGAACACATAAATAAGTATATTTTATGGAATGTCGGCTTAAGATCGGCTGAGGCTGAGACCTTGGTTGACTTGGAGTGAATGCTTTAGGCATTAACTCCGCCACAGTATTTTTGTGCATAAAGAATAAATAGCTATCAATTTCGATGTCTGTCTAAATATACTATTGGTAATAATAAAAATCTTGAACTAACATTACTAGGTGCTTACAATTAGTTTTAAAACCTGTTTTAAATAAACAAGATGAAAAGGAACACACGTTGAACAAACTTAAATTGCGTTGTAACCGCTTAATTAAAGCTGCGTTAACTTTCGGTGCAGTTGTTGTGTAAATGTGTACTGACAGCCTTTATAATATGTTTACTGCTTTATAATCCTGGTATACTTACCTAGTTAATGCTGTCAGTGTTTTTAGCTTGAGTACTTTTTAAAAGGGATAGATGATGCTTGATATACATACCTAATTATGTCACAGTTGAAATGATTTTCATATTTTCCCTGTTAATGTAATAAAACTTAATAGATTTTTGTTTGTACAAACGTGCACGTCTTCTTTTAGTATACTATATAGCCAGTCTGATGAATAAAGGCTATAAAACATTAAGCCATAAACCACAGAAGTAGAATAACCAGGGAAACTGGTAAAACTGTGGAATGTTTGTTACATATAGACTTATTTTTAATATAAATTGGTGGAATTGAATCCAAAGCCATGACAAATTGATTCTGCGATGAGATTAAATACTTTTTCATATAATGCCAGGAAATTGTAGAAATGCTACGTAAAATGTTAATACTCTGGAAAAATAGCAAGTTTTTATTAGAAGACAAATAATTTGACAGTTGTTATGTGATCATCGTTGCTTATATCTACAGTATCAGATACTTGCGTTGCCATCATAGAGAAAAAGATGATACTGATGACACTTATTAATTGACAAAGAGTCGGTCAGCTAGTCAGAAAGATGACGCTAGTTGCTTGTTCCTCTTGTAAGATCTCTATGGAGAAAAACAAACAAGGTAGACTCTATGGAGAAGAACAAACAAGGTAGATCTCTATGGAGAAGAACAAGCGAGAACATCGTTTGATAACTTCGTGTTTAGAAAAAATCTTTGTTACATTATTTTTGGTGCTTCTATAATAATACGTGAATAGCAGTATTGCTTTGCGGTTTACAAAGAGCTTTACTACCACATTGATTTATTTATTACCAGCAAACAAATCAATTACGTCAACAAACAACGCACATTTTTCAAGTCGTCATAAATTGGAAACGTGACATTTTCATCTAATTTCACGCATCCGCTAAATTGCAATCAATTACAGTTCTTAAACAAAGCCACTTAGGGTACAATTTGTTATTGTCACACACATTCGTTGATTAATTTACCAGAAATAATGGTACAATACTGTTATAATAACGGTATTACCGGAGCTGTGTGTAATGTAACAAATCGACGCCGTTATAATCGCAACCGCGATTTATAGCTGGTCACAGTCGCGGTGTTAACAGAGAATCAATTCGGTTTTGTGTCTGTAAAATAATGTTTTTTTTTAGAGAACTAAGGTTTTTATTGAGAGTAGTAAACTCTAGATGATGGAATTTTAAAGGAAGAACTTAAACAACATCTTATGTTATCCTTCAAACACATGACACAATATAAAGACAATAACACCATGACAGCCGACTGTCGCTGGGTCATCGAAAGGTCAATAAACTGTAAATTTGAAAGCCATATTAATAGCAGTGTCCGAGTCGGAGGACTGATTTCAATACGATTTTTGTAACAACGTTGTGTTATACTACAATTTTGTAACAGTTTCGGTAAAAAAAAAAAAATAATTATGATTAAAGTCTGTATCAGACAGAACACACACAAGTCAAGTCTGTATCAGTAAACTGATTTTGGGTAAGTATTACTAAGTATTCTCGATATCGGTACTCGGTATCAGTTGGGCGCGCACAAAGGCGTTTTTTATTATTTGTTACACTGCAAGTACAATAAACTTTGTCATTAGCATTAAAAGTCAATCACATATCATTCTGAAATCAAAAAACGACTGTTCTTCTAGGTTTTATAATTGGGTAGTTTCCACCATTAACCAATAAATGTTAGACACAATTCCTATAAAACCTCTATTAATTTCAGCCTAATAAATTCGGTTCATTTTCAATTTGCTATAAAATTAGACTTTTAGTTGTTTTGAAATCAATAAATAGATAGTCAACTGAGTTGTTATTTTAATGACGTCATAAGTCACCATTGCCATACAAAATCTATTGGAGAATGGCGTTTTTTAATGGTGGAAACTACCGTATTATTCGCTACCTAGCAAACGGCAATAAAACAAAATTTCAATAATGATATAACATGAAACTAAACGCTCCAAAATGATGGGCAATTGAAGTGCCCATATGGGTTGGTCATTTCTCTTAAGATTTATTTTTAAAAAACTTTAAATTACTTTAACGATAAAGATATTTTATTATCATGTCAATAAATCCAAAAAAACTCAACCGTAAAACAATATCAACAAGATAAGTCTACGATTACATTCTAACGTTTTTTCTACGAACAACTACTAAAATATTTGCTTTGTGAGTCAAGCCTCCGAGAAATCCTTTGTCATCAAATATTATATTCTCTACACAAGTACCTATCTCATGTTACATGCTCCGAATAGAGATCTAAGCTAGATGCCTGCATAATTGATACTTGATCAAATACCTAAGTATGTTCTACAAGCAAAGCATGTAAATGCAATGTTCCCCCTTTATTTAGTAGAATTGGAGAGGCTTAGTACCTACGTATTTCGCCCGCTGAGATTCGCCTGGTCCGGCCGAAACAGGAATTTTATTAATGTTAATATTTTTGATCGGTGTTTTGGCTAATACTTTTCTTAAGGTCATTCTGTACGATCTGAATGAAAAATATTTTTGTTTCCAGAGCACAAATATGTATATTTCTCATTCTTATCGTACAATACACAATTATTTGGATTAAGTAAGGAGCTGTTATTTTGACATAAAAAAATATAGTACAAAAAAGAATCCTCCGAAACACAAATAAAAATATTGTTAGTAAGACAATCATTATCTGTAGACCTAGCAAACTATTACGTTGTTATTTATCAGTAGCAGTCACACGTTTCTGCTAACAGCACTGTTCCGGTGGGTCTTAGGGAGATGTAATTCTTAACTGAATAGTATATAATAATAATAATAATAATAGTTGTTTTGCGAGCTGTCGGGCAGTAGCGACCCCCGCGGACCTGACCTCCTGGGAGACCCTTTGTTCTTCATCTCTGGCTTGCCTTCATTGGCCGGCCAGAGTGAGCAATGACGAGGAACAAGGCTCCCACCTCTCTCTTGCCTTAATTGGCTGGTTAGAGTGGAGATTCGCTAGAGCAAACGTGCTCGGGGGAAGGAAGTATTCCAGTAAGATGCTGGTAGGGATCTTGACCGTACTTCCGGGATTGTCCTGATAGCCGTGGAATACCTCTCCACTCCTCTAGCACCTCGATATATGTTGCCCCCTTGTCGCTACGTCACTTTGTGCTAGCGGCCGTTTTCGGGGGCCCATTTACTGAGAGTGCAAGTCACCCCCTGCCTTTTTATCCGTGCTTTCAAACATTGGTCAGGCAGGGGCTATAGTCCCTCCATAGTCTCAAGTACCTAGTCCACCTAAAAACGCAAACCCATAGTTTAAGTTTTTTTTTTTGTTACATAGTTCTACAATAGTCTCACACTAACCGAGGATTATCCTTAGGTGCACCTGCATAGTGCATATAGGGATAATCGTCGGTTGGTATCTCATTTCTCATAAAACTCTCAAGGGGCCTCTGCGAGTTGGCTTCGGCCCCTCGTACGCCTTCCAAAGGTCCGGGACCCCAGGGACCCGAGAAACGTAAGACGTTAAACCAAATAATAATAGTATGTTTAATTAGTTGAATTACCAGAAATTTCTGATTCGAACGGAAAAAAACTCTTTAAGTTTTGAATAGTCCATTTATCAAAGAACGTTCTTTAATAGCACTCTACTATACGCAAACAGAGAAGAAACCAAAAACGCTAGGAAAACTGCTATTTTCTAATAAAATATTTTATTAATGCTAGGTATACCAATAAAAAAATATTAAATCATCCGTCTGTTAGTTCCAAAGATGAGCATATAAAAAAACAGGTTTATTACGTTGGAATACATTGCAGTAAATATAAATTCATTCTAATTTTAGCTCACATTTTTACCGTACGTGATACGTAGTTTTGGAATATTATCTGTGAAAAGATATATAGAAATCTATGTATAATCCCTGAATTTGCGGATTTCTAGTAAAAGGGTACTGTCGGATACTTTGTTGACAGCTTTAGGCCTCTCGTGATAAGGGCTAAGTGGTCTAGTACCCATATCTCGTTCTGTTAGGATTTTTATAAGCACTTAATACTGAACATTAGAACTAAAACCTCGGACCTTATATTTGTTTCTTAGAACAAAGCATATCTTTCTTTGTCCATATTACGGTTTTATGGCTAACTAGCTGTCCCCGCGATTTCAACCTCGTTATATCAGATTTTTGCTTACTTAAAAAAAAGAAGATAAAAAGTTTCTATTCTATGTCCGTCCCCTGGTCCTAAGCTACCTCCCCACAAATTTTCAGCCAAATCGGTTATGTCGTTCTTGAGTTATAAAATGTGCAACTAACACGACTTTCTTATATTTACATATACAGGGTGTCCCACGGCAATGCCACGGTATGATAAAATTACAGGGTGATTATTTTTTCTCGTGGAACAAGTTCGATTCCCGGTCCTAAATAATTAAATGATTGGGACCATTTAATTATTTGAAAATCTATGAATGCAATTTAAATTGTTTTTAAAATTCAAATAATGTCTTCTTTTAGTAAAATGTTCTATCTACAAGATTTTTAAGGTACTTTCCCTCCAAGTGGCATAGCCGTGGGACACCCTGTATAGTTAGATTAAAGAAAAACGATTTAGATAAAATAAGGGGTAAGCTCCTCATGCTTTGACCTTGTCATCATACGCATAAGCGGTAACACATTCTAGAGGATAACGTTGCAAATAAAGCTTTACTCGTATTATAATTTGAACTTAATAAAAAGTCACAAATTATAAAAAAATAAATAAAGGGTATACCAGATTTTTACTTTGTTGTATATTACTTCCTTGCAAAGCAATTTTTTCTGCTGGTTGGATGCTGGTTTCAGGCTTATAATAATCATAAATAAATTCATGTTTCCTCACGATGCTTTCCATCAATGATAAAAATTGCTTGTTAAAATGATTTTATTTAAAATCTTGACCTTCTGTATAAAATGTGCTACATCCAAGATTTATGGCGTTATAAGCGTTATGAAGGTCCAAAAAGTTAAATCTACGCAATCTGGTGCTGCGGTGCACCCGATTATTTTTCATTCTTTAAGGAGTTTGTCCACTACACCGTACCATACTATAAACCAGTCAGGCTCTGCTTGTTACGACTAAAGAATTTTTAGTAGTAGTTAAAAAAAAATTATATATTTCACCTAAAAAAATAATAATATTAACTATTAATATTTATAATAATGATCAACAGATTATTTGTTCTTTTAAAGGGATTTTCAGGACTTCCAATTGGTTTGGAATAATTATTTTTATATTTGAGTGTCGTGATGGCCCAGTGGATAAGGCGCCCGCCTCTCGTGTAAGAGGTTGTGGGTTCGAATCCGGGCAAGTACCAATGTGACTTTTTCAATTCATATGTACTTTCTAAAGTTTATCTTAGACATCACTGACATCCCGTGCCTCGGAAAGCACGTAAAGCCGTTGGTCCCGGTTGTCATTTGTAGAACTTTGACAGTCGTTACTGGTTAGCCAGAAACTATGACCAGTCTAACCAAGAGGTATCGTGTCGCCCAGTTACTGGGTTGTGGAGGTCAGGTAGGCAGTCGCTCCACGTAAAACACCGGTATCCAGCTGAATCCGGTTAGGCTGGCAGCCGACCCTAACACGATTGGGAAAAGGCTAGGGAGATAATGAATTATTTTTATATTTGACAAAACCAAATATGCGGGTGAAATTGCGCATGACATTTAGTATATTAACCTTTCGTCGACAAAGCGACAACCGGCTGTCTTTCTATTGTGTCTCGATTCACGTGTGTTCGAAGGTTTAATACAATAAAGATGAAGAGGTTTTTCGTATATTTAAATGCACTTATCTCCGTAAATCCATACTAATATTATAAATGGGAAAGTGTGTCTGTCTGTCTGTCTGTATGTTTGTCTTTCTTTCACGGCAAAACGGAGCGACGAATTGACGTGATTTTTTAAGTGGAGACAGTTGAAGGGATGGAGAGTAAGGCAATTTTTTGTCTCTTTCTAACGCGAGCGAAGTCGCGGGCAAAAGCTAGTATAATATATAACGGAGTAGTCTATGCTCTAACGTCATTTTCAACTAATAGGTATCGGGGCAGTATTTAAACAAGGCAATACAAACACGTGCTGACCAATGCGCTTGGTGTGACGTAATAGTTTATGCTAGGCAAACACCTGCGGTTGTAGTCATAGTGTGTTGTAGTGTTTTGCTATCGCCTGAGCTCAATCAATAAAACCATATCAATTGCGCCGCTTCTAAAACTGTTGACCAGTCGAGTTTTTTAGTAAATTATTCAAAATGGGTTTTAAGCTAAAAAAATTACATTATAAAAAATATAATTGATAGAGGCAGAACTCCAAAGTGATAAAGTTTATAAAAAATATTTGATTTTAATTACACTCCTTTAAGGTACACGTCTATGTACGAATGGTCTAATTGATAAAGAAAGTCAAAAGTGTAAATGTCTTTGAATAAAGAATTTTTTTTTATTCAAAATAAAACCAATACTTCTTAGTTGTCTCCCGCGGCTCGCGTAAATCATATCGAAATCCATTCAGTGGTTTTTGAGGGAAAGCGTTAAGCCCCGTATTCATTGTAAACATTTTGTTTAGCAACATGGTTGCATAAACATGTTGACGAGTTGCTGTCATCATATTACGGGCAACACTTGTGTTGCGGTGTTGATCACGCCATACTGCAGAGTTGACGCCCGGCGAGCGACAACATCAGTTGATCAACAGTTGCTAAACAAATGTTTACAATGAATACGGGGCTTAACACACAAACTTCACACTTTTAATACTTGTAAGATAATCAGAAATACTGTTTTCTATCTGACACAGTCCTGCAAGCTGATGAAGTGTTACGATGTAGTGTGCAGACTACTTTACACCACTCACCGTTTGACCTCAATTTCTGAACGTTTTGCTTCGTCGTCCTATTCATGGCTGTTTTTGGACACGAGTGGGCCTAGTTTAAACTTGAATTGGGCGGAAATAGGCGATGGTAGATTTGAAGTTTTTTTTGCGATATCAAATTTGAAATCGTGTTGCTTTTTATCATGTTTCGTAGTAATTGCTGTATTTTCGTGCTTTTAACTTTTTAATGATGCGACTTCACTTGGCGTGTTTGGAAAAACATTTACGTTTTTGATGCAACGTTATATGAACCTTATTAGGCGAAGACGTCGAGAGTCGCAAGACGACTACCGGTCACCGTAGACACGGTTCTGCGGATGGCGAGCGATGGGTAGCTCGCCGCCCGGCTAGGACCAGGACCGCGTCGACGCGACGGCGCGTTAGTGTTCCACGCGCGCCCCAAAGCGAAGGTGTCAGCACAGGAAGGGGCCCAACAGCCTAGGGCCAACGCCTGCCGGGGTTCCGGAATGTTTATAATAGTTACCGTGACCCTGGAACATAAAGGGCAACCGAAGTCTGGCACGCCCTTCCGCCGCACCCAGGACGGGAGCAGTCATTGGATGATTTCCCACTCACCAAAAAAAAAATTTTTGAACCTTATTGTATTAAGTCTGTGTGTATATAGGTTGTTTACCCAAGTAACGCAAATATTTGGACTAATACGTCGAGTGTAGTCGTACCCAGACATCTTGAGAATGTGACGATTTGCTAAATAGTCGTTCTACTATAATGACCATCTGCTAGTTGGACGTTTTGCTACACGGGCATATTGCTAATTAGACTTACTGCTTTTTAGACGTTTAGCACTGTTTGACGTTTGGCTGCTTAGACCTTCTGATTAGGAAGGAGCAAGTACCTTAACTCAGATCTGAGTGGTATTTGCAACAACTTAATGACTTGTGGTATACAATATGATACAATCTATACTAATATTATAAAGAGGTAAAATTTGTAAGTTTGTAAGTTTGTAGGTTTGTAAGTTTGTATGTAGGGGTAATCTCTGGAACTACTGGTCCGATTTGAAAAATTCTTTCAGTGTTAGATAGCCCATTTATCGAGGAATGCTATAGGCTATATACCATCACGCTACGATCCACGGGAGCGGAGCAGTAACGAAAAATGCGGGTGAAACCGCAGGGGACAGCTAGTATAATATATACCGCGCGAGTTACCCGCGATAATTGGCATTTTTGTACGTGAAGTTTTGAGTCACAGCTAGAGTGCACATAATTAATTATGTAATTAATGTATTTATTCATACACACATTTAACATTACAAGTGTTTTTATCTCAATGTGATAGTGTTGTTACTTAAGACTTTTTTTATGATATCCTTAATATCCTTGGACAACTCACACACCGTCATCTGGTCCCAAACTAAGCAGAGCTTGTACTATGGTAACCAGACAACTGATAAAACATACATACATAACTTATAAATAACACCCAGACACAGAACAAACCATCATACTGCTTCTCAAAGTTTGTCCAGGGTGGGAATTGAACCCACGACCTCCGGCTTAGCAGTCAGGGTCACTAACAACTAGACCAACAGGCCCCTGCTTCTTTTGGATAAGAGCAAACCATCTCCCTAGCCTTTTTCCCAACCGTGTTGGGGTCGGCTGCCAGCCTAACCGGATTCAGCTCGATACCGGTGTTTTACGTGGAGCGACTGCCTATCTGACCTCCACAACCCAGTAACTGGGCGACACGATACCTCTTGGTTAGACTGGTCTGAGTTTCTGACTAACCAGTAACGACTGTCAAAGTTCTACGAATGACAACCGGGACCAACGGCTTTACGTGCTTTCCGAGGCACGGGATGTCAGTGATGTCTAAGATAAACTTTAGAAAGTACATATGAATTAAAAAAGGCACATTGGTACTTGCCCGGATTCGAACCCACAACCTCTTACACGAGAGGCGGGCGCCATATCCACTGGGCCATCACGACACTTAAGAGACTTACTTTATTTGGATAAGAGCAAACCAAATTTAAAAAATATTAACAATCGGTCGAACAGTAAAAACATTACGTTTACAATAAAATGTAAAGCTACTATGATATAAGCTACTGTATATAAGCTACTACGACATACGGGAGCTAAGTCGAAACTAAAGAAACAGCTGTAACTGCGGGGACAGCTAGTATTAATTGAAATTTTCCTTCACTAATGTCCTGGATCATCATCATCTCCCTAGCCTTTTCCCAACTATGTTGGGGTCGGCTTTCAGCCTAACCGGATTCAGCTGGATACCAGTGTTTTACGTGAAGCGACTGCCTATCTGACCTCCACAACCCAGTAACTGGGCGACACGATACCTCTTGGTTAAAGGCTGGTCAGACTTTCTGGCTTCGACCCGTAACGACTGTCAAAGTTCTACGAATGACAACCGGGACCAACGGCTTTACGTGCTAATGTCCTGGATAAAGTAAAATATACATAACTAGTAAAAAGGTCACATTGGTAGCCCTAAATATAAACAGCACTGTAATTAATAGTTTTAATAGATTTTTATTTCATAGGTAAAACACAGGGCTCCCAGTCCACTTTTTCATAAGTCTCTCTAAACGCCCAAAATATTATTCCTTTATTCAAAATCAAGAGATAGCGACGACCTAAAATAGAGGCCTCAAATGACAGTGATTTATTAATAACGTCCTTGAAGACAACAATCTTAATTAAAATCGTTTCCGACTAAACATGATAATATAACGAGCATTATAATAATGAACATTTCGAAACAAAAAACAGATTAAATGGGGGCATTTAGGCTTCTAACTGTAGTAAGTTAGCGTACACTAGTAAGATACCTTGGTTTCAGCCGCTTTAAGTTAATAGGGCTGAAAGTTAGAGCAAGCGCGTTTTTTTTTTCGATTAAGATAAATATTAGCCAGTTCTATAGTCACTCCTCCAATGGTTTTTCAGTACAAGCAATGTACCGTTTCAGGGAAAAGGCCAGTTTTCATGGGATGTGATCACATGTTCAACACATGCTGAAAACAAATTGGTGATTTCAGGCTTAAATCCGTACTAATATTAATATTAATGCGAAAGTAACTCTGTCTGTCTGTCCCTTCTTCACGCCTAAACCACTAAACCGATTCAAATGAATTTTGGTACAGATATAGGCTGGAACTCGAGAAAGGACAAAGGATAGATTTTATCCCGGAAATCCCCCGGGAACGAGAACTATTAATCCACGCGGACGAAGTCGTGGGCAAAAGCTAGTAGTACAGGTATAAGTTTCATTAACGAAAAACTAATAAATGACAAACAATATCTGATGTTCGCAAATTAACCCACAAAAACCTGGCTTGGTTCAAACAAACAAACTCATCATTATAACATTATAGATATCCCAGCTATTATTATAATAGGAATTCCCGGGCGCCGTCTGGTGACGTGGGTAGTGAAGCCCCGAATATCAACCGCTTTGGGAATACTTTAGCTCCAAAATCCATGGTTTATGTAATAATAGGAGAACATGGTGGTTACCGAGGACGAAGCGTTTTCGGGTTTCTGAATATAATTTGAATATTTTAGTAAGTTTGTTTTTTGCTTGCTTCGCAGTGTATATTATTTTGGATATTAAAGGAGATTTTGTGAGGCAATGTTTGAGTAAAATCATCGAATATAAATAACTTCAGAGTAGTTGTAGAGTTCTTCTGGGTAAATACTAATAATACCAGTTTATTACTGTCCCACTGCAGGGTAAAGGCCTCTTGTCAGAGAAGGTACGATCATTGATCACCATGCTTGCGATTACGGACTTAAATTCACTACCAGTCCATTGTGAAGATTTGTGATGTCCAAGATAAACTTTAGAAAGTGCATTGAATTAAAAAAGTCACGTTTACCGAATACTTTTGTGGGATGACCAATAAACTCTTATGTCTATTTACCTAACTGTAACAGCATAACTACGAGTATCATCTATATATTTAGATAAAAGAAATCTACGCTGACAGCGTCGCAGGCAGCAGCTATAAAATAAAAACAATCTTTCAAGCGTCTCTCGACGCTTATCCATACAATAGAACAAAAATTGGAAATAATGAAATTAGCTCAGTAAGAGTCTGACACGCCCTCCCGTCGCACCCAGGACGGGAGCAGTCATTGGATGATTTCCCACTCACCAAAAAAAAAAATTAAATTAGCTAAGTACACAGTGTGCGCAAATAAAAATACTACATCTTTCATT
This sequence comes from Athetis lepigone, assembly GCA_033675125.1. Taxonomy (NCBI): domain Eukaryota; kingdom Metazoa; phylum Arthropoda; class Insecta; order Lepidoptera; family Noctuidae; genus Athetis; species Athetis lepigone. The sequence goes on along the minus strand of CM066226.1, from coordinate 3,604,253 downwards.
TCTCTCATTATTCAATAAGACGACAACGGATGGCAAGACCGGTAGATCAGAATACGTGTTTTCCGAGGTACGCGGGTGTCAGTAAATTTCAGCCTCAGTGAATTACTAAGAAATTTCATATAAAAACTTAGCAACCGTAGTAATAATACTTGTAAATTGAACTATATTATTATGTATATTATATATAACGGTAACCTGACTGATTGACTGACTGTTGATATATCCACGCACATCCTTACCCCTAGGGTGGTGCTAGAGACATGAAACTTGCAATATGTGTGGTTTAAAGAACCTACTTTTTTTTGAAGTCGGTTAAAAAGAGTAAATACCCACTAAGATAGGATTTTTGGAAATTCAATCCTGAAAGGGATAAAATAGGGGATGGAACTATTGTAGCTCATAATAAAAGAAGTTTAAAGCAAAAGTACATAAAATACATCAACCAAGAGTGTGTATCGGGGGGCACGGTCGTGCCCCCGGCCAAGACAAGCAAGCGAAGCGCAGGGGCACTACCTACCTTTTCTCGAAGTGTTTCGTCGTTTTTTCGAACCCTCATAGAGTTGGTATCCGATGTACCAGACACTTCATATTCACAAGAAATAATGTCAATAACAGACTCAATAAACATACAAAGTTTCAATTGAATAGCTTTTATACTTTAGATTTTATTGATATCTAAAATACACCGATTTCGTCACTGATTCACTGACACACTGACACACTGACACACTGATGATCATCAAAATGTTTGGCTACTTCCTGAAGTGCTAGAATGCTGAAATTTTGTATGTAGCCTAAGTTTAGTATACAACCAACAGAAAAATTCATAAACTTATAGATTTCGACCTCCATCCCCTAAAATGGGGGTGTGGAAGTTTGTTTGAACAAATCAAGTAAAAATGCAAAGAGAAAGATTGGGCTATTGGGCTATGGGCTATGAAAGCCGACACTGCTGATGTGGCTACTTCCTGTAGTGCTAGAAAGCTGACATTTGGTATAAGAAGTTTGGTAAGTTTGGTATCAACCACCTAAGAAAATTATAAACTTGTGTCGTTGACGGTCGTGTTGTGATTGCAATATTTTTCGTATTCGTATAAATAAGTTTTGCGGCTTATTTCAGGGGGCATAATTTTATGTATTGGTAATTGGTTAATATACATACATACCTAAATTGTTACGGTGTTGAACGGAATCGTAGCGCGATCCTCGATGACAAAAAGTTTAAGTCTTACTTCCCTAGATGGCGTTGGGATCGAAATAGATCGCGCTATGGTTTCGTTACATCGGAAAGTATAAGTACTATTTGAATTTTTATGTATCTGAGAATAATATTGTTTGCACGTTTGCACGAAAACTCGTTTATATTGTGGAGTCTTATGACTTATACTACAGTTATTCGGGAGCGCAATACAGCCTTTAATAATTTCTCCTAGATCGAAAGATCACCGTTGTACGATCAAGTATTTTAAGAATAAAAAGTGTGGAACTTTCAGGTCAATTTAGTCAAAAAAATCTGTGAACGAAAAGAAAAAAAAAACACTGAAAATACTGCCTAGCAACTTACAAAAAGAACTGAAATCCCACTAAAAACATTTCATATAAATGTAGCCAAGACAACCACATAAGGTATACCCTGTGAAAAATATATCAGATCTCATGTAGAGCCAAGCTTCTGAATCTACACGGCCTAACTCTACAGACCCTAACTTCACAAACTCTACATATCAGTAAAAATGTATGGCTTGGCTGTTTCGGTACTTACTTCAAAAACTTAATTTTCGCATCACCTCCACGACGGTAGCGAAACGGCGAAGCCATACATTTTTACTGATATGTAGAGTTTGTGAAGTTAGGGTCTGTAGAGTTAGGCCGTGTAGATTCAGAAGCTTGGCTCTACATGAGATCTGATATATTTTTCACAGGGTATACCTTATGTGGTTGTCTTGGCTACATTTATATGAAATGTTTTTAGTGGGATTTATTTTTAGACATTTATATTTGGCAGTCAATGCCATTTTCACATCCTTAGAAATAATTATTTATTCTGAGGAAATACAAAAAATCTTAAGATGAGCAAAAAGTTATCATCGTCTCTTCAGCTTTATTTAAGTATGTTGGACTCTCACCGGATTCAGATCAATACCAATGTTTTACATGGAGCAACGATAATGACTATCAAAGTTCTACGAATGACAACCGGAAGAATCCGCCTTCCGTGCTTTTCAGGGCTTGAGACATTTCAAGCCTGCAGTCAGTCAGTGTTGCCCTATACTAAATTTGATTGTAAATAAATTGATTATTTCACAATGGATACAAACAACACAATGTCGATTGCCAAAACAAGTGAACCATCACGGTATTAAAACATATAAGTTCAAAAACGTTCTACATATTATTTTAGAGAGAAATACGCGTAAACTAATAAATACCGATACAGTTACTCGTATAGTTTACACTAAAAAGTCCTCATTCCGACGAATAAAATGGTCCTAACCAAAAAAGAATGATACCACAATCCGGAAATGCGCGCGTGACCGGTGTTCCGCAACGTGATTTTTTTTTAAATTTTTAGTTCGTTTTTGACTATAGTTTGTTTAAAATACGTGATATCGGATTTGCATATTACATTGTCAGTTTAACTGCTAGTTAATCGTTTGATTTCGTAAATAGTGAGTTTGTAAAATATTTGGGAAAGAAAAGGAAAGAAAAGGAAATATAAGAATTTAAGGGGAATTGATTGGTCCATTTCCAAATAATTTATATATTAAAACATAATTTTTATATATCTTTTTTCCTGATTTCTGATCGAAGATCAGTTTTTTTAGATCATCGAAATGTCTTCTAATTTAGCTAAAATTATCTAGATCTAATAGACACCTAGCAGCTAGCACCTAGCGCCTAGACACCTAGCAGCTGTTTTGTGTACATAGGTTTATACTCTTCCCGTAACACGCTGTGAAACTCCGGCTTGTACTCCGTCTGGAGTCGTTTTTCAGTAAAATTTCTTAAGTGGAACCCTCTTTTAGTTAATCGAACATATTATGACTCTCAATCCGGTCCCTAAAGCCCCATCAAAAATAATAATTGATTCCAAGGTGGCGTTTGGGATCGCAATCCCTGTCCCAAAAGCCTGAAGATTTTTGTTTTAATACATCTATGCATGACATACCTTTTCTGCTACATCCTATACACCAACTACAGGTTCTGCACAAAAACTTATCCTCACTTACAAAAAATCCCACATCTAAATCGTCTCACTAGAGACCAAAAATTACAAACCTGGCATGTGAACCTACGTAAAAGCCGGCACGCGTCCAGTAATCCATTCTGCCGCGCTAAAAAAGTTAGTACGAGCGTGCACCACAATTCGGCCATATTAAATTGCCTGGTAAAAGCGGATTGCTTTTGGTTTATTAGTGGGCTAATTTGATTTTATGTCCGACCACTGCGGTCTTGCCCCGTGACTGGAAAAGTAAACAAATGAAGCAGGCTTTCAGCCCTGCCAACCTATTTTCGATCTTATTGCATACCTTAAATCATGTTTCTAGAAAAGTATTTCCATGCCACTTAGCTTTTTTAACTGCGATTGGTAGGTGTGTTCATTTAAAGGTAAGTGTACTTATAATGGTATTAATGTGTGGTTTTGAGTAGTATTGGTTTATTTCCGTGTGATTATAACTCTATACGGCTATGTATGCATTTAAAACGGGCTGTTTTATGTAAATAGTGCTATTGAACTCGTATTTTAGTGTTATAAAGGAGTAGAAATAAACTAGTATTTCGAAGTTGGTTAGTAACACAAATAAAAAAAATGTGATAAATATATAAATTAACAGCCTTCTATTTAAAATACTGCAGGAACTAAGCCGCAGCACAGATTCTCATAAAGAATCTTACCAAAGTTTTAAACACGAATTTCCCAAGATTCAACCTGAAAACGATCACATTCTAGGTCAAACTAAACAACAGCGAAAATAAAAGATAACTGGGAAAGCTTCGGAGCTCCGATGAAAATGCCAGCCAGCATGAAATATTGTCAAAAGACCTTTGGAGGTCATCGACGAGGCATACTCGAGGCACTGCATTCTGCTGCAAGACAAGTTATTCTAGACATTTTCTTCGGCTATGATAGTGTAAATCTGAGCTTTATTTTGCGGAAAGTTTTGCTAAGAATCTGAGTTGTTTCAACTGTGATGCTGCGAGGGACTTCATTTTGTGCTTGTGGAATGCTAAATATGTGGTTGTAAATTTGTCTTCTGGAAAGAAATACCTCTTAGAGAGTGGAATAAGAAAATAGTATTTAATAACATGAAATGGAAAATAATATAAGCTTAATTTCGGATAATACGGAGGACCGTCTTTCATTTGGTTAGTATTTTTTTGTATTTACACTTCCATCATGTTTTCACCTAATGTGAAAAATTTGATTGTCATCTGTATGCAAATAGTATAAATACAATTGTACTTATATTTTTTACTCATTTTACATTTAGGTCATTCTATTTATATTAAGTATTGAGTAGAATAATCAAAAGGTAAATAAACCTTCTCAAGATGAGTACAGACACGAAGACACTGGAAAACCTTATTAAAAATTTACGAATAGACATTAAAAATGATGTACAAGATTCTGTAAATTCATTAGAATCGAAATTATCTACAAATATACAACTAATAAATGAAAAAATCGATGAAAAGTTTTCCTCTATTATAAATAATATAGATGAGCTAAGAGAAACCACCTCATCGCAAAATAAAAGACTGTCCCTACTCGAAAAGCAAGTAAGGGTACGAAACCTTATATTTTTTGGATTAGCTGAAGGGGAAAAATCATATGAAGAGCTAGAATCAAAAATTATTACACTATTGAAAAGCAATTTAGAAATTGATTGTAACAGAAATGAAATAGAATACGTAAAAAGAATAGGCAAGAAAAAAGAAGAAAATATACGACCAATAAATGTCACATTTACAACATTTGGAAAGAAACTTAGCATTTTAAAAAACAAAAAGTTACTAAGAGATGCCGGTTTTTATATAAAAGAGGACTACCCGTATGAAGTCTTACAAACCCGAAAAACACTACAACAACAAGTAAATAAAGAGAGAAGCGAGGGTAAAATATCATACATAAAATATGACAAAATAATTGTCAAAGAAAACAACAGCTCACCTAACAAAAGAAAACCGAAAACACAAATTTCAAAAAAAAGCGAGAGCTAGAGACTACTCCACCTAGTCATACTCCAGGAATCTCACACCAACCAGACATAGAAAATCCAACAAGTTATCAGGCCGCAAAGAAAAACAAAATGCAAATTAAACATTCAAACTCTATTTTAAAGTTCGTACAAAAACCAAACGATCAAGAAAAAAATAAGGTCAACAACTTCTGTTACAAGCGAATAGCAACGAGCACCAACCCCTCTACCATCACCTCCAGTACGGCCGGTCACCGCGGAGATCAGCGACCACAACCCTCCAGAGCACACACTTCACATCATAACGTACAACGTGAGGACTTTGTCATCTCACGAACGACTAATGGAACTTGTAAACTCGATGAAGAATATAAAATTTGGTTTATCTTTTTTCTTTTAAAAAATAGGTTTATCTGAAGTAAGGAGAGTCGGCAACTCAATCCAGGAATATAATGACTTTATACATCAATATATAGGAGAAACTGCAGGACTATACGGAGTCGGTTTTATCATTAAAAAACATTTGAAAAAATACATAGAGGCAATTATCGGATTTACAGAGAGAGTTACTCTCTTAACCCTTAATATTAACGGGTTCAAACTTGCTGTTGTTCAGGCATATGCTCCGACCGAGGCTGCGAATGAAAACAAAATAAACGAATTTTACAAAACCTTAGACAAAGCTTTAACGTTTACTGACAAAAGAAAGATAATTGTCATGGGAGATTTTAACGCTAAAATAGGATTCCCCAAGCCAGGAGAACACTTAATAATGAAACATCATGGTTACGGAGTAAGAAACAGTCGAGGAGAAAGGCTAACTGAGTTTGCATATGAGTACAAGCTATCCATCATGAATACTTTCTTTAAAAAGAAACCAAAGAATAAATGGACTTGGAGATCACCCGATAATAAAACCAAAAACGAACTCGACTATATCATGTGCAACCATAGCAAGATTATTCAAAATGTTGAGGTGTTGAATACGGATTATTCATCAGATCACAGACCCGTAAGAGCAAAAATCAAACTACAAAAATCTAAAAAAAGTAGAGTAAGTTACAATCAAGTTCCTACACGCGCATTAAAAACCGAAAAACAGGTATCCGTCTATCGTGAATCTCTACACAATAACATAACATGTCTATTGAAAGACCAAACAAACGACAACGTACAGGAATACTACGATAAGATAATTAGTATTATAGAAACCAGTGTAAGAAAGGCACACTCTTCCACTGTAGAGAACACGAAACCATCAGTAATCACCGAATACACGAGAAGACTAATTAGACGTAGACAGGAACTTCAAAATACTAAGAATAAAACCAGAAGTATGAAAAACGAGTTGAAAGCTCTTTACAAATTAATCAGTAAATGTATAAAACAAGATTACGAAATTCATAGATCTCAAACGATAGAGAGACATCTAAATACTAGCGGCAGCCTAAAGCGAGCTTACAAAGAATTGAGAACCCACAAGACATGGATAGAGGGACTTCAGGGACCAAACAACACACATCGCAACAGGGACGAGATACTGAACATCGCTACTGCTTTTTACCAGAACCTTTACAGCTGTTCTACTCAAGGGCAGACAGGGCAGTCTATAGACATTAATTTTCCAGAAATAAATATTACAGAAGAAATAACACCATTTGATGAAACCGATATTATAGAACATAATAAGAAAATGAAAGACGAAAAGAGCCCGGGCCCGGACAAAATAACCAATGAAGTAATCAAAATCGGTCATCCAATATTGGTAACCCCTTTGACTCGTCTTTTTAATATGATTCTTGAAACAACTTCCACCCCCAATCAATGGTCGCAATCGAATATAATTCTATTATACAAGAAGGGAGACCCAAGTGACGTTTCAAATTATCGACCTATTAGCCTACTATCGTCTCGAAAAGAGAATCGGCCAAGTATTACACAAAAGACAGCCTATAGAACAAGCAGGTTTCAGAAAAGGTTTCAGCACTACTGATCACATCCATACACTGGAGCAAATAATTGAAAAGTACCAAGAGTACCATAAACCACTTTACATCAGCTTTATTGATTATCAAAAAGCGTTTGATACTATATGGCACTCGTCAATATGGCATAGTTTGGTCACTCAAAAGGTCAATCCTACCTACATAGCAGTACTAAAAATATATACGCGAAGAGCCAAAGTAGAGTTCAATTAGAAAGCCTGGGACCACCCATAAATATTCAAAGAGGAGTCAGACAAGGTGATCCAATCTCACCTAAACTGTTTATAGCAGTATTGGAGTCTGTCTTAAGTGAGCTGGAATGGAGCAAAGTAGGTATTAATATCAATGGAAAGTACATTTCTCATCTTAGATTCGCCGACGACATCGTGCTTCTATCGGAAAAACACCAAGAACTGGAATCTATGATATCTACATTACAATCTGCAAGCAAAGAAGTTGGTTTAGAAATAAACTTGGGTAAAACGAAATTATTGACAAATAACACACACAGAAATATAAAACTTGGAAATACCCAACTAGAATATGTAGATAGTTATGTATACTTAGGAAAACAAATATCATTTAATACAAAACACAATGAACAAGAAGTGGACAGAAGAGTCCAAAAGACCTGGAATAAATTTTGGAGCCTAAAAGAAGTACTTAAAGGCAAGTTTTCTATCAAATTAAAGAAAAAAATTTTGGATTCTTGTCTTCTGCCTTCATTGACCTACGCATGTCAAACCTGGAAGTTTACAAACAAAATAAAAATTACTCAAAGAGCCATGGAACGTAGTATGATGAAAATCTACAAATTACAAAAAATCCCACACAAAAAAATCCGTGAGAAGACAGACGTCATCGATGCGCTAAGTTTTGCACTAAAACTAAAATGGAGATGGGCGGGACATGTAGCCAGGACCACTGACGACAGATGGACCCTACGAACGACGTCATGGCCAGGACCTGCATGAATGAATCATACTTACAAAATTAAATAAAATGAAATTATATATTACCTATGCATGCCAATTTGAACCTACTTTTAAAATGGTTGTTATTGTTATTGCACTTTTTATGTATTTTTTGTTAATTTTAATTTACAAGAAATAAAAGGCTTTTTATTATTATTATATATATTTATATTAAACGGCTTTGCCGTGTTCCAGTTTGAGTTTGGACCATTAGTTTGTTGAAAGAAAGAATTGAGAATAAAAATATAAGATTATAATCGATTTTCTAATTGCACATGTCACTGTGTCTAACATTTATGCAGACAAAATACCGGTACAAAGCTAATCTTTATACAAATTATTATTTTATACGTATGTATGTCACTTAACTGGTAACGGCTAGACCGTCTATGAATAAATGTTTTGTGACTTTGAGTAGAATAGAATAGTAGTAAGTACGTAGTAAGAATAGTATAAAGTAGGGTTTAAGATGGCCTAGATTGACAATTGCATGCAGTAGATGGCGCTGCAATTGTTTTTATTTTCTGTTTATATTCGGTTTATATTTCTGCATAACCACTTTTCTCGAAACTGTTGTGGAATAAAACTAGCTTTATAAAAAGCCGCAATGTAACTGCGGCTCTCCTAACGTTGCGAATAGTAGGTAGCAGTGTTTACGTCAATGCTTGCTCAATCGTTGTACTTCTCATATTAAAAATAACCAAACGAATTTTTCTAGTTATTATTTTAAGTACTTACTCCACGCTTATTCATACAAAACAACTTCGGAACGATTCTCGATCAGAAATCTTATTACCATCTGCGACATAAAATTTTCATGACTCGGTCAAAATATAATCAGAGAATTTAACGAACGTTTAATCCCCACATCTTTAGCTTTTTATTATCTTCCTTCTCCCCGCTTACCGTTTACATTGTACGACAATAATGTTAAAAAAATAATTGTCGAGGAATTCTTAAGGGACGTTTAGGGAGAATGTCTTAGAAAGTATTGTCGGAGAATTTCTAAATTACGGTTTGTATTTTTTTTTAAGTTGTAGCGTTTTGTTCAGTTTGGGTCGGATTTGCGTAAACCACGGGATTATGCGGCTAATGAAGACGATTTGTGTTTAATTTAATCTTCAATGATATGGTTTTTTGTACATTTTACGGATATGAAATAGAGCATTTCGGTTCTGCGCGGAACAAATATTTTGTATGGCCTATATAAATAATATTGGTCAATCAAATCGGGTTTTTAATGACTTCAAAAAAGCGGGTGTTCTTAATTCGACTGGTTTTTTTATGTGTGTACACCGATGACTCTGAGATTTATGGTTTGATTTACGTATTAAGTTTGATGCAGAGTAGTTGGCATTAGGTCCCATAAAAATTTGACATAGTCCAGTAGTTATCATTTTATGAAATGTTTGTCTTGTATAATGCGTGTTGTACGTCGACGATGTTATTATGTTTAGTTAAGCGACAATCTATAGATTTAGACCACACATTCAGACAATGTTTGGCACTAAAAGCTTTTTACTATTTATGTTAGATTATTGCACAACAATACATGAACATTTGTATTATATTATCCATTATAGATTTATTATAAATACTACAAACACTTAACCTTAGATTTCATATAAGCATCCTTATTTATAACGTTACAACAAAAGATGACCCCACCATTTGTAACTCAATTCTTCCAAAAAATAATGAGATTCAGACCTTACAAAGCGGACCCCTGGACTACGTACAATTATATTAGGTGCCTAATGATGTAAGGAAAGGAGCTCTGTTAAGGTCTAGTAATTTCCCTAACCTTGCATAAAAAGGGCAAGAAACATCGTAAAACTAGGTATTTACAGCAACTAAGACAGGGATGTTTATGAGGTGTTTTGAACCACAAAGGTAGGACGGCACACAATAATGTTAAATGAATTAATTTAACGTCTTCCATTTTTATTAACGGTAACTGAGTACAATTTGAAATAGGTATTTATTTCTGTATGGGGACGAATCAATTACTGCAAAAGGCCAAAATCGCCAGTGGTTTACCAAAAAAGCACTGATCAATGAAATTCGACGACTCCTGGAGAAAAAATTCAACTGTCTTGAATCGCGCAATCTTCTACTATATAAAAATCAGTCGGGTTTTCCTTCCTGACGCTATAACTCCAGAACGGACGAACCGATTTCCACGGTTTTGCATTCGTTGGAAAGGTCTTGGACTCCGTGAGGTTTATAGCAAAGAAAAAAAAATTTAACAGAAAAGCGGGAAAATCTTAATCCACGCGGACGAAGTCGCGGGCAAAAGCTAGTGAAATTATAAATGAATGCAAATGTATTAGAAGGTCAGTGAAAAAAAACATAATTTATACTTCCCCCCTATATCAAATCAAGAAGGAGACAGAACAGAACTAGGTAAATAGGCACAAAGGAACTGTTACAACCTTGAGTAGCCTGGATTGTTTAGCACCATAGATTAAAAAAGAGTAACAGGGTCCTAAAAATATTAGTGTTTTTGTTTGAAATGTCTGTTTGGATCTAATGTTGAATTTGAATTTGAATAACGTTGAATATAATTATAGATACAATAAAATCGTAACGAAGTCAAAACTTTTCATTCAATATTTTTGAAAATAATACTTGATACATGTTGTACAACCAATCAAATGCTGAAGCCTAAAATATAGTTTTCAGAGATTTTGTCTCTGGATAAACTTTAAAAGTACTGTCTAATTTTCTTTCAAATTCTGAATTATGTTTTTATATTATCACGCTATTGTAGAATAAGAAAAGCTGTGATGCAGACTTGTTGTTTTTGCTATTTTCTAGCATAAATAAATAAACGCCTCGTATGCCTGTTATTACTCCGTCAGTTTCCTTCAAACAAAACCAAGAAAGCTAATAACTGCCTTATCACTTTGAACGAAAGTTCAACGTTTATATTATTACTTATTACATTTACTGTCACAGTTTATTTATACCTGTTTTAGATTATTACGAACTGTAATAAAATTCTAAATTAATTCTTGTACTTATTTATGAGTTTTAATTAAAGTGAGAACAAGCTTGAGCAAAATCATACTTTGTATTGTATTTTATTTTCACCTTGAACAAAGTTAATAAAGAAAGAGAAATATATACTTGATATATCTATCTATCTTTGTTCTTTTAGATGAGAAAACAGTTATTCTTCATTCATTATATCATGTGACAAATGATGTGAAAAAGATTTTGTTTTTTCGAAATATATACCTATTTTTTTTATTAATATCTTCGGACAAGTTACACTCTATTATCTAATTCCAAACTAAACAGTACTATGATCAGCAAACACCTGATATACATACTTTTATAATTTACAGATACATATTATGTACATGTTATAGATATTTACACCTGGACACAGAACAAAAAATAGTTCTCATCACAGAGAGTTTGTCCTAGATGGGAATAGAGCTCACGACCTACGGCTCGTGCCAGAGCAGTCAGGGTCGTTAACCACTAGACCAACAGGCCCATCTATTATTGTCGCAATCCAAGGAAAATACTTCTTTATAATTTAGATTGGTCAAGGTAGATTGGCTGTTGCTACACGTACTAATATAATAATACCATTATAATGTTCACGTAACCACCTACTTATTGCTATAAAAATGGGGCAAAGAAGATTAAGTATCCTCACATGTTCCGCACAATATACTCATCAGTATACGGCTATACGCATCAAATGTCAGTCACCACGACAAAGGGGTCCAAACACCTCCCTTTCAAACCCCTTCTCAACACATAAATGCTTACTACCAGTTTACCACTTTTTCTACAGAACCCCACCCTTTACACACATCCAGACCTATTCATACGGCATAAACTACGCATTCTACCCCAATTTACACAGGTCTCCATTACAACACAACAGTCATGTTAAAAGGGACCAAATTACACTGGGGGGTAAAGCTTTCAGGGAAAGGTAGAGATGACCCATTTTTCTCGGTCGTTTTAGGGCCGCCCTTAAAGATTAGTAATACTAGGCCGGTCCTTAGAAATATATTCATATGGATACGAGGATATGAATGTTGAGATCGGTTATTGCTCGGATATTCGACCCATAATGTGCGTATTTATAGAAATGCGAATATTTTTGTAGAACCGTTTATAACAATGGGTTGGTTGTTCCACCTTTAGTATACGCTTATAGGATGACTTTCAGCTTTTGTGCCTTTGTAATCAAATAACGTATTTATTAAGGGAATTCGTTTTCGGATATAAAAGCTACGAATTAAATTTAGCTGATTTGATCTGGGGATAATGATAGGTATTGTGTGAAGAGTTGGCTAAAATTTAATTGGATTACAGCAGTATTAATTAAATATTCGTTGTGAACTGGTATACAGTTTGAAATGGATATCTGAATAAATTGAAATAGAAACGGGGCGGGAATTAAGAGAAAATATTACTTTAGTAATGGATGAAGATAAAGTCGACGTTGTAGGAAATTGATCATTTTGTAAGATATTATCTTTTAAGCTTACCGCTATAGTTACTGCAACATCTTGCTACCAATACATTTTTTGTGGCTGCTAAGAAATGTTAGAGCCTGCTAAACTAAAACGACGCGCCCCACTACTTAACTACCCATACGTTAATTTTTTTTTGTATAAGTAAAATGCTGCAGTGGGCGCGTCATTTATAATTAGTCAAGCTTTTCTATGTACTAGTTTGAAGAGTATGGGTGCCGATATGGTTTCAGCCACATGCGTCATATAATTTTTATTAACTTTGTCCGTGTGTAGGCAACGCATCTGCGCTACCTCTGGTATTTATTTATTTAAACTTCATGCACACGTGTGTGCCTTAGGCATTCTCTACCAGTCAACCCAGGGTATTGCATGCCTATTAAAGGTAGTGGTTACTTACCTTTTGCCGTTCTTTTTTCTCCGTGGAATATTTCAGGACTTCTATGTCTGCGGACAAAGACATGTAAAACCCAGCTTTGTCATACATTGTGATAAAACTCCAACAAGGTGTTTTGAAAATGAAAACACAAAACACACTTCCTTCAAATGTTTTAATTTCATTTACTTACACTGATTCAGTTCACTTACCATTATATACAAAAATGTCAATTATCACAATCAAATTAGCGACGAAGATCACAATAAACAATTTCTAATTACACTCAATTATTATGATTTATAATCCATTTTTACTTTTATATAAATTAAAGCGTTTATTAATGTATTTTACAATAATCAAGAAACAATGTTTTCAGGTGAAACAAATGATAACCCTTAGCTAAGTTTTCCAATTAATCTTGTCACTTTGAAAGTAAAATGATTTAGGAAAATTACTGTTTTGATTAATGAGAAGTTTGTCATAAATATTATTAGTCCAACTAATATTTGTGAGAGAAATGAATTCGAAGATTAAATATGTACAGACTGTTTTATCTTGCGATATTAATTAAGGAAATGTTACAACGGAAGGGATACTACTGCTGACAAAAGGCCATTTGGGAAACACAGAAGCTTAGACGCGAAATCACAAAATATTACGATTTTAGTAAAATCAAGATGGCGTAAAGTAAGATGGCGGCTGAGTTGTGAGCGGCGCGCGACGCTAGCGCCGACGCGGGGTTACGGACGCACGCGCGAAACTCGTGGTAGTCGGCGCGCGTTATTGCACAGAAGTGGACGTGCACGCACGCCGTGTCACAATCTGCGACGTCTGCTGCGTGGCGAACACGGAGTGCTGTTAGGTACCTGGACAAATATGATACTCTTTATTACTTTCACATGGGAAGAACATTGTTTTAGTTTGTTGTAAGAAAATTTTGAAAGTTATAATAATAATTTACTGTCGCAAAAAACGAGATTTTGGTAAATCAATGCATTTTTCATGGTAATTATGAAAGTAATTAGTCATGAATATGAACAACTTTTGTTAACTAAATTGTTCTGTTATTGGTTGTGTTAAAATATGCTATTTTGTAAAGATAAGTCAATTCTTTTCATATTTTAGGAATGGTCCAACACTTAAAGGTGTTCATAAGTACTGCTACTCCGTAAGAAAAACTGACAGCGATAATACATATGTATTTTGGTTGGGAAAGGAGTCTTACTTAGCAAAAACACCACGGTCGTGGTGGTTCCGTATCCTCTCAGCCAAGGCGTCAAGTGAAGCTGGGCTCACTTCTCTCAGTCCATAGTATTGAGTCAGATTGTACTCTATCGCCCAGTGGGCCTCCCCTCTTATGTTATTTACATCTAAGTAATACTGCGTGTAATCCAAAACCTGTAGGAAAAAAAAATATAGGCCATTACTACAATTTACTAATTTGCGTTATATAGGAATAGGCGTTGAGAGTTAAGTATATTATTATTGTCAGAGGCTGATGACAAACTCATTTTATCTTCAGACCTTTTTTATTACCATGATTTTATTAGTTTCGCCTGTATGTTTGTAAGTTTGTTTGTATGAAATCGACTCTTTCGGGTTGGCTTTTTTTGCCCTATTTTGACCAAACTTTGCTCATTGTCACACACTAAATGAAAAATAAAGATTATTTATTATACCACCTAGTACGCCTCTGGCTTACATGGATTTGGGGCCCATGCCATCAATTCATGTACTGCAATTTGCCTCTGTTCAGGGGCCCGTGACTTTTTGCCAGTCTTGCCAACCTATTGTTACAGCTATGTCCGTGGAGCTTTTTGCTCGACAAAGCTTTTTACTTAACAAAGTCCTACCTAAGTTTGAACCGAGAAACTAGATTGAAGTTTATGACTAACTAACTCGCTTCTAGAAATTTTAAAGGTCTTTGATAAGGGTTTAAATGGGATAATTATTTGGTTTTCAATGTAGAGTTTCCTATTATAATATAATTAATTAGTTTTAACAGAACAAAAGACACATTCTTGTTTCTTGTGACTGTCCTAATTATAAATTCGGTGAACAGTAAATCTTGTCAAAGTACAAAGCAATAGTCTGGAACAGTCGTGGCTTCTTAGACCGAGATAAAAATAAACGCTATTAAGCAGTACTTTGTTAACTTTATTATCTTATTATACGTCGTCCCTTAAGTTCCAGCACCGCGGGTGCCATTTTTTTTAATAAACATAATTATGTTTCCTATGTCATTTGATGCGGAATCGTAGGACGCATATTTATAAATGGATGTATCTACATGAATAAGGCCACTTATCCACTGCTTCCGTCACCGTCACGTCAACGAGGACAAGATGGTGATACATATAAAGAATGAATAAAATGATATTTATTTTGTAAATAGGTAAAAAATTACACTTTCACACGTCATTTTTTTTCTCATTTTAATCGAACGATGGGGCTGGTGTTTCCTAGAATATAATTACTAGAACCGCGTGTCCACCGCACGTCACATTACCTCATACAGAACCCAGTCCATAATATAGTCGTTCTCGGTGACCTATCCTACATTGTATAACCTCGAAGTTAACAGTTAGTTGATGCTAAATATATTTCAGCCTTAATAATGGAGCGCCAAATTAAATCTTACCTTTCCGGTATTAGAGTCGAATTTATAAAGTCTTAATCCTGGGTTTGAAGTGCTACCAGCTCCTCTAGGAGTGACCGAAGGGGCCAACAACGCCCATGATACTGGTCGACCTGTGGACAAAATGTTGCGATTAATCAATATTCCATGGTTTTGAACAAGGGTGCTAAAATTCGTATATTTAGGCTTAAGATTAAAGAAGGAACACCAATATTATGCCAGTTCTTAACTGTCTTACTGCAGAAAAAAACACATAAGACATCTTTTGAAATGGAAAAAACTGTCAAAAAAATGGTAATAATAATTTATTATAGATAATAATTATTATTATCATTTTTCATGAAATGAAAAGGTAAGGTTGCATACTTTGAATCATATGAATTTTGTGCTTTTTTCTGTATATTTTCCATCCTACGTTTAAGAATTTTTTTTATATTTTTTATCAACACTGTGTACAAATGTGACTTAAAGATGACCAGCTTTTTTGTATTATATTCTTTTATATTTCTTCTATTTCGATAACTAATATCTAAAATAATAACAATGCACCAAATTATTGTACCTCAAATCCTACGACGTATTGTTAATAATCTCATTGTGAGATTATTAACAATACGTCGTAGGATCAGCTTTTCAGGACTCAGCACAACAATGATTTTCAAAACGAACTCAATGCCCTAGATTCGAGTGGTGGTGAAGAAAGGTTACGAAAAGCTTCTACCAGATAGGAAAAAGATAAATAACATCATAATATTTTTACGATACAAAAGAACGCCCAGGTTTTTATTATTCATATCTATTGTAGCACAAACGACGTTGGTAACTCGAGGAAATGTTATTTCTTGTACTCTTTATACGTCAAAGGAGATAGTTGTTTCAATATGATTGAGGAAAGTTATGTAAGGTTTTTTGTATAACTGATTTTGGTTTGTTTAAGGAAAGATTCCAAATTGTATTGTAATTTGTAAATAGACTTGTGTTTGTAACTACCCACAAGACCTACTTATAAATTATATTTATTACAATTTTTTTTTATCCATTGTGTAATAAATAAGTAAATATCCGTTTTTGAAGCTCATCTAACTTGTACCTTATTTGTTCCTATTAATATTATAGAAGAGAGTTTAACTTTGTTTTCGTGACTTATTTGTAGAGGGTATTCTGAAAGGGTGCTGTCAGTTGGCCAAAAACCCGTGTGATAAAATAATAATACCATCTTGTCAATTAATCATAAGACTTTTCGAGTTGCAGCCCAACTTATTTTACCTGAGGAATGGTAATTATATATTGTCTTTAAATATGGGCATCAGAAATAACGATCAAGAGAAAAATATTGAGAATAACTGAACTAAGAAAACGCTGAAGCCTTCTCTGTGTTAAATAGACTCTTGCCTTGCAGTGAAACAACAGAACTATATTTTTAGTCCGCATCAAGAGAGGTAGGCCGTACAACAAGTTTTTAGTCGTCCTACCCCCCTAGACAAGGGGCATTGTAGAATAGATAGCGAAAACGAATAGATTGTCAAATGTATAGAGATGTCAAATTGTTTAGCGAAAGCTTATGTACTTGTCTAGGCCCTATGACCCGAAACTAGAACTGGATGAGCCTCAAAGGTCCAATAAACGGCCACAATGAAATATTCTCATAAACAGAACGACGCAAACAAATGTGTAATAGCAATTTATTTCTATTAGCCCTTGAGGTAGATAATGATATCAATCCTCATAATCCCTCAGTCCTTTTACGATGCTCTTGGGAGGTATTCTGGGAGGGTCCTCCCTTTCGTGAGGGACATACACTTCCCTTGCGTTCCGAAGATGGACAGTACTCTCTTCCTGTCTGTGATTACCAAACCAACTGAGGGATCTTAATTAATTTTTTTGATTTGGCACGTTGATAAAGGTTTGTTGTACGAAATACTAGATACTGAATAAAAAGATAGATAATTAATCTGTAGTTAACTTAAAAAATATTATGTATGATTTTGTACGCTACCGTCATGTTAACAGTTATGGGCTCTAATGTTAAAGAAAGCAATATTAGTTAGTAAACTGTTAGTGAGTCACTTTACCAACACCGAGGGTAAACACTCAGCCACTGTGCCGTGTCCTCTACAGTAAATATTGTAAAGAGATAAAACTGTATTGGTTTTGTTAATTTATTCATAAGGGGTTATTTTTGGAACTAATAGTAAATTTGTTTTTCTCACTCGACTACGTTTTTCTTGAGTACTTTAAGCCACACATACGTTATCATCACCTCTTGGGATCGGCTTCCATACCTTTCTTTTTAAGTGTTTTACGTGAATCGACTGCCTATCAGACATCCACAACCCAGTTATTGGGCGACACGGTATCCCCAGTTAGAGTGGTCAGACTTTCTGGCTTCTGACTACACTTACCTGTCAAAGTTTTTCGAACAACAACGTGACCAACGTCTTTACGTGCTTTCCCAGGAATGGAATGTCAGTGATGTCCAAGATAAACTTTAGAATATACAAATGAATTGAAAAGATCACGTTGGTACCAGCCAAGATTAGGACCCACAACCGCTAATAGACTTATAAAAATATAACGACGTTTTTTTTTTTATTATAGCTACTAACCTTCACTATAAATAAGTCTGAACGTGTCAGCGTGACGGTGGCCATAGAACTGCCCAGCGATCACATCGCTGAATGTCCGGATGACGTGCACCAGGCGAGCGTTCGCAGTGGGGGTCAGTTCCCCCCCTCCCGCCGCTGAAGAACTGCCCGCATTGTGGCGCTCTTCCACTCCTGGACCAGCGTGGGCCACTAAGTATACCTTGGGAATAGAATGGATTTTTTATGTCTTTAATGAAGACTTGTATTACTTACTCGATGATGAAGCTATTCCAACATCTTTTTGCAAAAATTGTGAATTTGGGCACACGTGAGTGTTCTTGTAAAGACAGATTAAAGAGACATAACATTTTAGTTAGGAATATAATTGTGTGATTTCACTTGCTGTGTGGCATTAAAATAATAAATACTTCGCCTATTCGATCTAGACTATATAGAGCTATATTATTTTAAACTGGACTATATGTGTTAATTTACTGTTATATATTTACTATTTATTGTTTTATAATTAATTTAGTTTTTTTTTATGTTGATTAATGTAATTCAGACACAATGTGAATTGTTATATGAATAAATAAATAAATAATATACGCAAAGTTTTGCCAAATACATTATGTAAAGTCGCACCATTAACTCTGTTTCATATAAATATTATTGTACACAATATACCGAATGCCAGTAAGGTGCTGAATAATAATACTGTTACATGTAATAGTACCAAATTATAGTTATAGTTGAAGACCAAATGCCTATACTTATAAAATCAACAACGTAAGTAAACAGTAAGTTATTACCATCACTAAGTATCATAATTTTTCATTATTATACTCCTAATTTTCCCAAAATAATAATAATCTTACCATTTCATTTCTTTTTCTAGCTATTCTGAGGGTATTCTCTAGCCACTCCCACTGCTGCCGGCCTCTGTGGGGACCATCAGTCCTAGCGGCACCACCTGCCCATAGCACGCTGTTGAGGACTATAATCCTCAGCTTACTGTGAGATTGTTCTATCGTGTAATATCCACCTGGGAACAAACTTAACATTAGTATTAAAGAACTCGAGGAATATTCATTGTAAATCAAAGACCCAGTAGTGAGCAAAAAATGATTACAATCATATATAAAAAAATAACGATGTTACACAGGATGAAAGGAACAAACTTTCATAACGGACTCAGTGAATGATATAATGTTTGGAGATATTCAAATGTAGACCGACAATAAAAGAAGTAAAAAATGTCCTTTAGTGTTTACGACTACCTATAGATTGTCTACAATTGTGTGTTAAATCATGATAAAAGTTTGCATCATTATTCCACCTTATCTTTACTAATATTATAAAGAGGTAAAATTTGTAAGTTTGTAAGTTTGTAGGTTTGTAAGTTTGTATGTAGGGGGTAATCTCTGGAACTACTGGTCCGATTTGAAAAATTCTTTCAGTGTTAGATAGCCAATTTATCGAGGAATGCTATAGGCTATATACCATCACGCTTCGACCCACGGGAGCGGAGCAGTAACGAAAAATGCGGGTGAAACCGCAAGGGACAGCTAGTATCATACATATATACTGGAGGCAGAACGGTTGAACGCGCCAAAACAACAGAATCACTATAAAAAATCGGAATATTTCACGAAATAAAATACTCGCGTATTTTGTGACGATATATCAAAAATTATACTTACTAGTTTCAAAAGTCTGTAGCGCTTCTGTAGGTAACCACTGCATCCACATGTCGACCAGCTTCTTAGAAGGTGGCGGATCATTGTGTCCCAGTGCTGGGAACACGAACTGACTGCTAAACGTCCTGCTCAGAATGTCTGTGACATTCCTCACGGCTTCTAGCTTTATCTCCTCACTTAGATGTTCCATTGAAGAGGACAGGATATCTCTGATGGAGAAAAGATAATTAAGAATTTCGGTAATCTGATGATGAATGTTAGGTTATGGGACAATCCTGCCACAATATTTCCCACCATTGTTTTTTCTGTAAGCCAGAATCAAAAAAGAGTCCCCCAAAAAAGCGCCGATCAGTGAAGCTCGACAAGTTCCGGAGAAACGATTCAACTGTCTTGGAACCCGCAACGAAATTATTTAGAAAGAACAGCGGAGAAGCAAGAAAAAAAAAATGTTGGGCAATACCCAACATTTTATTATACAAAATTTAACATATAGTTTAAAATATGCAGTAAAACGTATAGTCACTTAAAATCTGGTTATTCCACTTCCACACTCCGTCAAAAGAGCCACTAGTAGGGAAGAAAGTAGAACAGAAAATTTGCCAATGGCCAAAAATCGTTCGTTAAAAAACACTTCCAGGGCGAGGAGGAAAAAATAGAAAAAATCAACGTTACACGATCAAGTTACTGGGTAAGACACATGTTTTTGTAACACTGATTTTTCTTTCTATTTCATACTAGTTGCTGTCCGCTTCCATTCATCTATATCAGTGATGTAGATAGATTTGATGTTGTTATTATAGATATAAAAGATTAAAAAATATAGTCTGTTATATCTAGTTAACCTGACTTCTTAGCAATTTTGAAAATATATGTAGTACTTTTTGGGGATTTATTCCGGGCAAACACATAATCAGACAAAGAGACATAATCTAAAAACCATGTTTTTGCTTCGGCATTGATTGCACCAAGCATTCTTTTTTTAATATGCAATGTACAGCTTAGACTTCACCACCCACAACACATACCCGGTCCACAGAACAAACTCCAAGGTGTCAGGATGCCGCTCCGCCATTAAAGCGGCGGCGCTTTGTATCAGAGGCCAGGAGCTATCGCATGTGTGGTCTCGATGCCGCCCGTTCCGGTGGCTGTGCTCGTTGTTGCCGCGATTGTGTCGGCAACCTGGCAAATGAGATGAGTAATGAGAGGTATTTTGTCAAAGGTTCTAATGAATACGGTTTTATTATGTCATAATAAATGGGGCTTTAAATTTTAACTTGAATTAGAGAATAATGATCATTATTAAAATCAAAGAAACTTACTACATTTTTGCCCTTCAATCTGAAACACAGCTACTCTACTTTGCAGCACGTAAGAAACGTCATAGTGCCCTATTGACCTACAAAATCTATGGGCGAAATCGAAGAAATCACAAGTGCGTATTATTTTATTTTTTCATTATAAATAGAATTTTAATATTGAAATTTCATTTATCCCAAAAGAATAAATTACTAAATGACAGTTTCCAAAACACATTTAAACAGAATCAAACAAAGCCCCTCTTATTATCTTTATTACAACACCAATAAATATTTCACAAATATTTTGCATAAAAATAAAATATACAAAGCCGACATTCATCAGTATAACTCGAAATAATTCATCGTTATGTTCACTATCATGCTGAATTATGAATGTTCATGGCATTGTGTCAGTGAACAAAAATAATAAAGTCATCAACATAAAACAACGGAATACGTTTCACAAAGTACCTCTATGTAACTCCTGGGAGTTGTGAAACGGGTCATAATGAAGATCTGTGATGTGCCAAAAGTACCCTGAAACAAAATTGTGGGTTAGTTTCTGTAGGAAGGCAGAGAAAAAGTTTTTGTTTGCGTAATAAAAGTTGACAGTAGTTTTTTGTCTTGTCTAGTTTCGTAAAATGTTTTGTTATTGTGCAAAGTGTTACACTGGACGTAAAAAGAGAACTAAACCAAAGGATACAAATAGCACTGCAAATTGGAAAAAACAATTTGTTGTTTCACAAGGTTAACTTTCAAGGCCACACAATTGGTTTTTAAAGGTCAAAACGGAATTGGTTAACAAACAAAATATTATATTGCAAATTGGACTGTAATTCGAGAAAGGCACAGAACAAAAATAACATTTCTGAACGCAAGAGTTTTCGAAACATGTTATTGATCAGTTATCTTAGCACAACAAATAACATTATTTTTTTAATTTACTTTCGAAATAAAAACGGTTCTATTATTTCAAAAATTGAGTAGAAAAAATATATCTATGTCAGTTATCTCAGGCCTTTTGTAATTTGCAAATATCTCTGTGGATTAGATCGCTTTGTAAGAACTAAGCTCAATTTGAATCATTAGCAAACAAAGTAACATTGAAAACCTTTCACATCATTCAGTTGAGGAAATTACAAAAGAAAAATGGACTTTATTCTTACACACATAGTACAAGTTTTATAGCCTAAAAGTTTTATCCCAAAAAGTGTCTTGTCATGAGAAAATAGAAAGCTGACAAGCCAGACAGATTGAACGGATATAAATGATTGATTGATAATAGACGGTTTTGATATCATGAAATATTGTACCTTTATAAAGCAGGCCACACACTTACTTGCAAAAAAATACTCGCGCAACCGCAAACGAGAACTTAAATATTTATTGGGAAACTAGGTTTTGCGGTTACATATCCAGTTATAGATTGAAAGTAGTATATTATGATGTCCCTATGGTCCAAGTTTACTCCGTATCATTTTTCATTTAAACCGTTTGGGTAATTTAGCTGTGAAAGCTTAATAGACAGACATACAATGACATATATACAAACATAATTACTCTGTATGGAACTGTGTATGTCTAAACGGTTCAATGGCACTCTATGAATTATTGTGGAGTTAGTCAGCTGGAAAGTTGAATCTAGTTAATTATTAAAAACAGTAGAGTCAAATGGAGAAGATTGAGCAAGAATCTCTACAGTATATGACGTGTGGGCTTGACGGCTTACTTAGTCTTACTAACTTGAAATCGAATCTAAACTTGTGCAAGTATGTTGTAACGTGTATGGTTACCATTAGACTACCTTGTCAGTCCAGTAGCCCAAAAAAATACTGTTGAGTATGCGGTTCTGAAATTATTTTTAACCGTAATAATATTTTTTAATGTTTTGGTAGCCCGATGTCTGATCCAGAATATTTGAGGTAATAAAGTTAAACGCTTATCATATTCAATATTGCGTGGGTGCTTTATATGCTTTAAGCCGTGCGAAATATTAGCCGCAAATCATTTTTGAGGCAATGCTATGCATCAATATTTAAAGCAAGCCTCTTGAACAGTACTTGCTCAAGCCGAGCACACTTACGAACGTAGGTAGTTAAAAAGTAAAAAAAAATACGCCCTGATATATCGCAAGGATTGCACTTAGTTAATTGCTTCCTATCAAGCGTATACGGCGAATGCTTACAGTGAGCGTACAAGCCCTCACACACCGAGGCATGCGTACCGTTACCGAATTCTGTAAAAAAAACAGTTACAATTCTTCATGGGTTTATACTCACGTACAGTCAGCAAAGTAGGTAAGTATGAAGGGCCGTCATCAACAAATGAGATTTTATTGAATCGCTATTAATATTTTCATATGAAATTTGAATTAATTTAAGAACTACTTATTTTCTACTGTAGTTTAAATTTTTATTAGAAAATACCCATGGGTTTTTGAGAAAACATAAATTGTAGGTATATGATGGCCCTGCATACTTATCTGCTACAGAACAAGTTCCTGTACATAAGTATTTTGTTCTTTTGAAAAATGATAAAAAGATATGAGATGAAACAACCAAAAACAAATTTAGAGGTCAAAGTCTCTTTTAAAGTACATACAAAATATAGTACTGGTAAAATGGTGCGTAGACCATTTAGGTTAATGACCAGGGTGCTCTCTTGATAAGAGAAGCACACAATTGAATGTATGATTTCTATACTCATAGCATAACAGACAATCGCTCGCCTTAAACCTTCTACCTACCCTTTCTACCAAAAATTTAGAATAATAAATGTAACGGAAATATAACAGAAATAAAATGATTTGGAAAATTAATAGGGTTGACCTATACCTTGATTGATAGCCAAGGTCTTAGCAACGGTAAATTAATTATTAAAATGAATAATTACATAAGAATAGTGCCAGAATAATAACAGTTTAAAACATAATAAACTTTAACTCATCGAACTTAAGAATTTTAAAACGTTATTTTAATAAATGAAGACAGAATTTATGACTAATTTATTTCAATTAAACGTTAAAAAAGCTAAATTTATTTAGCCAGAAAAGGCATTGAATTAGATAAAAATAATGAAGAAGATTAATTTCAATTAATTTCATTGAATGAAGTTAATTGAAGTCGGGGAGGGCATGACCCTTTTACTTCAAAATGAAACGAATAAGCTTGGACTAAATAGAAATTCAGCCTTAACAAATCCCTTCTCGTACTGAAAAGGATTGTAAGGTTAGAGTTGAATTTGATTTTCAATCCAAATGTCCTTTAATATTTGTTTTTTTTTTTCGTTTTTGAAGGTAAATCCTGTTGAAAGTAATTTGATGAATATTGATTTATATTTACCTACTGTGCAAGCAGGTTCTAAATTAATTGAAAACAAGAATTTGGTTTGCTGCTTAGAGACATTATTTGAAAAATTGGATAAAAAAAAATTAATTTTGTATTTGAGAGGATATCGTGCAGTTCTAAAGCAGGTTAAGCTACGAGTGCTACGGCGTAGCAAGTGGCCATGACGTTGGCTACGGCGTAGCAAACAATCTGTCATTTCTACATTCCTACTTTAGTAATTAGTTAACCTGATCCTAACTTCTTTGTATTATTGTCAATCGTAAGTTAACTTTTACAAAACAAATGATAGTTTATACGTTTATACCCTACATATACATTTTCCAAAATCAAAGTAATTATTCTAAAATGGTCGTAATTATACAAAATAACCAACTAATATAAATTATTTAACAGTATAGCAGTTACATAATGAGTTAATTGCCCAGACGCAAACAGATTTAGTGTAACAAAAGGATCATCCTACCATAATATGTTCTTAAAATGTTATTAACTTTAAGTCTTAATTTTCTTGTAACTAAATAAAATTAATTTTTCTTTTGACTTTTGGCTTTGTATATAAGATTAAACATTTTCATATTAAAACCAACGAACACACGGGATTCAAGACACAATAGAAAGACAATAGCATCTCGACAGCTGGCTGTCGTTTGGTCGTTGAAAGAATAAATTATAAAAATTTCAGTTACAAGCGCAGCAAGGAGTGACATTATTTTTGTTCCGTTCCTCTAATAAAAATTGACCTTGAAATGACACCTTATATCTTGTAGATTAATTATTGAAACTGACAATACAAAGGTAAAAACATTGTTACATAATTTCTTGAGATTTTGGAGAAGACAAGACTTATGGCTGAATTCTCAAACGTCGTTTAACTTCAAGACGCTGTCAAATCTGTTGTTGTCCTTCTTTATTCCTAGGAGCAATTAATACATCTGAGAGCGTCTTTAAATTAAGTGACATTTAAGTATTCGGTCACTATTTTCTTCAAAACGATTATAAGTTGTTCAGTAACTGTGTATAGTTGATTTATTATAAGTATGTATTTATAAATTATATCCCACAGTCTAGACTCTGTCTAAATAGGGATCAAATGACCGTGTGTGATTTGTCCCAAGCAACTTAATTTTTTTTTAACTATTTCCAAACTTACCTATCTTAGCATCAGTGAGGTTAAGCCACAGTAGGCTAGTGATGTACACGACGAAGTTACTTAGATTCATATTACAGAGTTACATGACGCCGGCCGCCTGCGCTATGTGTTTCTTCTCGATGACATCGTCCATCACACTGCCTGTAAAAGAAAACATGTATTTAGTATAGAAAAATCAAAATACGTAGAGATGAACTTTATTAATAACACAGCTGGAGTAGAATGTAAGAATAATTTATTTCACAAAAAGAAGGAATGCAATGCATGTTAGGCCAGGCGCTGATTGCAATTTTTTGTCACCGTGACTTATTGCTACTGTCACCTGCTGTCACCCACGATGCGCTCACTGAAACTGTTCTTGGGTGACAAATCGCGTTCATTTTTGTAATGGACTTCAACGAGGTTGCCGTGATTTGTGCTCTTGAAATACGAAGAAGAATGATGAAACGGAAAAAAACTCTACTAAAAAATCCTACACTATATATTCTGAACTAGCTTTTGCCCGCGACTTCGTCCGCGTGGAAAAATACTTGGTTCCCGTTCTCGGGGGGTTTCCGGGATGAAAACTTTCCTATGTCCTTTCTCGGGTTCCAGACTATATCTGTACCAAATTTCATTCAAATCGGTTCACTGGTTTAGGCGTGATGAAAAGACAGACAGACAGACAGACCGACAGACAGACAGAGCTACTTCCGCATTTATAATATTAGTACGTAAGTACGTATAGTACGTATTACGTCAGTATCCACCAAAGCTATCTTCGTATGTCTATAAACTATTTCGATGTGTTGCAGGCTTTGGTAGGTCCTGTGATTACATTTCAAGATACAACGTTTCGCAAAGCTATTCCAGCAAAAGCAAGGAAGAATATTTTTTGCACCTCTTCTTTACCTTCTCTATTAACAACTTATTGTCAATGTCCTCCTCCAACAAAGAAAACGACATCTATAAAAATAAAAAAAAAAGATAACCGACTTCAAAAACTAAAAGCTCAAAAATAACTATTTCGGAAGTCGGTGGCTTCTCTTCTGCCGGTCGAATTGTGTTGCTTTGCCACCGACTTCCGAAATAGTTATTTTTGAGCTTTTAGTTTTTGAAGTCGGTTATCTTTTTTTTGGAAAAAGTTTTTTATTACTGCGTTTTAGAGCAACTTTCAAAATGAAAATGTACGTTTTTTTATAAAAATTGAGGAGTTCCCTCGATTTCGGCATGATACCATCATCAGATCCTGGACTTGATGACAATGGGACCATTTGGGAAGTCTACCCTTTCAAACAAAAAAAAAATTGTTCAAATTGGTTGGCAAACGACGAAGATATGCGCAATCAAACATAAAAAAAAACATACAAACATCCAAATTGAGAACCTCCTCCTTTTTTTAGAAGTCAGTTAAAAACAAGACACAGCCACACTTTTTATTAGCATACGGATACGTCTACTCCGAACGCACAGTGCCGGCCGAGTGACAAATAGTCACCAGTGAGCGGACTCCCATAGTAATGTACAGGGCGAGCGACAGTCACGTCACTCAGGTGCTGCCTGCCGCTGGAACTTTTTGTCACCGTAGTATCACGTCACCATAATGAGCGCACTCAGTATAGTTTTCATAGCACTCGACGTAGTGACAAAAAGTCACGGTGACAAAAAGTTGCAGTCAGCGGCGGGCCTTACATAAACAGAGGTTTACAATGATGCTATATTTTAAAATAGGTTGAAACAAAAAGCCTCAATACTTATTTTACGATTAAACAATACTGTCATTCTATTTCATGGCAATATTGTTTTATCGTTTTTGGTAAAACTCTTATTGCCAATATTTTGTTATCTTATTTTTACGTGCTTTCCGAGGCACGGGATGTCAATGATGTTCAAAATAGATTTTAGAAAGTACATATGGATTGAAAATGTCACATTGGTCCTTGCCCGGATTCGAAAACATTTTTTTTTTTTGGTGAGTGGGAAATCATCCAATGACTGCTCCCGTCCTGGGTGCGGCGGGAGGGCGTGTCAGACTCTTACTGACTAAAACCCACTCATGATCCTTCGATTGCCCTTTATGTTCCAGGGTCACGGTAACTATTACAAACATTCCGCAACCCCGGCAGGCGTTGGCCCTGTTGGGCCCCTTCCTGTGCTGACTCCTTCTCTTTGAGGCGCGCGTGGAACACTAACGCGCCGTCGACGCGGTCCTGGTCAACATAACTTCTTACAGGGCACCTAAACAACTGGGGCGTGACGACATTAAAAAAAATATATAAAAGTATAACAACTATTTTACTGTTGACGTAATAACAGATTTAATAACTAATAACCTTATTTTGACTTTCAAGTTTAATATTGTTTTATAAAGATTTCGTTTTTGTAATAACTTTAATGAACACTCAAGAGTATTATTATAGTATACTTTTTATGAACCATAATTACTATTTACAGCTATTACCAGTCTGAGTAAGTCACGGTGACCGCAGCGGTCAGTGGTAGCGGTCAAAAGAGTCAAACTGAGGGTAATGGTCAATCTTTGATAATATTACTACATAATACGTATGATTACAGATGTGATTGTATGTTTATTACGTTTTGACGTCCAAACCACTAGTTTAATTTTGATAAATTTTACTAAAGATAAATAAATAAACTTGTTGGTTATGTCAAATATTGAAGTAGAATATCATACCTACAACTGAGACAACCCTCTTATTTAAATGGTTATGGTTTCGACCTAATCATGACCAATATCAATGTTGAAAAAGTCATGGACAAAACTTAGTGTTATTCAATTACACTTAATATAGCTAGACCAGGGTAATCGCCCACGTAACGCAATACAGACCACGACAGACCACAGATGGACATACGCCTCTGAAGGTGAGTAACTTACTTGACCCGATCTTGGGTACACTCGCCTATATCCTAGCGCCTTAGGTACAATCTTTTATGGTGGGAGAAGCAGAACAATCTTTTATGCTTCTACCACCAAGAGATCACTTTAGTTAATAATCTTCATGGTCCTCGCATAATTTGACCTTTTCAATATTGTATGGCCTTTAAAGAGACTGACCTCTAAGTTTCTTTCGGTTGTTTCTTCTCAGAGTAGTCCAGATAGGAAACACTGGCCCCATCGTTCGCTTTAAATAAAAATTGTCGTGTAAAAGTTTATTTTTTTAACTATTTACAAAGCAAAAGTAATTTATCACTTGACATGTCTGTTTATCTAAAAACTGCGGATGTCTTGCTTTCAAACCATAACTGCTAAACCAATTTAAACGAAATTTACTACAAATATAGTTCATAGCCTGAGAAAGGATATAGGATAGTATTTATCCAAAAAAACGAAAAATTCCACGTTAACAGGAACTACTTGGATGATACCGTGAAAGACATCTAGTAAAATATATTTATTGTCAGAGAGCAATCGTTAGTATGACATATTACTTAGCCTTCGAACACACGTGATTCGAGACACAAGACAATAGCACCTCGACAGCCGGCTGTCGCTTGGTCGTCGAAAGGTTAATAGTTTAAAATCCGATGCCAATAAATATAGTCCCCAGAAATCTATAGAAAATTGAGCCAAGTTCGTCTTCACTTTGAAAAACATTAGCAAACAAACGTTTAGTCCCACAAAGTAACCGCCTAATCGCCTGGAAAAAACAAAATTTGTAAAAGTTCTTCCTAAAGCAAAAACAAAGAAAATAATACACAAAAAATATCTAACGGTAAGAAAATAAAATTCCCCGGCTTTGTTTTTTTACCTTTTTTATGTATAATAGAAACCGAACTACGTATTTACTGAAGTAACCGCGGTTAAAGTCAACAATGACCGGCCGACGTTCTTTTATTTGAACAGCTGGGTAATGTTGGTTAAGAATGGGGAAGGTTGTAACTTGTGGTGTGTTTAGTTGTGACTTTTTTTGGAAAATAATAACTATACTCAAGCCAAATTTAATGAAGAATATCCAACAACAACAACTGCTGTCTAATTAAGCAACAGTGTGGGTATAGATATGCATTTGCCATAACATTTAGTGTAATTTTATTAAGTAAGATATTCTATTAACGAAACACATTTGAAAATGCTATTATTCACCAAGAGCTATTTATACCAAATTATTACAATTATGGCAAGATATGTAGACGTTGTGTGTCTGTCGTGATGGCCTAGTAGTTAAGGCGCCCGCCTCTCATGCAAGAGGTTGTGGAAACCGGGCAAGTACCAATGAGATTTTTTCAATTCATATGTACTTTCTAAAAGTTTATCTTGGACATCACAGACATCGGTGAAGGAAAACATCGTGAGGAAACCTGGACTTGTAGTAAATACAAGTCCGAAATCGCCAATTCGCCTTGAGCAAGCGTGGTGGTCAATGCTCGTGCCTTCTCTGTGTGAGAAGAGGCCTTTGCCCTACAGTGGGACAGTTATAGGCTGGTATTATTAAATAGACGTTACTAAGTACTGACTTAGGCTAAGCACTATAGGGATAGTGCTTAGCCTAAGTCAGTACTTAGTAACGTCGTTTTGTCGTCGTTTTGTAACAGTGACAGGGGTCACTGTTACAAAACTGCCAAAAGTCAAGTGCACGATAGAGACGGAACGCAGCTAAGCAAAAGTAGCCATCACAGGTTGCTGAAATGTTCATCTTGTCAGTTTTTGTTTCCATATTATAATATTTCCAGGTTAAGTTTGGGATTCATATATGTATAATAGTTGTGCGCAATTCGATCTAAGTTTTACAAAGTAAATAGTGTATGACATGTATTATTTATATGTACAACACACAAAAAATATTTGTTGTCAATAAATCCTTGTTGAATTTGACTGGAGTTTAGGTTGTGTGTATTTATAAATCTAAGAGTTTCCTAGTCGCCAATTGTTGTGGCCCTGGTAGTATTTGGATATCATTTTAGATTTGTTCTGCTAAATCAAACATAGACACATCAAAATGAATCCAATTTTTACGTGTATTAGTTTCATTTCAAGGGTTTCTATTTGTTTCAAATCTCTCGACATTTTACCACTATTTTATTCATCAAATACTTATGTAAATTTGCACTTACATGAGTTCGCATGACTACTTATTTATTAACCTTTTTGACGGCCAAGCGAAAAAAATGATTCTCGTTTGAATCACATGAAGGTATTTTATTTTTTGTGAAATCATCAATATTTCTAGAGCTTACGAGCAAATATATTTATCTCTTTATAATTATTATAGTATAGATTTTACTTCTAACCACCTCTATAACGGCAATACAAATTTAAAGTAAAACAACAGCAAACGTTGCTCCTTAATCTTTGAGCAACCCTTTCTACCCTTTACACCATAAAACATAAGTATACATCTATACTTTTAATTAACTTAGTGTTGTTGCATAAATTTTGCTAAGGTACTCTGTCCATGTACAGACCTCTCTGCCTATGTGGGTACACTTGGGAATTAAATGAGGATGGGTAAATATGGAACTTTTGCCGTTAGCAGTTGAGATGGTCCAGTTGTAATGGCCCGCCTCCTACACATGCAGTTGGGAGTTCCAAACAAAAAGACAGTGTTTTTTTGTGTTTCAGTGGTGTTCCGCCGCTTCCGCGGACAAGTGCCACCGGAATGCACAAAGACTTAAGTGCAACCTAGGGAAGTGTTACTAACATAGATTTAAGTTTTATCTTTACTAACAAATTAATTAATTAATTATAATTGTATGTATGTTAGATTAAGGTATTTATATATGGGCCTATGCAGCCTGAAATAAATTTTATTTGATTTGATTTGATTTTTTCACTGTAGTTTCCTTGATAATAGTATTTTAAACAGATGACGTAAATATTTATACAGCACCTTGTTGGGTATTCAATTAGGTAGTTAGGTTTCAGTATATTAAAAAGAAATGTTGTTTGTTTCCGTACATTTTTGCATGTTTTATAAATAAAATCAAATATTGCATTTACAGGCTGACTTTCATTAGTAATTTTCTCGTGTAGCAAATGTACGTACATATTATTGTGATTTTTATACAAGTTAAATAATTACTTTCGCAAAATAAAAATTAAACCTTCGAACACACGTGATTCGAGGCACAATAGAAAGACAATAGCAGCCCGACAGCCGGCTGTCGCTTGGTCGTTAAAAGGCTAAAAGCGTTATAACCATAATCCTTTCCAAGTAAGAACAATACTTTGACGATTAAAAATAATTTATTTGACCTAGAATCATCTAGGATGAATAAAACAAAACTTGTAAGTAAAGAAGTAGGCTAATTGAACTTTGATAATACAAAAGCTTTAATGTTATCGTAAGTGGAATATCGCCTACTAGTAAGAAATAATCAAGTAAAAATAGCTGGGTGGAAACATATAAAAATACCTATTATATGAAGAAAATTCCTTGAAGTTTTGTTCCCGATTTGGGGATCGAACTAAGAATCACCATTCAGAAGTCGCGATTAAAAGAACACACTTCTTATCTTATCAATTGTTACTAAATCCTAAAGTAGTATTTACATAATTATTACAAATATAAAACATTTTCTTTGGGAAAATTATATTATTATTTTGAGTATAATGATGTATTTAAGCATCATACCTTATCTGTTGCGGAATGCATAATTACCGCGACCCTGGAACAAAAGGGCAATCGAAGGAACATGAGTGGGTTTTAGTCAGTAAAAGTCTGACACGCCCTCCCGCCGCACCCAGGACGGGAGCAGTCATTTGATGATTTCCCACTCCGCAGAAAAAAAATCCTACCTTATCTAAATTGTGATAAAACGGTTTTGATTTATCACATATTTTTTTATTCGTGACACACAGCATAACTTATATGTTTTAGATATCAAAACAAGTTTTTTCCGCGTCAACAAGAGTTATGTGTTTGGGAACTGTTTCAAACATTCCACGTGAATTGTAGCACTTTGTGACAGTATTATGATGACAGATTGCTTATACGCACGTCAAACTTTGGTTTATTATAAATGACTATATTTGTCACAAGTGAAAACGGTCACTTTTGGAGTAGGAGGCAAAGATAAGTGTATAAACTATGATATTTATAAGCCTAATCTACATTTAACAGTTATATTTTGTTTTGAACATGAAAGGAACACTAATGTAAGTGGTGTCAGTAAACTATAAAAAGAAAATATTAATATAAATATAGAGAAAATCTAATTTAATGTTTTTTATAAGACCATTTGTTAACAGATAGCATTTGATATTGCTTTGAAGTTATCTTTGTTCGAGTCTAAAACCCCTTTAATTTAGAGTTGCATTTTTTTAAAATTAACGTCTTTTAGCTATTAAATTATACCCAAATATAACTTAAAAGTCAATCAACTAAAAATAAAAACAGCATACAATCGCTATTTTATTCTAGGTACTAAGAAGCAGAATAATACTATGAACCAAGAACTTATGACACTCTGCAGTTAAATACAAAAGTGCACCTCAACGTTGAAACTCTACAAGCAACCAACTTTGCTCTTGTCTAATATATTTGCCTGGCAACAAAAACAAGGAATTCAAAAATAATTCACAGACATCCCACTCTTTATTTCTCACTAACGTAAATATAAGAACTGTACCATAAAACAAAGACTTATCCGTAATTTAATCAAACACCATGAGTCCAAATTAAAACATGATATCAGCGTAACATTTTAATTTCATTCAGACTCATAATCAAATAACAACGAAACGAGATATTTTCATTAACAAAACACCTGAAACTCTCAAAATGTCTTCATTATTTAACTGAAATTGACGACTTTCCCAAGCGTACAATTTAACTGCGAATTCATTAAAATAAAACTAATTACTTTAGGTCAGTATCAAGTACGGTTAGCGAGTTACTGTGGCAATTATTGTGCGGGGAAGGGAGTAGGAATTTTACACGCTCAAGAGTGGACTAAACAAAACAAATACACAGGACAACACTCTGTAGGCACTCGAAACGGTCAGTGACGGACAAATGGGCACTCGAAGCGAGTTACTCGAGCCACTACAACGAGTGGGGGTCAAGTTATGGGAAAAAAGCGGCTTTGGAGTTTTGGGCGTTGAATTTTTTTTAACAATTTTTGGTGTTTTTATTTTGCTGTTCTGAGTAATGGGGTTACTTAACAGTATTACATTCTATGATCAAGTACTAAGTACGACCAGCATTTTTCTTCTTCATGATTATGAAGTAACTTTTTTAAGTATTGATATTTAAGTCTTGAATTTTAATTCTGTTGTGTTACCTAAAAAGACATCGGTCAACAGCTCAGATCCAGTAGACGGTAAATATTGTAAGGAAGTTTTCGCTCTAAATAAAAAAGGTCGTATTTGCCGCATAAAGTAAATACATATATCAATAAATCACTATCTAGATTATGAGTTCGGGTAACAGATCATTATATTATCTACATGGTATATTTAATTTCTGTAAAAACAGTTACGTATAGTCATGTACTATTTATTTAGTTCATATATTTTTTAGTTAAGTAAATTAATTGTAAAGCACCATGGCAATTGTCAGCTTAAAATTAAGTTGCATAAAATCTAAGTTCTTTTTAACTTTCCACCCAAAAAAATAAAAACGCTACCGCCTACAACATGTCCCTCGGACAACATACCGATCGTTCTGAGAGATTGACGCGCCGTCGTACAACAGTTGTAGTGTGTTTGAGTGCAAATGAGTTTTTTTTGTTAACTGTACCTAGTTTATGTACTCAAATGTAGGTCGATTCACACGTATACACTTCACAGCGTTTTGCATGTTTTATTTGGAGAGGTGATCCGTTTGTAAGCCTTTCCTTTTTTCCTGTGTATTTTTTTTTTTTGCTTTGACGTTTAATATTTTTGTCGTGTGTACTGGCTGATACTGTGATGCTTTCTTTGATATTCTGATCAAATAGAACGTGGAATAGGAGGTAAGATGAGTTAGATTGGATTGTGTATGATAATAGAATGATATTCGGCTTGGGTGTTATATATGTATCGTAAGTGCTATTAAATTAAGGGTTCATATTGCGTATAGTCTTTAACTTGTTAATAAAAATGATTATGCTATTTTTTAATTCGGCTATAAGTTGTGCCGCATAATGAAGTGTTTAGCGATTTTTATACATTTAGCTACAATACTAGGGACCTCACAGATGATATCGCCTTTCTATTCTTTTGTGGATAACAAGTAAATAAATAATTTTCTTGTACTTTTTTTTGTATTTTACACTAAAAACAGAAAACCAAATCGCGAAAACAAACCAACATAGTCGACCATATTTTACGACCCAGTATTCTAAATCGCAAATTCAACAAAATCAATATTCAATACAACTTTGATTCCGCGACGCGTTCAAAACAAAACAAGTACAAAGAGCGAGGGTAAACCCGGGAAACATCAACTATCACCAAGGGACTGAGCAGTAAACAACCCGGAACTCGTAAAACAATTCCATTCAGCAAAACTCTAAACCAGGGCTATAAAAAATAATCCTAATCTTCTACAGACACAGAAAAACTTTGAATAGAATGAAACTTTTAATTGGGACTTAAGAATTATTCCCTCTCAAAGTTTTATGGGTAGTTTTTTGTTTAATGAATAGTTTTTGCTGAGTTTGGTCATTTAAATGTTGGCTATCTCTAATGCGAACTAAATCGTGAAGTAATACAACTTATTAAAAATTGGATTGGATTGTTTTTGTAAATATCTCGGACAAGCAATGTTATCGATTCAAGGGATAAAATACGATCAAAAAATTGACTTAAAGAATTATTCCTTCTTTAAAACTTTTTATTACTTTTATCCTTTCGACGACCCACGACGGTATGTCGTGATGGCCCAGCGGATAAGGCGCCCGCCTCGTGTGTAAGAGGTTGTGGGTTCGAATCCGGGCAAGTACCAATGTGACTTTTTCAATTCATATGTACTTTCTAAAGTTTATCTCGGACATCACTGACATCCCGTGCCTCGGAAAGCACGTAATGCCGTTGGTCCCGGTTGTCATTCGTAGAACTTTGACAGTCGTTACTGGTTAGCCAGAAACTCTGACCAGTCTAACCAAGAGGTATCGGATCGCCCAGTTACTGGGTTGGGAGGTCAGATAGGCAGTCGCTCCACGTAAAACACCGGTAGCCAGCTGAATCCGGTTAGGCTGGCAGCCGACCCCAACACGGTTGGGAAAAGGCTAGGGAGACATGATCCTTTCGACGACCTAGCATATTACTATTACCGGCTGTCGGGTTGCCTTTGTATTTCTTAGAAGGATTAAATCAGATCAGTAGTTTTTGTTAAAATCAAGGACATATATACTAAAATATTTCTTACTTTCACTGCACGCCATTAATCACAAGCCATACTTAAAAGAGTTCATTATAGTCTAGATTTTCCGAAATGTGGTAAGAAACATACAGACACAGTTACTTTAGTATTAATATGATTAGATTTAGGATTAAGATCAAAACTAATCTTACTTTAGTAACAATCAGTGTCAAAAAAGTAATGAAAGTTTTTATAACCAGTCAGAGTTTGTAGAATCAATTTTAAAGTTCTGACAGTTTTTTGTACAAAAATATTCAGTTGTTGTGTTCATTTTCACTGTTTATACAACTTTGATGTTTAGTTAAGTTTGCCCTTAAAAATACTTTTGAAAAACTGAAAGTTAAAAAAATTGTCCTGCTTTTTATAAAATACTAGCTGTTCCTCGCGGTTTCACCCACGGTACGTTAGGTTTTGATTACTGCTTCGTTCCCGTGGGACATAGCGTGATATTACTTAGCCTATGTTACTCAGTGATAATGTAGCTTTCTAATGAAAAAAGATTTTTCGAAATCGGTCCAGCAGTTTTTGATTTTATTCATTACATACAAAAATACAAATCTTTCCTCTTTATAATAAACTAGCCCGCGGCTTCGCTCGCGTTAGAAAGAGACAAAAAGTAGCCTATGTTACTCTCCGTCCCTTCAACTATCTCCACTTAAAAAATCACGTCAATCCGTCGCTCCGTTTTGCCGTGAAAGAAAGACAAACAGACAGACAGACAGACAGACAGACAGACAGACACACTTTCCCATTTATAATATTAGTATGGAAGTATAGATATAGACTAGTTGTTACTCGTGGTTTCACCCGCGTTGTCATTGGTTACTGCTTCGATCTCGTTGAACATAGCTTGATGTTATATAACTTACTGATTACACAGCTTTATATTGGTGTAAGACTTGAAAATCGGTTTAGTGGTTTTAGAGTATATCACAGACAAATCATTCAAAGTAAATGTCAAGTCAAGGTCAAATTGAATATTTCAATTATTAGACCATTTAAAAGGCACTTTGGAGCGTCAATTACAATTAAAAACAGTTGATTCTAGTCTTTATAATGTTATAGTATAGATTTATGTTTCACAAAATAATGGATTATTTCGCTAAAAATATAGTAAGAAATCGGTTCGGTAAAACCACTTTGGGCCATCAATTTGTGCCTAATTGGCTGGCTCAATTTTCTCACTAAAATGAGATTATATTCGCGTTCCCCGAACGTGGAGGCGCAAAATGGTTTTAGCGAGAAAAACCTTCGTTTGTGTCATATAATTACGTAAACACAGAAAATCTTATTACTGTATAATTAATAACATGTTTTATATTTATCTTCGCCCGCATGGATGTCGAACTCGCATTATCATTTTATCCTTTTTGGGATTGAATTAAAAAAAAACTTTCTCTACTTTTCACAAAAAATGTGTATAATAGTTACCGTGACCCTGGAACATAAAGGGCAATCGAAGGAACATGAGTGGGTTTTAGTCAGTAAAAGTCTGACACGCCCTCCCGCCGGACCCAGGACGGGAGCAGTCATTTGACGATTTCCCACTCACCAAAAAAAAAGTATCTCTAGGACTAGCGGTTTGGGCGATGCGTTGTATTAACAATCAGTCAGTCAGTTTACCATTTCATATTCATTAAAGTCGATTTTTGTCATGCCACGGCATGCCATCTATTGAATTTTACAAATTTTTATTTTATTTATTAAAACTTTATGCACAATTAAAACATTGCATAACGGCGGACTTAATGCCTTGGGCATTCTCTACCAGTATACCTAAGGGTGAAGCAGAGACAAAACATACAAAATATAAACAGTAGAGAGAGATAAAAATATAGATAGAGAAAAAGAACAAATTACATGTCGGATGAATCTGTTAACTTAACTTCTTGCTTAAGTATTCGCGATGTTTAACCTTAAATGTGTACAGACTGGTCAACGTCCTGATATTCTGAGGAAGATCATTCAAGAAATGAAGACTTAAGAAAACCAGAGCGGTGAGAAGGACATCGTAGAAAACAATTAGACCATTTTAGAAGAATTATTTAATTCAAATTCTAAAACTACCACATAATATGTACAAAACCTATAAATAATACTAAAATAAATATAAACAAGTTATAACAAGCAGGACTCACAGAGCATCAAAAAACTCCTCCACATCACTGTCAACAGGACAGGTGCCCAAAAGGCTGGCAGCATTGCCACGTTGTATGGCAATGCTAATTCTTTGACCCAAGAAAAGGCCAGCCCTCTGGTCACGTGAAGAGTCAACCAGCCGCTTGGCGATATCTTGAAAAACAAGATGAGCACTCGGACCCCATGGCCCCAGTGTTTCAACCCCAAACGGCTCAAATATATAATTCCCAATGAGGTTATTATATTTGCGCCGTTTGAGGTTTTCTGCACTCGCAGCAGCTGCCCCAGCACAACACGCAGATCTAGGAAGATGAGATGGCGCAAGGGTATCAACACAAGTTGCATCCCACACCAAAGGCCTACCCAACTTCCAAGGCATTATGGTCATCCCATCTGGTCTTTTCCCGTCGTCGCGTGCCAGACCATTAGGTTCTAAAACAGCTGGTACTCCGGCGGAGACAAAAGCACGACGGATAATGTCATTAATACTTGCGTGCCGTGCTATCCGGCCGGCGCTTTTACTGCAAGAAAGGCCATGGTGTCCGAGGCAGTCGACCGCTTCACCGCATTGACAGCGATGCGGAGCTCCACAAGGAGCGCCCAGGCGGAGGCAAGTAGCGAGCCGGAAGGTGGTATCACCCATCATGGTACCTATGTTGGGTGAAGGTAGTGCCTGAAGCCAGAGGCCCGACTCCCACTTATCCACAGCCAGTAGGCGGGCACGCTCAGCAGAATTGGTGGACGTATTAAAAAGATTATTCCGTACCAATCTGCAAAGCGGCTCATCCCACTGTCTCTGGGAAGACGGTTTCACGGGCTCATCTGTCCCCGGGCAAGCCATTTTCCAGGCGTTTACAGCTTCGGTCAAGCACGGCACCTTAAAG
Source organism: Athetis lepigone (assembly GCA_033675125.1). Classification (NCBI taxonomy): domain Eukaryota; kingdom Metazoa; phylum Arthropoda; class Insecta; order Lepidoptera; family Noctuidae; genus Athetis; species Athetis lepigone. The sequence goes on along the minus strand of CM066226.1, from coordinate 3,565,179 downwards.
TTAACCAGCGAAGACGATAAGATTTTGCTGGTCAAACTATCAGTGCTGTGGACAGAGGACAGAAACGCCGGTAAGCTTACACTGGAAATTTTGCGGACGCCGAGACCACCGAAACGAATCGGTAGAGTGGCTTGTAGCCATGCTCGGTCGTCCAGGGCCACATTAAGAATTGATGTGAGAGTATTTTTAATAATTTGGTCAATTTTGTCCAAGAGATCCGGCTGTGTCCACAAAGGAGAACAACGCAGATTATACATAAAATTTGGGCCAAAACAACAGTATTTAATAAGTGTGAAAGCCGAATGTAAATTAATTTTTGAAAGTCGATCCGAAATATCATTGAAATGTTTGATTTTTTCTTCAACAAAAGAGGTAAAACTGTCTTCCAAAATTGGGGAACCTAGGAGGTGTAATGAACTTTTGTCAAGAATTTTGATTTGTGGGGCTATTGCATAAATTTATCTAAAGTTGTCTGTCTGTCGGTGGAGTCAGGAAGGAAAATTTCGCACTTAGAAAAGTTAAGGTCTAGACCAATTGAACTGAACTTCTGCTTTATAAAAAGAAAGTCATTCAAAACGGTGTCTACATCACCCCCTAGCGTTCCGTCGTCTAAATACCATACGTTAAATTTTGAATTTAGCTGTTGAATAATCGGATGAATAGCTAAACTGAAAATAGCTGGCCCGAGAGGGTCACCTTGTTGGCATCCGACGGCAGATTCTAAAACATTGTCCTTATAAAGTAATTTGGAAGGGTGCCTGTAACATTGCCATAAAAAACCATAAATTTCTTCATAGAAGATAATTATAAATATTGGTTATATATACAATATGTAATACAGAGTCATTTTTTAGATAATACTACTTTACATTTACTTTACGTATTCTATGTCTCTGAGCGCATAGAAACGTTAATTTTGTATTTCAAAGCTTGTACTAGCGTACCATTAGCAATTATTATGGAAATATATCCCATAAAACAATCTAGTAAGCTATTTTTTCTCTGTGAAACTAATTTTGTTAGTTATTCCACATACCCTATTTCACAAAGAGCAATAAACCTATTATTGAATCTAAGAAAGCAATCAGGTATCAGTACCTCAACGTATTGTGTGGCGCATTGATTTCCACCAAATGAGGGTAGTTAACATTTATGAGAATCGACCTATCACGCGACGTGTTGACGTCTGATGTTAGTTAGTGTTGCGTCGGCTGTCTCATTAGTCGCACGCTATTTTTGTTGTTGATTGGGGACTAGGGGATAATGTGTGAGGTTGAGTAAATATCTCGTTGCTTTGTGAGTGAAATCTGATTCTCCGATGTTGTATATTGCTTTTAGAAGATAACAACCTTGTTAATACGGACACATCATATTTCTGTTAATTACACATACTATGCATGAAACTGATGTGAATTTAACAAATTGGAAAAATCTTCTACATATATAAATCATAGCCAAACTACTAGGGTTGTGAGTTATAAGATTTCGTTCCTCCTATTCCTCATTTTGAACATATCTACGAGAGCGAAACTGCTGTCAAAAGTTATTTATAAAACTTGTAAATTAATTTTTAAGATTATGGACTTTAAAAATTTCTTTCATTATGAGATACCGTGCGTCTTAAATATTCTTAACATAATGATAATTATTTTAGGATATCGTACTAATTTAACCTTTTAACGACCAAGCGACAGCCGGCTGTAGGGCTGCTATTGTCTTTCTATTTTGTCTCGAATCACGTCTGTTCGAAGGTTTAAAAAGATAAAGGAACATTAGAAAATACCCGTTTTCTCAGAAATCCGGCAAGGAATAAAGACAAAATTAATACTGATCGTACGCCACAAGAGAATTACAATCTATGGAGTTAGTAATAAAAACTATGCGCCAATAGAGTAACGCTGCTTTTAATTTATATCTGTATTGTGAAAAATATTCCATCCATACTAATATTATAAATGGGAAAGTGTGTCTGTCTGTCTGTATGTTTGTCTTTCTTTCACGGCAAAACGGAGCGACGAATTGACGTGATTTTTAAGTGGAGATAGTTGAAGGGATGGAGAGTAACATAGGCTATTTTTTGTCTCTTTCTAATTCGAGCGAAGCCGTGGGCAAAAGCTAGTTCACAATAAATTAAAATTGACTCTCACAATAGTTTGTTAGTATCAATTCATTGGTTATTCAAGCTTTGATTCTCATATTATAAAAGCTAAGAGTAATTCTGTCTGTCTGTCTCTCTATAATTTTTTGGTTTTGGACTTTAGTTATTTAAGAAAATTCTTGTTTTTAGGTTGCATGTTGCAATTGTGAGCTTCTTAAGTTCATAATTTAAAACATTTAATTACTAGATTCTTATTGGTAATTCATGCTGGTCCATACTGACTCAAATCCATGTCTTAAAATTTTGATATTTATTACAAAACCAAAAGTAGTTGTCTGCTGATTTGTCTACCTATCTGTCAGTCCTGGTTCAGTTACTATTACGGCTAAACCACCTTATCGACTTGGATGAGTTTTGCATAGATAGACAAAAACGTATTTTTTAATATGCGCCGTTTAATTTCGAAATCATAATCTCCCTAACATATACCGAAAAAAAAGTCTAATAGAACTGGTATTTTTAAAAGCGTCCCAATAAAAAAAACTTCTATTTACTAACGTTATTATATTAGTCTAGACTGCAAGTAAACATAAAAACATAAATAATAACTAGGTTAGTTAACATGCAAACACGACATCACATTAAGTGGACAATCAAATGTAACCGCAGTTATGTTACGTGTCCCTAACTACGCTTTGATAGCTCATAAAAACTATGTTAATCCAACTGTGACGTCACTTGCTTGCTAAAACCAATGTTGACTATTTATTGGTATCAAAGTTACTTTTAGGTCATCATTGTGATGGTCTAGTAGTTCAGTTTTTTCTATTAGTCATGAAATTTGGGACAATTCCGCTTCAATATCTTCGACAACTAGAAGTTCTGAAAGTCTGAAATTACTACTTAAAACTAGAAGGTCTGAAATTAGCAGTGAAGTCCAACAAAAAAGCGTCAAGCGATTCAACTGTTTTTAAACCCGCAACGAACGAAAAAATCGGATTAAAGCAAGTAGCGTTTTCAGCTCTTACATTATTTATTTCATTTTTTTTTAAACTTATTAGACATCGTGACATTTAAGTAGAAATTCTCAATCTACTTTAAGCAAGCGTGATTATCAATGCTCTTGCTTTCATATACAAAAACCATGTTTATTTTTCAATCCATTAAATAATAAGAATACCCTAAAATTAAAAGCTATAAAGACCAGACCAAAGCAAAACACAATCATAACCCTCCTAAAACTCCATCTATTTTTATGAAGGAAGCTCAAATGAAATCCACTGAAGAACTAATCTTAACCACTAATACGAAGGGACTTAATGCCTTCGTAAAAATAAACAGAAACGTTACTTCAGTAGGTCCGGTGTCCCAGGTGTGTAGGTGTCCGCCTCGTTTATAATTTAAGCTGGGATGGCAGGCGAATGAGACAGGAGCGAACAGCGGGTTGAATTTGATAGGTTAAGTTTTCAGACGGTTGTAGTTGTGGAGTTATATCTTGTGGGTTGTGCTTGGTCTTAACAGTTGTGGAATGGAATTGGTTTTAGTTCAGGTACTGTTACTCTGATAGTCTTTCTTTGACAGTAAAATACTGGCATACTGACCTCCAAAATATATTATACTGTATAAAAATTGCAATGTTTTAAAGTACAAAAGATTTATTTGCGAAAAAAAAGGACTAAGAAGAGAATTTTAAAGGCGTTAAAACGCTTTCTTTTGTTTTAAATCTATAACCTAATTGTTTCGGTCAATAAAACAATTTCTAAAGGATTTGACACACTGGATGCGTTCTGCAGCCTGCGGTCAGGTCAAAGTTTACGCAGCCCGCATCATGTATGAACAATATTGTCGTCGGTATCAATATATTTTGTATAGAATGCGATCTTATCGTGCGAGCACAACTAAAGAACGCATGTTGGGCGGGGCGGCGACCGACAGCGTTGTTCATACATACATGCGTTCACTTTGACCTGACCGCAGGCCGCAGAACGCATCCAGTGTGACAAATCCTTAAAAGGTGGTAGTTTTGAAGTCCAGTTTAATAAATTACATTATCTGGTGAACTGTCAAGTCGTCTAAGCATCGGGAGAAGAATGAACAGACAATTATTCTTCCTCGATTTTTAGGAGACGTTTCGCAAGCCGTCTTAATTCTGTAATCATTGGGATGTAATATGCAATATAACAAATAATTGCGAGATTTTAGCGGTTATGAACCAATAGCCGATAGCGCCGAAGTGTTCTCAAGTATTTACTACAAATTGGGAACTCGGGTAGGCCTCATACGAGGTTTGTAGGCTAACAATCATCACGGTTATAAAAATCCGCTGGAAGTGGGTAATGTTGAATCAGTTAATGTGGTAAGTGTTGTCCAGCAGTGGATATCTTTTGTGTTTCTTATTTAAATATTTTATTTGTTTTATTTGTTAGCCTGTTCTGTCCCACTCCTGGGCAAAGGCCTCCCTCCAGTCCTTCCATCGTTCGCGATCCTTCGCTTCTTCGATCCAATTGGGCATAAATCCGTCCAGTTCATCCCGCCATCTCCTTCGTGGTCTGCCGCGACCCCGTCTTCCCGTCTCAGGGCTCCAGCTCTGTGCTACTTGAGCCCACAAATTGTCCGGCATGCGGCAGACATGTCCTGCCCAGTCCCACTTCAGTTGAGCAGCCTTTTGAGCAACGTCGGCTATTCCTGTTTTGGAGCGCAGTATAGTGTTTCGAACTCGATCTGTTAATTTGATACCTAGTATACTGCGCTCCATTGCTCGTTGGCAAACCTTGAGTTTGGACTTCTGAGCCACAGTTAAAGACCAGGTCTGCGCGCCGTAAGTTAAGACAGGGAGAATGCACATGTCCATGAGCTTGCGTTTAAGTGCCATAGGCAGTTCACCCTTAAATAGTTCTTTCATGGACCAGTAGCTCTTCCAGGCATTATCAGTTCGTCTTGAAATTTCTTTGTCTTGCCTAGCCTGGAAAGAGACTACTTGGCCCAAGTAAAGGTATTCTTGGACATGTTGCAATGTCTCCCCGTCTACTTTGATGCTTATCGGTGTTACGTTGGACATGACTTTGGTCTTCAACATGTTCATCTTCAGTCCAACCTCAAGGCTAGGAAAACAGGAATTTAGATTACAAGCTTAAAGATAAGGAGGTCAAACGTAGTATCAGAAAAGATATTAGGAACTACAACAATAGACAGGTTCAAAAGCGTTAGAAAACAACTGTTCTTTAAAAATTGCAAAACAAGGTATTTCGAATAACAAATCATGGATCACACATTTAAAAGATAGAAATGGTGCAAAACAAACTAATAGAGCAAAGGTTTTGAATATATGTACAACTTTTTATAAGTCGCTATACTCCAACAATAGAGAAACACGAACAACACCCGATTATTACTACTCTGACAATATACCGCCCATAACCGGATACGAAGTTCATGTAGCCCTCAAAAAAATGAAGAACAACAGGTCATGTGGCGAAGACGGCGTAAGCACAGAAGCACTAAAAATAGGCGAACCGATCCTCCTACCATATATTACCAAACTTTTTAATAGCATTCTGCAATCTGGTAGCTTTCCCAAAGATTTCTGCCATTCAAATATTATACTCCTTCACAAAAAAGGAGACAAGTCCGATATAAACAATTACAGGCCAATTAGTTTAATATCACACATATATAAAATATTAATAAAAATAATAGAAAACCGTATATCCGGTGAATTAGACAAGCACCAACCTCCTGAGCAAGCAGGCTTTCGCCCTGGCCTATCTACAACAGATCATCTGCATGCAGTCAACCAATTAATAGAAAAACACCAAGAATTCAAAATTCCTCTTCATCTTGCATTTGTCGACTACTCCAAAGCTTTTGACAGTATTTCACACTCTGCTATTTTTGACGCCTTAAGCAAACAAAATATTGACCCCACCTACATTAATTTATAACGATTAATTTACCAAAATAGTACAGCTGCCATAAAATTAGAAACTGCAGGTCCAAAATTTCAAATAGAGAAAGGAGTCAAACAGGGCGACCCGCTATCTCCAAAGTTGTTCACCAGTACCCTGGAAGAAATCTTCAGAAAGTTGGCAACAGGTTGGAGGGAAAGAGGCATTGGACTTGGCGACATGAGATTGACTAATCTCCGTTTTGCCGACGACATTGTTCTTTTTTCCTCAACAGCCACTGAACTCGAACGCATGCTGCAAGACCTAAGCGATTTAAATATTACCGGACAAAATTCATGAGAGATGTCTATTAGGTAAACATACAAGGTTACTTAAAAGATTACATTTTTTATGACGTTTCATTTAATTCCCTTGGCTAAACCGTTCATCACGTCCAACGAGCAAAAGGTTTTTGCCAAAGCATATTCCAGTAAAAGCTAAACATAGTCACGTAAGTACATAATAAAATGCACTGTTATTCCCTCAACCCTCGCTCACATCTTAAAACTTCAGCCGCAGGCAAAAAGGATCCTTCCCTGGGGCACTTTCAAAATAATCGTAAAAATGTGAAGTCCCAAAGAAGGCCAGCTACCTAATAGATAAATGTGTTATATTCACTTTGTCTTGTTTACATAATTTTCTCGATGTTTGCACAAAGAAATACAAATTCCTTTTGAAAAGATCCGATGGGATAAAGTCGGTTTAAAAGTTACCGGATGAAAACTTGCGGGTTTTTTGATCAAAAGGTTGGAAGGCTTAGGAGTTATGATTACTTGAGTGGAAACCACAAATCTGGATAAGTAATGTTGCTCAGACCTTCGGGCTAGTTAGAGCAACAATTTTCGTAGACTCTTCCCAAGAACTGCTTATAAAATTCGGACAAAATCTTTAAGTGTTACGTAGTGATTTTGATAAGACAGCGATTCAATTACATAGTGAAGAGAGCTATGGTCAGGGTTTCTTTACGTGGACAATTCAGAAATAAGGAGATATGTAAAAGAATACAAAACGTTGCAGTAGCAGTGCACATAGTTCACAGAACCGATGGCCGGTGGGGGCCGACTCAAGTGGTGGTCATCCACCGGAACCTGTTTAAGGGAAGCAATTGGTTATAGGCAGCTTAACAATGAAATCAGAAGGGTTTTGCTAAGACCCATCTCCAGCCGTGTACGTCTTCACCCTAAAATGATGACGATTATAGGTTTTATATCATTACGCTTAAATTTTCTATTATGTGGACTTCTATCTTTAATGTTTCTTTATATCTTTGGACAACTCACACACGATCATCTGATCCCAAACTAAGCAGAGCTTGTACTATGGTAACCAGACAACTGATAAACATACTTATAATTATAATTTATAAATACATACATATTACTAGTTAGATAAATTACACCCGAAATGCGAATAAAAAATTAAAAATTGACCACAGCAGTAACCAAGTACGTAACAAAACTGCTGTGTACAACAAAGAGACGGATAAGTGATTAATGATGGGTCTGATTAGTATGCAGCTAGATAATCCTTTGTCCGCTAAAGGATGATGATAATGACATATGTTTGTTCTGCAAAGTGGCGGTCGCATTGCACGTTCTCATACTTAATTTGCATATAGCTACAGAATTATGACGCGTACTCCATGCAGGGATTCCTTTAGGGTGAAATTCGCATAATAATATTGTTGGGTAATCCTATGTGCGTGAATAAAAGCACGGCTTTAAAAACGCCCTAAATAGATTATAGCACCATGTTGTTGTTTCAAAATGGGGATTATAGATGTAGGTAAAAACTGGTCAAGTGGGAGCCGGGTTTGCTCACAAAGGTTGTACTACTACCATAATTTTAAATCCCACCAAAAACATTACATGTAAAAAAAGCCAACTCTCTTCGCACTTCTACCATCGTAAAAAGTTTTGAGATCGCATAGAAGCCAAGTACTGTTTAATTTATTTTGTAATTATAAATTAATATTTTGTAATTAAATCTATAGTTCCGTTTACAATTAAAAGTCGTTTGCTCCTTGTAACTGATTGGAATGGAAGATGACCATAGAATAAACATGCGCCATAATGCTTATTATGCAGTTCACTGGTCTTTGATGAGATTGACTGTCAGTAATTTAAAAACAATTATTGAATAAACTAAAAGAATTTAATTCTGTGAACTTTATGTTTAACTTTCAACTCCTCCAAATAGGTATGTCGTTTTGTATCGTATTGTGCTCATGGCCAAGTCATTATTATTATAATGTAAACGGAACTATAGATTTAATTACAAAATATTAATTTATAATTACAAAATAAATTAAACAGTACTTGGCTTCTATGCGATCTCAAAACTTTTTACGATGGTAGAAGTGCGAAGAGAGTTGGCTTTTTTTACATGTAATGTTTTTGGTGGGATCTCATTTATTTTTAGTAGGTCTCTTTCTTTTCTTTTTAGGTGATGTTATTATGTCCTGTGCCTCAGCTGCTGCTTTGCTTGATGCACATTTTTGATCTCTAACTCTTTTGCTTTTTCTCTGAGGTTTCATTACTTCTGAGGTACACAAGTCAGGACTGTAGATACTTCTGAGTCGATTATATTCAGATATTCCCGACAGTTGAGCTTTCATACAAGTAAAATTGACATTTATCAAATGTAATCCACCCAGACTTGTCACTATTGAAAGGGCCATGTATGCTTGACCATAGGTGAAAACGGAGGAACCTATGTCCATCATCGCGTGGTTTAAGCTTAGCTCCTCGTTTTTACGAATAATTATAGCATAAGCAATGCATATATGAAATTGTTCCCGATGAATATACGTTCTAGAAATTATTTCAAATTTGGTTTTTACAGGACAAAGTTCATATAAATGTCATTACTAAGATTACTATAGATTTTACTTTTTTCGAATCATCACGATCATACTTTACATTTTGTACTATTCCGATTGACCGTTGATTTACCTAAAACTCACGTCAAGGTTTCGTCTCAAGGTGCGTCCAAACATTAAGCGGCAAGTGTGCGCGGCTGGCGCGCGCGGCGTGTCGCGCTTTGTTTAGACAACCAGCCGCGCGCAAACATTGCTCATTGTCATTCGTCGTTAACCGAGGTACATTCGTCAGATTGTCCTAACAAGAACGCGGCTGAATTGTTTCCTAGCCATGCCGCGTGTTGCTGACGCACTCTGGCTGCTCAATCTTTGGACGCACCTAGGGGGATGCTTCACGGTAGCCCGCAAAATTCAAACTATCGTTCGTTTTTTGTAATTTGTCGGTCATTGTCAGGCTGTACTACATTGAACGAAATTGATTCGCGGTTGTAATAGGTATTTCGTAACAAAATCATAATTGTTAATATCATCAATGCAACCCTAAGAGTGCATATAACTCGATTGAATGATTTTCTCATAAAATAGACAATCAATCGAGTTATATGCACTTTGAGAGCTGATTTGATGTTTAAATGATTATAATTCTGTAACTTAATATCTATTATAGTCGCAAATCATACCATATCAATACACACCCAGATACTAGGCTGCAAATTTCAAGAATACTTAAGAAAATTTTAATTTCCCGGGCTACCTTAAGCTTCCACCTTAACATCACTTTTGCACCTATTTTGATGATTATATTTTCCTCTAGGCCTGCTGTCATAGAGGCGACATCTTCTTATTTTTTATGCTTTCACGAGCTCCTTTTTGGCAATCTATGCTATCTATAGCTGAGAGTTTTATTCCGGGATGTGGGAGGCATCTTAGCTTGTAGTGTTTAATTGTTGACACGTGTTTTTTGTAGGTAATTAGCATATGGCATCAGTTGGAAGTTTCGAGAGGTGTTTAATTATTTCAGTTCTGTATCTGTTTTCATTTGAATCGGATTTCAGAATTATTAATCTAGTTGAGAGTAAGTCACGGTCTTTTTGTGTAGTCACACCACACCTAATCTTATTTTAGCTTGTAACAAAATCAGAATCATTCAGGTGTCGTATATTAATTGTAAGCTCATCGTAAAAAATAGGTCAATCTACAGAGTCGGCATACTGAGGGAACCTAACAACTTATTAGTTTCAGCAATTGAAAGGTTTTCAAAAGATAAATTTTCTCTTACCGGAGTAAGCTATAAGAGATCCCCGAAAACTGCCAGATCCTTTGTTCTGAACCACCCATTTTCATCGTCACATGTGTCAAATATATCAGACAAGCGTAAATGGATATATGTTGCGTTACCATATACCCTAAGAGTGCATACAACTCGATTGAATTTTTTTTTTTAAAAAGGAGTTGATTATGGAATTTTAATGATAAAATCAATATCATTCATTGAATTTAAAATTAAAGGCTTCCGTGTAAGTATCACACCCCATTATGAGTTCATCTGAGGAACGAAGTAGTATTTTTTGGGTATTGTTTTCCGTCGTAGAAAAAGTGATTGATTAAATATGGGTTAGCTCTTCTTTTCAGTTACTTTTTGCCATCATTTAGCTCTTAGCCTGGCCTGTTTTAATAATATCATAATATTGAGCGAAACTGTACCTACATGTTCGTAGTCTACAACTCTTTAGGCTGTTTAGAATAGTGGTCGTTGATCCAGGACTCGTAACAAATATCGATGGACTCAGCTTCTAGCATCATCGTATCCGAATTAGATTTAACGCGCTGGTTATAATATAAACCAATTTATTATTAATTTTTGTATTAACAAAGAACAAAGTTAACAATGCAGTCGAAATTCATACATAATGTTCGTGTAAAACCGCAAATATAAATTTGTTTCTTATTATTTACTAACTTATATAACTAATTAAAGTTTTTATAATTTTTCCTTTATACGTAGCTAATAACCTATCTTGGTGCCAAATTTGAAGGTTCTAAGTCTGCTAGAAGTACCTTAGATTTTTGATGATCGGTCAGTGAGTGAGTAACAAAATGGTGTAATTTTGATCACCCATAACTCGTAAACTATTGGTTCAAATGTCATGTAATTTTGAGGCTGAGCTAGTTATAATGCTTACTTTTGGTTATCGAAAATCTAAACCCCTAGCTTTGTCCCCATCGATGATACAGGGGGGGTGAAATAGCCGCGAAACGCTTCGAGAAAAGTATGGTACGGCCGTGCCCTCTTTGCTCGAGACTTGGCTGGGGCACTGCCGTGCCCCCAGATCTATTATTTTTTTCATTATTAAGACGCACACTCTAAGTTTCATGTCTCTAGAACCAGGCTGTGCGTTGATATATCAACAGTCATTTAATAAGCCAGTTAGTTTACCATTTTATATAAATTTTTAAAATAATGGATATTTTAAAAATGTATATAAAATGTATATTTAAATGTATATAAAATGGTAACTGTAACAACATAGAGAATCTCTACACTGTCTCACATTTATTTTACTCGATATTACATTGCATGGTTGTTGCACAGAACCCCACGCAAGTGCCTGAAAACTATGCAACCAAAACCAGACCGATTTATTTAAAAAACAAAATATTTTAAAAGTTAGTTCTGCACAAATAGTCCTACTTTACCTAACCTTTTTCTTGGAAGTCGGTTTTATTTTTATTCCTGTGTATAAAAACTGCTTTTTGCTTAACACTTTTTTTAAATACTCAACTGTTTTAAGCAAATACTTTTATGCACTAAGTGCAATGTTGCAAAAATCCTCGTCGCTTCCACGTTTACGCGAAAAAGTTAATACCATGCGATTTGATACTCAGTCAATTAGTCAGTCAAACAATGAATTAGTTCAATCAATGCAGCTAGCTTAAGTAATATTGACCCTTTGAATGTAAAGTTCAGTTTAATAAATAAATATCTTGATACAAAACACTCACCGTAATCGGATCGTGGCTGACTGATTGACTTACAACTGTTGATTTTGATTTGTCAATGCACAAACAAAACCGCTGATCCTAGAGACATGAAACTTACAGATTGTGTTCTTTGTAAAGAGTAGGTAACCACTAAAAAAGGATTATTGAAAATTCTAATCCTTAAGGGGTAAGATAGGGGATAAAAGTATCATTTACGAGGGCAAAGCCGCGGGCGAAAGCTATCTAAAACACTTTTACTTAATTGGGTAGTTTCCACCATTAACCAATAAATGTTAGACACAATTCCTATAAAACCTATATTAATTTCAGCCTAATAAATTCGGTTCATTTTCAATTTGCTATAAAATTTGATTTTTAGTTGTTTTGAAATCAATAAATAGATAGTCTACTGAGTTGTTATTTTAGTGACGTCATAAGTCGCCATTGCTATACAAAATCTATTGGAGAATGGCGTTTGGCAGCTCATAAAAAGTACGTCAATTGATAATGGTGGAAACTACCGTATTGTGTAATTCTATTTAATGTACGACACATTTTTAAGTTATGAAAGTTTTTTTTACAATCCTCTGGCATTTTGATTTGTTCAGGGGGCGTACCACCAGCCCTTATTAGCAGTATTACTTTGATATTACTTTCAGTGGGAAAGAGACGGCGCTAGACAACGTGTCGCTGTCACTTGCACACTCCTGCAACAGGACTAAAACAATCTTACTTTAAATAACATGGTACGGGGGCAGGGCTACAAACACTGCCGTTTTATAATGTACAAACATATCCCGAAAATCCTTTCTTACTGATGAGCACAAAGAAAAAAATTTCTACAATGTAAAAGACATCTTCATGAACCGCATTTTACGAACATAGCCAGAGTTTGGACTGTGCGTTGATAAGTCAAACAGTCAGTCTGTTTATCCTTTTGATTTTTGAGCTGTGCTTTGAAATATCATAACAGTTAGTCAAGGGTTATATTATAAACTATTTATACATTACAACCTAATATCAAAGATGATTATGATATAACGACATTTTTTGTTGCCCAAAAAAATTTCACATTCCGGTGGTCCGGAAAAATAACGACATTTTTATGTTGATCGTAAAAGATTTAACCCGTAGTCGCCTTAAAAGCGTCATCAATGCAGTACTCGTGCGATAAACCATTAAAGGCCTAGTGTTTATGCTAATAAGGTTGAGAATCGATCATCGCCGTTTCATTCTTAATGTTCAGGCTTACTGAGTTCATAGCCAACATTAGGGGCGGGTATCGCAATGGATGGTCGGCTTAAGACAAAATTTAAATTGTGGAAACTAAATTTGCATAGAGAATTTTGTACGGCCACACGTACATTTGCGCTGAGTTGGATGAATATAATAAGAATGGAACTTTATACCCCTTTTAAGGTAACTCAACACTTAACGTATTTAAATGTGGAACGTTGCGGAGAGAATAACATGCCACGACTTCCGCCTGTCTTTTTTGTCGTTGAGTGAGTGTGAAGATAAAAACAAAAATACTTTAAAAATCTTTGAGACTATTTTTTGCCTGATATTTGGTGTGTCTGGTACGTTTGCACAATTATTCAATAGGCACAGCCCAAACCGTTGGTTCTAGAGACATGAATATAAGAGGAATCATTGAGAAAATATTTTGGAAATACAGCCCCTGAAGGTGTAAAATAGTGGATGAAAGATCGACAACCGGGCGAAGCCGCGGGTAAAAGCAAGTAAATCTATATTTATATCACTATCCAATATATTTTGTTTTAGGCTGATCCTGAGAACCTTCTGGTTACGAAGAGATGAAGTAAAGATAATGTACGTTACTTTGCACGGACTTTGGCTTAGCTCTTCTCTGTCCCTTTTTCGCCTTTATAGTTAGACAGTTGTGTGACGGTGACAGTTATATATGGCCGAAGCATTTATACATTATTTTTCCTGGCCTGAACGTCAAATTCCCAACTCGGAAATGTTGTTAAAAACTATGTATTACATTGTTGCATCATTATATCATTTCCATTGGTTCCTGAAACCGGTTATTGACTAAACAAACGTTATAACCGTATAAATGTAACCGTTATTTGAGTTGAGTATCGGTCGGCAACACAAAACAATTTTTTTGTTGATTATGTAAGTTCATAACCTGGGATCTATTCAAAGCATTTTTTGGATCTATTCAAAGTATTTCATGACTTTTTCTCTTTCATAGCTTTTTTAAAGATAATTTCACACCAAATGTATCCAATTATATGTATGTCAAAAGTGAACTGTTCGAATGATTGACTGACTGTTGATATATATCAAAGCACAGCCTAAACTGCTGGTTCTAGAGACATGGATCTTTGTAAAGAGTAGGTATCCACTAAGAAAGAATTTTCATATATTTCTACCCTAAAGGACGGAATTTCAACATCATGAGCTACCAATAGCTGATCAGCCGATTCTCTTGTGCACAAACTAACGTAAGTTTAAGTCAAGTGCATCTTTCTCTTTCCATTTCTTAAAGAAAAGGACAGAAGATACATTTTAGTTTCATCCTATCAAATTAGACAGCGCCTGATGAAAATTGACGTGTATTTAGACGCCATGTTTTTAAATTGCGTCTAAATTATCTATTGAGTGTCTAAATTTTCACAGGACTTAACTAATTTATTTATTTATTTATTAAGGAAAACAAACAGTAGCACAATAAGAATTATAAACAGTATTTTAAACGATACATTTTAAATCAATAATGCTACCCACTACGTTTTCCACAGATTACAATAAGCATTAAAAAAACTAGCTAGCAACAAACAACACAATCAGAATAGTAGAATATACATTTATAGGTACTCTCACCAACTTATCTGTGAAATGAAGGAGAGAAAGATGCCGTAGATCAAATTTCAACCATTTCACATATAACCTGGTGGGTCTGCATGACGGACATTAATTGTCCAAGTACTAACTAGTGCCTGTCTTATTTTAATACAATTGATTATACACATAAAAGAAAGTGTTAAATTAAATACAACTTAAAATTGTGTGCGTATAAACAAATAAACAAAACACAAATAAACAAATAAAGTAAATATCTAGTTATGCAGTAATTGCTGGTCCTTAAGAGTTGCTCGAATTTGTTTCTTAAATACAGTTTTACTGAGAAAGAGAATGTCGGTTGAGTGAAATTCATTGTTGTATGTCTCAACTAAACGATGAAGAGGTGATCGCGAGCCAGCGTTGGATTTACGAATGCTAGTGGCAAACAAGCGTCGAGAGCGTATCTCACGTACGTAAACTGTTCGAGGAACCAGGTAACTCAGACTCCTAACTAAGTCCGGACAATCAAAATGATTACGGCATATATTGTAAAGGGTCATAACTTCCAACAGTTCAGATCAAACTAATATTTGATCTTCTGTCCTTTTCTTTAAGAAATGGAAAGAGAAAGATGCACTTAACTTAAATTTACGTTAGTTTGTGCACAAGAGAATCGGCACCATTAAGTACATATTTTTATTGCTTTTTAAATATTGAATGGTCTAGTGTTAAGTCAGGAAGCCGACACCGACGTTATTGTTGAAAAGTCAGTTGGATGAATTATTTTGTAAAAACAGCAGTTACTTTATATTTGCCTCAATAAATACGTAGACTGACGAGTTCAAATTTTGAGAAATAAATGACATTAAACCGAACAACCACAACTCAGTCGAACTCAAGTAGTAGTATGTACAAAAACATATAAAAGAAATAACTCTGTCTGACTTTTTCAATTCATATGTACTTTCTAAAGTTTATCTTAGACATCACTGACATCCCGTGCCTCGGAAAGCACGTAAAGCCGTTGGTCCCGGTTGTCATTCGTAGAACTTCGACAGTCGTCACTGGTTAGCCAGAAACTATGACCAGTCTAACCAAGAGATATCGTGTCGCCCAGTGACTGGGTTGTGGAGGTCAGGTAGGCAGTCGCTTTACGTAAAACACTGGTATCCAGCTGAATCCGGTTAGGCTGGCAGCCGACCCCAACACGATTTGGAAAAGGCTAGGAAGATGAAAACTCTGTCTGCCATCTTATCCTTTTTAAGAATTTGTGCACTTCGGTAGTGGCGCAACGTTTTTGTTATAATTACATGTTTACCATTTAAAAATGGTGTATTACAAATACGTACATGTCAGATTAAAAGTCACCTTATATAAATAAACACTGTAAATCTACTCACAACAACAAAGTAACCTACTAATAACAAAAACACGGACACCGCAGTCATTATTCGGCAAAAAATCCAAGATAAGAATTTTTAAACGAAGCATTATACAAGGTAGATCTTAAAAGACAATGTATAAGAAGAGTTCAACAAACATTATGTAAAGGTATGTACATAAGCTAAAAGTATTTACGTAACGACAGCATAATGGGTTCAAGCTGTTAAAAGTGCTGTGGTAAGGCACTATGATGTTTTAAATAAACATACGGGCGATAAATGTGAGAGGGCGCGCCGAGCAAAAAGAAAAAGGAAAATAAAGCAATGTTTTTTTCTGAAAGTAGGTCAGTGGTATGCTGTTTGGTTTATTGTATTTGCTTAGATATATTTGTTGTGATTTGTAGTGGTTAATTGAAGAAACATAACTATAATTAGGAGATCATGGGTTCGATTCTCACCCAAGACAAACTTTGTGTGGTGAGCCTGATTGTGTGTTCTGGGTCTGGGTGTATTTATAGAAAAGTATGTATTTCGGTTATACCTTATTACCATAACATAAGCTCTGCTTAGCTTGTTTGAGTCGTTCCAAGATATTAAAGGACATTGCTACGCGTCCGTACATTGTTGGCCTAAGAACCGACAGGGAGGTGTTTTAACATTTTGAGTTCTAAATGATATATATATTCGATTGAAACTAAATTAAAACTACGGACACTTGAGACTTCTAAAAGCCATCAAAATACTTTCGGATTTTGAGGTTATAATTATGCCATTACAAACATACATCATAGATTAAAACAACATGTTTTGCTTCACAAAATGTTTATTTAATAACAACATCATGTCACATCCCAGGTATCATATATATGTTCGACCAATATAATTGCAGTGGCAGAAGTCTTTCCAAGACAATGTTTATTAGATTCACATGGTATCAGTCTATCCTTAATGCAATTACTTGATGAGAGCGTGCACGATATGGTGGCAATGTAAGGCAGAGCACATTCTTCACCAAAGTGACTTACATTTGGTGTTCTACCTATATTCTTGGCTTCCGACAAAGAAGATCACCTGAAAAAAGATTGGAATTACTAAACAGCCACCACTAACCATCGCTACCTTTAGTATTTTATATGTGCTGCAAGAGCCTCTAATATAATATATATCGTTTTAACCAGAAAATACTTTTATTTAAAACAACACAAGATATGACATTATTTTTTACTTTGTTTAATTGTCACCATGGATACGACACTACCTATCATCTTTAACATAAACTTCTTGATGGTCCCATACTAAGCTGGAGTGATGCAGGGTGATTTGATAAATAAGTTTACGAATCGTCTGCATTTCTTGAGACTCGAGAAAAAGAGAGGTTTTACTAACCAATCGAGAAGCAGTCCACTGTTGTATACAATAAATAATTTGCTCACCTTCTAGTAACATGGAGTCAGAAGCTGATCCTCAGTTTACACAAAATATAGAATCATTTTGGGATTCCATGTTAAATCCGCAAAGTCCGTTTAACCTCTTGACACCCACCGACATGCCAGGTCGTTCTTAGTAGGTCCGTAAATCAGTCAATCACAGCTAGGGGTCGATATTTCAAGATTATGTATTATATATTCCAAGTTGTTACTTAAAATCGGAAAGGAATAATAATAAAATTCAAACGAGCACAAACAACAGGATTACCCAGAACCTGGTCAAATGTTGGCATCTGTCAATTCAATTGACGGAAGACAATAGACTAATATGTTGATCTTTTTTTTAATAAATGGCTTGCTCATTTAACACAGCACTTTCTGTCGCTTTAATATATTCGTATTAAAACCTTATTCATAGATCAAGCACTGAGAATATTGAGTTTTTTAATTTCGCTATACATACTTATTGTAATACTAGGCTGCATGAGCTACGATACCTTAGTCTACTACTAACTTTAAATTAAACAAAAATATCAGACACCGGAGATTGAAACTAAATTAAGTTACTTTTTTATAATGTTTTCGAAATTAGCACCTGTCCATTATATTGTAATAGTCGTAATGCACTTTATAAAAAAAATTAGTAATTACTGTAAAGGTTTCATGCCAGCCAATTCGTAGGCTATTTTGAGCAATCTCCTTTATATTTATAATAATACTAAATACGCAAAGCATTACGAGAGCGGAGCAGTAACAAAAGAGCAGGGGTGTACCGAGGGAAACAGTTATTGATAAAATCCCCTGGCCCTGTATTACCAGCACCTAAAACCAATTATTAGTATCATAAGCTTGAGCAAAGTCAACATAAATAAGTAAAAGAAAGAAAAACAGTTTATTATAGGCATAGTGAAATTACTAATAGGTATTTAAGCCCTAAACTAATAGAATAATATTAGCGTCACTACCGCGCAAACGGCTAGCGTTAAACTGCCGTGATCCACACAGACACGAGTCCACAACGCTGGTTATCAGCGCTAGTCAGTAACATGCTTTCAACCTAGAAACAATAGAGAGCATCGGTTACTTATTACTCACAAACGTACTTTGGCATAGTTATTCTCTGTCTCTCTTTTGCCACCGCAGTTTGACAATTGTGGACGTTGACAGCATTAACATTTGTTCATCTTGGCCAAGGTAATTGCGCAAGTCTTACATTATCTAGAAATTCGTTTGAACAAAGTAATTACCGCATTCAAACGCCACTCCAACAAATTAAAATCTGTAAGTAGCGGGTACGGTTCAAATGCAAACCCGTATGCTTACAAACCCGAGACCCGCAGAGAAATACTATTACATCTTTTGTTAGAACATGAAAACTGACAAAACCAGAATGAATTCTCATTGGTACAATGCGTATTAAAGGGGCTAGTCGTAAGGGCAGAACAAGGAAACGATTTAATTTAATCTCGGCCGAGGAACGTAGAATTAATTTCGTTATTTGGACATTTTTCAGTTTCCCCTCCTGAAAAATGAGCGAACAAAAATATAATGCTACAATTTTTCAGCGTCAAATTTCGCCTTTGGAAAGTTAAATTATAAAAATTTAGTTTTTTTTCGGGGCGTCGCTCCCGATGTGAATATTTTATTTTTGATGTTTTACGTTTTTTGAATCGCTAATCTATTGCGTACTGGCTGAGGGTACCAATCTCAATATGGTTATTGGTTTTCGGGCGTGGGGAAGATTAAAAATAGATGTTTATTATAATCTTTGCCGGGGATAGAATGCTTAAATATTATTGACTTGTTGACTACTGAAAGGTTTCCAACTTTAGTTTCCAATACTACATATTTTTTATTATTTATCAAGAGACATGTAAAGTGTTTCTATTTTAAGAAAAGGTTGATAAAAAAATTGTCTTTGATAACACATCGTCTAAATTCACACGTGAACTACCTTTTTCTGTGGATTGAATATTCAAGTTTATCGTTACATATGATTTCTCCAATAGATTGACAAGAAAGCTGTTTTCACTTTTTTGTATTAGTATATTTTAACCAAAGAGTTTTGTTCGCATTTTCACAGATACCACGCCAAAGTCAGAGGTAGATAAATTGTAATATGTACAGCTGCACTGGTTAAGTTGTGCGCCTAGGAAATGCCTGTATCCAGAAGTAGACTGTGATTGAGGCTGATGATGATGATAGAAAAACAGACAGATGGCTACACAAACAGACAGCCTCAGTTTCTTTTACATTATTTACGTGAAATCACAGCTCACACCAACCTCACTTGAAATAAACCCACCAATAGACACTTTTACTGAATAGCACTGCAGGATTGTAGCTTTACCACTCAATTACCACGAATAGCCTGAAGAACGCTTTTGATCGCTTGGCTTCACGAGCAAAATTGCCCGGTTACTATGCCAAGTATTCAGGGTACTAACAATGCATAGTTGGAGAGCTACCCAGAGACAGTGATGGATGCTGAGATGAACATAGTTTTGGTATTGCAGACGGGTGCATTTTTATTTATTTGCTAAGAATACCAACAGCGATACAGTATAATATTTTAGAATATAGTGTTACAAACTTCTGTGGCCAATTATAGGTTTCTCTATAAATGTAACTGAATATAAAGAAAGGCATCCAAACGGACTTATGCTAGATATTTTTAGTCATAAACTTCCATAAAAAAATGCAATACGTAGTACGCAGTACAGAATTAATTAGGTACGATATATTAAGATCACAATTTTCAAAACTTAACACATAAAAGTTTAATAATAATCTTATATTTTTCACCTTAGTAGAAGAAGAAGAAGAATGGTTGTTTGTCATCTTGCTTGAGTTGTAAGATTTATGTTTTTAGTAAAATTATTGGCCGAAACAATTACGTATATCAATTTACGTACAAAACACGATAAATAAATCAAGGATAAGTAGTTTCAAACTATCAAACGAGAGATGTCTGACGAGAGATGTTTAAAATATAATTTTGTTTATGCGGATATTGATAAGAAAATAGTTTTAAGTTTAAATCATGACCTACCGTCGTAATTTAAATTTGCTGATTGTACTTGTAAGTTATATTAATAAAAACTTTATTTTAATATAAATATTCTAACATAGCTTCCGAACGCGCATGTGATGTTATCAATACCTACAATCAAGATTTTTGCCCTCAATAGGTATGCAATATCTTCTTCTAATTACTATTATTAATGGTTTTGTTGGTTATCTTAAGTGTGAATTTGTAATTATATTATTGGTCATTAATTACGTGTCACCATATACCATGATATACCCAATAACGCGACCAACTGTGAAACTAAGCGTTACGGTTGGTAATTAGCGGTAGTGTCTGGGACTAAAACATATCTAAAGCGTTTGTATGATTAAATCTCCATGGATAAACCTACTAAAGAAATGAAATATAAAAAAATGAAAGTTTGTAAGTTTGGATACGTCAATTTTGTTACTTTTTTACACAAAAACTAATTAAAGAATAAAAAAAAAAACAGAAATATATAGTCTACACGTCCGTAACAGGCATACGAACGCGGAGCAATGACCTGACAGCTGAGTAACCTAGCATAGCAGATGAAAAATTATAAAATTCTAAATTTACTGAGAAAATGTGTCAGAACGTGCTACGTTCGCCATTTTAGGTAACTGTTTTGAATTGTAATAAGCTTCATATTCGAATATAACGCATGCGAGTACTTACAATTTTACAGTAATTTTATGTCTTAAGGTGGTAGTGGTTTTACTATAAACTGTTCATCGATAGACATACAAGTAGATTAAAGCTTTAAATATAAGGTGAAACACAGAGTATCTCCCAAACACTACAGACTTGATACAGGGTCGAATCGGGTTTAAATGACATGTTTTGTCCTCGCCTTGTAAGGATATAACCTAAACCAACAATGTGTCATTTCAAAACTCCGTTTCCTTCAACTCGCAAAGCACTAAATCCATCTTATTCCACTATACTATATCTTCAACGTCCATACTTCAACCTCTTATTTCTTAATTAAAACTTTAAATATTGTTACTTTCAAAGTACTACAATTCCTTAACCTAGGACTGACCTCTAATAATAATTAACCTAATTTACTTGTTATTTGAAATTCAACTATTCGCCGTCGTGTTAAGTTTTATAGTTGCAATTAGGTGGTTTAAGTCAGTAATGACAGAGGAAGAGACGCCAAATTACAGGGAAACGTGTTTTATACTAGTTTGTAGTGTTTCTGTTAGTTAATTAGTACTTTTTAATTATGTTAGTGTTATCTTTGGTAAGGTTTTTGTTGGTTTAAGTTTAATTAGTGTTTAGACTTTTTGTTGTAATGGGGAATGGGATGCGGGTCTTATTTCTTTATGCTCTTAGTTTAAAGAAATAAGACCCGTCGCTTTATTAGTGTGGTGTGTCTAAAGGGTGGGAACAAAATACGATAAACATAATTGAGATAAAGCATTTGATTCATTTTCCTAAAGATTTTTAAAAGTGTTTAGTAATCATGTTTCAGTCATTATTCCTAGATATTTTAAAGGTTCACTTTTGTATTTTAAAAGTTCCTAGATTGTACTTACCCACTACTTGTGAAGAACTTGTCTCATACAGACAACATACGAACTATGTATGATCACCATAGTCGCTTGCTCAAGGCTTGTTGGCAATTTTAGACGTACATTATTGTAAGTCCTTTTTTCTTTTTGTTAGCCTGTTCGTCCCACTCCTGGGCAAAGGCCTCCCTCCAGTCCTTCCATCGTTCGCGATCTTTCGCTTCTTCGGTCCAATTGGGCATAAATCCGTCCAGTTCGTCCCGCCATCTCCTTCGTGGTCTGCCGCGACCCCGTCTTCCCGTCTCAGTGCTCCAGCTCTTTGCTACTTGAGCCCATAGTTTGTCCGGCATGCGACAGACATGTCCTGCCTAGTCCCACTTTAGTTGAGCAACCTTTTGAGCAACATCGGCTATTCCTGTTTTGGAGCGCAGTATAGTGTTTCGAACTCTTTCTTTGTTAATGTCGGTGATATGCCAGATAAATTAAGACATTCCACATAAATGACATAAATCACATCATTGGTAGTTGCCCTGTGTTGATTTAAAAAGTCATATTAGTGCTTGCTCAGTTTTAAATACTTTTTTGTAAACCTGCAGTGAAAAATGTCGTGTGCCGTTTACATTTACTTGTATTTGTTTTTATGTAAGTTCATGTTCTGATTTTTGGTTTGATTAGTGTGTTTAACGATTATTACGGTCAACTCGTGACCTACTTTAAAAACGTGTGTTTATTGGCTGGATTTTGTAACCCACTTCACTCTTTATTGACACCCCATAGTTAGCGGTTGTGTCTATAAATAGACTAAGAGCTATTGATAATTAAAACTAATCAAAATTTCAAGCTAACTACAGAGTAATAATGATCATTCGAGAAAGCATATTTTGGTCATTGGTATCAATTATTCGGTCAAATGTCTTAGGTCAAAACCTCATTTTCACCAACGTCTTTTGGATAAATGATCATTCAAGCAACTCATCTCCGAGTTAGTCGTTTATTCGCAAATACGCAAAAGTATATTATTCTTTGTACAATATTGCATTTGTGCAAACATGTTTCGGTCAAACTTATTTTAGTCAAAAGATCATTCAAGAATACGTCTGATTAAATATATTTGATCAAAAGTTATTCGGTTAAGGGCTGATTTTTCAATCATCAGTTAACCTCTATCTGAGGAAAAAATATGACGGTTTGACACATTTTCCATGCAAAAGCTGTCAAAACGTCAAATTTATTCTTTAGATAAAAGTTATCTGGCGATTGAAAAATCGGCCCTAAACGTCTTTCAATCAAACGAACGTTCAAACAATAGTTTTTCATGCAAAGGTCCATCGGACGAACTTTCTCTATTCAAATTTCAGGCATTTGATGCGCCTCCAATCTCTTTCTCCGATTACTGAAACATTACCCACACATACAGGTCATTTATTTCATAATCTCAACCTTACACACATGTACCGAATTAAACATCAATTAATCATAAGGTGGTCGCATTCAGCTGCCAGTTGGCAGAAATCCAAAACCTGGCAGCATTGCCACTGGATGCCATTCCTGATTAATAAAGAGAAAAGTTTAAAAAATTGTCAAGCTTTCGACCTCGCTTGGCAGAAGTTTCGAGTTAAAAAGATTTCAATCTGGCAGGTTTAAAATTTTAATTCATAAATTTAGTTTGGAAATTGGAGCTGTTAAATGAATGAAATTGTTCTTTCTTCTTGGTCGGAGTAATTTGATAACGTATATTTTTATTGAGTTTTGAGTTTCGTAGAGTAGTAAAAATATATTGAATGGATGGATGGATGGATTTTTTGTCAAATTTTGTTTTGAGTTAACAATATAGGGTATTATTTACATCGGCATGTCTCTTCCCACATAGAAAAGACATAGTGACTTTAGACTTATATTTTTTATTTGTGTTTGATCAATCGGTACCTAAATTGGTTGCTCTAAATGACACCGACACAACAAGCTAAATTGTCTAAGTGATATTGAGATTCGTTTAATTTATTAGGGAGTTATCTCCTGTTTTCGGACATAAAAGATAAAGATAAAGATAAAGATAATTTTATTTTGCAAACATGGGTAAGTGTAAATGATGACAATAAAATATATTTATATATAATGACCGGTTCAGCCATATTTTTCCATTTAGGCATGCAAAATTTTTGTTTTTAAACATCAATCAACTTATTACTAGAAAATACAATTTAAAAAAAATATTTTTAAAACTTAAGAAAAAACTTTTTCCGTAAGGTACTCACTTATATTATAGTATGCTTTCGCCACTAAAAAGTTTCGGAGTCTTTTTTAAAATAATTTTAGCGGAAGCTCTTTGGCAACTTATTATAAATAACTGGAGCCATGCAGTAGACACTTTTGCGCATAAGTGCTGTCTTAGCTGGCTCCTGACATAGCAAGCTATTGTCGCGTCTATTGCGGGGAAACACGTTAGCTATAAGTCACAAACACGTGTATGATCTCTATACTATTATAATATTGTCATTTAAACTCTAGAATATTAATTCCAAACTGGACATTGGCAGAAATCACCGAGAACTCGGTGGAATTGCCATAGTTAGGATAAACTTGAAGTTATTTTATAAGTCCAAGTTAGATAACCCACATTCATGCAAATGAAATCTTGGTTAAAAGCTACTTTTTCATAATTTATTTACTGAATTCATGGTGGGCTAAAAACAAAATAAATAAATGATTACTAATTTACTCCGTATAGGTGATAGAAATAACTATCAATATGAATAAATAATATCGTGACCGCTTGCTTTGGGTTAAATAATTCCCCACAGGGGAAGTTTATATTTAGAATTGAAGCGGATAAAAGGTGTCTAAATATAAACCAAATTCCTTTTTTACGCTTACGTACGTCCGAATGAAAAACTAAACCCTTGTAGAATTGCTCGTGTGTCTATCTGTCTGACCGATGTTTTCCCGTCCTCCCAAAATCAAACTAAAAAAAAAACATGATCCGTTTTTGGAAAATCAAAACTATTAGAACACAGTATGTTAGTAAAATTGTTTAGAGCTGCCAAGCCACGTTTACCCTACTAATCCTTCTAATTTTAGTTTGTATGTATGCTTATGAGTGTGTGTGGATTCTCTTTCACGCAAAAGCTACAGAACGGATTCTGATGAAACTTTACATCATATCACTTTATAGGCATAACATGCAGCAGGCAGGGTTTCTGTCACAGCTCCGGCGCTGCGGGCCTCCGGCGGCTCCACGCGTACTGTTCGTCGCAGACGGCTTTCAGCCCGCGGGCCGCCTCGCCCCTACGCGCCTACGCGATTTTAAATAACACTCTAGGGGTAGAATAACAAGACTACGCGGAGTCGGTTTTGCAACAATTCGGTTCTGTCACTAACTTTTGTAGCACATCATATTAATTTTTTAACCAACAATATTATTTAATTGTTACAGAAACTATAGTAAATTGGTTAGGCCTACTAGTCGGGGTGTTAACTATACTTATTAATGGTATATTTTTTATAAATTATATCAAATGTTGCTTAAGTCAAGTGTCGATTATGGAATGTATTACTTATGGAAACTAATTATTATGGCATATGTTACTATGGAAACTCATTTTATGGCAAATGAAAGTTATGACAAGTAAATTGTTATAAAACGCGTTGTTAGTATAAATGAAATTAGTGCAAGTGAATATTATGAGCAGGGACGATTATGGAAAATAGAAATAGGACAAATAATATTATGGGAAACAAGAGAATACCGCCATCCTGATCTCAAACTTAGCAAAGCTTGTACTATGGTATCAATATACTTATATAATTTGTAAAAACATACATTAATATAGACGCAAAACAAATCATCTCGCTTATCACACAAAGCTTGTCCTGAGCGGGAATCATACCTTGGACTTACCAATTACGGCTACACAAAAGGATAAAAAAATGACGTGCAAATAAACATCATTGAACTATATTTTTACACGGATGAAGTTGCTAGTAAAAGTTAGCTCTGCATATTTTTAAATCTAGAAGATAAAGACAAATGGACAAAAGGGAGGAATAATCTATCTCAGCTTTCGGGTTGAACGCCCCCGCTTTTAGTAAATCTGAATCGCGTGGGACGTACGTAGGTGTATCTCGAACGGCTGTTGTAAACTGTTGGCATTAATGTGACTATTTAGGGAGCATTTTACTCATAATTCTATTTTGATAAGTGAACGAAATACTTGAAACAAGCACTGAATAGTCATAGTGATTTTAACATTGGTAAGGAATTCTTACAAGTTATATTTACGGTGTATTAAAGGTAAAAGATTGAAGTATTGTTTTATGCGGGCAAGGCTAAATACCGTTTTTTTATTTGTGTTTTATTAAAAGCTGGCGTTTAGAATTTCTCCTGTAGCTAGGGGGGGGGGGGGGTTTACAGAAAACAAATAAGAACATTCTAAATAAACAATTTTAAATACCTGTAGGTCAAATATATTTATTTCATGTGGAAATCAATATCGCGACAAACAGCACAGTAAACAAAAGCACAACTACTAAACAACAATCGTGCTGTCAAAAATAGTACTTATGTAGACAAACAGCACAGTAAACAAAAGCACAACTACTATACAACAATCGTGCTGTCAAAAATAGTACTTATGTACTATTACTTAGTATTTTATAGTATTCTTGACGGCACTATTTATAAGAAGCCAGAGATGCAGAATAGGCCGGGGTTGCGAAATAGTTACCGCGGCCCCGGAACATTAAGGGCAAACAAGGGGACAAGGGTGGGTTTTAGCCCGTAAAAGACTGACATTCCCTCACGGGCCCAGTATGGGAAAAATCATTTGATGATTTCCCATACATAATAAAGCGATTCATAAGAATAGATTTTATATTTTAAAAAATACGTTAAACTATACATCTAGGTTTTACTTGACTGCAACTTTGGCAGATTTAAAAAGTTTTAATTTTATGTTGCTTTAACACATTTTGCACTCAAAGAGATATTTGTCATTGTGACAAAAAAGCATACATTTTAGAACATGTTTTTTTTTGGTGAGTGGGAAATCATCAAATGACTGCTCCCGTCCTGGGTGCGGCGTGTCAGACTTTTACTGACTAAAACCCACTCATGTTCCTTCGATTGCCCTTTATGTTCCAGGGTCACGGTAACTATTATAAACATTCCGCAACCCCGGCAGGCGTTGGCCCTGTTGGGCCCCTTCCTGTGCTGACTACTTCTCTTTGAGGCGCGCGTGGAACACTAACGCGCCGTCCGCCCATGCGCGGCACACCTCCACCGAGTGCTCGACCGTGTCCTCCAGGGGACCGTTGCTGCAGTGGTGACACCCAGGCGTTGCTTCCGCTCAAATCTGACACAGGAACCTCCCGAACTGACCATGTCCGGTGAGGACCTGTGTCAAGCGAAACGTGAGAGCGCCGTGGCGCCTCTCCAGCCACTCCTCAAAGAGGGGCCCGCCGCTATCACGGCGTGCCCAAGAACATGGAATCTAACATGTAATGCAGTATATTAAAATAATACTATATTGAATCCCTTTAAACTTAAACTCCACACGTCATTATTATTTTCGCAATTAACACTGAAACTAAATTATTGTTTAGCGCGAGCTTCATGTAAAATTGTCTGTAGAATTCGAGGCATAGATATATATTTAATCATGTAATTAAGTATTTTCAAAGACATGTGTAGGTGTAGTAATAGCACAGTGTTTAAGACACTTAAGTCTCATGTAAGTATGAGTCAGCGGGTTTTATGCTGAGCAAATGCTTATATATATTTTCAACTAGCTTTTGCCCGCGGCTTCGCTCGCGTTAGAAATAGACAAAAAATATCCTATGTTACTCTCCATCCCTTCAACTATCTCCACTTAAAAAATCACGTCAATTCGTCGCTCCGTTTTGCCGTGAAAGAAAGACAAACATACATACAGACAGACAGACCGACAGACAGACACACTTTCCCATTTATAATATTAGTATGGATTTATTTGCAAGTTTTAATATAATCTAAGATTAGCTTTTCCTGTGGATAGATTTGGAAAAACTAATTTTTGAAGGAACGTTTGGCCCGTGGTTAAGAGCTTTGCTGTTATGATCCGTGTCACAAGTTCCATTCACGTACGTAACAAAGTATGATAAACAGGTGTTTGTTCCGTAGTGGTTGTGTGTGTACATAAGTTTATACACTTGTCTTGTAAACGCAGGTACTAAATTGAACTGAATGTTTAAACAAAAGTGTAACTTACAGGTCAGTCTGTGGTTGTTTCTGTATGTGTACCCAAGTTACAGGAAAAAATCCTGTGTGAATCAATATTTATATAAGAAATAATATTATGTGGTCGAAAAGTAACTATAAAATTTCTCTTAAATGTTTAGTCGCTACCTGTATCCTACATCTCTTTCCCCTTTGGGGATAACAAGCATACCATTAAGCAATAAAGAAACAAATCTTGACACTACCAACAAAAAAACCATTCACCAACAAAAATCTTCTCAAAAATATCCAAGTACAGCCTCCAAGGTATTTTTTTCCTTAAAAACTTGCAAGAATTCTAATTAAATATGCAAAAATAACGACAATCACCATTGGGTCCCTTACAATGCCAGCTAGAACGTTTAACGTAATCTTCAGAGGTCCAAAATGAGGATAATATAATATAATGGACCTCAACTTGTTTAGACTAAAATATCTTAATGGAATGACCTTTCTGACCTTGCAGTCTAGTTACAATGTAGCCGTTGTATTATGTGGACCTTGGGGTCCATTGTGGAGTTAAAATGGCTTGATAGTGTGTTTAATCTTATTAGTGTAATTACAGTTTTGGTGTAGTGGTTTTCATTCACGTAATAAATATATTTATTAGCTAGCAGATAGCGATGCTTCCGTTTTCTGTTAGGTAATCGGAATAAATCTTTAGTATTTCTGCTTGTCACCCTACTCCCTTTTATCTTCGCAACTATGAGTAAAAAAATAATAGTTCTCTTCTTAAAGATTACAAGAAAATGTATAGAAATATTTGTGTGGCAGGCGTAATGTATGAATTAGTAGAAACATTCTACAAATAAATATCAGTATAAATATTTGTATGTGTGTCGATGTTTCACAGTCTTACATGTAAAAATTTCTGAGCGGATTTTGATAAAACTTTACAGTAATATAGCTAATATATCAAAAAAAACAAATAGAGTTCATAACAGCACGCTATGACGTACAAAAACGGAGCAGTAATCAAAAACATAAAAAAGCAAGTGAAACCGCGGGGGACAGCATTTGTAAAAACAAAAAAGTTATAAAACGCGTCTAAGAATTACTAAACACATAAAAAAAATACAAGACTGAAAATTGTTTAGAAATGTACGTTACTCACCAAACATCACATTAAACAATTTGTAAAAAGCGCCTACCATAACGACCGGCAATCATACTTTGCGTAATAATTGAAACAATTCCCTTTCACAAAAGAAAATATAATCGTAAAAGCAAAACAAAATTAAAAAAATATACTGTAGTACTCATAGAATAATACTCAAACATTAAAACCGACTGAATTTAATCCAGTTGGATTAAACCAAAACCATTCCATTTCTTAATCCAAAGAAAGACGTTTATATAATTTATATAAAAGAAAACCATTTTATTTCCCAAGAACAACAATCTAATTAGTTCCTGTATAAAACTTTAAAATTAAAACAGAAAACGGTTCGCTACGTATTAAACTCGTAGACTCGTAGAATGCTACGGTGCTACGGCGTAGCAATGCTACGAAGTGTACTTAGTAACTTTGTAATGCGCTTAAACTCAAATAGCTTGTAACCGGACCAAATGAAAAACCACAAGTAAACTGTAATTTAAATTGTAAACTCCTTTTTCTTTCTTTGTAGTACTGTAAACATGTTATTAGTTGTGTTACAATTCGCGTTCATCATTAGTTAATTGGAAAATGGAACTTTTGTGAAGTGATACCGAAACTTTTGTCGGCCCAAACATCGTTCGCTTCAAATAACAAAATCAAAATATTGACGTGCAAAAGGGTTATGTTTATAAGTATATTTACAAAATAAATATGTTTCACTGATTTTTTACTGACTAATTTAAGCTATGTTAAGTAGCTATGAGTTAATATTTATTTATTTAGTTAAAATAGTCTGTAAACGTTTTGTAAATAAAAAATAAATAAATATAAATTGACAACCATAAAGCTGGCTTAATTTTTGGTCGTTCTAGAAAAAGGCAGTACAGCCTACACACAGTTACATCGATTTTTGATCAATAAAGGTTAATAATTTAGTGGACGAGTAAATGAAAGGCTTGAATTAGTAATTTAACGAATTACGTCGATTTTCCATTTTAGACGGTAATTTCTTAAATAGGTAAGTATTTATTTTTAGTCAGGATATACTTTAGCTCGGCTATTGTCCATCTCTATATGTTTTAGAATAAAATATTGCCTAACACTAATGGCAAGATAAATAGACGTTACTTAGCATGCACTTTCACTTAGTCATGTTCCGTCTCTATCGAGCACCTGACGTTTTACAGTTGTGTAACAGTGACAGATATAGTGCTTAGCAAAACTACGTGAGAAGTAACGTCTGCTAGATATGTTTTCAAACATACAAACTCACATACACAAATATACAGAACGAATAACTTTAGGCCACATAAATATTTAACCTGTCCAGGAATCGAAATCACGACACACAATGTAGGATATCGCTAAACCACTTCGCCAAATATACAATACTAGTGGTTGCCATCACTCCAGCTCTCCATCCCTTTAACTATCTCTACTTAAAAAATCACGTCAATCCGTCGCTCCGTTTTGCCGTGAAAGAAAGACAAACATACAGACAGACAGACAGACACACTTTCCCATTTATAATATTAATATGAATGTATGATTGTGGTACAAGCACGAGGTACACGCATTAAATTTTAATTAAAAGTACCCAAACATTTCAGCATATTTTTTCCCAAAAATTACAAAAGCATTACAAGATCCGAACACAATCATACATCCCTAATACTCTAATTTACATATACACGGCCCGTCATGTTTCACTTTTATATCTCTTTCATACAATATGCTGAAACGTGGTAAACATATGGAAGAAAAAATGTAAAGACAAATATTATGAGTTTTGTTCCCGTCCGTTGCGGAAGGGTGGGTGTGACAAAGTATGTATTTTTTACAAACACAAAGTGCCTGAAACACGGCTGAAAGAATTTCAGGATTTTTATGCTAAAATTGTAAGTATATAATTATTTTTTGAACCTAAATAAATTATACTGGCTATTCCACGCGGTTTCATCCGCATAATGTTAGGTTTTTGGTTTATTGGATCCTACCTACTGTCGTATAAAGTGATAAATTCTGATATGAAATGAATATCTATAAATTAAATAGTAAACTGACTAATTGGGTGATATATCAACGCAAAGCTCAAATCGCTGGTCCGAGAGACATGAAATTTGGAATGTGTGTTTTAGTTAGAAATGATTTTTAGAAATTCGACTGCTAAAAGGGTGAAATAGTAAATAAGAGTTCGAAATCCACGCAAGCGAAACCGCACGCAAAACCTAGTGTCGTTATAAAACGTTTAAGCAGTAACAATTGGATATAATATCACATTTCATATAACAATCGAAATTCAATGTTATTTAGTTGTTAGCGTTATTACAAGCCTCTAGCTTTGTGATAAATACAGAGCAATGCAGACAGTCGATTACAGAAAAAAATATCAGTAACATGTTATAATTTAAACAATTTGACACAATAACTAGAGATCGTATTTTTTCTCTAAATGAATATTTTAGAATTTATTACTTTATATGTCCAATACTATCAGCCTTACAAAGTCTCACTGCAGAGCAAAATGCTTCTTTTTATACCGAGAGAGCACGAACATTGATCATCACGCTTGCTCAATGTGTGATGGCCGTTTTAAACTTCAAGAATAATATCATCACTCTGTGTTAGTCCACTGTTAGACTAAGGCTTCAAGTAACTCTCACAATGAAAATTTATCTAACTTTTGCTTACAGCTATTAAATTAAAGACTACTTCTTCTTAAGACCAATGCCAGTGATGCCCAAGATAAGGTAAAAAAAAAACCGGTCAAGTGCGAGTTGGACTCGTGCAACGAGGGTTCCGTTAATGGAAAGTACCCTATAGGTTTTGAATCCCTCGCAAATATCTAAATGCAATATAAACCGCCCTATCTTTTTATTGCGTTGATTTAGAAACTTGAGTTTTTCACTGCTTTTAGAGGTAACAGACTTGAGTATGTGATATTAATTTCAGCTTGATATCTCGACGCGTTCTTGAGAAAAACGTTCTTGACAGACGGACGAACAGACTGACGCCTGATGTGAACAAACTACAAATTTACAGTTTTCGGAGTTTTACCTATACTTGTGCTACATGACCTTGCTTTTTGCCAAATTTCATGATTCTAGATCAATGGGAAGTACCCTGTAGGTTTTGAGTTTTGGTTCCCTTGAAAATGTCTAAATATGCAATATAAACCGCCGTATCTTTTTATTGCGTTGAATTAGAAACTTGATTTTTTCACGGCTTTGAGTGATAGCAGACCTGAGTATGTGATATTAATTTCAGCTTGATATCTCGACGCGTTTCTGAGAAAAAGGGTCTTGACAGACGGACGAACAGACGGACGCCTGATGTAAACAAACTACAAATTTACGGTTTTCGGAGTTTTCCCTTTACTTGTGTTACATGACCTTGCTTCTTGCCAAATTTCATGATTCTTGGTCAATGGGAAGTACCCTATAGGTTTTGATTCTCTTGCAAATGTCTAAATATGCAATATAAACCGCCGTATCTTTTTTTTGCGTTGAATTAGAAACTTGATTTTTTCACGGCTTTGAGTGATAGCAGACCTGAGTATGTGATATTAATTTCAGCTTGATATCTCGACGCGTTTCTGAAAAAAAGGGTCTTGACAGACGGACGGACGGACAGACGGACAACAAAGTGATCCTATAAGAGTTCCGTTTTTACCTTTTGAGGTACGGAACCCTAAAAAGGTTATAACTGTGTCGTTCTGCAAACTTTAAACCTGAGACAGAAACCTCAACTACATTACATGGCGTTATAAATAGATATTACCGTATACGTAACATAACCTTTATTCTTCGAAATAAAACTCGAAAGAAAAATCGAAGCCTCCCTTATTAATCCCTTAATCGAGTCCTTTATCCCATCTCATACAAACCATAAGGGTTGTTACTGATTGAGAGTAACCTGTATTGCGTTACATTAGATACCAGATACTGACAAAATAAACCTGAATATCTGGAAAGTTGTTTATGTGAGTTTTTTTAAGTTTCCACGGTTCATCAGACATATCGTGTATCGCAATAAAAAAAAAAAACCCTCATTTATTAATTGACATTTGTTGGGGTCGGCTTCAGTTAAACCGGTGCGACCGCATTCCAGCTTTTTACATAGAACAACACTCTATCCGACTTTTCCGTTAGTTAAAGGGAAAGTATTACTCCATGACAAGAACAGTTGTTAGACGTTCGAACTTATAACGACTGTCAAAAAAATTCAAAAACAACAAAATGAGCCTGTAGCGTTACGTTACTTCTAAGGCACAAGGAAAAACATGAAAAAAATGGCCAATAATTGAACGCAGGGTCTCAGGTTCTGTAGCAATCACGCTTGCATTCATAAGATTAACAGGGCAAAAAATGACATTATGGGTCAGTAGCTTTACGTTACCTCTAAGGCACAAGGAAAAACATGAAAAAAAATTGGCCAATAATTGAACGCAGGATCTCAGGTTTTGTAGCAATCACGCTTGCATTCATAAGATTAACAGGGCATTCCACACAAGCTCGACTAAATTAATAAGAAATCATACCTAAAAGCATCCCTACTTCCAGCCTCATGATCAGCAGCCCCAAGTCATAATATTATTGCATTGTTCTCCAATTTGCATACATATTAATGCAGAATTTCAGCCCCATCGAATATAGATATTCTGCTTTAATATTAAGTTACATTTCACCCGAACAAACAACTGCTTGCAAGTAACAGTAATGAAAGTTTTTAATAATAATAAAAAAGAGTATTTTACATTAAGTATTTGAGAAGAAATAAATGTGTCAAGTAAGGATCACTTAGTAGGTGCTTAGGAGGCACAACATAGACAGGGCTTATTGTTAACGATTAATTAGATTGCAGAAAGTTTTTAAAAGTAATACTTATAAATATTTAACATTATCATAATACAAGATACTCTTAATGAAAAACTTTCTACATTTGACATGCTATTATATTCATAAAGTTCAAAACTACCAATTACGATAGAACAAAAAAAAATGGTTATTAGCGATTAGCAGCGTATACATTTATTGAAATAACTACATTAGAATTATTATGTATACATAAAAACATGCTCAGAAACCAGAATTACTTTACCAGTAAAGCGTTAAACAAATATATTTTAATAGAACTCCTCATTTTAGAAAATTAATTGCATCTCCATTAAAACCATTAAAATAACTAGACACTCACAAAATACCCGAAACTAACAATTACAATTTTGTATATAACATTACAACCAAATGTTCATAGTGAGCTCATGCCTCTACCTTTTACAACCGACTGAGTGATGCGAGTCACAAAGGTATTTCCTATTGCTCTGTTGAAGATTTTTTTTCGTATAAAAAGAGGTAATAAAGTAATATTACGAAGGCAATATAGTATCGCTATATAACTATAGCAACGGTTGAAGGTAAAAAAGGTTCTATTGAATTGTGCCAGTTATACGTTTGTACGTTCTTTTTTATATAGGATTAGTATAGATATGTTTATGCTAGGAAGTATTTTTACTAATGTATGCGATGATATGGGTTAAACTATGTTAATAATCAAGAAATTGTTGGTTTAGTTGGGTCTGAAATTGAAAATTTTAAGCAATGTGTTATTTAAAAATATCTTTTGGTTTTGAAACAAAATAGTCATCCAAGTGCAACTCGTACTCGCATACTAAAAGTCATGGGTTCGATTTCCACCCAAGAAAAGCCTTCTCTCGGTATCCTTACGAATACTGTTCATTTTATTTTATTTAAATTTCTGGCTGAGTTACTATAATGTATTTTCTTTTGATTATTATCCAAAAAAAAATAAGTGTATTATATTAACTCATGTATATTTTATAAGTGTTACAAGTTTCTGAATTAAATACATTTTATTTCTTTTACTATTCCTAAAACGGGAACCGAAAATCAGCTGCAATCGTACATGCAATCAAAATACCATTGGAGAAATCAGAGTATCACAATAAAAAAAAACATTTTCAACTCCCAATTAATCCATCGTGCAGTACATTCCACATGAACAAATAATCCATCAAAGTAATTTATCGTCCATTCAGGCATTGCCATTAAAGTCAAAAGGCCATAGCTTTTGCCATTGGATTTTTAGCCTCGCATTTTCATCGACTATTAAGACATACTAGGTACGTTCCCATTTGTACCGCATTGAACTCCGCTCACGTACAATTTAATGGTACATAATGGCATGCAAAGTTGGCTCTAAACAGCTCGAATACACACCACATGTGTAATACTTTGAGCTCTACCTTGTTTCAAGAAA
Organism: Athetis lepigone; assembly: GCA_033675125.1. NCBI lineage: Eukaryota > Metazoa > Arthropoda > Insecta > Lepidoptera > Noctuidae > Athetis > Athetis lepigone. The sequence goes on along the minus strand of CM066226.1, from coordinate 3,529,508 downwards.
GAATAAAAGCAATACATACAACGGTAACGGAACATGCCACACAATTTCACAGCCAATTTGCAGTAAAGGATCTTTGCAGTACGCCCTCCGTTCTTTTTCAGATATATTTACGCAAATTGAGTAGAATGGTGAGATATTTGAGGGATTTGCGTACCTCATTAGCGGAATATTTTGCTGGGAGAATGTTTTGTTTTATTTCTAAAAGGAAATAGTGAAATAAATGGGATGTTATCATTTTTCATCAGCTTTTACGGGCTTATTTCAGCACCTTTCAATGTAATAAGTTCGGATTGAATTGCTTTGGCTAAAACTTTTGTCGCTGTGAATATTACTATATTAATTTTTTGTTTGTTTGTTAATATACCCGTTTACAATTGCATTAACTTACACACACTAACAACCAGACGAAAAATAAATACCTGTAGACCATATAAGTATTTAATTTAAGCGGGAATCGGACCCGCAGCACGCTACAATGCAGCCGATCGCAGATATATTGTAAAATTGATCCTTTTATGCATATCTGGACCAAACTGTCTTTGGGTCTGATCAAATAGTAGTAAGCAGGATTGTGAGTTTAAAATTTAATGTTGTACGTAACACGTTAACTCATTGGAAAAACATGTAAACCGTTTTTCTCGACAAAAAATAATAAATATATACGTTTTCATGTTAGCAGTTAATTTCCATAGAACTTTGTTTGGATTGTCAAGCCAAGATTTTGTAAGGCTTCACTAACTAAAGGTTAAAGGGAAAAGTTTAATTTTAACATCAATGACATCGATGCAGGAAAACGTGAGGAAACCTGGTGTATTAATAATAACGAATATTTAATTAAGTCTGTAAACGACACTCTACCTTGAAAAAGTGAGTTGATACTTTTTCCCAGCAATATGAAAATGCTGGTATAATTGTTTTTTTTTTTTTTACCTATTACAATAGTCGCTTTTTAAAGAACCGTAACCGACAATAAGGCTCTTGCTGCACATTCGTCTGTACGTTTGTCTGCTGGTTGTATCACTACACGAACCGCATTTAATAGGTAATGGATAGGAATTGTTTAAGAAAGTATATTTCAAAGAAACGTGATATTTTCAGCATTTATTTCTGTATCTATCATCTAAATGATTTACAATTTATACGAAAACCTTTGTGCAACTCGCACTTGTAATTTTTTTCTATAATTAATACATGAAAGTGCAAACTGAAATAAATGTCATGAATATAACCGAAATTGAAAATAATATTCCACTTCCCTACATGACATGTACATGTACATGTTTTCAATATTCATAATCCATTATTCATTTCCTTCCTTCAAAGGAATTGAATGGCGACCAAAAAGCGGGAGTGCCCATACATTATTAAAATATTAAACTATATATTATTATAATCCTACATACACACGGCCAAAAATCTGCTGATACATTGTTTTCTTGGCTGTTAACAAACAAGTTTGTCCAGCCGTGCGTTCTCTATTTGTCTTGTCTTAAAATTCAGTGAGGGTACAAAGAAACGATGCCTACCAGAGACCGTCCGGGATTTATCGCTTAAAGCTAATGTGTGGTCACTGTTTTGGGTCGAGGTGGTTCTGCTTGAATTTGGAGTTCGGAAGAATGTTTTTTTTTTCCGGATTGTGATTTCTTTTTTCTTTTATAGTGCCTCAAATTATTAAAATAATATTCTGGCTGAATAGAGGATGTTGATTCTTTTTGCATCTAGTGCGAGTGCAGTGCAACTTAAAATATAAATAAATAACAGCGCGCAGATGTTTGGAACAGGACCTAATCTGCAAGCTACAGCTTTAGAGAGTAAATTTCTTAGACAATGTAAACTTTGCGTAGGAGTTTAATACTATTTAAATCAAACTCTTGTTTCAGCCACCTAGCAAGAGCCTTCTTAGATATTGATCAAGCCTTTAGCAATCACGCCAACACAAGAATTTGTATCGCTCTTGTCGAACTTCTCGTGAATCAAGTTGAGATATATGGTCTTTCTCGAGGTTCCCGTGATGTGGAACGCTTATACCAACAATTTTTACGACGTTCTGTCATGTCACCGATGATGCATCAGTGCACAATAAGATACATTGTTACCCGACAGTCGAAAGGAGGGTTATATTTTTCGAGAATATGGATGCCTCATTCTATGGCACGGTCTGCGGATTTCGACATATATATAATCAGGTGTCATTGATTTCGCCTTAGTTTTGGGAGTGACATAGGGTATATTAATTGTTAAAAAAATGTGAAATAAAAAAAAATAACAAAAACTCAATTGCAAGAATTGAAGGTGGTGGCAATAACACGAAGCAGATAAAAAGCCACCTACTTTCCAAATTGCAGTTAGGTTTTTTAATTATTTAATGAAGAACTGTACCTCCGATTCCAGCAAGACAATTTAGTGTAATTTGCTGGCAATCCTGGCTACGAGATTGCGTCTGCAGTCTATGTAATCTCCGTTAGCCAGACGAGAAGATCCAGTAATAATGTGTCGGATTGATTCACCTGTATAGTTGGCATACCTAACAGATATAAACAGTCCTGCACAATATATTCGGGATATAATATTCCCGTTTCCAAGAACTTATAATAATAATATCAGCATATTGTTATCTTAGAGCAGAGCAAAGGCTTCTTCTCATACAAAGGAGACATGAGCATTTTTCATCACGCTTGAGGTGTATTGGCACCACTGAACTTAAATTCACTATAAGCCTTCACGATGTTTTCCTGCACTGAAAACTATAATGTCTAAATTAATTTTAGAAGAATATATAAAAATCTTGGGAAAACTCACAGATGGCATTTGGTCCCAAACTAAGCACTTAAGCAGAGCCTGTGCTATGGTAGCCACACAACTGAAACACTAATATTATAAATGCGAAAGTAACTCTGTCTGTCTGTCTGTCTCTTCTTCACACCAAAACCACTGAACCGATTTGAATGAAATTCGTTACAGATATAGTCTGGGACCCGAGAAAGGACATAGGATAGTTTTTATTCCGAAAATCTCCCGGGAACAGGAGCTATTACTCCACGCGGACGAACTCGCGGGCACAAGCTAGTAATTTATAAAAGCATTCATATCATAGACTAGCTTTCGCACGCGACAATGTCGAAATTTCCAGCCCCTATGTCCTATGCCCTTAGAGTTAAAATTTCCAAAAAATCTTTCTTGATGATTACCTTTTTCACAAGGAACACACCCTTCAAGTTTCATGTCTCTGGGACCAGCGGTTTGAGCTGAGCATTGATATATCGACCGTCATTCAATCATTCAGTCCGTTTAACATTTTATATGGATAGATAACTTACACCCAGACACAGAACAAACAATCATGCTCATCCCAGAAAGATTATCCTGGGTACTGATCGCTTCGGCTTAGCAGTCAGGGTCGCTAACCACTAGACCAACAGACCCGTCAAAGTATATTTGTATTGAAAAAGTTGTTGGTACATGTCCGGTTTCGACCCTTCCTGTAACATGAGAGGTCGATGCCTTAACCACTTCACCATTACGGCTATGAAGTACCTACTACAAATATTATTGTTGTGTGGGTTTTATGTGTACTGTAGAAAAGTTAAGATTTTTTTAAACTAAAATTAGGAAAATAACTTAAGTTTCGGATGTCGGTGGCAATGTAAAACCAACACAAAAAAACCGGTCAAGTGCGAGTTGGACTCGCGCAACGAGGGTTCCGTTAAGGGAAAGTACCCTATAGGTTTTGAATCCCTCGCAAATATCTAAATGCAATATAAACCGCCGTATCTTTTTATTGCGTTAATATAGAAACTTGATTTTTTCATTGCTTTGAGAGATGGCAGACCTAAGTGAGTGGATATTAATTTCAGCTTGATATCTCGACGCGTTTCTGAGAAAAAGGGTCTTGACAGACGGACGAACGTAATGACGGACGGATGTGTACTTACTACAAATTTACGAAATTTACGGTTTTCGGAGTTTTCCCTTTACTTGTGCTACATGACCTTGCTTCTTGCCAAATTTCATGATTCTAGGTCAATGGGAAGTATCCTGTAGGTTTTGAGTTTTGGTTCCCTTGAAAATGTCTAAATATGCAATATAAATCGCCGTATCTTTTTATTGCGTTGATTTAGAAACTTGAGTTTTTCACTGCTTTAAGAGATAGCAGATTTGAGTATGTGATATTAATTTTAGCTTGATATCTCGACGCGTTCCTGAGAAATACGTTCTTGACAGACGGACGAACAGACGGACGCCTGATGTGAACAAACTAGAAATTTACGGTTTTCGGAGTTTTCCCTATACTTGTGCTACATGACCTTGCTTCTTGCCAAATTTCATGATTCTAAGTCAATGGGAAGAACCCTATAGGTTTTGATTCTCTTGCAAATTTCTAAATATGCAATGTAAACCGCCGTATCTTTTTTTGCGTTGAATTAGAAACTTGATTTTTTCACGGCTTCTAGTGATAGCAGACCTGAGTATGTGATATTAATTTCAGCTTGATATCTCGACGCGTTTCTGAGAAAAAGGGTCTTGACAGACGGACGGACGGACGGACAACAAAGTGATCCTATAAGGGTTCCGTTTTTACCTTTTGAGGTACGGAACCCTAAAAAACAGTACGAACGTCACAGGTGGTTCTTACAAAAAATGCTTTTTAAGTGCGGAGGTTGTCTGACTTCGAAGTTCAAATGTAGTCCAGTTATAGGTGAATTCTAAGCTTAACATTATAACATCATCCAAATGGACGAACATAAAACAATAAAAATGAAACAAAAATATATATATTTAGTTTAGTCCTGAAGATTTAATGTTCGTATAATGAAAACTACATGGCCCAACTAAGTAATTGTTTAAAGGCCCAAATGTCAACTATTTTTCAGTAAATCAGATCATAGATCTCAGCGTATTCGATGTAAACACAGAAAAAAAAATCTATCGAAAATAGAACTTTTTCCTTTTTAAAACTGGTTAAAAATTTCATAACCATTTCAAAAATTACAGTAAACGCGCTCATATCCGCGCATTGATATCGTATGAAACCGCAATGTTCGCAAATGTATAGCGAGGTTTACAAATTAATTTATCATCGTAGGGTTTACCGTGTGAATACATTAATCATTGCAGAATATCATAGAAGTTTTGTTTGTTAGGGTTAAGCTAAAACGGGTTATTGTTTTAGTTCTAAAAGTTTTGGTTTTGGGGTGTGGAAATTGTTAGAAGACAATCGTTTTTATAATTAGACTTTACGCTTGATTATATGCAATATGCTGACTGACTTGTTGATCTTAATATCGCAAAAATACGACCAATGAATATAGGGTCTTAAGTGCCAATTACCTACCTGGCTGGGAACAATGTTATCCCTCTGTCTTAGAGAGCATGTTGAAGCGTTGGTGAAACGCCTGATATTTTCCTGGCCAGTCAATATGAATAGTATTGGAACTTGACGAGGCTTCATTATAATTGATCACTATGCGCGAAAGGATTAAAATATAGCAAGTAATAAAGAAATATATACAGTTGACATATTCCTTCTTTCGATAGCCGTTTTCACTTCTCAATACTATTTATACAGACGAATATCTTTTAATTTCGGCCGCCATGTTGGATTTTGACATCGACATCACTTTCGGCATCCATGTCATCCAAAAACTATAGTACTCACACGTCACTAGATATCTAATTAAGCGACTAACAACTCCGGAGAGTTTCAAGATAGTACACAAGCAGAAACGAATACAAACATCTCTGTTAACCCCTAAACATGTATGTATGCATGAAAGCACCAACCTAAAGCTTCATAAACCCACCCAAATATAAGCTCATGCTCTGGAACACCTCAAATATCTTTATTAAGACAGGGAACTTAGCAAACGGCACGGCTGCAGTAAGTGCGGTCGTTGGCTGCATCTTATGACCACATTATATTATTTGAACGAGGAACTTCCAAAAGAAATGTGTTGGTTTGAGCATGTTCTATTAAAAAATCTATTTTATTTGTATTGGGTTTGTTTGGAGTGTGCGGTGTATCTAAATTTGGTGGAGTGACCTAGATTTAGTATTTTAGAATATTAATTAGAACCCGTAGCCCATCGGTGAAACCGCGTTGGATGACTAGTTTTAATAAAAAAAAAAACGGAGAACGTAAGTTGTTTGCCTTTATTTCTACTGCTTTAATTAAGTAATGGAATACATACTAATGCAACACGAAAGTTTAAACTATAATAAAGTAATGGAATATTGCTCAGAGTGTTTTATATTTTATTTTAAAGGATCATAATACTCTTTATATACTTAGATCAAGAAAGTGGTGTACAAATCTTTGGGATTCTTGGCCTTTCCCTGCAATGCTTGTATTATTTACTTGAACCATCCTCATCTCAAATTTTCGTGAAAACGTTACGAAAATTTGTTAGTAGTTTTTGAGTATATCGCAGACAAACACAGTCAATTTTTTTAATGTAAGGAAAAATAGTTTTTAAATCGTCAACCAACTACAACCAATATTTTGTTTCACAAATAACGTTATCTCATATGAGTAAAGCAGCGTTTTAATTAATATTTTATCGAAGCTAAAAGCTCCATATTATAATTTGTGCCGTAATTGAGGCGCCGCCACTCACGGATTATTTCGCGTTCATACAATTTCATTTCGCGATGTGTTGAGCTCTTTCCGTGGGAATTGCAGAGTAAACACATACGTGTTGTCGTTTTGCATGTGTGTGTTGAATATTTTTGTATAAATTTGTTAATCTGCAAATCCTTGGAAAATCTCATGGCCGCAGCTTTCAATAATTGCTTGAGTTTTTTTAAATAGTGATGTAACTCAATGACTACCTTATAATTACAATTACAATCTAGCAAGGGGCTAATAAGTAATTTCCTTTTAACTGAATTTTTCAATTCATATGAACTTTCTAATGTTTATCTCTGTCGTCACTGTTATCTCGTTAATAATAAAAATAATATAGAAAGCAAATAGAGTTATATGTTTCTGACAGTCACAGTGTGTAAGCAATAATATTTGAATTGTATTGAAGTTTCATGGTTGGTTCGACAGTTTGAGTTAAGTTAAAAATGAGAATGTTTTAGACAAAAGAAAAAGTGTGAATTTTGATATTACCACCTCATGATCTTCTCAGGGTCATAGTTTTAAACTCATTAAACTTTTGTCCTAATTTTCAATATTATTATTTAGTCGCAGCTAAAAAGCTAACTCAAATTACTAATTAGACACTAATCCAACTTAGGACGTATGGTGTCAAAGCCATCAATATTTTTTTCCATTACTGAAGTCTATAAATAACTTAATTTATTTACTCTCATTAGTACTTGTCCAATTTTGAAACTACAACTTTCTAAATAATATAAGAGGCGGGGGCAAAACGACACGTACTTTATGAAATAAACTTTATTTCAATACCAACAGAATTCAAATTCATCCGCAACCACCAGCTAATTTTAAACAAACAAAACATAATTGTCATATTTGTCATCGTTCTAAGAACTTTAATATTTAACTAGGCTTAATAAAACTTCTAAGCTCGCGTACAATGACAATACATTTATTAAAGTCAAGTTACCACTTAAAAAGGATCTTATTACGTGTTAGACAGAGTTGATAATAAATAGCTCAGGTATACGTCAGGGCGGGAACATAAATATACTTGAAATGAATATAATTTAGTAAAATCAACTGTAAAACTGGAATACGATGTGAAGTGATTGAGGCACTCGCCTCTAATGTTAGGTTATAGGTTCGAATATAGGCAAGTACAAATGTAACTTTTTAGAACGATGTAGTAATACCTATTTCTTTAATTTATATTTAACGTTATAGACTTCGAAGAAGGAAAGAAATATACTAAGTGACTTTGAGTGAAATAAAATAACTGACATGTAAAAAAATTAAGTCCTAAATCGCCATCCTGCCTTGAGCAAACAGGGTGGAAATAGTCGATGCTCGTGCCTCCTGTGTACAAGAAAAGGCCTTTCTCTAGAGTCAGTCAGAAAAAGGCTGATATTCTTATTAACAGTAAAATAAAATAAAAATTCGAAAATCTCACTAAACAATCTTGGAGCTTGTTTAATCAGAATTTTACATGGTGTCTTACAAAATTAAAGCCTCACGGGTCAAAAGCTTGGGCCTAATAGGCGAGACGACAAAAAAATAATAATTAGTCCGTCTGAAAGATTATCAAAAAATTTTGGAACCGTATTTTTTCTTTTTTCTCGTAAACGAAGAATGACGACGATACAATGCGTTGAAGTTGCGCGGGACGTCACAATAAGATACAATTTTTGCATCACGGTGACGTCAAAAGCCCCCACTCCGGAACTTTGTTGCTCTTTATCTTTGTATTTTTTATTAATTTGATCAAGCAAAAAATACGTGTCCCGTATTTTCGGCCGATGTATCTGACGGACTAAACAGAATGCCATTTTTTTAATGCTGTCGTCATCCCTATTCCAATAAACTAGGTGAAGACATGTTAAAGGCACTGCCTGGGTGGGTAGAAATCTCAGCTGAGGGCATTGCTGGGCGTTTCCAGAAAAGGGAAAGGCCTAGATCATTACTTCAGGTCTAGACTATTTTGGGTACTAAAATACTACTATAATTTAGAACCAATTAAAATCTACTAAACGCCCACTGACACAGAACTATTTGGAATGATTAAACAGTGAACGCCTTAAAGATATAATTAAAATTTACGATACGATTCCCTTGTATTCTCAGAATTTTCCATTCCAATAAGTTAATTTCAGAATGATAATATTGTAGAAGGCGTCTGGTAATTAGCTTTCGAACTTTAAATACATTTATATGATAACCTTTTTTGGGTCTATTTCATTACCTACTTATTATTTTCTATATTTATTTTCATATTCTATATTGCACACAAAAATAAAAATACATGTAATCAAAATAATAAAATACAAATAATTTACGAACAATGGCGAGGTTATCCTAGAATATTGCACACTTTAAACTGTATACCGGAATAATACTTTTTTATTACAATAGCTGAAAAATAACCGACTAATCAGCCTAATATACACAAAAAACATTGTCCAAAGCGGCCAAGAGCGTGTTGGTCCACGCTCAGTGTAGGGTTCCGTAGTTTCCCGTCCGTCACAAGAAGTGTTACCACTTATGAGTTTAAAAAAAGGCTATTTGTTACGTTGACATACTAAGTACGCAGAAATTATTTTGTGCAACCGTTTTTTTGTTCAAAAACTGCTTTTTCCATCAAGTTCAAAATAATTTTCCTAGAAAGTCCTTTTTAGTTTCGCTGGGCTTGTCCGCACTTAGCTTCATAATTGGGCCATTGTGCGTTAGAAAGTCCTTATAAAGTTCTACTTTTCAGATTTTTTTTATCTTATGGTTCAAAATTTAGGAGGGGGGGGCACATTGTTTTTTATTTTGGAGAGATTATTTCCGAAATTATTGACATTATTAAAAATGATTTTAGTAAACCCCCATTAATTTTTAAATACCTATCCAACATCATACGCTAGGGTTAAAATAAAAAAAGAAATTACTTCTCACTGTACATATAGGAGGGTGGGTTACCCTAATAAAACATTTATTTTTTCAATATTTGTTTTACCACTTTCTCGGCGTAATTGATATACATTTTTTTACTAAGTTTTCTAGTGCCAACGATCACAGAGATTAAGCGAGGACGGACAGACTGACATGGCGAAACTAAAAGGTTTCCTAGTTGACTACTAGTTGACAACTAGAATCACTTTTGTAAATGACGTTTCAAAGTGCCTTTTATGGCCTAATGAAAATAAACGATTTGACTAGATTGACTATTGACTACGGAACCCTAAAAATAACAATACTACATTTTGTATACAACACGATATTAGTTTAATTCCCTTAGGGTTTCGTCAAAAATCTAGTAACTAAAAACCCTACAACCTGGCTCCTTTTTACAAAAGGACCCCCCACCGACAACCGAGGGGTTAAAAAGGATAATAATGTTTTTGTATAATAGGCTACGAAAATTGACAAACGGAGACATTACAAGGAAGCACCACATTTATACCTCCATTTTGTAAACACTAAGGGGGCCCCATTTCAATTACTTCTGCCCGTAGTTTTGGGCCAAAATAAACGATTTTACAAAATATCCTTTGATTACGGAGAAATTATTTCGTGTTCCTGGTGTAATTAGTTTTCTATTACAAATGAGGGTAAAAAGTAAATTGTTTTATAAATAAGGTAACCTCAATTTAAAAACAAATTAAAAAAACCCAAATTAAAAATCCTGCTAATATTTTTCATTTGCATGACTTAATTATTAAAAAATAATTAGGGTGACGGGCCTGTGGGTCTAGTGGTTAGTGACCCTGACTGCTAAGTCAGAGATCGTGCGTTTGGTCCTCAACCAGAAGAAATCTTTAGGCATTACTTGGTTGTCTTTATTTGGGTGTAAGTATTTATAAATTATTATTATACTCTCCATCCCTTCAACTATCTCCACTTAAAAAATCACGTCAATCCGTCGCTCCGTTTTGCCGTGAAAGAAAGACAAACAGACAGACAGACAGACACACTTTCCTATTTATAATATTAGTATGGATGAGTTGTCTGGTTACTATCACACAGGCTTTATTTAGTTTGGGATCAGATGGCCATTTGTGAGTTGTCTCAAGATATTTACTATTTATTTAGCAGCCTATATAATACTAAAATTTAGTTAAGGCTACGGTTGCTTACGAAATAAGGCCAATCATGACTAAAACATCAAATGAATTGAGAAAGTTTATTTTTGATTATGTTTGTGTATAACATTGAATTCGTAAAGAACGTTTATGTACATATACCTAAATCACTTTTAATGACTTTTAATTTGATATATAAAAGAAGTAAATAGTATTATCTAAAGTGTATTTTTGTACTAAATGTTTACGACTGATATACCTACGGTTAGCAAATAATAAAATAAAAAATATATAATGGTATTTAACTCAATTCACTGGAAACCGTCCCCTAAAAAAAGACGTCTAGAGAGACCTGATGTGTGTTATGTGTCAGTGTTATTTTTATATCGTTAAAATCTATTGAGTTTTTGATTATTATTGTACTGTAGAGTCCTACTGTACTGTACTTATAATAATACTGTAGAGTCAATGGAAACCACAGGAATACACCAATTATATTACATTTAGCGTCACCTACATTCCTTACTGAAACATATCACATAAGAATATTTAATAACATGTTATGTTTAAAAAAAAGTATGCACCTTTAAAGTCGTCTCTTGCCCGCGACTTCATCCGCGTGGAATAGTTCAAGTTCCCGGGGGATTTTTGGGATGAAAACTCGAGTCCCAGACTATACCTATACCAAATTTTATTAAAATCGGTTCAGTGGTTTAGGCGTGAAAAACAGACAAACAGACAGACAGAGTTACTTTCGCATTTATAATGTTAGTACGGATTTATTACATAACTTAAGCTTACCTAAAGCATGTTCTCGATGAAGTTTGTTAAGTAAATATATTTACTTGTACTTTTGGTAACATGTACCTAATGTTGTAGGTTATAGTTTACTTTAACAGTATTATACATAACGAGAATATAATAATACTAGCTGGCCCGTGCCCACTTCGTTGGGCGCCAAACAGTTTAACTTAGAACTCGAAAACATGCGCTTCCCCAGACATAAGACTGAGCTAGATCAATTTCTCGTCCCCGAAAACCCCCACATATCAAATTTCAGCAAAATCGTTAGGGCCGTTTTCGAGATCACATGCTTTTTCAAGCAATCAGCGCCATCTGCCGGGTTGATTTGTGAATCTAAACCATTCCCAGATCCCCTTGAACACACACAAAAAATTTCATCAAAATCGGTCCAGTCGTTTAGGAGGAGTTCAATGACATACACACTCACAGAAGAATTATATATATAAAGATTGTTTAGTTTCTTAGGTACCTCTTGGCTACATATAGTTGCTGTTTTTAAAAGGCGGTAAATAGGTCAGGAGATAGGCAAAAGTACAATTTAAACCTTTAAACACACGTGATTCGAGACACAATAGAAAGAGAATAGCAGCGCGACAGCCGGCTGTCGCTTGGTCGTTGAAAGGTTAAGGTCATTAACACCAAATACATAATAATTATGTTGATATTGTTTTGTGTCGACTTTCCGAAATTTCATAATTATTATGATATTTTAAAAAGTATTTTTTTCCATGCGTACAAGGTGCATTTTTAAAACTGCAAGGTCTTTTAGGAGGCTGTTATAAAACTCCTTTATTATTATATAAAAATACTTGTTTTTTTTTACTGGACTGTTATTCAGAATAGCATTCATAATTAATCTCGATTAAATAAATAAATATCCTGGGACATCCTACACACGGCCATCTGATCTCAAGCTAAGCGGAGCTTGTGTTATGGTAATCAGACAACTGATATACATACTTTTTTTTAAATACATACATGTTATAGATAAATAACACCCAGACACAGAACAAACATTTATGCTCATCACATAAAGTTTTTCATGGGTAGGAATCGAACCCACGACCTCTGGCTTAGCAGTCAGGGTCACTGAACACTAGACCAACAGGCCCGTCAAAATTGCTTTGATTGCTTTGAATCTATAAAATTATCGTTTCCGTTTGTTTGTGTGTGACCACGTGGTCATAGTATGGTTACAGTCTGGCAGCGTTTTGAGAACAGCTGTAGTTTTACACTGACCGAAATACCTACCCATTTTATTATGTACACCATTGCGTTATTCACATTCGATTAAAATTTATTTTTCTCTGCAATACGACACTTTGGCATTATTTATATCATGATCAAAATACACATTTCTAACAACAGAAGGAAATAATAAACAAAAGATCTAAATTCGTCTTTTAATTTCGTCATCTAGCTTTGATCTAAAAGCAATTTCAACCAAACGTTTCCTAACTCGAAGACCCTAAGCGATTATTTACCATCACAAAACATTATTAATCAAGCGAACCTTAAACGTATTGGTTCTTAAACTTCGATATTAAAATAAGTAAACTCAAACAATTTCAAACATATTTATACGGGGAAAACTTGAACATACGTGAACACGATCAAGCCTAGAGAACTTTATAGAAGATCATAACACACCATTACCAACACAACAAAGTAAACAACGAAAATGATTGTGCCAACATAAGAAAACGTAATTCGAACAAGCTTCGTTGGAAATTCAATATTGGAGTTGGTACAGAAATCAAATTATACTAACAATAATGTAGAACTTTGAGTCGGTGGCGGCAACTTTTTGTTTTACTGACACGCGTTGATATCAGACGTAAATCTGAATTTTATTCGCTTTTATTTTTGTTGTTTTTGTGGTGTGTGCATTATAGATTGGGTTATGGAGTGATCATACGAAATTATGTTCGGTTTGCTGAAATAAAATAGTCTGTTTGGGTAGACTTTAAATATTTTTTTTATTTAATTATCGATACCTTCAAAACTCTTAATATCAGTATGTTTGTGTGTTATTTTATTTTTGTAAAATGGTTGCGTGTCAGTTTTTGCGAGACCACCTTTTAACATCGTGACCAAATTTAACAATAGGCTTTAGTTCAAGAACGATAAAAAAACACTCAAACGATATTCAACATGAAATTTATGAAATATCTATTTCATGACTGTAGCAAACGTAGCAAACCTTGTGTAACAAGTTTCACTTGATTTCACAACAAGATAGTCTTTTTCATACTTTTCCTCAAATGCTATACATATATTTCGCAAAACACATATAAAAGCTATATTCAGCGTCACTTGAATATAAGTAAGAAATATATTTTACTCTACCTAGTACCTTAAGAAGGGCCCTGAATTGAAGCTAGCAAGTACTAGTAATACAACACCCTTTCCTAACTATACTTAGGTCGGTTACCTCTCTAACTGGATGTAACCGTAGATTAATTTATAATCCCCGACGCAAAAAGAGGGGCGTAATAACCGACCGGGGGTTGCGGAATGTTTATAATAGTTACCGTGATCCCGGAACATAAAGGACAACCGAAGGAACATGAGTGGGTTCGCGCCCGGCGCTGGTTCAGGCCATGTTTCGGGGCGAGACGGAATGGGATGCCGTCGCCTCCTTCTGCGAAGCAGTTATTCTAGTGAAGGAAGCGGCGCCGCGCGAGAGGCAACGACGAGCCTCTCGCCCCGGACTAAGACCCAGGCGAAGACGTGGAGAGTCGTAAGACGACTACCGGCCACCGTAGGTGCGGTTCTGCGGATGGCGAGCGATGGGTAGCTCGCCGCCCGGCTAGGACCAGGACCGGGTCGACGCGCGTTTTGTTCCACGCGCGCCTTAAAGAGAAGAAGTCGGCACTGGAAGGGGCCCAAAAGGGCCACGCCTGCCGGGGTTGCGGAATGTTTATAATAGTTACCGTGACCCTGGAACATAAAGGGCAATCGAAGGAACATGAGTGGGTTTTAGTCAGTAAAAGTCTGACACGCCCTCCCGCCGCACCCAGGACGGGAGCAGTCATATGATGATTTCCCAGTCCCCCCTCAAAAAAAAAAGGAACATGAGTGGGTTTTAGTCAGTAAAAGTTTGACACACCCTCCCGCCACACCCAGGACGGGAGCAGTCATTGGATTTTTGAGGATGGGAAATCATCAAATGATTTATCCCCTCCTGGGATGGGCGGGAGAAAGTTTTCGCAATAGTGAATGTTAGTTTTCCACAAAATTCCAAATAACAATGAAGGTTGAAGAGTAGTTTGTTCGTGTAACAACTAACTGAAGTTTCAGGGCAGCGCAGTTGGAGTCGCGCCATGCTAATTACAAGTCTTTTGTGCAGCGGGTGCCGACTTATTTGGAGGCCTTCCTTCAAAGGGAGTTTCGACGAAAAGGTGTCATAATAAGCGAGACGACGAAAAAAAAGTAATTAGTCCGTCAGTTAGATAATCAAAAAATTACGGACACGTATTTTTTCTTTTTTCTAGAAAACGTAAAATGACGAGGATACGTGCGTCGAAGTTTCGCATGACGTCACGATCTTATGCAGTTTTGACAAGATGGTGACGTCAAAAGCCCCACTCCGAAACTTTGTTGCTTTTTATCTTTGTATTTTTTATTAATTTGATCAAGCAAAAAAATACGTGTCCCTTATCTTTGGCCGATCTATCAAACGGACTAAACAGAATGCCATTTTTTTATGTTGTCGTCATCCCTATTATATTGACAAATAGCTGTCCCGATTTCACCTGCGTTTGTTATGTCTCTGATAATGATTATGATTTGTACTTATTAAAAAAAACAAAATCTTATAATACAGGGCTTCCTCTCTCCAATTTTATTATGTTGTGCCCAAAGATCAAATTGTTTTTATCCATTCCATCATTAAAAAGGCACTTTGGAAGGTAAATTACAGTTAAAAAATAATTATTCTAGTCACCCATAATGATCTCAATTCATACTAATACTAATATTATAAATGGGAAAGTGTGTCTGTCTGTATGTTTGTCTTTCTTTCACGGCAAAACGGAGCGACGAATTGACGTGATTTTTTAAGTGGAGATAGTTGAAGGGATGGAGAGTAACATAGGTTACTTTTTGTCTCTTTCTAACGCGAGCGAAGCCACGGGCATAAGCTAGTATTATAAATGGGAAAGTGTGTCTGTCGGTCTGTATGTTTGTCTTTCTTTCACGGCAAAACGTTGCAACGGATTGACGTGATTTTTTAAGTGGAGATAGTTAAAGGGATGGAGAGTAACATAGGCTACTTTTTGTCTCTTTCTAACGCGAGCGAAGCCGCGGGCAGAAGCTAGTTATTTATAAAGTTACCACCTAAAAATACATAAGGAAAGCAATTATTATATATTGAGCTTTGAAAAACGTTTTTATTAATAAAATTTTTGTTAAATATTAAAGTATTCTATGTAGCTGATATCTACACAAAAGCCTTCAATTGAATTTAGGAACTATGTAACTAGTACTTTTTAATACTTCTACCAGCATTCGCACGTGACTTTGCTCACGTGAAGGATGATAGAATGACGAGGATACGTGCGTCGAAGTTTCGCATGACGTCACGATCTTATGCAGTTTTGACAAGATGGTGACGTCAAAAGCCCCACTCCGAAACTTTGTTGCTTTTTATCTTTGTATTTTTTATTAATTTGATCAAGCAAAAAAATACGTGTCCCTTATCTTTGGCCCTTTTATTCCCTATTTTACTCCGTTAGGTTTGGATTTTTTTTAAATTCTTTTCTAGTGGTTATCTGTGATTTACCCTACTGCCGAAAGAATCATTATATTTTTCGATCGTATGTATGTCTCATTAAACCGTTTCACGGATTTTGACATTTAAGGGATGTCTGTGATATCTAAGATAAACTTTAGAAAGTACATATGAATTCAAAAAGTTATATTGATACTTGCCCGGATTCGAATCCACAACACGAGAGGTGGATGCCTTAACCATCCAGCCATCACGACATGACAAGTTCTCTAACAGACTTAAAAACTCAAATATTATTGAGTTCTTAAGCAAATAGTATGTATCATTTAAGGATTTGTCACACTGGATGCGTTCTGCGGCCTGCGGTCAGGTCAAAGTGAACGCAGCCCGCATCATGTATGAACAACGCCGCCCGCAGCCCGCGTGCCCGCAGCCCGTCGGTCCGTACGCGTCCTTCCCTCCCCACCGCCCCGTCGGCCCAACATGCGTTCTTTGGTTGTGCCCGCACGGTCAGATCGCATTCTATACAAAATATATTGATACCGACAATGTTGTTCATACATGATGCGGGCTGCGTTCACTTTGACCTGACCGCCAGCCGCAGAACGCATCCAGTGTGACAAATCCTTTATAATAAACAAAGACCTACGCAAAAGTAATAAGGTCAACATCAATTATTCGTTCATTATTAATTTAGGCATTGGAACAAGTTTTTTTTTTACATAGAATAATAAAGTTCTTTCAAAGACTACAGGGAATATTAAAAATGGTTTTCATTATTTTAAGGAAAAAGAGGAATAACTTTGATCTCGTGTTATTTTCATTAGGTATATTTGTTTCATCGTTCTCCAATTTGAACACTTATTTTGATAGGATATTTTTGTCATAATATAGGTAATTATGATGTTGATTTTACTTTGATAAATAATTTATAATGATATATCTTTGATTGGTAGTAAATGTTTGTTCTGGGTTTGCTAATTTTTGTATGTAAAGTTATATAAACGTAACCATATAACATGAAGAAATGTGATAATTTGGGGTAACAGTTCGTATACAAAATGGTTGTAGAAAAAACGAATATGTAGGTTTTGCTGTATGTAATGTATAATATAAAATTTAAAACTGTCTGATTATTGATAAATCAATGGTTGTTGATAAATTAGCCTAAACCGCAGAGAGATATTAAATTTGGGGTTATGCTCTTTGGAAAGAGTGGGTATTCACAAAGGATTTTATGAAATGACAACTATCTAAGGGTAAAATAGGGGATGGTAGTTTTAACATTCATTCAACAAAGCCGCGGAAGAAAACTAGTTTATGTGCAAAAAAGTTTTTTTGTTAAAATTGCATAGTCTCTCAAACTATCCTGCCAAATTTATGAGTATTGGCAACTTAACATCACGCTATTACCCACAGAAACGAAGCAGCAAAACAGAGCACAGAACAAAACCGAAATATATTGAACTTTTGTCCACACATTTCCAGTTTAAACCCATTCTTTCGTTCTAAACCATACACAGACTAGTACCATGTGGACAATGAGTTAGTTTTACCCTGTGGGACCTGTAAAAGGCATTTGAAGAGGACTAATATCCCCATCATCCCATTTGCCATCTTACTTTCCGTTAGTTACAACTTATTGCGATCACCCATCCTTTAACAGACCGTAGTAAGCTTCGAGGAAACCCCGGTTTTATCGACTTTGTAGTTTATTTCAAGAAATAGGTCACCCTTTGTTTCTAGGATGTTATAAAAAAGGGAAAAGAGATGGAAAATTACGTCGAGTTCAGTCTCAGCAGTCTGTTTGGAAAAGCTAAAGAATTGTTATAGATATAGTTTTGGCAGTTAATAAAATTGGTGAGAAATGTATACTGTTAAAATCTATGTGAACCTTTCACATAGATTTTGACAGACATAAGAGAGATGAAAACCACGAGGGTTGGTTCGAAGTCTGGAAGGAGTTGGGGGAGGCCTTTGCCCAGCAGTGGGACAGCATAGGCCAGAAAAAAAAAGAGAGATGAATTATAAGGCTATGTCCAACATCGCACATATCTTTGATAAATGCCATTGCGTTTGCCCTAAGTCAGTAATTCTGCTATTTGATACGACCAATGACAGAGTAATCCTAAGAGTTATTAAACTCAATTTGACATCATAATGGGAACGATTTATTTTAAGTAATTTAAGTCCTCTTATAACGATACAATGATAAGTCAGACACTAAACTAAAAAGACTGTCAGAACTATAAAAAACAACTTTTGTTCATACACACAGTTTTTTTATCAACCTTTTTTAAATATTGTATCAAACTCACGTATTAAAATAAATTGCTGATATTACCGTTGTAAGTGATTACATTCGTACACTAAATAAAGAAAAAATAAACACAGTTTTTCCAATCCGAAACATGGTAATCATAACCCAACCCCAGCTATAAAGTTCAACATCCGAATCCACAGTAATCATTGCCACTCAGCCAAGCAATTTTTGCCCAAACAGCCTTAATCTAATTTTAATGGGGACTTTCTCCAGTTAGCCAAAGAAACCGCTAAAGTGCTTCAAAACACAAAGTAATCATTTTATCTTTATACAACCCTAATCAACCTGGGCTATTTAATTACTTGGTAGCAAAAAACTCGGGTACATACCCTTACAATTTTAAATGCCTAACCCGCTTAAATGCCCAAAAATGTCGGAGATAATTACTCAATTCATCATTGTCATGTGGTTGAATATATATCCGGACGAATATATCTCCGGATGAATATATGTCTGGATGAATATATATCCGGCTTTTTGTATTAGTGACCTTTTTGTATCTAAGGTTATTAAGAGAAGAAATAAATCGGAAAGGTTATTGGGTTTTGCTTTGGATATATTTCTAAAGCTTCAAATAAGGTCTGATTTTACTTGGCTGTTGATTTTGAAATGAAATGTAAATATTTGATTGTTTAATTTTTTTTTCTTAGGTTGAAAATCAAGTTCTTTGTGTTTATTGTGTCTAAAGGGTGTGAGAATTATTTATTATTTAAATTCATGTTTCGATAATTTTATTTTGAATGTTATTTGTATATAATAATATTTATTTATAAAGTAACAGCCTTTAGTAATCATTGCACGACTACTATAACAAGAAATTGTTTGTTTCAAAGTGCCTTTTTTGTTCTAATGGAAATAAATGATTTGACTTTGAAATGATTTGCATAGTAGTTTCTTTTACGACAGAGATGTGATTCTTGGAATTTTAACCCCTAATTTCTAGATAATTTCTTAATTAAACTTTATTTAGACCCTTATGAGGGATTTTTTAGGGTGAATTTGTGATTATTGGATAGGTGAGTTGATTAAATGTAGTAGGTTAAATCACAAGAAACAGCTAGTAACTTATGATTACGTATAGTTTCCAATTGCCCGTGACATCAGGGTGCAGAAGTAGATTTACGTATTAACTACCGACGTAGTAATTTTTACACAACCAGGTTATATGTTTGCATTAAGGCCCCATATCTCTCTGTGTCTTATCTCGTATATCTACAAGTTGTAATTAAAAAAAGAATATAGTGTTCTTCGAAATTGCATCGTTAAGACCAAAATGGTGACGATTATCTTTGAGTTTTCTACAATTGGACTAGCATACAAAATAACACTCTGCCGTTTCATTATGGAGAAACGCTCTGTGGAAATATAAGGCGGAAATTGAGTGGAATTTGAGGGTTTTGGAGAGACATCTACGTAGAAGTTGACGGAAATCCTGTATTTGCAATTTTGCTATTAATAGAATATTTACTTTGGTGTGAAAAGGCATTATCAATTTCATTTAACTTATTCCTTGTCTCTCTATTTCATGGTTGTATTACGACCCTTTTAATTTCGCACCATGTTAGCCAAAAACAATGTCAAAATTGTAGATAAATTTGAGGTATTTTTGAGACATTGATACTCAAATAAGACTACTAAAATATACAGCAATTACCCCTCCGATAGTATCGTTTAGAAATGTTAATTTCACAAACCACTCTTTTAGTAAAGTTAACTAATTCTCGCTTGTGGACATTAAAGATCGTGCCCGTAGCTGTCGTAGCACTGCTACGGCGTAGGCTGCTACGAAGTCTAAGTTTAGTAAGTTTGAACTAATAAATTAAAATGTAAGTCTGGAAGATTATTTTTTAGATTTTAAATGATCTTTCTCGTATAATAATGTGATAATTTGTAAATGTGAATGGATGCTTACTACTAAATCACGCTTAAACGCCTTAAATCGTTTGACACACTAAAATAATATATTAACCTGAACTAATAATAATGTTCTTATTGGTATGATATCTAATTAGATAACTTATTACAGACATACGTCGTCTCTAATAAAATAAAACAAAAAAGCGACCAACACTGAAAGTATCGCAAAAATTATCAAAAACACCAGCAACGGTTACTATAAAACCGACCTTCGGCGAAACAGTCGAGCAAAAAAAATACAAAGCTTTTATCGTAATAGAGAAACTTACATTTAACAATTCCCATAGGCTAGCAAAATTCCAGGATAACAAAAAAGTCACAAATCACGAAATTGGAACGTAATCACCGTTCAAGAATCACTCGCGGCCGATCGCGTTCGGGTGAGATCGCGGAAGTTTTCGGCGCGTCCTTTCGGCTCGGCGGTCGGACGACGAATGGCTTGCAGGTGCGAAGCGCCACGCAAGGGCTGTCAACTTCATGATAATCATACATTCGAATATCGAATGTGCTTCTTGTAATCTGAATCGTAAAACATTTGTATAGTGTACGACTTTTATTATTTTTCTTTTCGATTTTACGTTGCTTTGTTATGGAACACACGTTTTCATCGTTTATTAATTAAACTGTAAGTAGTCACTTACTGTTTTACTGTTGTAAATATGTAATACTAGCTTTTGCCCGCAGCTTCGCTCGCGTTAAAAAGAGACAAAAAGTAGCCTATGTTACTCTCCATCCCTTCAACTATCTCCACTTAAAAAATCACGTCAATTCTTCGCTACGTTTTGCCGTGAAAGAAAGACAAACATACAAACAGACAGACAGACACACTTTCCCATTTATAATATTAGTATGGATACACATCTACGAACCATTGGCTATTTTTCTCCAAACGAATTAAGGGCGAATAGTTACAGAGTTAAATTTTTCACAGCTATAAAGCACGTGTAAAATTAATCAGTAATTGTAAAAAGTTAAATTACAGAAAATATAACGTTAATAGAGAAAATATAAAGTAGACCAAATAAATCTTTAAAGCGTGGGTCGCTTTTACACAGATTTAATTTGTTAAAAAAATTGGGTTAAGTAAAAGTGGCTAAGAATTTTTTTGGTAACCATAAATATTAGGCTATTTTTGGACTGGTGGGCAGGTAACTAACCAACCTTTGATATTTAGTATAATAACCAAATCGAAGGCCTATTTGATTCGTTGTGTTTAATTGCTGCTTCCATAGGTCTAACTATGATTTAACATCACCGAAATAGATCCACCAATGGCAATATAAAGATATTCAAAAAATTGTGTTTTTCAGAGTTTTTTTTTTGTAAATATCGAAAAAAGTGCTTCATATTGATATAAATATATTTTCACTTTGACATTATTTATACAAAAATCAAGAGTACCTCTTATTTATTTTAGACCAAGAAACTTGTGATGTTTTTGTTAAGATTTCTATTCTTTCCTAAAAATAGTCATTATACACACAAGTGAGTTAGCTTTCATGATTTTCCTCTAGTACGTAGTACGTACCTATTATTAGAAAGACAAGAATTTATTTGACTTACTTTATTTGTACAAAACAAATATGCTGGTTTATGTAAACAATTTAATCTGTTTAGCCGCCTGGGAGCCGACGAGATTATTATATTTTATTTTTTGATATCATGCGAAAATGCGTGTTTCTTGTTTATATTATTTTTATTGTGTTTGTTAAACGCCCAACCTTTCTCATAAGGATGATCGCTTGTAGGATGAATATGATTTTTTATTATAATTTTAAAAACAAAGCACAATACAAGATTGTTCTATACGTTTATATATTATTTGATAGTCAGTCAATTTACCATCACATTATAATAATACTAACCTTTAATAATTTCAAACTGCAGGGTTATATCATTTTTCATACAGAGAAGGCACGAGATTTTGATTGACTACCACGCTCGTGATTTACGAAGTATATCAATTGTAAGTTCAGGGGGCCTACCACAAGCCCTTATAGCAGTATTACTTCGATACTACTTTCAGTGGGAAAGAGACGGCGCTAGACAACGTGTCTAATGCTGTCACTTGCACACTCTGGAACAGGAATAAAACAGTCTTACTTTAAACGTCATGGTAACCCACCGAAATTTTTCCGATCAAATCTTTCCAAGGGGCCCCGACTGTAAGTCGTTCTGTTCTATTCTAAACTACTGGGCTTGTTTCTTTCTTTTCAGATTTTATTTAAGTTATATTTTTCACGCATTTTTTTAAATTAGTTTTCACGCAGTCGGGTTTTTTTTAAACAGGTGTTTTACGTAGGCGAAGACGCAGGTGAAAGCTAGTTTTATGTACAATCTGCACTAGACTAGATAATTATTAAACAAAATCTGTTTTTTTTGTTATCTCCGAAGCTGGTGATTTAATTCCTGAGTGTAAACATCATGAGTATGATTACAGTCGAGTATCGCTTTTTATCAGTTTTTTTTTTTGTTTATCTATACTAATATTATAAAGAGGTAAAATTTGTAAGTTTGTATGTAGGGGGTAATCTCTGGAACTACTGGTCCGATTTGAAAAATTATTTCAGTGTAAGATAGCTCATTTATCGAGGAATGCTATAGGCTATATACCATTACGCTACGACCCACGGGAGCGAAGCAGTTACTAAAAATGCGGGTAAACCGCAGGGGACAGCTAGTAAAGGGATAATCTGATTCTCAAAATTCTTCCGTAGATTGAACCTTAAAATAGAATTTACCTCTTTACTTACTCTTTCGCTTCTATAAAATTAGAAGGCGGGAGGATTAGTAAGCAAAAACAAATCCTTTAAAAATATCTTAAAATCTCATTAAAAAAATATCCTGTTTCACCTGAACAACTAAAGAAGAAGAATATTACTGTTATCCCTTAAACCTTTAAATTCCCTTTAAATCTCCCAAAATAAATCATAAAGCCATGTTTAATGCTAACAAACTCCATATTTAATATTTGGGGCGTACAGTGACCACGAATCTGAATATTTTATGGACTTTTAGATTGTTGGCTAAAGTGTTTTAGTTTCAAAAATTAAAATAGTCTACTTGTTTTTAGTGGTTTTAGAGTGGAAACTAAATTGAATAATTAATGATGTACATGAAAGTAGAATCTTTAAGTGGTGTTGGATTGAATTTATTTTATTTTATTGTGCTAGTATTGTTAATGCTTTTTAAATTGATTGTCGAGAGCCAATACAATATAAATTATGTCCAATGTGATATTCAGACTTATGTTTTTTTAGCCTTTATATAGGTACTTTACTAGTGGGTTCCAGAGACTTCGCTCGCTCATTTTCATAAAAAAAATGGTCAAGTGCGAGTCGGACTCGCGCGTGGAACATTATCGGCAAATAAACAGCAAAAAAATCACGTTTGTTTTACGGGAATCTACCCATTTAAATGTTTATTTTATTCTGTTTTTATTATTACTTATAATGGCAATAGCGATACATCATTTGTGAAATTTTGAAACTGTCTAGCTATTTCGGTAACAGGTCCCGTTTCACCCTTTAAGTACGATGCAATTAAACTATGTTACAAACCGCTACAAGGACTCGTCTCAATTTTTTGTGCTTAAAATGCTCACCCTACTCTAGGGTTAATTAATATTTTCAATCAACTAGGTTAATTAGAAATCTTGAGTATATTTATTGGGTTTCTCGATCATTGAGACTATTATAACCGAAAACTGTTTTTATTAACTTCACGTTTGAATATAAAATTAAAATAATTGGAGGAAAAATACTGAGGATTTACATTTAACTGTATATTCTGATTAAACGAGTAACCAAGTTTGAATTAATTTCAAAACGATTTCTGTTTTAATCGAATTTGTAATAAATCAAATTAATTTCATTTTTGTTACGTAAATGTATAAAATGTAGGTCATGATATCACTTTTCATAACTAACTTATACAAGCGGGTTTTCTTGTGTAGATTTGCTTTGGAGATTGCAGATATAATAACATTACATCCTGACAAATACATCGGACATCGAAAAAGCCGTCGCCATGATCTGTTCGCGCTGCCTCCTGACCGATTACCCTAAATGTGATCTGTTTGCCGATGATTGGAGTAGAATTATGCGTGTTTGTTTGATGTTATGTGAGGGAAAGTATGCAAGAGTGTCCTCTATTTTTATCTATCTTTTTTGGGATGTATTGTAAGTAATTTAAGATTTCGTCGGTTTTTTTTTTCCTTTTTGTTATTTGTATTAATTAATGTATTTTATTTTCCGTGTTAATTAATGCAATTGGTGTATACCGTTTTAATTAACAATAAACAACAATAAACAACAATTACATACAAACTTTAATTATTTATTTAAACCCTTACCTCCTCCTCTGTCGATTCCTCATTACTGAGGATCGGGACTCCTTTGAAAAAACTTCTTAACAGTTCCTCTCCATCGGCTTCTGTCCAAGCCATCGTGGAGGGCCGTGCTGACAGATATCTCAAGCCTTTAATAAAGAGGTAAGTACGTATGTTAGTCATTTAGTTATTCGGAATAATTATAGATGAAATTATTTTGTGGAATTAAAGTGCTGGATATAGATTGACCGGTCATTAGTGACCAATATTTTCAGAGAAAATTATACTCTGTTATCAATAACCTCAGATTAGTAAACACAAGGCAGATAGATAGCGCGGAACACCGCGAGTGAGGTCAACAAAGCAAATACAAAACCAAAAGCGAATACAATCTCGAGTCAGTACGGCACGAAGCGTCGCGTCGTAAACATGTCACAGAAAATATTCATATTTTCGAGAATGATGCCGTCTTTTGTTTTTAAACATTGCAAAAATTGTTCCCTAAATCAAAAGAGAGAAGATGGAGTACCTTTTTACAGATTAATATGGTTATTTTTGCCTTTTTGGATGTTATTTTATTTGGAACACAAAACCTCAACAGAAGTCTGTCGGTGTTGCTATTTTATTGTGAAAAAATTTACCCCTAAGTTGGGAAATATGTATTAGACACATGATTATCGATCTACAAGAATATTTAATTCGAGTGTTTTTTTTCTTTTTGGTTGGTATGTTTGTATCATGTGTGTGTACTTATCTTGTATGTGTCAAAAGTCTTCGTTAATAAAAGTAGTGAATGTTTTGTCTCTAACTAAAATTATGTACACCAGTCGATTCGCCAACATAAAGTAAAAAACAGTGAACAGAAAAATATGACAACTAATATTTTATATTCTGTCCTTTTCTGTGAATAAGAGAATAAATTAGCGCGTTCAAGTTTTAAACAAACAAACTTTTTAGCTTTATAAAATTGTTATACACCTAAGCACTTTATTATTTATATTTTAATTAATATAAACAGATAAGAATGAAATATTATGGGTAATTTTTCATCATCCTGGCAACCGGAACGCACACAGAGACGACGTGTTCTTACAGCGCAGTCACGTGGCAGTCACGCACACATGTCTCGACGTTCGCCGCACTCGTAATGTTCCGCGCTGTCTATCTGCCTACTGTTTTATAATCTGAGTCAATAACAATAATTTTTCAGAATGTATAATTATATTATTTATGGGGAATTTAGTTTCGATTTTCACGTATTTTATAAACATTAATTTATGTGAGAAAGTTGTTTATTTTTATTAAGCACACACAGTATTGATCACAAATTGATTGGTTCACATAAAATAACATTTTAATTATTATAATATTAAATTATTAACAACTTAAGTAGGATTTTAAATCACTTTTAATCGTAAATCGACTGAATAACTCCCACTGAGAAGAAATGAACTCACGAGATCATCGTCACTCATTCATCGTTTTTTTTAATTGTAATCAAAATTATTATACTAGCAGTCAATATATCAGAAAAACTAATCGGGCAAAATTTTACGCAAGAATTAAAGAGTAAAAAGAACTATGAGCAGTGTGACAATATGAACAGAATATCTTTATATATATAATTCTTCTGTGAGTGTGTATGTCACTGAACTTCTCTCAAACGAATGGACCGATTTTGATGATTTGTTTTGTGTGTGTTCAAGGGGATCTGGGAATGGTTTAAATTTAACCCGGCAGATGGCGCTGAATGCTTGAAAAAGCATTTGTGATCTCGAAAACGGCCCTAACGATTTCGCTGAAATTTGATATGTGGGGGTTTTCGGGGACGAGAAATAGATCTTAATATGCAAGACAACGTCTGTTGGGTCCGCTAGTTACTCTATAAAACTTGATAGCCTTGCCTGTAGTTGCAAAGTTAAAGGCTAGCATCGGAGCTCTAACCTAATTTTAATTAGTAATTGGTTGGCAAACAAGTCTACGGCCTACTTGATGGAAAGTGTTTACTACCTAGGTACACCTGTAAAATCTAGAGGTTTGGTATGTTGCCAACTTTTAATACAAAGTTACAAGGGTTTTGATTGAATAGTTTGCGATATTTCGTACTACAAAATAATAATTGTCTCATTGTTGGCAAAAAACTTCTTCTATTAGGTACAGAAATTGTTAATAAAGTAGGTATTGGTGCCGATTCTCTTATTCACAAACTAATGTTTATTTAAGTGTTTCTTTCTCTTTCTATTTATTAAGAAAAGTACCGAAGATAAAATATTTGTTAAGTCCTGTCAAATTGAGACACTCCATACATAATTTAGACGCGATTTAAAAAATGTCTAATTTGACAGGATTAAACTAAAATGTAACTTCTGTCCTTTTCTTTAAGAAATATAAGATAAAGATGTATTTAACTAAAATTTAGTTAAGTTTGTGGACAACAGAATCAGCACCATTATCTTATCTAACAACCCAACAAAAAAAACCCTAAAGTGGTCTAATAGTGAATAGAAGTTTGATGAGAAAGCCGTGGGTGAAAGCTAGTTAATTATAAGTTCAAGTATCTTCACTATATATTCCTCCACCGCTGTGAATATGCAAAATATTCTTCAAAAGTACATGTGAATTAAAAAAAACACATTTGCACCGTCTCGTATCTGAATCTACTACCTCCTACATCCTACTATATAGAGAGGCGCCTCAACAACTTTCACCGTTATACCATAGAACCGACTATGGCCCTGTATTGTCATGCGGGTGCGTATGCGGGTGCGGGCAAACAAAGGTGCGGGCAATGCGGCCATGCTTGATGCGAACCCAACGCAGTGCGTGTAGTTTCGAACGACACGCATGCGTGCGCAACAAACGCGCCCGCACCCGCATGGCAATGAAAATTCCCTTAGACAAAGGTTACTACAATTTTCCGAACGCGAAATGCGACATTCAAGCGAACGAAGTCACAATCAAAACCTATACTTATTTATAGCTTCCACTTATACTAAAAACAAAACAACCAGCTCCATTCATTCCATTTCAATCAATCTGTTAAGCGTTGCCAAGTCAGTACTAAGCATTTGGAATTTACGCAGTAATTAATCAGAGAATTAACGCGAGATCAATATCTAGATAGATTGTTGATCACCCGGGTGACGGTAGGAACCGGGTGTACCCGTAAAACTGTTTTATAGACCAGGGATGTTGCGGATATGATTTGCACTTTCGGTTCTGGAATAGGATACGGAAAAAGGAAGAATCGTATATCGGTTTTGGATATGCCAAAGAATGTGAAATTATTTTGTATTATCCGCTAGCTTCGGCTACGAATATAAGATTTTAAAGAATTATTATTAGATAAACCCCATGAAACCATGAATAATAAACAATGCAAGACGCGTGTGATTATTCTATACAAATAAAATGTTGATATACTAATAAAATATATCATACAAGTCTATAATATCAAAATTTTATCATACTTATACCATGTATCATTTAAAAAAAAATTAAATTATCCGATTTTTTTATATCGAGATCAGTTCCAGTTTCGGATATTATTTTATTTCGGATACCCGAAACGTTCAGTATCTGTTACGAGCTCTATAACATCCCTGTTGCAGACTACTAAACTACATTTTGCTTTACATCCATAAAGATTGAAGCTTAAATCAAACGGTTTAAAGCCAGTACACGAGGTAGTAAACATTTTATGAAAGATTTTGATGATTTTAATTATTTGTTTTTAAATTGAATTTGTAAGATGTACATTGTTGCTGTTTTGTTGCTGATTTAAAATTGTTTTTTTTTTAAGTTGTACAAAGTTGCTGTGTTTTTTAAATTGAATTAGTAAGTATATAGTTGTTGTGTGGTTGCTGATTTAAAATATTTTTTTAAGTTGTACATAGTTGCTGTTTTGTTGCTGATTTTGAATTGAGTTCGTAAGTTGCACACAGTTGTGGAGAGATAGAGGGGAAGGAAGGCTGAAAAAAAGGTGGATGGAATAAGTGAAGAATGATACCGTCTTCATCGTTCAATTAAAATAAGAAAAACAATAATGACGTGTAAAAGTATGATTTGTACCCAGTTTACAAAATAGAGTAAGAAGAAAGAAGTAAGTTAAAGCATGACGGTTGACAGAACTACATGGAATAATAAAACGTATTACGCCTTCAGTAAAGTGCAATTAGTCGTCGAGAGTCGCAAGACAGTTACCGGCCATCGTAGGCGCAGGCCCGCGGACGGCGAGCGATGGGTAGCTCGCCACCTGACTAGGACCAGGCCCGTGTCGATGGTGCGTTTTGTTCCACGCGCGCCTCAAAGAGCAGTCAGCACGTGACGGGGCCCTTTAGGTCCAAAGCCTGCCGGGGTTGCGGAACACTTCTAAAAGTTAGTTAGGCCCTGGAACATAAAGATCAACTAGCGCCCCACCCAGGGCGGGAGAGGTCGTTTGATGATTTTCTATCGATATAAAAAAAAGAGGTAGAAAGAAGAATGGTACACAATTGTTGATGGGTAAACCGCAACTAAATCCATACTAATATTATAAATGGGAAAGTGTGTTTTAAAAGGTTGCAAAAAATAAAAAAGCCTGTCAAATGCGACTCGGACTCGCGCAACGAGGGTTCCGTAAAATGTACACCTATATTCATCAATATTTTTATTTTATTGGTGAAATAACTTAAAATTTACAGGTTTCGGAGTTTTTTTTTTACTTGCGCTACATTTTTTTTTTGGGGAGGGGGAAATCATTAAATGTCTGCTCCCGTCCTGGGTGCGGCGGGAGGGCGTGTCAGACTTTTACTGACTAAAATCCACTCATGTTCCTTCGGTTGCCCTTTATGTTCCTTTTACTTGTGCTACATGACATTGCTTCTTGCCAAATTCCATGATTGCAATGCGAAGTAACCCATAGGTTTTGATTCCCTTGCAAATGTCTAAATATGCAATAATATATGGAACATTAACATCCGTATCTTTTCATTGCGTTGATTTAGTAATTTGATTTTTTCACTGCTTTGAGAGATCGCAGATTTAATTTAATTTTAGCTTGTTATCTCGACGCGTTTCTGAGAAAAAGGGTCTTGACAGACGGACGGATGGATGGACGGACAACAAAGTGATGCTATAAGGGTTCCGTTTTTGCCTTTTGAGGTACGGAACCCAGAAAAGAAGAAACTTTCGAATGATATAGCTATTTTAAATAAAAATAGCTGATTTATCAGCTTAAAATATTCAGAGATAGTTTGGTCTCCATTTCAACAATTCCAAACAAAATTACAGATTAACTTTACTTAGTAAGAAGTGCTAAAGAATGTTTTTATCTTTCGTCAACGTCAAGAAAATTGTGCGACTTATTACTTGGAAACAAAAGTCGGTATGTGCGAGATAGGTAGCTTTTGTAGGAGGGTGTCATGTCATACTAAAGGCAACATGACACCGGACACAGTCAGCCAGTTAGCAGTATTAAAAAAAAAAAACAAAATCAGTCTCGAAATACTTCAACTTCAACTCTTAATGAATGGCTTTTGTAGACACGAAATATTACGTACTTTGTTAGAAGTCCGTATTTTTGTCAAGAGTGACAGGGCAACATTTTTTTTCTTGTAGGGTATTTGGACCTTACGCCTCAGTGCTGCCGCCTAGTTGGCATCCTATGAGAAACCCCTTATTGTGTTGCGATATGCCATCACAAAAATAATACAAACCTTATTTAATAACAAAATACACACCTCTGAGTCACAGCCTTACCTGTATAGCATAAATTATGAGACAATTGAGAACAGACTGTATTATATGTTTCATGCAAAAAAAAAAATGAATTCATACTAAAAAAAGTTTAGGTACTGACAAGTTGCCTTATTGCCTATAGTTAGTCAGTTGTGCACTCTGCGACGTAGCTAGGTGTGCGTCCATCTTAAAAATCTACTAAACATGAAAGTCATGACAACCATTTTTTTCGCTTTTCTCATAGAAACATTGCGGTGTCGACGTTACAGAATAATATCGTTTTAGCTGTTTTTTTCCTAACTACGATTTTCTTTGTTGTTGATTTTTTTTTCCAACTTTGAGGCTAAATAGGTATGTTGTGTAATAAAACGTTTATAATGCAAAATTAGTACATTTTTATTTAAGGAGATAGTAACATTAATAGTTTTAATTAGAATTATATACCTCTGTTGCTATCTACACCAGCCGGCAAAATTATAACGCTTAAGTTAAAACTCTTGTCTAAACTTTTCTCGAACACACGTGATTCGAGACACAATAGAAAGACAATAGCAGCGCGACAACCGGCTGACGCTTGGTCGTCAAAAGGTTATGGCATACCAACGACTATCCGTACTAATATTATAAATGCGAAAGTAACTTTGTCTGTCTGTCTGTTTCTTTTTCATGCCTAAACCACGAAACCGATTTGAATGAAATTTGGTACAGATATAGTCTGGGACCCGAGAAAGGACATAGGATAGTTTTCATCCCGGAAATTCCCCGAGAATGGGAACTATTATTCCACGCGGACGAAGTCGCGGGCAAAAGCTATATAGTAACAAATAAATGATTTGATTTGAATATATTTATCTTTAATATTTTATATTTTTAGCAGAACAAATTTAATTACAAATTACAGTAAGGAACTTCAAAAAAACCAGCCACATGAGGGATTTCATTCTTAAATAAATAAATATTTTAGGACAACTCACACACGGTCATCTGATCCCAAACTAAGCAGAGCTTGTACTATGGTAACCAAACAACTGATAAACACACTTATATAACTTTTATATACTTTATAAATACATAAATATTTTAGATAAATTACACCCAGACGCAGAACAAACAATCATGCTTATCACACAAAGTTTGTTCTGGGTGAGAATCAAACCCACGACCTCCGGCTTAGCAGTCAGAGTCACTAACCACTAGACCATCAGGCCTGTCCAGGTATCTAAGTAAACAACAATTTATAATACTAGCATGCGTCTGCGGCTTCGCCCGTGAAAATGTCGAAAGTTCTATTCCCTATAGGGATGGAATTTCCAAAACTTATTTGTTAGTGGAAACCTAAACTTAGTTTTTCACAAAAGAAAATACCTTTTAAGTTTCATATCACTTAGACCAGTGGTTTGGGCTGTACGATACATCAACAGTCAGTCACTTTACCATGTGTTTACATATAGATTACTTTTGCATAATTTCAGACAGCATTTTCGAAGTTAAAGGATTTGTCACACTGGATGCGTTCTGCGGCCTGCGATCAGGTCAAAGTAAACGCAGCCCGCATCATGTATGAACAACGCTGTCGGTCGCCGCCCCGTTGGCGCAACATGCGTTCTTTGGTTGTGCTCGCACGGTCAGATCGCATTCTATACAAAATATATTGATACCGACAATGTTGTTCATACATGATGCGGGCTGCGTTTACTTTGACCTGACCGCAGGCCGCAGAACGCATCCAGTGTGACAAATCCTTAAAGGTAAACAAAAAAAAATGGAACTAAACATTATACGGCGCTTCCAATAAAAATAACAAAAGCAAAGTGTAACATATTTAAATCTCAACTAGGGAATATTAACATCACTTTTTTATCATTCAGTCTTCTAAAGAAGTGAAATTATTACAAAGGAATAGTTCGTCCGCCGTACTCAGCAGTATTGTTTTATACTTTTTGCCCATATTTTGCCCACACCGCAAACTTTCTGAGATAAAAAAGTATGATTAGGTCGGAAGTTTCTCGGCTACCTTTTTTCTTATTAATGTGGCCGGACCAACTCCGAAATCTTAGTTTTGAATAGTTTTTGACATGGTTTTGCTTTTTTTTCTTTAGTTATACGGAAAAAATATTTCGAGTTTCTTTCGGAATATTAAAGTTCTGTGAAGTGGAATAAAAAAAGATATTGATAATACTGTTATGTACCTTTTTGTAAGATATGGGTTGTCTTTCTATGATTTCTCTTTTAGGTGATGTAATTGAAAATGGATTTTCTATAGGAAAAAAGGTAGAAAGGACATTGTGATGCAATTTTTGTTTGTTAGTATTAAGTGGATGAGCGGTCACATAAGACATATATAATTGCTAGTCCTAGCGCAGGGAGGGTCGTTCCAGGGGGCGGCCGACTTGATGTCAAGGGGAGTTGCGACAGTCGTGGACAGGTTCCGCAGCTGGGACTCGAGGTGGCCCTGCACAAGTCCGAGGCCATGTGCTTTCATGGCCCTCGGCACCGGCCACCTCCGGGGTCTCAGATTACGGTGGGAGGGGTTCACATCGGTGTCGAGTCGACGATTAAGTACCTGGGACTTGTCCTCGACAGCCGATGGAACTTCACGGAGCACTTCCGACGTTTGGGCCCAAAACTGGCGAAGGCTGGAGCCGCCCTCAAGCGGCTCCTGCCCAACCTCGGTGGTCCAAACGCCTCCTGCCGGAGGCAGAAGTTTTTTTTAAACTGACGATCCCTTGGCCCGTATTACAAAATTATTAAATATAAATTAATAAAGGAATAGAAACAAAACTTAATAATCTCTAAACCTACTTCCTAACTCACGCAATTCAATAGTTATAAAATTTATGAACACATTCCATACACATTTTAAACTACATCGATATTTCAAACTCCGATATTCCGAGATACAGTCTATTAACCGCAGCAAATAAAAAAGTTTACATTTCAAAAGATTTATAAACAGCTCTACTGATAATAAAAACACTGGCACAGCAACGACCCAATTTCGAATAAAAAATAAAACTACAAACAAGCAAAAACAAGGTGCTCGATAGAGGAAAAAATTAAAAAGTCGTGTTGAAGTAAAATGTAGTCAGGCTGTAACCTGTGCTTATAGTGTGATAATCAATCCGGTCACGCGATAGAACAAGGTTTTCTACTCGATATGTGGGTTGCCAGTCAAAATTTTACTTGTCATTTACATGTAAAACGTAATTACGAAAAGGAAAGTACATAAAAACACAGTACCGACTCTCGACATTTGTCTTTGGGTATGTTTGTCGTTTTACATGGCGAACAATTATAGTATTTTTCAATGGAAAATACGATAAACACAATTATTTATTTACACTTATTACTCGATATTAAACTAAATATATAAACTAAACATAATACATATAAAACTCATAAATAATACTAAAATAAATATTTATACAATTTAAAATAAATATTTTTTAATTTTTTGATATGTATTTTTGTATTTTTAGTGCCGTTAGACTAAATCACAATATTTGAAATTTTTGAGGTGTTTTATTTTCTTTACCGAAAGTCAAATGCTGTTCTTATTTCAAATATGGGCCATTTTAGAGGCATTCTTTAATTTAAACGTATAAATAGAGTATTTATCCCTTCGATTTAAAAACCGACATTAAAAAAATATATTTAAAAAACGCGATTTTTGAAAATCGCGTATCAGACATGCAAATATAATATAACGTTGTAATCCTACGAAGTTATTAAAAAATCTGGTGATTCAATTTTAATGACAAATATTATGCTCGATTTTTCCTCGAATGTAGGGTTGTTCTATAGAAAATATCACTCATAATGATGAGTACATTGACCTCTTTTCAGTTTTCTGGTAAACAAGAAAAACCTTGTTGCTACTGAAAGAGTAATGTAACTAGGAGCTGGGTAGAAACTTGATTGAAACGAGTGCCCGTGGCGTTTCTTGCTTATTCTTTTCTATAGAACCAACTCTGTTTTGAAATAAATAGCTACAACTTTCTGACTGTATGTTGTGATGTCATACTATAATAGTATTTATAATTGCGAAAATAACTATAAGTCTACTGCGATTACGGCTAAACCTGAAAACTGAATCAACTATGATGAAATTTGACACAGAGCAAGCACAAACCCCAAGGATAGACTGGCTACTTTTTAATCCGCAACTTCGTCAGTGCTCGCAATAACCGAAATCCAAGCAGAAAAAGTCACGGGCAAAAGCTTAGCGTTAACAAAAATCCAAACTAGATTTTTTAAAAACTAATCTGACACGTAGTCATAATCTGCACCCTTAAAAATTTGAATAGTAATATGAAAAGAAAAATATTATACAAAAGTCGTTGATCGTAAAATAATAATTGACGGCAAACAAATAAAGGCAAAATCTTTAGGTGAGGCACAGACACGGAGAAAATTGAAAACGTGACGTTTGCCCTCCAGAAATTATACCCATAGTGTTTATATTGCAATATGGCCGCCGATTCTTATTACAAATTTTATTCGTTCCAAATTGGAAGTTTGCACTTTGATTTCGTAATGTGGAATTCGAAGTTTAAAATATCGTTTTGAATTTTGGTTTTCGAAAGGTTGAGTGTACTCGTGGTTTGAAAACAAGTAAATGATTTGTGGAGTGTGAAATGTACATTGTAATAGAATTGTGTAAGCTATTAGAGGTAAAATTAATGTTAGTGTAAATACTGTGTTGTGTAAGTAATGACTGTACCGTTATAATTATATCATAAATAAATAATTCAATGGTAATAATGACTAGGCAAAGGGGCTCTCCACATACAGAAAGAGCATGAACATTGACCACGCTTGCTCACGGCGGATTGACAATTTTTATTTTTTTTTTGTTATACGCAAATCTGTGCGCTCTAACATTTAATTTAGTTTTAGTTATTATTTCTCTGTAAGTGAATAATTTAATTCTTAATTTAATTCTTAAGAGAAATAAAGATATTCTTAAACCTTAGATCCATATTTATTTTATAAGTCTTGGTTACTTCACAATAATATTCTTTCACTGATGTCTATGATATAATTATGTGAATTGAAAAAGTGACATTACAACCTGTCCGAATTTGAAATAAAAAAAACGGTTTAATTTAATTTAAAATAAATTATTTTTTGACTTTGATTTTTCTACAAAAACCAGCAATCTCACTTTCACTTTCAAAATTGAACATTGAAACCCAACAAAAAAGCCCAAGGCATCGATTTTCTACGATAGCAAAAGCGATGCACATAACATGCAAATTCTTTCTAACACTCTAGCCATAAATAATTCTGTAACCCAGTTTATTCTTCCAACATAAACGGAACGTTACGCGAACGATCTTGCACGAAACTGTTTAATGTGATTTATTTTAAACGTTTTTCAGTATGAAATGCAGCTGTTTGTGGGTGGTGGTTTCGTTTGTACGTGTTTTTTCGTTTCGGTTATAGTTTTTGCGTTTTTTTGTGTACTTAGTCATGTTAGGTATTTATCGTTTTTAGTTTTTTTTTATTGTTGTTTTTGTATGGGATTTTTATGCATAAATGTGATTGAAGACGAAATACCACAATCAAGTAATTTAACTTTTATTTTTAATTTTTGAACTTGTTTCTCTACAAGCAACGTCAATAATGGTTGTCTTCATTCGAAGCACAATATGCAAATACATTTATTTTGATATTTGCCCTGTTTAGGTTATGTCTTGCTAGGCCATGTTATTACTTTTATTTTAAAAATATCTAAGAACCTATATACCTCTTTCAAAATTTAGTTTCTTAGAGGGAAGAATGGACAAATAGACTCCATAAAAAAATTACTCTTTGTAACTTACTTACTCTTGACATCTAACCTGCCCGTCAGACTTTGCTAACCATTGGTCTTCTGCTACTTTTAAAGTTTTACCCTGCACGTTTTACCCTCAAGTTGAGCCGTACCCCCGACTTGGATTGATCGCACGAAACATGCAAAAATAATGTGATTGATTTAACTCCTTTGCATAACTCGGGGAAATGCAAACCATTACCTACTTTAAAAGATTGGACTCGGTAAATAATAAAATGTTTTCAATTACTTTTGGAGTCGATCTGTTGCTTCTATTTATAGTTTATCTACCACACTGATAATTTAGGTAAGTGCTAAGAACGTGTCAAGAAATAATTTATTAAGATAGAAACAAAAATAAAGTAGTTTAATCTATTTTGACTTTTACTGACTTTGAAGCTGCTTACATATAATTAAATCATTACATAGTCGAAACTTTACATTGATTATTAAAAAAAACTTAAAACACATGTTCTACAACAGATACCGGATTCAAAAAAAGTAGTTTTTAGATCTGTTTATTTATAATTTGGTCCAGGATAAATTAAAAATACTGCAAAGATTTCATTCTTTTGACGTCACACGAAATTCAACACACTGTGATTATAGCCTATTATACATAGATAAAAATCTCCTATATAATAAGAGATATTATAAACTATATATAAATAGATGAAAAAAAACGTTAGATAACATTTACAAGATGACGTAAATCAGAATATTCAGGTAAAAAACCATACATCTTCCACAACTTTACAATACCCCATTAATAAATTAGGCTATCATTTTCAGTTATCAAAACCAATGTCCTACGCCGTTCATGGGCGGGAATTTCTAACATAAATTACGTTCTTAATTATGAATTTCATAAACGTTTTCATAAGTTTTGATTTTGATTTCAGACTTTAATGGCGTTGGCCTAGTTTAGAATTATTATTCTTAGTACCAATTTTAGACTTCGCTCGGTTAAATTGGACTTCCAGTGATAATAAAGTCGGTTTGTGTTTTCATTAATTAATTTTGGTAGGTAAATATCTGTTGAATATAGAGTTGCCGGATCAATGAGCTCCTGTGGGGATTGGCTTATAATAAATGAGGACGGATGGACGAGAGAACGTGACAATATGATTGGAATGGAATGGTAATTTTGACGGCAACTGACGCATTGGTTGAGTTATTGGGTAGTATGTTGCGTGTCTCGGTTTCTAGTCTCGTACGGGACAAATATTTGTAAGGTCTACACGTATTTGGTTCCAGTTTGAGGTACGTTTATATGTTACAGAAGAAATTCATTACGTAGGGCAAAATGTTTCAAAATAAAATACGTTTTATCGTTGATTGTAAATGAGACTGTATTGCCTCCATTAACCGTTAATTAATCAAATTCGATAGCCTAGTTACGTCGTGATGGCCCAGTAGTTAAGGCGTTGATCTTATAAATAAGGTTGTGAAACTAAATATAGGCAAGTTTCAGTGTGGCTGCTCAGTTTATTTGTACTATATAAAGTTCATCTTGAACGTCACAAGCATTGGTTGAGAAAAGGATCACAAGCACAATATAAATATTTTTCATATAACTCGTTAAATGAAATTAATTTATGTATTGTGTAAAAAAAATAGATTAAACGTAAGAATACAAAAGAAATCAAAACATCTTTAAACAAGTTTCGGTATTGGCGAAAACAGACACTTTCTTGAGTTCTGTTTAATAATTGGACATCCATGGTTGAATACTACTACAAAGGTACCAAACCCTTGTGACGTCACAGACCTTTTACTATAATCCAGTACCCAAAGAAATAGTGTTGAGGTATTGCGCTCAACCAAATTGATATACTTGACTAACAAATTGGGTTTGAACCGACGTTTTACATACATTATGGAAGGAAATAAGCGTCGCGTGTTGGGTATACCCCGTGACGAAGTAATGATTGAATTGATTGTGTAATTTTGTAAGTAGTCGATAACGTGTGTCATTTTTCAATAGATAAAATACTTCTTTAAGTTTAATAACTGCTACAAACTTTGAGACGTTTTAAATTAATAAACCATCATTGTCCCCAGCCTTTTCCCAACTAAGTAAGCGTCGGCTTCTAATCTAACCGGATGCTGCTGAAAACCAGTGTTTTACATGCAGCAGTAGTCTTTTACACTTCCACAACCCAGATACTGTTACTTACGGACCTGCCAGAATACCAGCGCTGCGACTCTCTGACGCAGCTCCATGCTGAGGTAGGAGCCTTTTCTGGCCTCGCACAGGCTTTATATTGTAAGCTTTGTTCGTTCATAGTTTTTAATTGTGTGTCTGTGTGTGTCCAGAATAAATAAGTTTTCTTTCTTTCTGTCTTTCTTTCTTTCTTTCTTTCTTTCTTTCTTTCTTTCTTTCTTTCTTTCTTTCTTTATTTCTTCCTTATACTGAATAACTTGATATCCATGTCCTTGGTAATACTGATTGCCAGAATTTTAAGTTTTTGACCAAGTATCCATAACTTGATCCATGATTGGCAATTAAAACCAACGACTTTCTCTCTCACACACACTGCCAATCTAAGGGTATTGTGTTTTCCAGAAAAAGGGTTGTCGAGGTCTGATAGCCTAAAACACTGATATTCAGTTGCCAGTTGATAAAGGGTAGAGAGACGAGAAGTTTGTCCTGGGTGGAAATCGAACCCACGACCTCTGGCTTAGCAGTCAGGGTCACTGACCACTAGACCAACTGAACAGGCCCGTCATGACTGATTTTGAGCACAATCACGTGTTTAAGTATCGTACACTAATTACCAGTCAGCCTATATAAAGTCATAACGTAGTTAAAAATAACTGTAAAAAACTCTCCCATCTCCCGCCGGAAGCTCGCAGCGCCCCTTATTAACAATGTGCACATTCAGCACTTCCGGTGCCGCGCAACCTACTTCCGGTTACTTCTTCAGGTATGCGGTCACATTGCTGAGAATGCTCTTTTACTATTTTTAGATTAAAATGTTTAATTTACGTGTGTTTGTAAAAGCCATTGTTTTTAAAAAGAGTTTTTTGTTGCCAGCTACAAAAAAGGCTTTAAAGTGCAGTTTTGATAAGTCTGTTAATTTACGGAGCTCTTCCCACAGTAATAATACAATGTGTAACGGAATAAACGTAAAACCACACGTCCCAATTAGAATGATAAAATATTTTAGGTGCTTTTAAAAAATCTAACTAGCTTTTGCCCGCGCCTTCGCCCATGTGGTAACATCCACATGGGCGAAGCTTCCATTCATTATTTTACCTAGAGATTGAATTTTCAAAAATTCTTTCTAAGTGCATACTGTTCATAAAAAACGCATTCATATCGGTTACTAAAATACTTACTAAAATTCAACTTATTTTTTATAGTGGCCAGATTTTAAGATTTCTTTAAACAGTGTTCGATCATTTTATAAAATAGGTCTGTTTACTTCACAAAACCATCAATCATTAATTAACATGCAATTTGCGATTTTTTGGAACAACCACTCATGTTCATAAATCTATATATAAAAAAGAGAGTCGTGTTAGTTACACATTTTATAACTCAAAAACGGCAGAACCGATTTGGCTGAAAATTGGTGAGGAGGTAGCTTATTAGGACCAGGGGACGGACATAGAATGCTTTTTGTTATCTTCTTTTTTTTCTTTTTATACTGTTTTCGTTGATCGTGACATAAAATGTGGTTACGAGTAAAATTCGAGCAGAGTCTGTAGTAATCAAAAATCTGATATAACGCGGGTGAAACCGCGAGGGACAGCTAGTTTGTAATAAAAGTAATTTAACATGTGTACGACTTCCGTACAATAACTGTTCCGTATAATAATTATCTGTAAGTGTTAATACAGCAAAAATTTCAAATGTGAAGTACAATGAAAACAAATACATTTTCTAAAGTACATTATTACCTATAACTGCAACTCCTCACGTACGACATATAATCCTCTAAAATGCTCTTCTATTTCTCCTTACTTACACATGAAACTTTCAAACAAATACTATAATAATTGCCTGTTAAAGTTCCAGGAAGTCGGGTTCAATGGTTTGTTTCCTATTCGAGAGACAGTACTACTTGCAGTCGTATCTTTGTTTCATTTTGTTAACTTAGGTACCATTTGCTTTAAAAGTGTTTGTTAATGTAGAGTGATGGTGAGTCTATTGTAAGGAAAAAGTGATGTAATATACACTAATGCCCTTACTAATAATCACTGTGTAAAGTTAT
Source organism: Athetis lepigone (assembly GCA_033675125.1). Taxonomy (NCBI): domain Eukaryota; kingdom Metazoa; phylum Arthropoda; class Insecta; order Lepidoptera; family Noctuidae; genus Athetis; species Athetis lepigone. Next base: position 3,488,972 of record CM066226.1, on the reverse strand, counting down.
GCAATGAATAAAGCCTGTGTAACCATAAATTTTTTGACGTATAAACCTGTCATAACTTTATGCAGCGATTATTAGTAAGGCGCTAAGTATTGAAATAATATATTACACTGTTTACTGTCCCCACTGTAGGGCAAAGGCCTTCAGTGCTTCGTCAATGCTTGTGCCTTCTCATCTAGAGAAGACACAAGCATTGAAGAGGCAGTCTTATTATTATAGAGTCCCATTAGTGCAAATTCATACACCGTTTAGTACCTAAGTCTGAACAAAAATACTTAAGCAAAAAAACGCAAATTATAGAGAGAGAAGAGAGTCAGAGTTTTATTTATAAACAAGAAAGGCGTTTTTTTTCCAATTTTTTGTTCGTATTTTTTTAAATCTTAAAGTGTTTGTCTATCTATTTTAATGGGACTTTATACAATAAGTTTATTTTTTATTTATACTGAAGTATATGCAACTTCAAACCGAATTCCGGCCACAGCAGCCAAAGACGATTGGCTAAACACAAACTAAGTATAGCTAATTGTGCCCAAGTGTGTGCGTAAATATACAGGATAGAATATACAGGGTGTATACCATTTCTGTCATGATTTTAGTCCGATGGGACGGCAATCCGACGCGACCGGGGAGAGATCAGACGCTAGACCAACAGCTTTGCACAATTCCGGAGGCGCTGTACTGAGGTGTAGTAACCTAAGCTAATATTATAATATGAAAGTGTTTGTTTGTTATGTTGCCAGGCCTAAACCGCTGAGCTATGTATTAAGAATTTTGGTATAGAGTTAGATTGTAAGATTTGATGAAAATGTCACTTCATTTGTGTAGTTATTGGTTTCACTACTTGGGTGATCCCAAGTAGTGAAATCTGATTCGTTTTTATAGTTGTTAAAAAACACAAAAATGTTATTTTTGTTAGAAGAATATCGAGTAGCTTTTGTGTAAAATCAAAATGCCTTATTCACTGTGACCTAAGTAACATAATTGTACCTATTACACTTGACTACCTAACTTTTAATTTACAGCACTGTTGGGCTCTTGGCTGCCGCGCTGTGTATTGCGAGTTCGATTCCCGCATGGAGCAATTATTTGGACGATTTCCCAAGTAAGCCAGTTTATAAGCATTGGTAAAAAAAAATTGCTAGTGTAAAGTAATGTCCTTTGAAATTCTTCAAACCCAACTTTTTACTTTTATTCTTAAGACAGCATCACTCCAAGATTCGCTGTCACAACACAAGCCCTTAATTCGAAACAAATGGAAATAAACCACCAATTTCTCGCTAACGCATAAAAAGAGGGATGTTTTGTTTACCCCGTAAACCAACTTAAATGGCCAATGAAACACCATGTACATTTTAAGTTGGACAATAGAATGTAATTCTGTGGTATATTGGCCTCAATGATTTAGCATAAAGTCTAAGGCCAGTGGCTGAGTGAGTGAATAAGGAAAGCGGAATAGGAAATATTTTTATTCGCATCGATATAAAGTAATAATAAAGCATTTAAATACAAATACATAAAAAACAAAAACAACCGCCTTCAAAAGCTAAAAACAAAAAAATTACATAAAATTTTAAGGTAAGTGTCTCCGGTTCTGTTTGTTGTTTTGCGACTTCCTAATTTGAAGCCGGTCCTTCAAACACACGTGATTTGAGACACAATAGAAAGACAATAGCAGCCCGACAGCCGGCTGTAGGTTGGTCATTGTATGGTTAAAAGTTAAAAGTACTCCATCGTTTAACATTTAGACACGTTTGGTGTGATAGCTTATGCCAACCCAACATCTATCAACTCCATATTCGGTAACATGAACAAATTTTGTTGTATTTGATTACGTCACATTTGTTCTGAAAGCCAGAAAGTCTGACCAGTACAACCAAGGGGTATCGTGTCGCCCAGTGACTTTGTCGGGAGGTCTGAAAGGCATTCGTTTCACGTAAAACACTGGTATTCAGCTGAATTTGGTTAGTCTTGAAGCCGACCAAAACATAATTGGGGAAAGGATAGAGATATGATGATTTGTTATAATTAATGGCCTTGTTTTTTCAAATATTTTAAGGAACATTTTTTTTCCATTTTAAAAATGAATTTCTTGCAGAAAATGATATTGTAAGTAGTTAAATAAATTAATGAAAGCTTGATTTTAAAGTGTTATCAAGATAAAATGAGAGATGACAGACAAAGTATCTTACTTTGACTTTCATTTCGATAACACTTTTCATATTTTCAAGACTATAAAATACTGGACAACCAAAAGTTTTTTTTTTGTCTGACCCCACCGATCCATTTTCAAATATTCTGTAAACAGTTAAAATAATTCGATACGTCGATTTGGTGAGAATTTATCGAGAATTTAATGGTACTGCCTTCTTGCTGTTGAGCGTAGTACTTCATGACTGACTGTAAGCACTATACATTGCAGTACTTATTATGTTTTTTTATTTAAGCTGGTTTGTCTTGCCTGAATATACTTTTATTGTAAAGTCTTCAAAGGTAATAACTTCGTTTGTTCTGTGTCTTTTCGAGGAAATGCTGTTATGCAATGCAACTGACATCTTTAATTTTATTTTAGTTTGCAAAAAACAACATTATTTCTTGCTTTTGAAATAATTGCAGCTAAACAAAACAGACTTAGAAAATTGAAACGTGATCGACAACCAGTTTCAAATCTTCTTGTATAATTAATTTACTTAAATAATAGTATAAAGCTGGGCATTGATGGTAATTTTTACGCGTCAGTTGAACTGACGTCCATGCAAAATTTAATCGTGAGTGTCGAATTGTTACTCCAGAGTTGGTTGGCCGCCTAAACCATTTGGAGTGACACTACAGTTTGACGACTAAACTGACGCAAAAAATGACCGTCAATACCCAGCTTTAGATTGTATCGAATATTAAAAAATAAATGGTACAAAATTTATCTCAATCTCATCTTAGCAACCATCAATATTGTCGTTTGCATAATAACTGTTCTAATGAAACAACATGTGAGTGAGAATAACACTACTTCAATAGAATAAATAAATAATAAATAAATAATAATAATAATAAATATCCTGGGACAACTCACACACGGCCATCTGATCCCAAACTAAGCAGAGCTTGTACTATGGTAACCAGACAACTGATAAACATACTTATATAATTTATAAATACATACATATTATAGATAACACACCCAGACACGGAACAAACATTCGTGCTCATCACACAATGTTTGTCCTGGGTGGGAATCGAACCCACGACCTCCGGCTTAGCAGTCAGGGTTACTAACCACTAGACCAACAGGCCTGTCATGATTAGGTTTGCATAATATTCAAGCAAAGAAAGCCGCAAAAAGCTTCTGCTTTAAATCAAAAGGTACCCGAGCAACGTATCTCACATAAGATTTAATCAAAATACCTTCTTCACACACTGCATTGAACACAATTTCCAACCAAACGGAGAAACCACAGCTTTAATCAAAGCTTTCCTTAGAGATAAAGAAAAATCCTAAACAAAAATCGCCCGCTAATCTTCCCACCACATCGTCAGCCTAATGCAAGGTAGAAGGCAAAAACCACAAGGGCGACCATAAACTTTGATTAGATTTTGTAACACGCGGCTCCATCCTACATTAGAATGCGTGAATTGGTGCCGAGTAATTGGATTTTTCGCGTCATCGCGCCTGATCTTCTGTATCTTGGTTACCCTAAACTTCTGGTAAGGGTAGGGGCATAAAGACGTTAGATTTACATGATTTGACGGTGAACTATTGGATAGACCTCTTGTTAATTATGTCGTCTTGGTTGATTTCAGGCGTGGCTGTCGGTTTCAACCGGGACTACCCAGCTGCGATTTTAGAATGTACTAGCGTATGCATCAACGCATATATACTCTCAATTTCCTCGAGTCATGTAATGTAATAAAATTAAAATAATAATACTAGCCTATTGCTGTCCCTCTGCAGGGCAAAGGTTTCTTCTCCTTACAGAAAGGGATCGAGCATTGATCACCACGCTTGCTCAAGAAGGATGGGCGATTTCGAACTTATATTCACTACAAATCCAGGTACCCTTACCCCTTCACCGATGTCTCTATGTAATTTAAGTTTCTGTTTAAATCACTCATCATTTAAAACATCAACTTTAAAAGAATGGTGGTCGTGACAGCGTAAACTATAGAAGAATTAAGGTTAAACGTGACATTTCATTCATCCTTTCATGTATTTAAGACACGTGTTCACAAGAGACGTAATGTTTTTTTTAATTATACATGTCGTTACGACGTTTGACCGTGTGTGTTTTTGTGTTTTTTTATGCACACGTGTCAAAGAAAATGACAAAAAAAAAACACTAAGTGCCCCAAATCAGAAAAAAAAATCACCGTTGTATAATATAGTAGTATTATCCTTTAATATCAACCTTACATCACATAAACAATCCGAGGTTTAATTTGTGTCCAAAAGAGTTGAGCAACCACGACTCTAAGCAGATACGCTACATGCTTAAAGAACAAAAAAAAAAAACAATTGAAAAACATCTACGTCATAATCTTGAGTTTAAGTGAAACCTGCCTTACCCTGTTGGTGCCAAATTCAAGACTTTTTTGCATTTTGTACCATTTAGAAGGTTTTTTTAAGGGATTATGTAGGTGAGGATTTTTATTTAAATTTCGAAGCGTAGATTAGAATTGTTTTACAAAAAATCTTGTCTCGACACAGATCTAAGTTCTTCTAAAGTTTTTGCATAACATCCCTGAATTGAAAAGATAAATGAATGGAGATTAGTTTCAATTCGTTGAGTTTAATCAGAACATCTGTGTTCCCAAGGAAATCTACAGCGTACTGAGATGTTTATCTGGGAAAAAGTATATGCAAAAATTGAGTTTTGTAAATAATTAAAACAATTATGCAAATTATTATATACTCATTTAAACAAAACTGATTGTTTTCCTAATTATGTAAATTAATTTTATTTGAATTTTTATAAAGTACTTGTTTAACCGCGTGGCTTTGTCCGCTTAAACGACAAGTAAGCTAATATTTGTACTATGTAAATAAAAATTAACTGAGTATAGTGTGATTAAACTAAAAAAGACACACCTCCACCGCTGCCATAATATTTTCATATAACAATAATCCGTTAGATAAAGACATGCCGATGAAGACACCACATGATAAACCGTTCGATCCCTTCCGTTATAACCTTCATAAATAGCCGAAAAACATACAGTTCCCCATAAATCTCAGGGAGGCGTCCGCACGATTTTCTTACATTTCTTTCTCTCATACATCAAATTACAGGTGAAACAAATTGCGAGCAACCACTATAAGCGCGACGTATATTTATTTATAAAGGCCCTGGACGTGACACGACTGCCTTAGTTTCACGGTGAATATTTCTTTATTGTATTTACAGGACGTGGTATTGATTTAGTGCTTGTTAGAATTGGTTTTTAGTGGTTATGGTTTTTTTATTGTAGGAGAAAATTGTGCATTTTTTATGCCTGGTGGTTTTGACACCCCTTTCTCATGAATATTGTTGAAGATCCGAATCCTAGTAAGTACCAATGTAACTTTTTGACTTCGGATGTACTATGCCAAATTGAATGCCAAATAATCGAATATCAATGATCGACCATTATAAATCGATTTGTATCTTGTAATCACAAGAGCAACAGAACAGTGAAATTATTTTTATATCACAAAAATGAAGTTCAGTTAGCATTACGAAATCGGGAAAATGGCTCGAACAGCTTTGCAGTTGCTACTTTTCGTTGAAATTTTCCATGACCATTTTGCTTAACAATAACTGAATTTTTTCACTCCCGAGTTGTATCTATTTTTTCAATGAAAAGGTTGTTAGCTTTGACTTCTCTTAATTCCTTTCTAAGCCTAGCAGTAGACTGCTAATTTCCGTCTGAACAAATGAAATAGTAACAGGGTGTATTCTTGTCCAGATCTGTATTTTAACTAAACCTAAATCAGAAAGAAAATTGAAATTTTGTCATAGTACGTATTACTATTATAATAGCTGTCCAAATCTAACCTGATAAGGAGATAATCATGAATTGACAAAGTAATTAACCCTACCTTTTTTTTGACGATGGGAAATCATCAAAAGACTTCTCCCACCCTCAGTGTCAGACTATAACTGACTAAAACCCACCCCGTTGCCTTTTTATAATAAAAAAATTATAAAAAAAACCTACCTTAGAGAGGTTCACTAACACAACTCAAACCATAAGCAAAACCTAGCATAAAATTCAGCAAGTTCGTTTTTCTAGGCATATCGCTGAAACTATGCTATAGCGTGCTTGACTGACGTCAACACGCATCCATTACACGATATTTGCACTGACGTAATTGTAACCTAGTTCATTGGTTTCTAGGAAATAAAGACAAAGATCCATTAAAGTAGCTTTTGCATTTATAACAGTTTGTTCCCATTAGTTCTACTGAAATTCCATTGTATTACTACGATATTATGACTGTGTAATAAAATACCAGAACTACTGGGAGTCTTCCTTTTTTTATTTTTCATTAATACCGATGAAACAGGTAGAACAAGTGCGAATAGAGACACTTACTAATTCTTAAAAAACGCCCGTTAGAGCCTTTTCAGTCCCATACGGGTGCGAATGCGGGCCAGACTGCAATAACTGCTGCGAGCCGCACGCAAGTGTGTCGCCCTCAACTCGCATGACAATAAAAGCATGTAAGATAGGATGTACGAACTAGTTATATCTGCTATTTAGTCTTATCGAGATGTAGTCATAACGCTTCTAACCCCATGGTTTTATTGTCACGAGGGCCACTTGCTAAGCTCGAGGGTCACACACTACGTGCAGCTCGCATCAAATATGGCCGCCCGGACCGCACCCGCATTTGCACCTGGAAGATATTAAAGTGCCTTTAGTTCTACTATGGAACGGTTCAGTAGACCAAGTGGGAATAAAGACTCCCACTAGTTCTAGTAGTTTCTTATACCTATCATCGTAGTACTAGTGAGAAGAAAACCTCCCATTAGTTCTACCGAGGAACAAATGCGTATAGAGATTACCACTATTTAAAAAGTAGGGAAAGAAGTGGTAATGGGGGAAAAAAGTTCCCACTAACTCTACCATGGAACTATTTTTTTATTTTTTTTTATTTATTTTATTTTTATTTAGTTGACGGGCCTGTTGGTCTAGTGGTCAGTGACCCTGACTGCTAAGCCAGAGGTCGTGGGTTCGATTCCCACCCAAGACAAACTTTGTGTGATGAGCATAATTGTTTGTTCTGTGTCTGGGTGTTATTTATCTATAATATGTATGTATTTAAAATTATATAAGTATGTATATCAGTTGTCTGATTACCATAACACAAGCTCTGCTTAGCTTGGGATCAGATGGCCGTGTGTAAGATGTCTCAGGATATTTATTTATTTATTTATTTATTTATTCAGTTATAACACTAGTGGGAACAATCTTTTTACTACTGTGTTAAATGTTACAACAAAATTCCTTGTGATATATTAAAACTAAACGAAAGGAAATTTAAAGCATATATTAAGAATAAATTATGTCAACAAGCATATTATAAATTGGAAGATTACATTCAAGATAAAAATGCTTGGAAGCATGCTGGTCCAGCTCCATAGGATATTTAATCCACAGTGTAGACAAAACCAAACTGGTGGCTAATTAAAACTGATAATGATTAACTACTTTTACTTTTACAATTATAAATTAGACACAATTATTCTTTTTTCTAATAGTTGGAGGCGCTGGCTCACACATTATTTTTCATTTTTTGAGGAAGGTAATTTATTTGTAAATGTGTTACACTAAATGTTCGTGAACTTGATTAGCTTCCATTTCCTAATTAATTTTAATTATGTTTATATACTCTTTTGACGGAAATGGTTTTTGACATTATATACATTCTTCTCTTCACATTTAACAATGTACAATTAATAATATTGTAACAACATTATTTTAAAAGAGTAAGTATGGAGTTTCTTGCCCATTCTTCTCCATACGTAACAACATTTCCGAATGGGCGGTAGATTCACTTTTGTTTTATAAGTATGACGTTTCAAAGTGCCTTTTTTGGGTCTAATGGAAATAAATGATTTGACTTTGACTTTGACTTTGAACAGTTATTTATTAACGACGTTGTCCCTATAAAAGTGGTTATATTTTTAAAGATCATACGCGAGATCATATCCTTGCAAACACGGTTCTAAAATGAAACCAGACATTTTATTAAAATTTCAGGAAAATGCTGTTCTGTACAATGTTTCTGGAATTTAATTTGCAACATGCTAGTGTTTTTCATTAGGTACTCTGGGAATTGTTGAGCTTATATGTAAGTATATGCAACAGTGCCTGATTTTCGAGGAACTGGGGATAATTCGAGGATATAATTTTGACGGGCCTGTTGGTCTAGTAGTAAGTGACTCTGACCGCTAAGTCGGAGGTCGTGGGTTCGATTCTCACCCAGGACAAACTTTGTGTGATGAGCATGATTGTTTGTTCTGTGTCTGGGTGTAATTTATCTATAATATGTATATATTTATTTACAAATTATATAAGTACTAGCTTTTGCCCGCAGCTTCGCTCGCGTAGAATTTGGTCGGCCACATTAAGTTGCGTGATATTTTTTTAAATACTTGTATTTTAAGTATCTTCACATCGTACATCCCAAATTTCTAACTTCAAAATTAGTTTCCATACAATTTTTGAAATCCGTTTGAAAATCGTGATGGCACAGTGGATAAGGCGCCCGCCTCTCGTGTGTGGTTGTGGGTTCGAATCCGGGCAAGTACCAATGTGACTTTTTCAACTCATATGTATTTTCTAAAGTTTATCTTGGACATCACTGACATCCCGGCGTGCCTCGGAAACCACGTAAAGCCGTTGGTCTCAGTTGTCATGCGTAGAACTTTGACAGTCGTTACTGGTTAGCCAGAAACTCTGACCAGTCTAACCAAGAGGTAGCGTATCGCCCAGTTACTGGGTTGTGGAGGTCAGATAGGCAGTCGCTCCACGTAAAACACCGGTATCCAGCTGAATCCGGTTAGGCTGGCAGCCAACCCCAAACACAGTTAGGAAAAGGCTAGAGAGATGATAATGACAATCTTTGAAATCCTATACCTAATATTTAGTGGGAATCTCTTGAGGGTGGAATTATCTGAATTCCTTTCTAAGTGCTCATTATTTTAAGCTATAATAGAACTCTGCAAATTTCAAAATTCTAAGACCAGTGGTTTCTTCATCAATTTTTACCTGTATGGTGTGTTCATAAAGAGTAGCCCTATGTCCTTCCCCGGGCTTGAGGTTATCCTATCCAGCACAAACTGATTACTAAACACTGACTAATAAACAGGTTGGACCAATGTTACTTGCATTTAATCACTACATAGTATAATACAAAGTAGCTTTCTTTGTCCCTATGTAAGCTTACATTTTTAAAACTACAGAAGGGATTTTGATGCGGTTTTGTTAATAGATTTTGTAATAAGTAAAGAAGTAATATGTATGTAATTGGAATAGGTGAACATCTGTGTTAAATTATCTGTTTTTACTGCAATATACTCCCGTATACTATGTTATTTGTTTTTTTTTATTCAGCGTAAATATGTAGATTTTGGGACTTAGATACATGTGAGCATGGGCAAAACAGGGCATGCCTAAATGTATCCCCGCTATCTTCAAAGTTTGCCTTTGCGATTTATTAATAGTTATAGAAAATGCAACTTTAAGTGAGAACTGTAAACATTTGAAATTAAAGAGTAAGTTATTGGGTATTATTGGAATGCGTGGAATAAGAACATTTTCACCCTTAGCTTCTCCAGTTACAATTGGTGCCTAGTTCAATGACTCGCAATCTAGTGCCATTACATAGTTTCGATGCGTCCAAGTTGCGCATTTACAAAACGGGTATACCGACTTTTAATCCTTCGAACACCACGTGATTTGAGACACAATAGAAAGACAATAGCAGCCCGACAGCCGGCTGTCGGTCGGTCGTTGAAAGGTTAATTTGAGCTTATGTGATGGCACCCCGGATAGCTCCAAAGAGTTAAAAACTCCCCAGGGTAGCTCGTACAGTCTTCAGATGACATGACTGTGTCGATAGATGAAGCTGGGTTGTTGCATCGCTGGTTAGGTACTTGGCCCAAGATAATTTTATTGATTTTCGCAACTTTTTCATTTCTTGGTGCTAGTATAGTTCTTTCACATAGCCAACTTTCATCGTGGATGTTCTGTTGCTTGCCATTAAGCGCTCCGTTCAAGTCAATCATATCGTGATAACTTTTAAACTATTGTGCCAAATTACTTAGTGTAAAAGACAAAGGTTATCTTCATTATATACTTAATGCGAGAAATGTATTTATTTTGATAAGAGTTTGATAATTATATACTTATATGTGCATTGTAAAATAGTACCAAATTTAATTAAATTTATGGTTCACAATTTTGGTCGTACTGGCTTGCACATAAGAGGTAGATATATGCTATCGCGGACTTTTATTTAGATCTATTTAAGACAAACAATTCTGTGGTACATCATCTTTATGTAACTCCATTGGTTTAGGCAGCGCACGCCAAGATAGCTCTCAGATGGAAGATTTTTTCCGACTTAATTGACACTTATCGTTTAATTATGATCAAAATTACATAAAATCATTATAAATTGTAGCCTATGTGTTACTCTGATATATAACCTAAATTACTGTAAAGTTTCATCCAAATCGGTCCAGTAGTTTTTTCGTGAAAGAGTAACAAACATACACACATACATCCATCCTCACAAACTTTCGCATTTATAATATTATAATAAAAAATAATAAATATAAATATATAAATATAAATATAAAATATATAATATAATATAATATAATATAATATAATATAATATAATATAATATAATATAATATAATATAATATAATATAATATAATATAATATAATATAATATAATATAATATAATATAATATAATATAATATAATATAATATAATATAATATATATTATATAATATATATATATATAAGTAGGAAGGATTTTTGTACGGAACCCTCGGTTGACCGGTTTTTTTTTAACTTGTGGTTTTCTTCTAGATCGCCTAGTATCGGAGACACTTGACTTGGTAATTACCATATCATCGATTAAACCTTAAATTTAAGTCAAATAAAGTTCTTAAAACGTTTGCGCTCTTTGAAAATATTTCTAGAAATAAATCGGTTCCGACCTATCAAAATTTGAATGTTTCTCAAACTCCAGTCAAGTTTAACTAACCGACGCAAAGTTCACAGATTCTAGTGCTTACAGGCAACGTTCTAACAACCGGACACTAAGTCCATTGTTACAGGTGCTTTAAACAACAATTCAACTTGTTTAAGTTCGAGAACTCTGTTTAACTCTGAAGGAATTAAACATTAACAAAGTAGGTCGTGTATTATACAAAACTTTTCGCTAGGTATGTTTATGTTTCATGTAAAGGTTAAATCTGTTACTATCTTACTTTTCTTAAAAGGTTGAATCTATTACCATCAATCTTAGGCCACGTCCGCACAGGCAGGTGGCTTGCTTAGCGCCTAGAGCCTAGCGGCTTGCATCCTGGCTATTCGCTTGGATACACGGTGGCCGCACATGAGGTGGTTTGCGTGGTAGGTCGCTAGGTGCCTTGGGCATTTGCTTGTTGGCACGTTGACGAGAGGTCACTTTCAAACTTTCAAAAATAGCTCTAACACTACTACTCACAGAAAATTCATCTTTAAAATATTCACGGCCTTATCCGTCATGTTGGGTTCATGATATAAATAAATCACGGTCAAGTTATAGGGAGATTAACGTTCTATAATTCTATACTTATACATAAATTTTATGAATATTAGCCGTATGACCAGGGAAACATTTGATCTACTTCTCAGTAAAGTTAAAGGAAAACTAACTCATTTGGATACTCATCTTAGAAAAAGGTTCCACAAAGGTTCTCTTTTGAAAACTGAAGCAATCAATATTTCATCCATTGTTTTCTTCTAACCTCCTATAATATTACAAAAATCCGAGTTATTAGTTTTCACCTAGTACCTACTTTTCAACCTGGTGCCTCGCAACAAAAAACCAACACGTTTGTTTACATGGATGCACGCCAAGCGACTAGCTAGGCGCTAAGCGCGCAGTGCAGCCGGTCGCGTTCATTTTAGAACGTTTGTTTAACTAAGCTACTAGCTAGGTGACTCGCTAGACACTAGGCGCTAAGCAAGCCGCCTGTCTGTGCGGACGTGGCCTTAGTCTTTCTGGCTTTCTTTTTATCAACTGTCAAAGTTCTATGAATGACAACCGGGACCAACTTTTACTTTTCGAAGTACACAAACGGCTTTACGTACTTTTCGAAGTACAATTATATGCCAGTGATGATCTAGAGAATCTAGAAAATATATTATAAATTGAAAAAATCCCATTGATAATTGCAAGCTTTCAAATTCGTATTACTGGTAATTGAACGCTTTCAAACCGGCACCATTGGTAAGCACGTTTTCGAACTCGCACCTTTGGTACCTGCAAGATATTGAAACTGCACTTTAGTAATTCGTAGCTTTAGAAAATCCACCATTGGTAATTTCACGCTTTTGAACACGCACCTTTGGTATTTGCACGCTTTTGAACCTGCACCATTAGTAATATCACGCTTTTGAACCTGCACCATTGGTCATTGCACACTTTTGAACCTGCACCATTGGTAATTGCACGCTTTTGAACCCGCACCATTGGTAATATCACGCTTTTGAACCTGCACCATTGGTAATTGCACGCTTTTGAACCCGCACCATTGATGATTGCACGCTTTTTAACCAATACCAATAGTAATTGCACACTTTTGACAACTTGCGAACCCACAATCTCATACATGAGAGTTGGGCGTCTTAACCACCGGCTCATCACGACATTACTACCTATGCCAAATATGCAAATTAGACAAATAGGAAGAAGCGTGAAGCAGATTTAATGAGTCCACAAGTTTGTGTGTATCTAAGAAAATCAAATTCAAGTTTCATACCTCCGTGCTCCGACGCCGTGATATAATCAAACTATGATTATGTATATTTTGAAATTCAATTTTCCTTGAAACTGAAAGGTTGGCTATTATGCAGGGCGTGCATGAACCCGACTAGGTTGCTGTCTAACAAGCAGGGAATATTATTTTTAGGTACGCTTACACCATCTAGATTGGCTTATTAACTGTGAGTTATATGACATGTTTGTTATATGCCTGCAATATTATCTACGTCAATAATGATATTATTGTGTAAGAAGGCATTATTGTACTGTTCATTAAGAACTTCTTTTACTGTGATGAAACGTAACTTTATCCCCTAAAAAAATTAGTTTATATGAAGCGTAATTTATGTTTTGTTCAAAACACAATCATTCTAATATAATGGGGTATGTCATTCAGCTTAACATTTGCTAACCAATACTAATCTGTATTAATCTTGCTAAAAAGGTAAAAACGTACCTTCAGCAGTTATGTATTTCGCAATACCTGATTTATTCTCACATAAAAAGCGTGTAGTTCTAAACGCTGATTACTAACCTCTTTTCAGGTAAAGAAAAAAAGGTTCTACGCAAACTTAATTCTGTTCAACCAGTAAAGCGTGAAAGAGTAACAAACTTTTCTCCACCTATCCTCGCAAACTTTCGCGTTTATAATAGTAGAAAGCAGGATTTAAGTTCAACAACTAACTCTTAGTTAAGCTTGTGTTGCAAGTGTGCCTTAGCCAAGAAAAAAAACAAAAGGTTAGAGAAAACATAAGTTCATAATAACAATGCTTCCGAACATAATATTTCAGAGGAGACACTGAAAACCTCCAAGAAGCTTCTAATCTAGTTCCACCTGAAATTACAATTTTAAATGTTTATTCAACAACGTGTTGTATTCCCGTCTTAATTTTCTTTCGGAAACCAAGTTGGTAAACATTGTTGTTGCAATATGTTTTTTGTTGTGTTTAAACATGTTTCTGGCAAAGATGCAGTGTTGTAAACAAAAGTGTTGTAGCAGTAGCATTACCAGTAAAAAAAACGTATGGATATGATAGGCTCTCTGAAAGTGGCACACTGAAACTCTACAATGTGTATATTGTATAGAACGCTTTGTTCTGCTTTGTGACGTTTATCAATAGTATAATTTTTTATATAGTCTATGACAAATGAACTAGCGGATTATCGAAATAAGCACTGCTGTTTACAAACACGCGCAATAGCAGAGGAGTCGCAGTAGTGTTGCCCTGCTAAAATACAATTCATGTAAACATTGTTGTATTATGTTTACAATAGTATGTCGTTTTTAAAGCTAATTTGAAATCTTGTGTAAGTAAACAGATTATTTAGAGCATTTTAGAATTACATGCAGTAATGTAACACAAATGTTCCAAAACTTTGTTTCCAATGAACACACAGCTTTAGCAACTGACCCAAATTCACAGTTCCTGTAAAACTTCCCATAATAGTATTGAAAGTTACCCTACCAGAAGGGATTAAAGTTTTATCATAATCCTGATGAGTATTGGAGCAGAAAGTGTTAAAATTTCACATAAACTAATAAAACATACCAATTCGTCGACGACACGTTTGGTTGGACGCAAATTTGATAACCGCTGGGTTGTCCAGGTAGGGATTTTGTAAGGTCCAGTAACGTAATGCGCATTAGCGAAGGCTCAGTGAAAATGGAGCGAAAGACTGGTATAACAGAAATTGCAATTTCTAGTTCAAATTATTATGGCTGTTAACGAGTTACAGTTGTGGTTGTTAATGAGATATTTGTGATCCGTATTGCTTAAATAATTACCTATTGTTTAATGTAGATAGAGAAGTTTTACGTTAATCTCGTCACAAATAAAGAAGATAATTTATCCCCGGTTGGCAGGTATCTACAGTTTGGGCACGCCGTAATAGCGGCGGTAAGCGGTCTTTGAGGAGTGGCTGGAGAGGCGCCACGGCGCTCTCACGTTTCGCTTGACACAGGTCCTCACCGGACATGGTCAGTTCGGGAGGTTCCTGTGTCGGATTCGGGCGGAAGCGACGCCTGGGTGTCACCACTGCAGTAAGGGTCGCCTGGAAGACACGGTCGAGCACACAGTGGAGGTGAGCCGCGCATGGGCGGAGCATCGACGTGTCCTCGTAGAGGCGATCGGCGGTGGTGACCTCTCGCGCCCGGCGCTGGTTCAGGCCATGCTTCGGGGCGAGACGGAATGGGATGCCGTCGCCTCCAGCTGCGAAGCAGTTATGCTAGTGAAGGAAGCGGCGGCGCGCGAGAGGCAACGACTAGCCTCTCGCCCCGGACTAAGACCCAGGCGAAGACGTCGAGAGTCGCAAGACGACTACCGGCCACCGTAGGCGCGGTTCTGCGAATGGCGAGCGATGGGTAGCTCGCCGCCCGGCTGGGACCAGGACCGCGTCGACGGCGCGTTAGTGTTAGCGCGCACCTCAAAGAGAAGGATTCAGCACAGGAAGGGGCCCAACAGGGCCAACGCCTGCCGGGGTTGCGGAATGTTTATAATAGTTACCGTGACCCTGGAACATAAAGGGCAATCGAAGGAACATGAGTGGGTTTTAGTCGGTAAGAGTCTGACACGCCCTCCCGCCGCACCCAGGACGGGAGCAGTCATTGGATGATTTCCCACTCACCAAAATAAAAAGGTATCTACAGTTTTTTTTAGATAAAACAACATTTACTAGAGATTATTATTATAAGAGACTCGAGTCTTCATTTCGAACTTAAGTCTTTTGCTAGATTAGGACTCGTTTTTCTTGTATCTCCTTTCTAGTCTTATTATTTTTAAGATACGAGTCTTTAAAAAAAGCTCAAGCTTTATTGAATAAGACTCCGAGACTCGAGTCTCTAACATTACTAACAGAGATCTTATTCTTCTTTATAGTTTAATCGGCGTAACTTGGCTGCTTCCTCAGAAATTTGAATGTCCGTGGTTACGTTGGTTTATATTATTGTCTGGGGCTACTTGTACCAGCCAACGGATCTCTTCCTAGCCAAAATCAGAGTAAAAGCTAGATAATAAAACGAATAAGCTAACTTTAAAGTTAAACAAGTTTATAAATATATTGTTATAGTAGAAAATGACGTAGAGCGCATAGAAACCAGTATTTCGAAACCCACAGGTTTTTATGCTCTTATTTAGAATTTAAAACTGTTCGACTTCAAAACGTGGTTATGTATTCTTTTTGTTTATTTTCCTGCCATTATTTTATTTTACTCCGGGTCTGTGCACCAGATATCGTAATGGCCCAGTGGATAAGGCGCCCGCCTCTCGTGTAAGAGGTTGTGGGTTCGAATCCGGGCAAGTACCAATGTGACTTTTTCAATTCATATGTACTTTCTAAAGTTTATCTTAGACATCATTGACATCCCGTGCCTCGGAAAGCACGTAAAGCCGTTGGTCCCGGTTGTCATTCGTAGAACTTTGACAGTCGTTACTGGTTAGCCAGAAACTATGACCAGTCTAACCAAGAGGTATCGTGTCGCCCAGTTACTGGGTTGTGGAGGTCAGGTAGACAGTCGCTTCACGTAAAACACCGGTATCCAACTGAATCCGGTAAGGCTGGCAGCCGAGCCCACACGATTGGGAAAAGGCTATAGGGAGATGATGATCGTCCCGCCAACAGTCATGTTATCATTCACTCCTTTCTTCTTCATATCATTCTATCCATCCATTCTTACATCTCCATCTCCCTCTTTATTTCTCTACATTTATATTTCTTTACATAAGTTTTACCTTCTCATGCCTACTGCAACATTTCCTTTTGAATTCTCCCAGCCTAGATGCCTAATTCTTGTATTGATGATAATAATATAATAATATATCCTGGGACAACTCACACATCCCAAACTAAGCAGAGCTTGTACTATGGTAACCAGACAACTGATAAACATACTTATATAATTTTTAAATACATACATATTATAGATAAATCACACCCAGACACAGAACAAACATTCGTGCTCATCACACAAAATTTGTCCTGGGTGGAAATCGAACCCACGACCTCCGGCTTAGCAGTTAGGGTCACTAACCACTAGACCAACAGGGCCGTCTAATTGATAGTTATGCTATACCTCATAGAACATGAATTTTACTCGAATTTTGCAATGATTTTCTCCCAAATCCTAACATTTCCAAAGTGAGATTTTTCCCATTTTCCTTCTAGTTTTATTATTACACGAATACATTACATTTCCGGCAAATTTCGCGATTGATTTCACTTCATTTCAAGGGATTCCCTTGTGATTGAGCGCTAGGAACAAAATCGAAGCGTCATTATCTTCGTCTGTTCAGTTTTTCTTTGGTTTTATTTTAAATTCTTTGTTTGGATTACTATAGGTATATTAAAATTTGTTTTAGTCTATTTTTAACACCTACTTCTGTCATAACACAAAGATTAAAAAAGTACTGTTTTTTGTGATAGCAAGCATGCCAGCTGATGTTGAGGTCCTTCGTTTTTCAGGTCGGACAAATTGTGATTCAAGTTTTTTACTACCTGGTGTTCATAGTGATTTCATCCGCACGTTTAAAAGATAAAAATATAGATGGAGATTAAGAAATAATAACCACAACACTCAACCACACATTGACAGCAGGCAGCAGCTATCACTTATTTATTTGTTTATTTTATTTATTTGACTAATTGTACGAACACAGTACATAGGCAAACTTAATGCCTTAGGCATTTTCTACCAGTCTACCATAGGATGATGCAGAGTAAAACATGGTAGGTGCAAGAAAACAGAAAAGTTACAGGAATCAAATAAATCAATAAAATAGTTACTTAAATATATAATTATATACATATATACATGCATACTATATATACAAAGTAGAGAGAGATGAAAATAAATACATGTACAATACATTAAGAGTGAGATCTTATCAGTCACTTATCAGTTTGACACGATTTCACTCATCCTACATAAAACCCTACAACACGATTATGTAAAACTGTCAGCTTGCCGCCTCCGAACGACACTTCAGCTGACTTTGTCGAACATGAAAATAGCTTGTACGTAAAATATCGATAAATAAAAAGCTCCGCGGAATTCGGGTCAGCGCGAAATGTAATTGGAACGAAGAGCAGTATCTAAATAAAACGATGCTCTTTTTAAACGAGTTTATCATCCATATGCTGTTTCTGCTTGAGTTTTATGTTGTGGCAGCGTGTTTTATAGATTCGTTTAGCATAACAAGACGTTTTAACAATTGTTGGTTAACAAGTGCTATATTTTACTGTCTTCCGCGGTGTCACCCGCGTTATATTAGATATTTGGTTACTGCTTCACTTCCGTAGCTCATAGCGTGATAGTATGTATTCTATATCTTTTTGTGATGGATAAACTAAATTCCTGTAAAGTTTTATCAAAATCCGTTGAGTAGTCTTTGTGTGAAAGAGTAACAAACATACACACACATACAAACTTCCACATCAATAATATTATAAGTATGTAGTTTACAACATTATTATGGTGGTTGTTGATAGTCTAAGTAATACAATCCTAATATAACTAGTGAATTATCTTTTGAATGCTAAAACTTAGCTGAAATGACCTTTATTAATCCATAGTAATATTATAAATGGGAAAACAGAGGGACGAATTGACGTGATTTTTTAAGTGGAGATAGTTGAAGGGATGGAGAGTAACATAGGCTACTTTCTGTCTCTTCCTAAGGCGAGCGCAGCCGTGGGCAATAGCTAGTTAATAATAATTGTATTCTTTTATCAACCCGTGACTGTGCGTACCACTGGTACAGTAGGAACTACATCTTTCTTGCTGATGAATCCACTGCCAAACATAGGCTTCCTACAAAAATACTCGCCTTTTTTAAATCGTAAGCTAATCATGTGGCACTGGTTACAAATTTGATATCTAACATTAATCTAGCCTGGTCATTTCAGGTCAAAAAGCATTATTGATACAATCTGGCTACAAGGTTAAAAGATATGAATGCTGACAGTGAAAAACCATTTAGGAGCTTGTTGTAAAGCTCATAAATAATAATGTTAAAATACGATATCTGGTCAACAATCAATAATGGTGCCGATTCTCTTATTCACAAACTAACGTAAATTTAAGTGAAGTGCATCTTTCTCTTTAATTTAATTAAGAAAAGGACAGAAGATAAAATATTAGTTAAGTCCTGTCAAATTTAGACACTCCATAGATAATTTAGACGCGATTTAAAAACATAACGTCTAAATATACGTCAATTTTCTTCAAGCGCTGTCTAATTTGACAGGAATAAACTAAAATGTACCTTCTGTCCCTTTCTTTAAGAAATGATAAAAAGAAAGATGCATTTTTTTTAGCACCAATAACTCTCATAATAAACCTCGTATGCTTTGAAGCAAACGATGAAACTATCGCTTGCGTTTTTTTGTGAGTGTGACCGCGAGGTACAGACTGACTGCGTTTTAATAATAGTAGCTTAACACTTACCGATATGAACATTAAAAAAATAAAAAAAATACTTACCCATTTCATTGATGATTTGGTTTGAAAATCGCTAACATAATAGCCTCTTGAAAAGTTTTGCAGATTTAAAAATACATCTTTTTTGTTTTGGCCGCAGTTTTCGTGAGTTTTACAACCGTTACATTAAACGATCAAAGGAACCAATACAAAACACTTGCACTAAAAATAGTTACATGTTTATTTGGCGGCCATTTTTAACTTACGTTTTTTCCGCCCACTTCCTACGCTGCCGATTCGTATGAAATGCAAATGAGGCGGTCGTTGCTTGTTTGTCATTTTGTTTATACAAAAAATACTGGATACGAGTGGCTACGAGTATGTCGGTAGTCCGTTGTGTTTGTTTCTGCGAAATGTGGAGTTGTTTTAAAATTCTATGGCTTTGTTACTATGTTTGAACACAGGGTGATGAATGTTCTTTCATACTTTTTGTAGATGTCGTCGTTACGTGAGTTTGGCTAATAGGCTTTACAATAACCAGACGTTACAATTGGAATTGAAATGAAAAGGATTTTTACAAAAGCAAAATCTTGGGAATTTATCAGTGTACGCTGGCGTATACGCATTAAAGCAAGGCTAATAATCTTCGTATATTTCCATCTCATAGCTATGATGTGGTTTATAATATAAGTTTCTGAATTTCGGTGCTTTGTTTCTGTTTACTGTTTTACATTTGCTAGATTTACCTGGTCAATAAAAATGGTATCAACTTAGTAATATTTTTTATTATTGAGATATGCGTAAATTGCTAGAAACTTTTCAACCGCTTTATTTTTGTTTCATCGCTTAAAATACAAATACAACAACCATAAACTCAGTTACCTCATTCCTATTACTAAGAGTAAAACAACAATATTTCTAAATGGTCGCTCCACTGAGTCCTAAGTTACGCTTGAGGGCACTACTACGTTACACTGCACTAGACACCACAAATCGATGCTTAATTCTCCCTTTGATGTCTATTTTCGCTCGCCGTCTCTCGCCAGTCAAGCGTATAGAGAAACTTTAAGATGGGAACTGTTTTTTTTTGTGTTTAATTACTAAAGTTGGGATTTTGGTTTGGTCTGCATGTTTATTGTCTACTAGCTGATGCCCCGCAACGTCGCGTCGTCCGCGTAGATTTCACTTGGCTACAAAATTACTGTCATATACAGTCATAGATTTTGAAGAGTTGACCTGTTAGTTGGCGTAATTGTTAGTGACCCTGACTGGTGAGCCGGAGGTTGTGGGTACAATTCCCAGTCAGGACAAACTTTGTCTGATGAATATGATTGTTCTGTGTCAAGTAAATAATAATATTTATAACATGTTTGTGTTTATAAATTACAATTCTGTTGTCTGGTTACTATATGACAAGCTCGGCTTAGTTTGCAATTAGATGGCAGTGTGTGAGTAGTCTCAGGATATTTATTTATTTTTAAATAAATAAATAAATAATAGTAATTTCGTAACAAATCCACTCCTTTCTATTTGTTTGTGCTTGGATCAAAAACATTTCTAAATTAAACCATTTAACCAATCAACTAAACTCTTTAGTAATTCTTCAATAATACCGCTTCCATTTTCAACTTAGTTTTTTATTATATTCTACCTCATTTTCCATTAATCAAAGAAAACTTAGTTATTGTGACTCGCAGCCTCTTTAGATTATTAGTTAAGATCGAAAGGTTTCTATTCGGTTTCAATTACTACATTAATTGAATTTGTCAATCAACCATTTCATGAAGTCAATTTAGAACATAATATTTGGTCACAATTTTTATTAAAATTGGTATTAAAGTAAGATAGTTCAAAAGGGAAATGGATGTTTTATTAGCTTCTTTTTGATAGTTTATTTATAGATAAAAAAAGTCAGCCTCACAGAGTCGAACTCACGCATAGAGGGTTTCTTTTTTTTATGGATGGAAAATCATCAAATAACTTGTCACTCCCTGGGCGGGGCGGGAAAGAGTGTCTCAGACTTTTACTGACTAAAACCCACCCTTGTTCCTTCCCTTTATGTTCCGGGGCCGCGGTAACTATTAGAACAATTCCGCAAACCCGGCAGGCATTGACCCTAGAGGACCCCGAGGGCGTCTATGAGACGCGCGTGGAACAAAACGCTCCCTCGACACGGACCTGGTCCCAGTCGGGCGGCGAGCTATCCATCACTCGCCGTCCGCAGACCCGCGCCTACGGTGGCTGGTAGTCGTCTTGCGACTCTTGACGCTTACGTCTGGGTCCCTGTCCCGGGGAGCACCCCTCCACCTCCTTCTCTAGCATGACTGCTTTCTTTACCATTATCGGCAAAAGAAGGGCAAAATATCATGTTTGTTTTAGGTAAACTTGTAACTTAAATATTAATTACTTGTTGTTATAGCAGCAACATTATCTAGCTGTATTTCATGAAATACTGCCTGGTAACAGATGGTCAGACGGTCGGAAAGCAGAGTCTTAGTAATAAGGTCCCGTTTCACTCTTTGGGTTCAGAACCTTAAAAACTTAAAACATATTTAACACCAAAGAAGTAATTTAAAGTATTAAAATGAAGTTAAAAATGACCATCTCACTGGCACTTCAAACGTTAGTTATTATGGTGCGCTCGGTAATTGTGGCGCAACAATTGTAGTGAGGTAAAATGTTCGATGCGTGTAACATGTGGCGCCATTCTGTGGCATGGTTAAGGACACATTTACAGCGGGATATACAAAACTAGTAGCAAACAATTGTGGCGTAACAATTGTGGCCTGCATCGAGGTAACAGATCAATGCGTAAAGCATGTGCCGCTGGTAGACGGTCTTGCTTAAGTCATTGTAATTTTTAGCCAAAGGACCACCATACTATAGGACGCCGATGCGCATAAAAAATAATGTAATCTTAGTGTAAATTGAATATAAAAGAGGGGAGAGGTCGTACTTTCCAAGGAAATAATAATTATCTACATATTTTTAGGGGTTTTTGTTGAATTTTGATTTATATGTGCAAGTTTTTAGGTTAGTTATGTACCATAACTTCTACCAAAAAAGTACAAATTACAACAATATTATGATTTCTATTCTCATAAAACAAAACGGAATAGTTTTAAACAAACCAAGGAAAGTTCCCAAGTAAATGGTAATTAGGTCATACTAAATCTAAGTGGCTTATAGGCATAAAGAGTAGAAAATAAACAGGCCCCGCATAGAATAGGGTTTTCTATCCCCTTTTT
Organism: Athetis lepigone; assembly: GCA_033675125.1. Taxonomy (NCBI): domain Eukaryota; kingdom Metazoa; phylum Arthropoda; class Insecta; order Lepidoptera; family Noctuidae; genus Athetis; species Athetis lepigone. The sequence continues at coordinate 3,466,279 of CM066226.1, read as the reverse complement.
AATTGTTATAATTTATTTTTAAAATGATGTTTACATGATTCGAGACACAATAAAGACAATAGCAGGGCGACAGCCGGCTATCGCTTGGTCACAAAGGGTTAGGTTTAAGGTGGTAAGACGAGGACGGGCGGACATGACGAAACTATAAGGGTTCTTTTTGTAAAAACCATTTGAAACTAATTTATTATTGTAAACAGACAAAATCTTATTTTAGTCATCATTGCAATGCGTGTAATTAAACATTTGAAATATTAATGTGTTTGTGTGGAAATAAAAATATTCAAAAGTCAATGGCATTTATTTCACTTAGATTATTTACAAGCACAACTGAATTGTCAGAGTTGGTCGGTTATTCTAAATACTCTGTATGTTTTAGCTGTTGATGTCCATAAGCTCGTTCAACACACATTACACTTCAAGAGTTTAGAGATGCTCATTCGAGTATAATATAACATTCCTGAGAGAAGAGGATGTTCTTCTGACATCTGAAAATAAATATAATAAATATTATTACATATTGTTGATTGATCTTAGCATTAGTTTAATAGGAAATTCGTCCGCGTGGAAACCGAAAACGATTCTAATAGGATTTTCAAATAGTTTTTTTCGTTATCTGCTGTTACAGTTAGCTGTACAACAAAATACAAATAGTGCTATTGACTTGGACCATCTTTGGTATTGTCCATAATAACGTATAATATTGTTGATAATATAACAATAATGCGCTCATTTTCTACTACACTAACGTCAAAAAAACGTGTAAATACAATATAATAAGATACTAACCGTTGCCGGATTAATCCAGTATCGTAGAATTGTAACCATTGCATCCGTTGCTTCCCCCTGTTGGCGACGGGGTAGAGGATGTTTCAGAGCAAGGGGGGCACAGTCCGCACAGCGTGTTATTTTTATTTTAACAAAATTGTCGGTACTGCCTAAAGAGAGAAACGATCCGAAGTCGTAAAAACGTCGACGTACGAAAGTTTTGAAAAGATTGCTTGATCGCACAGAAATCGGAAGAGTCTGCTGAACACGAACTAACCGCAATGATTCGTTATCTAATAACGCAAAATAAACTCAATTTACAATAAAAATATTCGTCGCTTTGTTTTACTTGAAAGTGTCAATTTTGACTGTTAACATTTGAATTTCCGTGGCAGTGCTGCCCACAGCTGATAAAAATCAACCATAAGTGATAACTTAAACACCTAAATACTTTTTGTTAGTAAAATAACATTATTTTAGAAATGTTAATTAAATATACATTGTTGGTAACGCAAATGAATGTTATATTCGTAATTATTTTTGAGACATCAACGTGTGCTCTTAAAAATAAAATATGTAATACTATCAGTTAAGACTGATTATGGGAAAGTTTATAAAATTGGCAACACCGCTTTTACTTAAGTACGTCATTAAAGGAAGAATGCAACAAAGTCGAATAAATAACTAATTAAATATAAAATATTAACCCCTAAAAAGATTTCCATGAAGTTATTTTAGGAAAGTTAAAATATTATGTTATGATTTATGAGTACATTTTTGTGGCTATGCCCTCTTATTTTAAAGCGATGCTAGATTTGAACATTCTCCTTTGCTCTTGTGGCGTAGCGTTTTAAATAAAAAACTGTTCGAATTAATCCCTTCAACCTTATTACGCTGCTAAACAAGACATTAAACTTTCAACAGCAGTTTTCTACTCAACCATCACTAAAACTTAAAAAAAGAAACTTTCAGAATTGTAGTCTACTTCCTACTTAAGATTTTCCGCAAGAAACTGCAGTTCTGTATATAAAAAGGTTAAGTGCGAATTGAGCTCGAGAACCTAGGGTCCCATACAAACTTCTAGGTAAGTATGAAAATCTTGCTACATTCATTTATTTTTATTTTTTAAATTCGACGACAAATAAATTTACGATTTCTGGATTTTTTCCTTTACTCGTGCTAGATGACATTGCGCCATGCCTTTTATAGTTGTGGGCTAACAGCGAGGTCCCTATAAATTTTGACTGCATTTAAAGTAACGAAATGTACGTATTTTCTTCTACATATACGGCTGAATCTTTTTTCGGTTAACATAAATGTTTAATTTTACAGCGCCAAGGGACCATAGACCTAAATATAATGATAATTTTTTTAACTCGATATCTAGAAATATCGAGTTAAAAACGTGTAGACGCGTCTTCGATATAAAGGATCTCGATAAGCAGACAGGCGGACAACAAAATAAAATAAGGATAACAGGGTCAAGTTTATTCTTTTATTCTATTAAGGCACGGAACCCTAAAAATCTTTAAACTCAAGTCTTGAGAACTAAGCTTTAACTCTTCCCAAGCCTTTATACTGCAAGTATCAGGTTTATTGTTAATTGAGCCTCTGCAGATCGGTATTATGAGCGATCTAACGAGCATAATGCTTTAATCAACATGCTTTGCAGAAGGCTTAGTATTGTTGAGCGTGGTGTGTGGACTGTATTAAAAGGTATTTCTAAATGATAGATGGTGGTTTTTAATAGTATTATATTTACTTGAAGCACAACTACAAAATCAATGACACAACAAAAGACTACATAAATCATAAGACACTTTTTTAAATAAAAAATAAAAAAGAACAAACTTTATAAACAAATACAAAAAGGTTAGCTATCCTCAGCCAGTCGCCAACATTCCAGGCCCCTAGTGGAACACTAAACCCTGGTGGAAACTGGCTGGGGTTCGGCTACCAGCGGTAGGAGCTTGCGGACTGGTCGGCGTAAGGTACCACCTTTAGTGGCCACGTCTGCGACGCGAACCAGCCCGTCAGGTCCCACAAAAGTTTTGATTACCCTACCAAGAAGCCACAGACCCCTTGGTAAGGAATTGTCCGCGATCAGGACTACGTCACCTTCGCCAACATTAATGTCACTCCTGTTTCTTCCACGTGGTATCAATGTTGGCAGGTATTCAGTTAGCCACCTCTTCCAAAAGTGATCCGCCAGCCTGAGCGCGTGCCTCCAGTCGCATCTGCGTAGCAGGTCTTGATCTGAGAGCTTGCCTGGCCATGGAGCCGTCGATGCAGACCCGATAATAAAATGAAAAGGTGTCAAAGCTTCTGGGACGTCCGGTGAGTTTGTAACGTATGTGAGAGGTCTGGAATTAACAATAGACTCAGCCTCTATCAGCAATGTGTTAAAAACTTCCTCGCGTGGGGCTCTGTCTTTCAAGGTAGCGCGTAAGGCGGTCTTTACTGAACGCACCATTCGTTCCCACGCACCTCCCATAAACGGTGAGGCAGGCGGTATAAAACGCCATGATATTTTGCGAGTGGTTGCAAAGTTTTCGACGTCTTCATTGTAAAGCGTCGCGAGTTCACGACTGGCGCCGACGAAGTTGGTTCCATTATCTGAAAATATCGTTGACGGGGTTCCTCGCCGAGCTATCAAGCGTCTAAGGCTCATGATCGCTGAATCTGTTGACAGTGAATGTACTATCTCCAGGTGAATGGCTCTCGTGACTAGGCATGTGTATAGAGCCACGTACCTTTTTTCTCGTCGCCGACCCACCGCCACTTCTACGGGGCCGAAGTAATCTAGGCCCACATGCGTAAAAGGTCGCTTATGATGATCGAGGCGTTCAAGTGGTAAATCTCCTGTGGTTGGTGTCAACAGGTGGCCCTTCTGCCTTCTGCACGGTAAGCATCCCTTGACGACGCTGCGAATGGTTGCTCGTGCTCTTAAAATCCAAAATTGTTGTCGCATTTCATTCAGCACCATTTCATGGTTACCATGGCCAGCTTCGTAGTGTTTGTGCAGGATCATAAGATGTACAATTCGATGACGGCCGTCCAGAATAATTGGCGATTTAACACTCTCTCTCACTTCAGGTACGGATTTAATGCGTGAGTCCAATCTTATTAAACCGTCCTTGTCTAGAATCGGTGCAAGCGCGGCTATACTGCTACTTTTAGGCAATGGTTGTGAGGTTCTCAGCAACTTCAGATCTTCTGCAAAACTGTCCATTTGAATCCTTAAGAATAGCATCTTCTCTGCTTGAAATATGTCTTCGGTTGAAAGTTGCGAAGGTGACGCAGTTTCGTTAGCAAACCTGGCAAGCAAACGCGAAGAATGAGATTTAGACAAAAATATTCTTATGGCCTGAACAACGCGGGCAGATGCCCTTAGCAAACGTAGCCAACTGCTGAAGCGAGATGGATCTGGAACCGGTGGTGTAAGTAATGGAGTGTCCGTTAGAAGCCCCACGAACTCTGGCTTCAACTCAGAAATTCCTGAAGCTTCGTCGGTAGTGCAGTCTGACTCGCGTGGCCATTCTGTAGAGTGGTTAAGCAAGAAAGAAGGCCCAGCGAACCATCTGTGTGATGAAGTGAAGTCTAAACATTTTGGCTTTGTAGCGTCGTCAGCGACATTAAGTTTGCTAGGAATCCATCTCCAGTTTGATGGGTTCGTAAATTCCAAAATTTCGCCTAACCGATGAGCAACAAATGCTTTGAAGGTACGCGTATCGCTGCGAATCCATTTTAAAACTGTTGTGGAGTCAGTCCAGTAAAAAACAGCGGAAGGGATTGATCGGTGTGCACTCAAAATACATTGAGCAAAACGTGTCGCGATAAGAGCACCTTGTAACTCAAGACGCGGAATAGAGAGCGGCTTCAGGGGAGCAACACGTGCTTTGCTACCAATTAAAGCGAGGCTGACTGAGCCATCAGTGAAAGTGTAGCGCCAATACCCAACGCAAGCATAGGCTTGTTCCCCCCCATCAGCTATGACATGAAGTTGCGTATCACACTGGTCTGGTTTACCCCCGTACCACCGAGGTATACGAAGACTGGCTGCTGATGCGAGTTGTTCAAACCAGGAATTGCATTCGGACTCATACTTTGCGGGAATAGGTGTATCCCAGTCTGTTCCTTCCCTCCAAAGTTTTTGAATTAAAATCCTGCCCTGAATCACTACTGGCATGAGCAAACCTAAGGGATCATAAAAACTCATTACGCTAGAGAGTAAACTTCGTTTAGTAAGTTGCGTTGGTGCGCCCGTGAATTTGTGGCCTGTGCGGAAACCTATCTATCCGCGGAAATCCTCTTAATGACACCCTGTCATTAAGAGGATTCCATTTTACTCCTAATGCGCCTACGTCATGATCAGGAGGTAAGTCAATTTCGGATTCAGAATTGCTATGGAGCTCTTTGGGTACCAGCGCAAGTGCTTCAGGCACATTTGATACCCACGAACGCATCTCGAAGCCACCCAACTTATGGACTGTGACTATTTCGGAAGCCAAACGACTAGCATCATCAAGTTTAAACACGCTTCCGATATAGTCGTCCATGTAATGATCATGGATAATTGCATGTGTGGCTGCGGGATACTCACCCTCAAACTCTTTGGCATTCTTATTTTTAATAAATACAGCTATAAAAGGACTACAGACCGCACCAAAAATCAAAGAAGACATCCTGTACTCTTTGACTGCATCATTAGAATTGCCGTTGCGCCATAAAAACCTAAGTGCATCACGATCACCTTCTATTATTTTTATTTGAGGAAACATTTCCCTAATGTCGGCATTAAATGCAATAGGCCCCTCTCTAAAACGAAATAAAATATTCAATAAAGATTGTAGTAAGTCCGGGCCCTGCAGCAGCATATTGTTTAAACTCACGCCCCTAGTAGCAGCTGCAGCATCATGCACTACCCTTAACTTGCGTTTTTGCGGATGTAATACACCAAAATGTGGTAAGTACCACCTTAAAGACTCGTCAGCTGTTGAGGGTTTTACACAATTACCGTGATACGAAGATAACTCGCATTGTTCGGCATATCCCTTCTGAATGACACCGTCAATAAATACCTTATAAGCTAGCGCAAATGTTTCATCTTTAGCCATCTGTTTTTCGAGAGATTTAAGGCGAGATAAGGCTTGCGGGTAACTGTCAGGCACGTTATATATCGCCTTTTCTTTCCAAGGCAATCCTACCTCGAAGCGCCCAGTACTAAGTCTCCGAGCTGAAGATTCAACTAAACTTATCGCTCGTGTGTCATCACTGCTTTGCCTGGTCACATGCTTAAGAATACCTAAAGAATCTATTTCGTATTGTTTCCTTATCAGTACCTCAAGAGAATTATCAGTTTGCGATGAGTGATCGGTTTCGGCATATGTATGAATGAAGTCTACAGGCCTAGAAACTGTGGAAATTGCACCGTGTAGAACCCAGCCTAAGAGCGTTCTTGATGCTACAGGTTCGTTTTTCTACCTATGCGCGTCTCATGGCTCAATGATAAATACCAATCTGCGGCTCCAATAAGTACAGTTGGCACGGCGTTTTGGTATGAGATTGTGTGAGACAAGTCTAATAAATGGTTGTATTTCGAAATTTCACCCATATCAATAGATTGAGGACTAAGTCGAAGAGGGGTGATGCTGCGTGCGCCTTGGATAAAGTGATGTTCAGATGAGTCGCGCCCCCGTATGTGAAAGTTTACGTAGCATACCTCAGTATCCAGGAACATACCACCTACGCCTGTGACACGTAATTGTTGTCGACCGGTTATCTCTGCCCCGATACGTTTAGCGATGTCGCCGTCGATAAGTGTGGCGGTACTGCCCTCATCAAGCAGCGCGAAGGTGTCGATGTTGCCGCGCGGTCCCTCCAAGATTACTGGTAGGATCTTGAGTATTCCTCGGACGCCTGCTGCAGGTACACCGCACGTAGTGGCCACGACATTGTCAGCTTGATGAGGCTCAACAATATTATGTGTCGCATCCTGTTGCAAATGGGAAATATTAGAGGAGACTTTATTTTTATCGCTTTGCATTGTTGAGGTATCGCCATGTAGAAGGGCGTGATGACGCCTGGTACAATTATTGACGCCGCAACGCTTGGTTCGGCAGTTGTTCCATTTATGCGGGTTAGGTTTCAGACACCTATAACAAATTTTTGTTTCTCGCACCCAACGCCATCTATCGTCGGAAGATAGAGATGAAAATGTCTTACACGTTTTTACAGTGTGGGTGCCTTGTTTGCAGTACGTACATTCAGTGGTTTTGTCCTTAGCGTCAGTAGCGTGGACATTCAGAGAATTCGGGGTTTTACTATTTGAAGACCCTTGTATTTTACTGTGAGACGAACTTGGCGACACGTCAACAAGAAAGTTGTAGCTAAGTTGTCGCTCTGCTTCAATAACTAAAAACCTAGAAAGTAGCTCTAACTTAGTAACTGTAGGCTCGAAAGGTCTGTGTGTGGCAGCATAGTCAGTAAAGCGATCTCTGGTGTGCTCGCTAAGCTTTAAAAGCACCGTGCGAAGCAGTTCGATCGAGGACAAGTACTCGGTTTGCTTAAGCCACTTTATAGTAGCAACACAGTTTCTTAGTTTGTTAGCCAAAGTGTTTAAATGTTCTGGGCTACTTATCTTTAAACTTCGAAGGCCGGTGATTTCATGTGCGATCATCAGTTCGGGCCGCGCATAGTTCTGCTCCAGAGCAGACATCACCTCCTCGGGATCCTGTGCTTCCAACAAAATAGAAGAAATAGCTACCTGCGCCGCACCGCGGACGCTCGTGGTAAGGCGGGCTAAATTCTCTGCGGGGGAAAAAAAGGTTTTAGTTCTCTCATAAGAAGACTTAAAAGCTAGCCATTCATTTATATTTCCTGAAAATGGTATTAGCTGTAGCCTTTTCTGACGGTCGGGTAGTGAAGAAATGGCATGCGCCAATTGTAAAATAGAGTCAGGGTGAATTTCAGCTGGCGTGCTAGTCGGTACGTTCACATTCTGTGCTTGAATGTTACTTGTCGGTTCCTGTGGGCGTGAGTCAATTTTAGGGTTTTGAGTACCCACCCATGTTTTAACACGCTCATTATGAGAACTACGGGAAGTACACGACTTGTCCGAATGGCCCTCCAGAGAGGCAAGTTTAGCACGCAGCTCTAACTCGTCTGCTTCTTGTTGTAGAAGCTTAAGTTCGCGGTCGCGGTCACGCTCGCGTTGTTCACGTTCACGCTCGCGTTGTTCACGTTCACGCTCGCGTTGTTCACGTTCACGCTCCTGCTCTATAAACTCACGTTGACGCTCTACGCGCCGGCGATGAATTTCGGCCTCAATGGCTAGTGTTTGTGCGAGTACAGAAGAATTGCGCGAGTGCGAAGTACTGTGTCTCGACTTACCCTTGTTGAGTGGCTTTGTTCCGACTGCTGAACTCGTTGGAAGTGTACATGTTTCTTGTTCGGGAACAACGGTTCTGATACTTCCCTTAGGTTGAGAGTCCTCAGTCGCGGTCGCCGCTCGAATAGTGCCGCTCCCACACGGCGTTGGCTGGTCACAATCGCGGAGAGAGGTCGAAGTATTATCTTCGCGATGTGTTTCAGCGGCATCTTGTGCCGTAGGGTGCACTATCGATCTAGTTTGGCTTCGTGTAACCACCATCGTAATGAAAATGAAGATGAAATACTAAATGGAATGATCAAATTTAGGCTACGATAGGACCAAAATATTGTTGAGCGTGGTGTGTGGACTGTATTAAAAGGTATTTCTAAATGATAGATGGTGGTTTTTAATAGTATTATATTTACTTGAAGCACAACTACAAAATCAATGACACAACAAAAGACTATATAAATCATAAGACACTTTTTTAAATAAAAAATAAAAAAGAACAAACTTTATAAACAAATACAAAAAGGTTAGCTATCCTCAGCCAGTCGCCAACACTTAGCATCCTCGTACAATATCATCAGTATAGCGATGTTTGTCTCCTCTGTTTGTTTGTTGGTTATCCATCTCATTCGTAATCCGTTAGGCGTGGTGTTATTTAGCTACCAGTATAGGTTTATAAGGAATCTTCGATGTACGACGACTGGTAATTTTTATCCAAATTTTCAACATCTTATTATTTACTAGCGACCCGCCCCGGCTTCGCACGGGTGTTACAAATCTTTAAAAAATCCCGGCTTTTCTCTACTATAATAAGCATGTATTATACATATAAACTTTCCTTAAGAATCACTCTATCTATTAAAAAAACTCGCAACAAAATCCGTTGCGTAGTTTTAAAGATCTAAGCATACATAGTGGCAGACAGAGGATAGCGACTTTGTTTTATACTATGTAGTGATAGTTAAACTTAATAACAAACAGCCTTCTCAAATAATATTTTTCTTGTTTGAAATAATTTAGTACAAGAACGCGCTTCAACATTTTTATCATCTTTTACTTGTTTGTATAGAATAATAAGTAAAATCACTACATAGTATAAAACAAAGTCGCTATCCGCCGTCTGTCCCTATGTATTCTTAGATCTTTAAAACTACGCAACGGATTTTGATGCGGTTTTTTTAATAGAGTGATTCTTAAGGAAGGTTTAAATGTATAATATATGCATAATATAGTAGAGAAAAGCCGGGATTTTTAAAGACCGTGTTGTCCGTTGTAACACCCGTGCGAAGCTGGGGCGGGTCGCTAGTTGATTAGAATACAATCGGAAAGTGAAAGAAATATATTAAAAAATGACAGATAGATTTTTATAGAATCACTGTTATTTTATGCTAGCCTACAAATATTTTTAAAATTGTTTAATCTGGAGATAGTTTTAGATTCATGGTTTCACCTTTAAAAAAAATTACCTTTTTATAATATTAGTGTAGACAAAGATTTTCATTAAAATACATATTTCTCTACTTTGCCAGTAGAGAAATATTTAAACCCTTCGTAGCTTCTAGCCGTCTCCTTCTAATTTCATGTAAACACGTAGCTGCGAATAGTTTTATTATTCAACTTCGTTGGAGAATATCTTATGAGACGTCTGCTATGTACTCCGTTACAATTAGTTTCTAACAAGGTTTTATAATTCATATAATTTCAGAGCCATTCAACTAAATATGCTAATGGATAAGAGAATTATAACGGTTGCTTTAGAAATGTTTGCCTGCGATAGTGAAATAATTAACGGCCTACCTTTTCAATGTTCGTTCTATTTAAATTTATTAATTGATTCTTGTTATTATAATGAGGGCTGTAAGTTTCTGTTGGTGATACTGTCGATCAGTATCTGCTTGATATTATTACTTCTAATATTCTAAATTACAAAGGACTTTAAGTGCTTATTAGTAATCAAGCATCGATGGTATAAATCGTACTGAGAATTCTAGAAGAAAAATCCCATTAGTACTTTTTTTTTTGGTGAGTGGGAAATCATCCAATGACTGCTCCCGTCCTGGGTGCGGCGGGAGGGCGTGTCAGACTCTTACTGACTAAAACCCACTCATGTTTCTTCGATTGCCCTTTATGTTCCAGAGTCACGGTAACTATGATAAACATTCCGCAACTCCCATTAGTACTTTGCTCGAACTAGATATCGAAACGCTCAACAATCCTGCTTGCGGCTGATCAACGAGGCATTTAATAAAGTTTGAAATTGATCATAACAGTCTATTAGCGTCAATTGCTGTATAAAGTTTTACTATCCTTCAAACACACGTGATTCGAAAAAGACACAAAAGAAAGACAATAGCAGCGCGACAGCCGGCTGTCGCTTGGTCGTCGAAAGGTTAAAGAATGCCAACAATCCCACTGTCCACCATCTTCATTAATTTGTCGGTCTACACTCTAAACATGTCTGCTCCACCAATCGTCTGTCCGTCTGTAAACCGGCCGTACACTTCCACTTCAGTGTACTAATATTCTTTTAAGTTCGGTGACTTTAGTTCTCTGGCTTATGAATTAATTTCGAACTCTGAACATCAAAGAAAAAATATATAGAGAAAAGAAAAAACTTTGAAAATAACAGATCTTTAAATCTCTTACAAGATTACCTATCTCTTTGATATTGAGTTTCTAGTAACAAAAACCTAGGTATTAACGTAACTAACAAAACAATAAGTTTAGTTGGCTGACTAACACGTTACTAACCAAAACTTGACTACAGATTGATCACGCTCAAGCCAAACAAGTAAGATAGGCCACGAAATAATATATTACGTGCCCTGACCAAATACCAACTCACTAACCGCAGCTATAAACAGAAATAGTTAATCACATACCTGAGCGTTGATTAACCCTCACCAAGACACCTTGACATCAGAACTTTCAAGGACTTCAATCCAAGGTGTCAAATATCGGGCAGCTTGATCCACAAATAGTAAACTTTGATTAGATTTGTTGAACTGGGTACAGCCTGTCCATTAGAATGCAAGCCAGGGACAGTTGTGTAATTGAATTTTTCCAAGTCATTGAGCATGAATATTCCTCTTTTTTAGGGTTCTGTGCCCCGAGGGTGTTAAATGGAACCGTATTACTATGTTTCAGCTATATAACAATCTGTCTATCCACCTGTCAAAAGATGTGTGTTTTGATTTGTGTGGGCTGAACATTTTCACTGAATGTTTGTTACATGGGCTAAAATATATTTTTTAAAGTAATAATAATAAATTTAAGCTTATTTATTAAATAAAGAGAGTCCATGTAAAAATTCTAAAACCTCCGAACACACGTGACTCAAAGACACAATAGAAAAACAATAGCAGTGCGACAGTCGGCTGTCGCTTGATCGTCGGGAGGTGTGTAAATTTTACGACTAGCTTTTGAAGTAATCACAATTGTAGTAGCCGTAATCTAGAAAGTAAACGCTGTAATTTAGGTACGAAAACACGCACTTAATTTTTATTTATTTTAAAACGAACCCCGCCGCCATAGCTGATTTCATGGCAGAAGCGCCAATCGTTTATCAAAAGTTGAGTGACAAAACAAACAGACGTACACAAAAATCATATAATCCATACTAATATTATAAATGGGAAAGTGTGTCTGTCTGTCTGTCTGTCTGTCTGTTTGTCTTTCTTTCACGGCAAAACGGAGCGACGGATTGACGTGATTTTTTAAGTGGAGATAGTTGAAGGGATGGAGAGTAACATAGGCTACTTTTTGTCTCTTTCTAACGCGAGCGAAGCCGCGGGCAGAAGCTAGTATTAAGATATATCCAAATCGTGTATATGAAGATAATTGTACAAAAAACATAAATATAGATTTCTATCAATACATAGTACAGAACCCTACAGGTGCGTTCCCATCTCTCACCCAGTTGATTTTTTCGTACCATTCGTACCCGCCACCTCTTTTATAGTTCGCGTCTGTGATGCGTGGAATATAAAAATCGAAATGGATTCATTTTTTATGAATGTTCCACGTACTCAATTTATGGTGTTCATATTTAATGCAGGCTGCGAGTGGCCTGGTAACACCTTACTCAATTGGGATGTTTACCTGGTCCCTGGACTGATCAATATTGACTGTGCTACTTTTATTAGTGGAATGGTACATTTCAATCAATTTACAATAAAAACCAATCGTCTCACTATTTATTTATTGTTCAAAGTAAAACAGCCCAAAATTAGATGTTAAATAATTACGAAGTAAAGTTATTATGAGGTACCAGGGACTCATAACTTACAGGAGTGGAGGCATTCAAATATCTCTCTTTATGCTTCTGACAAGTCTTTGATGTTTATTGTCTCTGATTTGAGATTAAGGCTAGATTGTTTATTACGGTACTTAGAATTCAGAATGATTAATGTCCAAGTTAAATGACAGTACAATCTTGTCTGATGTGGGAAAATTGGTAACTTCTTAAATGAACATAATTAATATTATTATTCGTTCGTATCAAATGTGAGTAGTTATGGTAGGTGAAATTATCTACAGTATACTAAATGTAATAAATTTAGTCAGCTATTGCTTATATACCGCTTCGGAAATGCACACAATACTTAAAACGTACATGAAAATATCTATAAACTGTTCGCAATTATTATTCATACCAAAACATCAATACACCGTATTAATCTTCATGAATCTAAAAAAACCAACACAATAAAAATGAACCTAAATACCCGATAAAAATCGCAAGGCTGTTAAACCTAAATTGAACACGAACTGAATTGCAGTTAAAACTAACACGTTACACCGTACACACACTATTTTAATTGGCATCATAAAAATGTACGCAGTTAGAACCCACTCCAATTTTGTTTTGACGCGAGTCTCAAATAAAATTGCTATCCGTGCCAAAACCAAGCACGAAAAAAGGGATTTCGTTCGTTTCGTGTTCACAAAGGTTTCAGTATGTAAGCGGATTTACGGGAAGATTAAGAAAAATAAGCGAAAATATAAAGTAGGCACAATATTCTTCTTAACAATATCAGTGGATTTTGGTTTAGTAGATTTATGCATAAAAGGTAAGAAATTGAATATTCCCTCAGATAAGTGAGATTACTTTTTCTTCACTCACTTAATAAAACCTTTATTACTTTTCCTTAAGAAACTGGCTGGATTTAGTGAACCTAGGAATTATTTGCACTAACTTACGTGCCTTAAATTCAGTTGTACTTTTATCGTCGTTACTTCGTCGAAAGCATTTAGCATTCATGTACCAAACCTATTTAATTCAATCACGTATGTAAATTACATTTGAATTAACAGAGGGCCTAGTTATTTCCCTGTGGCACACCAACAATCAAATCACCACATAACGCCCATATCATTCAAACTTTAATGACCTAATAATTTTATTGATACAATCTAGGAACTGTCACAATCAACGACCTTTATCGTGGCATTATCTTCTATTTTTCCCGAAAATATAGTATGGCATACTTTATCAAATGCATAAGGTAAGTCACGCTAACCTGGGTGGGCAATGAAAATAGCTTGTATTTTCTATCGGCACGTTGCTACCACGGCTGTGAATAACCAAACAGACCTGTTCAAGTAGAATTTAATCAAGTTAGGCACGCGACCTCTCACGCGAGCGCTTTCCTCGTTGCTAGCAATTATCATGTCGATTTTATACTGATTGTGTTTTTGTGGGCCTTGAGTGGAGGACTTTCCCTTGACTTTTTTGTAGCGTGTTCGGTGTTATTGATTTTGTTGTTTGTTATTTTTGATAACCATATAGGCACTGTTTATTCTTACAAAAAAAATGTAATTTACTAATAAATAAACTTAAAAAAATCTTTATAATTATTTTTTAAAACCATTGAATTACAACAAAGCACCAGAAACAACTTTACAGCGCTGTCAGTTGAAAATACATTCAAAATAAAGTTATCTGTTTTTCCGAATACAGAAGGTCAAAAGCATAATCTGTGTGATTTAAAAACTTCATTTTGCGACATGCAGATAAAAGCCAAATCTTTTTATGCTTGAAAAACAAACGAAATTGCAGACTTGCAGATGATTGTTCAAAATTTATAGGTGAAAAGCTTTTGAAATCGTCATAAAAAACAGTGTTCCCCAATACGTTGTAAATCTATGTTCGAATGGACTATCCGTGGCTTTTTTCTTTATTGCGCGGCTCGCAGATGTCACATCGCATTGATATACAACCTATGCAACCATTAGATCTTCATGAAACTGAATATTCCTTTTAATTTTATACTGAAAAAAAAACGTACTTAGTATTTCATGTTCTGCACATAATAAAGCAATATGTCTTTTGAATGGTTTTACGAACATCTGCTTCATTTGGTTGTTTAAATATGGGGTTTCGACGACAAAGCGACAGCCAGGTGTCGCGCTGCTATTGTCTTTCTGTTGTGTCTCAAATCACGTGTGTTTAAAAAGAAATAATAATTTGGTAATTCCAGCCAGCACCACTTTCAACAAGGAAATCAAATACACAATAATAATATAATTACGGCACGAACGAATAGTGTAGCTTTCTATCCCTTTTATATATTTCTATATATAAGAGGGTTTTCGTAATTTTAGAGATTTAAATTAACTGATGATAATGTGCTATATAAGTTAATTAATAGTCAAATTCATACTTCTCTATCCACGAAATTTTCGTAAAAAGGGTACAAAGTTTTGGCTTCACGTGTTATTATATAGACAAGTAAACAATGTAAACAATTCTATGTGGCATAGAAAACAAAAATAACCAAGTAACTTTTCAAAACGAAACCGCGTGATGCGGTGTTCAGACTTATACTTCAATTCGAAAGGTTTTTCAACTGAAGCAAAAAATTCTCATTCACTGCGCCAAAAGTTTTCGAAATCCCAGATTTTGAACTAAAGTTGTGACCAAAAAATTGGACGTCAAAAGCTTTTTCTAGCTAAGTTGTAAATCTATGTTCAAATGAAATCCCGCGGCGACTTCCAAATTTTTTCTTTATTGCTCGGCTCACAAATGTCATATCGCATTGATATACAGCGTGTGCCTCTATTGGGACACCATAAAACACGTCAATATGAAACTGAATCTGTGAAATGTCGATTCTTGATGAGAATTCTAATCTCTTTGCGATCGATTCTAACCGTTTTTGCTTTCAATAGATTTATAGTACTTCCGAATATCGTCGTGTTATTTCATATTTTTTACTTTTTACACACGCATTATTAAATGCGTTTTAAGCTGCTTTTGTTTGGCTAAAATGTCCCATTTTATAATGTCCACGAAATATTGGATTTTTATTAACATAATCCTTAAAATTAGATTAAAAGTAAGGATTATGACAAATAAAGGAGTTGAGCATTATAGGTGTTCACTTAATAAGGCTCAAAACGCTTCGGCACAATCACTCGTATAGGCTTTTCATAAAAGGTAAATCGTAAAATTATCTTTCATTGGCTTTTTCATTAATTGGTTTACTTTTTCTTCAGGCCTACATCAACCAGTGTAATTAATTAAACAATGGCTTACCTATATCAATGCTATTTTAGATTACTAAACTTGTATTGATCCACAGCTGCAACAAAGGTTTTCAATCAATATCTATCTCCCGAAATCATCAAAACCTAGTTTTCTAGGTCTTCCTTTAGTAATCTATTTTTAGCAACAGCTAAAAAGTGAATATAGCTATCGTGCAACGATATCATCATGTCATGACGCATTTTTAACATATCCCGCACAACCCCACAACCAATCAATATACTTAAATCTTAAATAATCAATTACGCCAAACTCTAATTAAATTCTTTAACTCATCCGTTCCACAATTTTCATTAACAAATTCTAAGCAAACAGTTACATCGCTAATTACATTCTCATTTACTTTGCTTTAATCTTATATTATCTTTACAGCAAAGTACGCTTGATTAGCCTCAGTTCAAGTACATGTATCCATTAAACAAATTGAAAATTTAACTTCTCAAATGATTTCGTAATAATGTGAGTGAAATGTGAGACGCCCACAAAGGTTTGAACTTTGTGCAAACTTTGTAGACTACAAAGAGTAAAGTACGAACAAAAGGCGCTTTCCATCGTATTTGATATTATTTATTAATGCCTTGGAAGTTGACATCCAAGAATTTTGCCCGGACTTTGTAGAAGGTTGTAACTCCAACGCTAATTTGAATTGTACTTACGTAGAGAGAACAACTCAATTCGCGTAGCAGCTGTTGAATATTCCTTCCTTGTTAGTTGGGAAGTCAATTGAAAGAAGCGGCTTTCATATTTGCGGATCTATGAGCCTAGTTCTATTGTCATATTCCTGTGAACGGTAACACAATAAGTCAAGTTTTCCATTCATTTCAACATCTGTGATCAAAGATATAATAATGTCTGTTACGTACCTCCATATAACTATAAATACGCAAACTTAGGCAATTATTCAAGTTAAAGTGACAATGTTAAAAGTCCACAATATTTGAAGTTTCAAATTGTTGTTAGTGTCACCGAGACGGTTAAATAGGATATCAATTCCAAGAATAGAGACGCTAT
Organism: Athetis lepigone; assembly: GCA_033675125.1. NCBI lineage: Eukaryota > Metazoa > Arthropoda > Insecta > Lepidoptera > Noctuidae > Athetis > Athetis lepigone. The sequence continues at coordinate 3,449,573 of CM066226.1, read as the reverse complement.
GTGATTTTAAGCTTTCAACGACAATAGCAGCCCGACAGCCGGCTGTCGGTTAGTCGTTGAAAGGTTAATAGTAATTTACGTGAGAAAGACTTTGATGAAGTTATAAACCAATGTGTATAATCTAGATTATTTTATTTATTGGTAAAAAGTCTATTTATTACATTGTTGTCTTTTACAAAAACATGTTTATTGTTAAAATGTTTTAATGCTTTTGTAGTGACCAAAAGTCACAATTATGTTTGTTCTTTTTGTTTTTAATTTTAAGTTGAATTCTTCTATTCTATTTCTTTCTTTTTTTCTTTTTTTCTTTTTTTAGTGCACCTACCATGTAATCTCTGCACCACACTGGGTAGACTGGTAGAAAATGCCTAAGGCATAAGTCGCCGCCATTGTACAATATGTGCATAAAGATAAAATAAATAAATAAATAAAAGTTAAAATTAAATTTTTAACAATTTATCTTCTAATATCAGCTGAATTATCCGTACTAATAAATAATAAATGCAAAAGTAACTCTGTCCATCTGTCTCTTCTTCACGCCTAAACCACTGAACTGATTAAAATGAAATTTGGTACAGATATAGTCTGGGAGCCGAGAAAGAACATAGGATAGTTTTCATCCCGGATATTACCCGGGAACGGGAACTATTATTATTATACGCGGACAAAGTCGCGGGCAAAAGCTACTATTCTGTAAGACCCAGAACAGCAAATACCTTCAAATGATCTAAAACGTTCCTTCCAATTTTACCTAAAATCATAAACACAATTCCACCAACACAATTTTAAAAAAAGAATCGTGACAAAAGCCTCGTACACACTTGCCTGTAATGACAAGCCATCACCGTGTTCAATGGCGTCGCTATTAATATTAACTACAATAGTCTGTCAGTCACAAGCGTGGCTTGTTAACATTTCATGTGTTGTGTCAATCACGCGAGAACGTTCGCTGTACTGTAGTCGTGACTTTATTTGTGGGTAGGCAGGTTTGGAAGAATATTAAGTGAATACGAAATATGAAATGATGTGTGTATGTCTTGTACATTTGCAATTACATTTGTGCATGAAGTATTACTAATGTTTGAAATATTAGTGCCCTTTTATGGATGGGAAATCATCTGAAAACTTCTCCCGCCCTTCGTGTCAGACTTTTACTGACTAAAACCCACACATCCCCATCCCCAGCAGAAAAATTAGTGCCTGTAGTATTATCATCATGTAGTTGAAAGATTGAAAGTTGAATCGACGTCCGCTGATGAAGCCTTTAGGTCCTCACGAGGGCAAGTGGACCGTAGTCTGCAAAGAAACTCTGCATGGGAACTGATCTTGGAACCATGATTAGAACCATCACCTATGGAGATTTTCTTTCCTGTAACCTACCTGCCTATGATGGACCGATGACCTCATCAAGATCGCCGGGTCCTGTTGGATGCGAGTGGCGCAGGACCAATGCATGTGGAGGTTTTTGAAAAAGGTCTTTGTCCAGCAGTGGATGTTCATCGGCTAATGATGATGATGACGATGAATTTGAGTATGAATTCTGTTTTAAACCATATCGGATATACAATGCGTTGGGAAGGAGGCTTCTTCGACGGCTTGGTGACGTGAGAATGAAAATCTCTTTCGTAGATCTACTATGTATTTGATTTTACTGTAAATAATTATTGAATAACATAAGCTTTACTCGTCTCCCACAGCTAAAACCGTGATAATAAAATGTACATAGTTAATACACATCTTACCCATCTGGAGTAGGGAATATTCTTGGAAATCTTGATAGAATCTATCTTGTAGTGTTTGTGTGACGCCTCAATGTACATTACACTCACGATTTTATGTACATGTTTATTTATAATTGAAAAAGCAAACACTTTGTACCTCTTTTTACGAAAATTACTCGAACGGAGTGGGAAAATCAGCACAGTGCAGAAGAATTAATTGATTAATAATTTATTTATTTTCACCCACAAGATACAGTACACTTTACTTAAAACTATTACATGTTGAGAGACAAAAGCCCAAGTAAAACCTGTGCCATGGGTCTCCTGGTCTCCGTTTCTTGGATATTTTTAATTTAGAATAAGGATTCCGGTTACAGTGTCAGGGAGTGCCTTAAGCTTATACACATTATGCGAGAGTATGAGAAGAAAAGTATTATTTATACTTTTGATACACACTCATGTGTACATTTATTATGTTTACTCTTATTATTTATTGCTAAAGTCTGTTAATAAAGAGAAGTTAAACAAAATGGAGCATAGAGCCTATTGAATCTCTACAACGTTATGTGAAAATGCTATCAATCTTATAATTAAAGCAAAAAAGTAGCCGGTCGTGGTTAAAATAAGTGAATTGAACACCTGTTTTTTCATTTTGTATACAAAACAATATAAATTACTAAGATATAATGCATTAAAGTCTAACTACGGGTATCGTGTCGTCCAATGACTGGATTGCAGAGGTCTGACAGGCAGTCACTTCTCAAAAACGCTGGTATCCAGCTGAATCCGGATAGTCTAAAAGCCTTATTTGGTCGAATATCGCCCCACTATAAACAGATCTTTAATTTATTTTTGGTTTGCATTGACCATGAAACTGTTATAAATAGACTGCTCCTATCAAGTATTAACCAATATATAATTAAATTAGTTGGTTACCCAAGGAAAAGTTTATACAGTTTTATGAAATAAACCAGGGATCAAATTTTGAGCGTAGGCGGAGCGTGCAGTTCAAATTTATTAAAACTAAGGCCAAATATTTCCATTAAAACGGGGAAAAGTTTTAGATAAGCCTATATTAACATGACATGTACGTAGATTTTGATGTTCATTAATTAATTTTTGATTGTTAAACTTTTGACGCGTTGGGGTTTAATTTTGAAATCTGAAAATGCAATTATTTTTGTGTTATGAATAAAAAAACGTGGATACATAAAAAACGCTTTGTGAATGACTCGTCAAAAGTTTGTCATTTTTTCCTACTTATACCTAGACCTCTTTAGGTCATACTTTGTCATATCTATAGTTGTTATTGTCGTTTTTCGATGGTGTGACATTAAAATTTCTGTATACACAAGAGTAATAATATATATTTTTTAAAACCAGCCAGGTACTTATGATAGAGATCATAACTACCGTTAACGCTATGTCTAACTACCGTTATAGAAAGGGCCAACTAGTTTTTTTTTGTATTCCTCTAAATCTTCGAACACAAATGATTCGAGACACAATAGAAAGACAATAGCAGCCCGACAGCTGACTGTCGGTGGGTCGTTGAAAGGTGAAATTGAAAATAGCGTTCATTTTAATAATTTATTTAATATAAATATTTTGACACTGATTTTCATTGGACTTTCGATTACACAATGTCCGTGGCAAACTGCTCCTGTTGATTTTACTACATTTTCAGTTTTACAGAAGATAAAGTCAACACCCATTGTCTACCAGTGACCACGGAGACTTTGACATCAGTATCTGTTCAAACAACAATCGCAGAAATTCAACCGTTCCCCAAATCTTATAAAGGTAACTTTGGCCAATCAGAACTTCAATATTTTCCATTAAATTCGACTTTGCATGAAGATACGGCCTGATGGTTTTATGAAGGGCGCGATAAGGTGAACTTATGATTATTATTTGTTACCTTGCGTCACTCAAGAATTCTTGGGCATTTTTCTTTTCGTGGCACGCAATTTCTTTGTATGGCTGTTTAGGACTTCATTTATATTAGGTTGATTGTTATGTATTTTTTTCGTGCTATATACGAGTACGTTATTGTGTATGTTGTGCTATTAATGTACGTTACTGAGTTTTTGATACAAGTGTGTTGCTTGATGTTTTTATTGCAGCGCCTCAGCAATGTTTGCTGGTACGCAAGTCGATGGTTTCAATGCCATAATCGTATGCGAGCAAATTAATGTGGAAATAGCAATACAATAAAACCTCTAAAAGGTGCGTTGTTATCGCATGTAACCAATGATATTATAAGTAAAAAAGTGTAGATAGGTTACCCAAACGAAATTCTATCTTCAAAAACGGCACACTAACGCACACATACATTACACGTCAAAGTAGGATGACATGATTGAACTTCAACTTCAACTTTGTTATATGTGGCCTCTACCGTATTTTTACAGTGATTCGGGCAGAGTCCGGGTTGGAATGAACCAGGCTTATAATTGTAGTTTACGGTATCTGAGACGATGTTCGGTTTGACATGATTGAAGTAGTGCGAGTGAAAAAGAGATAAACGTCAAATGTCAACGCGATACTCAGTATCATGTTGGTCAATTGGCAAACTTTTAATGTGCCACTTTTTGACACTTTTTTACTTATAACATCATTGCATGTAACAGACACAACTTACGCTTACCAGCTATATATGCTTAGATCTTTAAAACTATTCAACCGATTTTGATGCGGTTTTTAGCAGATAGAGTAATTCAAGAGGAAGGTTTTTGTGTACAAGATAATTTTTTGCAAAAAAAAACCGACTTCCCTCGATTTCGGCATGATACCACTATCAGATCCTGGACCTGATGACAATGGGACAATTTGGGAAGTCTAGCCTTTCAAACAAAAAAAGAATTGTTCAAATCGGTTGGCAAACGACGGAGATATGCGCGAACAAACATAAAAAAAAACTCAAACATCCGAATTGATAACCTCCTCCTTTTTTTTAGAAGTTGGTTAAAAATACATGCATATTATGGTAAAATTCGAGATTTTCAAATATCTGTAACACAACGCGAAACTGGGACGAGTCTCTAGTAAAGCATAATTTTTACTCCGAAACCTTTTTAACATAGACGACCTACATTAACACTATACCTTTTAATTCATTATCCAACGTTCGTAAACACTTACATTTCCATTACGCCAGACACGTAATAATAGGCGAGACGACAAAAAAAAAGTAATTAGTCCGTCAGAAAGATTATCAAAAAAATTTAGACACGTATTTTTCTTTTTTCTCGTGAACGAAGAATTACGACGATACAGTGCGTTAAAGTTGCGCATGACGTCACGATCTGATACAATTTTTGCAGGACGATGACGTCAAAAACCCCCACTCTGGAACTTTGTTGCTCTTTATCTTTGTATTTTTTTATTAATTTGATCAAGCAAAAAATACGTGTCCCGTATTTATGGCTAATCTATCAGACGGACTAAACAGAATGCCATTATTTTAATGTTGTCGTCATCCCTATTAATCAAGCCACCAGCTTATCTGTCAAAATGACTTTTTAACATCTCAGTAAAATTGCGAACTAAGTTTTTGTGTCCAAACAAAACACCTCGAATTTTAATGAAGGTGAGACGAGAGGACAATTAAAAGTTTTACATAATTCAGTTGTGTGTCTGAGGGGGTTAGGGGGTCACCCCACATTCTGTGCCTCAGTTGATTACGAGACACGACTTTTTGAAAATTTAATTTGCCAAATTCTGTCGGAGTTTTGGCATGATCGCGTTGTGGTTTCTGGTTATTATTTCGGGATTGTTGTTTTCGATTTGCGCTGCAGTCTGTGTTTACTTCTTTTTGTAGTCATTTTGTTATTTTGTGAAGGTGATTAGGTATTGATAGACTTGTAGTACGTAGATATGACGAGCCTGTTGGTGTAGTGGTTTGTAACCCTGACTGCCAAACCGGAGGTCGTGGGTTCGATTCCCACCCCGAACAAACTTTGTGTGATAAGCATGATTGTTTGTTCTGTGTCTGGGTGTAATTTATGTATAATATGTATGTATTTATAAATAATATAAGTATGTATATCAGTTGTCTGGTTACCATAACACAAGCTCTAAGCAAAGCTTAACTTGGGATCAGATGACCGTGTGTGAGTGGTCCCAATATAAAAAAAAACAAGTTTTGTGTTGTCCCAGTGGTTAAGGCTTCTTTTCTTGGATAGACACCAGAAAAGTATCAAAGTAATTTATTCAAATCATAATTATACTTTGTAAGTCTATGCAGGGTCTCACACATACATCCCGTGCATTATAAAACGCGTACAGCCATTGGTAATTCGACCTTTGACCCTCATAGTAGTTAGAAGCCAAAACGTGTGATAATCAATCATTCATAAATATTAAGTCAATCGTTCCATGTAAAACAGAAATTCAGCTGCATCCGGTTGCACTGGCAGCCTAGAAAAAGACAAGCGAGACATGTATAAATAATTTTATCATCATTATTATTTATTGTCAGACGAAATGCTGCCCATTTCACATTTAATAATGAGCACGACAGCGATTTAATTATGAAGCCTCCAATTGGTGGCCACAATACAATCCGTAACCACAGTAGAATAAGGTTATTTTTTCATCAGTCTGTAATAAAGCTGAAGGTATTTTCAGATTGGAATGATTTCTAGCCAAATTATGATAAGTGAACTGATTCCAGAAGAATAGTATAGGCTTTGTAATAGGCTATGATTACGAAAGCGGTGTATTAATAAAAAAAGACGGGTTGCACTCCGGGAGTGCCGGCAGAAGTGAAAACTTGATTATTAATACTATCCATCCGTCCTACGCTTTTTCGATCAGGTCACGTGTCCTGACGCGAGTTTAAGATTTTATACCCATTACAGATCCATCCGTCCTACGCTTTTTCGATCAGGTCACGTGTCCTGACGCGAGTTTAAGATTTTATACCCATTACAGAAAAAGTGCTCAACGCCGCTAAAGAAGTTTTCACTTCAAAAACGCTTGTAGAAATGCATATACATATCACTACATTGGTCGCATTATACATTGATTCATTACTTATATGATAAATTATGATTATGCGACTATCCTTGGCGTAACAATTGCGTGCTTAATGCAACGTAATATGAACCTTATTTTAATTCATCTAGAGTATAGTTTGTTTACACTTGTAACGCAAATATTTTGTCAAATACGCCAAGTGAAGTCGCACCGTAACGAAAATCATTTTGAGATTAGATAAATGAAAAGAAAAACGCCCTGAAATCTATTTTATATTAAAGAAAGTCGTGTTAGTTACACATTTTATAACTCAAGAACGGCAGAACCGATTTGGCTGAAATATGGTTAAACCTTAGGATCTTCTTTTTTTGCTAACCAAAAATCTGATATGACGCGGGTGAAACCGCGGGGTACAGCTAGTAAATATATAATTAAGAAATAAATGAATTGCAAAGCAAAAAGGTTAAATTATCCTGTTTTAAATAACTTCAACGCAATAAGTCTAAATCTGACCCATGTTCAACAACAGGCGATATATATTTTATGTTATTTAGGTTCCCACATTTACAATACCAACGGCGCAGCGTATTTTTGCTCAAAACCACGCAACTGGCAGGTGACAGGTTGTTAGTTCATTGCGCACCGTTTTACCACTAAAAACAACCAATTTCCTTTTGTGCTACCAATTGCCTAGAGGCAGAAATGTAGGAGTTTTTTTAAGAAAATAACGTTGGCGCAGGCACTACGCCTAGGCGTAGGCGTAGGTATTATAATTTTCTCACTGGTTAAGGGTAACTAACAGACATTAATACTGAATCTTTGGACTAAACTAAAAAAAAACGGATACCTAAGCAAAAATGTACGTACTGACAAAGTAGTAGATATTAATTATATTCAGTATAAAACCAGATTTACATCTGCCTTTATACTGAATATAATATGAATAGTCCTAAAATACTATTGCCGTAGGCATGTCCATAGGCGTAGACTTAAGCATAGATAAAGACATAGTCAAGGTTATAAACTTAATAAAAATTAAAATAAATTGAGTTAATTTCAAAGTCATAATCCGTACTAATATTATAAATGCGAAAGTAACTCTGTCTGTCTCTTCTTCACGCCTAAACCGCTGAACCGATTTGAATGAAATTTGGTTCAAATATAGTCTGGGACTCGAGAAAGGACATAGAATAGTTTTCATCCCAGAAATCCCCCGGGAACAGGAACTATTATTTTACGCGGACGAAGTCGCGGGCAAAAGCTAGTTATAAATAAGCAAACTTTGTTATCCAATGGTTTTGAATAAATTCTACAGATAGAGAGAGACAGTAGAAGTCAATTTAATTGTCAGATTGGCATTATAGTTCTATCTGTATTATACATATCCATACTAATATTATAAATGGGAAAGTGTGTCTGTCTGTCTGTCTGTCTGTCTGTCTGTCTGTCTGTCTGTTTGTCTTTCTTTCACGGCAAAACGGAGCGACGGATTGACGTGATTTTTTAAATGGAGATAGTTGAAGGGATGGAGAGTAACATAGGCTACTTTTTGTCTCTAAAATTGCGAGAAAGATAGAGTAAAACAACAATTCCATTTTCCCATATAAAAGTTGTCCATGTTCTGTTGGATGTCGTTGTCATAGTAACCGACAAATCAAGTGTCAAAACAGTTACAACCATAGAGGTTACAACCCGTCAAACCTGACACAAATAAGTAATGTTTAATTGTTTTCAAAATACGAATGGAATCATTTTCATAAATCCAAATCATGCAAATAAAAGCCATTTAATACGGTTTGAAATAACAAAAAGGCGTGTAATATGCTGTAAAAAATAATACTGTAACAGCTTTTCTTATTTCCAACGTACAAAAATAATATTAAGATAAAAAAAATATCTAGATTTAAAATATTTATTCGCCCGCGTGGATGTCGAACTTCTACCTACTATTTTAACCCTTTAGGGCTATTTTTTATATTCTTCACAAAGAATAAACCCTCCAAGTTTAATGTATTTAGTTAGTTATTGTTATATATTAACAAACACGTTGATATCAGGCAGTGAGTTTACTATTATATACATACTAGATGACCCGGTGAACTTCGTATCACTTACCTATTAATGTAAACAAAATTTATTTAAACCATATCACCTTTATTCATAAAAGATTTGTATCGATTTCCCAACATTATCACAATCTAGATTCACGTGTATATGAGTGGCCTAATAGTTGTTTAGTAATCTGGCAATACTGTCATTGTCGCTGTCACCTAACTTTTGAAGAAAAGATCGTTGAAAGGAAATGTTATGAAATGGGTTTTTAGTTTTAAAAAAAAAGTCCAGAATGGCCATACAAAAACAAAAAAATATTAAAAGCACCATTATTTAATCAATACATCAATACATATAATAAATTCATTATATAATAAAATCAATCCATACTAATATTATAAATGGGAAAGTGTGTCTGTCTGTCTGTTTGTCTGTATGTTTGTCTTTCTTTCACGGCAAAACGGAGCGACGAATTGACGTGATTTTTTAAGTGGAGATAGTTGATGGGATGGAGAGTAACATAGGCTACTTTTTGTCTCTTTCTAACGCGAGCGAAGCCGCGGGCAAAAGCTAGTTTTTTTATATATAAGTGCACCTAAGGACAACCGCCGGATGGTGTAGGACTATAGCAAAACATGACATCTAACTTAAATTTTGGACTATGAGTTTGCGTTCTTTAGTGACTAAGGTTCCAGATACTATGGAATGACTATGGCCCCTGCCTGATCAATGTATGTATACATAAATATTATTACATCAGATAATTACAAATAACCGCACCCTGAGCGGCGTTCATGAAGGAGAATACTTCAAAACAACGAAATAGGCAGAACGCAAGTTACCCGTCAGTTTTCTTTAACCTTTAATGAAAGTAATTACTGGTATTGATCCGCGTGAAGCGAAGGGTGTTAATAATATTTTTATTACTTTCAAGCCCTTATTGCAAACAATAATATTTTCCCAGTACAGCTAAATAACCATAGTGTTAGTCACGCGATTATGGCGTGTGTAAATATACGCAGGTTTACTTTATAATTGACACCGTGAGGGGGAAAGACTAGTTGGAAAATTTTCCTGTTCCTTTTAATTGTTTGGTTTTTGACGGTCATGGCTGGCGCAGCCGTGTAAATTGATTTCTGGGTAGTTTTCCAGGTTTTGGTGTTTGTTTTTATGCAATGATGTTATTTGTAAAAAAGTGTAGATAGGTTACCCAAACGAAATTCTATATTCAAAAACGGCACACTAACGCACACATACATTACATTACAAGAGATAAACGTCAAATGTCAACGCGATACTCAGTATCATGTTTGCCAATTGGCAAACTTTTAATGTGCCACTTTTTGACTGCATATAACCTATCTACACTTTTTTACTTAAAATATCATTGTACATTTATTTATTAGCTCTCTTGATTTTTTGACGTGTAATACGTCAAAGTAGGATAACATGATTGAAGTGGTGCGAGTGAAAAAGAGATAAACGTCAAATGTCAACGCGACACTCAGTATCATGTTTGCCAATTGGCTAACTTTTAAGGTGCCACTTTTTGACTGCATATAACCTATCTAATGTATGTATTTGTGGGTACGGTATTGGAGTTTTTTTTTAAACAAACAAGACTTTTGAGGGTAGAAGTACCACAAGAAATATGCTTTACTAGCTGTCTCCTGAAAAATTTGTTACGAGCTGCGGTTTTATCCCCGTTATGTTAGGTTTTTGGTTACTCTCTCGCTCCCGTGAGTAACAACGTTAAGTTATATAACTTATGAGTTATTCTGATGCAAAAGCTATATTGCTGTAAAGATTTTATCAAAGTCTGTTGTGTACTTTTTGCGTGGATGAGTAACAAACATTCATACATTAACAAATTAGTGAGAAAAATACCTATTATATTGATTTCCAAATTCTCATTTGTAACAAAAAATTACATGTTAGAGGTGAAAAAATCCATCCAATTACTTAAATCCATATTTATTTTTGACTAGCTTTTGCCCGCGGCTTCGCTCGCGTTAGAAAGAGACATAAAGTAGCCTATGTTAGTCTCCATCCCTTTAACTATCTCCACTTAAAAAATCACGTCAATTCGTCGCTTCGTTTTGCCGTGAAAAAAAGGCAAACATACAGACAGACAGACACACTTTCCCATTTATAATATTAGTATGGATTATTTTGTTGCAAATATATAAACGACTAGACACTAACATCGCATAATGTATTATAGCATGAATTAGTTAATCGATCTCTTTGCTATGATAATTATCTTCTTACTTCAAAATATACTTAACTTTGTAGGTATTATAAAAAGATCAAAGTGCTATAGAAATTAACTTCGAAAAAGCCATAAGGACTCTCCAACGAATGAAGGATCACTTAACTATCGTTTGATGTGACTTAAAACGGCCTCGTGAAAAAAGAAAGTTCAATTTATTGAACTTTCTTTTTTCACGAGGCAGATTATATAAAACCTTATCATTTATATTCCCTTGAGCTGATGACTTTACTGTAAACACAGTTCATTTTTAGGGTTCTGTACCTCAAAAGGTAAAAACGGGACCCTTATAGGATCACTTTGTTGTCCGTCTGTCCGTCCGTCCGTCTGTCAAGACCCTTTTTCTCAGAAACGCGTCGAGATATCAAGCTGAAATGAATATCACATACTCAGGTCTGCTATCTCTCAAAGCAGTGAAACTATCAAGTTTCTAAATCAACGCAATAAAAAGATACGGCGGTTTACATTGTATATTTGGACATTTGTAAGGAAATCAAAACCTATAGGGTACTTCCCATTGGCCTAGAATCATGAAATTTGGCAAGAAGCAAGGTCATGTAGCAAAAGTAAAGGAAAAACTTCGAAAACCGTAAATTTGTAGTTAGTTCACATCAGGCGTCCGTCTGTCCGTCCGTCTGTCACGAAGCTTTTTCTCAGGAACGCGTCGAGATATCAAGCTGAAATTACTATCTCATACTCAAGTCTGCTATTTCCCAAAGCAGTGAAAAAATCAAGTTTCTACATCAACGCAATAAAAAGATACAGCGGTTTATATTGCATATTTGGACATTTGTAAGGAAATCAAAACCTATAGGGTACTTCCCATTGGCCTAGAATCATGAAATTTGGCAAGAAGCAAGGTCATGTAGCAAAAGTAAAGGAAAAACTTCGAAAACCGTAAATTTGTAGTTAGTTCACATCAGGCGTCCGTCTGTCCGTCCGTCTGTCAAGAAGCTTTTTCTCAGGAACGCGTCGAGACATCATGCTGAAATTACTATCTCATACTCAAGTCTGCTATTTCACAAAGCAGTGAAAACATCAAGTTTCTATATCAACGCAATAAAAAGATACAGCGGTTTATAATGCATATTTGGACATTTTCAAGGGAATCAAAACTCAAAACCTATAGGGTACTCCCCATTGACCAAGATTCATGAAATTGGGCAAGAAGCAAGGTCATGTATCACAAATAATAATACCTTAAATAATAATACCTTGGGACAACTCACACACGGCCATCTGATCCCAAGCTAAGCAGAGCTTGTGTTATGGTAACCAGACAACTGATATACATACTTATATAATTTATAAATACATACATATTATAGATAAATTACACCCAGGCACAGAACAAACAATCATGCTCATCACACAAAGTTTGTCCTGGGTGGGAATCGAACCCACGACCTCCGGCTTAGCAGTCAGGGCTACTAACCACTAGACCAACAGGCCTGTCAAAACAAGTAAAGGAAAAATCCGGAAACCGTAAATTTGTAGTTATTTCATAAAAAAAAAATAACGGAACCCTCGTTGCGCGAGTCCAACTCGCACTTGACCGGTTTTTTTTATTCTAAAAGGGTGAAAAAAAGGAAGTTGGATAGAATAAATAAATAAATAAATATCCTGGGACAACCCAGACACGACCATGTGATCCCAAACTAAGCAGAGCTTGTACTATGGTAACCAGACAACTGATAAACATACTTATATAATTTATAAATACATACTTTTATAGATAAATAACACCCAAACACAGAATAAAGAATCATGCTCATCGCACAAAGTTTGTCCTGGGTGGGAATCGAACCCACAACCTCCGGCTTAGCAGTCAGGGTCACTAACCACTAGGCCAACAGGCCCGTCAAATTAAGCCCGTTAAGTAGAAATAGCAGATCTTCAGTCTTTTTAAATTCATAGGTTTATTCTAGTTTATCATAGGGGTATCGAGTTGCCCAGTTACTGTGATGTAGAGGTCTGAAAGGCAGTCGCTTCTTTAAAATTATTGCATAGCTATCCGATACGGTTAGACTGAAAGCCAACAGGTTTAGCATGAAATCATAGTTAGCCTTCGGCTAGGGAGATGGTAGTGGTGAACAGAATAGGGATGACGACAGCATAAAAAAATGACATTCTGTTTAGTCCGTCGTCTTGTAGATCGGCCAAAAATACGGGACACGTATTTTTTGCTTGATCAAATTAATAAAAAAATACAAAGATAAAGAGCAACAAAGTTCCGGAGTGGGGGCTTTCAGCGTCACCGCCCTGCAAATTGTATCTAATCGTGACGTCACGCGCAACTTCAATGCACTGTATAGTAGCCATTTTATGTTTACGAGAAAAAAGAAAAAATACGTGTCCAAATTTTTTTAATAATCTAACTGACGGACTAATTACTTTTTTTTCGTCGTCTCGCCTATTGAACCCGCCTATCATAAGCAATCACCGTAGTCTATAAATGCAAATGCTTGCAATACAAAGAGTAAGTCTGTTCTGTCTCCTGCTTGTTATAATGGGAAGTGGAATTAATATTTTTCTTACATATGTTCTTTTCTGATTAATTTTGTTACGGGATCCAATACAGATAAATCGTCTCTCACTCGTCTATTAAACTTGACGAACTTTTTCTGACTCGTCGAACTTAATTGCTCGCCGATTTTCTGGTGGACTCCACTGACCCACTTGATTCTGGTTTTCAGTAGTTGCAGTGATTGGGAATAGTGTGGCGAGATTGTTTCAAAAATTCCTTTAGGAAGTTAAAACAAACTCCTTGTCAACCTTTGTAATACTTACATTCTTTTATACAAACAACTTCATGCTAGTTCTTAAGAATAACTACAATGAATTACCGTCAGTTTCCTTAGAAAATACGTAAACAGAAAAATCTATACAAATACAGCGACCTTTCTAAATAATATATTTCAAAGAACGACTTAATTGTACATTATCTATTATCATCACATGTGACATTATGAATGAGTAACGTACGATTCATGGAGCCATACAATAGGCCGGCCCCACCAAATACATGTTTATGTCATAACCAGTCCAAAACCAAGGTTTGTAGCCACATGATTAACAACAACAAAATGAAGCTCTATCTTTTGTTAGATAAAGTTTATTTTTATGTAACACGGCGGCAAAAAGGCTTAGTTTCATTTCATGTTCATTTATCTTTTTGACTGTACGGTCGCGTAGTCAATTAAAAAGTGACGAGTAAAAAAACCTTTGGGTTTTTCCTGCGTGGTGTGCCGCGTTGGATGAGGAAATGATGTTATGGACGCCATGGAAATGTAGGTCTTGTTTTTTTGGGATTTTTTCGTCATCCTCTCTAAAATATACGGATGTTTATTTAGGGGCCTGGGCCAAAAAATGCTAAGCGTGTCTCTATTGCTAAGACAATGATGTTCTACTGTTTGTCTCAATTCTGTATCTTTAAATCATAAAGTTTGATGCTTGAAGTTCTGTCATTCTTCATAGAGTATACAGCCGGACAAACAGACATGATATTTCTTGGTTCCGCTTTTTATTGTACGATGTTATAAACGTATAATGTGTCTTTTGCTATTGTTTTTGGTCGTTCTTAGACCGTTCGTCCGCTGCCGCAGTCACTTAGAACAAGACGATGCGCTGAAGTAGCGACACATACATTGACTACAGCCGCGTGTCCATGTGTAACGTCAACTCATATAACACTCAGCCCGAAATATTCTTGTTCTCGATGCCGTGACATACGGCCTTGCTCTTCGTCTAAAGCAACTCAAAATTAGCCTGTTTTTTCAGTAAGTTATTTCTGAACCTTTAGGCCTACACGGCTTGCAACTGACAACTGACTTTCCCTTACTTAACACAATTAGGGGCGAAGATAATTAAAATGTCATTCTGTCTGTGTCAACTTCAAATGATTGGCGACAATGATGTTTTAATTTATGTGCAGCTTTAATTGAATGGGGGGAAGCGTTACTTCCATTTGTATGCTTAGGGTTTTATAAATATATTGAGTCAATGTATCGGTTTATTTCCTTGATAACTATGAATCGTATTGTTTATATGCAAAGGTATCTGACTGTTGAACGTTTTGTAGTATTTTAGTCAAAGTACCAAAATTGGTTATGAAAAATCTGTGCACGCACTATAATGAAAAAGATGAATGTGACTGCTGTTTTGTGTGTATGAATGTGTTTTTATTTTTATTTTTATGATGTTATAAAAAATAAAAATGTCGTGATGGCCCAGTGAATCCGGGCAAGTACCAATGTGACTTTTTCATTTCATATGTACTTTCCAAAATTTATCTTGGACATCACTGACATCCCGTGCCTCGGAAAGCACGTTAAGCCGTTGGTCCCGGTTGTCATTCGCAGTACTTTGACAGTCATTACTGGTTAGCCAGAAACTCTGACCAGTCTAACCAAGAGGTATCGTGTCGCCCAGGTTACTGGGTTGTGGAGGTCAGATAGGCAGTCGCTCCATGTAAAACACCGGTATCCAGCTGAATCCGGTTAGGCTGGCAGCCGCCCCAACCCAGTTGGGAAACGGCTAGGGAGATGATGATGATGTTATAAAAAATCCAATTGGCTCTCCTTAAATATGTATTTTTTACATTTATACCTTTCCTATACGTAGTATAAAACAGCATGTTATTTCTTTGTTTTCATTTTAATGGTTTTCCATCCTTCTGTTTTCCTAACTAGGTTTTACGTTTGTTATATCTTTTCCAAACAAAGAAAATTTATAGTTTGAAAGCTCCGCGCCGGTTTCCCTAACTTAATCGTAGATTTGTAAAATAACACAATAAATAATATTTAATAGAGCCTGTTAAAAAGAGTTATTAGCCAATTAAAATCTCCCCTCGTAACTGCATTATAAAGATTAATTTAGTTTAACCAAAGCTGCGTTTCCGTAGTTTTGAGTTCACGCTAAATTATAATAAAGCTGAAATTATTGTTGCTGGTATTATTCTAGTCTATTGTTATTCTTTTCAAGGTGTTTTGATGAGTTAGCGGGAGTGGTTCTATTATTTCTTGCTTCTTTAATATTTTATGTAAGAACTGGCTAAGTGCGAGGCGGAGTCCCAAACATGGGGTATTTGTAGCTATATAATATTAATAAAAAGTAAAAAAACGCGTTACTTTAATTTGATTTTTTTTGTTATACCAACAACAGAAATGCATACTCTCCAAAAAAAACAATTTTTCTACCTGTTACAATTCATGACGAACAGTAAAAACTAATGTCTATGGATTAGGGTCACTTGCTGCAAAAAATGCAACTTGAAATACAGAACAAGTGTTAACCCGTCGCGCGATTTAAAATTCAGAAAAACCCGAACCCTTTATTAACATTGCCAATGCAGCTAAAGAAACATGTCTAAGAAACATCGCTAGATAAACAACTTTCGATTAAAAAAAACCGCTTCCAAATCTGTCTGACAAATGCTGCAATTGATTGTACTATCAAAATCTTTATTGCCCCTCAAATCAATCATTTCACTTTGACCGTTATCAGGCGTTCATGAACTGTTTAAGGGTCAGTCGGTTTTTAAGAAAGTTAAAGCTAGTTGCTTGTTTTAAGCGTGATCTCTATAGAGAAGAATAAGCAAGCATGGATACTTTTTTCGATCATCAACTTTAACATTATCTTGGTTACAGCAAAGTAGCAACCCTGACGAATAATTTTTCACCCTATTAATCTTTAGCACACAGGAATTTCAAAACTGACTTACCCTCTTTTAATCGCCACTCTCAATCAATACATTCAGGTTATTATAAAAAGTACCCAAAACCCTCTTAAAATGTCCCCAGATTTACAACGTTGAGGTAAAATTGTCCCAACTTTTAGTGATATTTTTTCAAGAGCTCAAATAATATATTTTTTAGGGTTGGCGCGTATTTTTTTAAATGGATTTTATTCGTGGTTTCACTTCGAGGCTTAGTACGTGTTTCGGCCTCTGATATTTGCACAGTTCGGTCGAAACAGGAATTTTATTATCCATGTATTTATATAAAATGGTAAACTGACTGACTGTTGATAAATCAACGCACAGACCAATCCGCTGGTCCTAGGGACATGAAACTTGGAAGGTGTGTTTTTGTGAAGGGAGAACCTCTAACAGAGTATTTTTAGAAAATCGCCCCTAAACAGGTCAACGTCCACGCGAGCGAAGCCGCGGGCAAAAGCTAGTTATTTATATTTGTCATGAGTTTTCAGCCGATACTCTTTTTAAGCCCATTGTGTGACAAGACAGAATGAAAAATATTTTCATTCTCACCGTATAATTTTTTTTAACTGTCTTTAGTACTGTGGTATTGTTCAATCAACAAAATTGGACAACTTGTTTACGTTGTTCAATCTGACCATACAAAAATTAGCTTAAAAAAAGAATTGTCCATAACACCCATCATAAAATTAATAATAATGAAATTTCTATTTCGACCGGACTGGGCGAATTTCAAACGCCAAAAAACGTACTAACCCACTTTAAATTGGCTGTTACGTAAATGGAAACTTGAATTGACACGCGAATGGTTTCACTGTCCGCTCACTTTTACTATGAAAATAGGATTATGGACCCGTATGGTGATTACTTTAGTTTTGTACTAGCTTATGCCTGTGGCTTTGTCCGTGTGAAAGTCAGTTTTCAGGGCAAACGAAGCCTCTAAAAACAAAATTTCACTAGGAGTCTGTTTGAATGAACTTTTAAGCTTAAAAGTGAAACAGATAGACTTATAATATTTCTTTTTACTTTGTTACGTTTGGTTTATAATATGAATATGGATATAATAACCAAATACTATCAAAATTTATTATGTTTAAAAAAAAACAATGCATTATATAACTGTATCTGTCAGTGATTGTTGGTTTATGTTATTACTCGTTTTATCTAAATTAACGTACGTAACGTAATTAACGTACGTAGTATAACTTTGCAATCTTTAATATTGTGTGTTTGTCTGTCTATCTGCTTCTCTCATCTTCTATCAGTTACCTTTTTACTGCAATTACTTAACCGGTCTTTATGAAATTTGGCATGAAGTAAACGTGAACTCTAAGGGAGGTTATAGGTTACAATCAGTCTTCTATAATACAAACACAAAGCTTATAATACTTTAAACAATTCTAATAATATAAAACTACATTTAAAAAAAAACAAAAAAGGTATTTATAGCAAAAATAATGAGCGAATTCCACCAAGAAAACCTTGCCCATTAAACTCAACCCTTAAACTACTGACACGAGAAAATAACATTCTATTTCATACCCCCGAAGCATATAATCCTTTTTTCGCTCGCAAACCTTTTACATAGCAAAAAAAAAACAGTAATTCATTTGTCGTTGAATAATTGAATAAATCACGGTAATGAAACGGGGTTTCAGCGAATGGATCTGTTTTCAAAATGGCTTTCGTGTGGATCATCTGTGATAGTAGTGACACAGACAGCGGTGTAGGGTTAAGAAATAATTTTGGGGTCAGGTTACACCGGAGCGGACTTATCTCTTCATCTAGCGATTGGTATGGTTTGTCGACCCAGGCCAGTTGAGTCAACCACAACCGTAGCATAAATAAAACATTAAACTGACATTGATCATAAGGGTCAATTTCGCGTGGCAGTAACGACACCTGACATTAATGTCAGGTGTCAAATTGACGTTTTGCCAGACCACAGGTTATTGTGGTTGCAATTGTGGATAAAATTAGGGCAGGGTTAAATAAATATTACTTAACAGATAATTTAGTTTAGCCATGTTCTCGTCTCTATCATGTAGGTATTCGTAGTTTGCGAGAGTAAGGTCGAGATGAATAGATATCTTGGGACAACTCACACACGGCAATCTGATCCCAAACTAAGCAGAGCTTGTACTATGGTAACCAGACAATTGATTCACATAGTCATATTTACAAATACGTGCATATTATGGACTAGCTGCTGCCCGCGATTTTGTATGTATAATGATAATTATAATTCGAGCTAAAAAGATTTTTTGGTATTTTAAACCTTCGAACACACGTGATTCGAGACACAATTGAAAGACAATAGCAGCCCGACAGCCGGCCGTCGCTTGGTCGTCGAAAGGTTAATAATATATGTTAAATAATACGTATATATTTTTATATAAAGACTTTCATATTTTATAATTTTTTATCGTATCAGTAAATTAAAATAAAATTATTAAATCGCTATGAAATAGTCCCTACAATATTAGTCACTAATTTCATACGAGCTTCGTATCTCGTTACATTTCAGTAAGCATATTATTAGTAAATTCTAAAAACTGTATTTTTGGCTTTGGAATCGGTGGTAAAACCAGTGTCTCCGTACTATTATAATATTATAAATGCGAAAGTAACTCTGTCTGTCTGTTTGTCTCTTCTTCACCCCTGAACTACTGAACCGATTTGAATGAAATTTGATACAAATATAGACCCAAGAAAGGACATTGGGTAGTTTTCATCTCGGAAATCCCCCGAGAACGGAAACTATTAATCCACGCGGACTAAGTCGCGGGCAAAAGCTAGTTTATCATAAATAAGTTTAGTTTTTATTTATATTTTCGTATCTCGGGACCCTGGGGTCCCGGACCTTTGGAAGGCATACGAGGGGCCGAAGCCAACTCGCAGAGGCCCCTTAAATAAAGTTTTATAATATGAAGTGGGACACCAACCGGCGATTATCCCTATATGCACC
Source organism: Athetis lepigone (assembly GCA_033675125.1). Lineage (NCBI taxonomy): Eukaryota > Metazoa > Arthropoda > Insecta > Lepidoptera > Noctuidae > Athetis > Athetis lepigone. The sequence continues at coordinate 3,429,861 of CM066226.1, read as the reverse complement.
ACTCAAGTGCACCTAAGGTCAACCCCCCGTTGGTGGTGGTCTATTGCAGGTCTTGGAATAAGGAAAATATTGGACTATGGGTTTGGGTTGCTAAGATGGATTACTTATCTGAAACTATTGAATGGCTATGCCCCTGCCTAACCAATGCTTGTGTACACGGATAAAAAGGCAGGGGGTGACTTGCACACTCAGTAAATGGGCCCCCGAAAACGGCCGCTAGCACATAGTGACGTAGCGACAAGGGGGCAACATATATCGAGGTGCTGGAGGAGTGGAGAGGTATTCCACGGCTATCAGGACAATCCCGGAAGTACGGTCAAGATCCCTACCAGCATCTTACTGGAATACTTCCTTCCTCTTGCTATTCTCCACTCAAACCAGCCAATGAAGGCAAGAGTGAGGTGGGAGCCTTGTTCCTCGTCAGTGCTCACTCTGGCCGGCCAGTTAAGGCAAGCCAGAGATGAAGAACAAAGGGTCTCCCAGGAGGTCAGGTCCGCGGGGTCGCTACTGCCCGACAGCTCGCCACAAGCTGCCCTGCGGGTAACAAACATACATTATTATTATTATACATACTTCTTTTTTAATTTAGTTAAAAGATATTCCATTTATCTTGACACACCAATTAATAACAAAATCGCAAAACAATAATTATCAGTAAGAGATATCTTTCGGTTTATTAAGATCAGAGAAATAAATAGGAACGGACGGGCGATATATATTGATATCTAGTATCTTCTGTCCGTGCAAATTAATCCGAAGCGACAGAGAATGTCGAACAAAGGGAGAGGTAAATGCAGGACTAGCTTGCGAGACCATGTTTATGTTGACCGTTTGAAGAGACGAAGAGAAAGGGAGGATAAATTTATATGGCAGCTTAACAGTTTACCTTAGAAAAAATAATAGTTATACCATATAATCTCGTATTTAATCTTATCATTGGAATACCAGCTCTTATTCATCTATAATGTTTTCTATTAAAGATTTATTCTTTACTTCATTGACGATAAGCTTTGCATAGATCACACGGTCTTTTGAATTCAAAGAAAAAAAAACCGGCCAAGAGCCTGTCAGGCCACGCTCAATGTAGAGTTCCGTAGTTTCCCGTCCATAATAATAAGTGTTCCCACTTATAAGTTAAAAAAAGTTATTTGTTACGTTGACATACTAAGTATGCAGAAATTTTTTTGTACAACCTTTTTGTCTTTTTTGTACAAGAACTGTTCTTTCTATCAAGTTCAAAATAATTTTCCTAGAAAGTACTTATAAAGTTCTACGTTCCAGATTTTTTTCATATTTTTTAAACCTACGGGTCAAAAGTTAGAGGCGCTTTAATTTTTCCTTTTGGAGCGATTATTTCCGATATTATTGACATTATCAAAAACTGATTTTAGTAAACCCCTTATAATTTTAAATACCTATCCAAAAATATGTCACATGTCAGGGTTAAAATTAAAAAAAAATCACTTCCCTCTTTACATATAGGGGGGCTACCCTAATAAAACATTTTTTTCCAATTTTTATTTTACCACTTGGTCGGCGTGGTTGATATGCATATTGGTACCAAATTTCAGCTTTCTAGTGCTAATGGTCACAGAGATTAAGCGAGGACGGACGGACAGACAGACAGACATGGCGAAACTGTAAGGGTTCCTAGTTGACTACGAAACCCTAAAAAGACCATTCGTCAAACAATTTTAAACTGTGATGTCTAATTCATCTTCTTTGGGTTTAAAGTAAAAAAATACGAAGGTATTTAAAAAGCGTTTTGAGAGAGACTCCTGAAAATTTTACTATTAAGTGTACTTGTACTTATGATTAATCACATGCAAAACTTAATATTGTTAAGTCATTACAATATTTGATCTAATAATGTGACTGGTTAAGAATCGATCTCTATTACCAGTCATCATATGAGTTAGTGTGCCATTTTTTACGTCTTTTTACTATTTACATTATTGCTTTCACCTCATCACGAAATTAAACAATCGCATCCACCCTAACCTTACCAAGACACATCCGAAGATATCTTAATTTGTTGACCGTCCTTAATACTGAGACATAAACATCAAATATCAGAGCGGATGGCTTGTAACCCGTGAAATTAGGCCTGCAGCCGTACCAACCCCTAATTCTTATCGTCGTTAAGTTTTATCAGTTTATGACTTTATGGAGTGTGTCAGTGTTAAATTTGATTGAGAATCGATTTTATAGGTTATCTCATTGTATGTTTGATTAGTTTCAGTTTATAGGCTTAATTATCAGGGCTTTAATGCTGGGAATAAGTTTGTTTGATGGCGAAATGAAGTGCTTATTGGATTTTAAGGAATAGGTTCATTTTGGTGAAATGTTTTGCGGTTTCTTCGTTGAGTTTTTTCGATGGTCGTTTAAAAACCTTGCATACTTAGCGCCTTACTTAATAATCGCTGCATAAGGTTTTGACAGGTTTATACATCAAAAAATGTATGGTTACACAGGCTTTATTCATTGCATAACTTTACACAGTGATTATTAGTAAGGGCATTACTGTTTGTGCTATACAGGATTCGAATTACACACATTTCATGGAATTTTAATACTTTCTCGATGTATTAAAAATGTAACTATTTTATATATTATCCTTTTTCTCACACAAATTATAGATTTTTTAAAGAGTTTAACCTCGTATTAATTTTATAAAATACTTAACCAAATATTTTCTTATGAAACGGATTAAGTTTCCATTACAATACTACATTACAACATGATATTTTTGTCTTGGTCTTATGATGAGGTCAAGAGATGAAGACAGGATATTTTTTTAATTATTAATGACTACTAATTTGAAGTTCATTTAGTAGGCATTAACGACTGCTATACAAGTCATAATTAAACGAAAAAACAAGAAAATTAAAATGAACCAGGTGATGTAATGCTGCTGGTGATGGACAAAGGCTTTTCGTAGGTTTTTCAATAGCATATTAGTAAATAACTATTTATTATAGTATTCTTCAAAATTATATATATTCTCACCAAATCAGTACCGATGATTTTTTAGATAATAGAATTATAATAAGGACAGTCACACGAGTGACCCTTTGTGGTGAAAAAAGTGTTAAAAGGTTTCTAAACAAGAAAATTAAATCGTGTTAAGTATAAAACAGCTTTGGGTTAAGCTCGCCATTGTACATAACTCATGTTTTTGCTATTTGTATTTATTTTTTGTGCCATAAACAGTAAAGAGAATAAACACAGGCTTAAACAAAATAAATTTTCATTTTCTAGTTTATAACACCGTTAAACATAAAAGACTTTTATGTTTATTATTTTCACCGAAAATTGGTCTTCTGAATGTAACACAAACAAAATATGGAGTTATGTCATGTTCTCACATTCTTAAAATCTACATCAAAAATGATTTAGAACCAGATGTTCAGCATTAGAAAAAACATCCCTTTATATCTCAAGCCATAAAAAAGGTAATAAAAGACGTGCAACACATAAAAATCACTCAAAAATTCACTTAACACTTCCGCCCTAGGTTTGATATTCGTCAGAAAATCGACAGAATATCATAAAGTTACAAGTCGTTGCGAATTTACGAACAAAGTTTTTGGTACTTACACCTAAAATGTTTCTTTTTGTGTGCATATTTTATTGGGATTTCATATTCAAATCTTCCATCCAATGGTGAAGAAAGGTTTAGGATTAGAATTAAATTGTTGAGAAAGTATACTGTGACTCTGTTCTTAAGAAATCACAGAAGTATTAGTCAGCCATTTCATGAAAAACGCTGGAAATCATTCCTGATAATTATAAGAGTGGGTTAATGCTCTTGATTTAAAAAAATAAAAAAATCGTACATTTATGTTTAGTAAGAGCAAAACATTATTTTTTTTAGTTTCTTCGAAAATCGAGGAAATCTTTTTTTTTTCCATACCTTAAATGAATTTAAAGAGTTCCGTTGGTATTTACCCAGTTTCCAACTCAAAGCACTACATATACACGTAAAGTAAAAAATCAAGAGAGCTATTAAATAAATGTAAGTCTGAAATCGCCAATCCACTTTAAAAAAAAGTGATGATTAACACTCGTTCCTTCTCTGTAAGACCCCTTTCCGCTTCAGTCGGACAGTAATATACGCTACCAATTTTCTTTTATTATTAAAACTAAAAATAAAGACGTGAAAATATGTAATTAACAGCCCCAAAAGTAATAAATTTGCAGCAAGACTTACAGAATTGGACTACAAAGTTGAAGTTCCCAAGTAAGACTAGGTCAGTGGACTTAAATTAAAATGTAACAATTTATGGTAAGACTGCTGCCATAAATTTAAGCTTCTAATTGGCTTTGCAGAGTCGCCGTAAACTCTTTTACAGCTCAATAGCTTGCTTTATTAAATACAATGATCCGTTGCGGGTTTGCTTGAGGATTTTTTTGAGGATTAAACGGATTATACGTTTAATTTAATTTTCTGAAAAAAGGTTTATTTAAAAGTGATTATTTCATTTTCTTTTGCTTTAATTTTGTTTTTTAAAGAAACGTGTTTCATTTGCAGTTATGTGATGTTTTTGTCGGTAAAAATTCTGAAGACTTTTTGTATGTACAAAAGAGCTACTTATAGGTTTTTATTAGTTTAAATTAACAGTTTGGAAAACTCATTGAAATGACTAAGCGAATGATAAAGTTAATGAATAAACCCAAATGGAAATATTTTGTGTAGTATACAACACTGTTTTCCCGTAATTTACTTGCGTTCGTATATTCAAATGTTATAAATTAATTAACACTGCAGCGTAAAATAGAAGATGGAATATTCAATAGTATCTGACACAACACTTTTCTTATGGAAATCAAAAGATTATTTCAATAAAGAATTGTATTGTTTTTTTTTTACAGGAAGGGGCTGGCAGGAATGTGTATAGTAGTCACCGTGACCCTAGAACATAAAAGGCAATCGAAGGAACATGAGTGGGTTTTAGTCAGTAAGAGTCTGACACGCCCTCCCGCCGCACCCAGGACGGGAGCAGTCATTGGATGATATCCCACTCACCAAAAAAAAAAAAATTGTATTGTTTTTGTATTAAATTGTTTTCGTTCATATAAATATTAAAATACTTATCGGTGACAACGCGTTGAATAAATACTGAGGTTAATATCGAAAAGTATTTTGACTGAAGCGTTGGTATTGTTGAATTTAAATTCGGCAATGATCGACCTCTTGAATAATCAAAATACAGAGATTTTTATTTTATTTCAAGGTTGATCACGTATAGAAAACCTTTTTATTTTAAGAGGTACTTCTATTTTGTTTTAATTCGCTAGTAATCTAAAAACAGCCCATATCATACTAGTTCTTTTCTGCGCTTTGACAATATATAAGGAATTGATACTTTACTGTTTTACGGGATTTAACGCGCACGTACCTTTTTTATTTGTTTTATGCTTGATGTTTCGGCAGGGTTACACCTGCCATGGTCACAAGCAGACTGTTCGGCGACACTACTCCGTCATACTCCGTCGATGAAGATGAAGATAGATTTTCATCTACCCTCAATGTTGACGATTGTCCACTATAAGGCCGCGTACACACTACACTCACTGTGTCCGGTTTTTATATCGACTTAAAATCGCGATGCTGTATTTTTGCAATCACTGGATTCCATGTGGCTGACAGTTTGAAACCTTCTTCCCGATTGAAATTTCTGAGTTTTTTAATCTCAATCGCTCCACGCACAACTCAATGTATTAGTAAACAATAATAGATTACGCTATGACCTACTAGAGCGCAAGACGGATGAAACAGCGAGATAAAGCTAGTGTGAAAACAAACAGACAGACATTTTCTTTCAGCCTTTTCTAACTACATAGTGACAGTTACTTGAGCGAGCTCATTTGTACTACGTAACTCTGTAATTTCTGTAATTAAGTAGTTATGAAAAGGTTTAAAGTGAGGCATAAAACGGCTAAATATACATTGTACTGAAGTCATACATTTTTGAAGAGACAGAGAATAGACGTGTGATTGGTTGATTGTTTGTGAACGACGCGTGTTATAAATACGTTCAATATTTGTTATATACAGTACTGATATCTATATTATATAAAAGAAAGTCGTGTTAGTTACACATTTTATAACTCAAGAACGGCAGAACTGATTTGGCTCAAAATTGTTGGAAGGTAGCTTAGGACCAGGGGACGGACATAGAATACTTTTTATTATCTTCTTTTTATAGTAACCAAAAGTCTGATATAACGCGGGTGAAACCGTGGAGGACAGCTAATATATTATTAAAGGATTGTCTAAGAACGGATATCTTGCCTTGCTTGTCGTGATAGCGGTCTTTATTGCAATCGCAATATAAGTCAGAAAGCTAAAGTTCTAATTCAAGCCACGGTTTATTAATACACACATCAAAAGTGTCTAGGGATATTTTAATTAAACCTAAATAACTAAAATTCTATTAACTTTTTGTTAAGACACCTACACTTTAAAATAAACCTTGTTTAATTGCCTATCTAATCTGATAATAAACTTTTAGATAAAGTTAAATTAAAAAAAAAAACTTTGAAGATGAGGAAAAACTCAACAAAATTTCAATTTAACTTTATTTTTGAAATTTCAAAACCTAAACAACAAAACATTTTTTTTTTATAAAAATTGTTGAAAACTTAAAATTAATAATTCGTGGATCCACCTAAGACTCTCCTGACACATCTGGAGCGGTTCTGCATACTCAAAACAAGGGGGTCAATATCCTGTTGTGGAGTACTGTCCCAAATCCTGCTAAGATGCAAGAAAAGCTGGTTTTGATGCACAATATCAACAGGGAAATTCCTACGAGCTCTTCTCTGAAGCATATTCCAGGCATGCTCAACATGATTTAAGTCAGGGGATTGTGCAGGCCGGTCTAAAGCTTGGATAACATGCTGTTGTAATCAACTTGTAACGATACGCGCCGTATGAGGACGGGCATTGTCGTGCATTAGCTGGAAATTTTGTCCCATTTGCTGTTTGTGGGGCAAGATTACAAGCTCTAGCACCTCATCTCGGTATTTTCGAGCAGTCATATTGCCTTGTATCCAAACGAGGTCCGTTCTACCGCCGAGACGAATTCCTGCCCAAACCATAATCGTGCCACCTTAATATGCATGAACTTGTTGTGGGTGCTGCAGTCGATTCCAACGTCCAGGTTTTCTCCAAACGCGTACTCTTCGCGAATCAGGATGAAATCCAAACCTAGATTCATCAGTGAAAAGCACAAGTGACCATTGAGAATGGTTCCAGTTTTCGTGTGCAATAGCCCATTGTAATCTTCTTCCTCGATTACCTCTCCTTAGTGCTGATACCCAAAATGGCCTACGAGCACGTAGATTGACTTCATGCAGTCGTCTTCTCAAAGTTTGACCGCTTACCAGCAAACCATACTCTCTCTGTAGCCTTTGAACCAATTGCATCGCCGCTGCATTTAGTTGACTTCGTGCAGCATTTACTATGAATCGGTCCTGTACATGTGTTGTAATGCGTTGAAGTCCTCGGTGCCGTTCCACCACTTCCTCCGTGACACGATAACATGACCAAAGCCTGGATATAACGCTCTGACTGGTCTTCATGGCTTCAGAAACGGCAATTATGGGACAGTATTCCACAACAGGATATTGACACCCTTGTTTTGAGTATGCAGAACCGCTGCAGATGTGTCAGGAGAGTCTTAGGTGGATCCACGGAATATTAATTTTAAGTTTTCAAGAATTTTTATAAAAAAAATTGTTGTTTTGTTTAAGTTTTGATGTTTCAAAAATAAAGTTAAGATTGAAATTTTGTTTGAGTTTTTCCTCTTCTTCTAAGTTTTTTTTAAATTTAACTTTATCTAAAAGTCTATTATCAGATTAAATAGTCTATTAAACAAGGTTTATTTTAATGTGTACATGTTTTAACAAAAAGTTAATAGAATTTTAGTAATTTAGGTTTAATTGAAATACCCCTAGACACTTTTGATGTGTGTATTATGATACTAAGTCTATACTGTCCTTTGCAGGGCAAAGGCTCCTTCTCATACAAAAAAGGCACGAGCATTAATCACCACGCTTACTCAAGGCGGATTGGCGATTTCAGACTTATATTTACTACTAGTCCAAGTTTCCTAACGATGTTTTTCTTCACCAATGTCTATGATGTCCAAAAGCAAGTTTAGAAAATATATTTCATGGTTTAATTGAGTATAATATTATGTGTCAAAACATGATCATGTATTAAATTCATCAAACGTTACTGGATAGTTAGTAAAATTCGATAACTTATTGTTTTTTTTTATTCTCAAGCAATAACTATAAGCGAGCGTTCATTGCTGTTATATTAAAAATATAACTCGTCTTTGAAGGTTTTTTACAGACCAATAGGATTAGTACGAATTCCTAAAGGTGTTGCCTTTGCGATAATGTTTTAATTGCCTTGGTGTTGCCGAACCTTTAGAACGACTTCAAGACAACTAATGGTGCCGATTCTCTTATTCACAAAGTAACGTAAATTTAAGTTAAGTGCATCTTTCTTTTTCCATTTTATTAAGAAAAGGACAGAAAAAAAATATTAATTAAGTCCTGACAAATTTAGACAAGTGTTTATATCTTGGAGCTCTTAGGAAGAATAGCTTATATAATATGTGATAGAATTGAACGTCCTTCCACTTGTTTTTAGTTCGAAATTGTTTTTTACTCTTCTCTAATTTATTTTTTATGAATTTGTTAAGTTTATGTTAGATTTTATTTTCATTATTACAAGATTTTTAATGAGTCCTTTCAGATATTTTACGGCTAGCTCCGTAAAATATTCAAGTAGAGCAGTATACACACGCGCACCAACTATTTGTCAGTTTTCGAATGTCAAAATATCTGTTCCTATTTTATCTTATTTTATTCTATCTTTCTTTAATACCAAAGCCTTATCATTAAGTTATACCACTCTCACTACAGTAAGGCCTACCACCTCCATCTACCGCTCCCATTAAGAAACACGCACTTTATACCCAAATGACCTATTCAAATATTAGTGTTTATGAAAAAACTATAGAAAGCTCATGTATAAAAAACCTCTTTTAAAAGACGAGTAAATGGCTCATATATTACACCTATATAAACTTGGACATTCCCATGAGGCACATAAGCATTACTACTTTTACAGCCAAGTTTTACGGCGTTTCACGCGACCACGTATCGAGAGATTTTATATCCCTATTGTTAGTACTAAAATTTTATAGAATCTCACGAATACTCCTATTTTACATGTTATCAAAAGCTTGCAATAAATAAAGCGGAGATGCCTCTTTTCTTCAAAGCTGTGGCATGCAGAGACACGCTCGTACGTTAGCGAACTTGATCCATATGGATATCGGTTATCCGTTGTACCGAGGCCTCAATTTTAGTATGGGGTTTTGTGGAGGCCAATTTGTGAGTTTATTTATGAACCTTAGAATCCATACGTCTAGTGTTTTAGTAACAATATTGCGATCGGGTTACGGTGTAGCTTAATATCGATTGGGATAAGTTGGATGGCAATTTGTAACCGATATATATAGATATTATTTATATATTATTGGATCTTAGATCATTATTATTATTGGGTAAAATGATGTTCGAAGATTGAATCAATCGTGATGGCCCAGCGGTTCTCATGTGACAAGGTTGTTGGTTTGAATCAACAATCCAACCGGATTAAGCCGGCTAAGCAACTGCCTATCAGACCTTCACGACCCAGCAACTGGGCGACACGATACCCCTTGGTTAGACTGGTCAAACTCTCTGGATTCTGACTACCCGTAACGACTGTCAAAATTCTACCAATAACAACTGGGACCAACAGCTTCACGTAATTTCTGAATCACGGGTCGCCAGAGTTCAAGATTGAATTTAGAAAGTACATATGGATTGAATAAGTCACATTAATACGCGCCCGGTTGTGAACCAACGAAACCAATAAATAAACCTTGTACGTTTTCCTAAATGAAACACGTACATCACATATTTAAATCGATCAAGATATTTGTAATTCATTACAGACAGCCGCTGCAGCGCTGCATACTAACCGCTTGGTTAGACTAAACGCTTTGCTTGAGATAGTTTTACTAAGATATTTCAATATCTACAAAGTTGCTTGTAAAGGTTAGAGCTTTGGTTACTTTTAGGCAAGTTTGTGGTTCTTTGGCTTCGTTTTTGGGTGTAAATTTCAATATTTTAAGTATTGGTTTAGAATAAAATATACACAGAATTGTATTTGACCAATTTTGGAAATGGATTTTAGAATAAATACTACCACTGTATATTTGTACCTATATGGTTTATGATATACATCCCGTTTACAGACAGACTGTCAGGTAAACATAGATATCGAAGGCTTAGTAATAGGTTGCCAAAATCGCTTGCATCATTCAAATACAAAAACCTACACATAATCATCAATCAAGCCATCCGTCAGATGGATACCAGTGATTTGCATGAAGCGACAGCCTATCAGACCTCCACAACTCAGTTGCTGGGCGTCGCGGTACCCCTTGGTTAGGATTGGTCATACTTTCTGGCTTCTGACTACCCGTAACGACTGTCAAAGTTCATGTCATTTTAAGATCGGAGGCTTAGTAATAGATTGCCGAGGCACCTGGCAACATTCAAGTACAAAATATGTAATACAGTTACCAGTTTAAAAAACTTAACGATGAAAAAGCACCTCCTTAACAATCTCGTTTATTACAAACATAAAATATCAAAAGAACTAAATCCGAAGATTACTTACAGCAGTATTACATTTTTAATTAAATTTTTAATAAACAGTTGCAAAGCGTATCTGTTTTACTATCGTTACGGGACGGTGCCGCGGTGCTTTTGGCTCTGTGGCTTAGCCATGAAAAGGATTACTTTATTTAAAATTACTGCTCATCATTTTTTAGGGTTGCATAGCCATTAAGGAACCTTTTAAGTATCGTCAGTCCTATTCTCCATCTGTTTAAAGTTTACTTAGCTTAGTTATTCTTCGTATATAAGTATAGTATATTACTATATATCCGTAATATTGTGTTTGTATACAAGGTTAATTTTTGTGTATGCGAAACCTAAATATATTTTGTTCTACATAAGGAACTGAGTCGATCCCAATCATTTTTACTCCGTATTATATTTTGTCCCAAGAATATTAACCCTAGATAGATAATCTACGTCCGCGAGACGTATCGTGAAATTAAATTTCGTTCTATTTTTTTATTATTAATCGCAGTGCGCTGGCTGCTCTAGTTAACTCTGTCGGCGACCGGAACTAGCGCAAAGCAGCAGTAGCACCACGGTTAGTAAAGTTTAGATGCGTGCGCGGTTAAGGTTAAATGCGTGTGCGCACATTAGCGACGGTAAAGAAACCCTTCGTGACGCTGGATTAGTATTTTTGGACGGCAAGGTAAAATTACTTTGTGATTCTCCATGATACACAGTTTTAAAATTTCGCACACAGGTTCTTTACATTTTCACGGGCTGCTATTGCAACTTAGAGGACATTTGTTCATGATATACTACTTTATAAAAGTTTAATTTGTAGTTACAGAAAATTATTTTAAGTCTTACACTATTGTATTAATTTCACCTGTGATGATAGTTGTACATGGTTAAATAAATAATAAAAATAAATTAATACACACACGTATTTCGGGTTTAAATAAACAAAAAATAAGGTTGTATAATTTGTGCTATGTTTCGTGTTATGCTAATAGTAGTTAGTCAAGGCAATCGCTTAGTGCACAGTCTTAGTTCTTAGAGTACTAGAGAGCTGTATTCGCCATGAACATACGTATCAATTCCGCCAGCGAAATGTAAAACAAAATTCAGTTTTTTTGCTACATTCTGTACCGTAAAGCGGTAAAGAAAAGTTTTTTTTTCTATCTTAGAACTTGGGACTATCGTTGTAGACAAACCATCAACAATAATATAATTATTAAATGTTGAACTATGAAAACTTTGGTTTTAAAAAATTATTAATAACTAGATGACCCGGTGAACTTCGTATCACTTACCTATCAATGTAAACTTTATTTAAACTATATCACCTTTTTTCATAAAAAAATTGTATCGATTTCGCCACATTATCACAATCTGGATTGACGTGTTTAGGGGCGGCCTAATAGTTGTTTAGTAATCTGGCAATACTGTCATTGTCATTGTCCCTTAACTTTTGACGAAAAGATTGTTAAAGGACATGTTATAAAATGGGCTTATAACAATTTTGTTTTTGAACAACTATCATGTGCGGTTTTTCTGGTAGGGAAAATTGTCCAGGATGGCCATACAGAAACAAAAAAAATATATTAAAAGCATCATTATTTAATAAATAAATATTTTAAATCTAGATATTTTTTACCAATAAAACCAACTATAATAGATGTACTGATGACAAAAATGGTAAAGAAAATATGATGACAGCAACACTGGGGAAAAGGATTAAAATGTTTATAGCAATACTAATATTATAAAGAGGATTTTTTTTTGTATTTTTGTTTGTTACTCTTTCACGCAAAAAACGACTGAACAGATTTTGATAAAACTTTACAGATATATAGGTTATAAAATATATCAGAATAAGACAGGCGATAATTTGTGCAGTTTATTTAACAGTGATGTTTGATTAGTTGTATTTTTCTATTAGCTGATGAGATGATTGGGACCTACTTGCGGCCTACTCTGGGTAAAGCTAAAAAGGCTTTAGGTACTAATTTTAGCCCCTAGCCATGAGTGACCAAATAAAGATATTTTTTAAAAGAGAGAGATATATCGAGATATATATCTGGTTAATCCATTATAAAATTATAAATGCGATAATAACTCTGTCTGTCTGTCTCTTCTTCACGCCTAAGCCACTGAACCGATTTGAATAAAATTTGGTACAAATATTCTGGGACCCGAGAAAGAACATAGGTGTTCATCCCGGAAATCCCCCGGGATTGGGAACAAAGTCGCGGGCAAAAGCTAGTATAAAATAAATTAAGATAAACCCAATCATTATAATATAAGTACTTTATTTACACAACAAAGATGAAAGAAATGGTAGGTATTTCGATTTGTGATTAGTATCCCAGTTTGGTTGGGGCATTGCAAACTTTGATTCAACCTTATTGCCCGTTAAAAAAAATGATTCTGTACATTGTCAAGATTATGACTATGGTAGTGATCGTAACATAAGGCAAGTTAAACGTCTTTAGGCGGCTCATGTGAATCTGACACCAAGGCTACTGACTTCTTCATCTGCCTTCTGCAATAATTCGTCGTGTAGCACTATTACACACCCTTGTAATAGGCCAAAGTTGTATGTTACGTACCTTATATTATACAAATGTTAATCTTATATGGATATGAAACAAAGTATCAACCTTGGCGAGGCACACGGTCTAAAATCGAAATTGCGTGTAAGCTACACCCTCTTCTTTACAGATTTATCGGTAGACGTTATAAACAGTGCTTCTGGATTGTGACCGCGGTGATTTCGTAGTCATTATTTCACTTTTTACTTAAAAATTCTTCAACTTCAACTTCAACTTTTATAAATATAATGACAATCCACCGAATTTTCGGTGATTTCTGCCAATGTCCAGCTTGAAAATAATATTTCAGTTTAAATGACAATTGTACGGTTATTAAATTATAGTATGGAGATCATACACGTGTTCTTATAACCAAGAACACGAGATGACTCCTAAAAATTCTTGAAAATAACAGAATATGTAAACAAACAAACGTAATGTCACTTGACAGATGACATGATAACAATACCATATAAAAATCAATATTTGTTTTACTTTTTTTTTGTCATGAGTTACTGGTACATCTATAATTATCTGCATGATTTGGATTTAATTTTATGAAAATGATTCCTTTGCGTCTTTTGAAAACAATTAAACATTACTTGTGTCAGGTTGACGGGTTGTAACCTCTATGGTTGTAATTGTCACACTTGAATTTGACACTTGATTTGCGGGTACTTTTAAACTTTTATATTGAAAAATGAAATTGTTGTTTTACTCTATCTTTCTCGCAATTTTTCCATATTTTCTCACCGTTTAGACCTACCCTGGACTACGACAAACATTTAAAACCCAAAATCAGCTCAATCGGCCCAGCCGTTCTCGAGTTTTAATCAGACTAACGAACATCAATTCATTTTTATTTATATAGATTACCACTCTACCAGATACAGCCTTACGGAACTCAGCAATACGCGTCGCCCTACACGAACTTAACCTGTTGCTATAAGCTGATTTTCGAGAAAATATAATATTGTGCTTTTCCCAATTGTCGAAGCCAAAAATAGGAGTTTTAATGTATTTTATTTTTCACAAACTTTATATTACAAAGTTTGTGAAAACTTAAACTTAAGAACCTACAAACCTAACTCTAACCCTATCCTTATATACTCTTAACCTATCTCAATTTGTCCATGACAAATAGGAACAAAACAAACAAATAAAAAAGAAGCTTTCTATATATAAACTAGTCTACTAAAAATAAATATAATACTAAATATAAAACTAGTATCTATAAACATAAAATAGTAAACTAACTGATTGACCGACTGTTGATATATCATCCACATCCTAAACCGCTGCCGCTGGTCCTAGGCCCGTATTAATAGACGTCACTCAATTCTGAGACGCTCTCAAGTCTCTTGCTGTCCTTGTCATTCATAAGGGAAAAAATAAGGACAGCAATAGATTTGAGAGCGTCTCAGAATTGAGTGACGTCTATTAATACGGGCCATGAAACTTGAGGGTGTGTTCCTGTAAAGAGTCGGTAACCACTAAAAAATAATGTTTAGAAATTCCAACCTTGAAGGGTTTTATGTTAAAAAATCTTATTAATTAGAAAACACCTAGAAAAAAGAAATTACATATTTTGCCAAAACCTTTAATATTCTGAATCTAGGACATACAAATGTATATATGTAAGTCATACAACGACCTGTAACACACTGAAACCAGTGAAACCTACACTTAACATATCTTTAAATCCCAAGCTTTCCCCAGTCTTCAAAGTTTGCCTACAGCGCTGTTATATACGTCCATAAAAAACAAAAAGTACCGTGTTCCTAGCATCTAAAATACGTTTTTACGTGTAATAATCAGACATATTGTAACATCGAGGTGCACGTATCAATTCAATACTAAGATCTTTTTTTACAACACGCGTAGAATTTATTCGATATAATTTTCAATAAAACATTGGATATGTTTATTATCAAACAACCAACATCGAATGGATCCCCTACTAGGAGTTTGTGAAGAATTATTTTTGTTTTGAGGAAAGTTTTATTGAAGTTTCTTTGAATAATTATGATTAATTTTAAATTTGATATGCAGTTTTCATTCCGTCAAAATCTTGATCAAGCCTTGAATGCAAAACGCAGCTCCAACCTTCTGGCCAGAAACATATCCACAAACAGAAAGTTTTTCAAACCTATGGTTGATGAGACAGCATCTCATGAAGATGATTGATATATACAATGCAATTATATACACATATGTGAGGTAGAAAGTCTAAGGAAAATATGGCTTATTTTCAAAATGCACCCTAAAGGGGAAATGGGAATTACAAAAAATTCTAGTCTCAAAATAACCTAATAAAAATAGTAGATTGTATTACAAGGGCGCAAAGTAATATTTTTACGGCAAGGGCGTTTTTTGAATCCAGAGCGAAGAGAGGGATTCTAAAGTAGAATCCCGAGCTTTGCGAGTGATTCTTAAATAGAATCCCGAACGTAGCGACGGATTCAAAGTACGTCGCCCGAGCCAAAAATATATTTTGCGCCCGAGTGATACACTTTACTTTTCATCACCCCCTATGAGAAGATAAAAGGCGTCTCATACTTTATTGTAAAATTATTATTGTAGCTGCTATTATTATCAAACTATCTGCTGCAAAACAATCCGTGAAAATGTTTACTAGAACTCGGGCTGTAGTTTGCAGGTTTTATTTCTTTTTAAGTTTTTTTTTATTCAACCGCGGCGTAACTATGGTATTGGCCGTCGTACCATCCATTCATTATTTGCGTTCGATTCTTTGGCGCTGAGCATTAATACGTTCCAAATTCAAATAGTTTTTAGGCGCATTTATCCAAATTCAAAAAGTGCGATTAAAAGTTACTTTTAGGCGCACTTTTTGAATTTGGAGCGTCATTATTGCCCGCTGAAAGTTTCTTACAGAAAACACCAACTTTGGGCGTACTTACTTAAAGGGGAACAAAGTCGTCTTTTTCGAATAGGTGGGATGAAAAAATCATTTATTATATTACACAACCGTCTCACAACACGTCGCATCAAAGTATGTTAAGATCATTATTAACATACTGGCAAATAGACTGACAATCAGATAAAGAACTAATTCTAAAAAAGTCTTGTTTTTAGGATTATTCTTTTATCCCTCAACACAAACAAAAACACCGCAAAAACATTCTCATTACCTTTTCACTAAACACGAAAACCAATGGTTGTAAGCGAAGATGTAGGAACAAATACGATCGTAAAAGCGTGTAACGCGCATTTTACGAGAACACCGAATTATTCGGCATAATTCACTACGAGTGGCTTCGTGTTGAGTTACGACGCGTATTTCGGTGTCAAAACGACAACCTATATTGACGTGAAACGAGTGGTATTTATTATGAAGTACTTATTAAGTTTTTACTATGGGAATAGTACGTAATTCGTACTAATCCATACTAATATTATAAATGGGAAAGTGTGTCTGTCTGTCTGTTTGTCTTTCTTTCACGGCAAAACGGAGCGACGGATTGACGTGATTTTTTAAGTGGAGATAGTTGAAGAGATGGAGAGTAACATAGGCTACTTTTTGTCTCTTTCGCTCTTTCGAAGCCGCGGGCAGAAGCTAGTATTATAAATGCGAAAGTAACTCTGTCTGTCTGTTTCTTCTTCACGTCTAAACCGTTCAACCGATTTGAATGAAATTTGGTACAGATATAGTTTGGGACCCGAGAAAGGACAAAGGATAGTTTTCATCTCGGAAATCTCCCGGCAACAGAAAGTATTAATAATAATAATAATAATAATAAATAATAAATATCCTGGGACATCTTACACACGGCTATCTGATCCCAAGCTAAGCAGGGCTTGTGTTATGGTGATCAGACAACTGATATACATACTTATATAATTTTTAAATACATACATATTATAGATAAATAACACCCAGACACAGAACAAACAATTCTGCTCATCACACAAAGTTTGTCCTGGGTGGGAATCGAACCCACGACCTCTGGCTTAGCAGTCATGGTCACTGACCACTAGACCAACAGGCCCGTATTATTCCACGCGGACGAAGTCGCGGGCAAAAGCTAGTTATGAATAAGTGAATAGATGTATATAGGAAAAATCGGGACTGTTGGGGACGGTTTAGTAATAAAAATTTGACATCCATCACTGACATCCCGTACCTTAAGCTGGGCATTGACGGTCATTTTTCGCATCAGCCTAGTGGTAAAACTGTGGCGTCACTCCAAATGGTTTAGGCAGCTAACCAACTCTGGAGTGACGACTTGACACTCACGATCAATTTTGGATAGACGTCAGTTAAACTAAGGCCGTATACAGAAAGAAAGCTGGAAACTTATAACCCGCGCATGAAAATATATGAACGCGCGCCGATAAGCACTGAACGGCGGGCGCTGACAAGTTCCGACAATCTTCAACACGCGCTGGTCAGCGCTGGGCGCTGCCATTCAAAATTAATAAACAACTGCAAGCAAATCATTCCGACATTTTGCTTAGTCTGCTTCAACCTGTTTCTTTGTGTAGAACGGACCAGCGCTGTCAAGCGCCGGTAAGCGCTTATAAGTTTCCAGCTTTCTTTCTGTATACGGCCTAGCGCGGGAAAGTGACCGTCAATGCTCAGCTTTAGAAAATACAATCAGTTGTCAGTAGCCAGAAAGTAGGATCATTCAAGAGCATATCGTGCTACTCAACTGGGTGTAACTGGATTGTGAAATGGAAAGTTGCAGTTGGATCAGGTAAAATCTGAACCGTCGCCTCTCATTCAACTGGACCCGACTTCCAACATTAGTTGGTGCCGTTAGTGTCAAACTCATTTATTTTAAACATACGAAACCTGTGATTTAGAAACACGTAAAGCCCGAAAAACCTTTGTTACCGGTTGTTTTTGGCAGAACTTTGACAGTTACAGGCAGTCAGAAGCCAGAAAGTTTGACCCGTCAAACCAAGGAGTATTGTATCACCCATTAGTATTGTTGTTGTGGAGGTCTGATAAGCAGCTTAATTTAATAAGACTAGAAGCTGATCTTAAAGTTGGTAAAATTGCTAGAGAGATAATCCATACTTCTGTCTCTTCTTCGCGCCTAAACCACTGAACCGATTTGAATAAAATTTGGTACACATAATAGTCTGGAACCCGAGAAAGGACATAGGGTAGTTTTCATTCCGGAAATCCCCTGGGAACGAAAACTATTATTCCACGCGGACGAAGTCGCGGGCAACAGCTAGTAATAAATAAATGTACTAAGTTTATCTACAACTTTTTTCACCCTTACCTTGTGAATGATTTTTTAATGTTAGCTGCATGTGTTAGTGAATTTTGGCGAATATGGGTCCATATTCGCCAAAATTCACTAACAGATGCAGCAAACATTAAAAAATCCCAAACAATGAATTCAAAATGCAGTAGCGTAACATTCGTGAATAATTTCCACTTGTCAGTGTGCCAGCCGTCAACAAACTCGTTAGTGTTATCTAATTACAGAGGAAACGTCACGAACATTCTAATTCGGAGGCTGTCAGCGACTAGGCGAATAAGAGTGATGTGTGATGGACATGCATTGTGGTCGGTGGTCAAGATATATGTATTATTTAAAACCTAGTTTATATCGCCGTATAGACTTGAAATTGTTTAAACACCAAAAACGTTTAAAATACACCTATTTTAAACTCGAAATTAATATAGATGTGTGATGGACATGCTTTGTGGTCGGTGGTCGAGGATAGAGAATGCATTTTGATAGAAGTTAAGTTTTAACACTATAAAATATTTAAAATAATTTCAAGTATTTAAAAAAAGAAGTTAATCCTTGTCAACCATCGTTGATAATAGGTAATTTTGAAAGCTTACATCACTATAAAACTTAAAATAAATATACTGGGTGGTAAAACACCGACATCCTCTCAGGACTATGTTACTATCATCATAAACAACAACTTTTGTTCTATGATTTTTTACAAAATGTTACATTTACCAAAAATATATCTTCAAGATTTCGTTGTCCTATCTAAAACATTTCAACTCTGTATTGTGCCGTAACAACATACCTACGCTTGCCGCGCACTGTCCTCGTATGCTACGCAGACTTCGCCACATTTAGAGTGTTCAATTTAAATATTTTTAATTTTGTATGAAAATATATGACAATTTTTAAAATGTCGTAGAACAAAAGTTATTGATCATGATGTTAGTAACACAGTCATGAGAGGATGTCGGTGTTTGTAACCCTGTATAACACCAATACAGAAACCTAAAGCTTTACTGCTGTTTAGCTATTTTGACGCGCTTGATGCCTTAGGGACTTCGCACATTATATACTAACAGCTCTATTTATCTTATGTCCATAGTTTCTTATGTTCATAGTTTGACGGGCCTGTTGGTCTAGTGGTTAGTGACCCTGACTGCTGAACCGGAGGTCGTGGTTTCGATTCCTACCCGGGACAAACTGTGTGTGATGAGCATGATTGTTTGTTCTGCGTCTGGGTGTAATTAATCTATAATATGTATGTATTTATAAATTATATTAGTATGTATATCAGTTAGCTGGTTACCATAGCATAATATATAGCTCTGCTTAGTTTGGTATCAGATGGCCGTGTGTGAGTAGTCCCAGGATATTTATAGTAAACCAGGATTTTGTATAAAGACGCGTATCCGTTCAGCTTTCGTGTTAGACCTATAAAAAAAATGCGACTGCTAGAACCCAAACTATACAGGGTGTCCCACGGCTATGCCACATGGAGGGAAAGTACCTTAAATCTTGTAGATAGAACATTTTACTGAAAGAAGACATTATTTGAATTTTGAAAACATTTTAAACTGCATTCATAGATATTTAAATAATTACATAGTTGAACCGGGAATCGAACCTGTTACTCGAGAAAATTAAACATCCTGTAGTTTTGTCCTACCGATCGAAAGGCTTCATCACAAGGATTATTTTTTGCTAAATAACATAGTGTCAAAAATAAAAGAAAGACCATGAATTTTAACATTTTTAATACAAAATTAGTCAATTTTTCAGATGCTCAAAACCAGTCCCTTCTTCTTGAATACAAAGTGATAACTTTTGATTATTTTGTTCCCTGACGATTTTTTGTTCTTGTTGTGGTAGATATTTATTTATTTAAATGATGCATACTACTCAAGTGGGTAGATTAATTAGTAATAAGTAGTTATGATTGTCAATAGTATGTTCTTACGGCAATGTAAGCTTTTAACTTTTCAGAACAAAATTTTACATTAAATGTTAAAATTTACGGTCTTCCTTTTATTTGTGACACTATGTTATTTAGCAAAAAATAATCCTTATGATTAAACCTTTCGATCGGTATGATTAAACTACTGGGTGATTATTTTTTCTCGTGGAACAAGTTCGATTCCCGGCCCAACCATTTAATTATTTAAAAATCTATGAATGCAATTCAAATTATTTTTAAAATTCAAATAATGTCTTCTTTCAGTAAAATGTTCTATCTACAAGATTTAAGGTACTTTCCCTCCATGTGGCATAGCCGTGGGACACCCTGTATAAGTGTGACCAAAATCGTACATAGTCCCGTCCCATGTCTTGCAAACCTATAACAACTAAGCGTTCGGTAACATCGGTATATCTTTAAGATAAGATTCAAATAATTCAAAACCATACTAAGTACTTTTTTTACTTGAAGACTTCACTATTTTAAACTTACAATTCATTTTACTAACATTGCTCTCGAATCATTCAAAGCGAACTCCGTGCTATAACAACCTCAAAAGGTCGGAAATACTTCACATTTTACTTCCTATTTAACATCTTTTTGCTTTACTCGAAACTTGTTGGCTTTTTCCATTGTTTTTTACTACTATGTCCAAGAGCCCAGACTTGTTGGAAACACGTCATTTAGACATGGCTGATAAGTAAAACAAAAAGCCAAGAGCGTGTCGGGTCACGCTCAATGTAGGGTTCCGTAGTTTCCCGTCCGTCACAATAAGTGTTCCCACTAAAAAAAAGGCTATTTGTTACGTTGACATACTAAGTACGCAGAAATCATTTTGTACAAACTTTTTGTCTTTTTTGTACAAAAACTGTTCTTTCTATCAAGTTCAAAATAATTTTCCTAAAAAGTACTTATAGGGTTCTACTTTCCAGATTTTTTTCATATTTTTTAAACCTACGGGTCAAAAGTTAGAGGGGGGGGGGACGCTTTAATTTTTCCTATTGGAGCGATTATTTCCAATATTAATGACATTATCAAAAACCGATCTTAGTAAACCCCTTTTCATTTTAAAATACCTATCCAACAATATATCACACGTCAGGGTTGAAATAAAAAAAAACACTTCCCTCTTTACATATAGGGGGGCTACCCTAATAAAACATTTTTTCCTAATTTTTATTTTACCACTTTGTCGGCGTGGTTGATATACATATTGGTACCAAATTTCAGCTTTCTAGTGCTAACGGTCACAGAGATTAAGCGAGGACGGATGGACAGACAGACAGACAGACATGGCGAAACTATAAGGGTTCCTAGTTGACTACGAAGGGCGAATAATTCGCTAAAAATATACGTATGTATTTGCTAGTTTCAATGCTGTTCCTGTATTCAAGTATTGGGCAATAAAATAAACCAAGATAACGAAATGCTATGAAAATCGAAACATCAAAATTTCATAAAAAACATGGATTGTTTTATGACACCAGTTTTGTGTAACTGCACCGGATAAAACTGTCCCGCTGATAGTCTGTAAATATAGCCGGCTTAAAAAATTATATGATACATTTTTTTTTACTTAGACTGTCCCAAAATAAGTTTTTTCAGTCGGTTCAAAACTCGTACGTTATTGAAACTAGCAGCCATACACACCTTTTCATCTAAATAACATTACTAGCTTTCACCCGCGGCTTAGTCTCGTAGATGTTGTACTTCCAACCACTATTTTAGCGTTTGAAATCCGTCACATAACACACACACGCATACAAACTTTGACGTCCATAATATTAAGTTGGATCTCTTTTAATTAAATAACGTAGATATATTGACCCTGGTATCTCGGTCCACCACTACTCTTTACCACGACTACTTTTGTTTCGCAATTTGCCGATAGTCGAGAGCCATTTTTTGTAGTGGCCAGTATTTTTTTTTACATTTTTACCCCGTCACAGGCCACAGTCATTCATTTTGTTCGCGCACTGTTCTATTAAACTTGAAGTATGAATACAGGTACGATGTTTTTAATTTTTGTCTTGTTTAGTTTTGTCTGTGATATTGGTGTTAGTTTAAAACAATGTGTGAGACGAGCCTGTTGCGGTTGTTAGAACAGAAGAATGCTGTAAGTTGAATAAAAAAATAGGTGTCACCTATATGTATAAGTCTATCTAGTATAAAATTGAAATAATATGCTTCCGATTTATGGCTTACACTTTAACTTAATAGAGCATGTTTGTCAGAGAGATTAAATCCATAAATAATCTAACCCTAACTTCTGGTGGCATAAAATACATCATGTTATGTATTAAAGGAATGTTTCCTTTAAGTAAAATTATCTGACTAAGTTAAAGAAGTTTTCTTACATTGCCCATTAAAACTATCCACCCAGTATACCTATACAAAACTAAACTATTAGAAACACTCAAACTCAGTCTCAAAGTCTTTATTGCATTCATGTGCAGTACATAAGTCGTTACAAATATTATGTATAGGTAAGTTTCAACATGAAGCCCGGTTAGGGCACCCAACATAATAATAGTAATTTAAATTATACCGTACTATCCATATTTCGTACTTTCCGTACTAATTATTATAAATGTGAAAGTAACTCTGTCTATCTGTCTCTTCTTCACACCTAAACCACTGAACTGATTCGAATAAAGTTTGGTACAGATATAGTCTGGGACCCGAGAAAAGACATAAGATAGTTTTCATCCAGGAAATCGCGGGCAAAAGCTAGTATACTATAACATTTAAAACAAAATAATACAATTATAATTATTTCACATCATTTATACGTTAAATGATTGTACCGTTAAAAATGTTGAACCAAAAATTAAACACAGCATTATCAATAACAGTCTCCCTTTCAACCAAAAAAGATAATAAACTAACAAAGCTATTCCCAACATAATTAAAATAGAATCTAATTACAATGACGTGTAATTATGCATTGTATTAGTATTTATATTAATATAATCCAATTAGGTATAGAGCTGTACACCGATAGGCGTTTCATAAAATAATTAATATTTTACTACCAAAATGTATTTAGTAAATTATTCGGAGTTGAGTATTAATATTCATTATGCACATGACCACAACGTTGCGTATTGTATATTGATTATGTTTAAAGTTTAACATGGGTATTGTGTAAAGGTATATTGGTATATGCAGCTCAGACGATAATGAAAAGCTTAATTCGATCGGTATTAAGTGTCTAGACTTTAATTAGGTAATTAAAATACGAGAATATTATTAAGATTTCTAAAATAAATTGGTCTTAACTTACCTGTATAAATATTAACAAAAAGCTAAAATGAGACAAAAATAAATATTTTTTTCTAAATACAAAAAAGTGTTCTGATAGTCCAGTCGTTAAGTCTACTACTCTTGTATGAATTGTAGGTCCAAATTCAGGTAATTAACAATAAGACTTTTTCAATGAACCTTTCAACGACCAAGCGACAGCCGACTGTCGCACTGTATACCTATTGTCTTTCTATTGTGTCTTGAATGACGTGTATGCGAAGGTTTAATAATGATATTTTAAAATTTATCTTGGTCATCACATTCATCGGTGAGGAAAAACATTGCGAGCAAAACTTGACATAATGAAATCGCTAATGAATGAAAATGATCAATGCACCTTCTCTGTATTGGAGGACGCTTTTGTCCTAAAGTGGCACAGTATTAGGCGAATAATTTTAAAAGACCAAGTAACAATTAATTCCACAAACATACAATACATTTACCTAACAAAAAATCCAAAGTTCAAAGCATTTATTTCACTTAGATCATTTACAGGCACTTATGAATTGTCAAAGTGTCAGTCAGTTTGTCAGAAAGTTCAAGCTATTATCTCTATGGAGAAGAACAAGCAAGAAACATCATGGACACTCTTTTCAATCATAAAGTTTTACAATATATCTTGGTTACAACAATCATGCTTTTAAATTATATAAAACTAAGGTTTTAAACTCAAATCCAAAATTAAAAATAACAGTATAAGTTATTTATGTCAATTTAGGGGCTATTTAGCATAATTCTCTTAAAAACATCCCTAATTTGTGAGAACAGGTAGCTGTGGAGCAGGACTAGCACTCAACCAAGCATTTTTATCGATAATATAATCTTCTAATTTATAATATGCTTGACTTAACTGCATTCCACCTATCTTCTAAATCCATCACATGGTGAAAAGTCCATTAATTTTACCAAACTAAATTATTCTCCTTTTTTTAAACCGTCAACCAAGCTTCGTTCATCCTTGTCGGCCTGAATGTTTTTTAAATGTGCGTTTCAGTCGGCCGTTGCCAGTGTGAATGGCAAAAATGCCAGTGCAATCGTTTCTAGTTCCTCTGTTTTCTGAACCCACATGACGTTACGGACAAAAACAAAAAGGTTCACCCAATTTTTGAACATGACTTTCAGAATGGTGCAGTTTAAGACCTTTTTGCAGTGATTTGAAAGTTTTTGATACGAAGTTGATTTTTGAACGGTTTAAAGTGAGTTCTTCGTTACTGATGCTTTATCAGTTTTTTTTTAAGTCATTGACTGGCGACCAAACTGACAGACTACTTGATGTTGTGTGGTCACCATCGTCATAGATAGTGACAATACTAGAGAGTAAAAATGCCTCATTTGCCTGAAACTAGACTGCTATTTGTACTTGAAGGGTACTTGAACATAGCAAATATCAACGCAGTTATGGTTTGATGGTAGTACTTCCTTAATTAAACTCCTATATAAAGACCTCTTACAACCTTTTGAAATAGTTGTCAATAGACTACATCAAATTAGACAAAAAGCAGCGCAATAGTAAAGTGCAATACAATCAGTGTTCTTGTATGTTTTGTGAAATGTTATGTTCTTTTTGCTTTTAGGTAAAATGAAATAAAGTAAATAAACATGGACAATTAGAACAATGTAATATGCCCGTTTGTAAAAGTGTTATATTTAACCAAATTACAAAAAAAAAATACATTATTTTATCATCTGTTTTGCTTGACTGTTCAGTTGCCTAATCTCAATTCTCAGGAAGGTACTTATTAATTTGAACCCAAAATTTACCCTTTAATAAGGGTCACATTTTTGCTGCACTGGTACATTTAAAACAGGATATGGGTTCTAAAAGAATGTCAATATTAAACAGAATCAAAATTAGCTACATGCTCATACACTTTTATAGAAGAACCTTTATAATCAGCTTACAATAAAATTATTACGGTGTCCCAAATTTGTATACAGATTAAAATTTATGACGAGGGACCATTAAATAAGGGTCATGGCCTTGATTTTATTTTGCGTTGTATAATGCTGGTGTAATGTGCCATAAATATCTTAAGTGTACTCAAGAAGGTTTTGTGTATAACAATATTTATATTCTAAGAATAGCGTGGCTTTATTAAGTGAATATACTTAGAATATGAGGGGCTTATGTATTTATGTAGAACTAGCTTTTGCCTGCGACTTCGTCCGCGTGGAATCATAGTTCCCGTTCCCGGGGGATTTCAGGGATGAAAACTATCCTATATCCTTTTTCGGGTCCCAGACTATACCTGTACCAAATTTGATTTCAATCAGTTTAGTGCATTAGGCGTGAAGAAGAGATAGACAGACAGAAAGACAGACAGACAGACAGACAGAGTTACTTTTTTTGTAAAGATCTTTCTTTATAACAAAAAACTGTCGTGTCCGTATATATCTGACTGTGTATTAAAGTATCTTTCAAAGTAATTTATTTTCTAAATAAAACTACTTACAATCTTATAAAACGAAAATAGAAACTTGAAGTAACGCATTATCGTCAATGTATACTTCGTCGATATTTTTGTTCTTGATGAATTTTTTGAGATAATTGAACCGATTGCCGTAAAATTTATAGGGCACCATCTCTGAATCATGACTTATGCTAGGCAAAAGCTAGGTTTCTTTATGTGCCGTCTAGAATCATTAACTAGATCATACAATAAACAAATACAAACGTATTGTAAATCCTTCAAATACTTGATGGAAAAGAGTATTAATTGTTCAATTTCGTCATGCTCGTTGTTTTTAATGTGTAATGAAATTATTATTTTTTTAGGCTTATTTTGCTCATGACATAAAACAGAGACATAAATAAAGACAAAGAGTTTAACAAAAGTATTATTAGTGTATATACAAATGCTTTAACTCTAAACAAAATGGCCATACCACAATGTTTTCTCTTTCCTTTCCGCTTGCAGTGCAAACCCAACTTTATCTGTGCTAATCCACCACAAAAGTAGCTTCAGAGTAATCCGATTTGTAACCGTACTGCACCGCTCTCGTGATTGGAACTACACCCTTTTAAACTGCTGTCTAATGCTCTTTTTCTTTTATTTTTCTCTTTTAAAAATGCAGCGGTTTCTTAACTGAGTTGAAACGTACTCTGTGTGTGCAATCAAAGTAAGAGATGAGTTACTTTAATTAAGTAGCAACTAATAATATAAATTATTCTATGAGTTTTAAAGTAACACTAGTAAGTGAATTAAAGAGAATTTAATATTGATATTTTTTGCAAAACTCATGATAAACTAGCTTTTGCCCGCGACTTCGTCCGCGTGGAATAATACGAGTAGTTCCCGTTCCCGGGGGATTTCTGGGATGAAAACTATCCTATGTCCTTTCTCGGGTCCCAGACTATATCTGTACCAATTTCATTCAAATTGGTTCAGTTGTTTAAGCGTGAAGAAGAGACAGACAGATAGGCAGAGTTACTTTCGCATTTATAATATTAGTACGGATATAGTATATAATAATATCTAGTAGTCAATGTAGCCATTGTTTGGATAGACTGATTTATCCTAGTAGTTTAACCAAACTTTTTCAAACCGTAAAACAGATTACATTTTCTACTTATACTATTACTAGCTTCTGCCCGCGATTTCGTCCGCGTGGAATAGTTCCCGTTCCCGCGGGATTTCCGGGATGAAAACTATCCTATGTTCTTTCTCGGGTCCCAGACTATATCTGTACTAAATTTCATTCAAATCGGTTCGGTAGTTTAAGCGTGAGGAAGAGACAGACAGACAGAGTTACTTTCGCATTTATAATATTAGTACGGATAATTTGTAGTATATCTAGTAGTCAATGTAGCCATTGTTTGGATAGACTGATTTATCCTAGTGGTTTAACCAAACTTTTTCGAACCGTAAAACAAATTACATTTTCTACTTATACTATTATTTAGTCAAACGTCAAAAGACTGTTGCCGCTTACCATCTCGTTAGGAATTTACGTCTTACTTGTGGTCACATTAATAAACCGCTGTGATTGGCTGCATTGAAAACGGTGGGTAAGCCAATCACATCAGAGAAACGCGCTTTCGTTCCTGCCGTCTTTACAAGACCACACCATATTGAACATGTATGAAAGCATTAGTTTCAGCAACGGTAGATTAATAGTGTTCAAAGGAATCTACATCCTCATTCAGCCCCTTTGACGTAGTGAACATGCGCAGCTACATTTATTTATTTATTTATTACATAATCTGTTATGCTTCTTCACCTAGTCTATCCTAGGTCTAGTCTAGGAGTGGCTACGAAAGACTAGGCAAAATACGAAATTATCAATCATCGCAAATAATATTGTTGATGAAATATTTGATTTAGGTTCGGTAAGAACAGTGACCATTATCGGATCACTTGAATTGTTGATGAATCATTTGGGCAATGCCCGTATTCTGTTTAGGAGATTTACTGTACCGATTAGCCACAATTACGATTTAATAATATTCGTAAGTCAAATGTAGGTAGACTTTATCAGATCTGAGTTGTGACTTGTCAAATCTAGAACCGGAATTTAAAATTTGATTTACATATCAATTAAACTTTCGACGACCAAGCGACAGCCGGCTGTCGAGCTGCTGTCTTTCTATGATGTCTCGAATTACGTGTTCGAAGGTTAAAGGATTTGTCACACTGAATGCGTTCTGCGGGCTGCGGTCAGGTCAAAGTGAACGCAGCCCGCATCATGTATGAACAACGCTGTCGGTCGGGGTCAGCAATCCCCAACATGCGTTCTTTGTTTGTGCTCGTACGGTCAGATCGCATTCTATACAAAATATATTGATACCGACAATGTTGTTCATACATGATGCGGGCTGCGTTCACTTTGACCTGACCGCAGGCCGCAGAACGCATCCAGTGTGACAAATCCTTTAATGTTAATTAAAAATCATACTGTCATTTCTTGTTTCCATTTTAACCAAAAAAAACTCAACCTCGTTAGTTTAATGGAAGTAATGTTTTCCACAAAAATGAACCGTAGAAATAATTGCTTCACACGTTATCGTATTTTCCTGGAATCATTAAGTCCAACATGTTTTTCCTTTGGCAATTAAGTAAAAGATTGTGAGTTATCGATAATCGATAGAACGTTGGTCACTGGCGGACCGTCACTGACTTTTGAATAGTGGAATAGTTTCAATCTATTTATATTTATATGTAAATAAAATGGTTCAATCTATCTTTATTTATATTTATATGTAAATAAAATGGTGAACTAACTGTTTAACTAATGATATATCATACAGCCTAAACCGCTGGTCCTAGCGACGTGAAATTGGGCTGTGTCTTTTGTGAAGCGTAAATAGCCACTAAAAAGGATTTTTGGTATTTTGAACTCTAAAGGGATGAAATAGAGGATAGAAATACGACGCGGGCGAAAGCTAGTAATTTATAGGTTATATGCAGCAGTCTCAATAAAAGTATAGAACTTTGGGATGGAATAGTTATGAGTATGAAACTAGGAAAGCTCTACCGAGATTCTCATAGACTTCCTGGTATCAGATATCGGTTTTGTGGTGCTAGCGAATTGGCATAATTATAGCCTAGCTTGATAAATAAGATTTCACGGTATTACACAGGTATGAAAGCAACGTTTTATAGCTATAAGCAAACGTGAATTAATAGCTTCTTCAAAGTAATCAACACCTTTCAGTATGCCCCTTTAACATACTGAACGCGCAGAGCTACATATTTTGGTACTATCTAAAACATTATTAATTACCAATTATTAGTAATTCAATTTGATTATGTGTCGATACTCCTGCGCCATCCCACCTTCCTAGTACGGCGTCCTGTGCCGGTGCTGCCGCCTCGGCTGCGGAAAACCTCAAGCGGCGAAAGTATAGTAACCTTACTGGAAACTATATTTTCGAGCCGTTTGGGGTTGAAACCCTTGGGCCATGGGGTCCGAGTGCCCACCTATTTTTTAAAGAGCTGTCTAAAAGACTAGTTGTCAGTTCTCGTGACCCAAAGGCTGGCTTTTATTTTGGCCAGAGGCTTAGCATTGCCATCCAACGTGGCAATGCTGCCAGCCTCTTGGGCACTTTACCGGTTGACAGCGATGCGGAGGAGTTTTTGATGCCATTTTATTTTAATTCTAGGGTTTTTAATTTAGTTTTAGTTTGTAAATATTGTGTATAATTATAATAATATGTGAAATATTAATGAATGGTCTTAAATAAAGCAAAAAAAAAATTGATTATTTCTAAGAGTTCCTGAAATTAACGCTTTCCACTAAACAAACTTTTCAGCTATATAAACTTAACATTATTATAAAGAAGAAAGCATTATAGTTCCATTGTACTGTATTGTTAAAAATATTTATTGGAACAAATAAAAGTTGCAGTCATTAGATAAATTATTTAACAACCAACACATACTTATCATCGGCTTAATTATTAGAAACGTTACTCCTTCTAGATAAACAGGAGCGTGTAAAAGCAGTTTTTTTTTCAATACGCACGAGAATTATTTGAATGCAATTATGAATCAAATGCACAATTGTCCTTTCTTGAGTCCCTGGCTATATTTGAACCAAATTTCATTCAAATCGGTTCAAAGGTTTAGACGTGAAGAAGAGACAGACAGAGTTACTTTCGCATTTATAATATTAGTACGGAAGTACGGACTAGATGGGTGAAGGAACACTGAGGTGATTTTAGTCAGTAAGGGTCTGACAGACCCCCTCGCTCCCCAGGGCGGAGGGGTCTTACAGACAACCATAGGAATAACCACGAGGATTTTCCACGATAAACAAAAAAAAACTATAGCGTCTAGATTCACCTCCACCTCAAGAAAACATATTTTCAACAAAACAATTATTCCAAAACAAACACAAGCCGTTTGTTATTAAGGCACGTCTCGATATAATTATAAGGTAGTATGACAGTGTCAAGAATATTCGCGTTATTAATATTCCAGTCATTGGGGTCCCCAGTCGGGACTGCGACTCGAATGTCAGCAATTAGACAGCGAGGGAGCGACAGCAGCGACAGCCAGAGATAATTAGTAAATTAATTACTGTTGTTTATTGATTGGGAGGATTGGACGATGTAAAATTGAATTGGTTTGAGTTTTACAAGTGAAGTTACCTGGAATGTTAACAGGTGATTTCGTTGTTGTTAGGTGGTGATATAGATTGTGGTTTTTTAACTCATTAAAACTAAAATAAACAATTAAAGTCTTACTTTGACTTGACTGCATAGGTATATAATTATTCTGTGCGAGTGGAGCTTAAATATTATTACGTTTTTTACGACCCGTGCCTTAGGTTGGGCTGTGCACTTTCAGACTAACCGCTTTCAGCTGGAGATCAGTGTTGTGTATAACATGAAGCGACAGCCTATTAGACATCCACAACTCAGACGCTGCGCGACACGGTACCCCTTTTTTGGACTGGTCAGACTTTTATGGCTTCCTACTCTTCGTAACAACGCGTTGTTACGAAGAGTATTAAGATTTTGTATTAAGTGTTCTTTTATTATAATGTATATCTGTATATATTATTTTGTGTTTTTATTTAATGCCAATCGATTTGGGTAACAATTTTACTGAGAAAAAAGTCTTAAAATATTTTTGGCCATATTTTAGTATCAAATACCCCTTTGTGCAACGGTCAAAGTGCTACGAATGACAACCGGGACCAAAGGCATTACGTGCACTCCGAGGCACGTGATGTCGTGATGTGGTTTTGTCTATATAAAATCAGAAATAACCACAAAATTGCTTAAAATCTTCTTAATTTTTTTTATATATTATATGAAAAAGAAAAACTTTCACTTTCAAAACATTTGCTGACGCTACACTTACAATAATTACACATCTAGTCTGTGCCTAACGAGAGCCGTCACTCGCGTGGCGTATGCCTAATGTGTTTATTTTACGTAGGAGTGGGTACCTAATGTGAATGAAAGCTGTTTTGTTAGTGTTCCTCGTTGTTTAGTGGGTAAGCAGACGTTGATTTGATATTATTGGAGTTGAATGGTTGCTAAGTTGAGTTATAAGATTTTTTTTTCATGTGTTGGTAATTTTAAGGGGCTACCTATGTAGTTTACCTATTATTACTAATACAATGTAAGGCCCAGCGAACACCGATGTAGGTGCTGCTGAGCGCATTTGAAGACAACAATTTAATATAAACATTAACTAGCTTGATATACCGCCAATATGAGAATAAATTCAAACGCGGTGTTCGAACCGCCTTTTAAGCTACTACAAGAGCATTGCTCCACTGAATATTGACCTTATGTCAAGGTAGTTAAAGTTTATTATTAATTGTGAATGCGTTTTCCTGCACCTCTAGCGGTGTATTCTGGGCCTTTTACTGGCATTGTGTTGGTAACAGCAATATTGAGGGTATATTGAGGAACCGTAATCTAATAATTACTTTCGCAATATGAGGTATTTCAGTGAAATATTTAATTGGTAGTTTTATCTGGTGTTTATCGACCTGATGTCATAGTCATAAAGGTGTCCGCTTCTCATAAACAAAGTAGCGGCTGTAAAACTGGACAATTATTAATTTCAACTTTACCATTCATAATTATTTCCTGTAATATTTTGTGAAATTCATTTGAGGCAGGAAAATTTAACAAGATACTGCAGCAGAAAAAAAAATAGATTTGCATCTTGCGACGTGTACAGTCGCGTGTATAAACATGTATACACCAGCTAATATTAAACTCGTTTTTCTCTTAGAATAACTATAATAACATTTAGTTTTAGGGCTTATTTTATAGTAGTCTCTAATATAAATACTATAAAATAAGTTTTAACTGAAAGTTGTGGCTCATTTGTGAAAATTGATTTAAATCTTTGCATAGTGTATACATGTTTATGCTCGTGACTGTACATCAGAACAGGATAAACAGACTTGCAGACGAATCACATATGACAAGAAGAACATAGAACAAGAAAAAAGACCGTTAACCCACTAGAAAAAAAACCTTTAAACGCTTAGCGCCCAGCTGTTATAATCGCGGGTAGGTTGCGGAAGTTTTCTCATTTGCGACCAGCGACCACCGCTGCCTGGTGTCCGGTTGCAAAAACTTGTGCAATCATGTTGCGACCAACTTGCTAGAGTGGTTCGCACACATTCTTTATGGGTGGAAGTGTTGAATAGAAATGCTTTGTAACGTTTTTCTGCATAACTATATGCAGCATATATATGTATGCAGGACCACGAACCCAATAAAAGGCGGATATTTTTATTTAATTATGTATTTAACCTTTCGACGATCAAGTGACAGCCGGCTGTCGTGCTGCTATTGTCTGTCTATTGGGTCTCGAATCACGTGTGTTCGAAGTATTAAGGACAACCAGCAAAGCGTACATCAATATACATGATAAAATATCAAAAAATATTTTAAAATTTTATAGTGTTACCTTAATAAGCTGCCATTAAACATAGAAGAAGGAAATGATTGTCAAAACAGATTATGTTTAATAAGATAGCTTGGTGCAAAATAAAATATATTAGTCCATTCTATTATTTTCTACAAGACTAAAAAAGTGTCAATGAATTAGGAATCCAGCCAAATTTAGCATTGAGACTGGCATTATATTAAGGTGGGTTAAGATAGTCAGACCAACACTGTTAACTTTAACAGTGCTATCAAAATGTTGTAACTTGTTTTGACATAGCTGTTCCGGTGTGTGTTCACTACTATATTATGTCCTGTGTAAGACCTGGTTAGTGTTCATCGAGATCTAACGCGGTGGCTGCAGAATTGGATCTAATGAATATGAATCAATTTGGGCAAACCAAAACTCAGATACCAATTTTAAACGGCCTATGTTTAACTTACCGCTAGATATAGTAACATATAACAGACAAAAATAGTAAATATTCATCAAAATTATGTTTTGTAAAGTATACTAAAAATAAACTTACTTGTGTTTAAAGACACTTTATTCTCAAAAAAGAAAGTTACATTTCACATATCTGAGAACAGTTTAGGTTTTTAAGTAACACATACATCACATGCATTCGACACTTCACTTAAAATAAAGAATATTAACAATCGAAAGTTTAGGAACAATCCTAGTAGGTAGGTGAAACAAATTATAAAATGTACATACCTACATATAATGCGCTTAAGGATATAGTAAAACAGTTTTACTAAACTAATTGAGGGTACCCCGATACATAGAATTCATAAACTGTGCAAATCTACCCTGCGCAGGAACTTACTTTCTTTTTTTTGCATGAATTTGGCTGATTTTTTTTTTAATAACTAGTAGATCTAGTGACCCGCGTTGTATGGTCACAGTTCTAACCTAACCTTGGTTATCATTAATCGATTTTGGTAGGCAAAATTGTTATTTTGGTAGCATTTAGATTGTTCCTATTTAAAACACTACAGGCACCAGTCACTAACAGATATATAAGAAAAACGTACCGTCAAATAATTCTATAGTTACGGACAGTCATCAAAACTGCGGGTGTATATAACTTTTCTCATTTGAAACCGCTGCAAGATGAGATAACTTCAGCTGTGCTGCTGTAACATAACGCGGTTTTATATCTAATGAGGTCAAACACTCCGCTCTTCAAGATCTTTGGTGTTAAGTTCGTTTGGTTGTATTTCAATTGCTGCTATATAAGATACTAGCTTTTGCCCGCGACTTCATCCGCGTGGAATAATAATTCCCGTTCCCGGGGGATTTCCGGAATGAAAACTATTCTATGTCCTTTCTCGGGACCCAGAATATATTATCTGTACCAAATTTAATTATATCCGGTTCAGTGGTTTTGGCGTAAAGAAGAAACAGACAGACAGACAGAAAGGCAGACAGAAAGGCAGACAGAAAGGCAGACAGAAAGGCAGACAAACAGAGTTACTTTCGCATTTATAATATACTAGGTTCTGCCCGCGGCTTCGCTCGCGTTAGAAAGAGACAAAAAGTAGCCTATGTTACTCTCCATCCCTTCAACTATCTCCACTTAAAAAATCACGTCAATCCGTCGCTCCGTTTTGCCGTGAAAGAAAGACAAACAGACAGACAGACAGACAGACACACTTTCCCATTTATAATATTAGTATGGATTATTATATAGTATGAACTAGCTTTTGCCCGCGACCTTGTCCGCGTGGAATAATAATTCCCGTTCCCGGGGGATTTCCGGGATGAAAATTATCATTATGTCTTTTCTCGGGTCCCAGAATATATCGGTACCAAATTTCATTCAAATCGGTTCAGTGGTTTAGGCGTGAAGAAGAGACAGTCAGGCAGAGTTATCATAGCATTTATAATATAAGTATGGAATTATGGATATAATATAAATATTTTGGACGACTCTCATACAGCGCTCTAGTTTCAAACTAGGCGGAGATTGTACGGTGGTAACCAGACCAATAATAAACCTGTATTTATATGATTTCTTTAGCTATTTATTAGTTTGCTGGTGGGATTTTGATTAACTTTATATTTATGACATATTTAATCACACACTCCAATAAATTAGCAAAGCTATATTCATGATAAAGCACAATAATGCCCTGCTCTGTCCATTTCGAAACCACCAACAATATTATGATTCACGCTGTGCCCAGTATTCCTGTTCACCCTCGATGGTAAGTTGAAACAATAAAAAACTTGTCCACAGTCCATAAAATATTGAAACTTCTTATAATAATAACAATTTGATATTACTTTGACATTCTAAACACACGTCAAAATTAAATGTATAACAAAAAGTAAGCTTTGCTTAACTTAACTTGTGGTAAAAACATAAAAAAACTATCTGCAAAAGATCGTAGCTATCTGCTGCGATCCCGTAGCCAACAACGCCATTTACGTAGCAACCTGCTACGGCGTAGCTGCGTAGGAATCATTTAACAGCACCGGTAATAGCGACTAGCATTAAATTATCTCTCCCTTCCCTTAAGCTTTGAAAAAACAATTGATCCTCATACATCATTTAATTTAAAGCACAATAATATTCATCCATTTTAAAACAACCAACAATATGACTCACAATGCCCAGTATTCTAGTCCCATTCTGCTAAGTCACAATTAAAGTTGCCCACCAACCATAGAAGTAATAATCTTAGAAGATTGAAACATCTCGCACAATACTTAGTCTAAACACACGTCAAAATTTGGTCAATTAGGGTCAATGGGTCAATGTCATGTCATTGTCAAATATGTCAAAATTCACCAATCATGCTGCAATTAGACCTCACGCCTACATATTGCCATCTAGCGGATTTCTCAGACGCAAAAACTCTCATTGCATTATTTACTAGTACAAAACCAAGCCTATTTTTCTATTTATACCTTTGACAAAGCACAATAACATCCATCCATTTTAAACGACCAACAATATCACTCACAGTGCCTAGTATTTCTGTCCCACTCTGCTAAGTGGTAACAATTAAAAACTTGCCCATCAGCGCTGACTCAACTTTGCCCGTGTAATCTCCATTTGTGGCTACCATGTTGTTTTAAACAAACTTCTTGTTTTTAGCACCCCTGTTAGGTATCTGACCAGTATATGTGAGTAAGTGCGTGAGGGAGGGATTGTCGTGTAACTTTAACATGTATTCTGTTTTATGTACTGTAGAAGGCTGGCGGTTTTCGGCATTTCTTGTAGAAAAATCCAAGTGTAAGTTGGACATAAAGTATTTTTTTTTAATGTTTGAGGTATCTTGGATGCAATTGTTTAGAGACAGAGATATAAGATAAATATAAAAGACGCACATACACCTAGGTGATCTAGTGTTCCCAGAAGGGTTTTTTAACAATTGTTCTATAAGTGTAATGTGTGTAAAACAAGGTCCATACACCAAACTTTGTTTGCGATTTATTAATACTCTCCTTTAATAATCTTATCGGTGGCGAATTGTGTTTAAATTGGTAACTCGATGGCCAATCCCTGTGCCCTGGTCCTGAAAGATATCTTTTAATTAAGTATTCAAGCATTGCTAGTAAACTAATAAAATAACACCAAGTAAATAGTTAAAAAATCTCGAACCAAGACGCAACGTAGGTATCTGCTACGATCGCGTAGCCACCTGCTACAAGTACGTAGCAGTTTGCTAAGGCGTAGCAATTGTGTAGGAATCATTTCACAGCGACAAGCGTTTAATTATCCCATCCCTTAATTACAATTGATCCTCATACATAATTTAATTCACAGGTAACTAATCAATTACATTAATTACTAGTATAATAACACCCACATATTACCCAACAACATATTTAACCAAAATACGGTAACCATTTAATCCGATAACCCAAATTCCCTCTCAAACCAACAGGGAGCGAAACAGTAACGAAATTCTAAATTCAAACGCTCGCCCGCCATATTGTTAATATGGTTCTAATTTCAAAATTTCAAATTCGACTAACATCGGCTATTCCCGGGCGACCGTTGAATAGTTCGGCTACACAGATGATTAATACGTAGATATTAATCAAAGCATTATTCTGGGTAAGGGATTATATTACGAGACCGTTTTGTCCAGTTCTGGTCGAGTGGTTCGGTATGGTGTTTTGTAAATGCCACGGTTAAATGAGAAATCATCTCTATGATTGTGGAAATCAGGCTATTGTTATTGCGAAGATCAAAGCAATAATTGAATTCTGAAATGAGTATTTACGGAGAGATGGGAATAATGAGAATTTGTTGGCAGGTATTTAAGGCACGGACATACTGGAGAACGACACTTGCGGGCGCGGTTACGTTCTGCTGGCGGTCTGATACTGTGATATTATGTGGCGATATCTATTGTACCACATACAATCTACTAATTAAATTTATTATTAATATTAGAGAAATTCCCTATAAACACAAACAGTCGATCCTACATTGTTTGTTGCTCGCCATTGTACATAACTCATTTGTTTTTGCTGTTTTTTTATGTGTATTGTTTTTCTTGTGCAATAAAGAATAAAGAATGTTTATGAGTTGAGCACCCATGTTTGTTAATGAAAAATAATAAATAAAAGAATGAAATATTTTCATTTATTCTTACACAAAAATGTTGTTGGAATTCACAAATATTGGTAAACATAAAAACTATATTTTTTTTAAGTATTATGTGATTTATAGATGTACGATGTTAACTACCAAATTAAAACATCAATAATACATGCCTATTTCGACACTACCTTTTTGATCGCGCCAGCGACCGCAAACACTGGTGATCCACCCCAATGTGACCGAGTCTTTATACTTTTTATAATAATATGCCAAGGAGCTTTAACGCGAACGTTAAATCACTAAAGCTAGCTTTTCAATTTACTAGAATTAGATTGAATTTAGTTCAAAAAAGAGGTCCAAGAATCGGTGCTTATTACGGTGTTCATAACATCAGAAAAATATAGTGAATTTTCTGAGTATTTAACTTATTGTTGTTTACTTTTTATTGTGTAATAATTATGTTCGAAATTAAATATAAAGTTTTTATACACTCTTAGCTGTTGCTACTTTTTCTTTATCCGTATTATATTTAACTATGCCAAATCTTGCGCTGGAATATTCAGTTTAACTGCTTACCTTCAGGCGTCAACATAAGACATTTATAGGTACTTTACGAGTCTGAAAACGAGCAAGTACCATGAATGCAACCTCTAATTCTTATTAAAAATTAATATTAAAGATATCAGAGGTATAGCACACAAGTCTTGAAAAGCAAGTAAAGCCTCCAGCTCCCGTTTGACATATTATTGGATTATTGAAAACTATTACGAGTAGTTAGAAGCCAAAAAGTTTGACAATCTGTCCAACCAAGGGTATTGAGGCCTGAAAAATAGTCAAGCAGCATGTTTTTACACTGGAATAAACCTGAACCTGAAAACTTGAAGCGAACCCTAACAGTAACTGAACAACAATAGTTTGAAAAAAAGGGATCGATTAAAAGATGATAAATATGCTTTAAAATAATTTGAGAATAAAACTGAAAACTTATGCCTTGTAACCCTTTTAACAGAAAACTTGCGAATACAAATTGGCAAATAACAATAAAAGAAAAAAAAACAGTGTTGCTAGGGAAATTTTTCGATTTTGTCAATGGGCCACATGGTCATAACGGGGCTCTAATATTTTGACTGAACGTTATTAAGATAGAGGCCACAAGTTAAGGTAAGGGTATAAACGTCCCGTATTTGGGCCAGCCTTGCTCTGCGAGAGGGGAATACAAATGGGATGGGCCAGGGACGGACTTAGGGTAGCTGCCGTTTTATATGTTTTCGGTGTTATGAACCTAAGGACCATTCATTGTTCTGTTGATTCCATCACAATCACAGCCTTTGTCTCTAGGGTTTTAATCTCGACTATAGCGAAAAACGCAATTGGGATTTTTTATGAAGAAATCAGTGACCCAATAGTTTAAACAAGATAGAGTATGAAGATGAGAATATGTCTCAAGCTATGCGAGCGAGGGAAAATAAAGTGTATGCGCATGTACTTGTTCAACCGTATGATAATATTGCTATACTAATATAATGCCATTGGCCACTATTTTTGAAACTCGGTTTATCGGATAAATTGCAAAAATAAAAGTTTTTTTTTAAATTACCTATACGGATCCGTAAGTGAATTTGTAAGACGATGTAAGAAGATTAATCTATTGCTATTTTGCTGATATCAAACCCGCCTCAAATACTTTTACTTCTACTTATTATATCAACTTTAAAATTAAGTTATTTTTATCGTGTTATATAATTCTTGCAAAGATTAAATTATATACCATTTCTTATTACTGTTTGTATTAATTTCTCACTGATAAACCAGAGAGTTTGAAGTTTGTGTAGAAAAATGGTTTTGATAGATCAGACAGCAAAATAATATAAAATGAAGGATTTTTTTTTCTTTAAGTAAAACACCACTTGTAACTCTTACCCATATAAAATTAAACACACAAGCCTCTCGTATCAAAAACATTATTTTTGATACGAGAGCAGCAGGTCCCCAAATCCGTCCCTGCATTAAGCCGACCGAGTCACGCGTATGTATGTAATATGACCCTAATAAATATCACTCGGTACACATATTTATATCACCCTGTATAAAGCTCCTACTGACGTATGTTGTCGATTCAATACACTGTAATGTTTAAATTAACTTGAACGTGTTTGTCTGTCACGTAAACACCGCATGTTTAAGCTGTTCTGTCTAAATTGGGATGCGTTGCGCTTACGTAGGTTTTAACGTAAAATATTAATGAAAGTTTGATATTAATTAAAAATACATGTTACACACTTACTTTGTACTTCCTCCGTTTCATGTCTCTAGGGCCAGCGATGCGTCGATATACCAACAATCAGTCAATCAGTTTTCAATTTTATATAATAATTACGCGTTATGTTGTTTGTCCGCGCCAGACTCTAACCTACTTCCGCCTTATTACAAAACAAGGTTTTTCTCTAAACCAGGTTTAAACCATTGAGCTGGGTTTTGTATTTCGAATCTTGATTGTATCAGAATAAGATTCAAATTACAAAACCTGGCTCAATGGTTTAAACCTGGTTTAGAGAAAAACCTTGTTTTGTAATAAAGCGGCTTAGGTTTAAGTTTAAAGAAACTTTATTCTCATCGGAAAGACTATTTTAATAAATAATTTAATTCAACAACATTCATCAGCAGACTGATTAAAACTAAAAACCTGTCCAATCCAAAGCTTTAATTTTTCAAATAATGTTTGATTGGCGATCAAGTAGTTGTTAAGCTAGCTTTTAAATGCTTGAAATGAGTGCAGGTTCCTTATACGTGTTGGTATTTTATCATATAGCTGTGTTACTTTAAATGTAAGCATTTTTTTGCCACAGTTGATCCTGGTTTTTGGCAGAACTAATATTATATCTGACCCTGACTGCTAAGCCGGAGGTCGTGGGTTCGATTTCCACCCAGGACAAACTTTGTGTGATGAGCATGATTGTTTGTTCTGTGTCTAGGTATAATTTAATCTATACTTGATATGTATGTATTTATAAAGTATATAAGCTGTAACGTTACCCTGGGTTGTAGAGGCCCAGGGAAACAATCACACAGGTAGGTTCGTCTAGGAAACCAGAACCTTAGGGAACTGGAGTCCCAGACGAACAGAAGGTTAGGAAAAGAAAATAAACAGTTATGAAAAGAACAGATATATATTTAAAATTATAACAATGAGAGTACCTGATCACCCTACACTTTGGCCCAAACTCGTAGGATTTAAAATAAATAGGAGAGGATGTTAAAAACCAGGATTCGGAGGTGCTTCACGTCGTCACGAGGCAGGGTAAGCGCCTCGGCAACGGAGGCCGGAGGCCGGAGGCAGAGTAGGCGCCTCGACTACGCTGGCTGGAGGCAGAGCAGGCACCCCGACTACACAGGCCGGAGGCAGAGTAGGCCCCTCGACAGCGGAGGCTGGAGGCAGAGTAGGCGCCCCGGCAGTAGAGGCCGGAGGCGGAGTAGGCGCCTCGACAGCGGAGGCTGGAGGCAGGGTAGGTGCCCCGACTACGCAGGCCGGAGGCAGAGTAGACGCCTCGACAGCGGAGGCTGGAGGCAGAGTAGGTGCCCCGACTTCGCAGGCCGTAGGCAGAGTAGATGCCTCGACAGCGGAGGCTGGAGGCAGAGTAGGTGCCCCGACTATGCAGGCCGGAGGCAGAGTAGGCGCCTCTACAGCAGACGCTGGAGGCGGAGTAGGCGCCTCGGCGGCGGAGGCCGGAGGCTGAGCAGGGGCCTCGGCAATTGACGCCGGAGGCTGAGCAGGTACCTCAGTAGCTCGGTAGCTGACGCTGGAGGCTAGAAATAGATAACGCAGAAGCGCGTGCAGGAGTAAACTGGGAGGTGAACCCAAGAGAGAGGCCGGTTCACTTAGAGGTTTACTTCACTCAGAGGTTCTGCGATAATGTATGAGAGGGTTCACTTCTAGACCTCCCAGTTACTCCTTCTATTTTCGATGCCGGCACAAGACTGACTTCCCTCTGCAAAAATATCGATAAAGAAGACTCTTTTCGAACACTTTGTTAGGAACGCAATGTTTTGAATCAAAAATTTGAAATAGTAAAGAAAATGAGGGTGCCATTAACAAAATTAGGCGGACAGGTCTATAAAAACGTATGCAAACTTCACGAAGACAAACCAACCTCCACCTATAAAGAAAACAAATAGAATGATTGACAAATGTCAGATGAAAAAGTGTCAAACGTTGTTTACAAATAAATTAATTCTTTTCAGAATGTTATAACTAATTAGAAATACTATTAAAAACAAGGAGAATCACATAAAATGATAAAATAAAAGACCGTAAGTACTACAAAGCATGTATATCAGTTGTCTGGTTACCATAACACAAGCTCTGCTTAGCTTGGGATCAGATGACCGTGTGTGACTTGTCCCAAGATGTTTATTTATTTATTTATTTAGGTATAAACTTAACCAATTTAAATCAGGTTTTTACATCGTGTGCAGTTTGATCCATCCTGAAAGATAAGTCATATTTTGTTTCGATTACAACCACAGCTAGCATCTATAAACAAAAATAATACTCAAGTCCCAAGTAACACAGAAAGCATTTTAACAAACGAAAATTAAACTTATGTAAAACTTAAGGCCCGTATAAACTTTTATATAAGTTCACCGAGCATCTTGATGCTTTATATTGGCATTTCAAAACCGTTTAGATGCTTTAGACTGTATAACGGTTGGATAATGGTATATCAAAATGCTTTTGTGAAGCCTTTAGTTTCAGTGCAGCAAACCACAATGCTGTTGTACAGCTTTCAGCTGTTTTTAGTGCATTAAGATTTACAGTAGCATTTTTAAGTAGTAAATAAATGCTCAATGTTGTTTAATAGCATAAATATGAACCATTATAATGCCACGAAAATCCTCTATACAACTTTTAGCTGTTTTTAGTGCCTTAGGGTCTACAATAGCATTTTTAAGTAGTAAGATAAGCCTAATGCTGGTTATTAGCATAAACTTGTATCATTATAATGCACCGAAATTCGTTAAACGGCTTTGAGCTGTATTTAGTGCCCTTTGTTGTGTAATAGCATATCTAAGTGCTAAGTAAAAGCCTAGTGCTGCTGAACAGCATGAACGTAAACCTATATGATGCTTGTATTTTTAAAGATCAACTGAGTGCTGTTGTATTGCTAACAGCTCTTTAAACAAATACAAGTGAGTTATTGAAATGTATAAAGCTGCATATATATTCAATTTACTGCATTCGTAAAACCATTTGTCGACATCTGTGTGTATTGCGTAACCGTGTGTTTAGCATACGTTTATAATAAAGCTGGTCAAATACGAGTCGGACTCGCGCAACAAGGGTTCCGTAAAATGGACACGTACATTCATCAACAATATTGGGAAAAAAAATAACTACAAATTTCCGGATTTCGGAGTTTTTTCTTTACTGACAGTTTGAGTAGTTATGCGGCCTACCCAAATGTCCTTACTTTGGTATTGTTCGTCAAAACGTTGGGCTCCTTACGTCTTAAGTTGAGCTAAACGATTGCTGACAAATGCTTGCACTGTCTGGACAGGTCCACTCAAATCTGTGTGCTTTTCTCATCAAGAAAGCACATCAGTCATTAACCTTCATGATCCTCGCATAATTTGACCAATACAATTGTATGGACTTTAAAAGAGACTTTGACCTCTGAGTTTGTTTCGGATGTTTCTTCTCAGAGTAGTCAGTTACGAAACACCGGCTCCATCGTTCGATTAAAATATAAAAAACAAAACATTGACGTGTAAAAGTGTTATGATATAACCTATTTACAAAATAAAGATCATTTTAATCATTTTACTTTTGCTACATGACATTGCCGATCAACTGATGAGGCCTAAGTTATTGAGATTTGTCACAAATCTACAGGGTGAATAATTATATCTGTATTCTGTTATGTTTGTGTGTTTTTATACCTAACTTTGGATATTGAAAAATACATTATCTTCAATATCCATCCATACGGATTTAAGTTGTACAAAAATTCTGAAATGGGTTTTATTGTTTTGCTCAAAGATCCCCAAAATTCCGTCCAAGTAATGGCACCAACCCAGTCTACATCAAGTCTACTGGTATATCGGTGAACTCATATAGAACTACTTTATAGTCAATGGCACTACAGTGGTTCATCAAAAGTCTTCTCTCTGACCTCTGGCCTTAATAATTGTACATGTGTGAGTATTTATACTGCTGGCGGCATTAAGTAGCCTTTTTAAACGCTCACCGGGCTGCTAATAGGCTGCCACCATTTTGTAAATCTTTTATAACCTAAAAATATTATCCTTCTAACCCATTTATAAAAGTAATAGAACTATATAATAATAATTAACTTAATCCAATACTTCCTAACCAATACTGTTATGTTAATTATGCAAAATTCGTTCTATACTAAGAATACAAAATTGTTTTGGCTATTTCACACAATAACATTTTATATCAAAATCACAAAATATCAAAGGCGCGAGAAAATTTTCAAAGAAACTTATATAGATATTTACAGTAAACTACACTGCGCAGTAATATTTGAAGGTATGAAATAAAAAAAGAGTGAAAACCTAACCCAGTATTATAAATTTTGTTTTAAAAATGGTGTCACGCACTGAGTATTGACGTCTTCGTTCATATTATATTGCGAGACAAAGTTGATAAATTGCAACGACGACGGGACGCTCAGAGCATTATAACAATTAGTACCGTGGCATTAGATACATTTTTGCAATGATGTAGGGTTTATTTAAGTTCTAACTGTGAACCCTTATGTAGCTCCAATCATTCTTTTACTACATTCTAATGCTGGTATAATGCTTTTGTAATGTAATTAGCATCTTCACTATCAATGTCATTGCTAGTGTAATGCTTCTGTAATGCGATTGGCAACTTCGTTGACCGTAAAAATGTTTCTTTAATGCAACTGGTACTTTCTTTGACCACAATAATGCTTCTTTAATGCAACTGGTACTTTATTTGACCACAATAATGCTAATATAATGCGCCTGTAATGCGATTAAACAACTATTGTGAACATATTAAGGATCTAAAGC
Source organism: Athetis lepigone (assembly GCA_033675125.1). Lineage (NCBI taxonomy): Eukaryota > Metazoa > Arthropoda > Insecta > Lepidoptera > Noctuidae > Athetis > Athetis lepigone. The sequence continues at coordinate 3,385,081 of CM066226.1, read as the reverse complement.
CGTATAATTTGTGCCCAAATAAGCATTACAGTAGCCGTATAAACGTTTGTAATGCTACTATGGAACTAAATCAACATGCGAAAACGATACAAAAATGCTGTAAATCGGCCGTTATAATGCTTTGATGTGTTACTTGGGGTATTATAAAACTTGGTGAAACTAATGAACCAAATATTGGTTTTTTTAATTTCAAAATACTGGTTTTAATATTATTAACAACTTTTTTTTTGTTACCTTTTTTTGTACACCACATGACACAGATCTTATTTGCTTATTTCGATAATAACCACAGCAACGCATGACCGAGTCAGCTTGTATATAATAAGATGATCACAACTAAAGTAATAGCATGTAAAACTAAAACATTGAAACTAAGAGATTGTATGTACTATCGACAAAATTGAATCATGACCCATTTCGACCAGAAATTGTTTGAAGCTGTCAAAATAATAAGACTAGACTTGTGACATTTTTAATACATGTTTCCGTGATTCTCGACCTAATTGTATTTGAATGTCTGTAGGAAAATAAGCTTATGGTGGGTCATGATTCCATTTTACCTACCCTACAGTTAAAAACTAAACCATTGACTATTACCCCTTTTTTAAACTGAACTTCTCTTTGTACCGACGCAACACATTGTATTTGACAAGGGTAATCAAATTCGCGCGTTTGCAACGCTCAAAACTTTGTGACGCTCGCGTTGACAGCACTCAACTGACAGTTGAACGCGTAAGTGAATAACTGGAATGGACGGAGCCAGAAGAATCGGTTTAGGTGTGATGTGGGTGGTAAATGTAAAAATACAAGGGGTATTTTTATATCTGCAAGACTTTCCAGGAGGTTGTTGTAAAACAGCTAAATAATCATAATTATATAAAATACTATACCTAGTCAACAATCATTCGGTTCTTTTTTTACAGTTTTTGAAAATAATAGAAATATCTATGAAATTGTCATAAATATAATATATTGTTGTAGATAAATTGTTGTAGTATGGTTACAGACTGGTCGCGTTTTAAGAACGGTAGATTCACTCTTACCGATATGCGTAAAACAGGATTATTTAAAAAAACAAATACGTACCCATTTTATAGTTAATTCGGGTCGAGACGAAAATCACTAACATGCCTCCCGAGAAGTTTTGCAGATTCAAAAATGCAGCTTATATTTATGCGTTTGGTCTCTACTGGGTTGTACATGGTTCTACTGGGTTGGAGGAACTAGTCGGACAAAAATGCCCTTAAGTTTGTCCTTAAAAATTTCTCAAGGTTTAAATAAAGTTTCGCATTTTGCTTCAACTATTAAAGACCTAAATTTGAATCCCATATTTTTATTAATAACCGTTATTAAACTTAAACCTGACTAAATAGCCAAGAGCCACACCACACTATCGCAAGATGATCGCAGGCAAACATTTCTAAAGCAATCGCTATAATTCTCCTATTATTAACGTATTAATTTGAATGGCTCTGAAATTATATGAATTATAAAATGTTTGTAACTAAACCTTGTTAGAAACTAACCGTAACGGAGAACATAGCAGACGCCTCAAAAGATATTCTCCAACGAAGTTGAATAATAAAACTATTCGCAGCTACGTGTTTACATGAAATTAGAAGGGGAAGGCTGGCGTTAGTAAGTACAAAAGTAATTTGTTTTAGTATTAAATATTATAAAAATGTTAAGTTGTTTGTTCGTTTCCTGTTTCTGTGTTCTGAATCATATATCTCTACTAGCGTTAAAACCGCCAAAACTTCTATCCTCTATTTTACCACCTCTAGGATAAAAAAATTCAAAAATGCTTATTACTCGTGGACACCTACTCTTTACAAAGATCACACCCACCAAGTGTCATGTCTCTAGGACCAGCGATTTGGACTGTGCGTTGATATATCAACAGCCACTCAGTTAACCATTTTGTATAATTTTATGGATAGGAAAGTCTAAAAATATGTAAATGACGTAATCGTCTCTATTGAGGTAATAGTCAAATATCAGTCATAATTTCAAAATAAAGGACTATATTAATTCATTTGTAAAAAAAAACCGTAACGTAATTTACACGAAATAAAGCATTAAATTGAACCCCGCTACCAGCCCCCCTAGACAAGTGGCATTGTAAAGATGTGAAGAAGTGTGTTTGGAGATGTCAAATAGTTTAGCGAAAGCTTATGTCAATTCCATACATTTGACAATCTTTTCGTTCTCGCTATACATTCTACAATGCCACTTGTCTAGGCCCTCTGTAAGCAGTTTTTGTTGAAATAAAAAATAGGTGAATTCCGTAAACATACCAGTGAACCAATTGTTATAGAGATCTACCTACGTTTCTGAACAAGCAAAATCCGTTGTTTTTTAACTGACCAACTCATTGACAATTCACAAGCTCTTGTAAATGGTCCAAGTAACTTGAATCTGAAATCAATGCAAGGAAACAAAACACAGACACAAACAAATACACACACACGAACAAAACCCAAGATCCAATAACCCGATACAATAACTTTTCAAATCCCTTTAAGTAAATTAAACCAATTGCACTGAACAATACAAATGTTCTCAAAGTCTTCGGTTGCATGCAATTTCAGTAACAATTTTCATATCCGAAGAGCCAATCTCCGTATCTTCGTAAGATGGTACCAATTAATTGGTATTCGATTAAATCTCCAATCTGTTTCTATGCTATGGTATTTCGAACCTGAATGAGATACAAAATTGGATTTGTACTGCAATATCTATTCGACGGCTGTTCTATTATGAAGCTATAACTTAATAAGACCCTATTCTTTGAGGGTGTCTTTATAGATTTTTCAATAGACTTATTGGATTTTTTTGTGTGGAGTTCTACGATTATTTTGGCTTAAAAATTGAGAGGATTAATGGGAAATCTTCGATTAATTTCCATGCATGGATATTGGAAAAGGGCAGTTTATTAGTAGAATCATCATTATCAATTTAATTCACATTCAATTATATTATTTTTTTAATTGTGATCAAAAATCTATCCAGTTATTCTTAAGGGTGATTAGTGCCGGGGTTGCAGCATGTTTATAATAGTTACCGTGACCCCGGAACATAAAGAGCAACCGAAGGAACATGAGTGGGTTTTAGTCAGTAAAATATTTTAATTAGATCGTGATTAGTTCCTTGTTCCAAATCGTAGGCAGGTAAAGTAGTAAAAGAAAGAAACTCCACGGATACCCTTTTCATAGATATATTAATTTATTTGCCTGAAATAAGGTGTTTTACAGATCTTAAAACACATACACGCTCTTCATATTCTTGGTCACAATGATGCGTGTCCAAATTGTTCACAGAACAAAATTATACTGCATTGACAAAATAGTATCATTTTGTCAAGCTGGCAGTATAGCCATTACCAAAAAGAAACGAGACAAATTGACTTTTAAAGGAAGCTCCAAATTATAATTAAATCACATTAGACTCCTGATAACTTCATATTTTAAAGCATAATTACGTATTCCAATCGTTTTGTAGTTACTTCCCGTACATAATACCTGGGCATAATCGGTCCCTGTCATTATAACGGACCATTAAGGACCTCTTGACAAGCGAAAATTTTGTATGCTTTTAGATTTTTATTTTATTTTCCAAGGGTCTAACGATCGTCATAAAAAACGAATTAGTGGACCCCAGCGTGTTGGATTTTTTAAGGCTTTATATTAGTACTACATGAGTGTTATATTTTGATATCTCATAAAACGTTGGGTGAGCAAAAATCTATTCATGATTGCTGTTTTTTCAACCATCGGGAAAATTTTGTTACTAAAATTGTTATTTTTTCGACGGACTGGCTGTGGATTTAGTAGATTCTAGTGACTAGGCGTAGACGTAGGTTCTGTGACTAATATTTTTTTACAATGATATAAAAAACTTTGTAGTATTTTTACAGAAAATAGTTTTTCAGAACTGATTTCATATAAATGGTTTGGGGCTATTGCAACCGAACTAAGCGTAGCTTGGATTTAGGTTTTCAGTACCTTTCAGTCTATATATGACTTGAAATGTCAACAATCAAAAATAAAGTTTATATGAATGATTTACAAATAACTCAAACCATCTTGTAAAATATACATTATTATGATAGTTGTTCAACGCGTGATTAAAGTAACGTCTTTTGTCCCTGAATGGCTAGGTAGGTAAAGACAAAAAGTAGACATAAATTAAAAAGTCTTGTAGTGTGACTACATTACATTTAGTTCTTAATTTATATGCTACCAGCTTTTTCCCGCGACTTCGTCCGCGTTGAATAATAGTTCCCTTTCCCGGGGGATTTCAGGGATGAAAACTATCCTATGTCCTTTCTCGGCGGGTCCCAGACTATATCTGTACCAAATTTCAATCAAATCGGTTCAGTAGCTTAGGCGTAAAGAAGAGACAGACAGACAGACAGAAAGACAGACAGAGTTATTTTCGCATTTATAATATTAGTACGGAAGCACGGATTCCTTACGAATTATTTTAGATGTACAACTTATTTTCTCATTAGTACCCCATAACTCCTAGGACGTAATTTCAAGCAATACCCAGCAAGGTCCCAAAGTAGCCCAAATCTATTATAACAGTAACGTGTTGGGTTTAATAATCGCAACAGTCTTAGTAGTGACAAGTTGCTTGCACCTGCTTCACTTAATTGGTTTTGGAGGTGATAAACACTAATAATGAGCCAATATAATCCGACGGAGGCCGAGGGGCCTAGAGTACAATGTTTTCTTCTTACAGCTTGGTACATTTCGATTAGAAGGCATTATAGTTGGGTTGTATTAAAGCTTTATTGACCTTTATAGGTGATTATGACTCTATTGGGGATGATCGGATATCCTTGGATGGGTAGTCGAGGACATTTAAATTTCTAAGAAAAACGTCGAGTTACGCAGGTAAGAATATAAATAAATATCCTAAGGCAATTACACACATCTGTCTGATCTCTGTTCTGCATAGCCTCCGCAATATAATTATTTTAAATATATGTTGTTACGTGCCAGCAGAATGTACGCGATCTACGCTTTCAGTATCGTTTTCTGCAAAGTCCTCTTGGAGAAGTTTTTAAGTTAAATGTAAGGTTAATGGTAATCCTGGGTATCCGTCGTGATAGCCCAGTGGATTTGGCGTTTGAATCCGGGCTAGTACCAATGTGGTTTTTTCAATTCATAGGTACTTTCTAAAGTTTATCTTGGACATCACTGACATCCCGTGCCTCGGAAAGCAAAAGCAGTAAGTCCCGGTTGCTATCGTCGAATTTTGACAGCCATTACGAGTAGTCAGAAGCCAGAATGTCTGACCATTCCAACCAAGGGTATCGTGTCGCCCAGTTACTTTGGATTCTGGAGGTCTGAAACCGGCATTCACTAGGACGACAGCGCGGGCAGCAGCTACTCGTAGTTATAAATAAAATTACACCCAAACACAGAATAAACAACTATGTTCTTCACACAAAGAAACTTTAGTCCTTTGGCTTAAAAGACAGGGTAACAAACATCTAAACGAACAGGCCATGGAAATAGTCTCTTAAGCTTTTTTTCGTCAATGCTAGGCGTGACTAAAAACTCTACCGTCAAGGTCGTGCAGTGTGACGTGACATTAACTCAAACAAAGCTGCCGATGTCTGCTTCAGCCATTACTTACGTGCCTCTCCCACGTCGCGACGACTCAGTTACATTATCCTTTTTCCACGGACGCTTCATTGTATGTAGCTGTCATTTTGTTTCTAATGGTGCTTTCACACTGCCGTTATAATGCTTACAAATGTTGGTAAACATTTTGTGAACATATTTTGTCGCCTACCGGGGTTGCGGAATGTGTATAATAGTCACCGTGACCCTGGAACATAAAAGGCAATCGAAGGAACATGAGTGGATTTTAGTCAGTAAGAGTCTGACACGCCCTCCCGCCGCACCCAGGACGGGAGCAGTCATTGGATGATTTCCCACTCACCAAAAAAAAAAAAACATATTTTGTCGCAATATTAGAAAATGTTTTCTTGTTAGGGGTGTTGATAAACTTTTCTTAGGTGTAGACGCCGTTTTGGAATATCATGAATGTTTGTTAACATTTTTTTATTACAGACAGAGCATTAACTCTAAGGGCGAGATAAACAGACGTTACTAGCACGTACTTTGGCTAAGCTCTATACTTGTCACTGTTACAAAACTATCAAATGTCATGGGGACATGGCTAAACTAAAGCCAGTTGTAAGGATTGGCGTAAGGATAGAAATGAAGCAACCGAATGCTGATATAAGACTGGCGTTTATTGGGATAAGACACCGTATAATATGAGAGTACAATAGTCTTAAAGTTACTTGGTTACACTACCACTACACCTTCCCCCTAAGGGAAAAGCAAAGATTTCTTAGTCCCAGACTGATCAATACACAAAGAAAGAACTTCTGAATATAAATTGTCAAATTCTTCACAAATTTTGGTAATTAAGGAAACTTCTTCTTTAGAGTATTTACCTAATTGCGATTTATACAGGGTGTCCCACGGCTATGCCACATGGAGGGAAAGTACCTTAAATATTGTAGATAGAACATTTTACTGAAAGAAGACATTATATGAATTTTGAAAACATTTTAAACCGCATTCATAGATTTTTAAATAATTAAATGGTTAGGCCGGGAATCGAACTTGTTCTCGAGAAAAAATTATCATCCTGTAGTTTTATCATACCGATCGAAAGGTTTCATTATAAGGATTATTTTTTGCTAAATAACATAGTGTCACAAATAAAAGGAAGACCGTGAATTTTAACATTTGATGTAAAATTTGGTTCTGAAAAGTTAAAAGCTTACATTGCCGTAAAGACATACAATTGACAATCATAACTACTTATTACTAAATAATCTACCCACTCGAGTTATACTCATCATTTAATTAAATAAATATCCACCAAAACAAGCCCAAAAAATCGTCGGTGAACGAAATAATCAAAAGTTATCACTTTGTATTCAAGAAGAAGGGACTCATTTTGAGCATTTGCAAAATTGACTATTTTTTTATTAAAAATGTTAAAATTCATGGTCTTTCTTTTATTTTTGACACTATGTTATTTAGCAAAAAATAATCCTTGCGATGAAGCCTTTTGATCGGTAGGATAAAACTACAGGCTGATTAATTTTCTCGAGTAACAGGTTCGATTCCCGGTTCAACTATGTAATTATTTAAAAATCTATGAATGCAGTTTAAAATGTTTTCAAAATTCATATAATGTTTTCTTTCAGTAAAATGTTCTATCTACAATATTTAAGGTACTTTCCCTCCATGTGGCATAGCCGTGGGACACCCTGTATATCTTTAAAAACTTATTATATTTTAATAGCACTATATCTGCTTCGCTTCTCTTTATCTCTATTACTTTACCAACTCTGCGACCGGGACCGATTTTAATAAGGTACGTTCTTATAGCTTTTAATTCATTTAAAATTATCGCCAATTCCTCTGCCATAACACATATCTTCTAAATAAACCAGCATAAAACATTATAATGTGCATTAATATTCATAACCATGCACATAAATATATATATATATATATATTTTTTTTTTTATTAACCTATACTGTCCCACTGCTGGGCAAAGGTCTCCCTCAAAGCCTTCCATTGGTCCCTATTTAACGCCTTATCTTGCCAATCTTCAATGAAGGACTGCAAGTCGTCCCGCCAACGTTTCTTGGGCCTCCCTCGGGGACGACGCCCGTCTTCCGGCACCCACTGCGTAACGACTCGAGCCCATCTATCCCCATTCATCCGGCATACGTGGCCCGCCCAATCCCACTTCAGCATTGCAGATTTACATCCCACATCGGCGACTCCCGTTATGGAGCGTATTGTGGTATTGCGTATTCGGTCGCTGATTTTTATACCTAACACGCTACGCTCCAAATATATATTAATACAAAATATGTTGTCTATACCGTATCTAAAAGAAAAGTGTAATGCACAATATTCATGTATCTATAGCATAGTAACGTTAAGCACAACTAACTAGACAGCAGTCATTACTAACTTTATCCTTTAAATACGGTCACATTGAGCCACTTACAATAATTTATGCACTGCATACTCACTGCACACGCACTAGGATATGGGTAATCTTTGCACTCCGCACAAATCACGTCACCAACACTAACACTTCACCTCAGACTACACTGTCTGGTTTGATCTCGTGTCTGCGCAGGATACTCGCATAGCGCATCAGCCTCATCTCATCCAATCTCCTTTGTATTTGTTTGTCATGACACCTTTTTGCCAACTTATACACGATTATTAAAATTCCAAACACCAATGTAGTACATATGATGATAAGCAAAATATTTGTCGTTTCGTGTTGCTGGACTTGCTGCGTATTAGCTGTATTTTGGCCCCCAACCTGAGCAATTACAACTTCTTCCTTTGAGTTGGTGCCTCCCATTTTTGAAGATAGATAATACTTTCAAGACTGAGTTTTTGATTGATTTGGCGCGACAGTTGCACACAGTGCCCAGCTTCTGAGTAATAACACATCTTGGTAAATTGAATAATGAATAACTACATTAGAAAGTCACTGGTCCCGATAGATGTTTACATAACCTAGTCCTTATTGGGACGCGCGAACGCACTCGTGCAGACTTCGAGTGTCTCGGGTGTCACGGTCGCCATGTAAGGATTGGCGTAAGGATAGAAATAAAGCAACCGAATGCTGATATAAGACTGGCGTTTATTGGGATAAGACACCGTATATATGAGAGTACAATAGTCTTAAAGTTACTTGGTTACACTACCACTACACAGTGCTGACGTGACAACTCTTAGGGCGAAATAAATAGACGTTACTAAACACGTTATTCGGCTGAGCACTATACCTGTCACTGTTACTCAACTGCCAAACGTCAAGTGCACGATAGAGACGAAACAAGGCTAAACCAAAGTACGTGCTTAGCAACGTCCATTTAACTCGCCATTGCTGTTTATTAGTGAAAGTTTGAAAGAAAATGTTAACAAACATTTAGTAAACATTTTAACCAGCAGTGTGGAAGTACCATAACCCCTGTGTTTGTTCTGTTGACGAGGGTCAGTTCATTAGATGTGCGCAGATTAATTATATCACGTATTGTTCGTTTGTGTGGTATGTTAAATTCGTTAGAGTGAAATTAAATTCAAAAGAATTGAATATGCGGTTCTCTAATTATAAATATGTGTAATTTAGATTGAATTTGTCTTGTGTGTGTGTTTCTTTTTATTTCCGTTTTGTGGCTTTGATTGGAAATTGCGTTTTGTTGAAATTCCAGGTTTGTTCGGTTTGTTCTAGTTACTGTATTTTGAGAAAGTTTGTCTCTATGTTGTGAGTTTATTATTAGAATGTTTTTTTAACTGTGGCAAAAGCCAGTCCTACTCTCATAACTTACTAATATTTTATATGAGAATAAAAAGCTTTTTTAAAAAAAAGATAACCGACTTCAAAAACTAAAAGCTCAAAAATAACTATTTCGGAAGTCGGTGGCAACACAAATCGACCGGCAGAAGAGAAGCCACCGACTTCCGAAATAGTTATTTTTGAGCTTTTAGTTTTTGAAGTCGGTTATCTTTTTTTTAAAAAAGCTTTTTATTTTTTACTTTTTAGTAAGAGTCTCAGTGTCTGACTACGTTTTAGGGTAGCTCTCAAAATAAACTTACAATCTTATAAAATGAAAACGGCACTATGCGCGCAACGTCACGGGATATCTATTAGTGTTATATACTAAAACCTTCCCCAGAATGTAACAAACACTTTGCTGAAAACCGCATCAAAATCGGTTCAGCCAAACGCGAGATAATCGCGGACAAACATACATACATACATACATACAGGTCGAACAGAAAACCTACTTTTTTTTGAAGTCGGTTAAAAATAGAGAGGATCAGTGGACGAGTGTGTGTTTTTATTAACCCTTACTAAAACTTCTTAACAAAACTTTGTTGAGTAGCTTATACTCAGATTGACATATATTTATATATTATGTATAAAATCATGCTTTAACCGACGGGTACAAAGCAATAACCGAGGACATATCTTAACGCAGAGGACAGCTAGTAACTTAAAAATACACTCCACGTTGTTTCAAACCTACGTGCTACTTTGTAGAAACGAAACAAAACTATCTTTAAAAAAGTAACCCCAAAATTCAGCACTCACATACCATAAAGCCGCGACCACACCCTATTCGCAATAAATCCGACGTTGTCGCCTACAGAAAAAGCTACCGCTCAACATTGTGTTATAATGGATTTATTAATTTCACGCCTCACGCCCCCATTTTATTGCCCGACTGTGCTTCTAGATTATTATTTGTTTTTATTGCGCAGGCAACGGTTGAGATCGCGTTGGGGAATTACTGTGATTGGGTGCGGGATCAGAGGAGTTACAACACGCAGTGGCTGTTCTAATATGTTGAATATATTAGGTGATTTTTTTCAGCGGAATGTGTAGCGAGTTCGGTACTGTTTTAGTTTCTACTACATCCTGGGTAACTAGCCTTGTTCCCATGGCTAGTAGCGTAATGACAGAACTAATTTGGTTCGATTCCAACAAAGGACAAACTTTGTGTGATGAGCATAACTGTTTGTTCTGTGTCTGGGTGTAATTTATCTATATGTTAATATTATAAGTTACAATGTATACAGGGTGTCCCACGGCAATGCCACATGGAAGGAAAGTACCTTAAATCTTGTAGATAGAACATTTTACTGAAAGAAGACATTATTTGAATTTTGAAAACAATTTAAATTGCATTCATAGATTTTTAAATAATTGAATGGTTGGGCCGGGAATCGAACTTGTTCCTCGAGAAAAAAAAATCACCCTGTGGTTTTATCATACCGATCGAAAGGTTTCATCATAAGGATTATTTTTTTGCTAAATAACATAGTGTCACAAATAAAAGGAAGACCGTGAATTTTAACATTTGATGTAAATTTTTGTTCTGAAAAGTTAAAAGCTTACATTGCCGTAAGGACATACAATTGACAATCATAACTACTTATTACTAATTAATCTACCCACTTGAGTAGTACGCATTATTTAAATAAATAAATATCCACCACAACAAGACCAAAAAATCGTCAGGGAACGAAATAATCAAAAGTTATCACTTTGTACTTAAGAAGAAGGGACTAGTTTGAGCATTTGAAAATTTGACTAATTTTGTATTAAAAATGTTAAAATTCATGGTCTTTCTTTTATTTTTGACACTATGTTATTTAGCAAAAAATAGTCCTTGTGATGAAGCCTTTCGATCTGTACGATAAAACTACAAGCTGATTAATTTTCTCGAGTAACAGGTTCGATTCCCGGTTCAACTATGTAATTATTTAAATATCTATGAATGCAGTTTAAAATGTTTTCAAAATTCAAATAATGTCTTCTTTCAGTAAAATGCTCAATCTACAATATTTAAGGTACTTTCCCTCCATGTGGCATTGCCGTGGGACACCCTGTATATTTATAAATGATATAAGTATGTTCATCAGTTGTCTGGTTACCATAGTACAAGCTCTGCTTAGTTTGGAATCAGATGACCATGTGTGAGTTGTCCCAGGTTTATTGTTCCAGATATTTATTATTATAAATTAGCCAAAACGGTTCCTGATAGTTTGTTTTTTTTTATTTCGACTGGAAATTCTAGATTATCGTAATTAAACGTCAAAATACAAAAGCAAGAGTTTGTTAGGATGAACTAATATTTTTACTCTTTCCATATTTACTCGCTTCTTTATTGATTATTAGATTATCATTTTGTTTTTATTGCTCTGTGTTTGGGAACGTAATCAAAGATTACAAAAAGCGGTAGCTATTCTGTAGATTAATTCGTTTGTAACTATAATATTTATTACAAACGTCCCCCAAGACTTTGCTACAAGTTTGGTTACTGCGCGTTCCCGAGGGTCATTGAGTGTTATTATAACTATAAAGTGTAAACTATTTCTCGTAAATCTGCCTTTCATAAGTAAATTAAAATATTATATTTTTGAAAATTTGTGAATTTATTTAGAAATTAACTAAAACTTTCATTTTTAAATTAGAAAATGAACTTGATACATGCACATTTGAAGTACATTTTGTTGTTTTAGTAAAAAAGGTACAAAAACCCATTCTCGCGCTGAAATTGAATTTAACTGCCATTAAATGAAGTGAAGTACACCCCAAGAGTTATCATATCAAAGGACTCTCATCATTGTTCCGTGATGTTAAAAAAAGACACAAAATATCGCATGGTCTTTACGTTTTTTTGATTTTTACCGGTACTTCTGCCATATGAAAATTATCCTAAATGTTTTGATTCCATTGCAAGGTCAGAATATGATTTCAATTTCATCGACTTAGAATTTAATTGTTTTTAACAGCTCCACGGAAATACAGATTTCTTACTTCAATTTTTTCATTTAATTTTACTGGACAGACAGACAACAAAGTAATCCTGTTAGGGTTTTTTTTTGGTGAGTGGGAAATCAACAAATGACGGCTCCCGTCGTGGGTGCAGCGGGAGGGCGTGTCAGACTTTTACTGACTAAAACCCACTCATGTTTCTTTGATTGTCCTTTATGTTCCAGGGTCACGCTAACTATTATAAACATTCCGCAACCCTGAATCCTGTTAGGGTTACTCATTTCCTTTTGAGTTACAAAACCCAAAAACATCTACAACTATTGTCAATTACTTAATTCCATCGTTTCCTTTGTTTTAATACCATCGTTCCCTTTGCTATCAACACAAGCTACAAAAACAACAACTTTAATAAAGTCGAGTTCATAAAGAAAAAAATAAAATAAAGACGCAACAAAGTATCTCTTCCCATTACCTCATTTCCAATAAATTCAATAAAACCGTACAAAAATAAGGGGGAAAATGGAAAATGGAAAACGTCACAGTGGGTTCAGCACGTGTGAATTCTATAATCGGGTTCTCATGTCTTTGTAATGAGTTTATTTTCAGGCCCGGGAAAGATAAAAGGCTTCGAGTCTCGATATTGAAAGGTCTGAATTAAGGCTCGTGAAACACGCTCACGTTTTTGCGATGTAAAAATGCCTAATATATTCGGGGCTAAAACGGTTTTGATGGTTATCTTTGGCGCGAAGGACCGAACTAAGAGCAACTTTCTATAGTTTGGGTGAACATATTTTTTGTGTTTTTAGTTTGTAGGTTTTTATGAGAGACTAAACTTTTCATAGGTGTTTCAGATAGATTAGGTTGGTGAAATGTACATACCTATGCATTATTTTTATTTCATAATATCTTATCAGCTACCTCTAAATGTTTTAATTTCGGTGGAAAAATGTTATTTTATTTTATTTTATTCGGAAAGGAACTCCAACAAAGGATACACATTACATGCATTGTTATACAGCGTTCTATTAAGATTTGTGCTCCTTCAGTTATAGGAGAACACATCATGTAACACATTATTGTTGCACGTACCACAATCCGGCTATTTCTTCATTTTTTTTAATTTGTTTTCAAACAGGTAAATGAATGGACCGATTGATGGACTTGTAAAGGGTTGGACTTGTATACTAGAGACCCATCGGGTAGAGAACCAAATTGGTAAAAACCGTAATTAAAATTTATTTCTTTTCGAGAAATAACTATGTATTTTGGTATCGTTTACTAATTAAATACCAGTCACAATAGGCTGAGATAATTAGACATTAATTGGTAGGTATTTGGTGAGAAATAAACAACTGACGCTGTTACCGAATTTCAGTCAACCACTAGAATGTAGCTCTACAGACTATAGATTCATTTTTTTAGGTTTTAAAATCACATTTCTACTTGCCCGGATTCGAACTCACAACCTTATCTAGCGGCTGACTGGCCCATCACGGTAATGTTTAATAACCTTTATTAATCTCAACCTAGAAGAATAATGAAACAAAACAATGAACACACATTAAAGTCAAGCTTTTAAAAAGTTCTCTCATCAAGCCGACCCTACGACACATTTTTTCATCAGCCTTAAACACCACTCACACCATAGCACTCCCAACACATAAATGTTCTCCCGTTACCCCCACATTCATATTCAACTCGCCACACAGTAATTCGTTCTGAGATGAACGTTGTGTCGTCTCTTGTCATTTCCCTGCTCGGCCAGGAGACAGATATTATTGCGCCGGGGTGATTATGACCCGTTATGAGATAGCCAGGGGATTTTGTTAGATAAAGGCCCTGCTTAATGTTGTGTTAGCTTTTTATCTGACGGGTTACTCATATGGAAAGCAGTGAACAACGAAAATTAAAGGGTTTAACGGGAGTTTTCATTTTATTGTACTAGGGTTTGTATTGTTCGGTTTGAGTAAATTGTAGTGATTATTTAGGTGAGTTATGAAGTCTTTAGTAATTTTTTAATGAACTGTAAATTGTATTTGAAACTACATAAAAAATGACACTTTACATACTGTGAACGAATAAAAAGAAAAGTGGGAATATTCCCGCTTTTTCTGGTTTCAAATTACAATATTTACACTATAATCCTAATTACACCTATGTTTTGAGGTTTAGGTTGTTTTATAAAGATTCCAATAAGAATAGCTTTCTTATTAGCCGCCATACAAATTATTATTCCATTGAAATAAAAAAAAATTACATCCCGCTTTTTTGCATTTTTTGCAAATGACGTCACATCAAATCCGCCATTTTGAAAAAAAAAGGCCGCCACGTTTGAGAGGATACACATTAATTTAATATAATGTTTATACGTCAGTACTAATTTACTTGAGTAAATGTATTTGAAGTTATTAGCGCTTCAAAAGTAAGAGACAACTGAATTACATAACAACAACGTATAATACGGTGTACGGAATAATTGTTTATTTGTCAACGTAGGTGAAAAAATACAAATCAATTAACAAAGTGCAATTATATAAATTCATAAATAGAGATCCTATTTTCAATTAACCAAGTGCAATTATATACGAGAGTTCATGTCGGTGATGTAATTAATTTTGTATGAAACTGTGAGAAGAAAAATTCGTCGATGTATTTTTTCGTAGGTGAGTTGACAGTATTCAGGCATCAAGTACATAAATATTATAATGTATACCAATTACTGCCCAAGTTAGAGATTATTAACCTTTAGACGATTAGCTACAGCCGGCGGTCGCGCTGCTTATATCTTTCTATGGTGTGAATCGCGTTTCAAAGATTTCACTGAAAAAAATATTCGGTCCTATCACGAATTTTTGTTGATTTTACCAAACTTCTTAAGTTGGCGTTACCAAATTTATTTGGTAGATTACACCTATGTTTTGTTAATTTTTCAAAACATCTATTTTTTTTATAAAAATTGTTGGAAACTTAAAATTAATAATCCGTGGATTCACCTATGACTCTCCTGACACATCTGCAGCGGTTCTACAACTTCTTAAGTTGGCGTTGTACCAAATTTATTTGGTAGATGCAAATAAATTTAAGAAAACTTAAGAAGTTTGGTAAAATCAACAAAAATTCGTGATAGGACTGAACATTTTTTTCAGTGTTAAAACTGATTTTTATACATTGCCCCACAGCTGGGCAAAGATCTCTCTTATATCCTTTCACTGCCTTCTATGCAATACCTTCTATAAAGCTAGTATTCCATAAAAGACTGTAAGTCGTCTCTCCAGTGTTTCCTAGGCCTCCCTCGGTGACGACGCCCATCTTCCGGCACCTACGGCGTAACGGCTTTAGCCTATCTGCCCTCATACATTCTGCATACACGACCTACCCAATTCCACTTTAGCATGGCCAATTTTACAGCACATATCGGCGACTCCCGTTAAGGAGCGTATAGTGGTTTAATATTATCAAACAATATGTATGGCCAAAAAGTTGTATAGTCAGTGCAGTATTTGTCAGACATCGTTTAACTCAACTGAAAATATAAGTACCCCAATACATCTGTGCAAAAAGCTGATGTTACATCTGCTTAAAAACCCTAGTCTAACTTAATTAATTAACTACTCGGTAAAGTTTACCAGTTTAGTGTAAAAAAGATACCATCACTTATAACTATCCAGAGGCTGTCAGGTTGGGACCTCGAAACTCAGGGAAAGTTAAAGTGTCAGGGGACCACTGAGTAACAAGCTTAATTACAATCAAATTAGTTGAGCTCTGAGAAAAATATCCTTTTAAAGACGTCTTGTAAATAATGTTAAACTTTGTAACAGGTTAATATTCATTGACTAATAGTTAACTTGTTGTTAAAGGATAGTAGATAGTGTAGTAATAAACAAATAAATAAATAATTTGGGATAACTTACACAAGGCCATCTGATCCTAAACTTCAGCAAAGTTTGTTCTTAGTGGAAATCGAACCCACGACCGCCGCTGGCTTAGCAGTCAGGGCCACTAAGCACTAGACCAACAGGCTCGTCTATAAAGTAGAAATAAAATCTTTAATATGTATTTTATGTTTTTATCTATAATATGTATGTATTTATAAATTATATAAGTATGTTTATCAGTTGTCTGGTTACCATAGTACAAGCTCTGCTTAGTTTGGGATCAGATGACCGCGTGTGAGTTGTCCCAAGATATTTATTTATTATTTAAATAAATAAATATCATTATATATAAAATTTCTTGTATCTTTGATAAATTAGGAATATTTTTTTTGCCATTCATGTAAATGATAAACAACTAAGTTATGTATGGACAAAAAATATTGACATAGTATAAAAACAAAATTTACGTAGATTTATAGAAAATTTTCAATTTCCAATAAAAAAGTCTGTGACTGACTAACAATTTAATTAGGCAAATTTCATAGTTTTTACAAAACTAATGTGCATTTGTTTAATTATTACGGTTTGCAGAAATGTATTCATATCTGTATACCAATCAACGTTATCTGCCCCGTATGACATACTGACTACAAATTTTCAAAAAAATAAAGTCATTGAATCATGACAAACGACGATAAAGCGATTTCTAAGCGTTCCCCGTCACGCCACCCATGTTGCTGCTTCATTATCATACAAATTACAATTTGTTGTCCTTCCGTCTGCCTCCCTTCGAAACGGCTTGTTGGTTCGTTGGTATTTTGAAAGCACTTTGTGGGGCTTTGTGCTATGATGAATAACGCTTTGGGTCTATTAGTTAGGTTTGAATGTGATGCGGATGTTAGGGCTTGTTTTTTGAATTAATAGAATAGTTTTTAAAAAACTATACTCAAAATAGAATACTGGGAAAGCACGTTAAAAATTAAATTGAATGAACCTGCCCCTTTTATAATAATATGCAATTTACTTGCATATTGTTAAAAATAAGTTAGCTCGCAATAATTTAATTGAAAAGTCAAAGCCAAAAGATGTTTGGTTAAAAAAATATATTAGAAAGAAATACGTTGAAAAATATGTCACAATACTCTCCCAAAATAACAGTTAGTTGTGCGCTAATAACGTATACTTTAGGCTTTTTGGTTTATCTCATTTAATTATTAACTTAATCAACGTTAAACATCCAAAATCACAACAAAAACGACCAAAATCGGTAGAATTTTTGGTATGGTAACCCCATATAATAGGCACTTAAATCCAAAGCAATCAACGGGTCTATTAAAACAGTTTTATTTGTTTGAGAACGGTTTGCTTCAGTCATTAAGCGCTGGTCGCAATTTGCAAAGTGGTGTCAATTCGCAAAATTGACACTCAAGTCGTAATGTTTATTGCCAGTATTGCCATGCGTAAACGTAAAACTCGTAATTTGCGAGTAGAATCGTAAATTGTAAGAAAAGTTGACCATCAGCGGGCTTTATGGGTTATTTATTATTTTTGGTGATACACAGCTGGATTGATAGATAAATTAGGTGGAATTTACTAAGGAATTTTACTAAATGTCCTCATTGTTTTCGTAATTTATCTTGGACTTACGTAAAATATAATTAATGCTAATTAAAAATACCTATAAATAGAAAAAAGGTCACTTTGTTGCAATATTTTTATAAAAGATTTAATAAAACTGCCGTTACATATGATTGATTATGGTAACATTTCTTTTTCTAGACCAAACGCCCACCACGGCCCTTAATAGAAATCCAAATACTAAGTTTTTTTTTCTACTGCCCTTTGCGTTCCAGGGCAGTGGTAACTCTTTCGACTGGCCCTCTTATCCGCCGCCCTCTCTTATGGCCCTCTTGGCCGTCTTATCCGATATCATTCTAAGTCTCACGTGAAACACAACGGGTCGCTTTCGATCCAGGCTTGGTTCTGATCAGTACTAGGGAAACTTGGTTGGAAATAATGATTAATTTTGTTGCCAAAGCATTTCTGTCGTTTTTCGAGACATTGTTCTAACTTTTCTCTGGTGGATACCACTGTTGATTCAGACTTTCAAAAGTTGCAGCAGTAGGAAATTGTATGGCGGGATTGTTCCTATTTAAACATAAATAATAATACACAAAAGCCTTACCTGTAAACTGTTTTGTAAAACACCTAATTTAAAAAGCAATATTATCTACGGAACACTTTTTTATAAACCCTATTCGTGTTTGACCCAATTTCGACTATACGGAATCGAATTATTGTGAAAGCTGAAGCGTTTTATGTTTTTGCTCGGAGAAGTTGTAAAGGATTATGATTTTAGACGATACCATTCTTGATTCATATTTGTATGTTATTTATGGTCTTGTCTGATGTAAAAAATATTACCTACATATTTATGTCAAATTTATGCTAATCCGTAAAATGAATCCATGCTAATATTATAAATGCTAAAGTAACTCTGTCTATCTGTCTGTCTCTTCTTCACGCCTAAACCACTGAAACGATTTAAATGAAATTTGGTACAGATATAGGCCCTAGAAAAGACATAGGATAAGATTTCATCCAGGAAATCACCCCGAAACGGGAACTATTATTCCACGCGGACGAAGTTGCGTACATATTGTGTTATGATATAAATATTTTTTAAGTTTGTATGTAATTTCGTTTGTCAGTTGCCTGGTTGAAATAACATTTTCGTTAAACCTTCGAACGCACTTGATTCGAGACACAATACAAAGACAATAACAGCCCGATAGCCGGCTGTCGCTTGGTCGACGTAAGGTTAAACCAATTTTAATGACCAATTGAAATGACTAACTACTATTTTACTCCACCAAATGCAATACATTAATTTGTACAAACCGATATATTACAAGCTTTTAAACAGGAGATTCACATCCAAACAGTAAGTAATGAAAATAACATAATAATTATTATAATCCCCAGATACATTTCCAACTAATACTTTGTAATTACTTACATCCGCCCACGATTTCAATTGAAACCCCATGGTATACCATTCAAAGCGTAGGTATAAAAGTCGTGGCAATCAATGGATGCGTTTAAATAACTATACTCACTGGTGGGCAGGACTGACAACCTTTTTTCAAGTATGCTCAAAATTTCACAATTTTCTTCGAGATAAATGATGTTGCCGTACTGACCATAAAAATCCTTGAATGGCAGACATAGGCAGCATAAATTCTATACAGGGTTATTGGTAAAACACCGACATCCTCTCAGGACTAAGTTACTAACATCATAACCAACAACTTTTGTTCTACGACATTTTAAAAATTATCATATTTTAGTTCATTACATTTTCATACGAAATCTTGAAGATTTGTTTTTGGTAAATGTATAACATTTTGTAAAAAATCATAGAACAAAAGTTGTAGTTTATGATGATAGTAACATAGTCCTGAGAGGATGTCGGTGTGTTACCAATAACCCTGTATACATAAAATTGTAAACTGACTCGACTGACTGGCTAGCTGGGTGATATATCAGCGCACAACACAAACCGATAGTTACAGAAACATAAAACTTGGAGAGCTTCTTTTTTGTGAAGATTAAGTATCCAATTTCCATTAAGAAATGATTTTTTGACTTTCTAACTCTAAAAGCGTAAAATAGGGTATAGAAGTCTCAAAATTCACGCGGACAAAGCCTCGGGCGAGAGCTAGTTTACATATAAAACTCACAGCCGTTGTATTATTTAGAACTGGAGAAAACTTCTGCGACCTAAATATGGCAATCAGGGAATATGACTAGAGAACTGACACAAAGCACTAAGTGTCATCACACTCATAGGCCATCACCTGAAAAGAAAAAAAACCAAGTGTAATGTAATTATACAACTATTGTGGACATATTAGTCATCATCATCAGCCGATATAAGTCCACTGCTGGACAAAGGCTTCGGTCATGCATCGGTCCTGCCCCACCCGCGGCGATCTTGATGAGATCATCGGTTCATCTTGGGGGAGGCCAGGGGCCAGGTTTACTTGGTAATGTTTTGTTTGTGCAAGTCACAGACCTTGAAACGTTACACTTTTCTAACACTAACGGTTTGAACTGTAAGCCGAAGACGGACGGAGGCACATAAACACGAAACTATAAAGGCTCTTTTTGTACCATTTTAGTAAGGAATCTTTTAAAAAGATGCTCTGAACTTTTTAATTTAGAACAACAAGCTGTTTTACTAATCTGTCTGTACGTCCCAAAGTGCAGCCAATCACCAATATTAAAAATGGCTGAGCTAATAACTCGGCAGTGATTAACCTCTCAGCAATAAGTAGCCACGCTCGATTAGACCGCTCTTCATTTTTATACGCATGATTAGGTCATCATAGTAATTAATCAACGTAAGTTTATCTTTGTTTTAAAAGCTAGTAGTCAGTGATTTTTTATTGCAGTTTGGTTCATAAAATCACCACCATATTAAAAGCAAAAGAATTTTTAACAAAAATTATTTTGACAATTTTGTATGAATCACGTTCTCGCTAAAACCATTTATTTGAATCAACACTTTAAACACACTAAAAATCCCCAGTACATATTTTGCAGAAAATCACACATCACAGCGGTTGTACGTAGCATGAACATCGACAGCGATCGGAAGTCGTCGCAGCCGTGAACCAGCCAATATCCGGAACGCTTTGACGTACCCATACCCCATACCTACGTGTTTGTGCCACAGCCAATATGTGACTAAATTTTTCGTATAAAATGACGCGTATACAGTGAGTGTACTGGCGTCATATGGTTCAGAGTCGCGTAGAAAACTATGGAGAGGAGTAGGCTTAGAGATTCATCCAAATATTGGACAATGGTCAAAATTGGTCAAAAGGACTAAGTGCAGAAACCAGCCTCTCAGAGGGAGGTCCATCAAGAAGAAGGAGGCTGGTTACTGTAAACCCAAAAATCTACTTTATCTGTAGAAAGCACGTTCTACAGATCTGGGAAGAAGGGAGAACCATCAAATCCAGAACGCTTTGACTTACCCCTAACTACGTGTTTGTGCCAGCCAATGTGACTAACTTTTTCGTATAAAATGATGCTTGTATACAGTCAGTGTACTGGCGTCATTTGGGTTCAAACTTGCTTAACAAGTTAAGTTGTTGATTGCCAAAGTAGTCACTCGATAGGCTGGCCACTGTTTTTATAAAATTCGACCATCTCTGAAGAAAGTATGTTCTGTATATGCGGGTAGAGCGAACCGCAGCTGCACTTTCATCAAAACGGGCTATGGAAATCGCTATGCTTGGAAAACAATTTTTGGCGCTTAAGAACAAACATCTTTCGTCTCACGTTGTGGGAGCTGCTAGCATATTTCCATCTCACTCATCAGTCGCGAGACTTTGCTATTTTATCACTGCGCTAACTAGACACACTAAATACAGTCGACGTTGCCATTTAAAATCAATATGCAATTTGCCATCAAAGTTAATTAGTATTGAAGCTTTGAACCAAAACATTAATCAAATGCTCAATAGTACTTACAGATCTCGATATTAACCCTAAAATGATATTGCTGTTCATAATGTGTACTTTGACCAGTTGGCTGTCGATGGTCAGACGTAATATCATGGATTGCAAATTCATAAAGCAGGATTAACTGTGTTTGGGGCTTATTCAGTACACTATGTTTGCAAGTGGGGGTTAATGGTGCTTCCACACAGCTGGGCATGTTTACAAACATCCCTACTAATACTATAAATGCGAAAGTAACTCTGTCTGTCTTTCTGTCTCTCTGTCTGTCTGTCTGTCTCTTCTTCACGCCAAAACCACTGAACCGATTTGAATGAAATTTGGTACAGATATAGCCCGGGACCCGAGAAAGGACATAGGATAGTTTTCATCCCGGAAATTCCCTGGGAACGGGAACTATTATTACACGCAGACGAAGTCGCGGGCAAAAGCTAGTTGGTAAATATTTTGTAAACAGACATTTTATCGCAACTTATAAAATCTTAGTAAATTATAAAAAAAACTAGATTCAAATAAAACATTATATATTTTATTTGAATCTAGTTTTTTTTACAAATAATTGCAACAAATTTTGTTTCAATTATTTGTCAACATTTACCCAGACGAGAAAAAATAAATGCATTGACCAAATCTTCTTCTACATATTTTCGTGTTATAGACTCGTATACAAATGACATAGTTGTATGAAAACATTTATGTTAGTATCATAAACTAGATATTTCCAAGTCAATGAGCAGTCAAAACACCTAAAAAGTCCTAACGAAATTTGACAACTTCCAACATTTGTTAACAAATGTTTGTAAACATTTTTATAGCAGTGTGGAAACACCATAATATATTTTGACCCCACAATATTTGTGAAGCAAACAAGTTCGACTGATAGATTTTTGGACTTGTTTTGTTGATAGAGGCTTCGAGATCGACCATTTTGGTTTAATACCTGCGTGAGGTTTTGCATATTGGTAAAATGGTGATGAAGAATTTTTATTTGCATTTTTCTCACGTTCACTGAATAAAAATGTGACCAGGATTTTTTAAATAGTGTGCGTGGATTTTTTTGGTCGTTTTTCATCTATGTTTTTCTAACGAGCTACTAATAACAACTTTTTCACGTCAAATCAAAAGTGTTTATAAATAGTTTGATTTGAAATTTAAATAAATGTGTTGAATAAACTAATCTTTAAGTTTAAAGATTTATTTAAAACTAGCTTATGCCCGCGACTTCGTCTGCGTAGAATAGTTCCCGTTCCCGAGAGATTTCCGGGATGAAAACTATCCTATGTCCTTTCTCGGGTCCCAGACTATATCTGTACTAAATTTCATTCAAATCGGTTCAGTGGTTTAGGCGTGAAGAACAGACTGACAGACAGACAGAGTTACTTTCGCATTTATAATATTAGTAAGTAGTAAGTATGGATAGTATGGATACCGCACCCGCATGACAATTAAAAGAAAGACAATAGCAGCGCGACAACCGGCTGCCGCTTGGTCGTTGAAAGGTAAATTACCCCTACTAAAACTTAAACCTTTCACTCGCGTCATATTAAGTTGGTTGGTTAATGCTCCTGTCGGTCATAATGTGATGTTATGTAGACTATATAGTACTTTAAAGTTTCATCAAACTTTGTTTAGCAGTTTTTGCATGAAAGAGTAACAAACACACATACAAACTTTCTAATAAAATATTAGTAGAATTATTTTAACTTCAGTTAATACACAAAATGTTGGCCGTTCATTACATAAAATACCACATGAAATGAAAGTAACAGATATCATTGTGTTTAATATTTACTGTGACAGCTTTATAAAACAATTATGTTTAATATTTACTATGACAGCTTTAACATTTTCTAATGTTGTATACGACAGCGTGTCGTATAAATTCATACATTATTTTATGACAGAAGTAAAATTACAATGTAATACAACGGTTAAGAAAGACAAATGCTGTGAAACTGATGAATCGAATACAATTCTACTAAGTAATATAAATGTTTATAGTGACACGAATTGTCTTGTATACAGTGTTATTTGGAAATACTAATAATCTTACTGGAAGTTTTTGGTAACATCACAAATATATGTATGTTATGACTTTTTGTAACTCAGTATTTGTTTTTGTGAAAGGGTTACACTTAAAGGCACAATGCCATGGTCATTCGATTCAGGAGGATTCAGGGTTCATCAGTGCTGCCGAGATATCGTGGGTAGGCGGGCGAGGAGAAGTAAAGCAAACCACGTATTGGAGATATAACTTGTTTTAACAAAGTATTGACGGAATCACAATCAGCACCTTCAAAAATAGAATACAGAGACGCTCCACCAAACACGTTTTGCTTTTACGCGATGTCCACGGATTGTCTTCCATCAACGGTCGCATGCAAAAGTGCCCAGAGTCGCGTCAGAGTAAAGCAAACGTCAACCCATGCTTGTCAGCTGCCATTCTTGACGTTTCTTGACTCTTGAAATACCATAGCGCCGTCACACTTTTAAGTTGTATAAATGTGAAACATAACAAAATAAATAAGCTATATTAATAACGCTATGACCCACTGTGAAAATACCAAAAAACTCAATTGCCTCTGGTCAAATTACAAGAGATATCCAGTACTTACGTTAATAAAACAAAAGCTAGGGAAGAAATCCCATATTATAATCATTATCATACAATTGGGTAGTTTCCACCATTAACCAATAAATGTTAGACACAATTTCTATAAAACCTCTTTTAATTTCAGCCCAATAAATTCGGTTCATTTTCAATTTGCTATAAAATTTGATTTTTAGTTGCTTTGAAATCAATAAATAGATAGTCAACTGAGTTGTTATTTTAGTGACGTCATAAGCTGCCATTGCCATACAAAATCTATTGGAGAATGGCGTTTTGACAGCTCATAAAAAGTACGTCAATTGATAATGGTGTAAACTACCGTATTGCCTCTGGTCAAATTACAAGAGATATCCAGTAATTACGTTTTATAATCATTATCATACAATTATTATCAGTCTGCCAAAAGGTATTTCACATCATGATAGAACAAACGCCGCATTGCTGTAATGTACAACCGAGCTATCTCTCTTAGTCTAGCGGCAAACGTACCGGAAATTACGTCGCCTAGGGTCGGTAGATATCTGACAGACAATGCGTCGCGTATTATCGGTCGCCTAACGCCAGAAAAGACCAATATACAGGGTGGAAAGTTTCAATAGGCTCTGGAAGGAAATTACCTTATATCGTTACGATAGATTACTATTTGACTTTAAAGAAACATTTCTTTATTTTTAAAAAGAAACAAAGATTTACGAAAATTTGTTACTCCCTGGAATCGAACTGGCTTAAAATGAAAAAAACATCACCTGTATTCACGTTGATCGATAGCTTTCTTCCAGAGCCCATTAAAACTTTCCACACTGTATAATAAAACACCTTTTTTTACAACTTATTACTCTCAACCGATGATACGTTAATTAAAATAGAACAGACAGATGATACACTCAACGTTTTCTCCGTCAGATATACGTACTAATCGTCAAACGGTGCAGAAAATATGTTTCAACTTAATTGGGTGATAGACACACCAAATAATGATTTTATAATACATACTAAGGGTAAGGTTTACTTAATTTATTTTTAACCGACTTCAAACAATGTAGGTTTTTTAGTTTGCTCGCGATAATCTCGCGTTGGGCTGAACTTATTTTGATGAGGTTTTAAACAAAGTATTTGTTACATTTAAAAGAAGGTTTTAGTTTAAGTACTGAACCCATAGTAAGGTTTTCAATAAATAATCACATTTAAATGCCAAACTAAAAACAGAAAAAATAAGTATAATTTTGGAAGTCAGTGGCAATGTAAAACAACAAACATTAAAGTTATTCCTATGTTTTAGTTTTTAAAGGCGGTTTTTTTTTAATTTAGGTGCAGTATGGGAATTTTTAGCAAAACTACTTTAACCGTTGGAGAATATTTAACAATAAAAAAGGTGAATCAAGATGGTCGCACAACAAGGAAGCTTGAAAATGCTTTCATAGAATGTATAGGCTACAATTTGTATAATATATTATATAAACTAGAATTTTAAATTGTAGCTATACATTAGGATTTAAAACTGGAATCATGGTAACCTGACCGACTTTAAAAATCATATACACAAACTGACACGATGCTAGATAAATATTGAGCGATGACCAAGAAAGAAAAGACAAACCCAGACAGCAATTGTGAAATTAGTGCGATGGGTATATTGGTAATTCTAACCAAAGGGTATCGTGTCGCTTAGTCACTGGGTTGTGAGGGTCTGATAGGCAGTTGCTTCACGTAAAACGCTGGTATCAAACTGAGTCCGGTTGGTCTGAAAGCTGACTCCAACATAGTTGGGAAAAGGCTAGGGAGATAATGATGATGATAGTACGCTGGGTATATAATTAGTTGTTGTATTTCCTCGCATTATTTGAAATGGTTACCACACAAACTTTGAATTGACGTATGCGTGCTTGGGCTACGCATCGATATTTCACCATCGTCCATAAGTACCTATTTCGCGTGCCGCTGGAGTTATGTACTATTATTTCCTTATACGCCTACACTTCAACACAACGCAATTATCGCAAAACTCAGCCGAATTTCCGTCACATAATTTCAGCTGATGTCGTACCTATATCTTCATCTTGACATCACATTTACATATAATCTCCAGTTGCCAGTGTTAAAAACTCACGTTCACAAGGTAATTTATGAAACGCTAATATAAAACAGAATAGCTTTAAAGGTTTAAGCAACGTTACTGAAACAGTTATTGCCCTATAAATAAACCGTCTTTTGCTTTGTCGACGCGCCGCGAGAAAGATTATGGTGGTAGGTATGCCTGCTGATTTAGTGTGTAGTGTGTAAATTGTTTTTAATTCTGCTAGGTACCTACTTTGTTTTTAATCAGTAGTTGCAGTACGCTTAAAGGATTTGTCACACTGGATGCGTTCTGCGGCCTGCGGTCAGATCAAAGTGAACGCAGCCCGCATCATGTATGAACAACATTGTATGTAACAATTAATATTATAAGTCATTGCAATGACTTTATAATATTAATTGTAATTTAATTTCTATAGTCGCATTACATTCACATTTAATCAATTTAATCAATATTTAGAATCTAATAATTTAATGTTTTTACTACTGTTTTATTGTGCTAGCGTTAACCTATAATTAATTGTTGCGCGCGCAATTGTATTTACCTATCAATAATTATTTAGTCGCTAGTGTACTGGTGTAAACAGTTGTTGGTTAACCTGTCTAAAATAAAATGACCAAACGACAGCCAGCTATCGCGCTGCTATTGTCTTTCTATTGTGTCTCGAATCACGTGTGTTCGAAGGTTTAAAGGTAAAAAACACAAATTTTGCTTTAATAGACGAATGTTCACGCTATTCTTCTCCCTATTTCCTGTACACAATATCACGTGGCAGCGTGATCAAGCGATCACGCCGGCCGTGCTCGCGTGATGGCGTGTTTCGCGTTGCGTGCCGTGTTTTCACTTCAGCTTGAACCTTTTCTTGAGTGCTCAATAAGCAGCGTGGAGTTAGTTGGTTACTGGATGTGGCGTGCGTGTAAAATTAAAAATATCATTACCATCACATCTCGCTTGCCTTGTTCCTATTTTGGAATGGGGCTGTTTGACATGGAGTGACTGCTTATCAGATCTTAACACTGGGTAACAAGTAACGCCTCGATTATACTGGCTGCCCAATTTTCTGGCGGCTGACTAGCTCATACTCTGATCTGAAGATCTATAAATAAAGACCACCTCTGCTTACCGAGGTACGGTATGTCATTGATATTGTAAATAAACTTACTTTATATGAATCAACGCCGTATCCGAGTTTGAACCCGCAACTTCATGCTTGAGAGGATGGACTATACACATACACAATATAAGGCTAAGTTCATATGGCCGCGCGGTACCGCGCGGTACAAGATCTATAAACGGTAATTACCGACTACATTACCGCGCGGTTGCGGTACCGCGCGGCCATATGAACTTAGCCTTACTGTTTATATTGATCTTGTACCGCGCGGTTCGTGGTCTGCGCGGTACCGCGCTGTCACATGAACTTAGCCTTAGACACTTACATACATATTTGTGTATGAAAACGTCAGGAAACATAAAATAGGGTTCATAAAAAAAAAACATAGAGAAGAAACACAATACTTATCAGAGAGCGCAGTTTAATATTGTTTTGCCACTTCTAGTTAGATTAGCAACAGAAAATCTTCGACCAAGTACATTAAACGCTTATGTTACTTTACACATAAAACGAATTAAGAGATGAAAGAGTTTGTTTAACGGTATAACTTCCTTTTTTCATTATTATAGGAATTATATATTTTATTAAATAGAACCTTATACTCGCGACAAAAGATCTTTGTAACGATTAACTATTTGGGTAGAAATTATGTAAGTACTTATAAATACTTTTCCAATTGAGGTTTTGGTAATTGGTTTACGATATTTCTTTGAAAATGGGGATTTTTAGCAGGTTATTACTGTTCCAATTTATGTAGGAAAGGTAGACAAATGTAACTAGTGTTGAAATTATAACCTTTTGAAATCTGACCAAATTGAATATGTAGTACTTGACCGGGATTAAGTGGCTAGCGCTCTTAAATGTCTTAGACTTTAACTACACTTAAACTTATTATGTGACTATTTTAATTCATTATGTACTTTCTAAAGTTTATCTTGGACGTCACTGACATTTCGTGTCTCGGAAAACACATAAAGCCGTTGGCCCCGGTTGTCATTCACAGAACTTTGATAGTTGTTACGGGCAGTCGTTAGCCAGAAAGTCGACTAGTCACTGGGTTGTGGAGGTCAGAGTGGTAGTCGCTTCACCTAAAACACTGGTATCCAGCTGAGTCTAGCTAGATCGGAATCTAGCCCTAAGATATTAGGAAAAGGCTTAAAGGGAGATGATTAATCTTAGGAAACCAATAATAACTGTTCGTATTTTGATCACTACTCATTCGCAGATTTTAAAAACCAAAAACATGGCCATTTTACCAAAACTCTTAATGCCAATCGAACCTGTTTCTGATACTGACAAAGTCTTCTAACTCAGTTTGGAGTACAAAAAACCAGAACATGCAAAAAACTATTGCACAGTGCACTTACTGAATTTTAAAATAGAGCAGCCAATAACTGTCCTAACAAATCAACGTAGTAAAACAATTTCCCTACTTCATGCTAACAGTAACATTAGCAACATAATGTGTGTTACGGGCGGCCATATCTCAAAATATTCCGACTCGCCGCGCGTGCATCGAACATAAACACAGATAACAGACAACGGACTCAGCCAATATATTAGAAGACACCGTTATGTAAAGAAACTTGTGGATCTCATTTAGTGAAAATTAGTTATACCAGCCTGTTACTGCCCCACACCCAAATGCCTCTTCCCATACAGAGAAGGCACGCGCATTGATTCACTCTTGCTCAAAGTGGATTAGAGATGTCAGACTTACATTCACTACAAGACCAGGTTTCTTCACGATGTTTTTCTTCACCGATGTCAGAGATGTCCAAGACAAACTTTTAAAAGAACACATGAATTAAAAAAATCACATTGGTACTTGCCCAGATTCTTACCCACCACCTCTTGTATTAAAACGGGCCCTTTTATCACTAGGGTATCATGAGTAAGACTAAGATAAGACTGTTATATTATTTAAATAAGGCTTATTAAACTAAGTCCCCAACAACAATTGGAAACCTTTATCAGGGTTCCCAAATCATATTTGGGGGAAGCTCTACCATCATAAATTTTGACGTTCAGCATCGTTGCTATGTTCGAGGTTGAAGGGTATGTGAACTTACTGGTGTAATTATAAGCACATCATGAAACATTTTATTTCTGTGATTGGAAAGGCGAATTTGCTATTATGTATATGGTAGTGACTTTTGCAGTGGGCCGTAAGCTTGGCATATTTTTTGGAGAATCCTCGCTGACTTTTGAGACTTATGAGCTTATTTGATAAAAGACTCCTAAGTGTACTAATGAATGGGAATCAATCTGTTTATGGTATGTTTTACAGATATATTATTTTAATTTATGTTCTACGCTCGGTGCACAATGATAGATTACCGACTACTCTTGTCTCTGTGTTCTCTTACCACACGTACCAAGACGGAGCCCTCTCTATGTAGATATAGTTCAAAGCAAGGCACCTCATACCAGAAGCAAGAACATTATCAACCGCAAAACAATGTCTTAAATCAATTCCCCGTCTTATCCTCAATCACCTAACGTAGAACCAGAGGACATCTTCAATACGGAACTATTCAAATCACAACCACGCACAGCTATTAATATCGAAGCTAGAACTCTGTTTAAACAAGTATAAACTAGACGGGAATGAAATATATCCTTAGTCTGTCAGTTGGTATGCCTCTCATATTAAATCCTGTTATTGAACCAAGTGTTCGTCTATTTCTAAACTTGGGCTATTTGACTTTGTAGACCGATCTAATTTTGTACAGGTAAATATAGAATAAAAGTTTTGGGTGAATTAATTTTAATGCTGTGATGAGGTTTTATTAAAGAGCCGCGTCTTCTCATTTAGGTGGGTGATTTTTTGTCCGATTCTTACTTGGGATTTTTGAAGACTCTTTTTTTATTCAAAAGTACCTATTTATTTGAAGAAATTATTTTTCTATAATTCTAAGTTTCAATTTGATAGATAAGTACACAATTATAAGCAATGCAAAAACATCGACATCGCAAAATTTTTCTCAAGAAACACTTCGGGTAATGACGTTGTATTATTGGTGTCTAATAATTTTGAAAGCAAAACCATCTCCTGGCTTTTCTCCACACACAAAAACAAATATATAAATAAAGGTTCCTAGAGAACATTATTCCATTCCATTATTTCAGCTACGATAGTCCGATACAATCTCCCAAATTCCGTGTTCAAAATTACCATTACGCCTTAGAACCTTTCTTACCCTTTAACTAGACAGGCTTAACCTTAGAAGCAAAGGAAAGGGCCCTTAATTAAACACCTACAATTAATATAAACAAAATTCTCGCATTATCTAAGGAACGAGTAAGGCTTATTTTGGAGCGGCGCGAGTTAGTAGAAACGCGAGAAACGGGTCTGTCATTGAAACGAGCGACGCGACGCGATTAGGCGGCAAAGGGTTCTTAGTAAAGAAAGTAAGTGGATAAAGGGGCTTGCCATTTTGTCTGCATAATAGTCACGTAGACCATATGATATCCTTAAAATAAGAGCATTTTAACAAAATGAATACCAACATAAACAAAACCCATTAGTAACCAATTTATTGATATTCTAGCTTTTGCCCGCGACTTCGTCCGCGTAGAATAATAGTTCCCGTTCCCGGGGGGTTTCCGGGATTAAATCTATCCTATGTCCCTCCTCGGATCCCAGACTATATCTGTACCAAATTTCATTCATATCGATTCAGTGGCTTAGGCGTGAAGAAGAGACAGACAGACAGACAGACAGAAAGACAGACAGACAGAGTTACTTTCGCAATTATAATATTAATAAGGAAAGGATTTAAATGAATCTACAATACGTTTCATACAATAACAAGTCCGGTGAAGGTCGTGCTATGGTGAGTTCTTAGACTACAAATATTTTATACCATTTATTTAACAGACGGGCTTGTTGTTCTAGCGGTTAGTGAGCCTTGACTGCTAAGCCGGAGGCCGGGAGTTCAATTCTTACCAAGAACAAAGGGGAATGCCCATAGCTGGGCCTACGCGTTACAGTCAATTATTGTGTTGTAAAATTATCGTAATTTTACCATAAAACGAAAACACTAAAAATTAAAAAAATATACAGTTACAAAACTGAGATAAATGCATTTTATTGTATTATTTACAACGCTTACTAGATAAGTATGGATACGTGGCCAAAAAAACAATGTATCAGGTTTGAAAATATATGTCATGTATTTTTTTACTTGTCAAACATCAACTCAAACGTCAATTCATTCGTTTTGTGTGCTTGCACCGGTGTACTACCCGTGCGAGCTAACATGGCACCTGGCTCGAAAACAAACCTTTCCCCGCTACCCCGCGCGGCGCACCGCTCTCGTCTTACCAGTTGCGTTAAAATCACTGTTACGATATACGGCACAATTTAACTAAAATGACGGATGTGCAGAAACAGATATTCAGAATTTTTTTCAACTTTGTTTCTAAGTATTTTGTAAAAAAAACGTAAAACGAACGTAGCGTAAACGGTAGTAGTTTGTAAAGACTATCCAAAAAATCATTTTTAGGCAGTTCTTTACTTTAAATTAATTTATTTGTATTTTTATGAGTCTTCTATTTTTTATTATTTTGTAATTGGTGTTAGTTATCTGTCATAGTGTTAGCACAAAATCAAACATCTCCTTTTTTGCACTCATTACTTTAAATGTCATTAATTCGAGCTAGGTGCCATGTTAGCTCGCACTAATAGTATAATGTTCTGCCGGTAAGGTTCTAACGGTCTTACCAACGACTGAGACTTGTTTCTGTAATCGGATGAATCTTGCTCTCACTGACAAACTCGGACTCATTTAATATGCTACTCTGACTGACCACGGCTTGTTTCCAAGAACAGCGATTTTAACAATAGATGACTGCGTTAATTGCGGTATTAATATATCTTGTTGCAAGAAAACGGGCAGACGTCCTTTTTTTAGCAGTCAATTAATCTTTGACATTGTTGCAGTGTTACTTATATGTATTTTTGAAAACATGATCTAGGTAGATACATACTTACTACTAATATATCAGGTATCGGCTACAATCACAGGTAAACAGATTACCAGTTACTGTAATTGTTTAACAAACCAGTTAAATAAAAATGATTTTTCATTTAATTGTATAATTGCTGGTCACTTAATCCATTTTCTAACCTCACTTTACCCATAAATACAAATCCAAAAATCTCAGAATACACACTGTCAATTTCATTGAAATTAAGTGACATAATAATAGCTTTATCC
This sequence comes from Athetis lepigone, assembly GCA_033675125.1. Classification (NCBI taxonomy): domain Eukaryota; kingdom Metazoa; phylum Arthropoda; class Insecta; order Lepidoptera; family Noctuidae; genus Athetis; species Athetis lepigone. The sequence goes on along the minus strand of CM066226.1, from coordinate 3,352,286 downwards.
ACTTGCTTGCACAAGGCGGTTTGGCGATTTTAAACTTATGATTTAAAATCTAGTATTATTAAAGTCTATGTCTTCTAGAACAGCGCAGGTGAATAACTTTAGTGGAATTCTCAAGTTCAATACGTCATAGTTTCCGCTCCTCCTCACAGTGTAAAACCAACCGAAAAAGCTCAAAAACATTGCCACCTTGTTACGAATATTTGTGAACGCAAGTGGCCGACCCGTGTTGGGTGCGTGAATACACTGCTTACAAACAAAACGGAGCCAATTTAATATTTGCCCAGCTTAACTTCATAAGGGTATGTCAATAAGGCACTACGTGTAACAATGGTCTGAGTTCTCGAGTGTCCCAAATAAACATCGATCTTGTGCGCTATTTATCTTAGAGTGAGCTGCAAACACTGTTTGGTTGGTAGTTGTAGACCGGCGATTTTTAGTTGCTCGGAAGATATTGGACAATAATGAAAAAATAAATTAACAAAAAATGCACTTTATGTTGCATAACGCGCGAACGGCCGACTAAATAAAAAATCGTCTTAACAACGTCTCAATGACTTTACAAGTCCTGTCTAATGATACCCCACACGATAAGGTAGATGCGAGAAAAAAAAAACTTCCTCACTTATTGGGTGTCCCCAACAAATATTTTTCGTAATTTTACATTGGCACTTTGTCGACGTTGTAAATACAGATATTCAGTGTAGTTTAATCTTTCTAGCACTAACCGTTTGGACGGTTCTCCAACTCGTGTATTTACATTGCCTATTTGTTAGTGTTTGCTTGACATTAAATTAAAAAATGCAAAAAGAAAGTGAGGTTTGTGTGACTCGAATCTGTGACACACAGGTTATCGAGTGCTAGGCTTATACACCTAAGCCATCGATCAACTTGCGTGAGAGTCTGAATTTGTTTATATTTATATTGTCAAGCAAACGCGAAGTAGCTATTGACTACCTACAACACAAGATATAGCAAATGTGTGCATAACAACGGGTCTATCTTAAAAGTAGATTTTACGCACACCAAGATTATGGTAGTACGCGTATGTAAACTTAATTAGTTTGCTTTGCGTACATGACGAAACTATAAGGGTTCCTTTTATACCATTTTGTTATGAAACCCTAAAAATGGTCAAATTCAGCAAGCTACATTTGAACGCAAATATTTTCGAATTTATTTGTTGTTATAGTGACAAAACACACTATGTAAAAATTTTAAATCTCGGCATATAACGGTTAGAGGCAGACTGCTGATAAAACGAACGTAGGGATGGATAAGCGGTTGGATGCCGGAGGTGTAGTAAAAGGATTCGTTACGTAAAATACTCTGAAAAGGGATTACTTCAAAATCCTTACGTTGTTTTTAAAAGGTACTAATTTAATATTAACATTACACGTATTTCATTAATTTCAAACTACTTATAATTTAACTTTAATTTTTTTTAGCTATTTCCAAAGAACTAAATTAAAAGGTCAATTAATTTTTAACAATTTTCGAGGCAGATAGTTTATTCATTTCTATTTGAGAATAAGTCATAATATTTACTGTTTTGATTAAAACGCTAACCTTTTCTAAATAAATCCTAACAAATATTGTGACCTTTTCAAGCAGAACTTGATGAAATAACACTAGAATTATTGCCAAGAAAATACAATGATCTCAATTCTATTTCCATCTTAAAGTTTCTTCAAGCAAACTCACGAACCTAAATATCACAAACTTTGTAACACAAAAGGAGAACAAACTTACGTATTAATGTTTCTGCCTAAAGGGACTAAGTGTAATGTTTAATATATTACACTACACACATCAACTAAATCGCACAATCCATATCCATACTTCCATGCTATATTATAAATGCGATAGTAACTCTGTCTGTCTGTTTTTCTGTCTGTCTGTCCCTTCTTCACGCCAAAACTACTGAACCGATTCGAATGAAATTTGGTTCAGATATATTCTGGGAACCGAAAAAGGACATAGGATAGTTTTCATCCCGGTAATCCCCCGGGAACAGGAACTATTAATCCAAGCTGACGAAGTCACGGGCAAAAGCTAGTGTTAAATATCCCAGCAAATTCTGAGTAAGGAGACTTTTTGGCCTCTATAGTTTTTTATGTTATTTTTTTTTGTTATGTGTGTGTATTGTTTGGAGTTCAAAAAGTTGTAAACTTCTCTCGTTTTCTTTCTTTCTTTCTCTATAGAAATCCATGAAAAAGTTGTCCACAAAAGTTGCTCTCAGTTGCTCTCAGTTGCTCGTCTGTATAGTCAAGGCAATTTAAAGTCAAGTACACACAGGCAAACAGCAGCAACCAACAACAACAGCTCAGTCACTCAATCAAGGAGTCAAGATGTTTCTTTGTTCCCTTCGAGCAGTAAGATGGTGGGTCAGTCGTTGTGTTGATTCGAATCTGGTATTCATAGACTAAGACGTACATACCACATGATGAATATTAGAGTGGGAGCCAATTTTGGTTTCAATGTCAATATGTTAGTATTCTTGAAGGTTCCCTATCCATTTGCATAAAATTTTAAGACCTAATATAACTTCGCATAATGTTGATTGGCATAATTATATTTTCGCATAACATAATTACGCATAACTGCTCATGCATAACTTTTTTAAGCATAATGTCTCTAACCATAATAATGATTAGGCATAATATTCTAAAGCATAAACTTATTAAGCATAAAGTTCTAAAGCATAACTTTTTTAAGCATAAAGTTCTAAAGCATAACATTTGTAAACATAATGTCCTAAAGCATAAAATTTAAAGCACAAATTTCGCATAAAAATATTAAAACATATTTTTATAGGTATAACAATGGAAAATTTATTAACACCTAGAATATTTAGACACTATACCCGCATGCAAGCAAGCATGCAGTATGCAGCATGCAAGCAAGCATGCAGTATGCAGCATGCAAGCAAGCATGCAGCAAGCATGCAGCATGCAAGCAAGCATGCAGCATGCAGGCAAGCATGCAGCATGCAAGCAAACATGCAGCATGCAAGCAAGTATGCAGCATTCAAGCAAGCATGCAACATGCAGCAGGCAGGGTTTCTGTGACGGCTCCGGCGCTGCGGGCCTCCGGCGGCTCCACGCGTGCTAATCGTCGCAGACGGCTTTCGCTCACCACCGCAGCTTCGGCTTGTTGGCCGGCTTCGCCGGCCAGCCTCAGCCGCGGCGGCTCGCTCCCAGCCGCCTGCTCCTCAGCCCGCGGGCCGCCTCGCCCCTACGCGCCTACGCGATTTTAAATAACACTCTAGGGGTAGGGCAAACAAGACTACGTGGAGTCGGTTTTGCAGCAACTCGGTTCTGTCACTAATTTATGTTGCACAGCATATTAACTTTTTAACCAACAATTTATTTGATTGTTACAGAAACTACAGCAAATTGGTTTGCTTTACATAATGTCATGTATATTTATATTTATATATCATTTGCATGAAAATTGTTTTTGTTATTTATATTAATTGTATGCCTAAACATTATTATGCTAATAGTCATTAGGCCTACTAACGTTATGCTAAATAGTCTTTAGGCCTACTAACGTTATGCTAATAGTCATTAGGCCTACTAAAGTTATGCGAATCAAATTTATGCCAAAACAAATTAGTCTTTAACATGATTATGCCAACATAAAATGTATGCCTAAAAAAAATATGCCGAAGTATTATTATGCCAAAACTAATTGTGCCAAAATCGTTATGCCGAAGTATATTAGGACAAAGAATATTATGCGAAAAGAAGGGATCCCGTTCTTGAAATTACACTTGCATTTAGCAATTTGCAGAATTTAAACATTGTTAACTGGCGTGTTCTCCATACGTTTATTATGTTCATTGACTTGACAAGTCCATGAACTGAAATGAAATGAATAGCAACAAGTAGTTTAAATTTTTAAAGAATAGTTTTTTAATAATAACACACACTAACTCGTCATTAATAATTAAGCATTCATGCATCCTAAATTGGAATAAAAAAAATAAGGGATCACTTTATAATTACCTATATCGATGCACAATTGACGAAATATTTGCAAAATATACATACAGATGATTTGAAAAAAAAAAACAAGTTACGCTAATGAATCTCTATAAAGCCAATTTGCTTCTATTTATTACAATGAGAATCATAGGAAGTTGTAGGCTGAGATGTAGGCATTTCTTACAATCTTAAATACTATTTGAATTTACATCAACAGTAATACCATTCCATATAACATTTAATAGGCAAAAGAAATGAAAGCTCAAATCAAATCAGTCTAAAATACAAACAAATAAATAAAATTAAAACAAATAATGTTCAGTACAATAACTTAACCAACGCTGTTATTGAGATTTTTCATAGTCTCTCTCTGAAGGTTTTTATTATTTCAAATAAAAATGATTAATTTGAAGTTAATTTACAATCGACGAAAATATCGATGCGCGTAATATAAAAAAAACTTACGATAGAACTCTGTGTTTTTGGAATCAGTTCAAAATAGTTTGATGTATTTAATATTATGGTTGAGGAATGGTAATTTGCCTCATTTCACCTAAAGTAAAGTTCAATTAAAGTCTTACTAGGCAGTCCGTCAACTTGGAATTCTCAGTGAGCGTCGCTACGTGTGATATTATAACAGGACCCGGTAATGCGTCTGTTTATACGCGCGTGATTGCAAATTCCATTAGTCTCATATGCTTGCCCCTACCGTCGTTATTTAAGTCACTGTGTTTGCTAATTTTGCTAGAGGTTAATAACCTTTGAAGATATGAGTAGTGGAACAGTAACTGGAGGCCCGTAATAAAGGCATTAATTGTGCTCCAGCTCCATGCAAACTGGCAACAACCTACCTTTTCTCGAAGTGTTTCTTGTTTTTTTTGAACCCTCACAGAGTTGGTTTCCGATGTGCCAGATAATTCATATTTTCAGTACATTTTTACTGATAGTAGAATTTATGAAGTTAGGGTCGGTAGATTTAGGCCGTGTAGAATCAGATGCTTGGCTCTACGTAAGATCTGATATATTTTTCACAGGGCAAACCTTATGTGGTTGTCTTGACAACATTTTACATGAAATGTTTTTGGTGGGATGGGATAAGTTTTGGGTAAATAAATTTATTCTTCTTAAATTTTGATTTTTTATTCTATTTTGCTTACTAAGAAAAAAAAATTAAAAATAAAAATTATGCTGGTATTCAGCTTAATCCGGGGAAGTTAGATGTTGATAATAAATGCCAGCAAGATGGATAGGTGGACGGCGCTTTTCCAGGGAGACAAGACTACGTTTAGCAGTGGACAGCTTTTTTTTTCATTCCGATTTTTACATGCCAAACATCTAATTACCCTGTTGCTAAGCTTTGCACTTATGCGCTTAAATAATCACTGTATAAAGTTATGTCATAAATAAAGCCTGTGTAACCATACATTTTTTGACGTATGAACCTGTCAAAACTTTATGCAGCGATTATTAGTAAGACGCTTAGTATATTAATAGGACATCTACTACGATTTGCATTCACAAAATTGCAATTCCAATTGTACTGACAATACATTGATAGAGTAATCTGAGGACAGACATCACATTATGTGTCGGAATTAGATGCAGATTGGATGTTATTGTAGCTTAGTTATGTTGCAACTTGAGTTAATGTTGAACCCTGTATAACTGGTCTGTATGCCTCATATTATTCATGAGATTGTTCGATCAAGGCTAGTCAAGAACCAATGTGATTTTTTCAGGTCATGTCATTTTAAATTTATCTTAGACTCACTGGCATCCGTGAAGAAGAACATTGAAAAAAAAAACTCGACCTATAAATAATATACCTAAATCTAAAAGTATTTTCTTAGTACTGTTTGAGATGAGAATATTTCTATGTGCGGGCAAAATATAATAATTTTGATGAATGTGATGCAATGATGGTTAGAACTTATTATATTTTATTTCACCTTACGTCTAAGTAAAATTTTAAAAGTGGTATCTAATCCTCGGCCTAGATCCATTCTAGACTTAAAGACACCTATCTCACACTAGCACAATATCTACTCCGTTTACAAAACTGCGTCACTGAGTTATGGTTTGAAGGGTTATGAGACCAGCCCCCCTAGACAAGTGACTAGACAAGTCTCATGTGTATGTCCTACCAGGATACCAGGAAACGAATAGATTGTCAAATGTATGAAATTGACATAAGCTTTCGCTAAACAATTTGACATCTCCATACATTTGACAATCTATTCGTTCTCGCTATCTATTCTACAATGCCACTTGTCTAGGCCCTCAGGTATCCTGGTAGGACATACACATGAGACATTTCAACTTTGTCTCCGAAAGAGTCTTTAGACTTCAAGGTCATATACAAAATATATAGCTTGTTTTAAATCGAATCCATACTAATAATATAAATGCGAAAGTACCTCTGTCTGTATGTCCCTTCTTCACGCCTAAACCACTCAACCGATTTAAATGAAATTTGGTACAGATATAGTCTGGGACCCGAGAAAGGACATAGGATAGTTTTCATCCGGGAAATCTCCCGGGAACGGGAACTAATATTCCACGTGGATGAAGTTGCTTTGGCCCGCGACTTCATCCGCGTGTACAAAATATTATTTTCGGCTTTACTAAGGGTCTTTTCACACCTACGAAACATCAAATAAAACTGCGATCGTAAATCATCTGCTCCAGTGTGACCTGGCCTTAACCGCATCTGCATTTCAAAAAGGGTGTTATACTTTCTTGTGACAGTTTAAGCATTATGCATCCTGTTTATAATTAGTTACTTTGCACATTTATGACATGCATAACGTCTTTATTACCATGTAGTACTTTGGTTTTACAAAAGGCTATTTTTCACTTAAATAATTATATTCACTGCAACTTTGCTGGCGTGGAAGTAAATATACTTTAAAATATCAATGTGTTACAGTTATGATCTAATTGTTTATCCACATTTATGAAACCATATTGACAGGCTCTAGAACGATATATCTACACTAATATTATAAAGAGGAAAACTTTGTATGTTTGATTGTAATGAATAGGCTCAAAAACTACTGAACCGATTTTAAAAATTCTTTTACCATTAGAAAGCTACATTGTCCACAAGTAACATAGGCTATATAATATCAAGCTATGCCCCACGGGAGCGAAGCAGTAACTAAAAACCTAATGTAACGTGGGTGAAACCGCGGGGAACAGCCAGTCCGTACTAATATTAAGCAAAACACCATTTTTAAGTATTTTATTATGTTTATCTGTTTCATAATACACACAAAAGAGCTGAACCGATTTGAATAAAATTTGGTACATATATAGTCTGGGATCCGAGAAAAGACATAGGATAGTTTTCATCCCGGAAATCCCCCGGGAACGGGAACTATTATTCCACGCGGGCAAAAGCTAGTTATAAATAAAATAATTGAATCAGCCAGTCGCTCCTTACAAAAGGTTGTTTTGATTGGAGAGAGAGCAAGAAATTCAAATACCTAATTGATTTTACTATTATTTGTATACTTAGGTCCATCAATGAAATAAATAAATCACCGTGAAAAAAGTAAAAATAAATAAAAAGTAACAATAAACTCGACAATAGTGTAACTAGTGATGAAAGATTTTTTGTAATTCTGTACTACAGAGATTACTTTTACAGATTTGCCATTGATGTCAGGTTTGCTTAAGAATACTTACTGAATTCTGGGTACAGCGAGTGTTTGAACGCGCCCTAAACGCGTCTCGAGAATGCAGCCAATACAGCCCGGTGGGTGGACGGAAGGCAGACATGTCTTGTCCATTCAGCCACAGCCTCCGCATCGCGCACACGCATAAAACCGTAAAACGAATTAATGCCGCGATTGCAAAACCAACACTGTACTGTGCCGTTTCATTTTTAATATATCAAATTTATTATTTTACAGTTAGTTGAGTATTATTTACTTAAACCTCAACACTGTTGTATTTTTTTTGCAGTTTATAATGTTTGTTTCTGTATTTTTTGTGAGCAGTAGAATCTATTATATTAATAAGTAAAACAAAATTTTCGTAAAAGGATTGATTTTACGAAAATTACGAGAGCGGAGGAGTATAAGACACACTTATACATAATATTATAATAGTTTACAACGTTTAAATTTCAACCATTGATGAGCCACTATATTATTATAGTAAGAATAAAAGCACCTTCTCAAAACGATCAATTTCCGTCTATATAATTTATTTATAACATAGAAATACCCATTTCTATTCCTAGTAACATAAGTTACCACTCTAAAAGATCAAGAGGATTACCTAAATCCCTAAACATTTCGCGAACATTCAATAAAACTGGCAATAAACAAAGTTCACTGTGGGGGACACTATTTTAGTCCCCAATAAAAAACCTAATTCTGTCGGGTCCTTAAGTAAATGTGTTCAATTCAAATCTATTTTCGAATTATACGTAACTAGCTTTACGACAACGCATGACGTACCGCCCTCTAATTTACCTCTTTAGGAATTTAACCCTCTTAGGCTGAGGCTACAGTAGGCAGCGATTTGCGATGTGACTGGGAGAGCGAAACGAGATAAACATGGAATGGCTACATTATAAGCGAATATCTGGCGTATATTCGATTCAATTTCGCTGATACGTCGATGTAGCCGGTGCCGCGATTACAGTAATGTAGTTTCTGTCGCAGAAATAATCAAAGATCGCTAGTAATATTTGATGAATGGTGTAGCCATTTAGTGAGAATCCATGTATTTGTTTCAATCGCTCGTGCGTCGCAGTTCGCGTCGCAGCCTAGTGTGTACCTCGTGCCTCAGCCTTAGAGCTACTTTTTACAAAGAACGCGATGGTGCCGATTCTCTTGTGCACAAACTAACGTAAATTTAAGTTAAGTGCATTTTTCTCTTTCCGTTCAATTAAGAAAAGGACAGAAGATCAAATATTAGTTAAATCCTGTCAAATTTAGACACTCCATAGATATTTTAGACGCAATTTAAAAACATGGCGTCTAAATATATGTCAACTTTCATCAGGCGCTGTCTAATTTGACAGGATTAAAAATATATCTTCTGTCCTTTTCTTTATGAAATGAAAAGAGAAAGATGCACTTAACTTAAATTCACGTTAGTTTGTGTACAAGAGAATCGGCACCACTTTCTAAATTTCATGTCTCTAGGACCAGCGGTTTGGACTGTGCGTTGGTATTTCAACAATCAGTCAGTTTGTTTAATATTTAAGAAGTAGATAAGCTCAATAATTTGTCTTGGAGAAAACCAATAGTGGATAAGCTCAATAAGCTGTTTTGGAGAAAACCAAAAAGCAAATAGGGGAAAAAAAGATAACTTGTAATAATATAATCTTTCTAGAACAGAAAATACAGTATTTTAAACTCTATCACAAAATATAAAAAAGTAAAAAATTACAAACACCGAAGGGTTTTTTTTTTGTCTTGTGGTGCAACTTTACTTGGCATATTTGTCAAAATGTTTGCGTTACTTGAGTAATACATAGTAAACTCTAGAGATATTATTAAACGGTTCATATTACGTTCCATTAAACACTTAAATAGTTTTCCGAATTCGCCGAGTGAAAACGTATCATTAAAGCCCGGTATTTTCCGATTAAAATGCATTTTAGTTCGTTTGAATCAAAAGGACTGCAGCATTACAATGCATACTCTGTGAATTCAAATGTATTATTTTATTACAGTATCAGTACGAGGAACATATAATATACAAGGAACATATTGAAAAAAGAGAGTTACAAGGTAACATGTAGAACAGTTTTTACACACGGAACCCTAAAGGACCTCCTATAAATAGCAATACATGAAACAAAAACGAACGTGACTCAAGGCAGTCATTGACGAATGAAGTAGGAAGATGGATCGGCCGCCTGACAAACGATGGGGGACGCACGAGAAACATTGGACCTATAGAGTGGTTTAACTTTTGATTGCGAAGAAAAGTGGGGAGTAATGTGTTATGAGTTTTGGGTGTTAATATACTTAAGATGTTGTGGGTCCGTAATCCTTAGTAATTTTATATAGGACTGATGCTAAAACCCCTAATTTTCCATACAATAAATTTTAAAATATCGCATTTAGTGTCGAGTTTATTTTAAAATTTCGTAGTTACTATTGCGCGAATTAACTGTTTTTCTTTCTTTCTTCTTTATAACAAATAACGATAGTAATCTCTCTATGTTTCTCTGTCTGTCTCGTTTTTACGCCAAAGCTACTGATCCGATTTAAATTAAATTTCGTACATAGATAGCCTGGGGAAAATCATAGGATAGTTTTTATCCCAAAAAATTCACAGGAATGCCCACTACTTGCATAAACAACTAAGTAGTCTATAAAACAGAGTTTTTCTCAAAATCTATTTACTAGAACTGTTAAATATTTTTTTTTTGCAGGCGGAATTTCGTCAAAACGTAGCTTGACGACTTGATCGTACGCGCGTAAAAAAATGCGCATTCATTTTTATTTAACCATTTATGTAAATAAACCATTTATTTACATTATCAGGCATTAATTAATTACTAACCTCTATTATGTGATAAAGATGATAAAATGTTTCATGTAAATTAGATAAATACAACTTTTTTTCTCAAAATTGTATTTTGCTTGTTTAAGTTTAATTGAAATTTTCGCAATTGGAGCCGATTGTCTCAAATCCTAAAAAGAACATAAAAAACACGGAGTTTAAAGTTCCTTTTAAAGTCTATTCAATTGTATTGGCCAAATTATGCGAGAACTGAGACTGAGGTGCTCTATTGACTCACCAAAAGAGCACCTCAGTCAAGACATGGCCGGTCCGCTCAAATTTGAATGCTTCAAGAAGCACACAGATCAGGTGCATCTAGCTAGGCAACGCAAGCATTTGTCGTAATCGTTTAGTTTAACTTTCATCGTAAGAAGCCTAATGTAAAAATCTGACAGAATCTTGGTTTGTGAATTAAATAATGTAAAATTGTTAATTAATCAAGTAGGATATTAGAGGTCATAGCTCATTTTAGCCACCCGGCACCCACTCCGCACCGACTCGCCTCCTGCGGCTAGTATTCTTTATATAGACTTATATGGGCATGCGCTCACTATATCAACTCCGTAGCGTCACCGGATTGCCTCGGTTATAAGGCGAGTCGGTGCGGAGTGGGTGCCGGGTGGCTCTAATGAGCTATGACCTTAAGATCACTTTAATCTTTTGACGGCAAACCGACAGCCGGCTGTCGGGCTGCAATTGTCTTTCTATTGTGTCTTAAATCACGTGAGTTCGAAGGATTAAACTACAATTTTAGAATAGATCTTACTTGAGTTACTTTTAAATTAGCTACCGATTTAGGGCTAAGTTGTAGGGAAAAAACAATATATCAGCCCCGTATTCTTCGATTGCATTCTAATGACCACATGACAGACAGAGACGGAATGAACATTAATAACCACGATTGTTAAGACAGACTGACGAAGTTATATTAATTAGGAGTCCAGGTTATTTTCCGATAGGTTACGCCATGATTTTTTCCTTTATTAATGTTTAGATAGAAAAGGTCTTCATCCTTACAGAAACCAAAAAAAAATATCTGTATTATGTTTGACGGGCCTGTTGGTCTATTGGTCAGTGACCCTGACTGCTAAGCCAGAGGTCGTGGGTTCGATTCCCGCCCAGGACAAACTTTGTGTAATGAGCATAAATGTTTGTTCTGTGTCTGGGTGTTATTTATCTATAATATGTATGTATTTAAACATTATATAAGTATGTATATCAGTTGTCTGATTACCATAACACAAGCTCTGCTTAGCTTGGGATCAGATGGCCGTGTGTAAGATGTCCCAGGATATTGAATTATTTATTTATGTATAGACTGCGGGTTGTTAGAAAGAGCTACCGCGGCCCCGCACAGAAACGGCTAAGAAGAAACATAGGTGGGTTTACAAAGAGCTAAGAAACATGGATGCGTTTTATTCAGTACAAGTCTGACTCTCTCTTCCTCTCCGCCCAGAGCGGAAGAAGTCATTTGATAAATTCCCATCACAAAAAAAGTATGTTTTTATAAATTATATAACGATGCATACGTTACTAGATAGTCTTATTAGTCTCTTATCAATAAACAACAGTAATATATGACGGGCCTGTTGACCTAGTGGTTAGTAACCCTGACTGCTAAGCCGGAGGTCGTGGGTTCGATTCCCACCCAGGACAAACTTTGTGTGATGAGCATGATTGATTGTTCTGTGTCTGGGTGTAATTTATCTATAATATGTATGTATTTATAAATTATATAAGTATATTTATCAGTTGTCTGGTTACCATAACACAAGCTCTGCTTAGCTTGGGATCAGATGACCGTGTGTGAGTTGTCCTAAGATATTTATTTATTTATTATTTATATTTAGTGGCTATCTTTACGTATACAATAAGGGTCAACTCACACCGAAAGAGCGGCGAAGGGCAGCGAAGCAGAATGCAGTTTCAATGGCATATGAATTTTAACTTTATTTTAATCTTAATATATATAAATCTCGTGTCACAATGTTTGTCCTCAATGGACTCCTAAACCACTTAACCGATTATAATAAAATTCGCACACCATGTGCAGTTCGATCCAACTTGAGAGATAGGATAGTTTAAATCTCAATTTATAGTCGCAATTTTAATTTATTGCTAATTATTTGTCTGTTATTATTTGACAGTCACAATTAATTTATTAGTAGTTGTTGATTTTGGAATGTTTTACATTGGATCTGACAGACGGCGCTACCATCGCAGTGTCAAATTTTAAATAATAATCACTTTCAGATGTCATAAACATAAACAATGATATTAAAAAGGTTCTATAAGAAAATGCGTAGCAGTACTTCTTAACATGTCGGCGCTACCATCGCAGTGTCAAATTTTAAATAATATTCGAATTTTAATTTTAGTCTGTCCCGACAGTTAGCGCTGCGATCAAATTAAAAAAAAGTTTTGTTATCATTGTGTTATCTATTATTTTGTTGTTATTGTGTTTTTATTGTGTCATCTTATATCTACCCGTGCGAAGCTGGGACGGGCCGCTAGTTACTATAATATTTATTATCGCATGAGAAACTCGAACGAGTTGCAAGAATGCCCGCGACTCCGCGGGAATTCCTTCTACAATCCTCGTTCTACAATGCTTCGCTGCCCTTCACCGCTCTTTCGGTGTGAGTTGACCCTTAATCTGCAAAACCAGAGGTTTCCAGACCTAAACAGTTAGCTGGCCAGGTCATCTAAGCCTCGTGTTTGATCACCAATTCACAAATGACATGACTGCTCACCACCCGAGGTATCTGTTACCGAATTTATAGAGGTTTAGCCGATATCCTTGCGGTGTTAAGATGTATGGCATTGATTCGGCTTGAATAGGTTCGTGTCGTGTAAAGATTTCGGCTGTCGTATTTGGTACTGCAGTTCGGTAACTTGGACTAATTTTGTCTTTATCTATACAGAGTAGAAAGTTTTGATGGGCACTGGAAAAAATAATCTTTTAAATAAAATTCTCGTGTCACAATGTTAGTTACCTTACTCCTCCGAAACGGCATTACCGATTTTTACCAAATTTTATATGCATATTCAGTAGGTCTGAGAATCGGCTAATATCTATTTTTCATACCCCTAAGTGATAAGGGTTGTTCACCCTTAACATTTTTAACGTGGTGAAACCGCGAGAGGGAGCTAGTTGTTACGTATGATTTAAAATGGTAAACTGCCAGACCGACCGACTGTGTGATACACCAGCCCAAACTGATGATCCCTGGACCTGAAACTTAGAGAATGTGTTCTTTGTGAAGAAATCTCAACCACTAAGATATTATTCTTGGAATTCTGTCTTTTTTACAAAGCGGTAAAATAGTCGACGAAAGTCCAACAATCACTCTGGTAACGACGTAGTAATAAAGGTAGTTTTTTATTAATCCTTATCTGAGCTAAATATGGTCCGTCTTTGATGATTTTTAAAATAGTTGTTGAGAAAAAAACTATTTAGTAGAGTATATATAGCTGCATGGTTTGGTTTAGACTAGAAACCGACCCTAATTTAGTTTTGGGTAAGGCTACCCACTACCCAGATGATGAAACTTAGAACAAACATGTATCTATATTGTAAAAGTCACATTGGCACTTGTCCGCTATCGAACCATAAACGAAAACTAACAACTTCAAAGTTTTTCTTTCATTTCTAGCTAGAGGACCTTCAAGCTACCCCTTGTAAACACTACAGCGTTTGTAGGTCCAGAAAAAACAGTTAACACGCAAAGTAAGGTAGTCTTTGATGTAAGTAATATTGGTACATGTATAACTTAACTTTAGAAATGTGCTTATGCTCCTTGACATCCTAATGTTGAAATATTTTACTCTGGATTTTAAAAGCTGATAACTTCGAAATGGCTAAATCGATTTTGATTTAACATCTAAGTTTAAGAATCTTCGCTAGTGATAACCTTTTAAAAAAAACTGCATCTATATATCCTCTCTCCCTTATGAGCTTTGGTGCCACAGGCAGACAAACGGACAGATACACATACTTAACGGGTAAACTTATAACACATCTCTTTTTGCGTCTGGGATTGATTTTGAGACTATTTTTTAAAGCCCTATTTTCAAATTAGATTGGATTTCAGGATAGATTTTGGGAATAAGCCAAAAATAGTGCAAGGATTCCTTAATTCGAACTTAAAATCTTATTGCCCGCACTGATGTCTGCTTTCTCCTACCCTTTTCCCGTATAACGTGTGCTGGTAATTTACTAAAAACGCTGAAAATATTCTTTTACGAGCATGTGTGTCAAGGAGCATTCATATTTCCTGATCCAATTATTTTCATATCAATATGGAAGTTAGATCAAATTTTGTAAAATGTTTACAAAAACAAAACCAGTCGCTCAATACGTTGCCATTCGTCAAAATGATTGATTATATTGGTACATTAATGATCAGGGTTTTTTTACGAGAACAAACTTTTTCCTATCATCAAAGTGGCTTTTGAATAAGTATCTATATCGTTTTTGTTTGTGCCGTGCCCTCACGCCTGTGTTTAAAAGCTTAAATAAAAAAAAAAACTTTTCTAATTCATATGAAAGCGGCAACTATAATTGCATCTCTTGTGAGTTACAACTAATAAACGTATCAGAATTTAGAAAGAAAATTAATTATATTATTATATAAAATATTTCTTAGTAGTTACCTACTCTTTACAAAGAGCACATCCTGCAAGTGTAATGTCTCTAGGTTCAGCGATTAAGGCTGTGCGTTGATTTATCAACAATCAGTTAGTCAGTTTATTATTTTATTATATGGATTATGCCACCAATGCGCTTTCAGGGACTAAATATAGTCAATCGAGTTAATTCCAAAAACAAAACCTAATCAAATTACTACGTTTATATTCTGTCAACAAGTAATAAGTAATTGATAATAGGTCCATTATAATTGATGCAAGTGTTATCAGTTACTGTTCCGTGCATAATGAAACAATGCGTCGCTATATATTTGTATATGCCGCTTTAAGATAATACTGTCTCTAAGGGTCTGTTCATACTGCTGTTACAGAAAGTATTTTAGATGGTGTGGTGTTCAAAGAAGAACTCAAAGCTTATCTCATAACGATCATTATCAATACCTACCTCTTTTTCTAAGTACGTTAGGGTCTGCTTCCAGTGTTACCGAATATCTAGCTGAACATCAGTGTTGTATAATATGTAGCGATTGCCAATCATAATAGTAACATGGGATCTTGGTTAGACGTTCTATTCGGACTTTCTGGTTTCTATCTACCTACGGATAACCACGAAACCCCATGGCTGAAGGTGATTTTCGGGGCACGGGATGTCAGTGAAGTATTAGAGGAGTAGTAGTGTTTTGTGGAAATAAAGAAAAAAAAAAGATAAGTCTAGATAGTACTTTATAATTTGAATAAGTCATATGATACTTGCCTGGTATAATGTTCGTTAAATGTAATCCTCATTTATTTCCGCGTCTCGAGGAAGTAACACATCGAAATAGGCGTGATAATACCAACTCTGCCTCCATCCGTGTAAAACTGCACTTATGCGCAGAAGTATATTTTGTATGGCACCCATCAAACTGCCTAAGATCTGGAGAGAACTTAATACTGAAGCTCTAAAATGTCGGCTCAAATTGTTTTTATTTTAGTAAAGAGAGCATACTATAATGTTAAAGAGTTCCTAGATGAAAAAATATCTGATTTAAAGTAAATGTTATTGTGTCTATTTACTATCTTTTCTATTTTGTAGACTCTAGATAATTATTGTTTTATAAATATTTGCATGCCATGTCAAGTGGCAAACGTGTTTTTAAGCGCATTGTACTTATTATCATCCTACATGCATGCACCTGCGTGTGAATGTATGTATATGTTACGGCTAATACCCGAAGTGCGGCTACACCTAGTTTTAGCCGGTTAGAACTAGGTGTAGCCACTTACTCTTGGTTAAACCTAGTACGAGCCGATTGTTTTCGGGTAAAACTAGGTCTAGCCTTCATCATGCCGGCTACAACTAGGTCCAGCCATTCCCTGTTGGATAAAACTAGGTCTATCCGATATCATTCCGGCTAGAACTAGGTCCAGACAATCCCTGTTGGATAAAACTTAGATGCGTGTCCGGCCAAGCCTTCCGCCCTGCGTCACACTCATGACTCACAGCATCTGCAGCAGCGGCGCGGGGTGGAGGACATAGCAAGGCACGCGCCTCTGCAGGTTGTGAGCGCCAGGTGCTGCTGATCTACTGCAGGTCTACTAGCGAGTGTGACTCACAGCGTCTGCAGCAGCAGCGCGTGTCTTAGTTTTATCTAACAGGGATTGGCTGTACATAGTTGTAGCTGGTGTGCTATCGGCAGAGCTTTTTTAGATATTAAAAAAACATCCAATAAAAAGAAACAGAGTTTTTTTATTCTTATAAATCGCATTGTAATAATTAACACAAATTATTAGGAGTAAAATTTTTAATATAATAGGAACAATCAGAAACATTTTTTTAACAACAGACAATAAGTAGTTGCATATTATAATTTAAAGAATGTTATTATTATTATTATAAATTATTATTATAAATCACACTTATATAAAGTAACATAAACTAATTATTAGAACAACTTTAAGTGACATTTTGTGTTGCACAAAATACCAGCAGCTTTGCAGAGGCACTTTTTGTTGCCACATTTGGTTTTAAGACACGCGCTGCTGCTGCAGACGCTGTGAGTCACACTCGCTAGTAGACCTGCAGTAGATCAGCAGCACCTGGCGCTCACAACCTGCAGAGGCGCGTGCCTCGCTATGTCCTCCACCCCGCGCCGCTGCTGCAGATACTGTGAGTCATAAGTGTGACGCGGGGCGGAGGCTTGGCGGGACACGCATCTAAGT
The DNA here is from genome assembly GCA_033675125.1 of Athetis lepigone. Classification (NCBI taxonomy): domain Eukaryota; kingdom Metazoa; phylum Arthropoda; class Insecta; order Lepidoptera; family Noctuidae; genus Athetis; species Athetis lepigone. Next base: position 3,334,911 of record CM066226.1, on the reverse strand, counting down.
TTTATCCAACAGGGATTGTCTGGACCTAGTTCCAGCCGGAATGATATCGGATAGAATTAGTTTTATCCAACAGGGAATGGCTGGACCTAGTTGTAGCCGGCATGATGAAGGCTAGACCTAGTTTTACCCGAAAACAATCGGCTCGTACTAGGTTTAACCAAGAGTAAGTGGCTACACCTAGTTCTAACCGGCTAAAACTAGGTGTAGCCGCACTTCTGGTATTAGCCGTAACATATACACATGTTTATGGCAAATAAATGATTCTATTCTATTCTGGTTTCTGATTCCTGGTGGTGTTTCCTGGTGAAAATTTCACTTGTGGTAAATCTCACTCTTTTCTCCCGTGGTAAAATAGATTGACGATTTGAGGGCGGTTCGCAGCAACAAATCAGCATTAGCAGTAGTTAAAGATAGAGTTAAACGATATAATCATGAAAATGAAACCCTTCTCACCCAAGAACGATAATGATCCAGATTACTCAGGCAGTATTAAACACTACTTCATGTCAGTATATCTGCCGAACATTGTCGTATTTCTAACCGCATCATTGTGGCCATACCTTGTATCGAACGTTGAGATAAGCTTTCAATTATTCAATGCCTGTGACTGCATATTAATGTCAACGGACATTCAGGTATAGATCCGAGCGGAGATTGTCATTGTATTGATTCATGTGTCTAGTTGACGATATCTGTATCTGTTATGTAAATAGGGATGGGGTTTGGTTATGCGGATACGATTTAATATTATTATTTTATTTATTTCATTAATTCAGGAAAAAACACACATAAAAAATAACAACTAAATACAAAACAATAACCTATTTAATACATAGAGACGGCGTTGTTTTGCACTGCGAGACACGTAGCTTTCTACCGAGGAGGCGGAGTTTGACAGTTTAAACTAGATTCTAGACTAGTCAAATACCTTCCCAATTGGGTTCTGACATAAAGTACGTCAGCTGACGTCGTATACCTGTTTACGTGGCATTTTCTATGTTTGTGCTGTAAGCTTACAATTAAATTAAATAAAATAAAAATTAAATTGAAAAACTAAGATTTAAAAAAAAAAATTAAGATTACAAGAAAGGGAATGATCTTATGGGTTTTTTTTACCTTTTGAGACACAAACCCTAAAAACAAAAAAAAAACATTTTAAAAACAACAGCAGGCACAAATTGAAGAATGAACTGAATTCAGTGTTTGATCCAATTTGTATCTTGCCAAGCTGTGCTAAATGCTGTCACCATTATCTGTAATCAGTTAATTATATAGATAAAATCTAACTACGCTGCGGATATGTGGATACTACCATGTCACATCACTATCAAGTATGTACTAATGCAATGCTTGATACAGGAACGTTTTGTGAACAGCGCAAATCCGTACCGTAATTATAATGGACTCGAAATACCTGACCGGCTTTCGTTGGCTAGTTTTTGGTAAATTCTGGCTAATTTTCGGGGTTAAACAGCTTAAACATAAAAAGCTCTTTCGTCCAAACAATAAATAAATTTGGTTAAGTTATTCTCGAGATTTGCTCTCAGTAATGAATTTACGAGGTTTGTTTCACTTTAAAATTGGTTATTTTTCCAATTGGATATATCCTATTTAAATTGACGGGCCTGTTGGTCTAGTGGTTAGGGACCCTGACTGCTAAGCCGGAGGTCGTGGGTTCGATTCCCACCCAGAACAAACTTTGTGTGTTGAGCATGATTGTTTGTTCTGTGTCTGGGTGTAATTTATCTATAATATGTATGTATTTATAAATTATATAAGTATGTTTATCAGTTGTCTGGTTACCATAGTACAAGCTATGCTTAGTTTGGGATCAGATGACCGTGTGTGAGTTGTCCCAGGATATTATTATTATTCCCTTTATTCATTTATAAAACTTAAAAAATACATTTTTAAATATTAATTTATAAAAAAAACATTTAAAAATATAAAATTTAGTAGCCCACCGGTATCGGGAACAGGGTCCAAGCTACCGGTGGTCAGGGCTCCAGAGAAAGGAACCTCCTGACAATGCGTGCCGTGTCCAGTAATACTGCCTTCTGAATCAAGCGCTTGATCCAGCTACCTAACGAGAGCCTCTTTAGATGTTGATCGAGGCTCTTGGCTATTAAGCCATTGGCAGAAACAACTATCGGCACAATGATCGCTGAGTCCACATCCCACATGTCGACAACCTCGCGTGCCAAGTCGATATACTTAATTTGTTTATCTTTCTCGGCCTTCACGAGGTTCCCGTCATGCGGGACCGTAACGTCAACGAGCATTGCGCGCCGCTCCAATCGATCCACCACCACTATATCAGGTTTGTTTGCTATAACAGTCCTGTCAGTGATGATGGATCGATCCCAGTACAATGTGACATTGCCATCTTCGAGAACTGGGTCGGGCACATACCTGTAGTACGGTACTTCGGATTCTACGAGGCCGTATCTCAGAGCAAGTTGCTGATGGATAATCCTGGCCACGAGGTTATGCCTATGCAAGTACTCTTCGTTAGCTAGACGAGAACAACCAGAGATAATGTGTCGTATTGATTCTCCCGGCAGGTGACACGCCCGACATATGTCAACCGTACCATCTTTCACAATAAATCTCCGATAATTCTTCGTCATGATAACTTCGTCCATAATTGCACAGACAAAACCTTCGGTTTCCCCAAATAGGTCACCGAATCGCAGCCAGGATACGGACGCTAAAAAGTCTACATCAGGCCCATGTAGGGCCCGGAAAAACCGTCCGTGTAGCTCCTTACTCTCCCATACCTCCTCGCGATCCTTCGTCTCAAGTACCACAGGTTTGCGCCAGTTCTCTTTACCTAAGGAGAGCGGAGTGAGGTCCTTGTCCACAGTGACCACATCTCGGTGCATCCCTACATCAGCTTTAAGGAAATAATCCCTGAGGCTGTATATCTCGCGGTTGTGGAGAGACTTAGCATTAAGAAAGCCTCGTCCTCCACATTTCCGTGGGATATACAGTCTCATCACTGATGATCGCGGGTGATGCATCCGATATGCCGTCAACAATGTACGGACCTTCCTATCCAGGGCGTCGAGTTCTGTTTGAGTCCATTTGAGTATGCCGAAAGAGTACATCAACACCGGCATGACCCAACCATTAAAGGCGCGCACCTTATTTCCGCCTGACAAAAGACTATTAAAAACTTTGTTCAGGCGGCCGAAGAAGCGCTCCTTCAATGATTGCTTCACGCCAGCGACATTAATGCCTAACGCTTCCGACATACCCAAATATTTGTATGTCTCAGTTGAAGAAAGGGATCTAAGGTTTATGGAATCTGAGAGTTGAACTCCCGCAGATTCCATAATCTTCCCTCGCTTGACATGCATGACCGCACATTTGTCCACACCGAATTCCATCCTGATGGCACTACTAAAAGTTTCTGTTACCTTCAGTAGCTCCATCAGTTGCAAATCATTGGGGGCAAACAGTTTCAGGTCATCCATGAAAAGAAGGTGAGATATTACCTGACCTCCTCTCTTCAACCGATAGCCTAGACCTGAATCCTCCAGCAATGTGCTTAGGGGATTCAAGGCTAGGCAGAACCAAAGCGGACTCAAGCTATCACCCTGGAATATGCCCCGCTCAATCCTTATCGGTTCGCTATTCCTCTGGAAGTGTCGACATCCTGGATAGCGAAGCACCGTATTATTATTATTATTTTTATTCAGTTGCATTTCTCGGGACCCTGGGGTCCCGGTCCTTTGAAAGGCGTACGAGGGGCCGAAGCCAACTCGCAGAGGCCCCTTAAATAAAGCTTTATAATATGAAGTGAGGCACCAACCGGCGATTATCCCTATATGCACCACTCAAGTGCACCTAAGGACAACCCCCGGTTGGTGGTGGTCTATTGCAGGTCATGGAATAAAAAAAAAGTATTGGATTATGGGTTTGGGTTGCTAAGATGGATTATTTATCCTAGACTATTGAATGGCTATGGCCCCTGCCTGGCCAATGCTTGTAAACACTGATAAAAAGGCAGGGGGTGACTTGCACACTCAGTAAATGGGCCCCCGAAAACGGCCGCTAGCACATAGTGACGTAGCGACAAGGGGGCAACATATATCGAGGTGCTTGAGGAGTGGAGAGGTATTCCACGGCTATCAGGACAATCCCGGAAGTACGGTCAAGATCCCTACCAGCATCTTACTGGAATACTTCCTTCCCCCGAGCACGTATGCTCTTGCGAATCTCCACTCAAACCAGCCAATTAAGGCAAGAGTGAGGTGGGAGCCTTGTTCCTCGTCAGTGCTCACTCATGCCGGCCAGTTAAGGCAAGCCAGAGATGAAGAACAAAGGGTCTCCCAGGAGGTCAGGTCCACGGGGTCGCTACTGCCCGACAGCTCGCCACAAGCTGCCCTGCGGGTTTATTATTATTATTATTAATTGGAAATATCCGTATTAAAAAAACGCAGCACAATGAAATCGCTCAGTAATGAGCTTACGAGATTTATTTCACATTAAAACTGGTTAAATTTCCAATAAAAAAAAAAACGCAATCAAGTCAAAAAAACGCAGCAACAATGGAATTTCTTCGGTGGCGATAACCACATATAAACTCACAAACCTGATTCGAAGCAACATCTTGTATAGGTCATACAAATATTTACCCCGTGCTGTCAAACACATCGAACTTGGGGCACGCAGGCATTCAACCACTGAATTTAAAATATACAGTGAAATAGAGCTTGACGCAATTTTCCCTAATCTAAAGGTGGCCATTGACGGTCATTTTTTGCGTCAGTCATTATCATCTTCCTAGCCTTTTCCCAGCCGTGATGGGGTCGGCTGCCAGCCTAACCGGATTCAGCTGAAATACCGGTGTTTTACGTGGAGCGACTGCCTATCTGACCTCCACAACCCAGTAACTGGGCGACACGATACCTCTTGGTTAGACTGGTCAGAGTTTCTGGCTAACCAGTAACGACTGTCAAAGTTCTACGAATGACAACCGGGACCAACGGCTTTACGTGCTTTCCGAGGCACGGGATGTCAGTGATGTCCAAGATAAACTTTAGAAAGTACATCGTCAGTCTAGTCGTAAAACTGTGGCGTCACTCGAAATGGTTAGGCGGCCAACCAACTCTGACATGGCGATTCGACACTCACGACCAAATTTTGGAGGTACGTAAGTCAACTGACGCGCCAAAATGACCGTCATTGACCACCTTAAAAAGTTTATCGTATATTAACTTTTTGCCGACCAACCGACAGCCGGCTGTCGGACTGCTATTGTCTTTCTATTGTGTTTTCGAAGGTTTAATCCTTCGAACACACGTGATTTGAGACACAATACGGTGGGTCGTTGAAGTTTAAAAGTAAATGATAATCACATTAAACTCTATTGAAAGTAAACAAAATTTACATACACGTGTAAGTAATTTTATCACGCCTATTAAAAACAACACGTTTTCTATTATAAAGAGACAATATAAAACTGTAAAGTTGATCATATTGCCTATAATTATCTATAATTATTATTAATTCTTTCATACAAGGTCACTTATTTATATTTTGGGACCACGACACGTGATTGTTATGTGACGTAGGTACTATAGAGTTAAGAATTTTTATTATTTTTTTGTGAAAAATAAGTATCCAGAAAGGATTTTTGGTAATCCTAACCCAAAAGGCGTAAGCGAGAGCTAGCATATTGTACTTACCAAATAATTGGTTTATATTTAAACACGCATAAAAAGTTAAAGTAATATTTTTAGGCACGCAACTTAATTGTAAGCTATTCGATATTTGTCCTTACTATTTTATTATTATTCTCTTCAACCACAATGCTAATCATCCAAAAAATAATCCAAATTCAAAATAATCGACTTTACCGCTTAACAAATAGCCTACATTCTAAATTCAATTTTAAACCACAAACAAAACAACCTATTTATATTTAAAAACAAAAAACGCCTAATCAGCCAGCAACAAAAGCATCCGCGAGTCAAATTAAAACCTCACCACAGAATATAATAAACTGGGTCGAAACAAAACAATCGAAAGTTTTTCAATACAAATATCAGAAATTCGGAATTGGATAGCGAGTACGAATATATCCAATTAATTAATTAAACACACACTTTTGTAAGTGAACCATACCATTCACGTAGTTTTAATTAGCTAGATATTTTTACCCTCGAATTTTTTATAGGTTTTCTATTGAAATTTAATTTGGGAAGCAACTGGACGGGCTTTTTGGTCTAGTAATTAGTGACCCTGACATCTAAGCCGGAGGTCATGGTTTCGATTCCCACCCTGGACAAACTTTGTGTGATGAGCATGATTGCTTGTTCTTTTTCTGGGCGTAATATTTATCTATGATATATGAATGTATTTAAAAAACATATAGGTATATATTTCAGTTATCTGGTTACCATAACACAAGCTCAGCTTAGCTTGAAATTAGATGACCGCGTGTGAGTTGTCCCAAGATATTGTATTTAACTCGGTTTTTGATGACTGACTTATGTTATGTGAAAGTACTTATTGTTTGTTTGAAAGAGGTCATTCCAGGGAGTACTAATATATCGTCTATCTATGATTGTTCATATTTGAAGGCACAGCCCAAACCACTGGTCTTAGAGACATGAAACTTGGAAGGTGTGTTCTTTGTGAAGAGCAGGTAGCCAAGTGGTTAAATTGTGAATTAATATTGAATATCCATACGGGCAAAGACGTGGGGTTTTTTTTGGAGTGAGTGCGAAATCATCAAATGACTGCTCCCGCCCTGGGTGCGGGGGGAGGGCGTGTCCGACTTTTACTGACTAAAACCCACTCATGTTCCTATGGTTGCCCTTTATGTACCGGGGTCACGGTAACTATTATAAACATTCCGCAACCCCGGCAAATGCTAAGTCCACGTATATTTCTAATGCCTTCCCACATTTATGACTTAAGTCTTTTTCGAGGCAGTTCAGTGATGTATTAGATAGATAAGGATTGCGCTACGTCATCCCTTATCTACTGGGCTATCACAACAATAATGAATATCTACTGTAATGATTTTAAAAAATAGTATTTCACTGATGAAAAGCTACACTTTTGCCTGGTGCCTATTTTAAAATGGATTGTATCAATTTTTATTTGTAAAAGCCAATCTAATAATTGTGACTTAGGCTCAAGCTATGTATTGCAAACATGGTTGTAAGATGGATGGATGACAGATAAAACGATTATAATAATATGCAAAAGTATTAATTAATGATTATTATACCAGCCTATTCTGTCCCCCTGCAGAACAGAGGTCTTTTTTCATACAGAAAATGCATGAACCCCGAATCACAATTACCATGCTTGCTCAAGACAGATGAGTGATTTCGGACCTACGCATTCAAAGATGTTTTTGCTAGGTCAACTTATTCATATTATATAAAATAAAATTTCCCAATTAAATAGCAATCTAGTTCGTCGACCTAAAACAATAAAGTTAATTTTATAAAAGCCAACAATTCTCGATTTTCCTGACCACTTCCATCTGTTAATTGGATCCACATTCTGCGGCCGATTACAGAATAATTGTAAGAGCAGATGTCTTACATTGTTGTGTGTTACTCTGCAATTATGTCAAGTTGAGGCGAGTGGTGGCTAGATTTGGATTAGGAGTATGATTGCTCTGATGTGATGGCAACGGGCTATGTCAAATGAGGCAGCCATCTTGGCCCAGTGTTCAAACTCAAATCATTTATTTCTATTGGACCAAAAAAGGCATTTGGAACGGCAATTACGAAACAAAAACAAATCTAGTTTCCAATTCCAAAATGTTATTTCGGAAGGAGAACAACGGGCAAAGAATTTAACTTACTCTTTTGAAATAAAGTTGTCACATTTTTTTACACATTTAAGTCTGAAGTTTTATCGCCACTTAGGTTATAACATAGAGAGTGACTTCAACTTCAACTCTTTACTTATGGCATTTGTGGAAAACACACCACAATTCTGCCACGACCATGTTTATTATACAATATCTCAAACGAAGAAAGAGTATATGCAATATGACTGCGATTGTATTCTCTTTGTTAAGAGACCTGGTCCGTCAGAGCCTCGTTAGTGAATCAGCAGGGTGTACCACCGTCGAAGAATGACGTATACACATTGTCATTTTTGGCACCGGTAACCAAGAAGTCAATATTCAGCTGATGACAACGAAAAAGTTTTTTTAGGAAAAATTGTTGGTATAATGAACAGAATTTCGTGTTTATGTCTCATTCACATCAGCCACTTATATATTATATACCGCTTAAATTTCAAAAGAAAATACTCGCATCATTGCACACTGCAGTGAATCTGCGTCAATTTTAAACATTCACGAGAAATTAAAACATTGAGGGAGGCATGCAGTATTCGTTATTGTAAGCGCTTCGTGGTGTGAAGTGCTAATTAGCTTTATGCTATTATTTTTAAACAAAAATCACGTTACATTTATTAAGTAATAAATTCAAGTTACGAGCTGTCTACCGCAATTACATCTGCGTATGTAAAATTTTAATTGTCGATAAGTTTTCTGATTTTTTCAAATCCACGTATTTTTTTCATAATTTTCGTTTGCTAGGAAACAAAATGTTCACGCGACTTAAAATCAAGTAGATATTATACTCCGTAAATATCATTTATTGTTTTAACCTTTCAACGACCAACCGACCGCCGGCTGTCGGGCTGCTATTGTCTTTTTATTGTGTCATAAAACACGTGTGTTCAAAGGATTAATTTGAATAATCAAGGACTTACAAACACAAACACAAACTCAAACATTAGTTAAAACAAAAACTCATGAAAATGACAAGAGAATAATTTCCCTCATTTACCAAAAAAACCGCTACACTCGTTTTTCTGGATAACAGGAAGAAATATACGGAAAATTACATAAAACCGATTACCAGAAAAACGCCACTAAATGTTTGGCGTACTGTACAGCAAAGAGCCGCGAGTTTTTGTCGTGGCCCTTGAAGGCCGTTACGTTCTCGAGGCCCTTTCTCGGTGTCAGGAGCCCTTCACTAATGGACCCTCAGCTTACAGCACTCCCTCTGCCCTTTCAGGGAAAAAAGTCGGAGTTGAGCGTGTGTTAGATACTAAAGATACATGGAGTTGTGTGGATTTGTGTACTGGGATTATGTTGGTTATGAAAATTTTAAATCGATACGAGAAACAATTTTCTTTTTATTCTTTTACTGTCATTGCTTAGAAGAATAGGCAAGACGACAAAAAAAAAGTAATTAGTCCGTCAGATAGATTATCAAAAAAATTTGGACACTTATTTTTTCTTTTTTCTCGTAAACGAAAAATGACGAAGATACAGTGCGTTAAAGTTGCGCATGACGTCACGATCAGATACATATTTTGCAGGACGGTGACGTCAAAAGCCCCCGAAACTTTGTTGCTCTTTATCTTTGTATTTTTTTATTAATTCGATCAAGCAATAAATACGTGTCCCGTATTTTTGGCCGATCTATCAGACGGACTAAACACAATGCCATTTTTTTAATGTTGTCGTCATCCCTATTGATTAACACGTTTGATCAAGGTGGATCAGCGAAAAAAAGTAGTGAGTGTTAAAAAAACTATAGTTAACTGCTTTCTTTTTACTATTAAATATGTAAATTTACTGCTTTCTTTTTACTATTAAATATGTAAATTTAATAGTAAAAAGAAAGCAGTTAACTTCATGTGCCTATTTCTGTTAGTGCTATAACAATATTCATGTAATAAAAAGTAAAAAATTAAAAGTTGGGCTCGATTGTTTAGTTTGTGTCCGTAGAATGAAACCTTGAAAAATATCTAACTTTCTAGTCGACTCAATATTTGTATGGCATTAAAGCCTCTAATTTTGTGTTAATAAAAGGCATAAGCTCATTATGAGCGTATGCGTTTTATTAAAACAAAAATGGTACTGATGCAAAAAAAAAACCAAAAGAGAAACAGCAGATCTAGTTTTTTAAACTTAATCGTGGCTTAATGAATGAATACAACGCTTCTGAGAATAACAGTAACATCAAAACCAATAACAATTAGTCAAGTTTCAGTCTCCTTCTTAGTAAGAAACTAATAAAGAGGCAACTAAACTTAAAATAGTACTTCCTTCATCGTCCAACTACAAGCCAGGTGAAGAAACTTGAAACAATGGCCGTCTGCAGCAAAGGGTACAATTCAAAAAGACAACACCAAATAAAGTTTTAACAAAGTGAAATAACCTAATATATAGTGTCACAAAGCCTTTGCTACTGTATCTAGTTTAATACCGCCCCTACTACGATTCGAGCGTTTAAATGTGATTTTTTTGACTCACACACGTGAGATCAATCAAAGCGAACAATTGAAATATGTATTTACATTAAAAAAAAAACAGCTGTCACCCGCGGTTTTACCTGCGTAGATCCCGTTTCCGTAGGATTTTTGGTTTATAAGCTATCCTATACAGGCTATAGGCTACGGACTATCTCTGTATAAAATTTTATTTAAGATCGTTTAAGTTGTTTTGGCGTGAAAGCAAGACAGACAGAGTTACTTCCGCATTTACAATATTAGTATGGAAGTATTATAATAATTATAGATTATTTTTCACTTTTTGCTATAGCTTAGTTGAGACCTAACCCTTCTTCTTTTAATTACAACTTTGTAGTAGAACGGAATTCAAAGTTTGAAGTACGACTCGCGCTTAGCCGGTATTTTTGAGCTTGAACTTCTTACAAATGACACACCCACTCTTTTATTTATATCCAATCGGCTCGTATGTAATAATAAAAAAAACCTAATTTATAATGATAATACATATCTTATGCCACCCACCAGAAGATTATTATCAGATAACCTTTGATAAAGGTTACAGAAAATAAACAATGATATAATATTTATTTGGACGGACTGCTTATCTAGGGTAACTCCCACTTTCTTTTCAAACTCGATGTCAATTATTTATTTCTATTAAACTAAAAAAAAGCTCTTTGGAACGTCATTTACAAAACAAATAAGAATATAGTTGTCCATTCTAAAATGCCGTTTCGTAGCTCGACAAGAATATAAAGGCAAAAATCTCCATACTTACTTTTGAAAAATAATGGTGTCACATTTTTTTTTGGCTTGGTTATGTGTGAATTAGATATTACATTGTATTATTGTATTTAATTCTGACCAGTCTAACCAAGGGGGTATCGTGTCGCCCAGTTACTGGGTTGGGGAGGTCAGATAGGCAGTCGATCTACCTAAAACACTGGTATCTAGCTGAATCCGGTTAGGCTGGAAGCCGACCCCAACATAGTTAGGAAAAGGCTTGGGAGATAATGTTTTTTTTTTGGGAGTAGGAAATCATCAAATGACTGCTCCCGTTCTGGGTGCGGCGGGAGGGTGTGTCAGATTTTTGCTGACTAAAACCCACTCATGTTCCTTCGGTGGCCCTTTATGTTCCGGGGTCACGGTAACTATTATACACATTCCGCAACCCCGGCAGGCGTTGGCCCTGATGTTGGGCTCCTTCTCGTGCTGACTCGGAGATGATGATGAAATATTACATTGGATGATTTCAAAGCAAGGTAACATTAGCAGGTAAGTCTATTTTGCAGCTAACTTAGGCTAACTTGAAACCGACTTAAGGCTGACTTGAGTCTGACTTAAGGCTGCGACGACTCTGGAGATAACAAAAATTATTTATACCGCTTAAGAAACGTTTTTAGTTTTTTATCACAACATAGAGATATATACAAGTCATCATCTAAATATAAACATAAACAGACAAACAAACAGACAGCCAGACACACACACTTATAAACAAACTTACTAAACCACTCTTTTTGTGTCAGGATTCAAAAAAGGGAACTCGATCACACATCGCCTGAGACAGCAGAAATGTTAACAAGCTAAGTCCAGTAGTACAGCCTATATCGTCCCCGTAGTTGGAAAACTAAATAACTCCGAATTTCTAGTTTTAAGATAAACGCGACTTTTTTTTTCAGTAGGTTGATGTTAATTTTTTTAAAAATTTGAGACAATTTTACCCTCGGTAATTTTATATTTTGTGGTAAAATTGTCTCAAATGTTAATTTGTTAAAAAAATTGAGACAATTTTACCACAAAATATAAAATTACCGAGGGTAAAATTGTCTCAAATTTTTTAACAAATTAACTGAAAAAAAAGCACTAAATCGCATTTATCTCAAAACTAGAAATTCGGAGTTATTTAGTTTTCCAACTACGGGGACGATGTCCACCCTCTACGTCATCTCGGCGTCGTGTCGTCGTTGGTGTAAAGTTACTTTCCTTCTCAGTTCGCTTTGATCTTTGAGAGCAGTAATTAAATCGGCTTTTGTACGAACTTTCTAGTTTTTCTGGTAAACGTGTCTACAGCCGTTTTGGTTAGGGTGTTGTTTAGATGTTGTCATTCTAAGTTTTAGTTTTTGCTGTTGATTTCGGTTAGCTTCAATTGAAACTGCCATTTAGTTTTTAATAACTTTTTTGAAGGGTGTTTTATATGATACTTTTTTAAAACTAATTTTGTACGGTTCGAATAAAAAATCTTACTATTTTGACCGTAAAAAAACAAAGTTATTTTCGTTAATTTTGCATGGTCAGAATGAAAAACTTTTTTGCACTAAACTAGCTCAAAAAGAATACTTTTTGAGGTATTTACACCCCGCAAATAATTACAATTAAATTCCTGTTTCGACCCGAGCGGACGTAACTCAGCGGCCGAAATGTCTACGAAGCTTTAGTTTTAACGGAATTTAAGTGTAAAGTTAATTTTGTTGGAATAAATTTAGTTTTGTTTTTAATTAAGATTATCTCAAACTTAAAAAATACGAATACTGTTGGGCATGACGACGTCTCTACAAAAGTAATCAAATTCACCAAAGAAATTATAGCAGGACCATTAGCTCATATAATTAACCTATGTATTGCGAAAGGCACGTTCCCGGATAATCTTAAGAAAGTTATAATAAAGCCTTTATATAAAAAAGATGACAAAACAGATTTAAAAAATTATAGACCTATTGCAAAGATTCCTATATTTTCAAAGATTATTGAGAAAGTTATTTATAACTCATTATATAGATTTCTTGAAAAGTATGATTTATTTTGCAAAGAACAAAAGGGTTTCCGCAAGAATACAACGATCAACATGGCTCTATTTGATCTCTTAACTAATGTAATGTCATCTGTAGACACGAGAAATCCAGTTTGTGCAATATACACCGACATGTCCAAGGCGTTTGATTATGTAGACCATAACATTTTACCACAGAAATTGCATAGTCATGGTATAAGAGGGAACATAATTATTACAGTTAATAGAGTCATACTTAAGCAATAGGTTTCAATGCACAGAGATCTCTAGAATCTGTCCAAAAACTAAATTTGAAACCGTTTATGCATCAAAACCAAGGTTCGTAAAATATGGCGTACCACAAGGAAGCGTTCTGGGACCGTTACTCTTCCTCATATACATAAATGATCTTCCAAAAGTGACTTCTAACAAGATGATTCTTTTTGCAGATGACAGTACAGCTGTAATTAAGTGTACAAATAAAAATATTTATGAGCATGACATTAATACTTGTTTACATGACATTATAGATTGGTTACATAATAATAATTTAGTTATTAACCTGAGTAAGACAAAAGTTATGCACTTTCATCAACGCAACAAACCCCCTGACGTAAATCTTGCTTACCAAGGTTGCTCTATTGTGGAAGCAAATACGGCCAAGTTTTTAGGTATATTGATTGACAGTAAACTTTCGTGGAAACCTCATATTGAACAATTATGTAAAAAACTCAGTAAATCCGCATACGCACTATTCAAACTTTCAAAGATAGTCAACAATCAAGCAATTTTAACTGCCTACTATGGTTTGGTTGAGTCCGTTTTACGATATGGCATTATTTTCTGGGGGCGGTCTGCTGATAGGAAGCTGGTGTTTAGAATGCAAAAGCGTTGCATTAGGTCAATGTGCGGACTTAAGACAACAGATAGCTGTCTTCCTTATTTTAAATCTCTACAAATTTTAACTTTTCCATCGTTATACATATTAGATACCGCTTTGTTTATTAAAAATAATCCAGACCTATTTCAGAAATTGTCAGCAACCAGAAAAAAACCAATACGGTCTCAGTATGTCAATGATTTATGTCAAGCAAAATGTAAAACCGCATTAATGAAAAAAAGCTTTTTTGGTATAGCCCCACGCGTTTATAATAAGGTACCTAATGATATTAAAAATATGACTGTACTAAAATTTAAAAAGACGCTAAAAAAGCTTTTACTTGACAAATGTTATTACACAATTGACGACTTCTTGAATGATAAATCGCTGACTAATTGACATTCTTTCTGTTCCAATTGACATTGTTTTTTAAATATGATACTATTTCTATTTGACATTCACTTCATTATTTCTGTATTTTGTTATTTAACTTCAATTTGAGCATAAATATTTTTGTAGTTCTGTATCTTAAATTCAAAACTTTAATGTAATTTGCATGCCCATTTGTCGGTAGAATATGGAGGACCTACTATAAATTTAATATCTGTACATGTACAATTACCCATGTTTGCAAATGAATAAATGACTATTGACTATTGACTATGATAACGTGGAGATGGTTGACAGGCTCGGAAGGTCCTTGACCCGAATTTCTAAATGCCGGTTTATTTTTGTTGTGTGAGGCAGCTGTTATCATCTTATCTTATTACTAGCTATCCCCTGCGGTTTCGCCCGCATTTTACGTTACTGCTCCGCTCCCGTGGGTCGTAGCGTGATGGTTTATAGCCTATAGCATTTCTCGATAAATGGGCTATCTAACACTGTAAGAATTTTTCAAATCGGACCAGTAGTTCAAGAGATTACCCCTTTATACAAACTTACAAACCTTCAAACTTACAAATGTTACCTCTTTATAGTAATAGTATTATATATTTTTGACCAATACGATTGTATGGACTTTAAAAGAGACCTTGACGCTTGACCTCTGAGTTTGTTTCGGATGTTTCTTCTCAGAGCAGTCCAGCTACGAAACACCGGCCCCATCGCTCGCTTAAAATAAATAAAAAAAAACAAAATATTGACGTGTAAAAGTGTTATATACAGGGTGTCCCACGGCTATGCCACATGGAGGGAAAGTACCTTAAATATTGTAGATAGAACATTTTACTGAAAGAAGACATTATTTGAATTTTAAAAACAATTTAAATGGCATTCATAGATTTTTAAATAATTAAATGGTTGGGCCGGGAATCGAACTTGTTCCTCGAGAAAAAATAATCATCCTGTAGCTTTATCATACCGATCGAAAGGTTTCATCATAAGGATTATTTTTTGCTAAATAACATAGTGTCACAAATAAAGGGAAGACCGTGAATTTTAACATTTGATGTGAAATTTTGTTCTGAAAAGTTAAAAGCTTACATTGCCGTAAGGACATACAATTGACAATCATAACTACTTATTACTAATTAATCTACCCACTTGAGTAGTACGCATCATTTAAATAAACAAATATCCACCACAACAAGACCAAAAAATCGTCAGGGATCGAAATAATCAAAGTTATCACTTTGTATTCAAGAAGAAGGGACTAGTTTTGAGCATTTGAAAAATTGACTAATTTTGTATTAAAAATGTTAAATACATGGTCTTTCTTTTATTTTTGACACTATGTTATTTAGCAAAAAATAATCCTTGTGATGAAGCCTTTTGATCGGTAGGATAAAACTACAGGCTGATTAATTTTCTCGAGTAACAGGTTCGATTCCCGGTTCAACTACGTAATTATTTAAATATCTATGAATGCAGTTTAAAATGTTTTCAAAATTCAAATAATGTCTTCTTTCAGTAAAATGCTCTATCTACAATATTTAAGGTACTTTCCCTCCATGTGGCATTGCCGTGGGACACCCTGTATATAACCTATTTACAAAATAAATATGATTTTATGATTTTTTATGATTTTAATTTAGTATAGATTATATAAAATTCTCGTGTCACAATGTTAGTTACCTTACTCCTCTGAAACGGCTTTACCGATCTTTACCAAATTTTATATGCATACTAGCTGACCCGACAGACGTTGTCCTGTCAACTATGAATATTGAATTCGAATTGACATACTACCTACCTACTACCTACCTACCTACTTCCTACCTACCCACTACCTACCCACTACCTACCCACTACCTACCAACTACCTACCCACTACCTACCCACTACCTACCTACCCACTACCTACCCACTACCTACCCACTACCTACCCACTTCCTACCCACTTCCTACCCACTTCCTACCCACTACCTACCCACTACCTACCCACTACCTACCCACTACCTACCCACTACCTACCCACTACCTACCCACTACCTACCCACTACCTACCCACTACCTACCCACTACCTACCCACTACCTACCCACTACCTACCCACTACCTACCCACTACCTACCCACTACCTACCCACTACCTACCCACTACCTACCCACTACCTACCCACTACCTACCCACTACCTACCCACTACCTACCCACTACCTACCCACTACCTACCCACTACCTACCCACTACCTACCCACTACCTACCCACTACCTACCCACTACCTACCCACTACCTACCCACTACCTACCCACTACCTACCCACTACCTACCCACTCCCTACCCACTGCCTACCCACTACCTACCCACTTCCTACCCACTACCTACCCACTACCTACCCACTACCTACCCACTACCTACCCACTACCTACCCACTACCTACCCACTACCTACCCACTACCTACCCACTACCTACCCACTGCCTACCCACTACCTACCCACTTCCTACCCACTACCTACCCACTACCTACCCACTACCTACCCACTTCCTACCCACTTCCTACCCACTACCTACCCACTACCTACCCACTACCTACCCACTACCTACCCACTACCTACCCACTACCTACCCACTACCTACCCACTACCTACCCACTATCTACCCACTACCTACCTACTACCACATCAAAGGGACGTTCCTTTACATTTCAAGTGACATTTTACGTCAGATAATTCGTGTTTGACGACGATACGATACTAACGTCACTCAATTGTTTTGGCTTCCCGAAACCTCTCGACTAACACTTGAACTTTATGGTATGGTGTTAAAGCTCAAATTGACTCTACGTTTTAGTTAGAAAACGTTTGTATGGGAAAAAGAAAAGGGCTGTTTTTAGGGCTTTCCCACAATTATTCGTTTTTTTTTCGTCGTATAAACCATCCTTGAACTACAATGAAGATTTAAAAAAAAAAACAGCCAAATCGGTCAAGCCGTTTTCATGCCAAGTCGTGACAACGGAAAACGGGTTTCATTTTTATATATAAGATTTAGTAGGTCTGGGAATCGGCTACTATCTATTTTTCATATCCCTAAGTGATAAGGGTTGTTCACCCTTAAGAATTTAGACGCGGGTCAAACCGCAGGAAGCAGCTAATTTTTATATAAATATATAAGATTTCACCCGTGGTTTCAAACCGTGAGTGTCGAAATTCTAACCCCAAAGAGATTGTTAGGGTTGGACAAAGAGACGAATAAAAGAATGACCTGTATAAGTGATTTTAAATGACTATTTGCCTAATAATAATGTAATTCCATTAGTAGTCTTGTGAAAACAAATAAAAAAAACACATATACACATAATATAGAATTTCCTAAAGTAATAGAACATTAAAAATGGTGATTATCAAAAATACTAAATGTATATATTATAAACTAGCTTTTGCCCGCGGCTTCGCTTGCATTAGAAAGAGACAAAAACTGGACTATGTTACTCTCCATCCCTTCAACTATCTCCACTCAAAAAATCACGTCAATTCATCGCTCCGTTTTGCCGTGAAAGAAAGACAAACATACAGACAGACAGACAGACAGACAGACACACTTTTCCATTTATAATCTTAGTATGGATAAGTGAATGTAAAAAAATCCTGTCTTTAATTATTCCCCATTTTATCTGCCAATAATCACCTTAATTTTTCGTTATTTTTATAACAATTTTAATGCGACCTTTCAAAATATAAAATTCCTAACAAACATAAAATATCACTGTCAAAGCTGCCATGAAATACCATATAAATTATTCTCTGTAATCAATTATATTAAGTCTGAAAGATTAATTAATTTCATTTCAAATTGTACGCGAAATAATATTTTATTAGGTACGTTTTGTGAGCTTCCATTTTTTCGGTTCTGTACCCTGAGGGTGCAAACGGATCCCTAATACTAAGAAATTGTTATTTGCTCTTCTGTTAGACTGACTGTCAGTAGGCTGTATCTCATGAATTTTATTAGTTTGAGTTGAAATTTTTATAACTTGTATTTTTGTAGCCATTATTAAAAAAAAAATCTAACATATTACAAAAGAAAGCCTCGCATCGCATCTGTTTGTTTGTCCGTTAGCTATTAACTATAGTAAGATTTGGGTGTAATAGTACATGCTTAAAATACTAGGTGTATTTTTGTTCTTGCTCAACCCGCTAGGAGATGATTCTACTCATAAAAACAAACAACTTTCATATCAGCTGGTTCATACATTATAATATAGTCTATAGTCCGAGGGCATTGAACTTTTCTTAGAAACAGCTAATATTTTTTTCGCGATTTCAGAGTTGGTTCCACAACAAAAGTTGTTTGTTTTCATGGGTAGAATGATCTCCTAACGGGTTGAGCAAGACCAAAAATACACCTTGTATAAATAAGAGAAAAGCTACAGCTGCGCAATAATAAATTGAATGATTAAAAGCTGATTGAAAGCTTATTTGACACAAAAAATAAACTTTTTTTACACTTGATTTATTGTACGATGGTATGGTATTATTGTACGGAACCTTTGATATGGGGTTCCAACTCGTACTTGCCGATTTTTTTGGTTATTTTATCAGTAAAAGCGAGAGGAATGAGATTTGAGCGGCTCTACAAAGTGAAATATGGGGATTTAATCGTGATAAGGGCGTTGGTTACCCAGTGATAACGGCTTCGACTTTTGACCTCTAGGTCGTGGGTACGTTTTGAATTCGGGATCCCTTCTTTTCGCATAATATTCTTTGTCCTAATATACTTCGGCATAACGATTTTGGCACAATTTGTTTTGGCATAATAATACTTCGGCATATTTTTTTTAGGCATACATTTTATGTTGGCATAATCATGTTAAAGACTAATTTGTTTTGGCATAAATTTGATTCGCATAACTTTAGTAGGCCTAATGACTATTAGCATAACGTTAGTAGGCCTAAAGACTATTTAGCATAACGTTAGTAGGCCTAATGACTATTAGCATAATAATGTTTAGGCATACAATTAATATAAATAACAAAAACAATTTTCATGCAAATGATATATAAATATAAATATACATGACATTATGTAAAGCAAACCAATTTGCTGTAGTTTCTGTAACAATCAAATAAATTGTTGGTTAAAAAGTTAATATGCTGTGCAACAAAAATTAGTGACAGAACCGAATTGCTGCAAAACCGACTCCACGTAGTCTTGTTTGCCCTACCCCTAGAGTGTTATTTAAAATCGCGTAGGCGCGTAGGGGCGAGGCGGCCCGCGGGCAGAGGAGCAGGCGGCTGGGAGCGAGCCGCCGCGGCTGAGGCTGGCCGGCGAAGCCGGCCAACAAGCCGGAGCTGCGGTGGTGAGCGAAAGCCGTCTGCGACGATTAGCACGCGTGGAGCCGCCGGAGGCCCGCAGCGCCGGAGCCGTCACAGAAACCCTGCCTGCTGCATGTTGCATGCTTGCTTGAATGCTGCATACTTGCTTGCATGCTGCATGTTTGCTTGCATGCTGCATGCTTGCCTGCATGCTACATGCTTGCTTGCATGCTGCATGCTTGCTTGCATGCTGCATACTGCATGCTTGCTTGCATGCTGCATACTGCATGCTTGCTTGCATGCTGCATACTGCATGCTTGCTTGCATGCGGGTATAGTGTCTAAATATTCTAGGTGTTAATAAATTTTCCATTGTTATACCTATAAAAATATGTTTTAATATTTTTATGCGAAATTTATGCTTTAAATTTTATGCTTTAGGACATTATGTTTACAAATGTTATGCTTTAGAACTTTATGCTTAAAAAAGTTATGCTTTAGAACTTTATGCTTAATAAGTTTATGCTTTAGAATATTATGCCTAATCATTATTATGGTTAGAGACATTATGCTTAAAAAAGTTATGCATGAGCAGTTATGCGTAATTATGTTATGCGAAAATATAATTATGCCAAACAACATTATGCGAAGTTATATTAGGTCTTAAAATTTTATGCAAATGGATAGGGAACCTTTGAATTCTTGTCATTAACAGTGCTTTATAAACCCGTTATTTAAAGGGATATTATTATTTAAATATAAATTTAACGAGACTGTTGGTTTAGTGGTTAGTGATTGACTGCTAAGCCGGATATCTTAGGTTCGATTCCCACCCAGGATAAATTTTGTGTGATAAGCGTGATGTTTTGTTCTGTATCTAAGTTTAATTAATTAATAATATACATATATGTATTAGAAAATTATATACCTACATAAGGTTGTTTATCAGCTATCTGGGTGCATAGCACCGGCTTTGCTTATTTTGGCATCAGTTAGTCGTTGGTTTGTCCAACCGAATCCAAAAACCAAATGGAACTTCTAAAGTAATATCAACAATACCAGAAGGACATTTGGGTAAGCCGCATTAAGTACTAAAACTGTCTGTCATAATAATTACTAATTCTATAACAACTTACATAGTTCCCACATTCACCACAATAACACCTGAAGAGTTACACATGTATACAGTAAAAGTGTCCGTATGTGCACCCGTGACATCACTTTTGCACTTCTAGCCCTATCAGAGTATCAGAATACCAGCGCTGCTGTTTATTTTAAGGAAAAATCGCAGCATCATGCTGAGATAGGGACCGTTTTGAGGTTTCCGGCGACTCGGACCGCAATTAACTCGGACCGCGGTCCCAGTCGCCGGATCCGTAAAAAATATTTAATTTTCTTCCGGCGACTGGGACCACTCATAAAATGATAACTGAAATCAACAAAATGTTCAGTCAACGAAAAAATTTTTGATGTAATAATTGAATAGCGGTGGTAAGACCCTCTTTGAGGAGTGGCTGGATAGGCGCCACGGCGCTCTCAAGTTTCGCTTGACACAGGTCCTCACCGGACATGGTCAGTTCGGGAGGTTCCTGTGGCGGATTCGGGCGGAAGCGACGCCTGGGTGTCACCACTGCAGCAACGGTCGCCTGGAGGACACGGTCGAGCACACGGTGGAAATGTGCCGCGCATGGGCGGACCATCGGCGTGTCCTCGTAGAGGCAATCGGCGGCGATGACCTCTCGCGCCCGGCGCTTGTTCAGGTCATGCTTTGGGGCGAGACGGAATGGGATGCTGTCGCCTCCTTCTGCGAAGCAGGTATGCTAGTGAAGGAAGCGGCGGCGCACGTAAGGCAACGACGAGCCTCTCGCCATGGACTAAGACCCAGGCGAAGACGTCGAGAGTCGCAAGACGACTACCGGCCACCGTAGGCGCGGTTCTGCGGATGGCGAGCGATGGGTAGCTCGCCGCCCGGCTAGGACCAGGACCGCCTTGATGGCGCGTTAGTGTTCCACGCGCGCCTCAAAGAGAAGAAGTCAGCACAGTAAGGGGCCCAACAGGGCCAACGCCTGCCGCGGTTCCGGAATGTTTATAATAGTTACCGTGACCCTGGAACATAAAGGGCAATCGAAGGAACATGAGTGGGTTTTAGTTAGTAAAGTCTGGCACGCCCTCCCGTCGCACCCAGGACGGGAGCAGTCATTGGATGACTTCCCACTCACCAAAAAAAAATTAATAAAAATCCTTTTTGATTTAAAAATATTATTTATTGATATAAAAAGCAGCCTTTGACTACAGTTCTGTTATTTAAATCTTTCGTAATAAAAACATAAACATAAAAGAAATATAAATAAATCATGTATCCAAATATCGAAGAGGAAGCATTCTTCGATTGCTAAGATGAAAAAAAAATTATCATTCTGTTGATGACTTATTTATTTGTAAAACAAGTATTGGCCATTTTTGGAGAGGCTGCGATAAACATTGACTCCGGGAGTGTAATTGATCTATACTATATAGATTTTAAGTCATTGTATAATTTTACTATAAATGACTGATTGATGATTTTTTTTTAATACAATGAATGATAAATATATTGGGTGTTTCTGGATCTCCTCTGATCCAGAAACCCCAATTTACACCTACTGCCCCAACGGCCATTTTAAACTAATTGTGATTGACATAGATAGTACCTACGTTTATAATTTTTGTTGTGATTTTTGTTATTTTTTATTATAGTTACTCACTTAAAGTAAAGTAGTAATTTAGTCACTTAAAGACTGATTTTATGATAAATAATTACTTTCTGATTGTTAATTGTCTGAAAATTGTTGATTATTATTATAAGCACGATTTATGTTTTTTTATTATTATTAGCATGATTTATTTATATTTTTTTTATGTCTATGTTTTAATTACGAAAGATTTATATAACAGAACTGTAGTCAAAGGCTGCTTTTTATATCAATAAATGATGATTTTAAATCAAAAAGGATTTTTATTCAATTATTACATCAAAAATATTTGCGTTGACTGTACATTTTGTTGGTTTCAGTTATCATTTTATGAGTGGTCCCAGTCGCCGGAAGAAGATTAAATATTTTTTACGGATCCGGCGACTGGGACCGCGGTCCGAGTTAATTGCGGTCCGAGTCGCCGGAAACCTCCCGTTTTTGGCCTCGCACAAGTTTTTTTTTATATAAATTCATGTTTTTTGTTTGTATTATTTTTTTATCCTGTGTGTGTCCAAAATAAATGTTTTTCTTTCTTTCTTTCTAAAATGTAACAGAAAATAACAATGATAATTACATTACGTACTACATTATAACTGTTTAGGAAGGTAACTAATGTACCGTGCAAAATGAACAACACATTTCAGACTTCCTTTCAATAATACATAATACACTTGTTAAGGTCCAATAGGGTCAGCAAATAAACCGTGAAATGTTGTGCTGTATGAATAATATTTGCAACCTGAATGATATAAAATCATAATTGAAAATGTTACTTTCAATTTCCTAATTTTTTTATTAATTATTCTTAATTAGTCCCTGTAAACATTGTTAAATATCGTTAAGGTCCAGGAGCTAAAGCACCCTTTTCTCATGAGAGAGAATGTCGATTCAAACCCACCAATGTACCAATGTCAGTTTTTTAATCATATACTGTGTATTTTTGGTCCTGCACAACCCGCTAGGAGATGATTCTATCCATGAAAACAAACACCTTTTATTATGAAACTAACTCTGAAATCTCGAAAAAAATATCAGCTGTTTCATACATTATGGTTGAGAGGGCACTGAACTTTTGTTAGAAACAGCTAACATTATTACATCAGCATCAACAGCTAGTAAATAACTCCAAGCAGGTTGTGTAAGACCAAAAATACACTTAGTATGTAGTTTCTAAAGTTTATCTTGGACATCATTTACACTTCGTTCCTCAGACAGCACATAAAGCCGTTGGTCTTGGTTGCCATTCGTAGAACCTTTGACAGTCGTTACGGGTAGTCAGAAGTCAGAAAGTCTGACTAGTCTAGTTAACGGGTATCGTGTCGCCCAGTAACTAGGTTGTGGAGGTGTGATTGGCAGTCGCTTCACGTGAAACAAAGTTACCAGCCGAAACCAGTTGGGGAAGAGGCTATAATAATGATAATAGTTCTTGTAAACGTTTTATTGTTTTTGTTACCATTTTAATTTGTTACCTCAGAAATTATAATTTTATGTATAATGCTTGCTGTGTTCTTTTGTAAGTGAAAGAGTACACCTAAGCGATATCTATTATTCATTCCTTCCTTTGTTGGAGGTTCATAATATTATAAATGGGTAAATGTGTTTGTCTGTTAGTTTTTCCGTCTTTCGCTGCTAAACGAAGCGACTAATTGACGTGTTTTTAAGTGGAGGTAGTTGAAGGAATGGAGAGTGACATAGGCTACATTTTGTTTCTTTCTAACGCGAGCGAAGCAACGGACAAAAGCTAGTTCTAAATAATTAAACTGTAATACTGACTCTAATTATAATACCTACTAATGTTGATAATTTATGAACCTATTTACAGTTAAAATAACTAAATATTCTAGGACAAAACAATATTTCCTAGACTTTTATAATTATATTTAATAACTAGCCGGCCCCGCAAATTGGCTCGCGTGGACCCAAATTTACTGGGAATAAAGCTACAGTTTCAAGGAAAAACTCATATTTATAGATCAAATAAATTGTTTGTATTTATACATTCACACATTTTAATCACAAGAGTGACATTACGAAATAAAGAGAAGAAATCAACTCCGAACCGTAACCGTAATCTCTCCGACTACTAGGTTAGTTTTAGTTACTCCTACTATTTTATGCTGCTTTTTATATCTGTAAAAGATCGGCGAAAATAGTGACTGATACGGATACGGACCTTATTTCACGTATCTTATCTTCGGAACATCTCTAGTGCAGTGCAGACCCATGGAATATGAGATAGTGGTGACGACGCCTACACGACGAGGCTATATATCTTACTTTGACTTAATAAAGACAGGCACCGACAGCGCCTTTCTTCGCACCATCACAATATCAGATCTTCTTTAAATTTTTCTGTTAACCCTCCTGCTGACCCGGGCTATACAGGATATCGAATCCTACGAACCACAGTCACACGGACGTATAAATTCACCCCTACACCCCATAGATAACCCTTTCGTGCTCATAAATTTGGGATAAATAATCTTAGTTAGGTATTAAGGGGCGCAGAAAGTTACTGGTTGTTGCTGTCAAAATACAGGGTAAATAGATTTTTTTGGTCTGAAGAATGGTAAAAAAAAGTGGATTTTTGATGAAGAACCGGATTTTGTATTGAATAAATCAGTCTTTAATGTGTTGGCATGAGTTACCTCAGGACGTTTCTGTATATAATAGTTTTTCACATTTTTATTTTCTGCATTAAATTGCATTATAAGAGTGGCAGGACATATTACGGCTAAGTATCTGAATTTATGACTCGATGATCATTGTGGCATAACAAAGCAAATTTTAAAGTCAATGGTTTATGAAATAGAGAAGAAGAAAAAGACACAAGTAAGGAAATTAAATGCATGTAAGTAAGACGGAAACGCAGCTAAAACAAAAGAACATAAGCAAGATATATTATACACTCACAAGTAAAGATCAGACTCCAACTCTCTATAAGTGTAGAGGAGAATAGAAGTCGTCACCCATTGGCTTGCGCTTAGCAAGTTTCAGGATAATACAGTATCCCATTGGTCCTTTACGGCTCTGCTCCATTCCTCTAAGCTTTGGTGGTCTAGCCGTAGGACCTGGGTGAATTTAGCACAGACTAGAGAACCTTGACACTAAGTAAAGGAGGTCAATATTCTGGACAAGATAAAACAAGTATTTTACACGTTGGATGAACAGGATGTAAAGTCCCTTATCCTCCATTCAAACAGGAGTATCTGACCCAGACAGGTGTTATGTCTGGTTGGATACAGCCCGGAGGTTCTAGTGGAGATTTTGTACATGCTAATGTCGCGTCAAACTCTTATACCGCGATGTAGGATGCCAGTTGTAGGTTACAAGTTCGGCAATAGTTTTATTCGCGTATGACTGGGGCTAAGTGTGTCCCGATAAAATGCTTGTTATTGTCGTATTTGACGTTAAAGATAATAATGCAAAAAAATAAGGAAAATTGAGAGCTGAAAAGAACAAAAAGAATGCAAGATTATTGTTGTTTAGCTGCAGACCAAAAAACCAAAAAGTCCCTTCATAAAGTTAAATCACGAACATTGATCACTACGAATGCTTGGGGCGTATTGGCAATGTAAGACCTAGATTAATAAAACGTTAAGGTTGAAAAAATTTTAAAACAATGAAAACATACATTCTTTACAAATCATTTTGTTAAGAATTTTTGTTACCTAATTAAATATTGTTGTATTTTTTATTATGTCAAGATTTTTAACTAATCTTCTATCATATAACTTCAGCTTTCATGTCATAAACTGAGACTTGAGGAAATTCTGATTCACAAAACTTACATCAACATTTAAATTGAAATATTAATTTTATTC
Source organism: Athetis lepigone (assembly GCA_033675125.1). Lineage (NCBI taxonomy): Eukaryota > Metazoa > Arthropoda > Insecta > Lepidoptera > Noctuidae > Athetis > Athetis lepigone. The sequence goes on along the minus strand of CM066226.1, from coordinate 3,308,721 downwards.
TGCCTTTTTAGGTCCTATATTTTATGATACCAGATATTACCTACCTTGGCAGTCAATCACAGTGCAGCTCATCTTGATAATGTCATATTTATAACAACTCCATAGCTGAACGCCGTTCAAAATACACGCCCAGGTCAAGTCTGAAAAATGGAAAAAGAAAGTGGAAACCCATATTTGGTATTAAAAAAAAATTAAAAGTGCTTTTTTTGTGTTTTAGACAATTACATATTTTATATACTTCTGCCAAACTGCACAGCAGTTTGTTGGCAGACGTAGCGCCCGTGATACAGATTATTGCAAACATTGTCATTTCAAATAAATAGGTTTCTTATAATATTCAATCCAATTTAAGTTGTTACAAATAGTATTATTTCAATTAAATTTTATGCAATTTAGTTCAATTCAGTTTACTCTAAAGTTCTAATTTAATTAACAATAATATAATTATACTTTGGAAATCTATTATGTTTTCATACTTAGGAATTACACCTTTTTAGAACACTTATATTATTATAATTTATTTTAGTTCAAATTTAATTAACAATAACTTATGCCTAAATTATTTGTTTCATACTAATGTATATATAATTCGGTAAACAAACTTAATACATTTCAATATGAACGAACAAGACGTAAAGGTATTGTAGGCGCAGAGCAAATTGCTTGCAGTAATGTTGTGCCATTGGCCCTATCATTTTGTACTAATGTGCGTACATATTTAGCAGCAATGGGGTCACATACTAACGGGCTGAGTTCTGCAGAAGTTTGCCAACTTAGCTAATTAATTCAACTCATGAAATACGTCAATTAATGTCAAATATATAGAGCAAATTGTTTCCAACAAACTGAACCAGGTGTGATTGTGTCAACAGTCTCGAAGAATGAGATAAGTGGGCGTAATTTTCCTGGAAGTGTTAAGGTCGACTTTTCACATGACAGGAGTAGTGGTTAAAGAACCAGTATTAATGATTAAGGAAATGTTGACAAGATCATGGCTATTTATGAGCACTGGCACGCACAAACACCTTCCTGTGATGCCGATTGAGATCCTTCTTTTTCGTGTTTAAGGCCCGTATTAATAGACATCACTCAATTCTAAGACGCTCTTAAATCTCTTGCTGTCCTTGTCATTCTAAAGGGAAAAAATAAGGTCAGCAATAAACTTTAGAGCGTCTCAGAATTGAGTGACGTCTATTAATACGGGTCTTAGTGTATCTAACGTCTGATTGAAAAACAATGATAGAATTATTCGTGTGTTTGTCAGTTTCAACTGTCGGACTGGCAAGCTCTTTTACAATAATAAAAAAATGGAATGTTATGAATCAATCTCCCAATTTGCATGATGGCGTACCTCCTTCACCTTTATGAGTCTGTAAAAAAACATGAATGGTGTTTTGAACCTACTTTTGACTCTATATGTGTAGATCCGGTTCAGTCTGGCAGGTCTTTTTCACAAATATTTCAGTTACAAAATACACAAATGCTTCTCAGTCACCCAGTAAACAGTATCCAAATCTGTACGCTTCCACGCGACACCAAAGCTTGCCAAGTCTCACACATACACGGACATAATTTCCGATAGAACGCTTGCAAATCGACGTCGAACATTTTTTATTCGTCCGGACAGTTCGCTGTTTCGCGTCGGTTTCATTTTGCTGAATGTAGCCTTTATGAGTATTGAACTTATTTCGTAGTTATTTTAGTTGAGGTTGGGGGGATTTCAAAGATGTTTTTGGGAATTAGGTCTATTGGGGGTATTTCAGTATTGCAATGAGTTTATTCATTTAACCGTGAGGATACAAGCTTGCATTATATACTCAATCGTATTAGGATTGAGCCTCAGTCATAATCTAGATAGTCTTTTCTTAACTATATTTTTCAGCTTCCAATTTAACCGGAATCGCCCGAATATTATGGTTTTACAAGGACCGACTGCCTGTCAGACCTCCGTAAACCAGAGTAGGAAACACAATTCCCCCCTTGTAGAACTGGCTGTCAGGCTTTTTGCCTTCGCTACCCGTTAAAAATATTAAAGATCTACGTATGACAGCTGAATCACTTAGTTTTACGTGCTTCAGAGGCATTGGTAAATCAGTTTTACGTGCTTACCAAAGTACGGGTGAATTCCAGGTCTAGTTTAGAAACTCCCGACTATTAAAATTCTTAATGGAAGAAATTGCTATTTAGCGATAAGGCCGCCTTTTGTACTCTTGCATATTTGTTTGTATGTCCTTTACTGTTTTTGTCCTATTGGTGTGCAATAAAGAATATTCTATCTATCTATGTATCTAGTCATCGAACTAAGAAAACACTCTTAAGTCACACTTACGACCACGCTTGGATGAAAACTCCAAGTCGAACCAAAGTGAGAGAGGAAGAAATTTGAAATCAGTAATCTGCCTTGAGCAAGCGTGGTGATCAATGCATCGTGCCTTCCCAAGCGAGAAGAGGCCTTTGCCTTACAGTGGAGCAGTAATAATCTGGTATTATTATTATTAATGCTGAACAGTATTCAGTACAATACTAGTTAGACTGGAGCAAAATTCACGATTCACATGCGGAAATATCTAATTTATTAGCATTAGCAGAATAGATCGCTGCATTAGATAATTAATGAACGTTATCAATGAATGATAGAATGGTTGTTATGTACAAAACCTAGTTATTGGTTTTAGACGAAGGGAGGTGTCATCCCGCGTAATGTAGAGGATTGACAGTTTACCCTAATTTTACATCAACTAATATAATATTTAAATAGCACTCTTTGTTGGTCGTAACTAGTCTGATCATAACTAAGTATACGCTACCTACTAGTTTTTACCCGCGATCGCGATCGATAATTTAGCAATATCGAACCACCTCCACGACCGAAAGAATCATGACAGATTCGCGCTAACAAGATCTAGTCATATCAAGATTAAGTCCTATAGCGAACTAGACATATCTGCTATTTAGTCTTATCGAGATGTAGTCATAACGCTACTAACCCATCGGATCATCTGCACAAACAAGCGATTATTCCTCCAGGATATCGTCGCGACTTGTAATGGAATCGTCGCGTATCTGTGACGACTCATACTGCCGCCATAAGGAAAAAAGACGCATCTAACATTTTTGTCGAAATTGAGTTATATACATATTCGGAATCAGTAAAAAAAATGGCATTCACCAGTATTTTTATAATTTGCATAAATTAACCGGAACCCTATAAATCGAACTGTTAAATAAGACGCATTTGCAATATGAATCAAATATTACTAAACAGAAAAGTCACTTCTGTCGTACACTAAGTTGAAAAAACGCGTCTTAGTAGAAGCGTTTAATTTATCTAAGAAATATATAATTTATCATAAAATGAAAAGACAGTTCTGCATGGTCATACGAAGAAAAGACTGTTCTGCGTAGATGTGCCTTTTCAGCTTAGTATGACGAAAAATGGGCAGGCGCAAGTGGCAGTAGTGCCTTTTCTATGTAGTATTGCTAGTTGTGCGGAGTGAAGCGGGGCCCGCGATTGGAGTACTACACTTCAGTTGCGTCCAGGTAGTCAAAGCGACAGACAGTACGCGCTCGCAGCTCTTCGAGCTCCGACTACGGAAAAATCGCAAGTTAAACTTACTAGAATCATTATTTGTTAATATTTAAGCATACCCAATGATATAATAATTAAAGATTAAATAAAATTTTAACGTATCAGGTGACTTAGGGTGATGCAAAGACAAAACATAGTTGGCGCAAAATACAGTTACAGTTATATATATACATACTATATATAAAAAGTGGAGAAAGATACAAATAAATACAACAAATTGAGCTCGAGCTTTTACTTTAAATGTGAACTGATTGGTAGCCATCCTGATATTCTGAGGAAGCGCATTCCACAGGAAAACCGCTTGGATAGGGAAAGAAGATTTAAGGAAACCATAACGGTGAGACTTCTTGAAGTTACTGTCGGCACCGTTATACGATTCAATCGCCGCAAGCTGTGAGTGCTACCAATAAAGATAGCCTTGCATTTGGCTGGATTAACTGCTTTCCCAAACCGATCAGACCAATCTTTAACCACTGCTAAGTTCCGATTAAGCTCCTCTATAACACCGCATATGTTATGGACACTTGCCTGACTGTAGAGCTGTAAATTATCATCGTAAAGATGATACGCACACTGAAGCTCGGTAGTTATGAGGTCTATATAATAGAGAACAAAAGTGGAGATAAAATACCGCCTTGAGGGATGCCAGCAACAAGATCACACCAGCTGGAAGATGAGTCTCCCATCAGGACAGACTGCTGACGCCCCCAAAGATAGGAAGAAAACCAATCCAGAACCTCGGGAGAGACCATAAGATAGGAGAGGATGGATAAAAGGGCTTCGTGGTTGACGGCATTAAAAGCGTTGGAAAAATCTATCAACACTAAAATAGAAACTTTGTCTCTTCCATTCCCCGCCTTATATCATCAGTCACTTTAAGGAGAGCAGAAACGGTACTGTGGCCTGGCCTGAATCCAGACTGGAAAGGACTAATGAGGGAATTCTGGTAAATGAAGTGGGAGAATTGCTGGTGAACACAGACCTCAAGTACTTTAGACAGAAAGCGAAGGATGGAAATTGGTCGAAAGTGATTGGGAAGGGTGGGATTATTAATTTTAGGAAGTGGTCGGACACAGGCTTTCAGTGAGCTGATCGAGAGTCAATACGATCATGTTGCGACTTATGTCATCACAACCCACGGCCTTGGATTTAATGGAGAGGATAATCTTTTTGATCTTACTAGGATCGACTGGTTTAAACATAAAGGGGTAATATTAGATCGCGTCAGTCCAGCAAGGTAATCCATAGTTTGACATTTGGTTAGACTATCAAGCGTAAGAACAGAGGTGAAATGGTGATTTAGATCGTCTAAACCAATTGTTTTAGGAAGGTCTGAATGTCGCGATCTGCCGATACCCATAGTTCCAAGGAACTTCCAAATATCGGCAGGAGAAGAAGAAGTGATATTATCAAGAATGTGGCGGCGTTTAGCGTTACGTATCATCTGATTACAACGATTGCGAGCAGCTTTAAAGAGGCTCAAATTATCCTCTGTCCGATCTTTCTTGAACCTACGAAACGCACGATCCCTTTGCCGCATTGCCATCCGTACACCTCGGTTAATCCAAGGCGCAGGAGGGCGCTTCAGCTAGATTTTTCTGATAGGAGCGTGCTTGTCGTACAACCTCACTACAGCTGTGTTGAACATATCAACTTTGTCGTCAATTGTTGTTGCTTCTTGTAGAGGTATCCAGTCAATGACAGAAGCATCTTCCAAAAGTTTAACGGTATCCATCTTCGCAAAGGCACGCCTGTACTTGTACCTGGTTTGGGTTTTGGTGGTTTCAGAATATAAGGCAGGAAAATAAGGTCGTGATGGGAAAAGCCGGGAGCCACATGCTGACCATGTGAGGAGACTAAGGAAGGATTAGAGACAAGGATAAGGTCGAGCCAGGAATCATCACCGATAATGTTGTAAAGCGTTGGTTAGAGTGGCAACACGTGCAAACTAGCTAATTCAACCAGATGCAGGAGCTTACAGGAGAAAGTATGGGCTAGGAGGTTGGTGTTGAAGTCACCCATGATTACGTGATGTGCGTACTCCGGACCCAAAGATTCTAGAACCGATTCGATTTCGATGAAGTAGTCAAGGGAAGGAGAACAGGAGATTTGTAATTGCTATTTTTGTAATTCTTTATTAAAATATAGGTCTGATTCTTATACTTTGTGTTTTATTTAATACAACATAATTATCATGTTAAAATTTACGTCAGTTACATTTAACGATATTTTTTAAGGTCATGAAATATGTACATACTCATATTTATGCTAAGTTGAAAAGCAGCAAATGGCTACTTACGTCTTTTTTATTAAGTTTATTAGAATCTGGTAACCCATTATCCCTAAGTAGGAAAGACATTTAAAAAAAATACTAAGTTGAAAGGACGTATCTAGCCAGATACGTCTTTTCATTGCAGTATCACGTATTTTATCGATATTTTTTTACTAAAAAGAAACGGAAAAACTAATTTCTAAAATATAAAAAAAAATATTTCATTAAAATTTAATATTAATTCATACAGATCCAATTCTAATACAACTTTTTGCCCCACAAAATAATGATTTTGTTTATTACCTTTCACACAGCGATTTTTTTAAGTTTTTAAATGTTTAATAATTTTTTTCTCCGTTTCATACTTTATGTAGAAACGTCCTTTTTCCTTATGGCGGCAGCATAACGGAATCGCTGCGTTTTGGCGAAGAGGCGTTGGGCAATAGTTTTGTTGAGAGAGTTCGGTTAGGTGACGGACAAGAGCGCACTCACTGCGAGAGCGTTCTTTTCCGTCACGATCCACTCGCAGTCGCGGAGGATTAAGTAGCTTTATAACAGTGTTTTTTTTTTTGCAATCGGTGTCTGACTTTCAAAGATACATTTTACAAATAAAAAACAAAAAGGATACCTCATTATATTTGGTATAGATATAAAAAATAACGCAAAATGAAGATAATAGTTACCTACTAGTTAGGAAATAAAAAAGACTTGCCTAAACTGGCTACAATTTTTCTAGGTTACCCAATATAATAATTATCTACCTATGAAAATAATAGTAACCAACCTATAAAAATCGATGCCAAACAATGTCCAATCAATTCTCACAAACATAAAAATCGAATTACAAAACATACATCGGTAAAATATCGAATAATCCGAAATCGAGTCACAAATCTTGTTAGGGACCACCGCAATCTAATACTATGGACAAAATTTATGTTAACCGGATACCAATCACAGACATACCTTTATAAAATATTAGATACCCGTGTCAAGCTGAATGCGATCTTTTTATTAGCTAGTTTCGGAAATTGGCTTAGCATGGCCGTGGAAAATGTAAGGAGTAAGCGGTTTGAAGTAATTTTTGTACGTATAAGTATGAAAAGAGTTTGGGATATGGAGTGCCACAGGGCAGCGTATTAGGTCCGGCTTTGTTTATGAATTGAATCAAAAATTTTCAAAAGTAAGAAATCGAATAAATGTCAGCCTAGTTAATGTGGGTACCATTTAAGTAATAATTGGTTGTATTTAAAAATACGTACGTCAGAAATGGTTTAAAAACAAAAGAGTGAAGAATAATTATCCACCTTGTAGATTAACGCGCTTCTCATTGAAGTAGACCAAATACCTAAATTACTTGAAAGGAAAATGATAATAGCTAATATTCATTTTAACGTAAAATATTACTCACTTTCACAAAAACATTAAATAGGTATGTGAATTAGTAAATCTTTCAACTTGGTTGAATCAACCAAAAAATTACAAACAACGTGTCAATATCGATATCAGAAAAACCATTCATTTCAATGCTTTCCATTCAAAGAAAACCAATTTGGTTGAACCGTATATTATGCCCATTTTACTTGTTTTCTTTTTTATTTACATTCATTGTATCGACATCCAAAATTTACTTCAAAGAGACAAAAATACATTCAATATTTGTTTGTTTGTATGTTTTTCTTCAATTCTCGTTATCGGCAACATTGTACTCTAGCAAATTAGCATTCATATTGGAAGTGGTCCATTCTATAATTTATGCAATTACCCGATGAATATAACATGAATGAGTCGTGCGTTGGACGATGCTGTTTGAATGAGAATAGCCCATTGGGTGAAACTATTACTATTGTAGTTAATTTAGTTAAATGCGGTCAGTTAGAAGTGACATTTAATGGATTTGGTAACGATTTATGATTGTTTTTGTGCTTTCTAATAGATTGTTTGTCCCTGGGGAATATGGGAACTAGAGCTTTGCCAGCAGTGCCCAGAGTAATTACAATACTAGCCAATTACTTTCCCAATGTAAGGGCAAGTTAATTAGGCACAAGGCTCGCATAGTGGTTAAAATTTCAAATTGATATCATGTACTTGTCGAAAAACATTTTATGGGTTTTGTTCGATTAAATCTATTAAAACGTAAAAATCGCTTTATTCTGACTGAAATGTATAATTTTGTGATAGACGTTTCTTTTACTGCATCAAATCTTTTTTACACAAGCTTAGAGATAAAATATTGGTACCTTTATTAGTTGTCACTCTTATGATGAAGACTAATGATTATAAAAGTAATTGTATACTTATTTTTAGTAGCAAAGCCAATATTCAAAAAATTGGAACAATGATATGCGTACACACAACCTCTCAGCTCTCAAACCAAACGCATGCTCAGTTCTGTGCCTGCCGGGGTTGCGGAATGTTTATAATAGTTACCGTGACCCTTGAACATAAAGGGCAATCGAAGGAACATGTGTGGGTTTTAGTCAGTAAGAGTTTGACACGCCCTCCCGCCGCACCCAGGACGGGAGCAGTCATTGGATGATTTCCCAATCACCAAAAAAAAAATGCTCAGTTCTGTCGTGGTTAAAAATGAACCAGTTTTCTAAATGATATCACGACACAACTTCCTCGCACAACCAACTACATTTCCATTCAACTCCAAGATCAACAAGGGAATATCCATAAAACTCATCCAATACAAGAATAACAGTTTAGAAATATTCAGAGCAGCTGCGGCGACGAACGAGTTCGGGATTTACATTTAAAACTTAAAATAAATAATGTTAACTCAAAGAGAACTCGTGAATGTCGGACTTAGTGAAAATTCAGTAGGAACTGAAATATAGTGAGTTCCTGCACTGTCCTAGTTCTGGGTATAAGCTTCTTGACTGCTTTCGTTCTTTGGAATATACGGGAGAGGTTTGTGGGCAGATCCCCTTTAACGATTTTTAGGGTTTCGTACCCAAAGGGTAAAACGGGACCCTAAAATCGTAAAGGACCCTATTACTAAGCCTCCGCTGTCTGTCTGACTGTCTCCAGGATGTATCTCATAAACCGTGATAGCTAGAAAGCTGAAATTTTCACAAATTATATATTTCCGTTGCCGCCATAACAACAAATACTCCCAGACAATTAACGTGTTTGTTTTTTGTATTTTTTTTTTTAGATGATAGTACGGAATCCTTCGTGCTCGAGTCCAACTCGCACTTGGCCGTTTTTTAACTTTACTTACTTTCGTCCGCGTTTTCAGCCGCGTAAATGTCGGTACTTCCATTCCATATTTTACCTCTTTCAGACTGGAATTTCCAAAAACTTTCTTACAAAAAATTTCTTAGTGGCTACTTACTCTTCACAAAGACCACACCTTGCAAGTCTAAACCTTCGAACACACGTGATTCGAGAGACAAAAGAAAAACAATAGCAGCCCGACTGCAGGCTGTCGCTTGATCGTCGAAGGGTTAATGTCATTGGGACCAGAGGTTTGGGCTACGCGTTGATGTATCAATAGTCTGTCAATCATCACTATTTTATATCTTTAAAGATTATTTAGTAGAATAAAAATCTTTGTGAATTACTTCATCCAGGTAGGTGTATAAACTCCCCATCACACAAAGCAATTTCTGGTGAAAAGCAGCATGACTGTGTTCTGATTTGAAAGGTTTGTGTGCTGGTCTAGTTACAAAGTAACTGCGAATTTAAATGGGGTGGTCACAGACCGTCAGCTTGTTTACCGTCCCTTGAGGTTAAAAAAACCGGTTTATAAACAATTCTTATGTATTTAGTTAACTCAAAAGAAAGTTGACTAATACTACAATAACCCTGATTAATTGAGGCTTATCTGCGAGTAGACCAAGAAGGACCGTCGTAACCCCGTATGTTTCCTAAAATATTCAAGGCTCGTGAGTTTGTTTGCTCGCATACTATAAGATATTTGCTCCTCTACTTTTGTTGGCCTACAAGAAGACGCGTGTATTTAAGGTAATATCTTGTTTGCTATTTTTATTTGATGCTAGTTGTTCAACACGATTACTTCCACGTTAAATCAGGAGATGATTCTACCCATGAAAACAAACAACTTTTATTATGGAACCAACTCGGAAATCTTGAAAAAAATATCAGCTGCTTCATATATTACGGTCGGAGGGCATTGAACTTTTGTTAGGAACAGCTGATATTTTTTTCGCGATTTCCGAGTTGGTTCCATAATAAAAGTTGTTTGTTTTCATGGGTAGAATCATCTCCTAGCGGGTGGTACGGGACTAATAATTCACCTAGTATATCTTTAAATACTATGTAATATTATTAACGTGGAAGTTTGTGAGTATGTATGGACGTTTGTTTTTTCACGCAAAAACTGTTGAACGGATTTTGATAATATTGTACAGTAATAATGTTTATACATTGAAGTAACATGAAGGCTACGCATCATCATGCCATGACCTAAGTAAGCGAAGCAGTAGTCAACGCGACAGCTAGTTGGCCAAAATATTGGCTATCATACAAATATTATACTTACAGAGTTTTTTATCTACTTGATACTTCAGTGATAGTGCGTCTTAACAAAAATCTTCAGCTTTATTAAGTGTATTGACATGTAGATAATAATGCTAAACATTTAAATGAATTTTTATTGTTTGCCATTGTTTATTACTTACATTGAACAGAAATAAAGTTTCTTAGTTACAGCTAACCCATTTTGTTAGATAGCTAACGATAAATTGATTACATAGCCTAGGTCACTTTAATTATAGGAATACAGTCATGGTTCCGTGTTCAAATTACGTTAATTGTTATTTAAAAAAACCATGTCGTAGGCAAACTCGGGGTACTTACACAATATTATTTCCACATTTGGAATTTCTCCTCTCTCTCCCTTTCCCTCTATAAACATAAAACTCACATACACAAAACCCAGACTCTGTACAAATACCTGTACGTCATACAAACATTTGTACCGTGCGGGAGTCGAACCCGCGATACGTAACCCAACAACAAAGCAATTAACCACTGCTCCCACGTCACACCGTGTCGATAAATGACATTCTACGCGGACGAAGTAAGTATATTATTTGGTGAGTTTTCGTTTTCCTCTCCTGTCCTGTCATTCTTCATACAATGCACCTTTTGGCTTTGCACAGGCCACTTCATCCCTCTTACTGATTAATAATTTAGCTCTTAAAGCTATAACTAGGTACCTAATAAAAATGTATTGAACACGAAATGTTCAAAAATTATTCAAAAACGGTATCTAAAACAAACCAAAACTGAAAGTTCGAAGAAAGAACAACACTTATCTGTTAATTTTTATTAAATTATCTAAAGGAAAATATTAAAATATTTTTCCAATTTCACAACGCATATTCCTACCTACATACCTATTTATTTATTCACAAAATAATGTAAAACAATATATTATCGCTATTCAAAACAGCGCCATCTATCTTTTACGGCGTTAACGAATACAACCGTGAGCAGTGTGCTACAAGTTGTTTACAACTGCGCGGTTGAAAGTTTTTAGTCTAACTAGATTTCGAACGTGACGTGACAGTAAATAGATTTTTCAGTAGGCTTTCTGATTCTTATAATATATATTAAAGCTAAACTAATTAGGTAAGTACTTAAGTATCCAAATGAAAATAACTGTGATTGGGTATTTCTAAAGTAAGAACTATTTACTTAACCCTAGACTCAGATTATAAAACAGTAGGCAGATAGACAGCGCGGAACATTACGAGTGCGGCGAACGTCGAGACATGTGTGCGTGACTGCCACGTGACTGCGCTGTAAGAACACGTCGTCTCTGTGTGCGTTCCGGTTGCCAGGATGATGAAAAATTACCCGTAATATTTCATTCTTATCTGTTTATATTAATTAAAATATAAATAATAAAGTGCTTAGGTGTATAACAATTTTATAAAGCTAAAAAGTTTGTTTGTTTGAAACTTGAACGCGCTAATTTATTCTATTATTCACAGAAAAGGACAGAATATAAAATATTAGTTATCATATTTTTCTGTTCACTGTTTTTTACTATATTTACTTTATGTTGGCGAATCGACTGGTGGACATAATTTTAGTTAGAGACAAAACATTCACTACTTTTATTAACGAAGACTTTTGATACATACAATACACATGATACAAACATACCAACCAAAAAGAAAAAAACACTCGAATTAAATATTCTTGTAGATCGATAATCCTGTGTCCAATACATATTTCCCAACTTAGGGGTAAATTTTTCCACAATAAAATAGCAACACCGACAGATTTCTGTTGAGGTTTTGTGTTCCAAACAAAATAACATCCAAAAAGGCAAATATAACCTTATTTATTCTATAAAAAGGTACTCCATCTTCTTTCTTTTGATTTAGGAAACAATTTTTGCAATGTTTAAAAACAAAAGACGGCATCATTCTCGAAAATATGAATATTTTCTGTGACATGTTTACGGCGCGACGCTTCGTGCCGTACTGACTCGAGATTGTATTCGCTTTTGGTTTTGTATTTGCTTTGTTGACCTCACTCGCGGTGTTCCGCGCTATCTATCTGCCTTGTGTTTACTAATCTGAGACCCTAGAGTACTAATCATCGCCTGAGAAACCACCTGCGGTCGGTTTTTTCTGGTTATTTTGAAATTGCGGGGACGTGTCGCGCCGTGCTTTTGCGCCAACTCAGTGTAGCCCAAGACGCGGCTGGGAGAGCTTGCGGGCTCGGCGAGAATACAGCGTTCCCGAGATATTGCCTACGTGATCGCCTGGGAGGCGATCATTAGTATTAAAGGTAGGTTTTTTACTATTGACTTCATTTACGTTTTTGAGTTTTTTCTTTGTTTACTCACTATTATAAGATATAAAATACATGTTTTATTTCATAGATGGATCTCAACGAGCAGCATATAGCAAATTACTTGGAAGATGACATCTCTGATAGGGAGACCGAGGATAATTTAGAAGTCGCGGATTACGATTCTGATGACAGTGTGGTTGATCCCACTTTTGTTCCATACCGACTCGAAAATGAGTTACAAAATATTGTGCTAGATGACCCTGATCCTCAAGACCGAAGCTCTCCAATACCGTCATCATCCGGAAGCACTTTACCAAATCTGAGTACTTTACCACTTTACCAGATCAAAGTCTGAGTTCGACTTAGTTTGCAGTAAGCTATGTGACGATTAGAATAGTTTTTTGTTATATTTTTCATACTTTATCTATTATATTGTAGTTTTTATACCAAAACAGTGGTAAAATATCAACATTTTTTTTATATAAAAATATCCCTTTAGGCTGTGTTAGAAAATTAAGTATTATGTGTAAGGCTGATTTTAAGACAAATAAGAGTTTCTCAGATATATATTTTTTTGCATTTCATAAAGGCAGAGGTATGCCTGTTATTTTGTTATAAATTTTGTTACATTTTAATAAAAGTTTAGTACTAAAATTTTGCTTTATTTATAAAGTAGCCTCCCAGGCGATTATTAGTATTAAGCAGTAATAAATTTATATTACTACTCTAGGGTTAATTAACGTCTTGTTATCATCACAATGGTGCCGATTCTCTTATTCACAAACTAACGTAAATTTAAGCTAAGTGCATCTTTCTCTTTCAATTTCCCTGTGAAAAGGACAGAAAATAAGATATAGGTCCTGTCAAATTAAGACACTCCATTTATGTAGATAATTTAGTCGCGTTAAAAAACATGGCGACTGAAAATACCTACGTCGATTTACTTGAGGCGCTCTCTAAATTGACAGGATTAAACTAAAATGTCATTTTTTGGAAATGGAAAAAGAAAGATGCAATTAACTTAGATTTAGTTTTAAGTTTTGTGTACAAGAGAACTAGCACCATTATCTAGGTATCTTTCGGTATAAAAAAATCCCGCAATTCTATTTGATTTAAGCCAAGTAAATACCTACATAGATATACTGTTAGATAAGTTACCTAAAATTGATTTTCTTTGACTCTAAGGTACCCAGCTAACCGAATATAGGTACTTACAGGTAGGTACTTTATGCAAGAACTTTCTTATTAGGATCGCTATTGCGCATAAGTGAGGCTAAGCTAAATCTACACAGATCTAAGTCCAACGCCAGGTTTCAATCACATAAAGGCTAAATAGGTAATTTATTAGTAAGACTAGAATTTAGACAATCTATTACTTAAAGTTACGGAACAGCATAGCTATGCTAAATCTAGTATCTAATCTACCCAATATATAGGTACTTTATAATCATTTTCTGTTATTCCGATCCCGTAAATCTAAATCATTCATTGTACTATAGGTAATACATAGTCAGCGCACTAACAGAACACGAACAGAGTAAGATAATAATACAAAAGTAATGGCGGCTGGGCGTCGCTTATCGTTCCAAGTCCAAAGATAAATAAACGCTACTTCACGTACTCGACTACGCTATCTCTTTCACGCACTCACAGTTTGACAGATGCCCGAAAGTGACAGAGCTAATGTTTAGTCAAAGCACGTGCTAAGAAACGTCTATTAATCCCGGGCTTAGTATACAGGTTAGCGCGTAGTGCGCTGCGAGTCAGCGAACTAAAACAAGGTCAGTTGCCCCGCGGCCCCCACCGCGAGCGATTGTGCGCGAAAAGTTGTCGTCGCGCGTCTGTTTCGCGGAAAATGTCCTGCGTAGTCGATCCAAAAATGGCACTTCAAGCGCGAGAAAAAGAAGTTATATTCGATTTAATAGAAATGTACAAACATATGCCCTTTTTGTGGAATAAAAATCACTTAGATTATAAGAACAAAGTTAGAAGAAACCATGCGAGCCAATTGTTGCTGGAGGTTTATCAGAAAATTGACGAAAACGCAACTATGCAATCTGTAAATAAGAAAATACAGAATTTGCGGACTAGTTATTACAAAGAGTTGCGTAAGGTTAGTTTGTGGCATTTTTATATAATTATGTATAATATGTACCTATTCCATACACTAACTGTACGTCAAGATTTCATAATCTCTCTTTTTCTTGCAGGTTCAAGAAGCAAGTGAACTAAATGAGCCACCGTATGAGCCAACATTATGGTATTATGAAGCTTTAACTTTTCTTGGTGACAAAGCAAGCACCGACTGCTGTCACAGCAATGATCCTTTAAAACAAGAGGTGAGTTACTTAGTTTTGTGTTAAAAAACAACATACTTTAACAAACACTCGACAACAATATTATTTAAAACACACTCAAAAACGTGTGTGTCTGACGTTCAGTTCGCATTGAGCGCGGTCGTGTCGCCATTCCATTATCTTTTGTTCGCCCGTCTCGCTCGCACTTATATGTTTATCCTGCTCTAACATTTAGGGCGCTTGGCCGCTTGCACGCCAGCTAAGTAATGATACGTATTTATAACGTCTTTCTGCCCTTGTCTAACTCGATGCGGTTGTGAGAAACAGAAACAGCGCGCTTGCTCGATAATAATATCTAATCTCTGTAGAAATACAATGTAATTTTTCCTGTAGTTTAGCGTTTACGCCTAATGTCGTGTACATTAGGCTAATTTTTAAAGTGAGTACAGAGCGGTACTACTAATTAGTAAGCTAAGTTTTTTGTGTCTAAAGAACTATACTTTGGTCAAGTTCTATTAAGAATTTTAACAACAACATTGAAATAATAATAAATATTTATGATAATCACTTTTTGTACGTTACTTATAAAATTAATAAAGGCGTAATTTATTTTTATACGTCTTAGCTTACCTAGATTATTTTGGGAAAAATATTGTAAAAAGTTAAGCAATAGTGTAGAAAAAAAAATTTCTTAACCCTTTTACTAAGTTAGCCAAATTTTTTATGAATAAACATTCATTACTAGGTTTAGCGCAAGTACTTATAGACATTGAGCTAGTAGCCTAGTAAGTTAGTGCTACGTCAAGATAATTTGAAAGCAAGCTAGCTTACTGCTGACCTCTCATTCTATAAACAATCTTTAGAAACCGAGATCAGCGTATACTGGATATAGGTGCATGGCTTGATAACCGAGTGTGTTATTGAACACTAGCTGTCCCTATTTTTCAAATCGGTTCTATAGTTTTGGAGCCTATTCAATGCAAACAAACAATAAAGTCGTTCCTGTTTATAATATTACTATTGAATGTTTATTTTCTTATGTATAAATGCCGTATTTTGGTCGTGTTTTGTGGCGTATTAAGCACATTTTCATTATCGACCATTGCTGATTTTGGCAGGCTAAGGTTTTTATAAAACATCGTCTAATAAATAAATAACACAGGTCTTATAATAGGGAGAGGCCTTTCTTCAGAAGACCTCTTTATGCTAACATAATGATAATGGTATTTTTTTTCTTTTATTTAATTTGTGCCCCACAATAGGAATGTCTCCTGAATCGTACATAATGCGTTTACAAACGTATACATAAACTCAGATAAAACACAAACAATCAACACGGAGCAAATACTTGTAGGTTAAAAAAATGTTACTTCAGGGAATCGAAACTGTTGTCATTTAGCGCAGCAGCTAAACGCTTCACCACGGGAGCCCACCGTGCTGTCACATTATTGAAATCATTCGTCTTTTAATCCTGGCAATATTAATTTCATTTTCAATTCAATTTCAGACAATATTTAACTGTATGTATTACCTGGGTTATTTTTATTTATTTTTTCCTGGGTTCGATTTCCACCCAGGACAAACTCTGTGATGAGCATGATTGCTTGTTCTGTGTCTGGGTGTAATTTATCTATAACTAGCTTTTGCCCGCGACTTCGTCCGCGTGGGATAATAGTTCCCGTTCCCGGGGGATTTCTGGGATGAAAACTATCCTATGTCCTTTCTCGGGGCCCAAACTATATCTGTACTTACCAAATTCCATTCAAATCGGTTATGTGGTTTAGGCGTGAAGAAGAGACAAACAGACAGACAGACAGAGTTACTTTCGCATTTATAATATTAAGTACGGATATGTATGTATTGAAAAAATTATATAGTATTGTATTTTTATCAGTTGTCTGGTTACCATTGTACAAGCTCTGCTGTGCTATTCTGTAAGATCTCACTTCAGTGCTTACTTGATTCCGCGGTGAAAACTGTCTTAGGTGAAATTGAAGTTCTGTAACCCAATGAAAACAACGCTAGCGCCACTCAATGAGAACGTAGGTGAAAGGAACTAACTATTTTTAGTGTAAAGTTTTCTAATTTGCCATTGAATACCAAATAATTTTCACTTCAGATGAGTTAGAAAATGAGATCGAAATCGTATTCACGTGAGTTCTTACGGAATCGCACTGCAATTTAGTTGGAACCGATGACCGTGTGTGAGTTGTCCCATATATTTATTTATTTACCTTTCGATTTGATTTCAGAAAATAACTCCGTCAAACTCGGATGAAGAGGGCAGTTGCCACAATTCGGAAACAAATAGCAATCCGCCGACACAAAAGAGGAAAATCATAATTCCAATAGGATACGAAAATGTATTTAAAAATCAGGTTAGTACTGCTAAGAAATAGACATACAAAAATATTACAAATAGAAAAGATGCAGAATGAGTTATAACTAGGTAATAGACGAATGAGCAAATACGCGTAATTGTGGCTCTTCGGCCTCTTTTGCTTGTGTAAAACCGACTAGCAATAGCAAATTCGTCGGCAATACTATATTATTTCCGTGACGCTTCGTTTACAGCTGTTTACAGTACAGCGGCTTTGCAGCATTCTTGATTTTTACTTTTGCAGCTGTCGATGTGAAAAATATTAATTACTTACATAAACATTTTGATTCAAAATTTGTTTGTCTTTGACTTTTAATGCAAAATTGCTAGCAGTATTTATAAGTTCAAAAATACGAAAAAAAACACGTTTATTGTATGAGGACCCCCCTTAATATTTCTGAGGTTTATGAGATACAGCGTGTAGACAGTGAAGGCTTAGTAATAGAGTCCCGTTTCACCTTTTGGGTACGAAACCAAAAAATCACGATTTTTTATGAAAAAATTGTCAAGATGGCCCAGACAAAAGATTCTGCATTTAAATGCGGCCAAGTACCAGACCTTCTAAGCATAAAATGAGGTATTTGCCTTGCATCAGAACAGTAATAGGTTGCTGTATTTGGATAACAAAAACAATAATAATCTGTCACGTGAACAAAACATTTTGTACGAACATACGGAACTTTAAAGTTTTATTTGAGATGATGTCACTAATATGGATATGACTATATTGCCAAGATTTGTAGTAAATAGTTTCTGATAAATTGTGGTCTGTTAGATTTTAATTGTGTGAAATATCAAGTACATTAAAACAAACGACCACTGCTAATGACACATTTGACTTAAATTGATGTGCAAATATTGGTATTTGTTCAATAAGCAATAAATACTTTAGACAAAATTATACACGTGGTGATTAATGGTCGTGCCTTCTCTGTATGATTCATTTGCTTAATAGCGGAACAAATACAAGCTGATGTTATTATAGTATAGGTCCCTAGCTGTCCCCGTGGTCGAAGCGTTATACTAGGTGTGTTTCTGGTGTTGCACAACCCTCTAGGAGATGATTTTACCCATGACAACAAACAACTTTTATTATAGAAGCAACTCTGAAATCGCGAAAAAAATATCAGCTGTTTCTAACAAAAGTTTAATGCCGTCCCGACTATAATGTATGAACCTCGATTAGTGATGTCCAACGCAAAAAAAAACAATTCGAACCAGTACTTCCTGAGATTAGCGCGTTCAAACAAATAAACAAACTCTTCATAATTATAATAATTGTATTAGTGGATATAGATAGGGATATTTCATATAGTGTCTAAGTAACTTTTCTGTCTCATTCCAGAAAAAATCACCCTCAATTTCGGACGGCGAAGGCAGCTACCAGAATTCCGAACCATACAACCCACCACCGCCTAGAAAGAGAAAATTCACAAATCCAATCACACACGTACAAGAAAATATTAATAACAAAAGTATTCCCAGTCAAGATACTCCAGTGGTCATGAAAGATGAAGAATGGGAGGTCTTCGGGAAGGCAATAGGCCTCCAACTGCGGGACCTAGACAAAAAACAGTTGACGATCGCACAGAAAATGATCTCAGATGCCATTTACTACGCAAAGTTTGGTCTGTTGAGTCCACAGTCTTATATCAATCTTGGGACTCCTCTGACCTGATAACCGGTTTAGGTTTTAAGTATAATAAATGTATGTTAAGTGTAAAAAGGTTTTTACTTACCTCTAATACTAAATGTCTCTAAGGCGATTCACACACGGCACCGCTCGCCGCCGCGGAGGGCGGTGGCGGTGAAGCGGATTTCTTAGCGGTTCTCCGCGCGGTTAGGCGGTTTACGCGCCTGTCCGCGCGGATCGATTTATCGCTTGAGCAGGGCACGTAGGTATATTGAATGTGCATTCGGTATTTTAACACATAAATGGCGTATATTTCAACGCTCTTTGAACGTAAACTGAAATTAATGTATAAAAATTATTAAAGCATGCTGTATACTTCATAATTTTGTTAGGGCAAGACATGGCGTTGATTTTAAAGATATTTTATATACGAACCATAAGACAAAGGCAACAGTTAATATACCTATAGACAATAATTGCAGAGGAAGCACAAGTGCTGCAGCGATCCGTAATAATTTAGCTGATTATTTTGTAAATGAGAACTCCCTACCATGGCAGAGTAAATATGCTTAAAAATAATTATATTTTTTAAACTTACTTCTTTTTTATCTTTGTCACTATTTTGTCCTGGCTCCACATATAAGGTAACAATTTCTTCCCATTGTTTCATTTTAAGGAGTCACTATATTGTGTGCATATAGCAGAGCGACTTTCAATCTCTAAAATAAACTTTTCGACTTCGAAATCAATTTTAAATTGCAACACGTCTTGCGCACACGATGATCCGCGCGGTTATGCGGCGTCCCGTGTGTAAGGCACCGCCCCACCGCGCGGACGTCAGCGCGGAGAGGCGGTGGCGGCGAGAGCACCGCTCGACCGCGCGGTCGGGCGGTGTACGTGTGTAAGGTATCAACGGATTTCTAAGTGTCTTGTACAACATGACATCCGCTTGACCGCCCGCCGCGGCGGCGCGCGGTGCCGTGTGTGAATCGCCTAACGGGAATCAGATGTTCCGATTTGAAGAAATGCCGGTGTATTCACAGGTACATTAGGCATGTCATCTTGTCTCTAAGATAGCAAAGCATCTTATGGGCTACTTTTTTTGAGTACTAATAAGGGTTTCGCCTTAAAATTGATGGCAGTAGTAGCAGTATTGCATTCGTAGACATGGTTGTTATGCGTATCATTTAATATTTACTATACTCACACACAAGCTATTGTCATCTCCTAATTCTCATTTCTTTTCGTTTTTTTTTCTTAATGTTTTTACTCTTTTACTTGATTTTATTATTTCTTGCGAATACTTAAAACACTCCATATGTTCATCTAATTTACATGACTATATAAGAACCAGGTGATCTGTTACTCAGGGCTATCCTATCTCAGAGTGAACAATGTACCTATGATGTTGATAGGTGGCAAACAAAAAACTACAGGCTATTTCATTCTTTTCCTGCTTCTATACCATCTAACTATGTAGTACTATGTCATTTTGGAAACCATTAATCACTCTTTTCTTCTTCACATAGTCCATCCCTTTTTTTAGGCCTCCCTACCCCTTTTCTTACATCTTCAGCCACACTTATAAGTGGCCTAGATACATGAGTTTCATCCCTTCTCTTCACATGTCCATACTAAGACAAACAATTTTTTTTCAACTACTATGAAACTGGGACTACCAACAGACTTCTTTTAATGGGTGTTATTTATCTATAAAATGTATGTATTTAAAAATTATATAAGTATGTATATCAGTTGTCTGATTATCATAACACAAGCTCTGCTTAGCTTGGGATTAGAGAGAGTGTGTAAGATGTCCCATGCAGGATATTTAAATTAAAAATTAAATTAAATAAATTTAATATTATAGCTACTCATTTCTCAGTTCATCCATTCTCATCCATCTCAATAAATACAATGTGTTAATGAACTAACCCAAAACCTGAAACTAGTTTGTTTAGAATCGGCAGCAAAATCGAATACAATAATTTTTATTATAGGTTATATTTTTCCAAAAAAATATTATTTGTCATGCCGCCTCTAATATTTTTTAACGACACTGTACACTACTGTCCAACGCGATGTAAACAATAGTGCTCCCGTGTTCGTTGACAGTGGCGCGGAGTCTGTAAAAAGTAGCGGGACAACAACATTTTCAAATATGTATTACTATAATTTATGAAAATAAATAATTATACTTCAGGCTTCGTCCTCGGGATTAGCAAATAACACATGTAGTACCGCCTAGTGGTTCGCCAGTCTCACACTATAGTTGAGGGTAGAAAATAAAATTAAAAAATAAATTCACGTCAACAAGACAGTTGACCGACCCGCTTGCTTCATTCGCTTTTTAGTGCTCGCCACGATCACACGCTCGCGTCTCAAAAGTGCTAATTGTTTATTCCAAGTGCTTATCCAACATGCCTAAACGGAAACGAGGAAGATTACGATCATCTGCTGCGGTAGTTCAAGAAATTAAAAAAGAAAGTGTTGCGAAGATGCCGTAAGTACGCTGAGTCGTTCCAACTCGCTTGATACTCGTTCCCGCTCGGAGTCTCCAGGTCAGTCATTGTGTATTTATTGTTTGTTAGTTTTATTGCTGCCGTACAAAGCCCGTTTAATAACGAGCTGGCGATAAATAAGTCGCCATAATGCATGCCCATTAGGCAACGATTTTACTTGCCTTATTTACTTTTACATACATATCAAGTGTATCAAAACCTTTTTGTCACGGTTTTATGTTTACTAAGAAGTAACTTGTAGATACTTACTTATACAGTGTGTAACTGAATTAATGCACTTTGAAAAAATAGTTTGTTCAGAATCGTTTACTGAATCGATTTTTGTTATTTTTAATATGGGTAATATTTTATCCCAAAAATAATTAAAACTACGTACATTGCTGTCACACTTCCGCTATACAGTTAAAACAAACTAAAATGGATGAAATACCTACTACGCTAGACCCTTATGCAAGTGCGACGGTGTGCATGCGTAAATTTGTAATGTGACTATAATTTTCTCCCACAAACTGTACAACAAATTAATAAAAAAAAAAAACTGTTTTAAACATAATAATAAAAAATCAGTGTATGTATTATGATTATAACATAATATTCTTATTTGGGTGTCTGGTGGTGTGCGTTTATTCCGGGACATATTGTACACAAATTTTTTACAATACATTTAATCAATCTTAAGAAAAGTGTTGACTAAATTAGCTAAATAGGTTACATTTCATACCTATTGGGTTTAACTACCATTCGTAGAAACTCCTACGATATTTTAAGAAATGTTATCTTTGCAAATTTACCTACTCAATATCAAAATAGAATAATAGTTATGCGAACAGTATTTTAGGACTGTTTCTTAACTAATTGTCAATAAATTAGTGTGACTCAATCGTGATATTTTACATAAATTTTATAATAAAACATAATTTTTATAATAAAACATTACTTACACCCGTGATAGTAATAGTTACCTAGCCGGGTTTGCGTACTTCTCTGGAGTTGTACTACCCAATAAAAGCTTTGCGGACAGTATTCTAGGACTGTTTCTTAACTAATTGTCAATAATTAGTGTGACTTACTTGTAACATGGTACTTACACAACTAAAGATTATTATAACTTGGAGCTGTACTACCCGACAAATTAGTCTTGCGAACAGTACTTTGGTCTGTTTCTTGACTAGTGTAGGTCAGTAATGATGACGTAGATGGGTTTGCGTACTTCTCTTTGGAGCTGTACTACCCAATAAATTAGTCTTGCGAACAGTACTTTGGTCTGTTTCTTGACTAGTGTAGGTCAGTAATGATGACGTAGATGGGTTTGCGTACTTCTCTTTGGAGCTGTACTACCCGATAAATTAGTCTTGCGAACAGTACTTTGGTCTGTTTCTTGACTAGTGTAGGTCAGTAATGATTATCTAGATGGGTTTGCGTACTTCTCTTTGGAGCTGTACTACCCGATAAATTCGTCTTGCGAACAGTACTTTGGTCTGTTTCTTGACTAGTGTAGGTCAGTAATGATTACCTAGATGGGTTTGCGTACTTCTCTTTGGAGCTGTACTACCCGATAAATTTGTCTGGCGAACAGTACTTTGGTCTGTTTCATGACTAGTATAGGTATCGGTGGTTTTCAGATCAAGAACGTAATAACAACGTTCCAAACCTACTTGACGGTATTGTTGATTCTGAGACATGTGCGGAGACGCTCGTGGACCCCGTCCCGGAACCCGACGAAGAGTGCCCCCGCCCCCTGCCGCCACCCGCCGCCGCTAGCGCCGTGGAGCCGGTGACAAATACTGAGGAGCCTGAGTCAGCTGATACGCTAAACAGTACAATACTCGAAATACTGGGCGAAGATCCTACTATTTCGAATATTTTCGGCCCCAAAATTCATAAGGACTATTGCGGAGTAATTGAAAACTAGTTAATGCTCCTGTATTAAATGCCGAAATTAACGCGGCTATTTACGACGTTAATGCCAAACGCGACAAAAATGTTGAAATTAGACAGAGACAAGTTTCTACTAATAACTAAAATGACAATAATCCCGAGGTAATAAGCCTATGTTTTCTTTTGCATTAAGGGATACGAAATCCCATTCAAATAACTTCAAAAAAGCTATTCATAATTTATTATGTAATAGAGCTATGTCAAAATGTCAACCTACCGATGGTTAATTTTTATCTAGTATATTTCTAGTGTCTAAAACAAATGGCAAATATAGTATCATCCTAAATTTTAAAAGAACTTAAAAAAAAAATTATTACAGCTGATCATTTTAAAAAATGAAAGTCTACGCACATTATTAAAATTAATAACAAAAATAGATTTAAAAGATGCTTACTATTTTATAAGTATTCATTATAATTCAAGAAAATATTTAAGATTTAAAGTTCAACAACTGTACGAATTTAACGTTCTACTATTTTGCTTAAGCACTGCCCCATATACATTCACCGGTTACTACGTTTGGCAGGCCTAATATCTATTAATTACTTAGATGAGTCATACGACAAATGTTTGTACAATACTGTACTACAATCAAAGAAATTAATTACATCTCTCGGATTTTTAATTAATGAGGATAAAAGTTTAATGATACCTAGTCAAGTATGTACATTTCTAGGTTTTGTTTTAGACTCTGAAAACTTCCAGATCACGTTACCCTCGGGAAAAATAGTTCGCGTCAAATCACAAATTAAAAATATGCAAGATACGTGAATTTGAACAAATGGTCGGATTACCAGTTTCATTTTTTCCGGCTGTAGAATACAGCTTGCTATGTACTAAACTATTTGAACGCGTAAAACATTTAAACTTAAAACCTGATGATAACTATGATAAATTTATGAATATATCTAGTGTGTTACTACCTGATCTAAGATGGTGGTATAATGCAATACATATACCGTTTTGTAGCACGATACGCATGATCTGAAAATTTTCTCAGATGCCTCAACTACGGGGTGGGGGGCTGCCTGTGGCAAAGAGAGGGCTAGCGGGTTGTGGAGTAATCAAGAGAAGACACAACATATATAACTACTACTTGCGGCCTTCCTTGGTTTAAAAGTATTTGCTAAAGATTTAAATAACTGTCAAATTTTACTCCTCATCGACAACACTACAGCCGTCTCTTACATTAATAGGATGGAAGGTATTTCGTTACCCCACCTCACTGACATCACTCGTCAGCTATGGCAGTGGTGTGAATGTCGCAAATTGTGCGTCATAGCTCATTACATTAGCTCATTAGACAATAACACGGCAGATGCCGAGTTAAGGCGGACTGGGCAAACCAGGAAATTGTCTCAACGTATGGGGTACCTCAAATAGACTTATTTGCCAGTCGAATAAATACTAAATACTCTGCCTAGATCTCCTGGCACAGAGACCCCAATGCAATGGCAGTTAATGCATTTTCAATTTCCTGGGCCGATATTTATTTCTATGCTTTCCCACCTTTCTCTGTCGTTTTAAAGATACTGAGAAAGATAATTACAGATAAGGCTACGGGCGTACTAGTCGTACCACTATGGTCCACAGCTACTCAATTTTTAAAAAAGCCTTTTATTGTCTGATCCAGTTGTGTTTAAGGCAAATGCAAATCCAATTTTATGTTTCAGTTCTAGCGATCGCGACATATACACCAAACTTAATTAAACCCCGGTGGCAGGGAACTTATGCGGACGGCGTGGGTAAGAACAAGCGTATCTCCGTCAGCAGTTAATGTGATGTTGGCGTCTATTTCTGAAAACTCCTATAAACAATATGATGTTTACTTACGGCGCTGGTATGGTGATTTGTATAACGCTTCGATTCCACAAATAATTAATTTCCTAAACATTCTCTATGAAGAGGGATATCAATACGGGACGCTTAATTCTTGTAGATCCGCGTTTGCCCTACTCATGGGAAATAATTTAGGAGAAGATGATAGGATCAAAAGGTATTTTAAAGGTATATTTCGGATACGTCCTCCTTTACCCAAGTATGAAATAACATGGGATACTACAATAGTAATAAATTATCTCAGCCAGTTTTATCCCAACGAAATGTTATCCCTTGAAAACCTTTCGAAAAACTTATCACTCTCATTACCCTTTTGACTGCGCACAGAGTACAGACCTTGTCAAAGATTAATTTTAAAAACATAGAATTGTCCCCTTCTAAAGTAACTATCAAAATACCTGACCTCTTAAAAACAACACGCTAAAGATGTTTGCAGCCATTGTTAGTGTTACCGTTTTTTGAGGAACGACCCGAAATAATATGTCCTGTCTTGACTTTACTTACCTAACTCGAAAAATCAAGCCCGTTGCGAAAGAATATTGACTCCCTCTTCATAAGCTTTAGAAAGCCTTACAATGCTGTCGGTTCTCAAACCTTGAGTAGGTGGATAAAAGACACCCGGCGCAATAGCGGTATCGATGTGAACATGTCCACCGCGCACAGCACAAAGCACGCCGCTACATCCGCGGCTCTTCAGCTGGGCGTCAGCCTAGATCGAATAAGAAAAACCGCTGGATGGAGCGGCTCGTCAAGCACATTTTGGTTTTATAATAGAACCATAGGTAATGTCAATAACAATGGAAATGATTGTTTTGCCAGAACAATTGTAAACAATAACTCAAATGAAGGTTAAGATAAGCTGATTTATAATTATTTTCTTATATCTGTTTGTAAAATTGAGGAATAAACAAAATATTTCACACTACTATCTCTAAAAGTCTACATGTGTTATTTGCTAATCCCGAGGACGAAGCCTGAAGTATAATTAATGATTAAACGAACTTACCTGTACGTGAAGTTCTATCATAATTATACGAAGGCTTCGTCCGAAGGGATTAGCAACCCTCCCTCCCATTAGTTACCCCATTTATTGTGTGTGAAATATTCAAGATGCGGCTACTCTCTAAACTAAATGAAGCAAGCGGGTCGGTCAACTGTCTTGTTGACGTGAATTTATTTTTTAATTTTATTTTCTACCCTCAACTATAGTGTGAGACTGGCGAACCACTAGGCGGTACTACATGTGTTATTTGCTAATCCCTTCGGACGAAGCCTTCGTATAATTATGATAGAACTTCACGTACAGGTAAGTTCGTTTAATCATTAATTATACGTCATATCAATTTATTAGTATAAAAGTCGGTTGGGGTGTCCGAGGTTTTGGGTTATTTCATTAACACATTGCATATATAATATCACCTCCAATATTTAACACATTAGTATACAAAATAAAGACTATCTACGGGGTCACAATTAAAACATCAATATTGGGAAGTATAAGTTATATTATAATAAAAGTTTATATAATTAAATTACAGCGTAAATTTCAGTAGGTACAATAATATCTAGCACAGTGTACGAAATACATTTTTTCACAATGTGAGCATATTTTTTTTATCAAGTTTTAGTACAGTACAGTAGCTTACAGTAATTATCTTTCCATAGTGAATGATTTAAAGTATCGGCCATACGTCAATTCTTCCCCTTAATTGAGGTATTACCCATACATTTTTGATGAAGGTGATATTTTTTTTTTATTTATATATTTTTTCCTATACATTTTTATGCTTTTCGCCGTTGTACATAGTTATCGCAGAACCGCTAAATGTACTCACATTTTGTGCGCATTGCATAAAATTTGGTCTAAGCATTGAAGTGCAAAGAAGTAACCTATAAATAGTTATTACTTGTTTACTCTGTGTAAATTTCCCCGGTTTACACAGTAATAAGACTAATGATACTAAAGAACTCAGTAAGTAATGAAATCTTAACTTCGATTCACAACTCTCTCTCATAGAAATTGTTTAAAGAAAACCTAGTATCGCTCTTACGCTAAAATTTAAAAGTCTTATAGAAAGCAGCATCGAAGCTTCCCACCATTCACCATTTATTTAAAATATCCACCGTTCAAAATTCTGATCACTCCCTTTTGGAGGATGGTCCCCGTAAATAAATATTTAGTTATACGATGCTAACTTGTAAGCTAAACTTTATATCTAAGGCAGGGAGTAGATTCTAGCATATTGTGTACTTACATGGGATACAGAAAAGAAGAAACCATTACGACTTATTTATTAATAATCGACAATTTAAAACTATCAAACTACAAAAATGTTTTGCCAAAAAGCTTCCTTTTTTATTGCTAAAAAAGCTTACATAAGTAAACCTATTATTTTAAATCTATGAATCGTTGAACTGTGCTCTACATCTATTAAATGTGAATTATATTGGGTTGTGAATGTGTTCATAACTATTATTTTAACATTACTTACTAACTTTGTGTTATTATTTTATCTTATTACCAAAATTATAATCGTGTGATTCGAAAGTTTTATGTAATTTTTGAGGCACTTTCCAAGTGGCTGAATTAACGACAGTTATAGTGCGTATTGCTATAAATGGATAATATAAGCTTAAATACTTGTTGAACCATCTGTAGGTATAATATATCACAAATAATTTAAACGATGGACTGGTTTTTACAGTACTTTTATCATTATCCGACACTCGGTCTAAAATGTATGTTTATTATCATCACTTACATTATTGTTACGAACTTTTTGATCTTATTCTTTTGTATCATCATTCTATATTTTGTAAAATACATTTTACACATCTGGTGCACGAATTTCGACGGTGACTGACGTAGGTCCCGGGGTTGTGGGGGACCTAAGAGTAGCTGATCGCAGGGACGTCGCTGAATGGCCACTGCTGGCTCTCGACCCTCGCCTGGACCCTGTAAGGACAAAAATCTGTAGGGTGAATTTTAACAGCGCTATTTTTTGAAGGCAAAGCATGCTTCGAGCATGATTTTGAAGGATCACATGCCGTGAAACGTATCCTTATGATGGAGTATCAAATTCAAACGTTTGTGATTGAGAAGCTTTACTTTTATTTATTTTATCTATTATCTATACTAAAAGGTCTTTTGACAAGAATATAAAAAATATATTGAAGCTACTGTCAAGTTATCTGTCAAAAGTCGTTTTAAGAAACAGAATTGCATGCAAGACAGACTCACATGTTTCTTTAATTGCACAGTTTTATGTTTTAATGTATTACTAATGGAAAGAAAATTGATTCTACTTCGTAATTTACAGAACAATATTAATGGTTTATGATTCATTTTAAAACAGCAGTAGCTTGGCTGAAGCAGAATTTAATTCTACATACCTAACAGCAATTCAATTTAACAGGTCTAAGAAAACTTTCTAAAGATAAACCCATACAGAAATACCTAAGATCCTACCTACTGAACTTACTTAATAAGCAAACTACCGAAATATTCATTACACATAGATTATTGGAATCAGGACAAAAAATATTTGAATCGAACGGCTCTACCCTAAATAATTAATTACTAACACCTATTTTCCCTTTTTCGCATCATGGTGCGTACAGACCGGCCCAACGAACGCCCAACGATGGATATTTATCGTTCGCTTGTGTTGGCTTCCGCACGTTCGTTGGAATTCGTTAATACATACATCCAAATACATTTAGTGCTCGAACGAACGTTCGTTGGCACTTGATTCCGGTTCTTTTCTCTTTCATTCGCAATTTAATCATGGACGACGACGACGTCATTATAATTGCTAGTTTTATATACCAAAACAAGTTAGCAAAAACAAGAAAAAATAAACGTAAGCGAAGATGGTGAACAACCACATATTTTATGAATAGGATAGTGTATCTCTTGCTTCAACTGAGCGTTCGTTCGTTGGCCTTCGGCGACCGTCCAAACAGAGTTCGATCAAATAGCTCGATTTCTTTGATGTTACCGCCACGCTTCGGATCGCCGGCACACGCCAACGAGCGATCGTTGGCATTCGCTAAGCCGTCCAGATTGCAGCAACGAAGGTCAACGAAACCCGTTCGTTGGCGTTCGTTTGGCCGGTCTGTACGCAGCTTTAGAAAAATTAACGGCTTTAACGTAAAAATGAATGATACGTATTGACATACAATAAACAGTTATGATTGATTTAGAAATATTTCGACATCATGTCTCTTCATCAAAGTAATATTATGTCAATTTGGGTTTGTTACGTAAACTTTTGTCAGAATTTAGCACAAACGTGCTGTGTACTTTTTGTGTGATTGAGTAACTTTGACGAAACTTTACAGTAATGAGATCTTTTTCACTAAACTAACACATGTGTCATGGATGGCGATAGACAAAGTTAAACTAACCGCAGATAAGACCGCAGAAAACGGCTTGTGGAAAAATAATTATAAAACAATTAAAAAAATATTAAATTCAGTTTTGCGCGTTTTTACTGAAATGAGCCTTATAATTATATGTGAATACGTATTGTGTTTTATTATTTATTTACAGTAATTGATTTTAAGCCTATTTATACACTACAAAAATACATAATTAACACAAGTGACATTACTATGTTGGCGTGAGTAATATGACATAAATATATTCTAAACTGGACTTACAATTTGTACAGTAGACATTTGTGTATAATTTGTACAAGTCCCTATATTTGTTTAAGAGTTTATTGTTGTTACTATTATTATTATTCATAAAGAAATAAAAACAAATATAATAATTAATGTAGTTATTAAATACATATTATTATAATACAGTGTAATAAAGGGCTATTTGAGAGTATTAAACCTACATACATACAGACTGGCTTATTGTGCATTGAATATCGTTTAGGACATAACATAAATTCAATATATAAAAAATGCAAGTACTACTCTTGATTAAGTAAGAATATAAGTAATTGCTTGTTTCTAAGTTACAATTTTTTTTTAGTTTAATTCAAAAATCTACCCGTTTGAATATATTTGAATGTATTTGAATAAATAATTTAAGTCCAATATCCATAGCCATCGGGCTTAAATCATTGGCTGAAATATAATGGAATGGCTGAATAAAATCGAGAAAAGACGCCACACGGCGTCCTCCAAATACACTGCCCAGAAATGATCAGTGTGTGCTAGTATTTCCTTACCTTTACCGAATTTATTAATATAACCTTTTTAGTACGATTTTTCTATTAAATTTATCACTTTCCTCTTTTTTGAAGGTTAAAAGAGGATCTAATATTCTATCTACCTATTACGCATCCAAGCCTTCTATACCACTTATGTATGTCTCCATCTACACAAAATTTTCAGCCATACTAAAATGAAATAAGCCTGACGACTATCGGGACTTTCAACCACCATATAAATATATACGTGCAGTATACCTACATAAACAGAATCTATACATATTAGAACATAACAAGCAAAATGATATCGAATGTAACCTGAGGGCTTTCGGTGTAGCTGATGACTGTGATGGTGGCGTGCTGTTGATACATGAAAACCATGATTAGCATTGTCAGTGAGAAGAGAAACGGGCAATATTTTATTAAACCTTCGAACACACGTGATTCGAGACACAATAGAAAGACAATAGGAGCCCGATAGCCGGCTGTCGCTTGGCCGTCGAAAGGTCCATCAAAGCGGAGAGGTGGAAAAAATTAAGCTCTGGTGCCATGTGCCACGATACCAATATTGAAATTGAAATAATTTTATAGCTTAAATAAAAATAAATAGTGTTATTTTTTTTATTTTAATTATAAAAAGATACATAAATATTTCTTACATAATATTACTATTAATGACTATAAAAGCAGGGCTGTAATTTAGTTGAAAATTTGTTCTAATACATCAAACAAATTAAATATGACTTTGACTTTCACTAAAATTTGGCTCTTACTTAAATCTTATGTGCAGATTAGGTCTAAAACTGTGCAGGTATAATTTTATAAAAAAAAATATTATAGGATAAGTTTTAGATTTGACAGAATTAATCAATAGTGATATGAATTTTCAGAGGAGCATTTACGAGTAAATGCTGAACGATTTTGGTTAATTTTTATATTTTTTGCTTAACTAAATCACACTTAATACCACTTTAAAGGAGTGAAACCTTTGACGCGGGTTTATCTATCACTGCGGAAAATCGATCGCTTAAGAAACTCTTTGATCATTGACTACTATTTTGTCTTTTTATTAAATAAATGCACGAACTTAAATAAATAGGTACTAATACAAACTAGAATATTTTCAGAAGTCGGGAAGTTTCTTTAAAATTTATTGAGTAAAAGTAAACCTATTGATATAAATAAGCCTGTATTTACCCGTTATAAATTTATTATATAAAAAAAGTAATTGTGATACATATTGTACATTTCAGTCCGGTTTTCGAATGAATAATGTAGGTACTAAATTATAAGCACATGTAAACTGAAAATTATATTCATCTAAGCAATTGCAGTGAGGGATGACGACAACATTAAAAAAATGGCATTCTGTTTAGTCCGTCTAGATCGAACAAAAATACGGGACACGTATTTTTTGCTTGATCAAATTAATAAAAAAATACAAAGTTAAAAAGCAACAAAGTTCCGGAGTGGGGGCTTTTGACGTCACCGTCCTGCAAAATATGTATCTAATCGTGACGTCATGCGCAACTTTAACGCACTGTATCTTCGTCATTCTTCGTTTACGAGAAAAAGGAAAAAATACGTGTCCAAAATTTTTTGATAATCTATCTGACGGACTAATTACTTTTTTTTTGTCGTCTCGCCTATTTAGTAAATACTTAATAAGTTTTCTTTCGAAAACCGGAGAGTTAGACTGATAGGATATACTATTTTATATAATAAAGTACCTATGTGTCGTGTGCCTTGATTTCAGATTTTAGTGGTAATTGGAGTAATGATGTCCAGTTTATAATTGTGGAAGTAAAAGTCTAAAAACCAACAGTGTAAGTTAACCAACAGTGTGTAGTAAGTGTGTTTTTTTGAGATACAAGTTATTTGTGTTCGCAAATAAAAATAAAAAAAGCTACTCATATAATTTGCCCGTTCCCCTAAAATAGTGTAACAAAAGGAATTTAGAAAAACACACCACATTTAGATAGTTAAAAACATTTATATTTGAAAATCTATCACATCATTGGTGCAGTAAAACGTACAGTCAGCTGCAAAAATAAAAAGCGAGGCTGCGGCAAAAAGTGCGTTAAAAAGGAATATAATTATAGTAATCCAGCCTTGATACGTTATTTAATTCTGCAACTTACTGTACTAATAATATTAAACAAAAACACATCGTAAGTGAAAGGAACTATTCTTTATTCTTGGAAATACATCGAAGGGATTGCTCATGATAAGAAATTTGCTTTGGTTTTAATTAAACGCCTCTGTATGATCAATAATTTACATATCCCGTAAGTAAATACCTATGTTTAACAAATAAATATTCTGATTGTTATTCTGTTTGTGGCTACACATTTTTTTTCTCGAAAAATTTTAAAACATATTTTTTATGCTTTTCATTACTTAGTTTGTTACGCGATATCTCCGTCAATTGTAAACAGATTTTGATGGTTTTTTTTGTTTGATAGGTCATGATTCAGGAGTGGTCCCATATAAATTTTGTGGCGATCGGTTCAGTGCTTCTCGAAAAATTCACCAAGAACCAAAAAACTTGAGATACGCACACATCGTCTATGTATATTACACAGACGAAGTGTGCGTTTCTTCAAGTTTCTATTTTCGTTTGATACTGATATACTGTTATACACAGTCAACATTGGAAGTCGACACTAAAAAGTAAAAAATTCAAAATGATTTTAAACTTATAGTAAGTGAGTAATAAAAAGTAGTTCCTTCATAAGAGACACAAACAAAAGAAATCTACTGTCTAAAGATGGTTGTGGTGTGGTTCGGTTTAGTACCTGGACTTGGCGAGTGTGGTCTGAGCTCCTGTTGACTCGCCTGCCTCGACGGCGGGCGAACACTGACGCGGGAACCGCGACGATCCTGGAAGTTTTACAGGTTTATTTGTTAGTGTGAGATATCCTTGATATCCATACTAGTATTATAAATGTGAAATGGCCGAATAAATATAAATATCTTGGGACAACTCACACGCGGCCATCTGATCCCAAGCTAAGCAGAGCTTGTGTTATGGTAACTAGACAACTGATAAACATACTTATATAATTTTTAAATATATAAATATCCATACTTCCATATGCATACTAATATTATAAATGCGAAAGTAACTCTGTCTGTCTGTCTTTCTGTCTGTCTGTCTGTCTCTTCTTCACGCCTAAACCACTGAACCGATTTGAATGAAATTTGGTGGACCCGAGAAAGGACATAGGATAGTTTTCATCCCGGAAATCCCCCGGGAACGGTAACTATTATTCCACGCGGACGAAGTCGCGGGCAAAAGCTAGTTGTAAATAAATCACACCCAGACACAGAACAAGCATTCATGCTCATCGAACCCACGATTTCCGGCTTTGCAGTCAGGGTCACTAACCACTAGACCAACAGGCCCGTCATATGTCTGTTTGTTTGTCCGTCTTTTACGGCAAATCTACAGAACCCACCTTTTGACGACCAACCGACTGCCGTATGTCGGGGTATCCCATTTCACGTACGAACAAGTTTAATTATGTACGTTCTAAGGATAAATTTCCTACTAAATGAACGCATAAAATTTTATAATCTATGCTCGTATATTTATTTTTTCGGGGTAGATGTGGGATTTCCGCCGCCATGTTGTTTATCGTGAAATCGTTGAAGGGATAAATAAAATTTAATTCAGAGATAGCCCATAGCTTGGGAATGACATGGATAGATTTTATCCTAAAAAAACCCACAGTAACGGGAACTACTGGTAAAACCGCGGGGGACAGTAGTGTAATATATTTTATTACTGCTCCGATATGTAGGCTTTATAAAATATGTCATATAAAACAAAAAAAGAACCATCAAAATCCGTTTACAATTGACGGAGATATCGCGTAACAAACATACAAAAAAAAACATACAGACGAATTGAGAACCTCCTCCTTTTTTGAAGTCGGTTAAAAATAGCCATAACCAATTTTTTTATGTTGACCTTGAAGTCCTAATTTCTACTAAAACGATGATGCAATTGGAGAAAAATTAGTGCATAGTCAAAAAGGACGTGCCCGTGCCCTTTTATTATTTACTTTATTTCATTACTAACTGTCCACCGCGGTTTTACTTACGTTGTTCCCGTTCCCATTGGTTTTAGACTATGGGCTATCTCTGTACCAAAAGTCAATTAAATCAGTACCTTTAGTGGATTTGCCGTGAAAGACGAACAAACAGAGACACACGCACTATCTCATTTATAATATTAGTATAAATACATTTATGTGAATCTATCTATCTGTAGCCGCACGTAAAACATATTTCTGGCGTGGCGACGCATGCTGTGGCGACGCGTCGCCACGATATATGATGGTGTATATATACAGTCACAGTCTTGTGTACTGTGTGGCGATGATGTAATGTCGATGTTTCACATCTGCCGGGCGTCCCGTGACGGCTCACTTTTTTTTATTTCTTAAATTAAGCAATTAAAGAAGTAAAGAAAGAAACTCTTTCCTTTACGTATATGCTTTACATTTGCGTTATGTAAATACCTATTAGAGTTTTCACACGGTGCCTTACATCAGTGTTACGCTGCTGCCGCATCATTTTACATATAAGGCGTCAGAAGACATAATTTAACGTAACGCACAGTGATAGACTTGAAACTCCAGAGATAAAGAAAGAGGGGTACGAGCTACGAGATATCTCGGATACGAGAACTTGGGTAGTTGCATAATTATAATGGCCTGTCATAGAATATTTACCTGTGAATGCAATAGCTTGGAGTCTCTCAGCAAGGACACGTTCATCAGTCGAGGATTGGGCGTATTGAAGATCGTTCGGTTTTCCCTCCATCTCGCTCTGAAATTATAATATAGCATGTTGTCATAAATGTTTGAGTTTTGTTAATCCTCTCCTTGGCAGAAGCGCAGATATACGCGAGACACAATACTTTTTCAGTTGTTTTATTAATTACGGGTTTTTTTGGAGAATGGGGTAATCATCAAATGACTTCTCCCGTCTTGGGCGGGGCAGAAGGGAGTGTCAAACTTTTACTGACTAATACCCATTCCTGTTTCTTCTGTTGCCCTTTATGTTCCGGGGTCACGGTAACTATTGTAAACATTCCGCAACGGACATAATATATTATTCAGGAATAGCCAATCCACCCTGAACAAGCGTGGTAATCAATGTTCGTGCTTTTTCTATGAGATATTTATCATTAAATTTCATTAAACATTTACAATTTGACACTAATAGCAATTTTCATTTAATTATGTTTACGTATTGCATTTTCCCCATTTCAGTCTAATCGGATCCAGCTGTATCTAGCTGTGAATTACATGCAGCAATCCAGAGCTCTCAATGGCAATTGGGGCACGGCTTTACGTGGTTTTCAAGTCACGGAATATCAAGTCTTAGATTTTAGAAAAAAAAAACCATATTATGAATTGAAAAAATTACGCCTTTTACTATTTTTATCCCGCAAACTCATGCATGAGGGCAGTCAAAGTATAATATTATGCTGTCGCAACACTAACAGTAGTCACTAGTCAAAAATATTACCTGCTGAACAGCCGTAGGACGACGCAGATAATGACAAACATGAGCGCCATGCCGACCAGGACTCCAATCATCGCCGGGTCCAGAGTCTTCAACGACGGCTCCACCGTCTTCACCGCTGGAAACATACGTTCAAATATCTTAATTTTAGCTGAGCTTAGTCCAAAATGAGCCGATTCGCAACCTCAAAATCGATAGAATTTTATCAAATTAGATTAGAATTAGAAAGGTCTATCAAATTGAGTTGGTCTTAGGAATGCGGATCTAGTACCTAAGTTACAACGTCCACAAATATATTCATAATAAAAGTGTAAGCTCAATAAACATATTACATCAGATGATGTACACTTTTTAGTGTATTTACAACAATCAAACTGTTCGTATTTCAGGAATTTCATTAACTATCTCCGATGGTCTATATATGATTTGTACAAAGTATTAATTAATACCACCAACTCGAGAAAAAACTAGTTATTAAATATTTAAATTGTAAATCATTTGACGGAAGCATTGGCGGAAATATAAAAATAACATAAAAAAGTAAATACAAACACCTTCTTCTTAGAAGAACGTTGAATGTATCTTAAAAATTAGCAACGTGTTTAAATATTATGCAAACATTATTTAGCTAGAGAATCGCAACAATACATCTCATCATCACTAATATTAAAAGTGGTAACTGTCGCTGTTTTACAATGCCATAACATATATATTATTTGCGTGGCTTTTGGTTTTCAGGGCTTTAGGTAGTCTTCGGGCAGTATAGCTAACCACACTTTTCTGGTCTGAGGACCCAGCCTATTCAATGGTACTAAGGTATTTGAAGTTTCCACGCTGCAGCTTTCGTGCTTCGTCTTTTGAAACGTTTACACTCCGTCTATTTTCTTGAATAGATCTTCAACTGTATCGCCAAAGCCGACCCAAAACTGTCATTTTTTTCCTATCAACCTTGAACTTAGATCCCACAAGATTGATTGGAAAAAATTGGCAGCTTCAGGCAGCTTGCTAGGGTCCATACTTTGTTCTTGGTGTCTCTTAGTAGCTAGTCAAATGGCAGCCCCGCCGACTCACTGGAATACTTATCACCTGGTTTCACATGATCAGTACAGCTAACGACTTCAGGTAGTCTCCAGGCAGTTGAAATCTCTTTGAGTGGAACATCGACCTTTCATTGTTGACTGTGAAGGTTTAAACGGTGTTTCTCGGTTAA
The DNA here is from genome assembly GCA_033675125.1 of Athetis lepigone. NCBI lineage: Eukaryota > Metazoa > Arthropoda > Insecta > Lepidoptera > Noctuidae > Athetis > Athetis lepigone. The sequence goes on along the minus strand of CM066226.1, from coordinate 3,271,543 downwards.
AATTCTTTAGGTCTTCAACTATACGCGTAAAGCCGACCCAAAACTATCATTTTTTTCCCATCTACCTTGAACTTAGATCACCACAAAATAGATTGGAAAAAATTGGCAGCTTCAGGCAGCTTGAAGTGCTGAGCGCAGCGTCGTTCCACTTCGAGCACCCACTGGTGCATAAGCAGCATCATATCGCCTCGATTAAAATATTTCGGGCAATATTTAGCAAGCTTCTGAGGTAGGATGTCAGTACTTATTCAATTCAATACAATGGTAAGGTATCCTATCTGAAAAAGTTTGGTGTGTCACAACAATACATACTAGGTAAGCAAAAAATTGGCAAGTAATGGTTAATTTAGCTGTGGTACTTATTAACAATTCATATAGTGTCACTGGTTTTCAGGACTTTAGGCAATCTTCAGGCAGTAGCTCTTAACATCTTGAACTTGACTGGCAAAGCCAACCCAAAACTGTCATTTTTTTCCTATCAACCTTGAATTTCACAAAATAGATTGGAAAAAATTAGCAGCTTCAGGCAGCTTGGTATGCTGAGCCGAGCGTCGTTCCACTTCGAGCATTCACTGGAGCATAAACAGCATCATCTCGACACATAGAAGAACAGTCTATACTGACCCTGAACTAGGGAACAGATACAGATCCTGTCAACTCGGCAGAAAATCTCATACGATAAAACTATCGATGAAAATACATAAAATACAACATACCAACATTGGACCTGCTATTTTGGAAGACATATTTTATAAGCATGTTATAAAAAATAGCAAACTATTTAAATATGTCTACAGGCAATATTCAGCAAGCTTGTGAGGAAGGCTGTCAGTACCTATTCAATTGATTACATTCGTAATTCGTAAGATATCATATCTAAAAATGTTTAGTGTGTCACTACAAAATTGGACGAGCAATAAATTGGCAAGTAATGGTTATTTAGCTGTGATACTTAATAATAATTTATATTGTGTCACTGGTTTTCAAGACTTCAGGCAATCTTCAGGCAGTAGCTCTTAACATCTTGAACTTGACCGGCAAAGCCAACCCAAAACTGTCATTTTTTTCCTATCAACCTTGAATTTAGGTAATCACAAGATGGATTGGAAAAAATTGGCAGCTTCAGGCAGCTTGATGGGCTGAGCGCAGCGTCGTTCCACTTCGAGCACTCACTGGAGTATCAGCAGCATCACCTCGACTCATAGGAAGACAGTCTCGACTGACCTTGAACTATGGGGCAGATACAGATATCGCCAACTCGGGAGAAATCCTCATAATTGATAGAAGTATCCATGAAAATACATAAAATACAACAGACCAACGTTGGACCTCCTTTTTTAGAAGACTATCTTAGCGACTTATTACAAAAATAGCATACTGTTTAAATATTTCTGCAGGCAATATTTAGCAAGCTTGTGGTACAATACAATGGCACTACCTATTTAATTCAATACAATCGTAAGGTATTTTATCTCAAATGTTTAGTGTGTTACTACAATACATATTGGACGAGCAATATAAAGACAAGTAATGATTTATATTGTGTCACTGGTTATCAATACTTCAGGCAATCTTAAGGCACTAGCTCTTTACATCTTCAACTTGACCGGCAAAGTCCACCCAAAACTATATTTTTTTTACTATCAACCTCGAGCTTAGATCACCACAAAATGGATTGGAAAAAATTGGCAGCTTCAGGCAGCATAAATAGCATCATATCGACTCGATTAAAATATTTCTGCAGGCAATATTTAGCAAGCTTGTGTGGTAGGAAGACAATACTTATTAAATTCAATACAATCGTATAATATCCTATCTGAAAATCTTTGGTGTGTCACTACAGTACATAATATGCGAGCAATAAATTGACAAGTTATTTTAGCTGTGGTACTTAATGATAATTTATTTTGTGTCACTGGTTATCAATACTTCAGACAATTTTCAGGAAGTATCTTCAACAATATTGGACGAGCAATATATTGACAAATAATGGTTATTTAGCTGTGCTACTTAATAATAATTTATACAGTGTCCCTGCTTATCAAGACTTCAGGCAATCTTCAGGCAGTAAGTAGATCTTAACATCTTCAACTTGACCGGCAAAGCCAACCCAAAACTGTAATTTTTTTCCTATCAACCTTGAATTTCACAAAATAGATTGGAAAAAATTTGCAGCTTCAGGCAGCTTGATGGGCTGAGCGCAGCGTCGTTCCACTTCGAGCAATCACTGGAGTATATTCACCATCATACCAACTAGACTAAAATATTTTTGCGGGCAATTATAATATTTAGCAAGCTTGTCTGGTAGGAGGACAATACTTAATCAATAAAATCGTATGATATCCTATCTGTAAATCTTTGGTGTGTCACTACAATACATAATTATTAGGCGAGCAATAAATTGACAAGTTATTTTAGCTGTGGTACTTAATGATAATTTATTTTGTGTCACTGGTTATCAATACTTCAGACAATTTTCAGGAAGTGGCTCTTTACATCTTCAACAATATTGGACGAGCAATATATTGACAAATAATGGTTATTTAGCTGTGCTACTTAACCCTAGAGTACTAATATAAATTTATTACTGCTTAATACTAATTATCGCCTGGGAAGCTACTTTATAAATAAAGCAAAATTTTAGTACTAAACTTTTATTAAAATGTAACAAAATTTATAACAAAATAACAGGCATACCTCTGCCTTTATGAAATGCAAAAAAATATATATCTGAGAAACTCTTATTTGTCTTAAAATCAGCCTTACACATAATACTTAATTTTCTAATACAGTCTAAAGGGATATATTTATAAAAAAAAAATGTTGACATTGGACCACTGTTTTGGTATAAAAACTACAATATAATAGAAAAAGTATGAAAAATATAACAAAAAACTATTCTAATCGTCACATAGCTTACTGCAAACTAAGTTGAACTCAGACTTTGATCTGGTAAAGTGATAAAGTACTCAGATTTGGTAAAGTGCTTCCGGATGATGACGGTATTGGGGAGCTTCGGTCTTGAGGATAAGGGTCATCTAGCACAATATTTTGTAACTCATTTTCGAGTCGGTATGGAACAAAAGTGGGATCAACCACACTGTCATCAGAATCGTAATCCGCGACTTCTAAATTATCCTCGGTCTCACTATCAGAGGTGTCATCTTCCAAGTAATTTGCTATCTGCTGCTCGTTGAGATCCATCTATGAAATAAAACATGTATTTTATATCTTATAATAGTGAGTAAACAAAGAAAATACTCAAAATTGTAAATGAAGTCAATAGTAAAAAACCTACCTTTAATACTAATGATCGCCTCCCAGGCGATCACGTAGGCAATATCTCGGGAACACTGTATTCCCGACGAGCGCGCAAGCTCTCCCCGCCGCGTCGTGGGCTACACTGAGTTGGCGCAAAAGCACGGCGCGACACGTCCCCGCAATTTCAAAATAACCAGAAAAAACCGACCGCGGGTGGCCTCTCAGGCGATGATTAGTACTCTAGGGTTAATAATCATTTATAAAGTGTCCCTGCTTATCAAGACTTCAGGCAATCTTCAGGCAGTTGATCTTAACATCTTCAACTTGACCGGCAAAACCAACCCAAAACTGTCATTTTTTTCCTATCAACCTTGAAATTCACAAAATAGATTGGAAAAAATTAGCAGCTTCAGGCAGCTTGATGGGCTGAGCGCAGCGTCGTTCCACTTCGAGCACTCACTGGAGTATAAGCAGCATCACCTCGACTCATAGGAAGACAGTCTTGACTGACCTTGACCTATGAGGCACCCAGTTTTACAGTATGTATCAGAATAAGAATTACAATCAGAATTAAAATATTTATTTGTTAATTCATGGGTTTTTTTATTCAATATATTTCCAAAGCTGGGAAATTGTCTCCATCATAGCTTTATTAAAGACTAGCTTTTGCTCGCGGCTTCGCCCGCGTAGTTGTCGAACTTCTATCCACAATTTCAAGCCCATCCATTTAAAAATGAATAAATAAATAATACAAATATTTCAACGACAGTAAGTCGGTCAGTACATGTGTAAGAAGAAATTTTAAATTAGGTAGTATTAAAGTTACATGGTCGGTTCGGTGGCTTAATAAAAGCGTATTACGATGGTGCAGCTATTTTCACAATTATTTAGTGTTATATTTTATTTCGATCAAGCGAAATGGCCTCCTAAAGCTAAGCATATCAAGTGCCGCTACAAAATAGAACTATACTACTAATAATAAAAGTAAAGTGATTGTGATTATTACATTAAAAGCCTAGCTAGAACCCAATACTAAATTGCTTTTGATTATTAAACAAAAAAATCATGTCTTATGCCTAAATACTCAAACGTCACTTTACTTTAAGACGCTGTCATGTCTGACGGTATCCTTACTTTATTCCTTAAAAGTGACAAAGATAGCAATATTAACAGATTTTAGAGCGTCATATTATAACTAAATGACGTTTGAGTGTTCGGTCATTGGACAAGTCGTTTTCTCTACCTATATAAACTACCAACTACATAAATACCAGAAAAACAAATCTCATTTACCAAGCGAACAATAACGTGAAGTTACTCACAAGTACATATGACAGCGCCATCTACCGTCACCTCGGGCACCATCTCGAACTTGCAAGCACATCGTTCGTTCCTGCATTCCGTCTTGAAGTACACGTCCTCACATTGCTCGTTAAACATGCATGTTTCGTTGATACTCGCAGCTGTAATGTGAAAACGTGATAATATTATTATGTATGAGTTTTGTTTTGAAAAGACAAGAAGAGAGGGATATTTGCAGATGTTTAGTTCGGATTTGGCTGAATAAGTCATGATTTTGTTGGAGGACATCCTAAATAAATATGAAAATGGCCGATTCCCTTGTTTACAAACTTAACTAAACTTAAGTTCAGTGTATCTTTATCTTTTCATTTATTTAAGAAAAGGACAGAAGATAAAATATTATTTTAGACCTGTCATCACTGATGTCGCAAGCCGCACGCAGTGCGTCTAATTTTCACCCGCGAACAGTGCGTGTGGCTCACATAATAGCGTGTATGATACGATAGGTTACGGGCAGCCCGCATTCGTGCCTGTCCCGCAGCCCGCATTCGTGCCTGTCCCGCATGCGGGCGCAAAAACGCTTGAAAATAAAAGGGCCCGAAATCTAAATACGTCTTGACGCAATTAAGACAAACAATATGAGTACCTGGTATTGTTAGTAGTTACCAAGTAATGACCAAGTGGAATAAGCTTATGAACTAATCCTGAACCACAAGTTGCAAATAACAAGAAACTACGCGAACACTCAAGAACTTCTAAAGTTAGTGTTCAAACACGTCCTAGTTTATTAGAACCTAACTTTAAGTGTTTGCTTGGTTAGCACTAGAATTTGTAACTAAGTTTTAAATAGAAAGTCAATTTCAAGTGTTTAATCGAATTGCTAATTCGTAATCGCATCCGAACGAGAACATACATTCCATATAAAATTGTTGCTATGTAAAAAAAATACAAAATCTTATGGTGCACTTGGCTATCTGACAAAATATATGCGTGTTCGTTGCAACGCATTATCAACCTTATTTTAATAACACTATAATATAGATTGTATTACCCAAGTAACGAATATAGTTTGGCAAATACGCCAAGGTGGAGTCGCACCATTACAACAATAGTGCCATTAATACCGGTGCTTAGCAATAAATTAGCAAATAGACATGAATGACGTTGTTTTACGTCATAATAATCATTATTGTTCGACGCTTATTTTCAGGACTTCAGAGAGTTGTCAGGCATTTGAACAGCTGATACAACGTCTCTCTGGTCGGAGGATCCATTCATTATATTGGTCCTACGTGAGGGTCTTCACAGTTTATCTTATCTTTAACCTTGTTTCTCTAAATGCCATCGGACTGCCTTCGTCAAGAGGTCGTTTCAAGCACTCGAATTTTCTCTGTAACTTCACAGCCCACCAACATCTACGACTTTGACAGCATATGAACTGTATGATCTTCAACTTTTTCGCTAAAGCCGACCCAAGACTGTCAGTTTTTTCCCATCGACCTTGAACTCGGATCACCACAAGATAGATTGGAAAAAATTGGCAGCTTCAGGTAGCTTGATGTGCTCGGATCCTTGTTTTAATCCGGTGTACGCAGCATCGTTTCACTTCGAGCACTCGCTGGAGCATAAGCAGCATCACGTCGACTCATTGGAGAATCTTTACAGACAGTTCAGCCGGACTAACCGTGATCTAGTTTCACACGATGTATCAGAATTAGAATTGATCAATTCCATGTCCACTTAAAAACAATGTCCCTAAGCGATACGCCTCTCAAGCGTGTTTTGACTGTGCGCGACCTAGGAACTAACTTTGATCCACACCTTACTTTTAACCAACATATCTTACAGATGTGCAACAAATCCCGAAAAAATCTAGGCTTCGTCTTGCGGCAGGCTAAAATTTTCAGTAATCGACAAGCAATAACTATACTGTATAACGCATACATCCGCAGTTTACTGGAAACCAACAGTTCAATCTGGAATCCTCACGAAAAAACATATACTTTGGTCGTTGAACAAGTACAAAAATCTTTTGTCCGCTACCTTTACTCTAAGTTATATGGCTACTACCCTTATATGTATTCAACACCATTTGTACTTGGTATGGTAACATATCAAAGCTTGGAAGTTAGGAGACATCTTGCCCTATTTAAGTATATCATCCGTTTAATTCGTGGTTCTCACTTCAATTCCTTGTTACTACAATACATTTCTTTCAAAATTCCACTACCTATAAGACACACACTGCGACCTCGCCAACGTCCTCTATTTGCGATACCTGAATCTGGTACCGTAGCCCTCAAGACCAGTCCTTTGTACCTAGCCCTTAGCCTTATTAATGACATTTTGCTTGATAACGAGTCCTTAGATCTCTTTGCGAGTACTGAACTGAGACTCCTGAGTAGCGCTACTCGGTAGCTGGAATCAACTGCCACCCCCAGCACCATCTCTTACAATTAATTTGCTGTGTACAACTTTCTTTTTTTACCCGACTGCGCGAGGCAAAGGGTAATGTGTTTATTATATTTTTGTTTAACTTGTATCTTGTAATCTATATATATAAAACGCTTCCGTTACTGAGTGACTGACTGACTGATGGACAACGCACAGCCGAAACTACTGGTCGTAGAGAGCTGAAATTTGGCATGTGTGTTTGTTGGGGGATGTAGGCGCCCACTAAGAGAGGATTTTTGGAAATTCCCCCCCACGGGGGAGAAAATGGGGAAAAATAGTATTTTTTTATTTCTTTATGGATTCACCTAAAACTTTGTATGTAGGTTCCACCAGTGATGCGGCTGAGTAATGAGAGAGGATTTTTGGAATTTCTTCCCCATGGGGGAGAAAAGGGGTTAAATAGATTTTTTTTTTATTTCTTTATGGATTCACTTAAAACTTTGTATCTAGGTTACACCAGTGATGCATCTGAGCATTGAGAGAGGATTTTTGGAATTTCCCCCTCATGGGGGAGAAAAGGCTGGTAAATTGAATGTTTTTATTTCTTTATGGATTCACTTAAAACTTTGTATCTAGGTTCCATTAGTGATGTAACTGAGCACTGAGAGAAGATTTTTGGAAATCCCCCCATAGGGGAGAAAAGGGGGGTAATTTGATTTTTTATTTCTTTATGGATTCACTTAAAACTTTGTATGTTGGTTCCACCATTTAAGCAAGTGAGCAGAGAGGATTTTTGTGTTCTGTCACAAGACTATATATCATGCACCAGGATAGTCGTATACTTATCTGTTGCCGCTATAACGACATCCTCAGCCTATAAATGCCCACAAACTGTAGACAGGTCAATTCTACAGTTCTAAAATTAATATTGAAGGATGATTGGTGATCGATACTGATGCCAAAAATGCAATCAGTAAATTTTTTGTCTCTCTGTCTGTCTGTATGTGCACGCATGGGTGTGAAAAACTACTGAAGGAATTTTAATTAAACTTGGTACGATTATAATCAGGTTATAGGCTATATAACATATCACTAAGACACATAGGAGCCGAGCAGTAATGAAAAGTGTGACAAAATGGTTGAAGTTACGCAAAAATTATGTACTAAAGAATTGTTTCTTAAAACGTTCTAAGAAAAAGTCCGCGAAAGCATATGTCTAATATCAATAATTCACTCACTATAACCATTTTTATGGCAATGAAATTAGTCTTAAAATAATGCATGATTTGTCAGGGGATTTTCATGAATATAGTAAATCCATATAAATACGTTATGCAATACAAGTTCTAAATTTTGTACAAAATTGCCGTTTACTTAATTTAATTACAATAAATATAATTACAATTATCACAGAGTTTTAAAATGACTCCGCAGCAATATAATGATGATACATACGAGCAGTAAGAAGCAAGGCTGGCCGATGGCTTTGCAAGATATTTGTAGCTTATATATCAGAATAACACATAATATTGTGCTACATAACATTGCACCATGAGTCACGGGAGCCGATCAGTAAACAAAAATAACTGCGCTGCCGCGGTTAATTGCAGCGCGATGCACCTCAGTTCCGGCGGGATCTTATGGCGGAATAGAGACTGCGACTGTCGCAATCCAGTGGTGGGCACGTCTCTTTGAGGAGTGGCTGGCGAGGCGCCACAGCGCTCTTACGTATCGCCGAAAACAGATCCTTACCAGACCGGACATTTCGGAAGGTTCCTGTGTCGGATTCGGGCGGAAGCGACGCCGACGCCGACGGTGGAGCATACGGTGGTGGTATGCCCCACTCGGGCGGGCCACCGCCGTGCTCTTGCAGAGGATATCGGCGGGGGTGACTGAATGGGAAGCTGTCGCCTTCTTCTGCCAAGCAGTTATGCTGGAGGAGGAGGCCGCGGCGCACGTGTGACACCGTCAATCCTTACGCCTCGGACAGTAACCCAGGCGTAAAGAGTCGCAAAACGACTACCGGCCACCGTAGGCGCGGGACTGCGGACTGCGAGCGATGCGTAGCTCGCCGCCCGATAAGAACTAGGTTCGTGTGCATTGGTTGCGGATTAATTCTAATAGTTACCGCTGCCCCGGAACATAAAGGGCCATCAGTCTGACACTCCCTTCCGCCCCGCCTAGGGTAGGAAAAGTCGTTTGATAATAGTATACTCACAAACTGATACCAACGCTTTGTTGATATTTAACAATAACTAACTATAGAGACATGAAACTTGGAGGAGTTATTCTATGTGAAGAGTAAGCATAAGCCACTAAGGTTTTTTTATCAATTCAACCCCTACAGGGTTAAAATAGTGTTGCGGAATATTTATTATAGTTACCGTGACCCCGGAACATAAAGGGCAATCGAAGGGTGGGTTTTAGTCAGTAAAAGTCTGACACGCCCTCCTGCCCCGTCCTGGACAGGAGAAGTCGTTGATGATTTCTCACTTCCAAAAAAAAAGGGTTAAAATAGTGGATATAAGTTCGACATCCACGCGGGCGAAGCCGCGGGCAAAAGCTAGTTAATAATAAAACTTTATATAATTTTTTTAATATTGTAAGTATACTGTTTACTGTTAAGTTTTTATTGCTGTTTGTATGTATTTCTATATTAGCCTATAACTTACATGTGTGGTGTAAACTGTAAATGTAAGTTGGTGAATAAATAAATAAATAAATAAATGAAAATGTCATTACCTTAAAACTACATAATGCCAAAAAAAACAATATATTATTTCAAGTGAGTTTTTTGACAGGTTATCAAAAAAAAACTAGGATTCTATTGACCCGTACTGGGGAAATAATTTTATCTGTTGCTTTTCAATTACTAAAATATTATAAAAAGATAATTATAAATTATTTGAAGAATATAAAAGTGGTACAGTACAAAGACACTTAGGATTATTTATTAGACCCCGATTTTGATGACATTTGGTAAAAGAGTAACCTTAGAAAGTTTTAATCACAAGGAATGACTTTAAATACTTTTAAATAAGTGGCTTTGTGTTTAAGTCAAGATTATCAACATTCAAGTATTCAACAATAAAGTAGTTTTTCAATCAGAATGCAAACATTCGTTAAAATTCTGATAGTGCCCATAGTAATAGTTAAGTTTAGTTAAGATAATAATCTTATCTATTCGATCAAAACCATGATAAACGACCTTTCTCCTAACAACTTAAAGCTGGTGATTAAAAATGTTTTATTTTCTCATTAAGTATTCGCAAAGAAAGCCTAACGATTGTAATTAATTCAGCCGCGTTTTCTCTCTGCCTCGGTGATTAACGGACCTCATTATAATCCTTCGTTTATGCATTTATTTTAATTAACTTCAATTTTGTACGAAATATTGGTTTTTAGGGTTCCGTAGCCAAATGGCAAAAACGGAACCCTTATAGATTCGTCATGTCTGTCTGTCTGTCTGTCTGTCCGTCCGTATGTCACAGCCATTTTTTTCCGAAACTATAAGAGCTATAATGTTGAAACTTGCTGAGTGGATGTATTCTGTGAACCGCATTGAGATTCTGATACAAAAATAGAAATTAAATAAAAAAAATTGGGGGTCCCCATACATAGAACATAAACTCAAAATTTTTTTTTTCATCATACCCTTATGTGTGGGGTATTTATGGATAGGTCTTCAAAAATTATATTGAGGTTTCTAATTTCATTTTTCTCTAAACTGAATAGTTTGCGCGAGAGACACTTTCAAAGTGGTAAAATGTTGGTCCCCCCCCGTAACTTCCAAAATAAGAGTATGATAAATCAAAAAAAAATATATGATGTACATTACCATGTAAACTTCCACCGAAAATTGGTTTGAACGAGATTTAGTGAATAGTTTTTTTTTAATACGTCATAAACCGTATATCGTAATTTACCTTTCATTCAATCAACTCAAATATAAAAATTAAAAGAAAACATTTAATTTGTTGTAATCAATGCTACAGAACCCTTCATGAGCGAGTCCGACTCGCACTCTGCCGGTTTTTCTTTAATTAACAACAGCAAGACTGAAACCGTAATTATCGATATGAGAGTCAATACAATGCCGAAAAAACATCATGCTTTAATTTTTTTTCTACATTTTACATAATAAAAAAAATATTTTATAAACGCGTTAATCTCAAGAAGTACTGGATCGAATTGAAAAAATGTTTTAGTGTTGTATTGCCCATTTATCGAAGAAGATTGTAGTATATAATAATATTATATCACGTTAAGACCTACGGAAGCGGAGTAACCAAAGGTGAGTTGCGGAATGTTATAATAGTTACCGTGACCCCGGAACATAAAGGGCAACCGAAGGAACATGAGTGCGTTTTAGTCAGTAAAAGTATGACACGCCCTCCCGCCGCACCCAGGACGGGAGAAGTAGTCGCAAAACGACTACCGGCCACCGTAGGCGCGGTTCTGCGGATGGCGAGCGATGGGTAGCTCGCCGCCCGGCTGGGACCAGGACCGCGTAGACGGCGCGTTAGTGTTCCACGCGCGCCTCAAAGAGAAGGAGTCAGCACAGGAAGGGGCCCAACAGGGCCAACGCTTGCCGGGGTTGCGGAATGGTTATAGTGGTTACCGTGACCCCGGAACATAAAGGGCAATCGAAGGAACATGAGTGGGTTTTAGTCAGTAAGAGTCTGACACCCCCTCCCGCTGCACCCAGGACGGGAGCAGTCATTGGATGATTTCCCACTCACCAAAAAAAAAAAAAATAGAACGGGAGAAGTCATTTAAAGATTTCCAACTCCCCAAAAAAAAACCAAAGGTGAAACTGCGGGGGACAGTGACCAGTCGATTTACTTTTAAGTTAAAAGCTTGTGAACATTTACTGAAGGAGTTGGCAGACTCGTTTAATAGTTAATTTGCAGTTCTTCACCACCTTAGTAATTATATCTCTCAATGGCTTTGTTATGTATATATATGAATATGTATGTATATATGTATTTATTATTATCGTATATATGTATAATATATGTATGTTTATATTATATTTATTTCTACTGTTACTTATGAAATTTTATTTATATCTTTGCACCTGCCATGTTTTGTCTCTGCATCACCCTAAAGTAGACTGGTAGATAATGTCCAAGGCATTAAGTCCGCCGTTGTGCATTGTTTTTTACATGTGCATAAAGTTTTAAATAAATAAATAAATAAATTTTCAGTTGCTTATCTGATTGTTTTTACTAAACTGTGAAACTGTCAATTCGATTGGAAAAAAACCACGAAAGCGGAGCGGAGGCATCAGAGTCGCAGTAAATAAGATAATACAAATAATACTGTAATAACATTATTTATTTCTCAACTAGCTTAAGTTTTTCTTTTGTTTTATGAAATATCTTTCCAAAGAGTCTTTGATAAGTTTATTAGAAATAAATGATTTGACCTTCACTTTGCAACTGAAACCGCGTGGCTAGCTAGTCAAAAATTAAAGTAATTTGAAATAAAAATTATGTGTGGTTTTTTCACTTTGTATTATCTCTAGAGAATAGGAACGCTGAAAATGTAACATGGTATTTCAACTTTCCCCTACAAGCGACGAGCAATTAAGTGTCGAGATAATTATGTCCCTATCGGGCCTGGAACGCTTAATTTCCGACCTAATGACATACCATTTTGAGGAAATCATTCAAAGAATTTTGGGATCAAGCCAAGGTTTTGAGCGTATGTTAAGTAACTTTGATTTTACAGTTGATTAATATTTATGTAATGAAAAATGATTAAGAAGATTTTAGTAGGTTTTAAATACATATAAACTATAAAATGGTCTATTAAAAACTTAATTAGCCAGTCCTGTACAATAACTTGCCTAGCTTTTGCCTCTTTGATTTTTTCACGTAACGAGTTTCAATCCCGGTTTATGTTCTTATTTAAATATCTATGAATGCAGTTTAAATTGTTTTTGAAATTCAAATAATGTCTTATTTTAGAAAAATGTGATATCTAAAATATTTAATGTACATACTTTCCCTCCATGTGGCATGGCCGTGGGACGCCCTGTATATAATAGGTGTGAGCTTTTTATAATGCCTGAGGCGTTATTGCTACCTGGGCTCATAGCAAAGGCGTAATCTACGATTTTCAAAACATTTATGAGGAAAATTATGATCATAAACTTTAGTAAGTAATTAAAAACAAAGTTTTGTAATAACGGCGCGCAGATTCCTAAATTCAGTCTTCGAACTTTGATTCCCAATTGGCTCTATTTCTGGTTATTTATAATACGTGCTGGTACGTAGCGAAATTAGAGTTAAATTAAGAAATTCAATACAAGTGCTTGACTTTATACTATTCTTTTTTTATCAACTCATAGTTTTCAACTGCTTCTTTGTTTAATTTCTTTTTGTCTTTTTCCCATTTACTTAGTCGGCGCAACAAGTTTTTTATCGTCGTTACAAAAAGCGGGATGATATAAGCTTGAGCGCTATGTGTGGGTCTATTTGTTGGTTTTCCTGTCTAAACTTTTGTTTTTTATTTTACACTTTTTGTCTTCTTGTCGTCCTATTATGCTCACTCACACTCATCGTCTTCTTTCTTCTCCATATCATTTCTCCAGATCACTCTCTTCATTCTTCTTCATATTATCATTTTTCACCGATTCATCCAGCTATTCTTCGAAGTTCTTCTCCCACTCCAACCCACCACATTCACACTCAAAATTTTCTTAGCAACATGCGTTTTGTACTTCTTTGTCCAATATAAAAAACTAGCTTTCATCACTTATTTTACCCATTTTAAACTTTCAAAAATCGTTTCTTAGTGTTAAATTCTTCACAAAATAACATGACGTGGCTCACACAAGCGTTGACTGTCTGGGTGACATATCAATGCACAGCCCAACTGCCCCCTTACCATGACGTTTAAAGTAAGATTGTTTTAGTCCTGTTGCAGGAGTGTGCAAGTGACAGCGTTAGACACGTTGTCTAGGGCCGTCTCTTTCCCACTGAAAGTAATATCAAAGTAATACTGCTATAAGGGCTTCTGGTACGTCCCCTGAGCGTTGATATATCACCTAGTCAGTCAGTCAGTCAGTTTACAATGTTGTTTATTATATACAATAACCCAATATACCATTGCTTATACAACGGATATCAGTGACACTTAAATGATATAATGACGCAATAAACTAGACGCCATCAAAAATATTACTATCTTATAATATTGGCTCCATTGTATATTATTTTAATCCATTTTAAGTATACAATGAAGGCAACCGCACTAAATTTAGCTGAAAAGTTTATCTAAGTGCTGTATCTAGTAATCCGATTAAAATGTGGTTTTCTTTGACTCTAAACTAGAACTATTTTATATAAACTTTCAGAGCACTTTCCCAATTTAAAGGATTTAAAGGGTCGGTTTTAATCGAATGTATTTTAGGTCACAAAGGTAAATTTTACTTAGATTTAGTCCATTTCAAAATATATCAAATCATTTTATTTAAAATTTTCTTCCAGTATTTTACCCATTTAGGATTGGAATTTCCAAAAAATATTTTTATTGGTTACTAACTTCTTACAAAGAACACACCTAGCCAGTTTCATGTCTCTAGGACCAGCGGTTTGCGTTGATATATCAAAAGTCCGTACATCAGTCAGTGAGATCACTATTTTAGATGAGGTATCCTAAACGGTAGCCCAATACTATTGTTTAAAATCGATTATCGTATGAAATATGAATCACCAGAATCACCATATTCTTTCTCTTGTTCCATTTAACGTGAAGTTGGTACAACAAATTTTCTCCATCCATTTCGTCATGTCAACCGTCATGATATCACTAACTCCCGTCTCCTTCGGCCTTCATTATATCATTCTTTTCAATTCATCATTTTTTTGGAACCCCCCTTGTTCATCTCTAACAATCAATAGCCTTTTCCCCTAAATAAGTACTGAATAAAAGATTAGTCCCATCAGCTAATCAAATCAAATTTCTTTATTTCAGGCTGCATAGGCCCATATATACATACCATAATCTAACATACATACAAATATAATTTATTTGTTAGTAAAATTAAAACTTAAATCTATGTTTGAATTAGATTTTAATGGAAACGTCATTCAATGACGTAAGTACGGTAAGGTGTTTAAACAATACTTTTTGTTTTTATATACTACCTATAACTATATATAGCGACTCGTCTGAGCTTTGCACGGGTGTATCTGAAATTTTTACTTTTCTTTTCCAGAATTTGCATTATACACTAGAACCAGAACCTTGCTCACACATTCAGTTTATTAGCGAAAGCAGCATGTTAATCTGAGAACCTAGCCAAGTGGCATTGTCGAATAGAAAACGAAAACGAATAGATTGTCATATGTTGACATAAGCTTTCGCTAAACAATTTGACATATCCATACATTTGACAATCGTTTTCGTTTCGCTATCTATTCAACAATGCCACTCACTTGTCTAGGTCTGTTCAGCAGTGTTTGAATTAAATAGCAAAAAAACAGACATACACGGTGAAAGATAAACAGAATCACCAGCAAGATTACCAAAACACACAAACAGAAAAAGTCATAAGACAGAAAAAAAAAAAACAAAACGTAATCTCTACAACGAAGATCGCGGAATGTTTATAATAGTTACCGTGACCCTGGAACATAAAAGGCAATCGAAGGAACATGAGTGGTTTTAGTCAGTAAGAGTCTGACACGCCCTCCCGCCGCACCCAGGACGGGAGCAGTCATTGGATGATTTCCCACTCACCAAAAAAAAAAATCTCTACAACGAACGAGTACCTGCATCTCATTCCACCTTTTCAGTAAAACTACATTTTGATTTAAACTTTTTCATCAACAGAATGTACGGTGTGAATCTAAATGCAAATACAAGTTGCAATGTGGCTTGAATATTAAATACGTCAGTGTTGTTTCCCATACGTGATGAGCATTTGAAGCCTGGCTTTACCCTCAGTAATATAATCATATTATACCAGAATACCAATATTACTAGGGAGTAAGTAGCTTTAGATTCACTAAGAGATAGGTTTGAAAGTATTTTTTTTTTATATTGTATACTACAATTGACATCCTACATTGCGCTATCAATGTTTGGTTGGATATTAATATTTATACAGGATGTCCCACGGCTATGCCACATGGAGGGAAAGTACCTTAAATATTGTAGATAGAACATTTTACTGAAAGAAGACATTATTTGAATTTTGAAAACAATTAAAATTGCATTCATAGATTTTTAAAAAATTAAATGGTTGGGCCTGGAATCGAACTTGTTCCAGGAGAAAAAATAATCAGCCTGTAGTTTAATTATACCAATCGAAAGGTTTCATCATAGGGATTATTTTTTGCTAAATAACATAGTGTCATAAATAAAAGGAAGACCGTGAATTTAAGGTACTTTCCCTCCATGTGGCACTGAAGTGGTACACCCTGTATACTCGACAATAAGTAAGTACACATAGCTCGTAGAGCTGACGGGCGCTGGAGCGGAAAGGATTTCAATTGGCGACCGCGTACAAAAAAACGTAAAGCGAGCAGGCCTCCCGCAAAATGGACCGACGATCATGTCTATGTCGCCGGGTCATTTCTCTTTACGGAGGTTAAAATTTCCACTCTGTTTTTTGTACTTTTGAAATGTCATTACAAGGCACACAAGCTGACGATAAGGTCACCGCCTAAATAGGAGTAAAAAAGATGATCTTTGTCATGTGGAATTACACCGTTCTCTTTGTTTTATCTGCTTAATTAAAGTAAAATTTTATCTCCAACTGATAGCTGACAATTAGTTTTGTTTCCAGTAAAAGATAAATTGAAGTGAAGAAGAAACTTCATCTCACTTAGTTGAGATGTTTGTTTCTATGAAGTTTCAGTCGGGTTGGTACCTTTGTAGAACTTAAGTTGCTTTGCGAACTATAATTTATTGCAAAAGTGTTGTTGCTTAAACTCTGCTACTTCTCTGTGCAAAATACTAAATACAAGGGTCTCTTTTCTTTGTCAAACCTTGATATCTATTTAAAATATCAAGCGTTGTTCAATCACTTGTGTCACGACGGCCCACCACTTCCACGGCACGGGTACCTTTTCTCCCCGCACCCCGGACCTCAGGTGCCTACTTAAGCCGAAGCGGACCCGCATTCAGCCCTCTTTCTGCGCCGGCGACAAGCACGTTAAGTGGTCCAATTACACCTATCGGACCACTTTGATCAGTCTTTAATCCTCACTCCCTGAGATTTTGTAATTCGGTGACCAAAGTTCATTTCTTTTATAAATTAACTTATGTAAAGCTTTGCCGTTGAGTATAAATTAATCTCCAGCACACAAACCCCGCTAATGTCACACTTAGAAGCAAAGCCAAAATGGTTTCCAAAAACCTGGGATTACTTAGTAGAGTAAGGCGATAAGGGACAAGTTTTGTCACACTTGAAGTGCTGTCCACACCTCTGGGCTGAAAGCCAGCTCCCAGACCGTATCCAACTCAGAATGGCTCGAATCCTTTGCAAACACGTGCTTTTAGGTTGGCACGTGCTTTGAGATGAGATGCAACGACTCGCCTCAGGATCATTGGATCAACCAATGATCCTGAGGCGAGTCGTTGCATCTCATCTCATTGAAATTTTTGGAAATTCCTTAACACGTAAAATAGGGGATAGAAATTTTGACATTCACGCGGGCAAAGCCGCGGACAAAAGCTAGTAAGTTATGAAACCAGGCGTTACTTTACGGTAGTAATAATATAGTTTTCATTCCGACAGGATTTTATTTGCATTACAATTAGTTCAGAAAATGTCGTCAACGTTGCGTGATGAACTTTTCAACACACTAGCTCGTAAATTGCGTTTTATTACATAGCTTTAAGGCTGTGTTACAAAATTTGCTGTATTAAAAAAAACTTTTTTTTTGTGCTACAAGACATCCTACAGAAAATCTTCCGTCTAAGGAAACGGAAGGTTATCAAAGTGAAATTGTTAATTTCCATTAGACGATGCCGATGGATGGCACTTTGTTACGTCAATTTTAATTAAAACAGTTAATTCTAGTCGCCCATTCCAACAAGTTTTTTTTTGTATAGAGAAGATCGGCCAAGAAGCTCCATACGTACGTTCCTTATGTCAGACTCTTACCGACTACAACCCGCAGTTTTTTCTACTACCATGAGTCGTGATCCCGGTATACAGTCGCATGCTCCTCGCTCCAACAAAGTTTCCGTTCTCCGTTTCGGAGAGACTTGCGCATTAAACTTTACAAACCGTTTCCCTCCTACTTCATAAATTAAGCCCACATAAGACCCGGTTACCATGGCAACCGAGCGGCTTCAAGAGCGTGACCCGGCTCACTTGACTGCGAATGACTCAGAACCCTAGCGTGGAAACTCAATGCCAGATCGATAGATGTTAATGCTTAGCTGGTTTTACTTCGTCTAATAATAAATTGTTACGTGATATTTTATTTTGTGGAGATTTGGTTATGTTCTGATTTGGACTGTTGGCACTGGTTTTTGTACCCTTTTTTAAATGGTACCAATGAAACTGAGATAATTTTTCATGGAAATACATATTACAAAAGGGAAGCGTGAAAATCGATAATATATTATATTTTTATTTTGGCTAAAAAGGGCAATGTTACAAGTTAATTAAATTTTTATTTTTCATAAGAGGATAGGGCCGCTGTTTTCTTGCTCCTTGAAATTACAAGTGGCATGGATAGACCTTTATGGTATACTGCATATTACTTTTATCCTCCGAAAATGGTTTCATTATAAACGTTTTCTGTCGTACGTTTTGTTCTCACAAATCCTTCAGGAATACCCTTATTGGGGAATCAATCCTGGCGGGACCAACAGGTGTCTTTTACCATTTGAGCATAATTGTTGTCTCCAGAATTGCACAATAGTCTTGTCTTTAGAATAACTGCTTCAAAGGATTTCAAAATTAGATTCTAACAAAATTGAAATCTATTCTATTCTATTCTGAAGTTTAATAAATCTTGCAATTCATATTCCACATCAGAAACCTCTTAAACATGTCAAGGAAACTTAAAACTTAACTAACACTTTGAACAAAACATGCGAAGGACTAAAATCCTTTGTTCCAAGCGTCCCATTAACTGTCCAAGGACATTACTGCATAATATTGGGAAGTGGACACGCGATGTGCATTAGGACTGCACGTTTGAATGGGTTTTTCCTTTTATGAACAGTTTTAATACCGTTTTTGGCGATAACCACGCCTGCACGCGATATTCTGGAAACAGTTGAGTGAACGACAAATTGTTGTCTGAGAACTTAAAGTATTCGTCACCAATATACAAATATATAACTAGCTTTCGCCCGAAGCTTCGTCTGCCTGAGTACCTACGCTTCCAGCCCCTATTTTATCCCTTTCGGGTTGAATTTTTTTAAAATTTCTTATTGGTTACCTATTCTTTACAAAGGACACTTAAATATTTTTTTTAAGAATACATGTTCCGCAACCGATTCTAGAATGGACGAGCACGAGAATTTTTGTATGCCTGTTTGTTTGTATATTTGTTTATCAACACATGAGCTACTATTACTATCATGCTTTTGTAGAATGAACAAAACAGTCATTCAGGCCTATGCCTGTATGTTTTGTTCATTCTTTACAGCAATACTATGGAAAATTAAGGCAAAAATACTATTATTTTTGCCTTAATTTTCCATAGTATTGCTGCTTAATAGCTCCCACGCGGGCGTCGCAGGCAGCAGCCTGTAAGTTATAATAATAATATATTTATGAGACTATGATAAAAAAACATATTTCTTTGAATTATATATTTTGCTCTTTACCGACATTGTTTCTGTTTATATATAATTCAAGAAAATTAAAATGGTCTCAATAAAATAAAGCCTTGAATTTGTGTTTGACTGTAACAGCTTTTTAGAAGTACTTCTTTTAAATAAAGTATTCGTTTTATCCGGTGGTAGGTGTAGAAAGATATATAACATAATATCATGCCATCTCTTCTGGGAAATTGTTTTACAGTGAAAAATCACTTTAGATGGCGACACGCGATGTAACACACGATATGGTGTTTACAGGTGCATGAATCAGTAAAAAAAACGTAGGAGTATATCAACTTAGGTTAGTACATTAAGATATTGTGACTTTTTCAATTTAGATTTTATTCGAAAGTTTATCGACATCACAGACATCGGTGAAGAAACTCGCTTGTTCTTTTTCTGTATGAGAAAAACCTTACCCCCTGCAGCAAAACAGTAATAGGCTAATATTATTGAAAGGTAATCAAAGAGCGCATTGCAAATCATTCAATGATCACAATCAGCTGTCTGGAAAAAAGTGCTTCGCGCACTTCAACCATTTCATGATCGTACAACTTAAAATAAACTAAGCCTATGCCTCATAAGTCTCATAACTTTGAAGAACTTAAAAAAACTGATCTTATAAGTCTCATAACTCTGAAGATACAGCTGTAACAACAAAGCTGTCATAGCAATTATTGTTCATTTTGAAAAGACATATCCAATGGTGTATGTCTCATAGCTATTATTGGGGGGTGATACCATTGTGCCCATTCTCATTTAGCCTTTCAGCGACCAACCGACAGCTGGCTGTCGGGCTGCTATTGTCTTTGTATTGTGTCTCAAATCACATGTGTTCGAAGGATTAGTCAAGTTTGTGAAAAGGAAATGGGCACCAATATTTTGAAAATGAACGTTTCAAAGTTTTTTGAAACTTTGGTCTTAATAATCTCCTGTACTAGGTTTTTCAAAAGCTGTTCAGAACATTCTGTCTGTCTCTGTCCTTACAGCCTTCGTGTATAGCATTAAGGTTTAATTTCACATAACAAGCAATAATGTGTTTTTGATAGCAATAAAATCTTGAAACTAAACCAATAATACGTACAAAACAAGTATTTCCAATTTCAAAATTGATCTAATAGATGTTACGTTCAATTCGCGTACTCATGTCCAATTTTCTCTTCGCTTGTTATTTTCAGAAACAACTTTACTTTATTACTAGGAAAGCTTAGCAGAGGAATGAAAAAGGAAAACTATTTTATTTGAAGGACTTGTAGACACGAACACAGCAAATACAAAGACGAAAAAAATCATAGGTATAAGAAAACTAGCGATGAACAATATTGCAATAATGATCCTGTTGCAAAAAATGAGGAAAATTGTATTGTTATTGATAATAGCGAACCAACGGTCATCATAAAAGACGAAAACATCTTGTTATACACAAAAACAACTTATGACAAAGGATTATCCCTTTGTCAAAAGAAAAACAAGAATTTTCGAATGAACGAGCCCTTTATTATTGTCCCAAAGAAACCACTGTTTACTCTTCTTGAAATCTTATGTTCAGTTGAATTATTTATGAATTGCTTGTCGTACAACCTTTAATTATGGGTCGTTTCGAAGACTAAGTGGGACAAATTCTTTGGTAATACTTTTGAATGTTTTGATGTTTTTATTACAGGAATTAATTTGTTTGATCCTGGTTGACTTTTTCAATCGTTTATGAATTTGTTTTTCTCACATAACGTGGCAATGCTGCCAGTATTTTGGACATTTGATACCATACTAATTAAATCGAAAATATGTTCTGAGGGCTTCTTGTGTGTGCACAGTAAATAATATCATTATGATCACTTCTTAGAAATATATGATCGACAAACCATACTATCACCAGATAAAAAAATATGTCATCTTTGTCGCTTACATGTCTAAGTATATACGAGCAGGCTTTTAGAGTTGCAGTCTATAAGCGGCAATGACTACATCAGATGGGCAGAATTGCAGAAAAGAGTATTTATACCTAAAAGTAATCGTATAAAGCCTTTGCAGCTATTAAAACGGCACTAGGAAGAAAAGTAAATTCACCATCTCAAGAAAAGTCAAAAGGCAAAACGGTTGCTGAATATTCGATAGAATGAGCAATGGTGCCCCTCCAACGGAATGATAAAGGAGTTTCAACTGAAAGCAATGAACCTGTTCACTTAACGCACGACCGAGTTCCTGAGGGCCTAGACAAGTGGCATTGTAGAATAGAAAACGAAAACGAATAGATTGTCAAATGTATGGAATTGATATAAGCTTTCGCTAAACAATTTGACATCTCTATACATTTGACAATCTATTCGTTTTCGCTATCTATTCTACAATGCCACTTGTCTAGAGTTCCTGGTTCTTCAATGATGCAGGGTGTGTTGGCGTCGTGAGTATTAGGGTCCTTAGAAGATGGTCCTAAAAGGGCAATACTTAACCTACTATACACCGTGTTAGGTGAGTCGAGGGACATATTCCAGGCCGCGATGTTATAATTATGTTTACATAATGACTACCTATATGTCTTAAAGAAGGCACACCCAAGCGCTCGCCGTTGCATCGGGTCTATAAGAAAGTGAAGTATGATCCGTTCTTCATTTGATGGGTATCTTGTGGGCGTGTCAATATTTTTTTAATTTATAAGACATTTGTTCGAAAACTAAGGTATTGTTTTTTACATATTTGGAATGAGAATCGATTAAATAGCCTCCTTCATTTTGTCCCTCGTCTTGCCACTCTGTGTATATAGTTGCAACATTTTCGAGATTGCTCCGGAAATACTTACTGGGCTGCTGGAAATGTATCACCATCAATTGCCCGGAAAATATTGCTTGTGCAGAGAGGCAGAAAATGTGAAAATACTTCTCGTAGTTGCAAAACGTTGTCGAATACGTCATCAACGTTCTAAGTTATTCAAACTTCAAAACTATTTTATTCAAATAAACCAATTACAGGTACTTTTGAATCGTCAAGGTGTCAGTCTGTCAAAAAAATGAAGCTAGTTGCTCGTTCCAAAAAGTAGGTCCCATGGAGAAGAGCGAGCAAGAAACTCCATGGACACTCTTTTAAAATCAATATATTACAATAATTTGGTTACATCATTCATTGTTGTATAGATCTAAGGTACTATGTGAGAACAACGTAACAAGTCGGACATGTTAGAAATATTAAAATAAACAAAACAAATTTTAAAATAACTGTGGCAGCTACGAGATAACCAGTCTCAGCAGACAGCGCCCGTTCACGGACATGACGTATGGATTGGCACCAAATAGCTCAACCATTTTGAAGGGAACCAAATGATCCAACACACACGCCACCGTCAGTGAGACATTTGAGTGAGCATGACAAACTCCCAGCTGCCAGAGTATATTCAGTCAATGATAGACAGAAGAAATGTAAAGAACATAGTGCTCACATTGTATGCTATGTGAATTTATATAAAACAAACAGTTTGACTCGACACAATACTATTATTTTTGTAGTTTTACAATCAGATATCGTCGAATACTAATCAATTACACGGTTGTGGAGCTAGACCAGCATCCAGCCAAGCATTTTTGTCAGCGATATAATCGCTCAATTTATAATATGCCTGGCTACATAATGTGCGTTTTATTTTACTTTTAAATTTAGTTTCATTCAGCGATAGAATGTGAGGAGGTATTTTATTATAGCACTTTAAACAGAACCCCATGAAAGATGAGTCTTTACTTTAGCTAGCCTAAAGCCTGGTTGAACCAATTCGTCCCTATTTCTAGTATTATAATTATGCCTTTGCCCTCTTATTTATAAGTATGATCTGTTATTTAATATATTGTTGGTAAAATGATGGTCAATATTTGCTATAGGATGAATCTTAACATTAAGAAAATAAACTATTGGGTAAAATTTTGATTGCAATAATTATTTTGGGAAAAGTCCAGTGGGTGGACGGGTTATAATGGGAAAGTGTGTCTGTCTATCTGTATGTTTGTCTTTCTTTCACGGCAAAACGGAGCGACGAATTGACGTGTTTTTTTAAGTGGAGATAGTTGAAGGGATAGAGAGTAACTTAGGCTACTTTTTGTCTCTTTCTAACGTGAGCGAAGCCGCGGGCAAAAGCTAGTTTTTTCATATTTCAGAGTGTGTACTATAGTAAAAGGTTTAAATATTCGTAAGAGTCTTCAAGAAACTCTTGAATAAATTGCCTGAAAATTAAAAGTCACTTATTGCCTTTAGATGGCTTAGGGAAAATGTGACGTGGTTTAAAAATTATTCGTAATATTAAATTGTTTACCTACACAGCAAAAACAGGAAAGAAGATTTTTGATTTTTAAAAGCACGAATATTTTTTTAATGTAGAGCGGACTGAAATCTTGAGCGAAATGAGGAATTTGAAGTACTCGCACTCTTTAAAATAATATTGCTCCTAAGGTGTAGCCTCTATAGAAAAATACTTAAGTCTACATAAGAATGTTAATAATAAGTACGTTTATTATTTCACTAAAAATAATCTTTCTGCTGCTTGTCTGTCCCTATTATGCTTAGATATTTTAAAAACGTTTCAAAATCACTAAATTTTGATATAAGAGGAGGTTTTTAAGTAACGTGCATTTTATAGTAAAAAAAAAGCTTTTTACAAAAAAAAGATAACCGACTTCAAAAAGCAGCACAAAAATAACTATTTTGGAAGTCGGTGGCAACACATCAAATAGACCGGTAGAAGAAGCCACCGACTACGTTTTAGAGTAACTTACAAAATAAAAATTTACGTTTTTCTATAAAAATTGAGGAGTTCTCTCGATTTCGGCATGATACCATCATCAGATCCTGGACCTGATGACAATGGGACCATTTGGGAAGTCTACCCTTTCAAACAAAAAAAGAATTGTTCAAATCGGTTGGTAAACGACGGAGATATGCGCGAACAAACATAAAAAAAATATAAGCATCCGAATTGAGAACCTCCTCTTTTTTAAGTCAGTTAAAAAAGACGGGATATTCAATGATTTGTAACACCCGTGCAAAGCCGGGGCGGGTCACTAGTTAATTATTAAATTAAGTGACATTATAAATTGATTCATTTAGTTTATTTCTTGAAAATTTAATTCTCATGAAAAGGTAAATCATTATGTTAATGAAACCATTGAAGGTTTTACTTTGTCAGTGAATAGTTCTTAGAAAAGGTTTTTTTAATAAGAAATAATATTTATGACCTCATTTCTACAGTGCGAACACGAAATATTAGCATTTATATGAACCAACACGATATTTGCAAGTAAAGTTTAATGTGTTTGACATTTAAGTCATGAATGACTTACAAAGAAACTTATAATTTAATAACTTATGTTTTTTTTAGGAATAAACACTTTAATATTACATTTTGTTTCATAAAAACAAAAGTAAATAAAACGTTAATTTTATATTACAAATAGAATAAAACATTGATTGTTTGTTTTTCTCTCTGTGATAAAATTGTTTGTGTTAAAGACGAAAAAATAAGATAAACTTTAACTATTATTTTTTATTAACTGAAATGCTGAAAAATAAAGCGTTTATAATGTCGAGTTTGTTTAGGAAACGTTCTCACACCTTTACCTTTTTTTTGGGAGGGCATTTTATTTTCACATATTTCTTTTTACTTCTTGATAATATTTTTTTAGAGCCAAATATATTGTGTTTGAGCTGTATTATGTTTTGGATCACGTAGTATTCCTTCGGTAATAAGTAAAATAACAGTAATAGTCGATTTTTATTGCTATCCTTAAACACAGCCAAACAATATATTTTTATATATTAAAATTATGACAGCAATAAGAAAAATAAAACCTTAAAAAAAAGCAATCACGCTTTCTTTAAAATATTTAACACGGACAGGAGCTCATTTCTTGTGGCAGCTACAAGTTAAAATACTGCTTTTTTACACCGTCAGTAATAAAACACGAACGGAAACTTGGCTTCAGAAAATCACGAATTTATTCACAAGGAAATTCTGAGCTTACAATGTATCCCAGTGTTCGTTATTACAGAGGTTAGGAAAAAACAATTGTATGGGCCCCAAGAGGCGAATACCAACTCAAAAATGAACATGTTTATAAAACTTATTTTGTAGAAAATAAAGGTGGTTTTCTATTAACACTGAAGAGACAAAATTTTCCTGAATATGACATGTATGTGTTGAGGATGAGCTATGTTTTTGTTTGACGACGCAAGGAAATTTATGTCGTATTATTTAGATGATAAAGCTGGGAGTTGCAGTTTTTGAATGTAATATGAAAAGATAAACTTTTCGTGTAAGTTTCAGACTCATCATCTCCCTAGCCAACCGTATTGGGGTCGGCTGCCAGCCTAACCGGATTTAGCTGGATACCGGTGTTTTACGTGGAGCGACTACCTATCTGACCTCCACAACCCAGTAGCTGGTAGAGTTTTTGGCTAACCAGTAACGACTGTCAAAGTTCTACGAAAGACAACCGGGACCAACGGCTTTACGTGCTTTCCGAGGCACGGGATGTCAGTGATGTGTAAGTTTCAGACTACTGTAGATAAAATGACACGATAATCACTCTAAGAATTTATAGTGAATACATATAAGTTAATTCGTACACAAATAAAAAAATCTAATTGCGTAAATTACATAAAACCACAATTTATATATAATTATTATTCATTAATGATATTATTATGTAACTACAAAACGGTTATGGATTTGCCAAATTTTATCATTCATTGAGTCAACGGAAAAGACCCAAGTTTACAATCTTTTGCAAAGGTCACAATAAGCCAAAGATTGCAAATCTGAGAAGTTATACCAATTTGATTCCTGCCTCCGCGTGTTGAGAAAAGCTGTCTTGACAGACCTAAAACTGTTCCTGCAGGAAGGGTTTCGTAATGTTTTGTACGGAGCTGTATGATCTAAGAATAACATAACATAAAAATCTAATGAAAAACATCTAAGAAATGAAATGAAATATGCAAGTAAGATATTACAGTCACTTTTATACGTCATATTTTTTAAACTTGCTGGAGTCGGCATTTTCTACCTCTTTAAATAAACTTTGTTCTAAAATTTAAAATTATCAATATTTTGTGGCGAACCATGTATAATTGCGTCCAGGCTAGCATTTTGAGGAAAGTGCCAATAACAATCTGGGTAAACCTACCTCAATAAGAAGCATGTGTGAACAAGCCATCGCGAGCTCAACATTTTATCATAAAGAGCTCCACGGACCAACACCATTTTACGAAAAATAAATTGGCATGTAAGACACCCAAACCACTGAATAGACCTAAAGTAAATTTGTGACTTAGAATCTTAGACTTTGAATATAAAATAACCTCTAACACTTACGTTTCCCACATCTGTCCTTGTAGTCGCTGATTGGCACGTCGGGGTGGCACTGGCACGTCTTCTGCACGTCGTCGCACACCGCCTGCGGGAAGTGGCAGTCCTCCACCGTGGAGCACAGGTCTCCGTACAGGCCCCGTCTTAGTGGGTCTGGGGAACAAAAGTGAATGTTTTCAAAGTGGAGAATTTTGCACCTTCCATGTTATTTCTCCTCTACTCTGGGTTGACATATTGTATACTAGCTATTGCCCGCGACTTCGTCCGCGAGGATTAATAGTTCTCGTTCCCAGGAGATTTCCGGGATGAAAACTATCCTATGTCCTTTCTCGGGTCCCAGACCATATCTGTACCAAATTTTAATCAAATCGGTTAAGTGGTTTAGGAGTGAAGAAAACAGACAGACAGAGTTACTTTCGCATTTATAATATTAGAACGGATTTGTGCTTGAAGTTTAAATAAGTAAATATAAGATTAATGATTCTAGTGAGACAGGATATAAATATGAAGTAATCGCAGTTATATTGTTTTGATAATTGATTGGGTTTCATGTGGTTAATACAAGCCTAGAAAATGGTCCAATAATTACTTGTCACAGTTAGTAATTCTCTTTCCACCTTCTTCAACTTAATACCATTTAAATCGAAATAAGAAGTCTGTATTACCAATATCTAAAAGTCCTAAGACATAAAGTCCGCTTTCTACCTTCGGGAATGAAGTAAAAAAAGTCAATTAAGTAGCACCTTGACCATAATGACGAGTCATCATCATCATTAAACAGAACCACTAATTAGCCAATTAATTAACCAACAAAAATTTCGCTAACAACTTAATTCTCTGACGGACTGCTAGGAAATATGGCGTCATAGAACCTACCCCGGCCTATTGAGGGCAATTGTGGTGCGTTCTATGACTGCACTGCGGTTCATTGCACCGACCATATTGATTACATGGTGCCATGCCATGGGAGCTAATAACCTCAGTTGTCATTAGACCAGGGAAATTATAACATGTTAATTTTTCTAAAAGAATTTTTAATTTGAGTGGCTTTTATTAAAAAAAATGAAAAATTATATTAATTGCAATATGAATTTACAATTTATTTTCCTGTTAAAAAAAACACGTAAACCGGTTGGTTCCGGTAGTCATTCATAGAACTTTGACTTTGTAACTTGTAGTCAAGTCAAAGGTCAGATAGTCTGACCAGTATAACCGATGAGTTGATATTTACAATATATGTCTTGAATGATAGTCGTTACGGAAAAGCCAGACAGTATGACCAGTCTAACCGAGAGGTATCGTGTCGCCCAGTTACTGGGTTGTGGAGGTCTGATAGACAGTCGCTTCACGTAAAACACTGGTATCCATTCTGAATCCCGTTAGGCTGGAAGCCGACCCCAACAAAGTTGGGAAAAGGCTAGGGAGATAAATATATAAATAAATAAATATCCTGGGACAATTCACACACGGTCATCTGATCCCAATCTAAGCTGAGTTTGTACTATATACCAGACAACTGATAAACATACTTATATAATTTATAAATATGTACATATACATATTATAGATAAATTACACCCAGACACAGAACAAACAATCATGCTTATCACACAAAGTTTGTCCTGGGTGGGAATCGAACCCACGACCTCCGGCTTAGCAGTCAGGTTTACTAACCACTAGACCAACAGGCCCGTCAATGATAATGATGATGATGATATCGTTAATGACAGATGATGATGATAACATAATATATGAACTATATGACATCAAGGAACTTTTACGTATTGCTGTCAATATAACAGCCGTCTGGAAATCTGGCAGTATTACCACTTTAGTTTTAAAGTTATATCGATAAAATAAATAAATAAAAATGTATGCCTAATAGTGTTGTTAAGCGCAAAACTTGAGATTGGCCGTACTAAAGTATGTGTCATAATGCAGTTCTTTTTGCTTGTTATTTAGTTTTTGAAAAGCGCATTTTTTGGACCTACCTGGTTGGATGACAACATAGAAAAAACTAATAAGTAACTTAAATTAGTTTTCCTATATTTTGTTAAAGAAAAACTATAATTCTTATTACATTAATATGTGTGTATCTACAATACGGCAACGATAACAAACCTAAACTAACAACAAAAACAAATGAAAACAACAGTAACAAGGATTGTTGTTTTCCGAACCAAATTATACCGAGCCAAAATTCACAAAAGTTAATTAATTCACACAAAGTTAGAATCAATTCCAGTTCAGTTCAAAAACAAAAATAATATTCAACAAAATGTGAATTGAACTCTGTGACATAAAATAAAAAAGCGTAATATTTTTTCTCCGCTGCCGGA
Organism: Athetis lepigone; assembly: GCA_033675125.1. Classification (NCBI taxonomy): domain Eukaryota; kingdom Metazoa; phylum Arthropoda; class Insecta; order Lepidoptera; family Noctuidae; genus Athetis; species Athetis lepigone. Next base: position 3,242,101 of record CM066226.1, on the reverse strand, counting down.
ATATTCAAATGTCTATCTGTCGGCGAGAACACTGTTTCTTTTGTCCTTTATGAATATTTAATATGATCGAAGAAACGTAAGAATTTTTCGTAAAAAAGACGTCAGAAATAAAGGACAACATTCATCACAATAATGAACTCTAAGGTTATAAAAATAAGGATTTGCGATACAACTTCTGAAAATACATAAATGTACCAAATTGTTCGAAATATTGTGAGAAATTGGCAACTGAAAATTATCTCAACGTGTAATAGGTAGGCCACTGTGTCGGACTCTGGAAGCCCTCAATGCCCTCCTGGCAGTCAATCCCGCTTGTGATCTGTTTGCAGATGAATGGAGAGAGATAATGCGAGTCTGTCTGAAGTTTTGAGAGAGAAAGTATGAGAGAATATCCACTGTTATTTATTAAGCGCCTTACTAATAAACGCTGCATAAAGTTATGACAGGTTTATACGTCAAAAAATGTATAGTTACACAGGCTTTATTCATTGCATAACTTTACACAGTGATTATTAGTTGTAACGTTGCACGTTAATTCTGCTCTTAAAATAAACAAACATTTAATTTACTCATAAACATAATCAGAAATAACTGGCAACATTAAAATAAAGTGGATATGGAGAAGTTGCTATGGCAACATAATAGGGGCGTAGACACCACATGACAATCGTACGTGATTGGCTGCGCTTAATTAGTTCCAGAATCTTCGAAAAACCTCGTTATAAGCCATTGCAGCGTCATTCTACGGGCACAGACGACCGAGCACCTTGTACTAAACATCTTCACGCTGTTCCTCATTATAAAAAATAGGACGACTAAAGTCTATTAATTTTATAATCTATTTTATAATATATTTCTAATTAAAATCAGTGTTGTGAAAAACCCCAGACGGGTGAGTGTTGCAAATCTAACTATTTTAACTGCTATTTTGCCGCATATATCTACTTGTGTTATTTCCAGCGGGCTTTGTTAATTTAAATAGTAACGATTAAATTAGTTGTTGTGCTATGAATGTTCTGGATACGACGGCTAACTTAGATAGCTACCTACTGCCTATCATTCTAAATTTTCATAACGATAACCGTTAACTGTATTAGTACCTACCTATCTATTCTCTTGTTTTAAATATTGTTTTAAACAATCTGTAATACAGCCTACAGCTTGCTACCTATTATATCTAGTGGAAGATATCCAATTCTATTATAGTGTACTTTTAAATGTGGATGCAGAAAATTATACTTAACTTTTCTTCATCCACCCACATATTTGGATATCATCCATCCTTTGTCTCTCCAAGCCTTTTTATTGTAACGCGCCCCTAGACTGCTTCATCTCGATAACCAACGGAGGCCAGCTCGCTGCTGTCTGCGTGGACCTCTGGGTCTATGGTTGTCGGGATGGGCAGTCGGGAGTGTGTGACCGGACACCATCTAACCGGATCACCGCGTCTTCTTTCCAGGGTTCTACCAACACCTTTACCTTCACCACCGGCGCGTCTACCCGCGCTGCTCAGCGGACGACTACGGTTCCAAGAACACCTTTACCTTCACCACCGGCGCGTCTACCCGTGCTGCGCAAGCGACTAGAGGTCCAGGAGCGGTTACTACTGCTTTCCACCGCCGTGTTCAGGGGAGTGGCTGGACAACCCTGCAACGCGCTACGGGACCCTGGCCTACCTCCAGTCTCCGCTACCTACGCCTATAGGATCTGCAGGACAGTAGTGTTCCATAGGCGGTTTAACTTAACGCGATATCGATATCTATCCGACTCATCCCGGCTCACCGGCTTTTCTAATTTTAAATAAATTTGTAACGTATTTCCATAATTTTTTATTTACTTCCACCACCGCTAGCCCTACCTAACGCTTAACGTTACAGTGGCGCCCATACTGGTGGTAGATATCGAGTCGTGTTGGGTTATTCAGCTTTTCTTCTGTTGGTTATCGTGGTGACGGTATTCTAGCGGGTGTGCTAATAATTTCTTTGTATTGCAGACTGGGAAAAGAAAATTTTTCTTTGTACTCAAATTGCCTACCTACTCACTTTAAATTCAAATTTTTAACCGTCACAACGAACGGACTTTTAAATTTCAAATTTTTTTTTTCACAGTTACCCACCTATACTAATAATTTTAAGCTGTCTGTGTCTTTTGAATTTCTATTTCTTCAAACATATTATACTGCTGTGACTACTCTTGTAACTACTAATTGTGAATTGCGGATTTTGCAACACTCATCTAAAGGATTTTTCTAAACTATAGTAACTACAATACTTCTTTTTATAACTTAAAATAAAATGTCCTACCCAATAAAATTTCTGTCGTTACAAAAAGCGGAACTAGAATACGAGGTAGCTGTTCGCGGCGGTGTATGTGCCGATTCAGTTAGCGAACTGCGGAAACAAATAGTGAAACTCTCGTCCACTCTGCCTTCCGAGGACATTTTAGAATCGCATTTAGAACCGATGGAAGATTTAAAAGCAGTTAAAGAATCCTTATTAAAAACCCAAATCAATATAATTAATCTAAAAACTAAGTTCGACAAAAATTTATTCATTCGTACTGAGGTTCTGTTAAACCACGTCTATCATCGATTAAATCGTATCGACTATTCAGCCGGCGATGCTGCGGAAATCTATAAAATTTGCTTAAACAACTTTAACACGCAGTACAAAGACCTAAACTTATTTAAGTCACAAGCGGTTACGATTTGTCAAACACAAACGGCTAACACATCAGAAGTAGTTCGTGAGTCTAATCCAATCAATGTAGCGGTCAGTTGTGAGCGTAGATATGGAGCTGAAATTAATAAACTAAAATTTTCCGGAAAAACTTGTGTCCGTGCATTTATTCAGAGGGCAGAGGAATTAATATTAAGCAAATCCATACCTCGCGATCAAATGGTCTCTTTGCTTACGACATCTTCACGGATGATGCCTTACACTGGTTCAGATGGGTTAAGGATCGCGTCAACTCTTGGGACGATGTGGTTACCTTGCTTAAACAAGACTTTAGCCAAAGTGATTACGACTACAAACTTCTGGCTGAATAAGAGCGCGTACTCAAGGAGAATTTGAAAATATAACGGTTTACATTGCTATTATGAGTGGTATGTTTTCGCGTTTAAATAAACAGTTGGCCGAAGAAGACCAATTAGAAATTTTGCTACACAATATTCGGCCTTGTTATGCAAGTACTCTCGCGTCTGCTGCGGAAATTACTAATATAAGTAGTTTGCAGAAACTGTGTAGGAACTACGAGAATATCCAAACTAGATTCAGACAGTTCAGTGAACCACCAAAAGTTAGTGCAGAAACCTTAGCGCCAGAATTTGCGTATACAAAGCAATCTACCAGTGCCTCCCCAAATGGCAACAGAAATTCCACTTCTCATTCGAGCAAACAGCAAAATTCCAATTTACAGGTTAATGTAGTTACAACTAAAAGCGAATACAAGCCAAAAAGAGACGTATACTGTCCTAGGTGTAGAACTAAATCACACTCTTTAGGGTCTTGTAAAAAGCCACACTTTCTAATCTGTTTTAAATGCGGTAAGAAGGACGTGAAAGCTCCTGATTGCCCTGATTGTAAGGCTAAGGCAACAAAAAACTAGGTGCGGCGGATTGTAGTCACGGTAAAATCTCAAACTTTGATAAGCGCGATTGGGAAAATTGGCTAACAACTGTATCAAAATTTTTCTCATGCTACACTGTCTCTTCAATCCGCAACACAAATATTGATTACACACGGCCACACGTTTCAGTTTCTATTAACGGAAAAACTGTAATCGGGTTACTCGACACAGGGTCAGCCGTTACTATAATGGGAAATAACTTCCACAAAAGTTTTGCTTCTTCCAACACTGTAGGGAAAACCTGTCAACCCCTAACATTTATTGCGGCGGGAGGACAGAGGCTTTCATCTATGGGATATATTTCCTTGCCTATAACGTTAGAAAATCAAACTCATGTCTTAAACGTCCATATAATTCCAGACATACATAACTCTTTAATACTAGGAATGGATTTTTGGCGTAAGTTTGGTTTGTTTCCCAGTCACTTAAATTCAATTTTATTCCTAACACCATCTGACGCTCAGTTAGCTGAACTGAAGTCAGACAGCTCAGAACACCTTCAGTCGTATGCACACCTAACAGACGAACAGAGAATCACAGCTGATAATATAATATCTCAGTTCCGTGACATATCATACGAAGAACGTGGCCTGGGTCGAACTTCTCTAATAACACACACCATTGACACTGGGGATGCTGCCCCCATTCGTCAAAGGTACTATAGAATGTCTCCAGAGAAACAACGCATACTTGTTGAACAACTGGATGAAATGATAAAAGACGATGTAGTCGAGCCAACTGAAAGTCCATGGTCATCTCCGGTATTGCTCACTCCGAAAAAGAACGGTGAACTTAGGTTTTGCTTGGACAGTAGAAAACTAAATGCGATCACTAAGAAAGATGCTTATAATTTGCCCTACATCTCGGAAATTCTAGATAACCTGCGCGATGCAAAATACCTAACAAGTTTAGACCTTTCGAAAAGTTTCTGGCAAATTTTAATTAGCGAACAGGACAGATGTAAGACTGCGTTCTACATACCAACTCGTGGTACTTACCAATTCAAATCAATGCCATTTGGTCTTACTAACGCACCAGCTACACAACAACGTTTAGTTGACATTCTGTTTTATGGGCCTGAATTTGAGCATCGCGTTTTTGTATTCGTCGACGATATTATAATAGTGTCGTCTACCTTTGAGCAACATATTTCGCTATTACTACTTGTTTTAAAAAAATTAAAAACCGCGAATCTAACTATAAATTTAAAGAAAAGTCAATTTTTTAGAGATAGACTAAAGTATTTGGGTTACATAGTCGATGCTGACGGCTTACATGCTGACCCAGATAAAGTAGACGCTATCAAAAACTATCTGTCACCGCCACAATAGTGTCGGCTTAACGTCAATGTCATGTGACAGTTATGACATTGACGTAACGGTGCGTCAGAACGCGCGCCACGTAAAGTAGCTGTCAACATAAAAACTTCCTCTTGCGGCGGCCGTCGCAACTGCAACACGCGTTCACCATCACCTCGAAGTCACCGTTTAAAAAAAACCGTTCCTGGGAAATTCAAGTAAGACCGTTTTCAACTTACTACACTCCTAAACATTGGACCTTCGTCGCCGGATCGACTACGTTGAGAAGAATCCTGCACCAAAAATTCGTAATTCAAATTATAACTGGATTTAACCGTCCGCCATTAAAAATTTCCGTTGAAGAAATTCATTGAAGACATTGAAGATTTAAAAAAGGTCTAAGAGGCTAGCGTGTGCGTGGGCAAAGGATAGAATTAGGCTGCATTAATACCGTGTTTTTTGCATTTTTTGTGTTCTAATTAGCTACTCGTGTACGATCGCCGTTGGTGTCATACCTCCACGTGCTACTTGTAAGTACTCTTTTCAGTTTTCTACATAGTTACCACAATGAGTTTAGGAACAAAGGCACCTAGTAGTGTTTCTAATAGTGATGATGTCGAAATTCGTGATTTAAACAAAAAACGTGGTAATTTACGCGGTAGACTCACTCTGTTTAGTAAGTACGTTAGTTCGTTAGAAAATATTTCGTTAGATGACCAACAAATTGTTGAGTTACAGTTGCGCATAACTAATACTGAACAAATATTCGTTGAGCTCCAAAACGTTCAAACCAAAATTGAACATGCCGTTATCGAATCAGAATTAGATCAGCAATTGGAAATCAGGGATTTGATAGAATCACAATATTACAAAATTATTTCTTTAGCAAAATGTTTGACTGATAAACATGAAAAAACAAATGTACCCGACAGAGTATGTTCTCATAGCGGTAATACAAATTTTAATATGGTTAATCTACATACTATTTCGTTACCCTCCTTTGATGGATCATATGAAAACTGGTTAGAGTATAGGGACACATATGTATCACTCATTCACAACTCAAAAGAAATTAATTCCATTCAAAAGTTCCATTACCTACGTTCATCCTTAAAAGGTACAGCGCTTCAGGTTATAAGATCATTAGAATTCACTTCAGACAATTATCAAGTTGCATGGGATCTCTTGACTCATAGATTTAATAATGACAGGTTATTAATAAGTAATCATGTAAATGCTTTGTTTTCTTTACCAACCATCACAAAAGAATCACCCGCTCAATTGAGAAAGTTAATAGACACAGTTTTAAAAAACTTAAGATCTCTAAAAATTATGGGTGAGCCCACTGAACATTGGGACACTTTAATTATTCATTTAATTGTTAGTAAGCTTGACTCAGTTACAAATAAAGAGTGGGAAGACAAAAAAAGTTTAATTTGCAAAGATACACCCTCAGTAAAATTAGCTGAATTAATCCAGTTTTTAAGAGACCGTTCTGATGTCCTTGAAATGATCAAAGGGTCAAATAAACACATTTGTGAACCGTTAAAAAAGTCAACAAATAGTAATCCTCAAAATTCCACGCAACTACGTTCCTTTATTTCACATAATAAACAATTGTCTCGATCAAATAAGTCTGTAGCTAAGCCAATACGTAGTGACAAATGTCTCATGTGCGACGCTAATCACGCGTTATATTCGTGTTTTCGTTTTCTTAATTTACCTGTTTTAGATAGGTACAAATTCGTTTCTGATAAAGATATATGTAATAACTGTTTACGTTCAGGTCATACCATAGAGGAATGTCAATATGGACCGTGTAAGCAATGTTCACAAAAACATAACAGTCTTATTCATATAGATAACAACGCAAGTTGCAATTCTATTAGTTTCGTTCCTACTCATTCGCACACTGACGCTGCCGCTAGCGTGAATGGCGTGTCAGACGGTGCTTGTGCAGACTTACATTCGTTCAATGTTAATACAAATAACGTGAAGCAAGCCGTGCAGTCTATACCATTAGAACAGGTTTTGCTATCAACTGCCGTTATTGAAGTGTGTTACAATATACGCACACCGTTGCGCGTGCCCTGCTAGACAGCGGCAGTCAGCGATGCTTCGTTACCGAATCGCTGTGCAATAAATTACGTTTAAAACCAATACAGTCCACACTCACTATCACTGGGGTAGGAAATACTGTTACGCGTTCACAGCAGTGTTGTGACCTCCTCATGCGATCGAAGATTAGTAATTTTAGTACTCGTTTAAGTTGTTCCGTTTTACCAAGATTACTTATTGATTACCGAACTCATTCATAGATGTTCGTTCGTTACAAATACCGCAAAACGTTACACTTGCAGATCCAACCTATCACATTCCGTCCGAAATCGACTTATTAATCGGCGCTGATGTGTTTTGGAGTTTGCTACAGGAAGGCAGGATGCGTTTGTCTAGTGGGCCTTACCTGCAAAAACACTCATTTAGGCTGGATTATTTCTGGAACGTTCTCCCGTAATATTCCAACTAGTAGTAGTCAATTGGTTTGCTGTACGTTCACAAACTCACTCGATAACCAGTTAAAGCGTTTTTGGGAATTAGAGGAGGTTGATGACGGCAAATCATCCCAAAATATTCTCACACTGACGAAAAGGTTTTGTGAGCAACTTTTTACTTCTACCACCACTCGCGATAGTGAAGGTAGGTTCGTGGTACGAATACCATTTCGTACATCAACCGATTCTCTTGGCGATTCATATGAATCGCTTCTTCGCGATTCTCTCGGCGATTCATATGAGTTAGCCAAAAGTAGATTCTTATCGTTAGAAAGAAAGCTAGATCGTTCGCCTGAGATAAAACGTATGTACTCAGATTTCTTAAAAGAATATTTATCATTAGGGCATATGAGTCTGATCAATACATACAAATCACCGTATTATTTTTTACCTCATCATTGTGTGCAACGTGAAAGCCACCACAAAATTGCGCGTGGTATTTGATGCGGGTGCAAAAACAAGTACGGGCAAATCGTTAATGATTTGCAGTTGATCGGTCCTCCGTTATTAAACGATTTAGTGGGTATACTTCTGCGGTTTAGACAGTTTGCGTTCGTTGCTTGTGCGGACGTTGAAAAAAATGTACCGACAAGTTCTAATCCATCCCGAACAACGTTCGTTACAGCTAATATTATGGCGGGAAATAAACATGATCCGTTAAAAGTGTATCAACTAAACACAGTTACCTACGGCACTGCGTCAGCCCCATACTTATCTATGATATGTTTAAGACAATTAGCCTTAGACTGTAAAGACAAACAAGTTTCTCAGCAAATATTATCATCATTTTACGTTGATGATTTAATTTTCTCGCATAATAACAAACAAGAAATGTTATCGCTTTGTGAAAATATTAACAACACTTTAAATTCTGGTTGTTTTCCGTTACGAAAGTGGGCTTTTAATTTTGATAGTAGTAGTTCATCAAATAATTCAACAATATCAGTGTCACTTGATAAAACTGACCAACATAAAACCATTGGTTTAGGTTGGTGTAATAAAAATGATAAACTCACTTTTAATACTAAAATAAACTTACATGTTTCACAAATAACTAAAAGACAAATACTTTCTTTAATTTCACAAGTTATGATCCACTAGGGTTATTAGCACCGATGGTAATTATTGCAAAAATACTAATTCAAAAGCTTTGGCTGTCAAAAATCGGATGGGATGACCCAGTTCCTAGTAATATTGCGAGTTCATTCGTTAGTATATTAAATTCATTACAACATTTAAACGAAGTTCGTATTCCGCGCCACGTCACCAGTGCGTACGCACATCAATTACAACTACACGTATTTACTGACGCTTCTCAGGAAGCCTACGGTGCTTGTGCGTACGTACGAAGCACTTGTAAACAATCAAACGAGGTCACCGTTAAGTTATTGTGCGCAAAAAGCAAGGTTGCACCCTTAAAGCCGGTAAGTGTTCCCCGATTGGAGCTTTGCGGGGCATTAGTAGGTGCGCGCCTTTATAAAAAGATAAAGGATTCTATGACTTTAAAGTTTGATAAAGTGTTTTGTTGGACTGATTCTACGATCGTATTGGGGTGGTTACGCACTCATCCAATTTTAATGAAAACTTTTGTTCAAAACAGAGTTGTTGAAATTAACGATTTAACTAGTGACTGCGTTTGGTCACACGTACAGGGTATTAATAATCCCGCTGACTTGTTATCGCGCGGTGTGGATTTACTTGAGCTCATTCATAAAGATTTGTGGTGGGCGGGCCTAAGTTTATTAGTGAGTCATCTCCTATAATTGAACAAATCAGAACTCTGTACAATTACCATTAGATGTTTTGCCCGAATTAAGATCACACGCTGTGACAGACTCGCCACGTAACGTGGTTTCCGTTGAACGATTTTCATCATTTAATAAAATGACAAGAACAGCTGCTTACGTTAGGCGATTCTTTCACAACGTTCGGTACAAAACAGAACGTAGACAGGGACCGTTGTCCGTAAATGAGCTACATGAGTCAACTGTTACACTCGCCCGGTTATCTCAAATAGATTCATTCCTCTCGAATATAATTCATTATTAAAACGATTGCCAAACATAAAAATTTTCACGTAACCTGTCAGGCCTCAATATATTTCTAAGTAATGATTCTTTGATTAGAGTAGGAGGTAGGTTAGACAATTGTAGTAATTTTACGTATGATAAAAAGCATCCAATATTGCTTTGTGGTAAACACAGATTTACTTTTCTTTTATTTAATTACAAACATTTACGTTTATGCCATGCAGGTCCACAAGTATTACTTTCAAACCATCCGCGAAGAGTGGTGGCCACTTGGTGGTAGAAATTTAGCACGTTCAATTGTTCATAAATGTGTCAGATGCGTTCGGCTGAGTGGGAAAACGTTTAGCCCAATAATGGGCAACCTCCCAGCTGAAAGGTTAATACCTGGGTTTCCGTTTCTCCGCACTGGCACTGACTACTGTGGCCAGTTTTCATATTGAACGTCAAGGGAGAGGTTCAAGATTAATTAAATGTTATATTTGTGTATTTATTTGTTTTGCTACTCGAGCAATTCATCTTGAATTAGTTTCAAACCTCTCCACAGATGGTTATCTCCTTTGCTTAAAAAGATTTATATCAAGAAGGGGTAAACCATTAGAAATATATTCCGATAATGGAAAAAATTATGTCGGTGCGGCTAATGACTTAAATAAATTTTTAACGACATGTTCAAACGAGATTATCGAGAAAGCCGCTACCGAAAACATTAAATTTAAATTCATTCCCCCATACTCCCCTCATTTTGGTGGCTTGTGGGAAGCAGGGGTCAGATCTTGCAGTATCATTTGAGACGCGTTGTAGGAAATTCAAACCTCACGTTTGAGGAGTTTAACCGGTGTTGATACAGGTTGGGCTGTCTTGAACTCTCGCCGCTAAAC